>JALAZF010000095.1:10542916-11815000 GCA_022829125.1 Lathyrus tuberosus
CATCTTCAAAGTTGCTTGTCGAGATCAATTTGATTATCATCTTCACATCTGTTCTCGATAATTTCTTCCATAACATGGACAGATGGACCCACATAACCAAGTGAAGGATTGTTGATTTGAATGCCTTGAAGAGTGAATGAGAACATCTTGGAGTCAAGCAGAGTCTGGACCTTGCTCTTGAGCACCTTACAATCTTCAGTTGAATTCCCCTGTGCCTCAACATGGTAGTCACAACGGGCGTTGACATCAAAACCTGGTGGGTACGGAAAAGGCACCAGGTTCAATTCCTTCGGCACTATCAATCCACCTTTGATCAAATCTGGAAATACCTGACTGTACAACATTGGCAAATGAGTGAAATGCCTCTCTGACTTTCTTGGTCTTTGTCGGGCGTGCTGACGTGGCTGATGCAAAGCGTGCTGACATCGGTATGACTGTTGATACTGAGGAAGCCCTTAATTTGTAGGAGGATATTCTCCCTGTGGAGAGAATGGTATCTGACACGGAGACCCAAAAGATTGCTGACTCGGAACAGTTGAGATGCATAAGTACTGAGGATAAGGTAGCGGAGGTTCCCAGATAGAATTATTTTCTTCCTCCCTGATTCACTTTCACTAGCTGGTATGTCTGAGGCGTTTTGGATCTTTTCGCTCTTGAGGCCGTTCTCTATGCGTTCCCGAACTGATACCAAGTCAGAGAAGTTTGATGTCTCACTTCCAATCATCTTATCCAGGTAAGGACCTTGCAAAGTATCCATGAACAGGCCAACCAATTCTCTATCTAAGATTGGTGGTTGAACGTGAGCAGCTAACTCTCTCCATCTCTAAGCATACCTTCTGAAGGATTCGTTGTCCTCTTGAGATAAGCCTTGCAACTGCACGCGGTTGGGAGCCATGTAAATATTATATTTGTATTGCTTCACAAAGGCTTTGGTTAGGTCTGACCATGATTGGATGCAACCACTCTCTAACTGCATGTAACAAATCAGTGATGCCCCACTCAGACTGTCTTGGAAACAGTAAATCATAAGTTTATTGTTGCGGACATATGAGGTCATTCTTCTGCAAAATATCACCAAATGTTGCTTTGAACAGCTATCCCCTTTGTACTTCTAAAACTTCAGTGTCTTGAACTTTGGAGGTATTACAAGGCCAGGTACCAAACACATGCTCAAAGCATTCAGATTAAGAGCACCACACCCCTCCAGGACGTTAAGCTTCTCTTCCAACACAAGATATCTTTCCATAATCTCAACAGCTCGTGGGTCCTTATTTTTCATCACAGGGACCGCATCTTGGAAATCTGGCATGGAGAATGCAAAACTCTGATAGTTCGTGGCATCAGGAGAAGAGGAATGTCCATCTGGACAATGGGACGTTCTTGTTTAGTAGGATTCTTAATAGGGATCCGCACAGGATGAGCTTGAGCAACATTGTTCACTTGAGGTGGAATGACATTCCCAGTGACTGAAGTCCTCTGAATATTGTCATCTCTCTTTGCCAAGGTTGTCATAGCTTCCATAAGTTGGTCCAACTGGTTTTTCATCAATTCAACATCTGCCTTGGTCACAAACTGGCTTTGCTATCCCGAGTTCATGATCCTTCCAAAATCTGATTCGAGTCCAATACGAGAGTCGGGCAATCAACTGTGGGTTATGGACAAAGGATGGATGAACTCTGTTGTTTTGGTTAAAGAATGATATGCAAAATGATGCATAGATGCTTATGTTATGCAATGTTATGAATGCAATAGACATGGGATCAAAGCTTCAATATATTCGGAATAACTACTACGCTGATATGGAATAGGTTGAACACAACAGGTTCAAAAATCTACTCTGACGAGAGTACCAAAAAACTAGGCTCAAAAGCTCACACCTACAAGAAAACCGGGTAGGATGAAGGTAAAAGTTTCCTATAAAAACCATCACCTCTCACATGTAGGTTCTAGTCTTGGACAAGGCATCCTAGCAGGTCCTCGATTTCACGGGCTCTCAGGTCGAGGAATGATAATATGTTTACCATTTCTAGTTTGGCATTATTATCCCTCAAGGAGGCCTCCACTAATTTCCCATGAACGGTGGTCTCCAGAGTCATGAGTTTTCTATAGGAATACCCTGTCATCTGCACCAGACGCGCATGACAGAATATCTCCTAAGAAAACCTCGTCTCGTGTCAACTAAACGTAACAAGAACCTACTCAAGCAACACGACTCTCCACTCTAATCCTATGTATGTACTCAAGTCTGGGTAGTGGACTTATCTCTCATAGAACAATCTCACCCAACAGTACAACAATAAATCCAGAATAGTATGATAGCAATAATCAAATGCAATAAATACAAGAAATGCAATATGATATTGACGGATGATCAGAACCTGAAGTGGGTCAGAGATGACGTCTGCGATGCTGGGTGTGAAAGATGAGGAGCGAGTGTACCTGCAAGGCACTCTGATGCTAAAGTAAGGATCGGGAGAAAAGAAGGCAAGTACAAAGTATGTGTTTCGTAGGATGATTTAGAATACATGGTCCTCTCAAATGAGAGGGTTTTTATAATGCCCCCAACGCTTGGCCATTGATCCCTATTTTTGGGGCGAGATAACCGTTCCCCAAAGAATAGGTAACTTCTAGAAACTAACCGTTGGGACGGGCAGAGGTGCCCGAAATTAGTCGTTGCCACGGGCAGAGGCGCAGTTGCGGGAACAGGCATCGTGACTGTTTTTGGATGGTGGAACCGTGCGTGACGGGAAGGAACTGCCGAGGAGGGGCAGCTGACTCTGGAGGTCAACCGACCAGCCTTCCCCGACAGAGGGGCAGAAAGGTAAATGCTGCACTAATTTAGATGGACTTAGGCAATTAGGCCGTTCTGGGAGCAGAAGTGGAATGGGCCATGCCTAGCCATTGGGCCAGTCTGGAACAGGAGTCTCCCAAGTCGTTGCTCCCGAGCATGGGAGTGATGACTTAAGGGTAGCTTGCAGTCTCAGGGAGGTCTAGAAATGGTCGTCGCTTGTCGACGAGACGAGGTTGTTTTACGGTGCCCAAGGGAGTCTGTGCCCAGGGGACTTGTAACGTTGCACGACGTTCTCGGCTTGCGGGGGGCCCAACGGTTGACGTGATCTGAAGAGGTGAAGTGCCATGCGTGCCTCGGGCCACGTGCCACATTTAATGCGTAATGATGGCTAGGCTAGGATCTCGATGATGCCCCTAGCCGCGCGTTCTCGTGCACGTGCCCACAGACGGTCTATAAATAGAGAGAGAGAAGCTGCTCATTTGCATTTTTCGCTTCTCTCTCTTCCCTTGTTCTCTGCTTCTGCATTCAGCCGTCCGTCGGCGTTCAACGTCGTTCAGCGACCGTACGTGCACCGACCAGAGATCTTCGACCCCCTAAGTTCCTTCCTCGACCACGTAAGTACCTTAAACTGATTTCTGTCATAGATTTTTTCACTTCCTGCTTCTTTAGAATGCATGTTGTTAGGGTGAAATTAGGTAGTGTAGGGGCTGTTTCTGGTGACTGTTGGTGGTTGGCGGTGCTTTTGGCCATTCTCCGCTGCTGCCGGCGTCGTCGGAACCTTAGGAACTTAGGTCATTCGGTTGATTTTGACGCCGTTGCGGCGACGGAAGCGTTCGTCGCCAGCGGAAACCATGAGTTTACCGGTGTACTCATGAGTCTTCTGGTGTACTAATGAGTTTTTCGGTGGATCTTCAACGAAAGTTCTGGGAAGCGAACCGGGGAGGATCTCCACGTGTGCGTTAGAGGGATTGCCCAGGGCATCTCCTCGCACTGTAGCTATACCATTTGAGTAGGGCTTAGGTCGGGGACGTTGTCCTCAGGCCTTCGCGCGCCCTTTCACTTGATTAGCGGTGGAAGGGTGGATTTGATTTTGTCATCGAATTCACTTTTGTCCTCTGCTTTTCAAGTAAAGGAGATGGCACGCGAAACCGAGGATGAGATTCTGAGAGATTTGTCCGAGGGGAGCTCCTCGGAGGATAGTGACACTGAAGATACCTCTACTCCCCAGGATGTTGGCGAAACCCCTCCCTCGAGGACTACCGCGGAAGAGTGGTCCGTTGCAGAACCAAGGGAGCATGCCTCCGTCTTCGTCTATTACAACGGAGGCGCCTTCATGACAGTGGGGGCTAAGGGGGAGTGGAAGGTCCATTTCCCCGGAAAGGATGACCGCATCTGCTCTGCAAACGGGGAGATGTTCCCTATGTACGAATATGTCTTCAAGGAGATATGGCTGAGGTTGCCCTTTACGTATTTTCAGAGGTCAATCTTCGTGCATCTAGATCTGGCGTCCTCGCAGTTACATCCTAACTCGATTGCCTTCATACGGGCATTTGAGCTGACGTGCGATTACCTGGAGACTGAAGCTACCCTTCCCCTCTTCTTTACTGTCTTCCACCTCCAGCGCCAGGTTTCAAGGAGGAAGTTCGGATGGGTCTCCCTGGAGCAAGGGAGGAGTTATTTAAACCTTTCTCTGAGTCCATTAGGACTTTCAAGGAAAAGTTTTATATTATCGAGCATGTGTCAGAGAGGGCCACTGACTCCACATTTGTCTGGGAGGTTTCGACGGATGAGAACGGGGAGGACATTGTTGACGAGGAGGGTAAGATACAGGGGTGGAGGTTGCTGAGGTTCCCCTTCTGCTGGAGCGGGGATCATTTCACCCGGGGAATAGATGGTTACACCGCCACCCTAGACATGCTGAACGAGGATGACAAGGCCAGCTACGAGAAGCTGGTGGATTTTGTCAACGGTTTCACCCCTGCTCAGTGCGTGACTAAGAGCGGGCTCCAATTTACGAGGAAGATGGGGGGCTCGAGGTGGAGAGTCGTTTTATTAATACGAAGGATCTCCTCGAGTGTCGCACTCGTGATGATGCTCTAGAACTGTTGGGTAGCCTTTATTTCTTAGCTTGTTTGGATTGTTATCCTTTCTTTTTACTAATATGCTCGTTATTTTTTGCAGGTAAAATGTCTTCTGCCCATGAACGGATGGTGAAGAATGCTCAGGCGAAGGCCAAGGGGGCATAATAATCAGGAAGAGTCGCCTCAGCCAGCGAGGGCCTCCTCCGCAAACGGGGTCGGGGACCTCCTCGTCTGCCCCAACAGCCGCCCAGACATCCCCCGTGCCCGTAAATTCAAGGTCCAAGCGCATGCAGACGGGTGAGATCGTGGACCTTAGCAATGAGGGGGAGAAGAGTAGGTTTGAGCTGCCCCCTTGCCTCCACAACAAAAGATTCTTCGAAGGCTCCTCTTTGGCAATTCCTCGGGCGGAGTCTCTGAAGCTCGAGGAGATGGATCGTCCGAGCAAAAGGGCAATGATAGCTCAGGATGCTTCTCCCCTGATTAGGGTCTTGGAGATGGCGGTGGTTTACATCGAGGAGGGTTCCCACCATGAATCCGAGCTGAGGAAGGCCTAGGCTGCGAATGCGGACTTGGAAGAGAAGTTGAAGAAGCCCAAGGAAGATCAGCCCAGGGCCGTCGAGGAGGCGGTGAAAAAGTACAAGGATGATCAGTTCAAGGTCAACTGGGAGAAAGAGACCCTCCCCGCGAAAAAGAAAGTTGCGGAGGACCTGGTCGAGCAATTGAGGACCGCCGCTGCTCCCTCTGAGGACAAAAGCGAGGAAGTGAATAAGCTGAAGACTCAGGCTGAGCTGGTCGCCCGTATCATCCAGGCAGAGGATGATTGCGAAGGCATCGCTGAGGACTCCTTCAACAATGCCGTGGCCCAGCTGAGGATCTTGAACCTCGGGGTCGAATTGTCCACCGAGGGGGGCGGGTTCCTCTACAGTGTTGTGGACAACAGAATCGTCATCCCCGACTTTCTTCAAATCGGCGAGGAGCATGCACAAATTGCCCATGATGAGCCTCAACAGATGGACGAGTGATTTTCTTTTCAGTTGTACTTTCGGCTTGCGCGCCGAGTTTTTGTAACTTATTTTTTGTATGGGGTTTGGCGTCCATTGTAATGTAACACGTACAATCGCGGTCCTTGTGGCCGTTCTTTATTATAATGCTTATTCCCGACCACTGTGGTTGGTTATGAAACGGAGCAGGCTTGACTTTTGAGCTCGGACGCTAAAGGTGGCCCGCCCCGCCCGCTTTTGAACGAACTTAAATGGAGCGGGTCTAAATGAGACGGGTCGCCCGCTTTGCCACCACTACTTAGAATTAGAAATGCACAAATTTGAACTGTTTCGTTTGAAATCGAGCGGGTGGGATCGAGTGTCGGATTGGTATGAATGCTTGATCTAGATAGTTAACATTTTTAATAAGTTTGATAGAATAATCATAGTAATTGAAGTAGATCTGTACAGATTCTTATAATAGGTAAATATGGACGATGACACAGATCCTCATCACTTACTTTTATAACCCAAGAAAAATGAGATGTAAAATAAATATCAATGGGCAATACACACAAAGAACCCCAAGAATCCTAAGCAGAGAACAAAAGATTAACCCAAAAAAAAGGCAAGAAAATGACGGACAACAGCAATGTAAAATAAAAACCCAAGAATCCTAGGCAGAGACAAAAGATTAACCCAAAAAAAAGCTTTTGACTAAAATATTCCAAACTCTACGGTAAGTGTACCACTGACACGAAATATATCCAGGACTGTTGCACACAATCAAACACTACTGCTGCTTGCAATCAGAAGGGTGCTCTGTGCTACCACTCTGCAGTTAAGACAAAAGAACAGAATCAATAATCAGTAATCTGATATGAGAATGCAGCAGAATATGCCAAATTAAGAAATCTGTATTCATACCTTGCTCTTGCTTTTCCCCTTCCCTTCATCTTCTTCCTCCTCATCCTCATCCTCATCATCATCCTCATCCTCTTCATCATTCTCTTCATCTTCATCACCATCTTCATCTGCATCTGTGTCCTCAAAATCACTCTCTACAGCCTCTCCCGTGAACCATGACACAGCATGAGGAATAATTTTGTCTCGTATTGTAGAACTGCAAATGCACACCAACATAAATACATCTGAGTACAAGATAGTAGTAGTAGTAGTAGAGGGGTGAAATTTGTTTTCCGGTGACACCTACTATTTCCAGTTTTATTAATGGCACACAAATCAATTATAGCATCAACGACTTGAACTAATAATCCAATGCACTATAAGCAGTTTAGTACTGAACATGCCACACAACCTTCCAACAAACACTTTTGAATGGAAACTAAATAAATAAAAAATTATAAATTCATCAAACATATAATAGAATAGAACAACAGAAGCCTTTTCCTAAAAAAAATTGTAAATCTAAATTCACTAGAATCAATTGTCATCAAGATCAACAAATGCACCAAGAGACTTCACCCGTCAGATCAAAGGAAAAAAATATATATCACTCAAGTATTCACTATTGACTTGCCCAATGTCATAATCATGTTCCATCAAATTCTGAAGCTCTTCAACCTATTAATGTAAAACAAAGGCAATGGTCAATAACAATAATTTTACAACTTCTCAGTGGATAGATATAAAGTAAAGACATACAATATCGTCATCAATTTCATCATCATCCTCAGGAATTTGGGGAGGGTTGAAAAAGTTGAAAAAACTTTCACATTTTTCAGTTTTTATGATTGGTTTGTTATTTTTTGATCCTTTCTTTGGCTTCTTCTTCAGAACCTTTTGTGTCAAGCACTTTCCTAGATTCCACTCAATTATCGTTCTACAATGTTCAAAAAATAATTAGCATAACGCAAACACAAATATGAATATAAAACCTAAGAAATTAAAAAGATATTGCTTACCCAATTGATTTCTCTAATATAGGGTCATCATCTTCAATCATGTGATATGTTTTTGTCAGCACAGAATTTCGGAAATAAGGATTAGAATCAAAATGAAAGTCCAACTTGAAACCCTTAGGATTGTCAATTTTACACCACTTGATATCTTTGAGATACTTGAGGGCCTCCTCATCACGTTCAGTAATCTATCACAGAAAAAGAAAAATCAGAGGTAACTAAAAATATGCAATCATTAACAAGATGGAAGTTATATAATAAATATACAGAAATTGCATTACCTCTCCGGCCAGTGTTTCATGAGTCTTCAATGCAGTTAGCCAAAAGTTAGGCACTCCTTTCTCTGAATTAAAAGGAAGATGAAAAATAGTATATCAAAAGAGAACGTATACATAGCTACAACCTACACAGGTGAACAAAACTAAAATAACATACCTTCAACTGCTTTGTTTTCTTCTCCGAGTACTGTTTCATCTGTTATTCCTTCAACCTCAATAACACCATTGACAATCTCATACCTCTATAACCATTAAAAAAAAACTTGTAACTATTGTGAAACAACAAGTAATTCGGTTAGAAAGTTAGATATTATAATCATAACCAATGAGTAACACACACCTTAGTATAAAGTGGTTCATAAAGCTTCTGGTATTTAGCTTCCAACTGAGCTCGCTCCTCTAAGAACTTTGTCTCCAGCTCGTCATGTTCACTCTGCAAGTTGAAAAACAAAATCATACTATCATTTCTTCCCCTCACTAATATGAAATTGGAATTTCTGGCACAAAGCTACAAGCAGGTATACTTTAACAGAAATTAAAAATAATTGCAACTCATTATCAAACTCAAGGAAAAAAGTAATACTACTAGCACAAGTAGACTGAATTCAATATCAAATTTGTAAAACTAAACAACCCTAGTATACCTATGACTGAATTAAAGAAAAGTAATTACAACTATGTAAAACACATGTGAACATGAGAGAGCAAGAGATAGCAGGAGGAACATCAACCTGCAAAACTTTAAGAACCTCAACACGTTGCTTGACTTTTGGTGACAGTGTTTCCAAGATATCCACATGCTCCCCAGCCAAGAGCTGAAGCTTATCCTACATATACAGTAGACATTGCAGAAACAATTCCACAAAAGAAAAAAATAAAAAACGCCTCTAGGAATAAGTGTGTCGCAGTGTCCGACGCGTGTCATTGTCCGATGCGTGTCGGTGTCCAATACTTATATGAAACCCGTCACACATGTCGGTAAAGTAAGACAAATGTTTCCCAAAAAATATATTTTTCTTTGATTCGGCATTTTTTGAAGTGGTGTCAGACATTCGAATGTACATGTGTGTTTGATAAAATAAATAAATTAATTAAAGCTTTTTTCTTTGCTTCAATACAAATTTCACACATCTAAAAAAAGAAAAATATATCAAAGCAATGAAAAATTAAAATTTTTAATTTTGATTAGAATATTTTTAAATCTTTAAATAATAGATGCAAACTCAAATATTATCATATATCTATATTTTTTATATTATAGGTGTCAGAATATCTATGATATCCTATATTTTTTATATTATCGGTGTGGGAGTAACCATTTCCATGTTATGTCTCGGCGTGTATGTGTAGGTGGGATAGTAATACTATAGTTTTGCAATGTCATCGTTGATTGGGAAACAATTGATTCCAATTCGACACTAAATAAAAATAAAAATAAAAATAAAAACTACTGTAATTAAATTTCTGATGACTAAGAGACTAATTCAGTGTGATATGCGTCTGAAACTTACTTTGAGTGCATTAACGAGACCAGCACGATCTTCAGCGCTAAGAGCTACATGAAAGAAGAAAAAAAACACTAGAATTTAGAACTAGGTTTTCACAAAGTTAGTTACTAGGGTTAAAAGTTTGAAGTGATGAAAGATAGTTAAGAATGAGTTGTTGAGAAATGGATAATCGGCGTGATCATGATTAAGAGATTGTGATTGTAATTGAAATTACCGGCGGCGGCGGCAGGAAGATCGGCGGAGTGATCGGACATGATGAAGAGAGGAGGATTTTAGGGGAGGCGAGAGAAATGAAGAAGGAAAACGGGAAATGAATAGATATAGGGAGGAGGAGTTTTTTTTCTGTGAAAATGTGAATATGTGTACTTTTTCTGTTGAGTTTGTTTAGACGTGTGGGTTGAGAGCGTGAGAAAGAGAGGGTTGTAAGAGTGGGGGTTGTACAGTGGGGAAGTACTGTGACAGCTCAGTTGGACCTAACACGGATCTGGGCCTGGCCTTTTTATGAGGCAACTATTTTTGAACACTTTCCCAATCTCCTCATATTTTAAAAAGGATATTTCTTATCCCACTCTATAAGGTGAAAAAACACCTCTGAATAACCAAAAATGCCCCTAAGATTTTGAAGATATATTTTCGAACACATCTTTGTTTTAAGTTAAAATGTTATATTGATACGAAAATATATCTCTGAAATATTTTATAATACATCTCATGCATCCCTCTTTAAAAGACACATTTTACACATTTTACACATTTATTGTTCAGGAGATGCATCTCCGTTTAGGATTTACAGAGATGCATCTCTGTAAACAGTCAAAACACTTAATTATCTAAGCCTAATTAAAATATATTGTTACAAACACAAGGTTCAACCCTAAGCTCAACATCCCAACATTTTCAACCATCTTTTATTATGGATAACCTCATTTTTCAATTTGTTAATTTTCTTTTGTCTTTCAAGCTTCAAATCCCTTTCATCAACAAATTTATCCCCTAACCACTTGAAGAAATTGCACCCCTTGTCCATCCGATTTCTGTAATTTCTACAACCCAAAATTTTCTCCTAGTTGTCACTGTTCACATCACTAACAATTCAAAGAAAACTATCATCTTGGCAAAAACACTCCATTCTCTTGTTTCTACAAAGCACAAATCCAGGTATACCAAAGCTTGTGATTGAAGCACTGCTTGCATTCTTAGACATTTAAGCACTGATGGAAGATGGAAGAATATGAATGCATGATGGAAGATGGAAGATGGAAGAAGGAATGGTGAAAATAGGAAACCTCGATCCAGATGTATGAAAAGTGAAAATGAAAGAGGAAGATGAAGATTGGGAAAACACGAACCCTAAATGGTTTATAACACAGTAGCTGAGTGTTAACTTAAATGGTTGCATACCTAACATGTCACCTTAGCCATCCTTAATGGAATGGACTAAATAGTTTAACGAAGAGAAATTAAAGTATCATTACGTAACGTTTTTAAGTTAGAGGACGAACACGAAACTTCACTTAAACTTAAGGGACCTAGGATTAATTATGCTTAATTTATTATATTAAAACTTAAATAACTTATTTATTACAAATGTCTGAATATTTATCTAATTATATATTAAATATACTCTAATTCTCACACATCATACTTTATTTAACAGTGTAAAATATGAGGAAAAAAATATATCCGGTCGATGTAAACAATTTTTACACTGACAATCAATCAATGATTTATATTTCACCAAATCATACTTCAATTTTAAATGATTTTTCTCATTTTCTCATTTTCTAATACCAAATCATTTTCTCATTTTCTCATTTTTCTCATACCAAATCATACACCGACACTCTATCTTTATTCTCACAAATTTTTCTCATTTTCTAATACTCACAATATGATTTTAGTTTTCCATTAATTTTGGAAGGACTTGATTCCCTTTTTTGTTGTTGAATTGAAATGCTGATATACCTCAAAGTAAGGAACTAAACCCACCGAAAATTAATGAGACCAAAATATATCTAAAGTTTTGTTGTTTTTATAAAAATCATAACCAAGATTTGGGTTTTAAAATGAAGGAAAAAATATGGATGAAGGAATGTTGTTTAAATGGTCACTTGACAAGCAATTTTGCTCAGAATATCTAAGTTGTGATTATGTTTTTTTTTCTTTTACAATAATTTATGTGTTCTTTGGTGGGTTGAAAATGAAAAGAAAAGAAAATGTTTAGAGTTCATAACCAGTTTCATACGTTGAATATAGTCATAAACATACAACAATTCATCAGAACATCACAAAAACCAATCAAATTGATGTTATCATGATGAAAAGTGAAAACTACTTGTGTCACTAGATGACTGCATATTAACATCATAAGGCCACAACACTTGGTATCCAGAAGGATGTCTATTTTTTTCCTTGATTTTTTAACCTGACACAGCATTAATCGTCATCTTCTTCTTCAAACTCGTCTTCCTCCTCCTCATCTTCGTCGTTGTCCTGTTCCTCCTCATCGTCTTCTTCATCAGTAACAATGAAACCTCCTAGTGTCTCATCATCATCATTGTCGTCATCTTCTTCTTCTTCTTCTTCTTCAATGTTTTTGTCGACACTAGATATTTTCTTTCTTTTAGCCCCTCCTTTGTCTTTAGACCTTGTGGAGTACAGAGGTTTCTTGCCTTTCCCCGTCTTAGCAACAAGGTCTTTATCATCTTCACTATCACCCGTCCACTCGTCGTCCTCATTGTCTTTAAATACTTTTCGCTTTCCCCTCATTTTTTTCATCCCCTCAAAATCATCCTCATCGTCATCCTCACTTTCTTTGCTAGGCTCCTCGAGGAACCATTTCCAATTCTCCATATTCCGGACCATGCCCTTTGGATACTGGTCAAATTCATGTCTCATCACAAGAAAGCCAAACTCTGCATTTTCAAAACTACAACATCTTCAAAAGTATTCAAGAAGCAATCTCCGTGAATTCAAAAAACGAACTCGTGTGTAAATGGTCAAGAAAAATAACCATCATGTGAACAACTGTTAAACTGTCATGAATTATACTACCCTTACATGATATAACTGAATATATTCACCACAAAATACCAAAAACAAAGACTTTAAATGGTGCACATCAGAAAAATGTTGCTGTTAGAGTAACCATTGTTGACATGAATTCAACAAAGTTGAACAGTCATCACCTTGAAAATCTCTATCTCTTAATGCAAATTTGGCTCTTTTTTTAGGGGCAGAAGAAACCTAACAAGTAGTAACAATTTCATTTCTAACACCAAAAAAGTTCAACACTTTACCTGCACTAAAGTTACAAGACAATACAAAAACTCTAGGTGCAACAACCAAATTTACAGAAGCGCCTAGAAACAACAAAGTTGAAAGACAGACAAAACTTGCTCCCATACATCATAATATCAGAATCTGTAACCAACGAACGAGGAAAGAGAGACGCCAATATTATAGAAAAAGGAAACAAAAATATTGAATGAATATGAATTGTACAAGTTCATAAGAGGCTATCAAGCTATCATAACTAAACGGACACGCAAACAAAACTTCAAATCGTAAACTATATTACTATCATTGAATTCCAATTATGCCGTGTTTGGATAAACAATTTAATCAAGTGCTCGTGGCAATTTATAAGTTGTTTTCATAAGCTATCCTATAGAGCTTACTGAAATAAGCCGAAAACAACTTATGAAAATGTCATAAGCTTTTTCTATAAGTTCACTTAAACAATCTCATAAGCATTTATATTATCCTTAAAAGGCTACTCAGACACCTAAAACTTGGAATTCATATTATATACAAACTCTCAAAATCTACTTGCTGAATAGTGTACTACATCTACATTGCAAATTTTTCTATAAGTTGATAACAAAAATTGTACCTTTAACAGGATCAACTTGTGAAATATCAAGTTGGTCAAAGTCAATTTCAGTTTCAGAAACCTGAGGCTTGTTCAATTTGAACCAAAAGGGTGATTTCCCGGACAAGCAGAAACGGTCTCCGAGTTCCAATTGACCCTTATCGAACTGTTTGAAGAGCTTAAGAGTTTTGTCATTGTTTTTCAAAACCCAAATGGGGTTTGTTCCGATGACTTGGAATGAAACCCTAGGAGGCTCTGAGTCGGAGTCGTCGAGTTGGAATGAAACGTGACGACGGGAAACAGTGTGGTCGTCGGTGTTAAAACCAGAACCTCGTCCGAACAATGCTTTGTCGCCACTTTCCAAAGGGAATTTCGAACCGTCTTCGCCTTCAAGCTCCATCCACGATTCTCTACAACCATCTTTTGACTCCGGTTGCTAGCGGTAGAAAGTAAATACTCTTTTTTTTAAATATTCTATATATTTTATATATTCTCACTTCTTCCATTTTGTGTCAAACAAAAAATCAACTATATCAATTTTATTTTATTCTTATTTTTTATACATATAAACTAGGCAAAAACTTTTTGTCTTTTAAGTTATTTTAAAATAACAAGTTAGGCCTTTAAAATTTTTTATAACAATTTGATACTTTAAGTTAACTAACGTTTGTATTGTTAATCTTTTTAAGATTTTCGTTCCAAAAAAATCAATGTGGCACAGACGGTGATGAAGTGGCAGGTAACGTTGATGAAGTGTCATGGAGGGTTGCTGATGTGGAATTTGTGCTATCCCTCAAGTGTTTAAGCAATGACTCTTACAGATTAAGAGTTACAGAGCCATAATTTTCTTTCCCCCACTGCTGACTGTTACGGCTGGTAAAGCTTCTTCTTCCTCTTGCATTCATTGTACATTGAAGGTGAAGAATCCATTGCACTCAGGATACAGTTAGGTACATATATTTACTCAATGATGGTTGTTTTTTGTGTTTTTATGTAGTGTATTTGAATAGTTATGTTACGCACAGTTACACACACCTGCGTTATATAAACATTAGGTTGATGGTTAGGTTAATGTTGGTTATAAGTAATGTTAGTTTCTATTGTAGGGTATGTTTTTTATTTTAGGTTGATGTATCCAGGAACATAATGGTTATGGATGAGTTTTACGTTGACTTTCATCATTGGGGGTATTTCGTTAATGACAAAATATGTAGGAGGTGAAGTGTCAAACTAGAAGTGTGATGGTGACAGATGGAGTTATTTTGAAATTCTAGGGGTTGTTAAAGAAATTAAGTATCAAGGAGTTCAGGAAATGTGGTATGACTTTGCTAGAACATTGAAGGCCCTGGAAGATGATTTTGGTGCAATAGAAGCATTGCACTGGTCCAAGACTAAGGGGAAGGTTGACATACATATATATAGTCCACCCTATTGGTAATCTATTCGCATCTCATGTAATGTTTGGTAATGTAATGTAATGCTTTGAGTATGCTTTGAGTTTCATAAATGTTTGATATTCAAATTTGTTTGAGGTTCACAATTATGTAAAACAATATGTCCGATATTTTTTTAAATGTAACAAATAGGTCCTTCATTTTTTAAATTTGTAACAATCATGCCCATCATGTTTTTAATTGATAACATTTGAGTCCCATATGTTTTTAAAATATAACAAAAATGTCCTTCCAATTTTTATGTTGTACAAGGTATACTAGAATTGTGACAGATGTGGTAAGGAATTGCAGACTTGTAAAACAAATTCTTAAGACTCATTTTGACTGGTCTACATGGTAAAACATAAATGTCTACAAATTATACTATAACTGTGGTATAGAGTTGTAGAATTGCAACACATGATCGTTTCATTAACCAAACCATTGTAAAAAATTTCTACATTAAAGTACCACAACTCATAACTTACAAACATAAAACTACAAACATCAAAACTAACAATGATAATTAACAATGATTTCCACTTTTAAACCAAATTACACATAACACGGCAAAGATCAAAACCAACAACATAGTGACATAGCCTATCATATTCAACATCTTCAACAAGTTCTCCTTGATCTCCTTAGTGTATTTCTCATCCTTTTCAATCAAACTTCTAAGCAACTTGATTTCAACATCCTTGCCACCACAGTCAGAACATTTCAAAGTTAGTGAGGATTGTGTCTCTTGTTTGACTTCATCACTGTAATGGTTTTCATACCACGCAAAAAACTTGCAACCGACATTTTCATCTTCACTCTGTTAACATTAACACACAAAAAAACAAAAACTAATTACATCTGCATAAACCAAATCCACAACCAACAATGTTTAATAACAGACGTACCACAAAATATCTGCATCCCCAAAATAGCTTCCCCAAGTTTCTTTCTTTCTTCTTAAATGTTCTCAACACTGCTTTGGCTCCACAGGGACATGTAGGTTCGATTCCAGTTTGGGATGCACTCGATATGAATATATTAGCGTTTGAAGATCTTCGATTTTGTCCACTGCTACCATACGACGCCATTGATAGAGTAATGAGATTTAGGGTTCAAAATATGTCATTTTTGATTTGGGGATTTAGGGATTTCCTTTTCAGAAAAATAAGAAAGAAGGAGAGAGATGGCACATCAGCAACCCTCCATGACACTTCATCAACGTTAACTGCCACTTCATCACCGTCTGTGCCACATTGGTTTTTTTGGAACGGAAAATCTTAAAAAGGTTAACGATGCAAACGTTAGTTAACTTAAAGGACTAAAGTGTTACAAAAAAAACTTACAGGACTAACTTGTTATTTTAAAATAACTTAAAGGACTTGGACAGTATTTTTGCCTATAAACTATCAGTAATTTATTCTTAACTATTCATAGCTCTTCAATTTAATTTCTAAATATACAAATATTATAACTCATCAATATATAATATAAAATATATCAATTTAGTTATCAAAATATACAAAAAAAAATACAAATTTAGTATAAGATACAATCTTTGATCTCCACTTTCGATATACTTATATTGAATTTTGATTTTGAACTGATTTCGACGTTAAAGTGGTAACCATGCAGGTCCACCCACGCGCCAACTTACAGGAGATCAAAGTCGCTGTTCAATATCACCAGTTATTCAACTGTCCTCATTTTTTGTTCCTTTGTGGAGTTAGAGCATCCATTTCTAGTTTCCTGAACGGAACAGTGACGCCATATGTGGAAATCGACTCCTGATTCCTACGTTTTCCATGAAAATCGTGTTCACTTCACAAAGACCATTGAACACACTTAGAAGTTCTAGATCATGGTTCTTGCAGTTTCAAATTAAAATCTTCATTAAGCTGATCACAATCTCCTTAGGCCTCTGAACCAAGAGCATTCCGAGCCAAATGTGAGAATCTATCACATTCATTTCAAGAGATTATCTTTTCATTGGAGATTCTCCAAATCTTCAGATCTCTAATTTCCCTTGGGAACTTCGCGAAGAAGAAGAAGAAGAAGAAAAATAAGGAAGGACCCTAGTCCAGATTCAAATTCACGTCGAAAGCACCAAAAAGTGAAAGTGAATTCCTCAAAGGTGACATTGAAAATTCACATTCCATCTACCGATCTAATATCATTGCTGTCTTTCGTCGCTGACGTGATACTTGTCGCAGAAACACTAGAGATACTACAAGTTCATAATTAACATCGAGTACATATCAAGTTTGGGCACCTTTATAGGTATTAGAGGATCTTCGGCCAGTCGACGGATGTACCTAATGTCAAATCTGGTGTCCTCTTATTGTTTGGCACAGTCCTATCAACAAAGGCCGGCCTGGGGGCATCAGATAGAGAGTAGGGGAATCCGAGCACATAAACAACATCCTCGAGGCAATATCAATCAGGGCTTAGATAAGATGAGAAGTTATTCCTTTTGATCAGATAGGCAAAAGCAAAAATGATACACCGGCCACAGGCTCCAGACGAAGGCACCCGGATCTCGATGGCTCCCTCTAATCGTCACTCAACCTCACCATTCCAAAGGAAAGACTCGGATCGGAGAGTTCTCATCCCAAGGAATTTCTTTTACCACGGGAAGCAAAAGCGCCTTGCCAAAGCATTAAACTGAGCAATTCGACGGACATAAAGTATAAACGGTCATCTTTAAACTACTCCCAAGAGAAGTCGAACTTCCAAACATATATGAGTTGGATAATGCAAAGAAGGACACCATAGCACCACGTCCAACCGAAGAAGGCGCTTCAAAGCGTGAAGTACACTCAATTCGAAAACCTCGGGAAAGGACAACGGCCAGAGATCCTGGATATCGTCCATCCATGTCGAATTCGACGTAGAAGGTTATCTACATCATCATTCCATTATTTATTTGTAACGAATATAACTCATTATTAATATGAAAACATGTGTTTATATATATATATATATATATATATATATATATATATATATATATATATATATATATCTTTCTCTATTGCGGCTTCTTTGTCTTTCTTTCTACTAGAACGCTTGAGACAGGGGAACAAAGAGAAAAATGTCTAATTGTGTGTCCGATACAGGCTTAATGCATTTCTATGATTTTGATACTACTTAAACACATTGCTCACATAAATGTGTATCCAATACGAACGTAGCACATATTTTAATAAGGCTCAAGCAAAATATATGCATTAATATGTATTTGATACATACTAGACACATTTTTGCAATTATGATATGGCTTAAGCATATTTTGTGCCCGACTGTGTTTCCGATATAGACTTTACACATATATGTGATTCTGATACATCTTAAATGTGTTGGTTGCATGAATGTATATCTAATACAAAGTTAACGCAATCACTAGTACAAAACATATATTTTACAATGGTTGGAATAGACATTTAACCACAGTTGATGGTCCGTGGTAAAGAAGAGTGTGGCAGTAAGTGAGTTGCTTACCACCACAAGCTATTGGTCGAGGTAATAAACTGAAAGCGTGTTACATATCACCACGGTTGGAATAAACAATTTTAGTCACTACAACAAATAACGTTTTTTATGACGAAGCTTTCACAATGAACAAAATAAAACTGAGGGGGTATGTAACGGACGCGCCTTGTTTTTTTTAAATCAATATGTTACCTTGGTTTTTTGTAAAAGAGACATAAAAATATCCTCAGGGTTTGAGATTCGTTTCTCAGCTCCTGCAGTTTTATGTTTTATATGGAACCAAAAAGACACCTTTAATTTTTTATAGAATTTACGTCTGATATGTTACCTTGGTCTTCAGGAAAACCGAGATAAATACTCTCTAATTTTTTTATTCTTTTGGAACTAAAAAGATGCCTTTATTTTTTAAAGTTTTACGTTGGATATGTTACCTAGGTTTACAGTATAACTGCGATAAAAATTCTTTATATTTTTTATTCACTTAGTGTCTACCTCATTTACTTCTCGAACCCTAGCGAAAGAACACTTCTCCAGCTAATGAAATAACACTTATTCTTCAAGGAGCCCTAGCAAATGAAAAAACTCTCTCACCATTATTCTCTGGTATGTTATTGTTGTTGTTGTTGTTCTTGTCGTTGCTTTGGTCCATTATTGTTGTTCTTGTTATTCTCCATTATTGTTGTTGTTGTGTACTATTTTTATTGGTTATGTATTATTTTTATTTTTTCAGAAGCTTTATGTGATTATGGATCGTAGTTGGATGAATGCCAATAGATTAAGTGTAGAGTATGAGAATGGATTAAAAAAAATTCTTGATTTCGAAGAAAAAAACCTTCCTGACAATAATGGGAATTTTTGGTGTCCTTGTAAAAACTGCTTTAATATGAAAAAAAACATCATAGGGATGTTATATTCAATCATTGTGGTTGTGATGAAATTATTCAAAATTACATGAAATAGGTATGGCATGGTAAAGCGACAAAAAAGATACCTCTGACACATACAGTTGAAGATGATGAAATTATTAATGATACTCTAGAAGATATCATTCGTGATATTGGAATTGATGCTTTCAAGAAGACATCATTGGTAGATACTTTGTGAAGAGACATGAAGATTCGTTCTATCCGGGATGTAAAAAATTTACAAGATTGTCGACTGTGTTAAGACTATTTAATCTTAAGGCAAGAGGTGGATGGACGGATAAAAGTTTCACTGAAGAAGCTATTGATTTTTGTACAAACTATTTATCAGAAGCTTCCTTTATAGGAGTTCCTGAGTCTCGTCATGATGGATTTTATGATGGTAGAGGTATTCAAGATTTAAATGTTAAAACATTTTCCCGAGAAGTAGTTCTTCAAGCACATTTGCATATATTGAATAACCTTAGTGAAGTTCAACCTTACTTGACTGCTCACAAAAGTCTTTTAAAGGAAAATTCCCCCGGATGAATGAAAAATGCTTGTTGACAGAGCATAACAAAACTTTCATAAATTGGTTTAATGAAAGTATTTTAAAGAGAGTAGTGCATCAGATCTTTGCAAATAGTTGTCACGGATGCCTAAGTTTAATGTAATTACTTAGAGTGCATACGAAATTTCTAAATATTCATTCTGTTGTGACAAACGATAGCAATTAACAAATTCTTGATTCACAAACAGAGTTTCTTAATGAACAATGAAATAATTAGGTTAACAAAGAGATAGAGAAAAAAGAAGGAGAATAGGATTGGGCAAACTATTTTTCTATTCACTTACTCAATTAGGGTACAAATGATTACAAGTGAATAACAATAATTGGCCTCACTCAACAACCTGAGAGATCTAGCCTATCTATAGGCTACTAAGTTAACTTAAATAACAAGCTAACCTAAACAATTATATCCAAAACACAAGGCCTAATTCGACATTACTTACTATAACTAACTTCGACTACATCATGTAACACTTTGACATCAGCATGTGAACCAGCTTTGACTTCATGCTTGTCTCCTGTCGAAACATGAAAGCTATCTCAGCTGACAACATCCCCGTCGACAACACTAGAGTTCGATCCAATATCTCACAAATATCCACCTTGGAATAAACTCTATAATAACAGGGAATAATCTAGCTTTCATTATGCAACTTTATCAACTGCATACAATGGAAAAACTTGCAACTCGGCAATGTCTTGGTGATCATATCAGTAGCATTGTCATCAGTCAAAACCTTCAGCACTTGGACTTCTCCACACTCGATTATCTCTCTGACGAAGTGAAGCCTCACATCGATGTGCTTGGTTCGCTCATGATATGCTGAATTGTTCGACAGGTGTATTGCACTTTGACTATCACATTTAACAGTGATAACTTGACCTTGAAGTTTCAGCTCATTTGTAAAACCTTCAAGCCATAATGCTTCTTTCACAGCTTCAGTAGGGACAATATATTATGCTTCAGTGGTTGATAAGGCAGCAACCTTCTGAAGTGTCGCTTTCCAACTGATTGTTGTGTCGAACATAGTGATCACATATCCAGAAATAGATTTTCTGGAATCCATACAACCTGCATAATCAGAGTTGACATATCCTTCGATTTTGACTTTGTTATCATCACCAGATGCTCCACCATAAATCAAGACTCTATTTAGAGACTCATTTATGTACTTGAGAATCCTCTTCAAAGCTTGTCAGGATTGGCCATATACCTGCTTACAAGACTCACTTCATACGTTATGTCTGCCCTCGTACAGACCATAGCATACATCAAAGAACCTATTATACTAGCATATGGAATGCTACTCATATAGATTCTTTCAGCTTCAGTACTCGGACTTAGAGTAGTACTAAGCTTAAACTAAGGATTTGTCAGAGTCACAACAGGCTTTGAATTCAACATACCAAACTTGTCGAGAACCTTCCGTAGGTATATCTCTTGAAATAAGTATAATTTCTACTGCTTTCTATCTCTCCGGATGTCAATCCCAAGAAACCTGGTGGCAGCTCCTAGATCCTTTATTTCGAACTCCTTACTGAGTTCAGCCTTCACCTTAATTACATCCTCGACACTATTTCTAGCTATGAGGATATCATCCACACAAAGTAACAAAATAACAAGTGAGTTTCTAGGTCGAAATCTGAAGTAAACACGGTGATTGAACTGGCTCATAGTGAAACTAATGTGTGCCATGAACTTGTCGAATCTCTTGTTCCACTATTGAGGAGATTGTTTCAGGCCATACAAAGACATATTCAACTTTCACACATAATCTTCCTTATCCTTTTCTGCATACCCTTCAAGTTGTCGCATTAGCATCATTTCATCTAGATCACCATACAGGAAGGTTGTTATTACATCCATTTGTTCAAGTTCCAGGTCAAAGTTCGCCACCATGGCTAACAACATTCTAATGGATATATGCTTTACAAAAGGTGATAACACGTCATTGAAGTCAACACCTTCTTTCTGACTGAACCCCCTAACAACCAACCTTGCCTTAAAGTGCTTCGACATCACTCCCTCGATTCCTTCCTTGACCTTGAAAATTCACTTACAACTGACTAACCTGGCTCCTGCAAGTTTCTCAATCAGCTTCCAAGTGTTATTATCATGAAGAGATTTCTTCTCCTCATCCATGGCTTTTCACCATTCAGTCTTATTTCGACTCCTCATAGCTTCCTTGTAGTCTCTAGGTTCTTCCTCAAGTACCTCACTTGCAGAGATTAAGGAAAAAGCTATAAGATCTGCATAACCAAGTCTCTGAGGTGGCTTGATGACTCTTCTTGAACTATCTCTTACCAGTAGGTAGTAATCAATAGTTTCCTCAGTCTCTTCAGCATCTTGCTCTTCTTCTTCGACTTCATCTGGGTTATGCACTTCAGCAACACTATGCTCCACCTCAACAGGAATCTCTACCTGTTCCAGCTCCTCTTCAGAGATTTCTACACTTCGACCAGCATCACAAATTTTCTTGAACGCCATCTCGACTTCATTGAAAACTATATCACGACTTGTGATACATCTTCTGTGACCTGGTTCTAGGCACCACAACCTATAGCCTTTGACTCCCTCAGGATATTTAAGGAGCATGCATCTCAGAGCTCTAGGTTCGACCTTGTCTTGTCTGATGTGAGCATAGGCTAAACAACCAAATACTCTTAGTTTGTCGAGATCTGGTGGTTGATCCGACCAAACTTCTTCAGGTGTCTTTATTTCCAAGGCAATCGAGGGACATCTATTTATCAGATAAGTTGTTATCAAAACAACCTCCACCCAAAACCCCTTCTTCAATCCAGCACTAACTAACATCCATCTAACCCTTTCAAGGATTGTTCGATTAAATCTCTCAGCTAAGCCATTTTATTGAGGAGTACTTGCTACAGTCTTATGCCTTGCAATCCCATACTCGACACAGTAATTGTCAAAAGTTTCATTGAAAAATTTAAGGCCATTGTCGGTTCTCAGCCTCTTAACCTTTCTGCCAGTTTGAGTTTCGACCAAAACCTTTCAACTTTTGAAATTCTCAAAAGTTTAATCCTTAGTCTTCTGAATGAATACCCATAACTTTATGGAATAGTCATCAACTATGGAAAGAAAATACCTTGCACCTGAAAGTAAAGGATTTCTTGCAGGCCCCTAAAGATCAGCATGAATGTAATCAAGGGATCCATGTGTTCTTTGTTTAACTTTGTTAAACTTCACCCTACAGGATTTTCCAAATACACAAGGTTCACAAAACTCCAACTTCTCGACTTTGTCACCATCTAACAGGTTCTGTTTCCCTAGTTCAACCATGCCTCTTTCGCTGACATAGCCCAATCTCATGTGCCATAATTCTGTCTTTGACAGCGTTTCCGTGGATGCAAAATCTTCTAACCCACTTACAACCTCAGCCTCAAGGGTATACAAGTCTTGTTTCTTCACGCCTCACAAGACTTCCTTCGACCCCTTCATGACTTTCAGGATATCTTACTCTCCTTTGAAGTCGTATCCTTTCTTGTCGAATTCACCAAGAGAAATAAAATTTCTCTTAAGATCAGGTTCATACCTAACAACAGTCAATAGCCTTATTGACTCATCATGGAGCTTAAATCTCACAGATCCAATACCTGCAATCTTACAAGCTTTATTGTTTCCCACAAGCACTAATCCACCATCTTGATCACATAATTCTTCAAACACATTCTTGTTTGGAGTCATATTCCAAGTACATCCTGAATCCATAATCCACTCTTTGCAAGAGTTACTGCTCGACACCTTAAGGACATCAGATGATTCATAATCATCTTGCACAATAGTTGCATTGCCATTGTCCTTACCTCCATTATTATTCAGGCGCTTAGGACACATCTTTCTTGTGTGACCTTTCTTCTTACAGTGATAACACCCAATACCATAAATATCACCACCATAAGACTTATGCTGAGTTTTACCTTTCTTTTTCTCGAACCTAGCATCTCTTTTTCGAGAATTTTCCTTTAACGGACAACCCTTCGCCAACTGAAGATGGTTTCTACTCCTTTCTTTCGTTCAAATCCTTAGAATACAAGGCTCATTGTACTTCTTCAAAGGTCAGGGACTCTCTTCCCTACAAGAGGGTTTCTTTGAGGTGAGCATGCGACTTAGTTAAAGAACACAACAATAACAACACTTGATCTTCGTCACTGATGGTAACATCAATATTTTCAAGACCAAGAATCAACTTGCTAAATGTATCCAGTTGCTCCGTCAATGATTTGTCTTCTCATATTGAATGAATACAAAGCCTGCTTCAAGTATAAATGATTCATCAAGGATTTTGTCATATACAATCCTTCGAGTTTCAGCCAAACACCGGTTGCCGTCGTCTCCTTTGGAACCTGCCTGAGAACCTTATCACCAAGACTCAGAACAATGGCACTGTGGGCTTTCTCGATCATCATTGTCTTATCCTTCTCGTCAATGCAACATCCATGGCATCTTCTCCCTTTAACGCTTCTAGCAAACCCTGTTGAACAAGAAGAACTCACATCTTCAAGCGCCATAAACCGAAATC
Organism: Lathyrus tuberosus; assembly: GCA_022829125.1. Taxonomy (NCBI): domain Eukaryota; kingdom Viridiplantae; phylum Streptophyta; class Magnoliopsida; order Fabales; family Fabaceae; genus Lathyrus; species Lathyrus tuberosus. Next base: position 10,567,290 of record JALAZF010000095.1, read on the forward strand.
ATTAACTCCGATGAACTTCTCAATTTCAAACCTTATTGACGACATCTTTCTCCACGCTTGCCGCACTAGTTTGTTGTGACAAATGATACCAATTAAAAAATTCTTGATTGAGAAACGGAGTTTCTTGATGAACAATGAAACAATTAGGTTAACAAAGAGAGAGAGAAGAAAGAAGGAGAATAGGATTGGGCAAACTGTTTTTCTATTCACTTACTCAATTATGGTACAAATGATTACAAGTGAATAACAACAATTGGTCTCACTCAACAACCTGAGATATCTAGCCTATTTTAGGGGTGTTCAAAACCGAACCAACCCAATAAAAAACCGTAAACCAAACCAAACCAAACCGAAACCGCATTTGGTTCGGATTTGTTCGGGCCATCTTTTAACAAAACCGCATGGTTCGGTTTAGTTTGCAGTTTGTATTTTACAAACCGAACTAAACCAAACCAAACCGCATTATGTTACAACCCAAACTTTACTTATCTCACATCTAACCCAAAACTCAAACCCATTATGCCTACCTTACAATTACGAAATCTTTTCTCTTACTCACACTTAACTTTTCAGTTTTAATCTTCTCAAATCTCTCCTAATAGTATTGTGCATTCTTCTCATCTTCTTTACCATGTACGTCTTGCCTCTTCTACACTAATCTCTCATCTCACATATTCTTTCTTTTTCATCTTCTCATTTTTATGTTACTATTTTCTCTTTTAATTATATTTTTATCTCACCCTTCTTTTCTAATCTCTCATCGATTATGTTTTTTCTTTTTCATCTTCTCTAATCTCCCTTCTCTTATATTTTCTGTTTATTATAATATTTTGATATTGTTTTATGCTACTATTTTTTTCCACTTTTGTTTAAATTGATTTTTGTATATTGAATGAAAACTTTTTGTCTAAATATGATGAGTTTTGTTGTTATTTGACAATGTATGAATGACTAAACACAAAGTTATGTTGTTCTCTATATATGTAAATATCACTCAATAAAAATCTTGTAAAAAACCGAACCAACCGAACCAATCCAAACCGCATTGGTTTGGTTTGGTTTGGTTCGGATTTTTTTAAAAAGCCAACCAAACCAAACCAAACCGCATGCTTTTTTCCCTTGCGGTTCGAATGATTTTTAGCGTCAAAACCGCCCAAACCGCACCGTGAACACCCCTAGCCAATTTATAGGGTACTAAGTTAACTTAAATAACAAGCTCACCTAAACAATTGGATCCAAAACATAAGGCCCAATTTGACATTACATACTAGAACTAACTTCGTCTACAACATGTAACACTTCGACATCTGCATGTGAACCAACTTCGACTTCATTCCTGTCTTCGGTTAAAACATGAAAGTTATCCCTGCTGACAACATCCTCATCGATAGCACTAGAGTTCGATCCAATATATCACACATTCTATACAAAAACAAAGGATGATCGTAGCACCATGCAAAATAATGGGGTTATGGTTGAGGCTGAATCCATATACTTTTCTAGTTCCAAAGATAACAATCTTTTTCTAGCATATAGGGCGTACTTTGGGGTCATTGAGGAGATTTTGGAGATTGACTATTTTTATTTTAAAGTGCCTTTATTTAAGTGCAAGTGGATTGACAATAACACTGGTGTAGAAACAAATGAATTGGGATTCACACAGGTAGATATTCGTAAGGCAACTTATAAGGACGAACCTTTCATCATGGCATCCCAAGTACGTAAAACAAGTTTCTTATGTCACGGATCCTTCTAACACTTGATGGTTAATTGTTCTTCAAGGTAAACATCTTCCTGATAGTACTGATGAAAAACAATATTTTAACTATGAGATGCCTTGTCTATCAACACATGTACGTCAAGCATCTGAAGAAAATGATTCGGATGATGTGCATGTTATTCGCTGTGATCATGAAGAAGGGATATGGGAAAACTAGTAAGTAAATGTTTTATATCTGTTAGGTGCTAAAAAGTGTTAATATTTAGATTAGTTTTTAGCACCTTTTTTGTGAGCTTTATTCGTAAATCCATGCTTTTCCCATTGTTTCCGTTTATAACCGTTTTCTAGTTAATTTCATTATTTATCGTATCTATCTATCTTTTGTTTTTTTTGTGTGCAGATTTTTACATGGAAAGGTCAAGAATGGAGCCTTGAGGATGGCACAAAAATAGTTTTGGAAAATTTGGATTTTTTGAGCATGCTTTGAGCGCGCTCAGCGCGCTCCCAGCGCGAAGAAGGAGGTAGTGGCAGTAGCTTGCGCGCTCAGCGCGGATTGGCAGCCTGCTCAGCGGGCTCTAGGTCATTTTTGGCAATTAATGAGGCCGCGCTCAGCGCGGTGTAGCGCGCTCAGCGCGCTCTGCGATTTGTGGCCCCCTTATAAATAGTTCTGTTTGCATTTCTTTTGAGGGATCCTTTTGACAGAGAGAGAAGAACACTTTGTGAACACTGTAGCATCCATTTAAGGAAGATTGGAAGCATCATTCTTCGAGATATCGTCATTGATGTTAAATAATCTTCTTCATCTTCTTGTTTGTTTAGCTTCCATGACAATGGAGAGCTAAGTTACCCTTTTGTGTCAAGGTTAGATGTAGGTGAACCGTTACTTTGTATGTATATGGATTGATCCTCTCTTGTAAACTCTTGGATGATGAATGTATGATGATAAACCTTGTTTTTTATGTTTATTCTTTGTGTTGGATCATGATTGAGAAATGTGCTCCAACTCTTTACCTAGGTTTGTCATCCATCAATGTATATTGCCTAGAGATAGCAATGTGTGTTGATGTTCATAAATATTGAACTCTAATGTTGTCATTTTGATAGTTTGTGTGAGAAATCAACAAAGGATCAAAATGGCAAAACTCACAATATGTGTTAGAGATAAACATATTGGACGGATATGTGATTGTATTTATCATTTAAGCAAGTTCATTAGCGTATCGATTATATACGTGCGAAGTGGTTTGCCGAACCCTAATCTTGACATGCTTTTATAAACCGTTAAAACAATCTTTTTACCGTTTTAATTAACTTTGAATGCAAACGTTACGAAAACAATCTAAAACCCCCTGTTACTTTAAAGTTTGAAACATTACGACTTTAGAACGGCTGCGATATCACCAAACAATCTCTGTGGAACGATAACGAAAACCCTAACTCTATTTGTACTTCAACAAATTGGTGCCGTTGCCGGGGATTGTAAATTGATATTTCAAGCATAGCAATAGTTGTGAAGTTTTCAACTTGTTACAATTTTTCTTGTGCTTGTTGATGTGTTTTGTTTAAGTGTGCAGACTTGGTTTATGCGAGGGAAACTACCGGCGGATCAACTTCTTTTTGATCCTGAGATTGAAAGAACCGCTCGTAGGCTCAATAGCAGAACTAGACGGAGGAGGCAGCTTGCGAGACAAAGACAAGAGCAAGAAGGAAGTTCTACTACAACACCACCACCACCATTCACACCAATCATGGCGCAACCACCTCCACCTCCCGCATCCACACCTTGTGTGAACAGTCCACGACATACCGCTCAGTTTGCCAACAACAATCAAGGAAGGCAAGCTGAAATGAAAACTGGAACTTTGAATTTATTGTATGGAAGTCCATTCACCGGAATGGACCATGAAGATCCTTTTGCGTTTCTCATAAAATTCTATGAGATTGCATTAGCGGCCGGTGTAGATCCAGCGCAAGAGTTACCTCTTTTTAAAAGATTATTTCCGCATGCTTTGCTTGGCAAGGCGAATGATTGGTACCTCGATCAAACTCCAGCCGTGATGACCGATTGGAATGTCTTGGAGGAAAAATTTATTGAACGGTTCTTCTCTCATAACCGTTTCATGGAGTCAAAAACAGCAATTTCAGTGTTCTCTCAAGGCACTAATGAATCCCTCAATGAAGCATGAGAACGATTCAAGTCCATGCTTCGCAAATGTAAAGGTCACGGGTTTGATGAGTTAACACAAATTCATATCTTCAAGAATGGTCTCCAACCGAATTGTAAGACTTTGTTGGATGCCACTGCGGGAGGAAGTTTGATGGCAAAGAATGCCGAGGAAGCAACTGATATTATCAATAGAATGGCTCTAAACGATCTTCAAAGTCAAAGTCGTGGCAACTCTCAAAAGAAGCCCGGTGTCCTTGAATTGGGAACTAACGATGCGATCCTTGCGTAAAACAAGCTTATCTCTCAACAAGTGGAGCTTTTGACTCAACAGATCAAAGAAATGAAGGAGCCAAGCAGAAGTAAGCAAGTAGCTTGTTGCGAACTTTGTAAGGGGGAGCATGACATCGGATTTTGTCCTCCTCCAGGTTTTGAAGAAGTGAACTATATGGCTAATCAAAGAGATTATCAAGGTAGACAACAACAACCTTACCAACAACAACCTTACCAACAACAACACAATTCTCAACAAAATTATCAAGGAAATCAAGGATTTCAACCGCGAGCAAATTATCAAAATAATCAAGGTTATGGTGCCGGTCCTTCAAACCGGCAAAATCCGTATCAACCTCCACCACCTCCGGTTGCTAGCTCTAAATTGGAAGACACTTTGACTCAATTCATGCAAATGTCAATGGCCAACCAAAAGAGTAGTGATGCGGCGATTAAGAATCTTGAAAACCAAGTGGGGTAACCTGCCAAGCAAATTGCCGAACAACAATCGGGTCCTTCCTTTTCCACGAATACTCAAGTGAATCCTAAGGAGCATTGCAAGGCGATTGTTACTAGAAGTAGGAAGGAGTTGGAGAAAGAAAAGGAGAAAAAAATGGAGGAAGAAAAACTTGATGGTCTTGTGGAGGATTGTAGTGATGAGGAAGTAGTTGAAAATAAAAGTAATGACATGGTTGAAGTTGAAAATAATAGTGGTGAGGAGTTGAAGAAAAAAGAGAGACTTAGGAGAGTAAAGAAGGGAAAGGAATTAGTGAGCGCTATTCCGATCCAAAACTTACCATATCCTCATGCTCCTTCAAAGAAAGACAATGAGAGGCACTATACGCGGTTCATGGACATCTTCAAGCAATTACAAATTAACATTCCGTTTGCCGAAGCTTTGGAACAAATGCCGAAGTATGCAAAGTTCATGAAAGACATTCTCACGAAGAAGCGGAGGTATTCGGAACCAGAAACTATTGTTCTTGACGCGAGTTGTAGTGCAATCATCCAAAGAACTCTTCCTAAAAAAGAAGTTGATCCGGGGCGTGTGACTTTGCCGGTCACCATTGGTGACGTCTATGTTGGAAAGGGCTTAATTGATTTGGGCTCAAGCATTAATCTTATCCCATTGTCCATTGTAAAGAAGCTTGGGAACATTGAGATGAAAGCCATTCGTATGACTTTACAATTGGCCGACAAGTCCACAACTCATCCTCATGGGTTAGCTCAAGATGTCTTGGTAAAAGTTGACAAATTTTTCTTTCCGGTGGACTTCATTGTTATTGATATGGAAGAGGATGATGATGCTCCTCTTATTCTTGGACGGCCTTTTATGAAAACCGCACGTATGATGATTGATGTGGATGATGGGTTGATGAAGGTGAGGGTCCAAAATGAAGAGGTTTGTTTTGATCTTTTCGAAGCTATGAAACATTCCAAAGATAAACATGATAGCTTTCGGATCGATGCAATTGAAGAAGCAACTGTGGAGGATTCTAAGCATGTACATGAAATCTCTCCTTTGGAAATGGCTCTTAATGATTCTTTTGAAGTATTTTCCGAAGAAGAAGAAAGAGCTCTTGAAGAGTGCTTAAAAGAGCTTGATTCCCTCAAAGAGTTGCAACCTTGGGAGGTAGAACCAGAAGAATTAAAAAAGGATTTGAAAGTTGAGAATTCACCACTTGAATTGAAGGTCTTACCTTCCAATTTAAAATACGCTTATTTTGATGACGGTGGCAACAAGCCGGTTATCATTAGTAACGTGTTGTCAAAAAAAGAGGAAGGCCGTCTAATTCATGTTTTGAAGAAAAACCAAGATGTGATAGGTTGGGTCCTTTCCGATTTGAAAGGAATTAGCCCGGCTTATTGCATGCATCGTATCTTGATGGAAGAAGATTTCAAGGCGGTTGCCCAACCGCAACGCCGCTTGAACCCAACAATGAAAGAGGTGGTGAGAAAAGAAGTGGTTAAGCTATTGGAAGCCGGTATGATTTACCCGATTTCCGATAGCCCTTGGGTTAGTCCTGTCCATGTTGTGCCAAAAAAAGGAGGAATGACCGTGATTCGTAACGATAACAATGAGTTGGTTCCAACAAAAACAGTGACGGGGTAGAGGATGTGTATTGATTATAGACGGCTCAACACCGCGACAAGAAAAGATCATTTTCCATTACCGTTTATGGACCAAATGTTAGAAAGGTTATCCGGGCAGCAGTTCTATTGTTTTTTAGATGGATATTCGGGGTATAACCAAATTGCGGTTGACCCGGTGGATCATGAGAAGACGGCCTTTACGTGTCCCTTTGGTATTTTTGCATATCGTAAGATGCCTTTTGGTTTATGTAATGCGCCGACAACTTTTCAACGGTGCGTTCAAGCCATCTTCTCCGACTTAATAGAAAAGACAATGGAGGTGTTCATGGATGACTTTTCCGTTTTTGGAGGTTCGTTTGATTTGTGCTTAACAAATTTGGAAACTGTGCTAGAGAGGTGTGTGAAGACAAACCTAGTGTTGAATTGGGAGAAGTGTCACTTTATGGTAACGGAGGGAATTGTGCTCGGCCACAAAGTTTTGTCCAAAGGCCTTGAGGTTGATAGAGCGAAAGTTGAAGTGATTGAGAAGTTGCCTCCTCCGACCAACGTGAAAGGGATCCGTAGCTTCCTTGGGCATGCCGGATTTTATCGGCGTTTTATCAAAGATTTTGCAAAGGTGGCTAGACCATTGAGCAACTTGCTTAGCAAGGATCAGGTATTTCTTTTCGACGATGAATGTCTTCACGCTTTTGAATTTTTAAAAGAAAAGTTAGTTACCGCTCCAATTATAATCGCTCCAAATTGGACTTCAAATTTTGAACTTATGTGCGATGCGAGCGATTATGCTGTTGGAGCGGTACTTGGCCAGAGGAAGGAGAAAAATTTCCATGCGATACACTATGCAAGTAAAGTATTAAATGAGGCACAAATTAATTATGCCACAACTGAAAAAGAATTACTTGCTATAGTGTATGCGCTTGAGAAATTTAGATCCTACCTCATCGGGTCTAAAGTTGTTGTGTACACCGATCACTCGGCGCTCAAGTATTTGCTAGCCAAACCGGATTCGAAGCAAAGGCTCATCCGATGGATCCTTTTATTACAAGAGTTTGACTTGGAAATAAAAGATAAAAAAGGATTGGAAAATTTGGTGGCAGATCACTTGTCTCGCCTTGTGAATGTTGAGGTCACCATTGCTGAAAAGGAAATCCAAGAGGAATTTCCTGATGAAAAACTTTTCAAAGTCCAAGTTAGGCCTTGGTTTGCAGATTTTGCTAACCATAAGGCTACCGGTTGGGTTCCTGAAGACCTGACTTGGAACCAAAAGAGGAAGTTCCTTTCGGATGCCAGTTATTACGTATGGGACGACCCTTATTTGTTTAAGTTAGGAAGTGACAACCTGTTGAGAAGGTGTGTCATGAGTGAAGAGGCTCAAAGCATTCTTTGGCATTGCCACAACTCACCGTATGGAGGCCATTTTAATGGTACGAGAACGGCCACTAAAGTCCTTCAATCAGGATTTTATTGGCCTTCTCTTTTTAAAGACGCACATCTCCATGCTAAAAGTTGTGACATGTGCCAAAGAACTGGTGGAATCGGACAAAGAGATGAAATGCCTCTCCAAAACATACAAGAGGTAGAAATTTTTTATTGTTGGGGCATCGATTTTGTTGGTCCATTTCCACCATCTTTTGGAAATGAGTATATGTTGGTAGCCGTTGACTACGTTTCGAAGTGGGTTGAGGCGATTGCCTCACCTAGGGCGAATGGAAAAACGGTGATAAATTTTTTAAAGAAATGCATTTTTTCCCGTTTTGGCACGCCTAGGGTGCTCATTAGCGATGGTGGGTCGCACTTTTGTAATACACCTCTCGAAAATGTTTTAAAACACTATGGTGTATCACATAAGGTGGCAACCCCTTACCACCCGCAGTCGAATGGTCAGGCTGAGGTATCCAACCGAGAGATAAAAAGAATCCTTGAAAAAACCGTGTCTAGCTCAAAAAAGGATTGGTCACAAAAATTGGATGAGGCTTTGTGGGCATATCGCACTGCTTACAAAGCTCCAATTTGTCTAACTCCGTTTCAACTAGTTTATGGTAAAACTTGCCATCTACCGGTTGAATTGGAGCACAAGGCCATGTGGGCCTTAAAAATGCTGAATTTTGACAAGGACTTGGCCGGTACCAAGAGAAAAGTGCAACTTCTTGAGTTGGAAGAAATGCGTAATGCCGCATACCACTCAAGCTGGTTGTATAAGGAAAAGGTGAAAGAGTACCACGACAAGAAGCTCCGGCAAAAGGACTTCCAGGCCGGACAATTGGTATTGCTGTTTAACTCTCGGTTAAGGCTCTTCCCGGGAAAGTTAAAGTCCAAGTGGTCCGGTCCGTTTCGTGTGAAGGAAGTAAAGGAGTTTGGAGCGGTGGTTATCGAAGACCTGGAAAAGAAGGATTCTTGGACCGTAAACGGTCAGCGCCTGAAAATTTACCTTCTTGGAAATTTCGATCGCGCCTCTAGTACTGTTCTCCTTGATGTTCTTAAGTGAGCATCTTGGACCGTCGAGCTTAGCCGACGTTAAACAAGCGCTCATTGGGAGGCACCCCAACACTATAAGTTTTTAATCGTTTTTACTAGTGAATTTGCTGTTTAGACGTGTTTTGTGAAAAATTATTGTTGTATGATGTTTAGGTTGATGTTTTGAACGTGGGGATGATGTCTGTTTGCTGCTGGAATTTTTTTTTTGAATTTGCTCTGCGCGCTCAGCGCGCGTTTGAAAAAAGGAACCTATACTTACTGTAGCGAGCGCGCTCAGCGCGCTATGGAGCCCGCTCAGCGCGAGTTGCGAAATTCTGAAAAAAAATTATTTGATTTCTGGGCCCACAGAGGTGTACCCGGCCCAGATGAATGTTAAAGTGGCTAGGGTTTGCCAAACCTTGCCTCTTTCTCATTTTTCTCATTTATCTCATTTCCCTCTTTTTCTCTCTCTCAAAATTTTTCACAAAGTTCCTTGGATTTGCAAGACCATTCATCATCTCCCTTTCTTTTTCTGCAGAGCATAATCATCATCAATCATAGTAAGTTTCTGTTTTTGCAATATTTTTCGTTTTTCAATTAGAAACCCATAAATGGGACATTGTTTGTAATTGTTGGATAGCCATGTTCTTCTTCTTCTCCTGGATTTTTAACGAAATTCTGTGTTAGAAGTTCTGTGTTAGTATGCTTGCATATTGTTAGAAGTTAGCATTGTAGAAATTAGGTTAGGAAGTTTTAGACTTAGGGTTTGTTGAAAGAGTAATTTGCTTTGATTTTTGATGATTAGTTCTCTGTAACAGGCTGTGTAGTGAAATTAGGGGTTATGTCTTTCTGTTTGAGCCATCTGTGGAGTGGGGAATTTTTCTGCATTTCGCAGAGCCCGCCCAGCGCACTCCTGCGTGCTCAGCGCGCTCTGAGATTTGTAGAAATATTCCTCCTTGTCCCCACTCTGTTCTGCTATATTGTCATTATATTTATTTTGTTTAAATAGCTTAAGAATTCTAGCTTGCTGTTTTCACTAATTTGTGGTACTATTTTGTTTGTACGTTGTTTTCTTTTTTTTGTTTTTCAGATGTCAGGAAGGAAGAAGCAGCGTGTTGGTTCGACGTCGAATCCTAACCGCAGAGCTCCCGCTGGCCAATTTGATTCAACGCGTTTTGTTGGCCTAGAGCAACAACAAAGATACGTGGAGCTTGAAAAAAGATCAATTTGGCCGGATAGGTTAATCATGATTGATCCCAATGGTCCCCATAGGAACATGAGTCATTTTGTGCAGGGTGGTCCGTGGGACAAGCTTAGTTCTCCCTTCCCTGAGTACAACATTGACATTATTAGGGAGTTCTATGCTAATGCATTGCCGTCCGATGGAGAGACGTTCACTTTTCAAACATGGGTTCGGGGAAAGACAATCAATTTCTCGAGGGAGTCCATCAATACCTACCTTGGGGACCAACCTCAGCTGGGGGAAGATGACATTTGTGATTTTGGACGGACGTTGGCTCGGCGGAACTGGAATGCCGACCAACTTAGGGAGTCCTTGTGCAGACAAGGGGGTAATTACATTTTAAGTGCTGCTGGTGCTCCTCAGAAGTTTGCTAGGAGGGTGTTGGATAATGTCTCGCAGCTTGTCATGTCGGTTGTTCTTTACAACCTTCGACCGAGAAGCCACACCTCTTCTATTCCAATGGAGACGGCGGCTCTGATTTTTCATTTGTGCAGGGCGGGCCATACTGTGGACTTTGGACGGATTATATCTAGCGAATTGAAGAGAACCGCCACCAGTGGTACGCCTCTTGGAGATCGTGTGGCATGCGCTCTGATTTATCCAGGTTTGATTATGGCTTTATGCCATGAGGCGCGTGTTACATTGCCTACCCACCCGAATGTGAAGCTCCAGGTTGTTGATGATAGCTATGTCACCCGTCACTGTATGGGGGCGATTGATTTTGAGCAGGCTGTCCCTGTAGCTGCTGCTGCTCCTGCTCGTGGCCGTGGGCGCGGACGCGGACACGCTTTTGATCCGAGTGCTGAGGCCAATTGGGCCATGCACGAGGCTCATCAGCGTGCTTTATTATTTATGCATGACTCTATGATGCAATTGCAGCTGCAGATTCGTGAGCCGCATGTGGACCACCAGCTGAGAACTCGCGATGATCTCGTTGCTTATGCTCGTTGGCCTGAGGGCAGGCCTGTTTTTCCGGAGGGGAAAGGTGACCTTGATGGCGATGACGGTGATGATGGAGCGTCTAGCTCTAGTTCAGATTGATGTTGGGTTTGATTGGACCTTATTTTATTTTGTCTTTATTTTGGTATAACTTTTATGTTGGGATTTTGTTTTGACTACATTGTGTAGGAATTTTGTATTCTCCATCCGGGCGGATGTGAGTGAATTGGTGTTAAAACTTTTTGGTTAATTAATGAAGTTAACATCCGGGCGGATGTGTTTTTGCTTATATGATTAGTTTGTACAGGAAATTTTTGTTGTTTGCCCTTTATTTTTAAGGTAATGGATGGTTGAAGCAAGTTGTTTCTTTGAACATTTAAGTGTGCACTTCACCTTTCATTGATGGTGATGATATAAGTCTAAATTGGTGCACACAAAGGTACTCTGTTTTGTGCTTGGTAGAATGTTAGTATGTTTTTGAACTTTGTGCTTCACATGATTTTCAAGTTTCTCTTCATGTAGCAATTTTTGTTCACGTTGGAATCTGTTAGGACACAACCACAAATGTGAGTCCCTCCATTGTTCATAAATATTGAGTGATTTTGTAAATGTTGTTTAGCTCGTATGATTCATGTTTAATCTTGTATTCATGTGCAAACCATGGAAACATTGAAATGATCTAGGCAATTGTTGACTTTGAGAAAAACCACAAAACCATAACCTTCAATTTTACCTTATGAGAGGTGTGAGCACTTGCTAGCCATGTTGAGCCTTGAATTGGAATGAATCTTGTATCTACCCCTTTATAGTGGGTTGTTAATGCTAAAGAAAAACCCTTGTGATTCATTCTAGTTCTTTTATTTTTGCACTTAACCCTTTGTTTGAACATACTTTTGAAGAACATTGCCTATTAATTATAGTATGGTTTAAAGTTGGGGAGAGTTGTGCTAGTTTGTGAAAAAGAAAATGGAGTGGGGAATTGGTGCCTCTTGTGATGAAAGAAAGAACTTGAAGCATTATTTTGTGCTGTGCTGTGCACTCAAAAGGGAGTTGTTTTAAAAAAAAAAAAAATATATATATATATATATATATGAAAGAGTGCACCATAAGAAAAGAATAGAAAAGAAAAGAAAGGTTTGAATTGAATTGTTATGAGGTTGGTCTTAAGTGGGTTATTGGCATGTTCTTCATTTGTTGATAATTTTTGTTAACCACTTTGTTTCATTGGCCTTTTACAAATATCCCTTTCTTGTTTAACCTTGCCAAGCTACAACCTTTAGAAGCCCTTAAGAGATCTTTGTTTCCTTGGTTTTCTTGTGATTTGGTTTGATGAAAGCATGAATTGTTCTGGATGCTGACACTTTTTCTATGAGTGTGTTTTGTCCCTTGGATATATTGAGCTAGGCTCATTCGGAAAATTAGGTGATTCTAATTTGAGCTTTTGTTGCTTATGAATTGTGCTTGTTAATGATGTTTAGAATTTAGTTCATTTACATATTTTCATTCTTCGTAAGGACGAGTGGTACTTGCGTGCGTGTTTATTTGGTTTGAACCATTATGTTTTGTTGGTATTTTGTTCCCTGTTTTCCGCTTGCTTCTATTCTAAATTATCTTCGTTTGAGGGCAAACAAAGAGACAAGTTGGGGAGAGTTGTTAGGTGCTAAAAAGTGTTAATATTTAGATTAGTTTTTAGCACCTTTTTTGTGAGCTTTATTCGTAAATCCATGCTTTTCCCATTGTTTCCGTTTATAACCGTTTTCTAGTTAATTTCATTATTTATCGTATCTATCTATCTTTTGTTTTTTTGTGTGCAGATTTTTACATGGAAAGGTCAAGAATGGAGCCTTGAGGATGGCACAAAAACAATTTTGGAAAATTTGGATTTTTTGAGCATGCTTTGAGCGCGCTCAGCGCGCTCCCAGCGCGAAGAAGGAGGTAGTGGCAGTAGCTTGCGCGCTCAGCGCGGATTGGCAGCCCGCTCAGCGGGCTCTAGGTCATTTTTGGCAATTAATGAGGCCGTGCTCAGCGCGCTCTGCGATTTGTGGCCCCCTTATAAATAGTTCTGTTTGCATTTCTTTTGAGGGATCCTTTTGACAGAGAGAGAAGAACACTTTGTGAACACTGTAGCATCCATTTGAGGAAGATTGGAAGCATCATTCTTCGAGATATCGTCATTGATGTTAAATAATCTTCTTCATCTTCTTGTTTGTTTAGCTTCCATGACAATGGAGAGCTAAGTTACCCTTTTGTGTCAAGGTTAGATGTAGGTGAACCGTTACTTTGTATGTATATGGATTGATCCTCTCTTGTGAACTCTTGGATGATGAATGTATGATGATAAACCTTGTTTTTTATGTTTATTCTTTGTGTTGGATCATGATAGAGAAATGTGCTCCAACTCTTTACCTAGGTTTGTCATCCATCAATGTATATTGGCTAGAGATAGCAATGTGTGTTGATGTTCATAAATATTGAACTCTAATGTTGTCATTTTGATAGTTTGTGTGAGAAATCAACAAAGGATCAAAATGGCAAAACTCACAATATGTGTTAGAGATAAACATATTGGGAGGATATGTGATTGTATTTATCATTTAAGCAAGTTCATTAGCGTATCGATTATATACGTGCGAAGTGTTTTGCCGAACCCTAATCTTGACATGCTTTTATAAACCGTTAAAATAATCTTTTTACCGTTTTAATTAACTTTGAATGCAAACGTTACGAAAACAATCTAAAACCCCCTGTTACTTTAAAGTTTGAAACATTACGACTTTAGAACGACTGCGATATCACCAAACAATCTCTGTGGAACGATAACTAAAACCCTAACTCTATTTGTACTTCAACAATATCCCTTTGAAATTTATAATTAATCATTTTACTCTTTTTTAATCATTGTACTATATATTTAAAGTTGTTATTGATTGACCTAATTAGTTTCAAATATTGTTCAAACTATAGGTGCTTAAGGACCAGTGACAAATCCTATTGAACACCCTAATAAACTTTCCATTTTGTTCTATAATCATGTTGGTTCTTAAAATATGGTTATATATTCAGGAATATGGTTCTATAAATGGTTATGTAATACAGGTGAAAACGACACTACAAAAGAAAAACGTAACCCCTCGGGGTTTTCATAAAACCGAGGTAATGTCATTGGGCATGTCATTCAGTTATGAAAATGCTGAAAATACTGATGTTATGGATCAAACCCACGACCTTTTAATTTTTAACCTCGACTTTAGAATCATAGAGGTGACAAGTGATTGCTTTTCATGTCGCCCTCCGTTACCCCACCTATGTATCCGAGGTTAAATGCAATTCGCGGCCGACGTTAGATGTGTTATTTATCGAAGTCGACATTGAAGATTATCTACATCATCATTTAATTATTTATTTCTAACGAATATAACTCATTATTAATATGAAAACATGTGTTCATATATATATTTCTTCCTATACTGTGTGTTTCTTTGTCTTTCTTTCTGCTAGAATGCTTGTGACAGGGGAACAACGACAAAATGTCTAATTGCGTATCCGATACAGACTTAACGCATTTATGTGATTTCGATACAACTTAAACAAATTGATCACATAAATGTATCCAATACGAACGTAGCACATATTTTGATAAGGCTCAAGCAAAATCTATGTATTAATATGTATCTGATACAGACTAAACACATTTTTGCGATTATGATATGGCTTAAGCATATTTCATGCCTGATTGCGTTTTTGGTACATACTTAACACGTATATGTGATTTTGATACGGGTTAAATATATCGGTTGCATGAATGTGTATCTGATACAAACTTAACGCAATCACTAATACAAAATATACATTTCACAATGGTTGAAATAGACATTTAACCACAGTTGATGGTCTGTGGTAAAGAAGGGTGTGGTAGTAAGTGAGTTGCTTACCACCACGACTTATTGGCCATGGTATTAAACTGAAAGCGTGCTACATATCACCACAGTTGGAATAAACAATTGTAGTGAAAATTTGAAAGTTCATTGGTTCGATACCCAACAATGTCATTTTGGCGTTTATTAAACTGGATAGTTCGCTACATATCACCACGTTTGCAAGAACCACCATGGTGAAATATTTTTTTTTAAATATATATTTTTTATTTTACATAACTCTCATTTTTTTAACCTGTATTTTTGTGCATCAGAAACAGACCAAAAACAGCAACACGGTATATTTTTGAATCAAAAATAAATTGGCAACTATTAAGAACCAAATGTTGTATTGCATCAAAACCAAAATGGCACCAAAATAACATACATTTTAGAAATTATTACTTCAAATAAGAAACCAATCAACATATAAAAATATTGTAGACTACATTCATCATCATTTTGAAGGAATCAAGATCCACAACCGGGGACGTCTTTTGGTGTCTTGTCTTTAAACACCTATAATTTCAAATGGTAATATTTGTTAGTATATAACACTTAGAAATTATAACATATAATAAATTAAGAATAAACAATAAAAATATTTACTTGTTAATTTTCCCATATGCCTTCTTCATGATCATAATGAATAACACACTCATCATTTATATCAACTTCTTCATATGAAGTAGACACATGTATTACATAAGAAGAAGTCTCAAGAATATCAAATTTTAAATCATAATTTTCATCATTATGACGAATGTGTTTTCATTGGAGAATAATTGACCGCCTTTTATCAGAAGGTTCGGTGACATAAAACACTTGTTTTGCTTGGGATGCTGTGATACATGGTTCGGTCATATAAGTTGTCTTGCCAAGGTACCCCCGTGTGAATCTTAGCTCATCAGTTTATACACCAGTGTTATTTCCAATACAATTGCATTTAAATAATGGAACTTTGAATAAAACATAATCAATCTCCCAAATCTCTTCAATGGCCCCAAAGTACACTCTAGATGCCATTGTAAGATTCTTATCTTTCAAACTAGAGAAGTACATGAATTCAGCCTCAATCATAACCTCCCTATTTTGCATTGTACTACGATCATCTTTTAATTTTATATAAAAGGAAAACTTACCAATATCATATACAATCCAAATTACAACATTAAATTTAAGCATGTATGACATTCATTCAACTGTCTCTGATGCACTACCATCATTAGAAATCCTTTCATAAGACCAACTTAAAAAATTCTTGTTATGCTCTCTCAACAACCATTTGTCACTCATGCGAGTATATTTTCTTTGGTAAGTCTTTTGTGAGCAAATAAGTTAGTTTAAACTTCATCAACATTATTTAATATATACAAATGTGATTGAAAAATTATATCCTAAGCTATTGAATTAACATTTAAACCTTGAACACCTCTACCTTCATATACTTCATCATGACGAGACTTTAGAATTCTTATAGACTCTGCTTCTGACAAATAGTTTTATCACAACTCAATAGCTTCTTCTGTTATGTATCTTTCAATGATTGAAGCTTCCGGTCGGTGATGATTCTTCATATATCCTTTAAAGATCTTCATGTATTGCTCTATTATATACATCCACCTTAAATAAGTTGGACAACAAAATATGATTTCTCTGACAAGATGAATAATTAAGTGAAGCATAATATCAAAAAATGATAAAAGGAAATACATCTCCAATTGACACATGATTATCGTATCATCATCTTCCAATTCATCTAGTTTTTAAAAATCAAGTACTTTATTACATATAGCATGAAAGAATAAGCACAATCTGGTTATATTTGCCTACATTATTTTGGTAATATGCCACAAATAGCCACTAGTAGAAGTTGTTGCATCAAGACATGACAATCATGAGATTTTAAGCCAATTAACTTGAGATCTTTCATTGATAAAATTTCTTGATATTTGATTAGCACTATTGGAGAACTTATTCAAACATCTATTTTCTCATATTAAAACCATACTCTTATTAAGCTCTAATTCTACCAATTAACATACCAATTCAATCACTAATTCATCAAATCACATCTCTAAAACCTTCATCGTTGAAACAATGGTGGAAAACACATATATACACAATACAAAATTTCAAACATTAATTCTCACAAAATTCACATCAACATAGTCAGAAGAATATCACTCCTCAAGAACACACAAAAAATTATCACAATTATCATCCCTATTGGAGGTTAAGGACTCCTCTACCATACCCATCATGCATAAGCCCCTATTGAAGGTTATTCTCCCCACTTACCTTAGGCTTTGTTTGAATTGATGGAATCAGATGAAGCGGAGCAGAATGAGATGGAATGGAATGATATTCCATTGTTTGGATCATTTAAATGGGAGAGTGAACAATACGATTTTCGCGGAAAAGAAAAATGAAAATGGCGCTTTGTATTTTCTTTTTTTTTTTAATTATAAAAAATTCTTTTTAAATCAGGTTAACTAATCTAAATGGTATTCACTAAAATAGGTTTAGTGGAATCCTAATTTTTCAACTTTTTAAATCAAGTGGAAAGCATATGATTTAAAATGTCTAATTTAAAAAGTGTTTTTTGTACTAGTGAATGAAGTGGTATGGATTCCATTCCATTCCATCACTTACCACCATATTTCTTCCCCTCCAATTTTGGCGGAATGAACAACTTGCCTTATTCTGTTATAAAATTTCCAAATAATGGAACAGGATATTCGTTCCGCTCCGCTCCACTCCACTCCATTCCGTTCCGTTCATTTCATGATATCCAAACAAAACCTTAGATTTTCCCAGCAAAATTCTTCAAAGCTCTTTCAATGGATGCTCTCTTTATGCCCTAGCCCTTACATCTTCCTATTTCCACCAAATTCTATTTTTACGTAGAAAAACTCTCACAACTCCTTACAAACATTTTTATTAGTAACCTAATCCCTAGATTAGAGAGTTCCAGCATTACCCTCACTTATCCCCCTATTCACCAAAATGCCCTTACATCTCTAATTTTATTTTAATAAAAATACTAGTAATACTCCTTATTTTCTATTATTCTATTTTATTATTTTAATTAAATAATTCAATTAAAATACTATTATTTAATTATTAAAAATAGACTCTGATAATTCTAGCTCACATCTACCAATCTCTAATCACTCTCCACACTTCCACTTCAGGTCACACACCCCTAACACCCATATTAATTCAATTACACACATAATAATTAAATTAAATTATAATAATTCAAATAATCAAATAAATGAATAATTAGGGTGTTACAAACGTCACATATTTATGGAAGACACTTAATCGTCTTGAAATTAGATTTATTAATAGTTTGAAATATCTAAATGCATGCATAAGTATCTAAGTTGTTAAACAAATAATTAGGTTGTTTCATAGTTATGAATGACAAAATTTAAATAATTAATTTATTTATCATGTGATTAGATTCATTCAAAGATAATAACTTAAGTCCTTAGAAGGATAATTTTTTTAAAATAAATAATTAATTCATGAATCGTGTTATTAGATTTATTTGAAGTTAAAATGGTCTAATTTAAAGTAAGAGGGTTAATTTGGTTAAAATCAAATTTTGAAACATCTTAATTGAAGAAAGTAAGTTTATATATTTAATAATAATATATTATTCAATTTTTTAACATATTTCAAATATTTTTTCATTGTCTTATATCACTCATTCTTCTCTCTCCCTCCACACTCACACCAAAAGTGCATAATCTCCATTCTTCTCTCTTCCTTCCCATGAGCAGCCTTATTTACCTAATTGTTTTATTTGTTTTCTTTCTTCTTCCTCTCCACCAGCCCTCTTCATTTGTTTCTTTCGTCAATCTTATTCATTTGTTCTTAAATTTGTTTTACTTCTTCATTCTTCCATTACCTCCCACCGACCTTATTCACTTGTTTCTTAGAAGTCTATTTCTTTTTTCCCTCCCCACCAACTTTATTCACTTGTTCCTCATACTGTTTTTTTCTTTATCTCCACTAGCATTATTTTCTTGTTTCTTACAAAAGACATCTGGTTAACTTGTTATTAAATTTTTAAACAAATAAAATTTATTTTTAAAACTTTAAAATTTACTTCAAATATATTATATTAAGAAAGTTACTTGGCACTTCATCATTATCAATATGATGTGTATAGTTATAGTCTAATTTAATAATAAGAGTTCTAAATTCATAATTTAAAATAAATTTGATGAAGGGTTGAAAGAACAATTTGTGTTGATTGCAAGAAGATATAAAATTAACTTAAAATGTACATTTTACAACTTTGAAAAATACCTTAAAAATTTTATATTGAAAAGAATATTTTAACACCTAAAATTCATTATACAATGCATTTATGTTATTCTATCTTTAAATTTAGTAATGAGAGTTATCAAACCATTTGGTAAAAAAATATAATACTTTATATTGATGATGGTGATACATGATTTATAAATATATACTTTTAATATTTACGGCCTTAATCTTTTTAATTAAATTTATATGTGATAAAATTAGAAATATTCACGGATAAACAATTTTTTTACAATAAAATAGATAAGTTAAAATCCTTAGACACACTCTATTTTATGAAATACATTTCAAAACTTATAACTATTTGAAAACAAGTATTTAGAAACTTTAAAACAATTTATAACTATAGAATTCACAATCAACTACGTACCAAATATATGTATTACAAGTGTAGGTGTATTCATAAAGTATATGATCTATTCATATGAAATTAATTGTATTGCTCATACAATTGTCAAGTACATAAATATTGTATGAATTGAGTCGTATTGAAATTGTATGATTATATATACAAATCATTAACATTGTATGATGACAAAAATGAATGACCATAAACATGTACTTTTTGTTAAAGATAAAGTAATTGATTTCTATTGAAAGAATAATATATATTTTATAACCATAAATAGTAAATATTGTATGAATTAAATTAAGTACAAAAATAAAAATTAGTGTATTCATGGTAAGATTATTAGATCAATGATATCAAATTTAGTAGTGTATTTTTATAAGCAAAATATTGAATGAAAGAGAGCATAAGAAATATTCAACCTTTACAACTAAAAAGAAACCACTACACGCAAAAAAAAAAAAACGCAGAAAAATACATTAAGAGACTAAACACTACATTAATCTAAAGGTCCAATCCTCCCACTAATGAGTTGCAGAATTCTTAGACATAACAACTAAAGGAGGGACCTTGGATTTTGTATTTGATATTTGTAGACGTTTTGTATCTAATAGGGGAGGCAAGTCAAAGTAAGATGGAGTGTGTTATGGAAACTGCATTATGATAGTAATGATTTGTGATGTCAAATTTTGAAGAATAAATGTTGTTTGTCTAACATCAAAAAGTGTAGGTTGAGTTGTTAATTCTTTGTGCCGAAGCAGGTTGTTCAACAGGTACAAAGAAGTTGTCGAAGTGTTAAGGAGTTAGTCTCGACATGGATTTTGTCTTTAACCTAATTATGTAGGGTTAGCATAATTAGGTATTTTGGACTTTTTTGTTTTTGCTATTTACTTAGGGAGCAAGCAAGCTAAATTTAAAAATAGGGAGTAATCCTATTTTGTAAACATTTGAATACTTGCAGTTGCAAAGGAATAAAATCACAGTTTGTGAGCAGAGAGTTTCTCTGCATAAATTCTTCTTTCTTCCCTATTTTCTTTCTTCCTCAATCAATGATTTCCAATGTATTGTACATACCAGGCATGAAAAGTAATTTGCTCAGCATAAGGTAGTTGGTCGAAAAAAACTACAAAGTGTCGATTGAAGAAAAGATGATGAGAGTTCTCGACTCAGGAGGAAGGTTAATCTTGAAGACACCTATGTCTTAGAATAGAACCTTCAAGATTGAACTTAATGTGATGGAGCACAAGTGCCTTGCAACTACAATAAGCAGGGATGAATGGATGTGGCACTATAGACTTGGCCATCTCAACTTCAAAGACATCAGATATCTGATGAGAAGAAATATGGTTTCAGGGTTACCAAAAATTGACATTCCAAATGAAGTGTGTGAAGAATGTGTGCAAGCAAAGCAACACAAGAACATCTTCGGCAAGGATGCAGGAAGCATGTTGAAGGCAGTTCTTAAAGTCATATACCTTAATGTATGTGGACCTATCCATGTGGATTCAATTTGAGGTAACAGATACTTTGTCACTTTCATAGATGATTTCATTCGAAAATTGTGGACTTACCTGATCAAGAAGAAAAGTGAAGTGATCGAGGTGTTCGCCAATTTTAAATCTATGGTTGAAAGATAAAGTGGTCGAAAGCTCAAGATTTTAAGGACTGATGGTGGTGGAGAATATGTGTCAAAAGACTTTGACACATTATGAGAGAAAGAATGGATTGCGCATGAGGTGGTGCCACCCTACACACCACAACAGAATGGAACTATAGAAAGGAAAAATAGAACCATAATGAATATGGTGAGAAGTATGTTCAAAGGCAAGAATCTACCTAAGTAATTATAGGGAGAAGTTGTGTCGATTGCAACATATATTTTCAACAGACGTCCGACGAAAAAGCTAAAAGGAATCACTCCAGAAGAATGTTGATCTGGTGTCAAGCCTAGCTTGAGCCATCTGAAGGTATTTAGATCTATAGCACATAGACATGTGTGATATCAGTTGAGAGGAGATCTTGATGACAAGTCAAGTCAGATGATCCTGATAAGATATCATTCGACTATAGGTTACAAGTTATTCAACCCAGTGAACAAGTAAGTAGGGATCATCAGAGACGTGATTATAGATGAGCTTAAGGAATGGGATTGGACTGAAAATGTCAAGAAAGATTCAGTGATAATTGTATGTGAAGAACCAACAAGTGAAGTCAAAAGAGAAGTTTGACAGGAAGAAGTCAAAGGTCAAGCAAGCATAAGCAGGCCTCAAAGAACGAGACACATGCCTGCCAGGTTGTAAGAATGTGTGATTACATCAGATGATGTGGTCGATGATGAAAGTGAGCTCGTAGACTATGTTTTCTATGCAGACGTTGAACCACTTAATGCAGTTAAGGCATTGAAGGATTCGGAGAGGAAGAAAGTAATGAATGAGGAACTGGAGTCCATCGAAGTCAACAACACTTGGTCACTTGTCGAATTACCTCAAAACAAGAAAGCAATTGATATAAAGTGGGTATACAAGGTGAAGTTGAATCCCAAAGGAGAAGTAACTTGACACAAGGCGAGACTTGTAGCAAAAGGATTTCTTCAGAAAGAAGGAATTGACTTCGATGAAGTTTTTGCACCTGTTGCTAGAATCAAAACAATCAGGTTGGTTGTTGGTCTAGCAAACATGAACAACTGGAAGATGTCTCAAATGGATGTGAAATGTGCATTCCTGAATGACCCCTTAGATAAAGAATTTTATGTTGCACAACCAGCTGGATTTGTGAAACAAGGCGGAGAAAGGAAGGTATACATGTTGCATAAAGCCCTATATGGACTTAAGCAAGCTCCAAGAGCTTGAATAAGAAGATAGATAACTTTCTAAGGGAGAAGAAGTGTGTAAAGTGCATAATTGAGCATGGAGTATATGTAAGAAGAATCCATAGTGAATTGTTTATACTATGTCTCGATGTCGATGACCTGTTGATAACAGGAACTTGCAAGAAGGAGGTCGAAGGTTTTAAACATGGCCTAAGTGAGGAGTTTGAAATTTCGGACTTGGAAAATCTCTCATATTTTCTTGGTATCAAATTCTACAAGAGTGGTAGAGGTTTCATGATGCACTAAAGAAGATATGCAGGCGAAATAATCAAGAGATTTGAGATGCAAGATTGCAACCCAACTTCGACTCTAGCTGAGCCTAGAATGCAACTGTCCAAAGACACAAATGAAGATAATGTTGATCCAATGCAGTACATAAGACTCATTGAGTCACTTCAATACATTTGTCACACAAGGCCTGATTTAGCATACAGTGTAGGTATGGTGAGTAGATTCATGTAGAAGCCAAAGGTATCACATCTAGCAGCGACGAAGAGGATACTAAGGTATCTAAAAGGAACTCACGACTATGACAATTTATTTCCTGCAGTTAATGAAGGAAAAGAATGCAAGTTATTTGGATACACCAACTCAAGTTGGTGTAGTGATGCTGAGGATAGAAAATCCACAACTGGCTATGTGTTTATGTTAATTGGTGCACCAGTTGCTTGGAGTTCAAAAAAAGAACCAATCATAGCATTATCATCATGTGAAGCATAATACATAGTTGCTTCTCTTTGTGCACGTCAAGCAACATGGAAGGTGAATTTGGTCGAATAGATTACAGGGAAGAATCATGGAGCAATTACCATGAAGTTCGACAAAATATATGCTATCATTCTAGAGAAGAATCTGATAGCACATGGAAAAAGCAAACACATCAAAATATGGTTCCATTATCTTCAAGAGCATGTAGCAGATGGGAAGATGAACTTGGAACACTGCATAACTGAGAATCAGATTGCAGATATCATGATGAAGGGAGTCCAGGTTGAAGTATTCAAGAATTTAAGGTCTATGATGAATATAGATAGCTTAGACACAATGAATTAGGTGGTGTGTTGAATTGTAATTCCTTGTGTCGAAGCAGGTTGCTCGACAAGGACAAGGAAGTTATCGAAGTGTTGAGGAGTTAGCCTCGACATGGATTTTACCTTTACCCTAATTTTGTAGTGTTAGCATAATTATGTATTTTGGGCTTTTTGGGCTTTTGCTTAGGGAGCAAGCAAGTTAAATCTATAAATATAGAGTAACCCTATTTTGTGAACAAATTAAATACTTGCAGTTGCAAAGGAATAAAATCACAGTATGTGAGCATATAGTTTCTCTGTAGAAATTCTTCTTTCTTCCCCAATTCAATTTTCTTTCTTATTTTCATCACCATTGTGCAGCAATACAATCTTGCAACCAAGGTTGGTTGATTCACTCGAGTGAAGAGTGAAGAACAAAAGGGAATTTGATCGGTGAGATTGAATCTTGTTCATCAAGATTGATTCGAAATTACCCAAGTTCTTGGGTTTAATTACAAAAGTGTAGAAGTAGGAGTCGTCATTCAAAGCTTTGGAGAGACATCGTGAAATTGTTGGCAATAGTGAAAGATCGTGGAAGCTGGAGCATCGACGATGACTCGGGTATTGATGCCTGGCGTTATTATTGTTTTGAACTGAGCATCATCATTCAAGATCTGGATATGGACATTCCTGCAGAGTTGAATAATTCTAAGGTGTGTGATTTATTAAATAATATGGGAGATTGGGATTGGCAAAGATTACACCCGTGGCTGTCAAATTTGATATCGCAAAAGATTAAAGCAATTATTCCTCCTAACTCTGATTGTGGGGATGATGTATTTCTTTTTGCTAGAATATGAAGTGATGGTTATTCAGTTAAAAATATGTATATCAGTTTGGCTACTCAACAGGAAAGTAATGATAGTGATTGGAGGAATATTTAGAAAATAGAAGTCCAAGACCAGGTTTGATGCTTCATTTGGATGCTTAAATATGATAGACTTTTAACCAACTTTAATAAAAGTGTGAAAGGTCTTGGATGTGATGACTTTAAACTATGTGGTGGTGTGATGGAAACAACCCTGCATGCTTTGAGGGAATGTTTAAAAGCCATGCAACTTTAGATGAATAGGGTGCTTGAAAGAATTGTTTCAGACTTTTTCTCTATGAATACGACATATTTGATTGATTTGAATTTTCATGAAAGCAACAATTGGATTAGTTATTGGGCGGTTGGATGCCATAGTCTTTGGTATTGGCGTAATATGGAGATGCATGATGAAAATTACAATAGACCTTTGTTCTCAAGGAACCATGAAGGGTAATGTGATTTTTGTTCATGGAGAAAATTCGTGGTCATGGTTGGATGGAAACCACCAGTAGAAAAATGGGCCAAGCTTAATACTGATGGAGCTTGTTTTGCAAGGAGAGATTTTGGGTGTGGCTGTATTATTTGTGATATCCATTGTGATTATAAGGGTGGTTTCTCCAAACATATTGGGGAATGCAATGCGCTAAGGACGTAGTTATAGGGTATTTATGAAGGGTTATCCCTCACAAAGAATTTAGGATTCCAAAAAGTAGAGCTAAATATTGATTCTTCGACCATTGTTAGAATGCTTGAAAGGGACAAAGTTTCAGCTATGAATGGAGCCTCAATGGTTAATCGGATTTTACTCATGGAAATGCATGATAAAGTGAAGGTGACTCATTCTTATAGGACGGTAAACAAGTATGCAAATGCGCTTGCGGAAGTTGGGGTTAATAGTGGATAAGACATATAATTTAGAGATCAATTTCCATGTTCTATTAGGAATTTTGTTGAGCCTGATATTAAGGGTTTCCTTATTACGATATTGGTTATGTTGTTATTTTCTCTTCTTTTTTGCGTTAACCCTCTTTATTACCAATATATATATATATAGTGATAATTTGAAAAAACTTTTCTATGTACGATACAAAAAGATATGGTAATAGGATCAACAACTTTTGAAACAACTCCTTTCTTTTATTGCCTATTGCTCTTATGACCATACTTCCCATACTCAGAACAGATTGAGTATAAACCTTCATATTCTAACCGGAAAACTGCCCTTTTACTTTGAAAGATGTATACATTACAAACATTAAGTCCTATAATTCATCTTAATATTCTAAAATTCTGTCTACATTGATGAAATCACAAATTATTTAAATTGATAACATATTAAAGTCTTAGCACGCATTATTCTTCTATAGCATAGGGCTATACATATGATGATTAAACGCAATATTCAAATTATATCGTTTAAATAAGTTGATACATCAATTTAAAAGAAGTTAAACAACTTATACTTTTAGACTTAAAAGATTAATTTATTATATTAAAAACTTAAAAAGCAAAATACTTTTTTTGGTCTTTTAACTTTATCTCGGGTTTCATTTTGGTCTCTTAATTTTAAAAAGTGATATTTTGATCTCTTAACTCTTCAAAACGTTTTATATTAGTCCTTTTATCTTATTAGCGACTGGTTTTTAAATTTTTTCGTAGCCAATAAGATGAAAATGACTAATATGAAATATTTTGAAGAGTTAAGGGACCAATATGATACTTTTTAAGGTTAAGGGATCAAAATGAACTCCAAGATAAAGTTAAAGGACCAAAAAAAATATTTTGCCAAACTTAAATAATGAATTTATTACAAATGTCTAAATATTTATCCAATTAGATATTAAATATACTCTATTTTTCACACATCATACTTCAATTTTAAAAATATTTTAATGATTTGACAATTTGTTTGTTTTTCATTGATGAGAGTGAAAAATAGTTTTGCAGCATATTCATTCCAGAAATACTTGTATGGAAACACACTTAAATATATATATTTTTAGAAACATTCAATATAAAGAAAGAAAATTTTAAATTTAATTTTTTTTAAATGAAATTATGGAGTTGTTGTAATATAGGAGAGAGAAAAATTTATTTTTATTTTTTAATCAATAAAATTGTGATTGACCGTATATAATTTCGTGTTAGGGTTGTTTCTATCTAAAAAAATTTCTTACGCTCTTCTTTATGAAAAAATAGGATACACACAATCAATGGAAACAATTTTTACTCTGACAACCAATCAACGACTTGTATTCCGACAAATCATACTTCAATTTTAAAAGCATTTTAATAATTTAACAATTTGTTTGTTTTTCATTGGACGACATTATGAGTGCATATCAATTACACTCTTTCGTTATTCTCAATTTTTTTTCTCATTTCTCCATCAAAAATATGATTTTAGTTTTCAATTAATTTTGAAAAGACTTTATTCTTTTTTTGTTGTTAAAATACAGATATATCTCAAAGTAGGGAACTAAATCCACCCAAAATTAATGAGACCAAAATATATCTAAAGTTTTGTTGTTTTTATAAAAATCACAACCAAGATTTGGGTTTTAAAATGAAGGAAAAAATAGGGATGAAGGAAAGTTGTTTAAATGTTCACATGACAAGCAATTTCGCTTTTAAGTGTCGTTTGATGGGTTGAAGAAAATGAAGATGTTTAGATTTCATAGCCAATTTCATACAATAAATATAGTCCTAAACACACAATAATTCATCAGAACATCACAAAAACAATCAAATTGATGTTATCATGATGAAAAGTGAAAACTACTTCGGTTGTGTCATGACTGCATATTAACATCATAAGGCCATAACACTTGGTATTCAGAAGGATGTCTATTATCTCCCTTGATTTTTTAACCCGCCAGAGCGTTAATCGTCATCTTCTTAATCAAACTCTTCTTCTTTCTTCTTATCTTTGTCGCTGTCCTGTTCCAACTCATCGTCTTGTTCATCAGTAACAATGAAACCTCTTAGTGTCTCATCATCATCGTTGTCGTCATCTTCTTCTTTAATGTTTTTGTCGAGACTAGATATTTTTTTCTTTTAGCTCCTCCTTTGTCTTTAGACATTGTGGAGAATAGAGGTTTCTTACCTTTTCTCGACTTAGCATCAAGGTCTTTATCATCTTCACTATCACCAGTTCACTCGTCATCCTCGTTGTCTTTAAATGTTGAAATGTAATTCCTTGTGTCGAAGCAGGTAGTGCTCGACAAAAATAAGGATGCGTCAAAACTTATAGTGTGTGTCGAGTTGTGTTAGATGTCGAAGTGTCAAAACAGATTGCTTGACACAGGATTTCGACTTAGAGCAAAATAGAAATTTTAGGCTTTTGTATATTTTGGGTTTTAACTTAAGAAGCAAGCTAGCTCAATTATAAATAGAGGGAGTAACCCCTATTTTGAGTAATAAGACTAGAGAATAATATTGTAATCACTTGCAGTTCCAAAATTAATAAGATTTCCACAGTTTGTGGGCAGAGAGACTCTGCAGAAATTATCTTCTTCTTTCCCAATTTTTGTCAAACCCTAATTTTTTTTCTTATTCATTTTTCTTTCTTCTTCTTCTTCTTCCATTAACAATTGCTGCGCAGCATCATTCTTGCAATCAAGTTGTGATTGATTCACTCAAGTGAAGAGTGAAAACAAGGGATTTTGATCGGTTGATTGAATCTTGTTCATCAAGATTGGTTCAGAATTACTCAAAGTTTTGGGTTAGTTCCAACATCTGGTATCTAGAGCACTGGCTAAGCGATTCGTGCAAAGAAAATCACAATGGCTATGAATCATTCAAACGGGCATTTTCTGGCGACTCTTCTGATTCTCAAGAACAATAATCATGAGAATTGGTGCAAGCAGATGAAGGATGTTTTTTGATATCAATATCTTTGGGATCTTATGAAGGAAGGAGTAACACCGATTGCTGAAAATGCGACAAATCAAGAAAAGGCTTCATACAAAAAATTGAAGAAGAAAGATTATAAAGCTCTCTTTATAATTCATAAATGCATTGATCCAAATAATTTTGAAAAGGTTAGTGATGTAGAATTAGCAAAAGAAACATGGGAAATTCTGGAGAAATCGTTTGGAGGCGCAGAGAAGGTGAAAGAGGTGAGGTTAGAAACTCACAAAAGAACCTATAAATTGCTTCAGATAGAGGACAATGAAAGCATAACTGATTTCTTCAATAGGGTTACTAAATTGGTGAGTCAAATCAAAGTATGTGGAGAAGTGTTGACATCAAGATCAGTTGTTGCAAAGATCTTGAGTTCATTGGCTCCAAAATTTGACCACGTGATAGTAGCTATAGAAGAGTCGAAAGACTTGTCAACATTGACAAAGGAAGAGCTTCAAGGGACGCTTGAATCTTATAAACAAAGAATGGCTGAAAGAGCTGCAGGAAAGTCGAAGAGATATATGGCTTTGCAGGCGCAATCAGTAAAAGAAAAGAAAGTCAAAGGAAGTTGTAAAGGCAACAAAGGCATGCGAGGCTACAACAATTCGACTAGTCAAAATCAGCAAGAAGGAAACTAGTCAAATCATAGAAAACCCTGGAACCAAGGCAACCAAAGAGGTGGTGCTGCAAGTAAAGGAAGAGGTGGTGGTCGAAAACCTAACAAAAGTTACATTCAGTGTTACAATTGTCAAAAATCTGGTTACTATACTATTGTTTGTCCAGAAAAGAAGAAGAATCAAGAAATTGATGCAAAAATGGAGAAACATGAAGAAAAAGAGATGTTGCTGATGGTCACAACAAGAGATAAAGAAAGATTCCAAGACCAATGGTACTTGGACTCAGGATGCTCATCACACATGACTGGTTGGAAGGATTAGTTTGTAAACATAAAACCCTCAATGAAGAACATGGTGAAATTTGAAAATGACAATACTCTAGCAGCTGAAGGTATTGTTGATGTTCTAATTATGAGGAAAGATGGCAAGAGGTCAGTAATTTCTAATGTGTTGTACATACCAGGCATGAAAAGTAATTTACTCAGCATATGGCAGCTGGTCGAAAATAACTACAAGGTGTCGATCAAAGACAAGATGATGAGAGTTCTCGACTCAGGAGGAAGGTTAATCTTAAAGGCTCCTATGTCTCAAAATAGAACCTTCAAGATTGAACTTAATGTGATGGAGCATAAGTGCCTTGTAACTGCAGCCAGCAGAGATGAATAAATATGGCATTATAGACTTGGCCATCTCAATTTCAAAGACATCAGAGATTTGAAGAGAAGAAATATGGTTTCAGGATTCCAGAAATTGACATTCCAAGCGAAATGTGTGAAGAATGTGTTCAGGCAAAACAACACAAGAATAGCTTCAACAAGGATGCAGGAAGCAAGTCGACGGCAATTCTTGAAGTCATATACTCTGATATATGTGAACCCATCCAGGTGGATTCAGTCGAAAATAGTGGACTTACCTGATCAAGTAGAAAAGTAAAGTTATCGAGGTATTTAGTAAATTTAAATCTATAGTCAAAAGACAAAGTGGTCGAAAGCTAAAGATTATGAGGACTAATTGTGGTGGAGAGTATGTGTCAAAAGATTTCGATGCATTATGTGAGAAAGAAGGTATTATGCATGAGGCGGTGCCACCCTACACTCCACAGCAGAATGGAACTGCTGAAATGAAAAATAGAACCATCATGAATATGGTGAGGATTATGTTGAAAGGCAAGCATCTACCCAAAGAATTATGGGGAGAAGTTGTGTCAACTGCAACATACATCTTGAATAGATGTTCGACGAAGAAACTAGAAGGAATCACGCCAGAAGAATGTTGATCTGGTGTCAAGCCTAGCCTAAGTCATTTAAAGGTGTTTGGATCTATAACACATAGACATGTGCCAGATCAGTTGAGAAGAAAACTTGATGACAAGTCGAGTCAAATGATCTTGATAGGATATCATTTGACTAGAGGATACAAGTTGTTCGACCCAGTGAACAGGCAAGTTGTGATCAGCAGTGACGTGATCATAGATATGCTTAAGGAATGGGATTGGTCTGAGAATATTAAGAAGGATTCAGTGAGGATTTTATATGAAGAACCAACTAGTGAAGTCGAAAGAGAAGTTCGACAAGAAGAAGTCAGAGGTGAAGCAGGTACAAGCAAACCTCAAAGAACAAGATACATGCCTGCAAGGTTGCAAGAATGTGTGATTACATCAGATGATCTGGTCGACGATGAAGGTGAGCTGGTACACTATGCTTTCTATGCAGATGTTGAACCAGTCAATGCAGCTGAGGCATTGAAAGATTTAAAGTGGGTGAAAGCAATGAATGAGGAACTAGAGTCCAGCGAAGTCAATAACACTTTGTCACTTGTCAAATTGCCTCAAGACAAAAAGGCAATTGATGTGAAGTGGGTATACAAGGTGAAGTTGAATCCCAAAGGAGAAGTAACTCGACACAAGGTGAGACTTGTGGCGAAAGGATTTCTTCAGAAAGAAGGAATCAACTTCGACGGAGTTTTTGCACCCATTGCTAGGATCGAAACAATCAGGTTGGTTGTTGGTCTAGCAAACATGAACAATTGACACATATGTCAGATGGATGTGAAATTTACATTCCTAAATGGCCCCTTAGATGAAGAAGTTTATGTTGCACAACCAGTTGGGTTTGTGAAACAAAGCAAAGAGAGAAAAGTGTACAGGCTGCATAAAGCCTTCTATGGACTTAAGAAAACTCCAAGAGCTTGGAATAAGAAGATATATAGCTTTATAAGGGAGAAATAATTTGTGAAGCGCACAACTGAGCTTGGAGTATATGTAAGGAAAAGCAATAGTGAATTGCTTAGACTATGTCTTTATGTCGATGACCTGTTGATGACAGGAAGTTGCAAGAAGGAATTTCAAACATGACCTAATGATGAGTTTGAAATGTCAAACTTAGAAAATCTCTCATATTTCCTTGGCATCGAATTCCACAAGAGTGATAGAGGTTTGATGATGCATCAAAGAAGATACTCAGGTGAAATACTTAATAGATTTGGGATGCAAGATTCCAACCCAACTTCGACTCAAAATGAGCCCAGATTGCAACTGTCGAAAGAATCAAATAAAGATAATGTCAACCCAACGCAGTACAAAAGACTTATTGGGTCATTAAGATACCTTTGTCACACAAGGCCTGATCTAGCATACAGTGTAGGTATGGTGAGTAGATTCATGCAGAAGCCAAATGTATCACACCTAGCTGCGACGAAGAGGATACTAAGGTATCTGAAAGGAACTCTTGACTATGGCATTTTGTTTCCTGCAGCTGATGAAGGAAAATAATGCAAGTTAGTGGGATACACCGACTCAAGTTGGTGTAGTGATGCTGAGGATAGAAAATCCACAGCTGGCTATATGTTTATGCTAGGTGATGCACTAGTTCCTTAGAGTTCGAGAAAAGAGCCAGTAGTGGCATTGTCGTCGTGCGAAGCAGAGTACATAGTTGCTTCTTTATGTGCATGTCAAGCAAAATGGATGTTGAATCTGGTCGAAGAGATTACAGCGAAAAGTCATTGAGCAATTACCATGAAGATCGACAACATGTCAACTATCAACCTGACAAAGAATTCGATAGCACATGGACGAAGCAAGAACATCGAAATGAGGTTCCATTATCTTCGAGATCAGGTAGCACAAGGGAAGACGAACTTGGAACACTACATAAATGAGAATCATATTGCAAATATCATAACAAAAGGAGTGCAAGTCGAAGTGTTCAAGAAGCTAAGGTCTATGTTGAATACAGATAGCTTAGACACATAAATTAGGTGGTGTATTGAAATGTAATTCCTTGTGTCGAAGCAGGTAGTGCTCGACAGAAACAAGGATGTGTCAAAACTTGTAGTGTGTGTCGAGTTGTGTTAGATATCGAAGTGTCAAAGCAGATTCCTTGACACAGGATTTCAACTTAGACCAAAATAGAAATTTTGGGATTTTGTATATTTTGGGCTTTACCTTAGGGAGCAATATAGCTCAATTATAAAATAGAGGTAGTAACCTCTATTTTGAGTAATAAGAATAAAGAATAATATTATAATCACTTGCAATTACAAAATTAATAAGATTTCCACAGTTTGTGGGCAGAGAGACTCTGCAGAAATCATCTTTTTCTTCCCCAGTTTTTGTCAAACCCTAATCTTCTTTCTTATTCATATTTCTTTCTTCTTCTTCCATTAACAATTGCTGCGCAGAATCATTCTTACAATCAAGGTGTGATTGATTCACTCACGTGAAGAGTGAAGAACAAGGGATTTCGATCGGTTGATTGAATCTTGTTCATCAAGATTGGTTCATAATTACTCAAAGTTTTGGGTTAATTCCTACATTAAATACTTTTCGTTTTCCCTTTGTTTTTCTCATCTCTTCAAAATCATCCTCATCGTCATCATCGCTTTCTGTGCTAGGCTCCTCGAGGAACCATTTCCAATTCTCCACATTCTGGATCACGCCCTTTGGATACAAGTCAAACTCATGTCTCATCACAAGAAAGCCAAACTTTGCATTTTCAAAACTACAATATCTTCAAAAGTATTCAAGGGGCTATCCCCCGTGAATTCAAAAACAAACTCGTGTCACAAAAACTAACCATCATGTGAACAACTGTTAAACTGACATGAACTATACTCCCCTTAGAAGGTTTCACATAGCATACAAGATATAACCAAAGATGTTCATCACAAAGTACATGACAAAATATTTCATGGTTAGAGTACCATTGTTTACATGAATTGAACATAGTTAAATATTCATCAACTTGAAAATATCTATTTTACCATCATCATTAGCATACAAAGCAAAGAAACAAAAATTGGTTCAACAGAAAAGGGAACAATACCTTTAACAGGATCAATTTGTGAAAGATCAAGTTGGTCAAAGCGAATCTGAGTCTCAGAAATTTGAGCCTTGATCAATTTGAAACATAGGGGAGTTTTCTCGGACAAGCAGAAACGGTCTCCTAGTTCCAATTGACCCTTACCAAACTTGTTGAAGAGCTTAAGAGTTCTGTCATTTTTTTCCAAAACCCAAATGGGATTTGTGCCAATGACTTGGAATGAAACCCTAGGAGGCTTTGACTCGGAGTCGGATTTGTTGAGTTGGAATGAAACGTGATGACGGGAAACAGTGCAGTTGTGGGTGTTAAAACTAGAACCTCATCTGAAAAATGCTTTATCGCCACTTTCCAAAGGGAATTTCGAACCATTTTCGCCTTCCAACTCCATCCACGATTCTTTAAAACCATCTTTTGATTTCGGTTGCTAGCGGTAAAAAGTAAATACTCTATTACTACCTTCGTCCCTAAATATAAGATCCCGTTGAGAAAAACACGAGATTTAAGAAAGTTGATTAGAGTATTAAATTTATTGACTATTTTGTTTAATTTTATAGGTTTATCCTTAAGAGAGAGAAATAGTTAATGTGTATGTAACTATATTTATTACATAGTGCAGAAAAAGATATAATATTATTAGGGGTATGTTAGGAAAACAATAATTAATGCACTTTGAAAGTTGAAGAGTGTCTTATAAAAAGGGACAAGAAAAAAACTCAATAGGGTCTTATAATTAGGGACGGAGGTAGTAGTTATTAAAGATATATCATCCAATCGAAACAACATTTTCTCATTCAAACACACCATCCTATCGAAACAACATTTTATGGTTTAAGTGTGGTCTCGTTTTCTTCTTCTATGATGAAGTATGTTAGTTTGAGTATTATTTTAGTCATATGCATTGTATCCCTATCATATGTGAGACAGGGCCATACTACTTTTTACATCCCCGTATAGCTTGGTGAGAGGTCACTTCGTTGTAGAGTCATCTGACCAAGTATTATTTGAAGAATTAGGGGTGATATGTCAGTTGAGGATAACATAAAAGAGTTCTCTGAGAGAGAAGAGAGATATTTTGTTATTGTTGAGATCTCTACTTGTGGTGTTGCCTTTCCCTTGTTCAAATCCTCTTGGATGAAAGACATAATCCTTGCTAGAAAGTCATCGCCACCAAAACTCATATTCAACTCAGCCTCAAAAACATCTAATGGTGGAGAAGTTATTAGGGCTGGAGGAAAAGGTGCCTCAGGTGTGAAGGAAGACATGCAAGGACACTGATAAGTGCTAAAAATGCGCCAAATACATAAGTATTTATTGACTTGTCTTAAAAGCAACAATGAAAAAAAAATCCAATTTTCTGAGAAAACTTGATAAAATGCCTTTATAAACTTATAATTGTGTATTTACTAAGTACAGGTAAACAGGACCAAGAAAGCACCAAAAGCAGACAAAATGCATCATTTGAGCCCTAAGGCTCGCTAGGCCAAGAACATGACCTCGCTAAGGCAGAAAAGAGCAACAAAAGAATGCTTAAAAGCCAAGTAACCTCAGTCAAGCATAAATGCTCACTAGTGGCGCACTAAGCGAGGTAAGGTGGCTTAATGAACTTTAGGGCTAAGTTACTTCAGGGTAAAGAAATGGTTTGCTCGCTAATAGAGTTAGAGGCATGTTAAGCGAGATTAAGGCGACCAAAGCTTCTTTCATGATGACCTAACATTTCTTAATGGTGAAAATTGTAGGCGCGCTAAGCGAGCTCTGAACCTTCCTTAGCGAGAATGGCATGAAAAGACCCTTTAAATAGGGGTTTGGGAAAATTCCATTGTATACCTGAAAAACAATACGAAAGAAAAAAAGAGGAAGATTACTGACATAAGCGTTATCCAAGGAATCGACAACAAATGCTTTTCAACATCTTTCTTCTAGGGCTTAATTGTAAAGTTACGATAAGTAAGCATAACTAATTTCTCTTTTGTTAGGGGTTAGATTTAGTCGTCCTAATACTTATGTCTTGATCCCGATCATGGCGTTCTATGTAATTCTTCTTAAGCTTTAATATTCATAAATTTTTTATTCTTAATGCTTGTTTTGGATTAGCTACCTAAAACATCTTTTCATGGTATGACTTGATATGCAAAAGGTATTGGATATACTAAAGTTGAATTGTTGAAACTTAATGTTGTTGTATTAGTTAATAATCTGAAAGATCGTCTATTAGTTAATATGATTGATCTCACGTTGTTGACTCACACATGATCTGGATGAGAACAACGTACGATAATATTAATAGATGATTAGAATTGCATATTACTGATCAAGGATGTTACATAAGAATAGGTCGATGAAATCTAAACCCAACAAGTTTTTTTAACTGTTGAACACTAAATTTCATTTTACTTTTTGTCATTTTATTTCTGTTATTTTCCTTTCCGTGTTCACAAACCATCAAACACCTCACTACTACGAAATAGACATATTACCATGCTTGGTAGAAAGATTCTACTACGGGTGGTGGTCTGTGGTAAGGTAGATTGTGGTTGTATACGCCCTCTTTACAACAACGGTCGACTATCCGTGATAAAAAGGTTGTAGCACGTAATATGCCACTACGATTGTTTAAACCAACTGTAGTAAAAGGTTGTGACATGGGATTCGATTTCCAGTGCATGCATTTTTTTCTAGATTTCAACACATTTCACCTTGGTTCTAGAATCCAACTGTGGTCAAATATTTAGCGCATAATATATCACTACGGTCTTTGATTACAACCATGGTGATATGTTTACTTGAGTTTATTATAACTTATGTGGAATGCTTATTTCACCGACTGCTCACTAAACATATAAAATTTCAATCAAATTTAGAAAAATATAATATGAGATATGAAGTTATATTAGAAGAACAAGTTACACTAATCAATGTTGTACAAGCTTTCTGCAGTCCATAATCTGCATTTCACTATTTACCGGTTAGATCTTGTTTCAATGCTCCTAGTTCTTCAACCACCCCTTCCTTCACCTCAAGTTCTT
The DNA here is from genome assembly GCA_022829125.1 of Lathyrus tuberosus. Lineage (NCBI taxonomy): Eukaryota > Viridiplantae > Streptophyta > Magnoliopsida > Fabales > Fabaceae > Lathyrus > Lathyrus tuberosus. Next base: position 10,603,399 of record JALAZF010000095.1, read on the forward strand.
TTTGCAAAATATTATTTACTTTGCAAACAAAAGTAAATAATATGAAGTAATGGACGGTTGAAGAACTAGAAGCATTAAACAAGTTCTAACCGTTAAAGAGCGAAAGATGGATAACGGGCTGAAGAAATCTTGTTTAACATTGTAATTTATTTTCTAATATAACTTAATATCTCATATTATAATTTTAAAATTTAATTCGAAAAATTTATATATTCGATAAGGGGTTGGAAAAACACTCAAGCCACATACAATATAATATACTCATCTTCTATGACATGTTGACTGAACGTAATAAAGTTGCACTTTAGAAGGTATATAATTAAACAAACTTTAACAACAACATACATAAACAACAAGCCTTAAACAACATACAACATACAACCACTACACCAAAAATGTTATTTAATAGCGCCTTTTTTATACTTTAACAGCGCTTTTAAGTGCTATTAAAGCCGCTGCTATTATAAGTGGCGATATTAAAGTCTCTTTTTTAATAGTGTTTCTTTTATAAGCGCTAACATAGCCTGTTGGTATGTCTAATTTATTTCCAGCATTTAATAGTGCTTTTTCTCCAAACACTATGGTATATGCTATATTATAATAGCGCTTTTTGATATTAGCGCTATGTTAGATGCTATGTTATAATAGCGCTCTATTAAAAAGCGCTATTATACCTACAACTTTTTTTTTTATTATGTTTTCTTATACCTGTGAGATATTTTTGAGTGATTCAATATACTGAAAAATAAAACTAATGTTCTTCTAAAAATACAAATATCAATAATATATCATATAAGAAATGAACTTAATTTATATCAATAAAAAATATTCTTTAGTTACAATTTAATTTTATATATATATATATATATATATATATATATATATATATATATATATATATATATATATATATATATATATAAGAAGACATTACAATCAAATTAAAACAAGTATATAGTAGCATAAATGTAAGGCTTGGCTTGTACATAACAAAAGCAGGCATAGAACCACCAAAAACACCAAGTCAGAGAAGCTCATAAGTTATTCAAGGTTGAGGGCATGAATTATTTCCCCATTTGTTTTTCTGTGGCACAAAAGAAAAAAATCAATTATGTATTGTACAACAAACCTACTAGTACACAAGATGTTGTAGGTATGAATACTATTAAAAACTTGCACGAGCAATATTCAAAATTCAAAAGCAGCATAGAACAATATGATAAATTAAGCCCCTTGATTTCGTGTTGTTGTATTTATGAATACTATGAAAACTCCTAAATGTCAAGAACAACCAACACAAGCATCACATTCAACTACAAATAATAAAAAACTCATTATTAAACATTACCAAACAAAATAGAAAAGAATCAAAGCTTGTATGATTAAGAATTCAAGTAAACTCAAACCCACACATAAAATGTATTTTTTATAACTATCCAAGTTTTGTTAATTGACCAAGCCTCTTACTAATAAACCTATGTCATTGCTATTTGTATTGGACTAGAAGCTCAAACAAAATTTAAAAATAAAATAAAGAAGAAGGTAAATGAAACTCACGAATAACATCCTGTAGCATATATGAAGCCCAATCCTCTTTGACTTCAGCTAACTTATTTTCAGAATAAATAAAAAATTTGCGTACAGGAAAGTACTTCAAATGTAACCTTCGGATATGTAGCAGCACTCGATTTAGATGATAGTCACCTGTACAATTTTTTTCATAAAACAGTTGCTTCAGAGACCAAACGAATTAACGAATTATAAATTAATTTGATGACATCTCAATATTATAATGAAATGTATTATTGTAAGTTAACACTATGAGCAACATAAATTTATCCCAATTCTCATTTGACTCAAACACATAAGCTCTAAACAAGCTTTTCAAAGATTGGCTGGTTTGCTTAATTTGATAGCAGATGCTAGACAGAATTCATTGTTAGGTGCGAATTTGACCTAAAAATGACATATCTTTCTTTGTACTTTTTCCACTCTTTTCTCATGTTTTCATTGATTTTAATCATGATTGTTGTTGTTCTTCTAAACATTGAGAATATACCTTTGGTGCTTGTAATGTGTGTGTTATTGTGCAGGTAAAAGGCATGAAATGATCAAAAGAGTAAGACACAAGAAATGATGCAAGCTGCCAAAGAAAAGAGGATGATTTCAGTTAGTTCGCTTTGTGAACATGAAAGTGAGTGCCAGCGAAGGTTCGCTTTGCGAACTCTGGCGAGGTCTCCAGCGAATGGACCCAGATTTTGGAAGAGGAGAAAGGAGCTAAAGTTCACTTTGCGAGCTGGAAGGCGAATGTTCGCTTTGGGAACATTCCTTCGTATTGTGAACTCACGAGAGTTTCGGGGGCGGTTTAACTGTTCAGAGGCACTTGAAGTGCCATTTTTATTCATTCGCTGTGCGAATGATTGGTTCGCTTAGCGAACTGTCAAATTCCTGAATGATTATAAATAGGATTTTTACACTTTTTAGGCAATTATGTTTGGATTTTGAAGAGAGAAAATTGATATATTTATATATATATATATATATATATATATATATATATATATATAATCGTGAAGGCTGGATCAGATCCTGTTGAAGTGGACCACCAAGTACGTCTGAGATGTTGGGCGTATGAAGAGGAGGAGGGGGTGTACCTGCAAGGCACTCCGACGCTCAAGTAAGAAAGGGTCAGAGAAAATGGGCAAGTATAAAGTATGAGTTCGTAGGGTGATTATTTGATACCTGGCCCTCTCAAGCGAGGGTTTATATAGTGCCCCCAACGCGTGGCTGTAGCGAGCGATTTTGGACGCGGTTCTTAAGCGCTGGTCGCTCTCTGCGGTTTGAGCTTTGACTACAGGTCGATTCATTTTTTATCCTATTGTGAGCTGAATAAGGAAGGGAAATAGATGTCTCCAATTAACCCTGCTTTGCATACTGAGTTTAAACAGCAGTCTGTTAGGTTACGGATGCTATCAATGTGGGGGGGCCTTGTACTGGTTATTTGTATTTTCGCCAATACTGTTTTCTTTCTTTTTACCTGGGCAGAAGGTTTCTGGTGGGGAACAAGGATTAGGATGTTAGGACTGATGCTTTTGAATTACTGCTTTTGATTGATGGAGATATGGATTTGGGTTTTTTGTTGATTGCGCTCGCTAAGATCTTTTCTTTCGATCTTATGCCTACGTATTCCCGTTTACCGAAACAGGGAAATCAGAGCGTTCGTAGTTCCTCCTATTCTATGGGAGGAAATGGGTGTTTTGGTGTCTTGTTTAAAGCCCAAGACGTGAAGCGAAAGGTGATTTGTATCTTGTTCAAAGCCCAAGATGTGAAGCGAAAGGTGGTTTATATCTTGTTCAAAGCCCAAGATATGAAGCTGAAAGGTCTATTTGTGTCTTGTTCAAAGCCCAAGACGTGAAGCTGAAATACCTCGGCTTTAGAGAGAATTTGTCATCTCTAAAGAGGGGAGAAGGAGAATTACTTTAACTGGGATACGCGGATCCGAGCAATGCCATAATTTCCTGAAGAAGGGGTTTTAACCTGAAGGAGAAGACTTTAACTCAGTATAGAGCAATGCCATCTTTCCTTAGGAATTCCTCATGCTAAAAGAAGGACAGTGGCATGGATGTAGATGATCCAGAGGCTTGCCACTTACAGCGATTAGATGAAAGGAAAGGAGTTGTTGATGTTTGTATACTGTGAACGAGGCACAACTTTGATGCTAAAAGGTTAATTGGATTAACCAGTGGTTTTCTTATACAAAGCCTAAGAGGAGGCTAATATGTATCTCGTACAAAGCCCGAGAGAGAGGCTAAAAGTTTTTGACCCGACGATAGAGTCTTTGTGTCTCGTACGAAGCCCGAGATGGAGGCTCTTGTTTGTTTGACTCAACGAGGGAGTCTTTGTATCTCGTACGAAGCCCGAGATGGAGGCTTTTGTTTGTTTGACTCAACGAGGGAGTCTTTGTGTGTCTCGTACAAAGCCCGAGAGAGAGGCTAAAACGTTATTTGACTCCGCTGGGGAGAATTTTGGTATCTCGTACGAAGCCCGAGATGGAGGCTAAAAGTTTGCTTCGCGAGGAAGAATCATTGTACAAAGCCCAAGAGGAGGCTAGTTGAGTGACAGATCCAATATACTGATTTTAAAGAGAAAATCAGTTCTTATATGAGCAACACTGTACTCAGGGGTTAGATCTAAGGATCGGGGTTGTTTCTTTTTGTTTGAGGAAGCGGGAAATCCAAAGGGTATTGAGACTGTCCAAGTCTGCGGGTTTCCTTCCTATTTAACGAAGGGGTGCTTGAGAATGTCTTTGAGACTCAAGGAAGTTAGACTGTCCAAGTCTAGAGTTTCATCTTTTGTACTATGTGTTGAGAAACAGTAGTAGACTCTATGAAAGGACTGTTTTAGGAGGATGACTAGGTTATGTTCCTATACCTCTAGGAGGTCGTCGGGACAATTTGTACGAAGCCCAAGAGGAGGCTGGAAACTTTTAAGAAGCCGACGGGTCCTTGTACGAAGCCCAAGAGGAGGCTATCATTCCCGGAGGAAGAGATCTTTATACAAAGCCTAAGAGGAGGCTTTGAATACTTCTAAGAAGCCGTAGGGTCCTTGAATAATGCCCAAGAGGAGGCCGATGCTTTTAAGAAGCCCGTGGGTCTATCATCTCCTTTCCATTAGGAGAGATAACTCTTTTAAAGATAAAAACCACTGGTAAACGTGCTAGGTTTACTATCCAGCGACATTTAGCTTTTAAAGAGGGTTCCTTAGTTAAGGTCCAAGATTATGACCGTAGTGGGTACCCAAACCCCGAGAAAGTCAAGGCAATGCTATTCACCGAGAATAGATCAAAGTCAGGACAGTTTGAGAATTTGGAAGAAACTCAAAGATGCCATTCACGGAGAATACATTCATCTTGGGGAGTAGAGCTTCTTGACGATTCCTAAGGAGGACAACCGAAGAGAAGACTGTATCTGGTGCTCCTATTGGGGATCTAGGCGTCTATTTCTACGAATAAACGAAACGGCGTCACCTAGTTCTAGACGTAGTTGCCGGGGAAACTCGAAATATCTATACTATTATTACACAGTAGATATGAGTTTATGAAAGGAGACTTACAGTGAGCAGCCCCACAATACAGTTTATAATATGAAAGCAGTAAATGAAAGCGGGTAAACACTTACTCGGTTGTAGAGCTTCCATGCTGTTTGGTTAGTTGTTCAACAAAGAAAGATTGAAAACAACAGTATATTCAAAATCAAAGGAGAAAGTGCTTTGAAAAAGAAAGATTTGGGGCTTACAGCTCAAGGAGAGGCCCAAGGTTTTATCAGTGAGCGCACTGTTTGACTTTGTACAGCGGGACTTATACAAGTGACTGGGGCCCAAAAATGGTTTTCTGTACAAAGGGATGGGTCTTACACTCTCTCAAGAGGCCCAAAAGGTTTAAAAAAAAAGAGTGGGGCTAATAACACGAGGCTAGGCCCAAATGATTTTTCATTTAAAAATGGCGATCGCGCCGAGGTTTTCTTTTAACGCGGAGGGACTTATACAATAAGTGAGGCCCAAGATGTCTTGGTTAAAAGGGGGATTGGGTCTTACACTCTAATAGAGGCCCAAAGTGTTTTGAATGAGACTTATAGCTCAAGGAGAGACCCAGATGATTTTTTATTTTTAAACGGGCGACGATCGCGCCGTTTACTTGTACAGAGGGACTTATACAATGAGTGAGGCCCAAAAAGTTTTTGTACAAGGGGGGATGGGTCTTACACTCTCTCAAGAGGCCCAAAAGGTTTAAAAAAAAGAAATGGGTCTTACTACTCGAGGGTAGGCCAAGATGATTTTTGAAAAAGGCGACGATCGCGCCGTTTGTTTTTGACGGTATCGGGACTTATACAATACACTGAGGCCCAAAAATGATTTGGTCAAAAAAGGATTGGGTCTTACACTCTATTAGAGGCCCAAAGTGTTTTGAAAATGATTTATGAGGGTTGAATTAATCCAAAACCCTAATTTGTTTTCAAAATGTATTTAATTGAATAAAAATTCAATTAAAATGATCAAAAATTGTTTAACACATGGAAAACAAATTGTGATCTTGGATTAATGCTTCAAAAATTAAGTATTGACCTACAAAATAATTAGAAAGCATTAAAAGTTGCAAAATCAATGTAGAAAAAATATTTAAAATGCCAAAAACAATCAAAATATTAATTCTTTACAAAAATATGAATTATATGAAATAAATAATATTTTTGGGATTTTTTGGGAAAATAAAATATTTTAACATTTTTGTGAATTATTAAAAAAAGAATCAACTCAAAATCATTAAAACTCAGAGAGAAATTAATTTTTGAATCAATTAAACAAAATCACAAAATTCAAATATTCAAATATATGAAAAATGGCGCCAAGAACAGCTGAAGAACACGCGCGTGTTCTTGGTTTCTCAGATTTGCATTTTCTATCCAATCTCCATGAATACGTAATCATATCATGCAATCCATATATCATTATGCTCGTCTCAACCTCACGATCATGTCTATGTACTTTAATTTCATTTAAATTAAACATATAACAATAAATCACAAAGAAACCTCAAGAACCCTAATTTCTGCATGAAGGCTAGGATTTTTGATACACGATTCAAACAATGCAATTATTTGAGGGAAAACATTCCATGCATGATTATGAACATATGGCCAAATTATTGTGCGAGGAAATATGCATAGATTGAGAGATGACCAAGCATGTGCTTACCTCCAAGCCGTGACAGCAAGTTCAAAGTGATTTTTGATTTGGAGGTGTTACAGATGAGTTGTGATGATCTGAACAGCTTCCCTACACCCTATGGATTGTGTTTGGATGGTTGGACTTGATTGAAATTGGCTGGATCATTTTGTGGTACCTCAGCTGCACTTTGGTTAAAACCTTGAGTAACCAGCTGGTGATTTTGTGAAATTGATGTTTCAGAAGTAATCTAAGTGTTTGATCAGCTCATATGTGATGTATGTGAGGTGTGTGAGTGATTGGTTTGATTGGAATTGCTCTCAAACTCAAAACCCGATAGTGACTTGCCTTAGAAGGCAAAATTGGAGTGAAAGAAGAGATTTTGAGGAAAGCATCTGTTAGATGGCTTTGGTGTACTCAAACTGACCACAATTGAGCTCTATTTATAGTAGAGCAAGTTTGTTTTGCAAGGAATAGTGAATGGCAGTTGGTAAGTAGGTTTGGCCAATGTTGGCAAATGAAAATCCAAGTCTCCTCTAGCCATTGACTAGAGGTTAGGGCACAGAGCTTTGGTTCCCTTGGTCTTGGATAAGTCTTGACTGATTTCAGATGAGAATGGCTCAGTCCATGCCACCTTGATGCTTTCATTGAATGCTTCAATCCAAATTTGGAGTCTTGTCCCTATTTTGGCCATTCTAGGTTCAACATGCTATTTCTTGTTCCATGGACTTTGGAGGCTTGGCTCAGTGATTGTCCCCTTTAGATTCAATCCTCAGATGTGTCCAAGTGGATAGGAGCATTTGAATTTGGCTGATTTTGGCAAATCGACCAAAGTTGCAAATTCTGCCTTGCCTTGACAGATTTCAGCAAGGCAACTTGGCAATGTTGTATCTCATGGTGTAAGTTGAATTTGGCAATGTTCTTGGCCATTTTGGAAAGCTCTTACATGATACAACAACTGTCTGAAAAAGTTTGGTTTTGATCTCTTTTGATTCCAAGTGAAAAATCCCCCTACATTTGGCAAAAAGTGAGGCAGAATCTGACTTAGTGAAAATTTCACTAAGTGTTGGAAAAAGTGACATTTTCACTTTTTAGCCACTTTGATCACTCCATAACTCAAAATCCTTAATGAATTGGAATGACTTGTAGTTGAAGTTTTTGTAGGTGATAATGAGGGCTACAAATCAAGCTTTGGATGAGAAAAAATGGCCTTGTGGTTTAGGAGTTATGGTCCTCCAAAGTTGGTACCCTTGCCACTTTATTTTTAACTTAGAAAAATTTCTAAGTTTTATGGTTACCCCTTTTATAAGTTATCTCACTTTTCCTGATTTTTCTTGATGAATGATGATTCAAATCATACATTAACATCATTTTAGGGTTAAAAATCCATTTTGGTGAAAAATCTCAAAAAGTCAAAGTTGACTTTTGTGCACAGTTGACTTTTTATCAGATGAATTCCAAACTGTGCAATTCTTCAGGAAATCATGTCCTTGACCTAAATCAAACATGATGGACATGTTCCATGGGTGTCATAGGGTATATTCAATCATGTATTAGGGTTTGGGAGCATGTCCTGGTCAAAAGTCAAAGTTACAGTTGACTTTTCCCTTAAAACCCTAATTGTGGTGCAGATGGAATTGAGACTTGTTGCTCAAACTTCTTGGATTAATCCATTGTCCCAAATGGATCAATATGGTATATTAGAGACCCTCAAATCATCTCTTGAGGTCTTGGCTCATGATTCGTCCCAAAAGTCAACTTAGGGGTGAATTAGGTCAAGAAACCCTAATTCCTGATTTTTGATGAAGGCATCCCCTGTGTCAAAATTGACTTGATGCATGGGTTCATGAGGTTCCATGAAGTATATTAGGTCATGTTTTGGATCAATGGCTTGTGCCCAGATGAAACTTTTCATCTGGAGGCCCTAGGTGATCAAAACCCTAATTTGGTGACACTGGCGATCTTGAGGCTTGATCCACCTAGAAGGGAGCAACCTTGTGCTTAATCCTTGAAGTGGCAGTCCTTTTGATCCTTTGAGGATGTTTGAGAGATTAGACAAGTTGAAAATCAAGTCATTTCTTGATTGAGCCTTTGTCTAAAGCTCAAAGAGGGCTTGAAACCCTAATCTTGATTGTAGTGGATGCTCACCCATCTTTGGGGAGACTAATGAGGCATGATGATTCATCCATATTGTGATGATGATTTGCACAATGATGGGAAACTCTAGTGGTCAAAATTTGGGGTATTACAGTGGCCAACGTTCCTATTTTTTGGGCGAAATAACCGTTTTCCCGAAGAATAGGTAACTGCCCAAAATAGCCGTTATGTCGGGCAGGGTGCCCAAAACTAGTCGTTATGTCGGGCATATGCATAGTTTCGGGCACATGCCCTTAGCTGTTCGGGGAGTGAAGAAGCCGTGTGGGACGGGCAGCTGTTCTGGGGAGAAGTGATGCAGTCCTTGCCCGGTTGGAGGGGAAGAAGGGTAACTTTTGCCCCTTCGGGGATTGGACTTAGGTAATTGGGCCGTTCTGGGAGCAGGAGTGGAATGGGCCATGCCTGACCATTGGTCCAGTCCAGAACAATATATATATAATTTGTAATATTGTGCAGCATTGAAAGTTTGCCTCGAATCCATAATCACGCTGTGTAGTAAAATACACACAAAGCAAGGAAATGACAACGGCAAATGGCGTTTCCGAACAAAAATAGTTGCATCATGGATAAATTATATATTTCAATATATATTTTAACCCATTAATAGTGAAATAATATAATCAGATTCCATAATCATCTCTCTTACTTGTTCTCTCCCTATTTTCTCTCTTTTCTGTGAGTGATCTAAATGTTTCTTAGTGTGTTCTAACTCAAGGCTATTAAGTCAACTAGATAGTGCGTATGGATATTAAGTCAACTATTAACATTTATGTATTTGCTACTACAGCTAGATCTACAAATGGATATTGAGCCAACTATTAAGATTTATGTTTTTGCTACTACAGCTAGATCCCCTGAAAGTTTATTCCTCAAAGTGTACTATCTTTTTATACACATTATTTTACCATAAGAACATAGATTTATAGATAATTAAGGACGAAATTATGTTGGAAGAATAATATTCCTCCCTCAACAGAGGTTGAGGACACCTAGCAAGACCACAACTGGAGACCGCAAAGAGACCTACATCAAATGTTCATCCTGACAAGCAAGTTTGGACATAAAAGTGAAAACCCAATATATAACAGAAATATACATGTACTTTAGAGCTGCAACTTGCCTTGCAGCACCATTCTAAACAATTGGAAATCTAAGTAGTCAGTCATTCTAATATTCACGTAAGTATAACAATAATTCATATCTGAAAATCACAACAGAAAAAAGTGAAGTGACAAATGATATTCTCATACCACCATTCATGATTGCATTGATCTTTTCTCATATAGCACATGAAAAGAGCAGAGTATAATTGAGAAAAATTCCAATTCTAAGGAGACATGGTGTACTCATCATTGCATCAACACACACCAAACTGCTTACAATCATTGCAACCCATGTTTTGAATACCATCTAAGTAAGATTCATTTAAATATTCTGAGAGGTTTGTTCCCTAAATTTTCCTTTTCATCCTTTCTACACACTTTAATCTTTACCAGCAACATCCTGCAATGATAAGATCGAATAGAATAAAAAAAATACCCCAAGAAAATTGCTACAGAAAAATAATAATTACATAGCTATGTGTAACAAAAAATGAAAAAACAATTTAAGTTACATATGCAAGGGCCCCTTGCCATATTTAACCGAAATTAACACTACACAAGTGTAGAATATAATCAGTATTACATAACCACCGGCAATTTAAATCAACACTATGGCTCCTAGAAACTTCCTTCTCAGACTTTACACATGCTAAGAAACCACCAAATTAACAACCTACCATCTATTACAACATTAACAGGTCCTCTTCCTTAGAAATTCTCAAATACATCCAACAGACAAACAAACCCAATTCCACCAACTCTTTTATTACATAAACATTGTTACAATCTCATTGGCACAGGATAAACCAAAGTGACATCAACAGCTTGAATTTTTCAATATGCATTCCATAATCATCTCTCAAATTTTTCTGTTATGACAGTTAACTTGCTTAGTAATGTGAAACTGAAAATTCTGTTAAGTTGTTAGCTTGCTTGAATCATAGATGGAGGATGAATTAGTTGATTCAACTTGGTCTTAGAATTCTGTTAAACTAAACGAAACGAGTCAGTTCAGTTAGGTTAATTTTGTGTTGCATTTCCTGTTATGACTTATTTAAAAGTTATGATTGCTTTGGTCAGGCTATGATGATAGTTATAAACCAGTTGGAGTCATGAGGTTAGTGAAAGCTTAAAACCTATTATGTTATTGGATCAGTTAAATGCTCGTTAGTGATAATGTGTTAGTTAATTTGGAACGTAATATGTGAATTTAGAAACTAATCTAAGTATGGTGTTAGTTGTGTTGAATGCTGAAATGTGAATTGGCTATTAAGTTTGGATTGGTGAAATCTATTACTGTGTCTGCATAAAGGCTAAACTGTTATCACTATGAATAAACTTTTGTTTAAAACCTATTAGGGACTGATGACACAAAACCACCTAACCCAAGAAACCACCCATCACAAGAACTAACTAAAAACCAGAACTAGAACTCCATTGCACTTGCAGAGAGAATCACTCGCACGTCTGCTAAAATCGCTTAACCTACACGACAGCAGATAGAATAAAGCTACCTAACTCAAAGCAAAAAAGCATATGTATGAAAAAGATAATTAAAAAGCATAACAAATAAGAAAATTACATTCATATCTTGTTTCTAAAAACCATGACAAAGTAAAAGGTCTTTCCTAAAATCTTGTTTCTATGAGACATTTAATTGAACAAATATCTGTGTTTTTCTTTGAAAGAGTGATTCCGGAGCTTTGAAGAGAGATAAAGAGATGGGTGGTGAAAGATAGATTCTGAAGTTTTGAAGAAATAAGGATTAAGATCTAACAGTGTTTTAGAGTTTGAATGAGATGAGATAGCAAATTCATGAATTTCTAGGGTTTTGTATAGAGTGGGTTTTAGGGAAAATTTTCCTGAAAAGAAGAAGCAGCACGGGATATTAAGAGAAAATAAAGAGTTGATTTATTCGATTTTTTTCTTATAATTGATTTTTATCATAATATATATATATATATATATATATATATTTTTTTTTTTTTTCAGTAATATTATTAACTTATAAAATAGCCCAGTGGATTCGCCTTTTTATGTAACCTTAAAGACCTGTGTTCGAATCCGCCTGAGACGAAATTGAACTCTTAATTTTTTTAATTATTTAAGATAGCGCTTTACCAAAAGCGTTATTATAGGCGCCAAGTAAATTTTAAGACTACTGTCTCAGGTTCAGATCTGGCTGGCATGAATATATTACATTATTTTTTCTATTTTTTTATATCGAAGATAGCACTTTTAGGGAAAGCGCTATTATAGGCGCCGAGTAAAATTTAAGGCTACCGTCCTAGGTTCGAATCTGGCTGGCATGAATATATTACCTTTTTTTTTTCTATTTTTCTATATCAAAGATAGCGCTTTTGAAGAAGGCGCTATTATATGTTCAAATAATTTCTTATTCTACTACAGTTTATAATAGCGCGCGTAACAAAAGTGCTATCATAGTCCCAGGCGATTTTTAAAAAAAATAAAAATTTATCCTATAATAGCGCTTTTGGAGAAAGAGCTATTATATGACCAAATAATTTTTTTATACTATTATAGTTTACAATAGCGCACGTAACAAAAGCGCTATTATAGATATTTGGATGATATATTTAATAGCATTTTACATAAAAACGCTATTAAATGTGCGATATTATAGGTCAAATGTGTAGTAGTGAACATACAACTTTTATTAACAATAACAAAATCACCAACAACATACCATAAGCAACATACAACATACAACATTTATTAATAACAACATACAACTTTTATTAACAAAAACAACATATCAACTCATAAAATATTTCACGAACGTACCTTTTATTAAAAAAAATCGTGGATATGAAGACGAAGAAATAAGCTACTTATCTATGAATGACATTCACAATGAAAGGAGGATGAAGTTGAAGTGAGAGATGCAAACTTGTGTTAAATTTTAATGGATGTCATTCTAAGTCTTTCACACAAGTTGGCAACTTTCACTTTAGCTTTATCCTCATTATATTTTTCTTCATATCAACACAAAACATTTGTCAACCACAAATCATTCACCTTCCCTACTAGCAAATCAAAATGTATTAGCAGGATAATGTAATTATAACAGATGTATATAGTTTACTTCTAATCCATACACTTATATAATCAATAAACCAGCAATATTGTCATTTCTATAGTCTCCATTAACCCTTTCTTGAAAATACACTTCTATATTCAATCAAATTTCACTTCTAAAATCTCCATTAGCTCTTTCTTGAACAAACAACGTGTTAACCAGATTTGGAAACATAAATTATTGAACCCATAGAAAAAAAACATAAACTTGTAACGTAGCAAATACCATGAAAGAAGCTTTGGAGAAATAAGAAGCCTCGTGAGGACTAACCTATACCGTAGCTGTTTCCTAAGATTTGATGGAGTTAAATCACATGTCGTAATCTTTGATGCAACAAATATAAACTTCAAAGAAGACGAGTTTGCTGCATGTGGGTTTTCAAGGTAAAGGAAAATGAGTTTGGTGTTTCCATCTTGCATGTTTGTGAAGAAATGACGTGGAAGCATTAATGGAAATTAGGATAAGGCATGAGAGATATGTAAGGGTTTTGATTTAAGAAAAACGATTGTTATGTGTTGAAGCGAGATAACTTCACTTATATATATGTAATACGCTTCACCACAGTTGATATTAAAAACTGAAATGAAACGTAAGCACCTTTCACAACAGTTTCTAGTACTAATCATGGAAATATAAGGACAAGCCCTCTTTGTAATGAAAAAATAGAAAATTATTGATGCTGGGATTTGAAGCCCGCCACTTCAGGTACATTTCACCACGATTGTTAATATTGACTGTAGTGAAATGTATTTTATATAAATAAAAAGCGCCCAAAAATGAGTTATTTCTACAGCTAACTGAAGGATCGTAGTAATATGATGTTATGAAAGGTATATTTCGTAGTAATGCGTGATAAACCATTCTTGAAGTCATAGAAACTATTGAACGATCTTTAAAACATAATCAGTCCATGTGGAGACAATAAAAGTGCACTTGTTATATGCATTGCAACAAAATGGCGTCGTTGTCGAGGACTGGCGTAAGATTTAAAGACATTGTGATGATTTTTATCATTTTAAGTATTCTATTTATATGTGTTAATATTTGTGCATATTTTGTTTATAGTCACTAACCTACTAACAGTCTCGACTAGTCTGTTGCATTTTGTTTATGCGAGGTAAGGTTCCTGAAAAACAACTTTTGTTTGATCCTAAAATAAAATCAACAGCACGCTGAAAAAACAAAAAAAAAACTAGAAAAATCAAAACTACTAGCCAAGAAACAAGATCTATAATGTTCATCTATTTCAAATCCAGAAATAATGGCAGAACCTGGAAATAACAACAATGATGTTAGAATGTCATGCCACAATAGTCCAAGATGACTAGTCTATATAGTTGGATTGCAAAGAAATTCTCGCCAAGCTGAGATGAAAACATGTTTATTATAAATTCTTAATGTTAACCCTTTTGCAAGATTAAATCATGAAGATCCATATTCACATCTCAAAAATAAATTATGAGCTATTTGGTACACTCAGAGCTCTAGAAGGTGAAAAAGAGGCGGTATTCATGAGGTTGTTTCCATATTAATTGATCATCAAAGCAAAAGAATGATACCTTGATCAAGCAACACAAGTCATGACCAATTGGAATACACTAGAGGAAAAGTTCCTTGATAGGTTCTTTCCTAATGAAAAGTTCATGGAAGCTAAAATAACAATCGTTGTATTCTTCCAATGAGAAACGAAAACTCTATATGAAGCACAGAAGAGATACAAATCCATGTGAAGAGATGCTCAAAGCACAATTTTGATGATCTCATGCAACACATCTTTGAAATGGATTACAAGAACAACAACTGAGTGATCATCAAAAAGTGCTACTATTGGGGGTTCTTTAATGTCAAAAAGTGCATAAGATGAAATTTCAATAATCAAACAAATGGCACTCAGTGATCACCAAGGCCAGTAAAATAGCAACCTTGCTCTAAGAAAAATTAGCATCACAGAGTTGAACACAAATGATACAATGCTAGCACGAAATAAGTTGTTGACACAAATCGTAGATGAGTTGACAAAGTAGTTGTCAAAGCTCCTACAACAACTGAAGGAAGTGTGTGAAGTGCCTAAACACGGAAAGATTGCATTTTATGAGCTATGTAGCGGCAATCACCCTACTGGAATTTTCCCTCCAACTTATGAAATCAACTATGTTGGCAACAAATAAAGACCATGGAAATATCAAAATTACAAATTATAAAGGAACAACAATTTTAATGAAGGATGGAAATCAGAAGCAAGTCCATTTAATAGGGAATCGTATCAGAACTACGCTCAAGTTCCTCCACAAGAAAAATAAATAATAGAGGAAATTATTGGATTCTTTTTATGTGCAAGTTTAGACAGTCAAAGTGGCAGCAAGTTTTAAAAGTAAAAGTAGTGATCCCACATAGATTGTATTAACTTAAGTTAATTTTAAAGTCAAAAGTTGTGAATAGACATGAGCAGGAAATAGTAATAATTTTTGATGTCACAGGTTCAAAATGAATATTAATAGCTAAAGTTAAGGAAGTTTGACAAAGATAAGAGCATGATGAGCAAAGATCCATTTAATTACTTTCACCTAATGTGTTAGTGTGATGAGATCTATCGTGGAAGATGAGGCCGAAATGTGACCTAATGGTGTATCCATACAACAACATAATAAATGCAGCAAATAGCTATGAAACATATTCCTATGTCTTACAATAGCATTAGTGCATGTCTTCGATGAGTTACAATTTCCCATATGGTTCTAGTTCTTTATCCTTAAATTAACTAGATGGCAAATATTCCTATCTACTTTTAGTATCCATATTTTTCATTGTTTCCATTAATCAAAGAATTCATCAACATTAATAAACTTTTGTCTATTCCTAATATGATCATCCAAAGAAATAAACATGTATCATTAAAATATATGACAAAATATATCACTAGAATCACAACATATCACACAAAAAGGTTATTTTTCATTAAACTTCACGTTGATCAATATAAGGAATTTAGATCATGGTAAGCAGAATAAATACATCAAAACAAGGTCCCAAGTTTAACATTTCCAAACAAAAAGGAAAAGAAAAAAATAAACCTAAGAGTGACAGTTATACTTCTTGCAATCTTCAACCAGCAAGAAGCGAGTTGTGTTACACCCAACTAAGTGATATTCTTCAGAAATGGTAGAGCGAAAGGTGCGTCAGAATCTGGTTTAGCCTTCCTTCCTTCTTGATGAAATATTTTTCTCTAAGTGTTTTAATGTATGAATCTTTCCTAAGTTAGCTTTGTTGTACAAGGCCGGTCCCAAGCCCGAATAAAAGGAGAGGGTTGTGTTAGGTAGTCGACAACCAGCATAAAACTTTGTCAAATCTTTACGACATGGATTAACTACAAAATAATTGAGTTATCCAAGATGTGTATGAAAATGTATCGACTAGTATGCAGACACATGGTGGAGAGACAGATGATTCTCCTATTACAATTGGTTTTAATCAAGGTTCAACCCTAAGCCCTTACCTTTTTACCTTAATTTTGAATGGAGAGTTTTATCTGACTGCGGTAGGACCTGCGATTTTGTACGGGACAAAATGTTGGGCGGTTAAGAATCAACACGAGAATAAAGTAAGTGTAGCAAAGATAAGGATATTTTGGTGGATGTATGGTAATACTAGATAGGATAAATTAGAAATTAAAATATTAGAGAGAGTGTCGGGGTAGAGCCTATAATGGAGAAGATGGTGGAAAATAGACTTAGGTGGTTTTGGCATGTAGAGAGAAGACTGGTAAATTCTGTAGTAAGAAGGGTAGACTAGACGGAGAGAAGGCAAATAATTAGAGGAAGAGATAAACCTAGAAAGACTAACAGAGAAGCTATTAAGAAAGATCTCGAGATTAATGATTTGGATAGAAGCATGATTTTTGATAGCATGTTATGGTGAAAGTTGATCCATGCAGCCGACCCCACTTAGTGAGAATGAGATAAGGCTATATTGTTATTGTTATTATTATTATTGTTGTTGTTGTTGTTATTGTTGTTGTTGTTTTCAATGTATAAAGCTCTTTTCAATTCCCAATGTTAGCCTTTATATAGCCTTCTTTACTTCTAGGGTTGTTCCCAGACTTTGTATCTTGGTCCTAATGATTATCCATTGATTTGGCCCACAAAATAAAGTATATTCCTTCTTTTTATCCGCTAGTACATGTGATGGAGTGATACACAATGCATGTAGAAGACAACATATCTCACAACAAACCTCTTCTGTAGAGTGGCTCCTTTAGTGCTCAAATGGAGATTTTAAAAGTTTGTGCTCTAGTGCTCATCCTTATCCGTTTAGCTTTTTCAGCTCAGCCTTAATTTCCTTTTTCAATACTATATCACGTCATCCTTATTGTTAAATCTTAAGTCTATTATAAAATTTAAGTATAAGAGGCTTAGATATCTCACAAATAATGAGTTATCACAGCTCCAAACTTGAATTATTAGTTGTCCTCAGGTGACGCGACAAATAAGATTATAAATAAATAACTAAAGGAATCTAACAGCAATAACACATTTCTCACAACTAGAATCTTTCTCAAAGGATTGTATTTAAACATTGTCACAAATCAGTATTTTATCAGATTAATACTCATTGACTGTGTGTGTGTGTGTGTGTGTTCATGTGTGTAACCCATTATGACATATGTCACGGTTGAAGTCTTCATTAAAGATAGTAAACCTAATCCCTAGTTTGGTTACTTTGTTCTAAGGTCCAAGTTTTGAACATTTAGTTTCAAAATAGGGGGATTAACTAGCTTATTAGTTGTTGGGCTTTTTTTAGTTCTTTTTGAACTTTGGGTAATTATACTCACATTCTTTTTCATTCAAGTTTTGCTACGTATTCCATTATTTCACCTAACGAGATCTCACTTGTAATGGGTCCAACTTGTTACTTAGAGTGAAACACCCATAGTTCCTCCAAATTCAGGCGCATAAACTTTTTCACATGCTCTTATTGCATTTACATGTCTTTTACATGCATTGTAAATGCAGTAATTCCCTTCTTTGATAACTGTTAAGGGCCAAGTTGTTAAGGGCCAAATTGTGAATACTTTTGACTATATTTTATGGCTCTTTCAATTGGTTTCTTGTTAATTTAGTAGAATATCTAGTAGTTTTAGTATATTTATGTTAATTTCCGATTTTATTGTACATATTGTATATTATGATCATTTTGATGCTCTTTTACAGGTATTCTTGCTTATATTGGATGTTGGGATCAATCGGTGAAGGAAAGAAGGCATGAAAGAGCATTTTCAAAGATTTCGTGTCGGCAAAGGGCGCTAAGCGAGCTTTTCAGCGTGTTTTCAGCGCGCACATAGTGGATTCCAGTAGCAAAAGACCAAAACCGCGCTGAGCGGGATTTTCAGCGCGCCTTCAGCGCGCTTTTTCATCAACTTCCAGTAGTTAAAGTCTCAAAATGCAATAAGCGGGATGTTATCGCGCTTAGCGTGCTTTATGGGCAATATACTCTATTTTCTACAGATCGCGCTTAGCGCGCTCCTGATGGCGCTAAGCGCGGTGCCACTTACTGCACCATATGCACTTCCTATAAATATCTTCTCTTGAAGATATTTTCCAACAACTTGTACTTTTCACTTTTCAGCATTTCTAAAGAGAGAAAAATGGTTTTCTAGGTCAAAAACCTTAGGATTTCAAGGAAAAGTGAGATTCAAATCTTTGGAGCATCAATCCTTGATTCTTCGACTTTGATGCTATCAAAGATTCTTTTCTTACTTGTTGATCAAGCTGCCATGACAATGGGTAGCTAAACACTCTTGAGACAAGATTAGTGGTAGGTAATCCATCATTTTCTATGTATTGATCTTGATTATAGTTTGTGAACTTTGTTGATGATAAATATATGGTGAAAAACTTTGTTTGTATGGTTTATATTTTGTTTTAGTTCATGATTGAGAAATATGTTCTAAAACTTGACCTAAGTTTCAATCCATCAACAATCATGAGGCTAGAGATAGTTTTGAGAGTTGATGTTCATAAATATTGATCTTGAATGTTATCATATTGATAGTTAGGGTGAGAGATCATCTAAGGATCAATATGATAAATCCCACAACAAGTGTAAGAGATAAACTTGTTGAGAGGATATGTGATTATGTTCATCATTAATAAGTTCACATACTTGATCTAGTAAATACGTATAAAAAGGATTACCGAACCCTAATCTTGGCATGCTTTTACCAAATCTTTAAAACCAATTTCTTTACCATTGCGATTAAATTCTTATGCAAACGGTCTGATACAAAACAACCAAAATCTTTGTTACTCTAAGTTTAAAGCGATTTCAACTATAAAACGGAGGCAATACACATACAATCCCTGTGGATACGATAAAACACCCCCCGAAATACTTTTCAACAAAATGGCGTCGTTGCCGGGATTGTTGTTTGATATTGCAAGCATTGCAATAGTTGTTAAGTTTTAAGCTTATATAACTTTTTCTTGTACTTGTTAATTTATTTGGTTAAGTGTGCGGACTCTGTTTATGCGAGGAAAGTTACGCGCAGATCAACTTCTTTTCGATCCTGAGATTGAGAGAACTGCGCGTAAGTTAAACAGCAAAACTAGACGGAGGAGGCAACTTGCTAAAGAAAGACGAGAAAGAGGAGAAAATTCAACTTTGACACCAACACCACAGTTAACGCCAACCATGGCTGCACCACCACCAACACCACCTGCTTCAACACCATGTATTAATAGTCCGAGGCATACAATTCAGTTCACACAATGTCCATAATGGTCGGCACTCTGAAATAAAGACGGGCATCATCGCTCTTCTATACCAGAATCCATTCACCGGTATGGATCACTAAGATCCCTTTACTCATTTGACCAAATTCTATGAAATTACATGTGCGACTGGAGCCCCTGAAGCTGAGGAAGAGTCTTTGTTCAAGAGACTGTTTCCGCATTCCCTAATTGGGAAGGCAAAGGAATGGTACCTTGACCAATCAACTGCTGTTATGACGGACTGGAACATGTTAGAAGAGAAGTTCTTGGAACAATTTTTTCCACATAATCGTTTCATGGAAGCGAAAACGGCGATTGCGGTTTTCTCACAAGGTGGAAATGAATCGCTCAACGAAGCCTGGGAGAGATTCAAATCCATGCTTAGAAAATGAAAAGGGCACGATTTTGATGAGCTTACATAAGTGCATATTTTCAGAAATGGTCTTCAAATGGTTCACAAGACATTGTTGGACGCTAATACGGGCATATCTTTAATGACTAAAAGCACCGACGAAGCCATTTCTATCATCGACAAGATGGCACTAAACGACCATCAAGGGAATCATAACCGTGGCCAATCTCAAAAGAAATCGGGAGTACTTGAATTAGGGACTAATGATGCAATTCTCGCTCAGAACAAATTGTTATCTCAACAAGTTGAGTTGTTAACGCAACAAATGTCAAAGCTCCCTCAACAGATTAAAGAGATGCAAGATTTACCGATCAAGAATGTGCAAATAGCCGTTTGTGAGCTATGAAAAGGAGATCACCCCACCGGCTATTGTCCTTCTTGTCCTCCGGTTGATGAAGAAGCAAATTACATGAATAATCAAAATCAACAACAAGTTTATCAAAGACAACAACAACCATATCAAAATCAACAAGGATACCAACCAAGAGGAAATTATCAAAATCAACAAGGATATCAATAAAATCCTTATCAACCGGCACAACCTCAAGGTGGGAGTTCAAAGCTAGAAGAAACTCTCAACCAATTCATTCAAATGTCCATGGCTAACTAAAAAAAAATGAAGCATCAATAAAAAATCTCAAAAATCAAGTTGGGCAACTTGCAAAACAATTGGCCGATCAACAACCGGGGCTATCTTTTTCGGCAAATACTCAAACCAACCCGAAGGAGCATTGCAAAGCCATTGTGACTAGGAGTGGAAGAGAGTTGGAGGAAGGAGAAAAAAATGAAAAAAATGTTGATGTGAGAAAGGATGAGATTGTGGAGGAAGAGAAAGATAATGAGGTAGAAGTTGAAAAGAATGATAAGGAAGAAGTTGAAAATGAAAATGAGAAGTTAGTTGAAAAAGACAACCTTGAAAAAGAAAAGATAGAAGAAAAAAGGAGAAGAGTAAAAAAGGGGAAGGAGACAGTGAATCTTATTCCTATCCAAAATCTACCTTACCCTCATGTGCCCACCAAGAAAGACAATGCAAGGCATTACACTCGTTTCATGGACATATTCAAACAATTACAAATCAACATTCCGTTTTCCGAAGCGCTTGAGAAAATGCCCAAATACGCTAAGTTCATGAAAGATATTCTACAAAAAAACGAAGATATTCGGAGCCGGAAATAATTATCCTTGATGCAAGTTGTAGTGCGATAATTCAAAGAACTCTAGAAAAGAAAGAAGTCGATCTGGGGCGTGTTACTTTGCTGGTAACGATTGGTAATGTTTATGTTGGCAAAGGCTTAATTGATTTGGGCTCAAGCATCAACTTAATTCCATTGTCTATTGTGAAGAGGCTTGGGAACATTGAAATAAAAGCAATTCAAATGACATTACAATTGGCCGACAAATCTATAACTCATCCTCATGGATTGGCTCAAGATGTAATGGTTAAGGTTGATAAATTTTTCTTTTCGGTTGACTTTGTTGTGATTGATATGGAGGAAGATGAAGATGCTTCATTGATTCTAGGACTCCCTTTTATGAAGACCGCTCGAATGATAATTGATGTTGAAGGTGGCCTTATGAAAGTTAGAGTTCAAAATGAAGAACTGTGCTTTAATCTTTTTGAAGCAATGAAGCATTCCAAAGATAAGCATGATAGTTTCCGTATTGATGCAACGGAAGAAGCCATAATGGAAGTCTCAAAGTAAGTTCACATAGAAACTCCCTTGGAAAGAGCTCTTGGTGACTTATTTGAAATATTTACCGATGAGGAAGAAAGGGCACTTGAAGAATGCTTGAAGGAACTTGAATCTTTAAAAGAGTTACAACCATGGGAAAGCGAAATGGAAGTGTTGAAGAAAGAGGTGAATGATGATAAATATCAACTTGAATTGAAGGTGTTGCCTTCTAATTTGAAGTATGCGTTCCTTGATGAAAGATGTAACAAACCGGTCATCATTAGTAATATTTTGACCGACAAAGAGGAAACCCGTTTGATTCAAGTTTTGAAGAAAAATCAACAAGATATAGGTTGGGTTCTTTCCGGTCTAAAAGGAATTAGTCCGGCCTATTGCATGCACAAAATCTTAATGGAAGAGGACTTCAAAGCGGTAGCTCAACCACTATGCCGTTTGAATCCTACTATGAAGGAAGTGGTGAGAAAGGAAGTTGTTAAGCTATTGGATGCCAGAATGATTTATCCGATATTCAATAGTCCGTGGGTGAGTCATGTGCAAGTTGTGCCCAAGAAGGGAGAAATGACCGTTATACAAAATGAAAAAAGTGAATTGATTCTGACGAGAACTGTAACGGGTTGGAGAATGTGTATCGATTATAGGAGGCTTAATATTGCTACTAGAAAAGATCATTTTCCACTTCCGTTTATGGATCAAATGCTTGAGAGATTGTCGGGTCAAGAATTTTATTGCTTCCTAGATGGCTATTCCGGTTATAACTAAATCTCGGTTGATCCAAAAGACCATGAGAAGACGACGTTCACTTGGCTTGTGCAATGCACCGACAAGAATTTTTGCATACCGAAAGATGCCTTTTGGCTTGTGCAATGCACCGACAACTTTTCAATGGTGTGTAAAAGCCATTTTTTCCAACCTTATTGAGAAAAAAATGGAAGTGTTCATGGACGACTTCTCCTTGTTCGGAGCATCTTTTGATCTATGTTTGAAAAATTTGGAGACCGTTCTTGAACGGTGTGTGGAAACAAACTTGGTGCTAAATTGGGAGAAGTGCAACTTCATGGTAACGAAGGGGATTGTGCTCGGCCACAAAGTCTCCTCTAAAGGCCTTGAAGTGTATCAAGCTAAAATTGAAGTGATCGAGAAATTGCCACCTCCAACAAATGTTAAAGGAATCTGGAGTTTTCTAGGCCATGCGGGATTTTATAGGCGGTTCATCAAAGACTTCTCCAAAGTTGCAAGACCTTTGAGTAATCTACTCAACAAAGATAAGTCTTTCTTCTTTGATGATGAATGTTTAAATGCCTTTCAAATTTTAAAAGAAAAACTCATCACCGCACCCATAATCATTGCTCCAAATTGGACTTTAAATTTTGAATTGATGTGTGATGCAAGCGATTATGCCGTTGGTGCGGTGCTTAGGCAAAGAAAGACCAAAATTTTTCATGTCATACATTACACGAGTAAAGTTTTAAATGAGGCACAAGTGAATTATGCCACCACAGAAAAAGAATTACTCGCTATAGTGTATGCTCTCGAGAAATTTTGATCTTACTTGATTGGTTCAAAATTTATAGTCTACACTGACCACTTGGCCATTAAATATCTGCTTACCAAGCCGGATTCAAAGCAAAGGCTAATCCGGTGGATCCTTTTGTTACAAGAATTTGATTTGGAAATCCGTGACAAGAAGGGGTCTGAAAACTTGGTAGTGGACCATTTATCCCGTTTGGTCAATGTAGAGGTAACACACCGAGAAAATGAGGTCCGAGAAGAGTTTCCGGATGAAAAACTGTTTCGGGTACAAGTTAGACCTTGGTTCGTAGATTTTGCTAACCACAAAGCAACCAGATTTATACCGAAGGATCTAACTTGGAACCAAAGATGAAAATTCTTATCGGATGCCAACTTTTATGTTTGGGACGAGCCATATCTTTTTAAGTTAGGAGGTGATAATTTGTTGAGAAGGTGTGTCACTCTTGACGAAGCTAAAAGTATCCTTTAGCATTGTCACAATTCGCCATATGGAGGGCATTACAATGGTTTAAGAACAACAACAAAAGTCCTCCAATCAGGCTTTTATTGGCCAACATTGTTTAAAGATGCAAACCTCCATGCGAAGAGTTGTGACATATGCCAAAGAAGTGGCGGGATTGGAAAACGGGATGAAATGCCCTTGCAAACTATTTTGGAAGTAGAGGTTTTCGATTGTTGGGGTATTGATTTTATTGGACCATTTCCCCCATCTTTGTCAAATGAGTATATTTTGGTTGCAGTTGACTATGTTTCCAAGTGGGTGGAAGTAATTGCGTCACCGAGGGCCGATGGCAAAACGGTGATCAAGTTTTTAAAGAAAAATATATTTTCCCGTTTTGGCACCCCTCGTGTGTTGATTAGTGATGGAGGGTCGCACTTTTGCAATACACCGCTCGAAAAGGTGTTAGAGCACTATGGTGTAAAACATAAGGTTGCAACTCCTTACCACCCGTAAACCAATGGTCAGGCCGAAGTTTCAAATAGAGAGGTAAAAAGGATTCTCGAAAATACCGTGTCAAGCTCTCGAAAGGATTGGTCGCAAAAGCTGGATGAAGCTTTGTGGGCGTATCGTACCGCTTACAAAGCCCCAATAGGTTTAACTCTTTTTCAAATGGTTTATGGCAAGACATGTCATTTATCGGTTGAATTGGAGCACAAAGCTCTTTGGGCATTGAAATTGTTAAACTTTGATCCGAGCTTGGCCGGCGAGAAAAGGAAGGTTCAATTACACAAGTTGGAGGAAATGAGGAATAATGCATATCATTCTAGCAAGCTCTATAAAGAAAAAGTAAAAGGGTATCATGACAAGGTTTGCCAGAAAGAATTTCGGGTCGGCCAGATGGTTCTTCTATTCAATTCTCGTTTGAAACTTTTTCCGAGAAAATTGAAGTCCAAATGGTCTGGACCGTTTTTTATTAAGGATGTCAAGCACTATGATGCTATTGTTATAGAGGACTTGCTGAAGAAGGAAAGTTGGACTGTGAATAGCCAACGACTTAAAATCTATCTCGGAGGAGAAATTGATTGTGAAAATTGTGCAGTGTTTCTAGATGATCATTGAGATCATCTTGGCCCGTCGAGCTCAAACGACGTTAAACAAAGCGCTAGTTGGGAGACACCCCAACATTGTAAGTATTTACTGTTTTGAATTTTTTATTTTCTGTGTTTGTGATTTAATCGGGCAGAATAGTCGGGTAACTGCAATTTGATGCCAGACTTAACTGGCTATGTTTCACTGAGCGCGCTCAGCGCGGTCGCGTAAACATGCCAGTCAAGTTTGGGTCTGAGTGGGACAACGTTGGGACTCTGGGTCTATTTTTATTTAAGTTGAGTAGGGTTTCAACAAAACCCTTATTTTCCCACTCATTTGCAACGGTCACCAAATTATTCTCCCCAAGAGCTCTCAAGTTGCATTCTTGCTCTCAAGCACAGATTTCTTTCTGCTCATTTTATCTCTGTCCAGGTTTGCAAATTTCTTCTTCTTTTTCTTCATTATATAGAATCTTTGCTGTTTAGGGTTTATTTGCTGTTTAGAGATTAAGTGATTTGAAATGTTGTGTGTGTAAATTTTAGGATTTTAGGTTAAATTGTTTGTAAATTGATGTTGCATGTTAGAACAACTAAAACCTGAACAATTCTGTTGTTGCATTTTAATTTTGGACTGATTGGAGTTTGAATGTTGGATTGTGGGGCTGATTGGACCAGGAACCAGAAGCATTTTTAAGGATTTTTGTGAGAGCGCTGAGCGGGCTCATGGCTGCGCTGAGCGCGCTTATGTGCCTTGTTTTTTCTGATTCACTTTTTAATCTATCATGCTGTTGTAAATATGTTGTTCCATGTTTTTTTGCTGTTTATCATTGTTTAGGGGGCTTGGTTGGCTGCACAGCAGGTGCTGCTTCCATACCTGAGCGCGCTCTGACCGCGCTAAGCACGCACCCCTGGGAGCAACATCTCTGTTTCGTTCATTTTTGTCGACTGTTTGCCGGTTTTTTGTTGCTCTGTGGTTTAACATGAATTTTATGGAATTTTCTGGCTGGTGATTTAACCCATTTGGTGATGTTTTTGTCTATTTTTCTTTGATTGCAGATGGCTTCAAAATGTGCTAGAGTTCGCACCGACCAGACTTCTCAGCAAAGACAGCCGCCAATCGAGTTCGATGCTAATCGATTTTGAGGGGTGGAGCAGCAGGGACGTTACATGGAACTAACCCGTCGAAGCATTTGGACGAAGCACATTTTTCTGATCAACCCGCAAGGGGAGTTCTGTGGATGCCAGAGCATTATTGAGGGACACGGATGGAGTTCACTCTCGACCCTTCTACCTTGTTGAATTATGAGATTGTGCGTGAGTTCTACGCAAACACTATTCCTCTTTTGGGGCAGGTGTATGATTACACTACTTATGTCTGAGGGAGGAATGTTTATATCTCAAGTGATGCCATCAACGAGTACTTGGGTAATCTGCTGGTTTTAGCGGAGGGTGAGCAGTGTGCGTATGCGAAGAGGGTAGCTAGGCGGACCTGGAATTTGGAAAATGTTTGTTTGACTTTAACTTATCCGGGGCGTGGATTTGAGTTGAACGCGGCGGGGAGGCCTAAGATTCTTAAAAAGGCTGACATGAACACTACTGATCAGATTTTGACGACTCTTGTCCTATATAACATCAGGCCAATGAGTCACACCTCTTCCATTCCTGTGGACATTCCTTGCATAATTTATTATATTATGGAGGAGCGACAGATTGATGTAGCAAGGATTATATCTGATGAGATTCGAGCTACGACAACTAGTGGTCGTCATTTGGGGTCTAAGACCCCTTCTATTTTGGTTTTCCCGGGACTGATTATGGGGTTATGCACTAGAGCTGGAGTCCCAATCCCAGGCGTGGTCCACAAGACCATTAAGGGGATTGTGACTGATACGTGGATTCAGAGCCATTGCATGCCTAGAGTAGATCATCCACCGCCGCCACCACCACATGCCCACCCACACCCACAGCAGCAGCAGCACGACGAGGTTCCACCAGCAGAGCAACCCTTTGATGAGCGGGTCGCATGCATGTATACATGGGACATGCATATAGCTCATCAAAGGGCATTTTCATTTTTACACTCATCTATGCAGGCATTGCATTTACAGGTACGCGACCCTCAGGTGGAGCACCCTTTTTCATCACAACAGGATTTTGACGCTTATGTGGCATGGCCTGGGGACAGGCCTTATCATTATCAGAGGGGGCAGGTTCCACCTCAAGAGGCTACTCAGGTACCACAGGATGAGGCAGAGAGACAGGATGCTGGTGCAGATGAGGATATGGTTGCGGACGACGATGATGATGATAATGGAAAGACTATCTGGGAGGAGGAGGAGAGCTCTGAGGCTTCCGATTAGTGATCTTTGGTTTTTCTATCTTTTTATGTTTTATGTTTATGTTTATGTTTATGTTTGAACTATTTGGATATTATTGTTTGGTTTTATTGTACTTGTGAGTATTTTGTACCATCCTGTCCAGGATGAGGAACACATGCGACACCATTGTTTGGTTGTCGTGAATTTTGGTATTATATTATTGTTGTTATTTTTAGTAGTTTTTGGTGCAATTACTATTTTAGTAGTTTTTTTTATTTTGTTTGTTCCTTAGTTGAAAACTTGAAGGAACTTGTGAACTAATGTCAAGAATGATGAATCATTTTGCAATTGAGTGGTAATGATAAGATCGAGTAAAGGTACCGCGCAAGGTACACTTTTATCGCTTTCTAAAATAAGCATGGAAATGAAACTTGTGATGAGTGTAATTTGTGGTCATTACTTCTTTTGAAATACTTGTTCATTTTTGAATCATTTAGAACATTGCCATTGTGAGGAAGCTTTCATTGTATAATATATGCAGGATATCGGCATTCTTGTTTGACTCGTTCCGATTATGTTGAAATCATGCATGTGTATTAATTTGTGAAAAGGAAGAAAAGGATCAAGGCAATTTTTGTGCATTATGAGAAAAACCACTTGACCAAATAAGATGAATCAATCTACCGTGTGAGTGAGCGAATATTTGTAAACCCCTTTTTGAGCCTTCATTTCAAGATCCGTTTGAATAATTAAAATGTGTAAATATTGTGCATAATTTTGAATGGGATCTTGGAATTTTGTTGTGAAACTTTTTGAACCCCAACCTTAAGTATGGTTGTGCAGTTTGTTCCTTGCCTTAGATGTCTGAGAGCATTCCTAATTATCCTGTTTGGTTGTGTTCTAAGTTGGGGAGAGAAAAAGGTAGATTGAGGCATCATGAAATATATATATATATATATATATATATATATATATATATATATATATATATAAAATAAGGTGGTTTTGATTGATGAAAGAGCTTGAAAGAAAGAAATAAGTGAAAAATAAAGGAAATTTGGGCATGAATTGCCAACAAAAAGCTCAATGTTGTAATGATGCCTCCAAAGAAAACAAGAAGGTTAAGGTCTTGAAGTGCTTTGATATTATGTGTGGAATGCTCTTTAGGGGTAGGCAATTTTGTTTCAATGACTTTGATAAATGACCCTTCCTTGTAGCCAAGCCAAGTTACAACCTTAGAAGACCTTGTGATTCCTTCTTTTTCACTCTTTAATTCATGTTGTTTGTTGAATGCATAATTGGTTCCGGATGTTTGCATGATTGTTTGATGAGTGATAAAACCTCATTTTGTTTTCATCCATTGATGAATGTGTGCCTAGGTGTGATTTGATTTTGAACTTGTATTGCTCAAGAAGTTTTGAGGTGTGTTGTTCACTTAGAAATAGTTTCATCTTCATGATTTGTTTAGACATCGATAAGTTATCTTGTTGTTACTTTTACTTTTTGAACCATAAAATTGTCATTGTTCTTTTGAGTTGATTCTAAATTCTTGTTCGGGTTTCGGGTTCGTTTCTCGTTCGAGACACTTTTGTTTGAGGACAAACAAAATAATAAGTTGGGGAGAGTTCTTAAGGGCCAAATTGTGCATACTTTTGACTATATTTTATGGCCCTTTCAATTGGTTTCTTTGTTAATTTAGTAGAATATCTAGTAGTTTTAGTATATTTATGCTAATTTCCGATTTTATTGTACATATTGTATATTATGATCATTTTGATGCTCTTTTACAGGTATTCTTGCTTATATTGGATGTTGGGATCAATCGGTGAAGGAAAGAATGCCTGAAAGAGCATTTTCAAAAAGTCCGTGTCTGTCGTAACCCAAAATTTGACCTCCCCTTTTTGCCTTTTGCATAAGCATATGCATTCACATCGCTGGCATACGCATTCACACTTTTCTCTGTGTTTCTTGTTGCAGGATATTCAGGTTTTCCAAGACCGATTAATCGTATCCTCATAAGGTCATCTCATCATCAAAACAAGCACAAAATAATGGTTTCTATGCCTATTCATCAAAGCAAGAGGTTGAAAATCGGAACCGTGGCCACAACACCATTTTTCAGGCAAATCAGGGCATTTTTTGGCTTGGTTAATCGATTAACCATTTGCAGTGCAAATGTGTTAATCGATTAACACGTGCAAATTTTGCAGAATTTACTGCTTTTTCAAGACAACAACTTTCCCTCCACATTTTGAACTTCTACATTGGTCTAGTAGCATGTGGAACATTCTGGAGTATTCAAGAATTCACTCAATTTTATTCCAATGCATCATTTCCAAATAAGTGCACCATGTTCCTTGTTTTCCAAGTAAGGTGAACCTTTGGATGTTGGAGCTCACATTGGGATTATTACCGAGTTGGTTCAAACTAACCGAGTTAACCGCTTGACTCGGTGAGTCAAGCCTAACTAACTCCTAGCCTAGTTCCAAACCACCCAAAGCTAAGTCCAAACCAAAGTTCAAACCTTTCACACTCCAGACCAAAAGTCTATATAAGCAAAGCTTCACTCACTTTTCAAAGGATCCACCATTTCATCCATCATTTCACACACAAATTCTGTACCATTCTCTCACAAATTTCTCACATTTCACTCTCAATTCTCTCACATTCTCTCTGATTTTTCTCTGCCACATCTTCATCTTCATCTCAATTCTCTTGCAAAACCTCACCAAAGCTCTTGATTCTCCATTGAAGAAAAGCTACTTTCACCTTGAAAGTGCTTTTCCTTGAGCTTAACCTTCATCATCATTCCATTCTACTGGTTTTTATGGAGCTTCAGTAGCTTTTGGATTCATCTCAAGTGATTAGTTCAAACTTCTTCGGTATTAATTCTCATTTCGGAGTTTTCGTCGCAACTTGATATATTTCGATACGTTTCGGCTATAGTTGAAGATTCCTCTGGTTTTCTTTGATTATCTTCGCCAAGATCTCTTTGCAACAATCACCAAGCCAAATCTCCGGCTAGTAGGTTGGTAGATCTCACTCATTTTTTAATTTCGAACGTTTTTGTATTATTCGCGATGTAGTTTCGTTGTTTTGCATGTGAATTGGTTATTCCATTACTTGATCCATGATCTTGATGATTTAATTGATTCATTTGTTGATCATTTGTTGTTTTTAAACTTGTTTTTTCATGCATAATTATTTGGCCTAGCATTGGAGTGATTGCACAATCAATAAGCTAGCCAAAAGCACTTTTGAAAACTATTTTTCAGCCCCTGTGCGAGTGTTAATTGATTAACACCTTGCAGTGCAAAAGTGTTAATCGATTAACACTCTGTTTTTTCAAAATTTTTTGATGTTTTGCAGGTGTTAATCGATTAACACTTTGCAGTGCAAAAGTGTTAATCGATTAACACTAAACTAGAAGGTAATTTTCTTGCATTTTCAAGTGTGTTTGCCATGCTTTCTTTTTTTAACTTCCATTGATTAACATGCTTGATTTTATGGATGTTTTAAGTGTCATTGAACTTCTGTTTGAAGCATATTCATGAACTTTCGATACACGATTTCGATTATTCAAATTGTTCATATTCTTGGCATTATGTGAATACATGCTTTCTCGCATTTTCTTTAATCACATGATACATGATTTGTGAAGCATATTGAGTGTCTTTTGGTACTGTTTTGGATTCTTTTGGCTTTGCATTAAGTTCATTCCTCAAAGGATGAGTTTAATCTTGTACAATCAATAATACACCTTTTGCTTTAATGATTTTTCATTCATTTGGAAAATTGTTAGCATTCTCCTCCCTTTTGGTTAATTAATCGAACTTCGTTTCGATTACTGATCTCCCCCCTTGGCGTTTCTTTTTAGGTTTCCTTTAGAACTTATTTTCTCTTGGTCCCCGGCTGAGTTAGAGTTTCGCGCGACGCGGGAGCACTGTACAACTTGGAGCTGTTATGCTGTCCGTTTCAACTTCTGCATTACACTCTGTGTGTTAGAGAAGGAATGAGAAGGGAGAATTCCTACTTTCATTCTGACTACTTCAGGTAGGGGACGAATGACCCTGTGCTTGGCTTAGTCACCTCTATCTCCAGGCGGTAGCGTATCTCCTTTCCCAGTCGAGTCGATCCTTGATCACTCCTATCTCTTCCAATCTCTCTCTTTTGGTCAATCACCTTCTTGGTTAAGATCATTGTTCCTTGGGTTAGCCAGCTTTCTTTGTTTCAATACCCTATTCTTTTCTTGAGGTCAATCATCTTTTTTTGATTCCCCTCAAGAGTCCCAATTCCTTTTTCTGCGGTTAAATACATTACTTCTGTTACAACCGAATCCCTTACGAAGTTTGCAACCTTCTCTTGGATTCTTCTCCCTTTGTTTGGTTAATCACTGCCTGTCAGTTAAAACACCAATGTTTGCACGTCTTCTCAGTTAACCAGAGTCTATCTGTTAACAAACTGAGTTTCCTCTTGGGTTAATCACCTTCTCTTGGTTAATCACCCATTTTTTTCAGTTAACCACAGTCTGTCTGTTAAAATACTGAGCCTTTAGAGTAAATCACCTTCTCTTGGTTAATCACTCATTTCCTTCTCGGTTAATCACAGTCCTTCTGTTAAAACCGAATCCCCAACAGTTAGCAACCATTTCTTGGTTCGAATACTTGCACCCTTGGCTTAGTAACCTTCTTTTGGTTCTAATACCCTTTTCGTTGGTCAAGTACCGTTTGTTCGGTCAGTAGCAACATCCCCAGTGGGTCACAACCTTTGCTTGGTTCCACACCCGTCCTTTGGGTTACAACCTTCATTTGGTTCTACACCCGTTCTTTTGGTTGATCACAGTCTATCTGTTAAAACCTTTTCCCCACAGAGTCTTACTCTCTCTCTTCGGTTAACCACTGCCAATCAATTAACATACCGAGTTCCCTTTTTCTCTTGGTTTTGACACCATCCCTATGCTTGTTCCTCAGTAGGGTCACTACCTTCTGATCCCTAGCACAATTTCTTGTTCTCTTGCTTCCCTAGTGGAGTCTCTTTTATTCTTTTGCTCCCTTATTTTCTTGGTTTCGACACCAATCCTCTTTGTTATCCCCAGCGGAGTTTCTTTTCTTCCTTTCGTTCTTGGTTTTGACACCATTTCCTTTCTTGTTTCTTGTGCAATCGCTCTTGCTGGTCGGGTTTCCCCAGTAGAGTTTATTTCTCTTTTGTTCTTGGTTTTGACACCACTTCTCTTTTTCTTTTCTTTTTCCGTCTTAGTCCCCTGAACTACGGAAGCTCTGATTCTGCATTCTTTCGAATGTATGATACGTAGGCATGAGATCGCGATGATCTTGGCGAGCACACTTCCACCCTTTCTTTCTTTCTTCCCCCTTTCTTTTCCCTGGTTCCATGAACTACGGAGCTCTGATTTTCTCATTACACTATGAGGGTATGTAGGCACGAGGGCCCTAATCCTCCGCGAGCACTTTCTTTCTTTCTTTCTTTCTTTCTTTTCTCCTTTTCTCTCTCTTCTTTTAGCTAGAAGCCTTTAGATAGATAACTCATCCAAGCCTAGAAGCAAGCTAAATGGTTCCCGTCGAGTACGGCGAATGCGTTAGGTGCTAGTACCTTCCTTTCGCATAACCGACCCCCGTTCCCGTTTCTCTTCTCCTTAGGTTTTATCGATATTTTCCCTGTCCTTTGGGACTAAATAAAGTTTGGTGGCGACTCTGTTATATCTTTGAGTGTGTGATTCACTCAGGTATAAACCAGCCATCTTCAACTGGCGACTCTGCTGGGGATCCCTTGCTCTTGCGAGTTGGGGTCTCGCCTAGTTTTTCTTGCTTTTCTTGCTTGTTTGGGTGTTTATCTTTTGCGCTTTACTCGCTTTATCTTTATGCTTTAGCTTTATGTTTATTTACTGCCTTTCTTTACTGCTTTGAATATTCATATGCTACATATTTTGGATATCTACTTTTTTCTGCTGTTGTTGGGATGGGTAGATATTATTATAAAGAAAAGTCCTAACACCGAGCTTAGCATACACATAGGCTAGAACGTGGATAGTCGTGAGGCCTGCGTTTTGCGTGTTGGGTTATCACGAGAGCCACATCCCGGATCGTGATTCACTTGAGAATACTTCCGTCCTGTGAGAATTCACTACGGCGGGGGGTTTTCATTCTGAGTCCTATGGTTTGGACGACCTTTTTAGGGACCACCTTGTTGTGTCTAGATCACACCTGTGAGGGGGATGGGTTTTTGCAGGAAACGAAGCCACTTCATACCTTTGTTCTCTCACACACGTCAGATTTGGTACCCACATCAGACTATGTTGCACCAACACAGAATTATATACAGATATCTGAATTATTCAGATTGTTCAGACAGTGATGGCTTCCTGCTGTTTGTGTTGCATATCATTTCATCATGTAAATTAATTTTTGCATATGCATAAAACTTTATTTTTTGCATGCATATCATACATTCATTTGCACACATATGCACGTCCCTTTATCCAAAACCGTTGCTCATCCTTGTCCGCCTTCTTTGTAGCAAGACGACGACTCAACATCGGTATTTTACTCGCTCAAACAAATCCAGAATCATGGCTGACTTCGAAGCTGAGAATGCTGCTTATAAGGAAACTCTGGCTCAATTCCAAGGTCGGATGGATCAGTTTCAGACGAACATAGATGTCATTGTGGAACTCCTTCGCGCTCAGAGGGATGCCGCTACTGCTACCACTATTGTTACAACCGCTACTGACGTAACTGTCGTCACTCCTGTTGTGACTACTTCTCCCGTTGTTACAACTACTCCTGTTGTTATTCCTTCTCCTGCTATTGTTGAAGTGCTAGTTGAGCCTGTGAATCAGTCTGTTGTTCATCCGACAAATTCTCAGTCCGGTTTGAACAAGATGCCTGTTGGTTTTCCTTGAGGCATGCCTCCGAATTACACTCCTCAGATTGCAAATAATGGTAGCGCCTTCATACCATATCAGCCTTTTGTTGCGCCCATGCATAATGGGAATGATGTTGTATATCCATGGGCCATGCCTACTCCAGTCCCGCCTCCAGTGGTGAATGATAATCTTGAGAATCTTCAGGTTCAGACTCATCAAACTTTCAGATTGGCTGACATTGAAACCCCTGAGGAAGAAGAGCATGTGTATAGGGGTCCTCCTTTCCAGGTTCCGATCTCATCTCAAGCTGCTCAAACTGCTGTTCAGAATCTTCATCCCGGGATGTTCTATCCTGGAACATCTTCCTCAGCTGCTGTGATGCCTCCTCCGAATTATCCGTTTGGTGTTCAGATGGGTCAGAATGCTGGTCAGATGGTTAATCTGAGTTTGGTGTATCGGTCTCAGTTTGCTACTCCGCAAGTGCATGCTCCTGCCGCATCTCAGTTGCCAAATCCTCAGATTCTTGTCAGGCCCACTAATCAGAGTAGACCTGCTGACTACAAGTTGTTGGAAGACCATATCAGAGCTATTGAAGGGTTTTCTGCTTTTGGCATGGAGGCCAAGGATTTGTGTTTGGTTCCAAATGTTGTGCTGCCATAGAAATTCAAGATACCTGAGCTGCCAAAGTATAAAGGTTTGAGTTGCCCACGTAGTCATATCACTATGTACTGCAGGAAGATGGCATCCTATATTGATAATGATGAATTGCTTGTTCATTGTTTTCAAGATAGTTTGTCTGGTGCTTCATTGGATTGGTAC
The DNA here is from genome assembly GCA_022829125.1 of Lathyrus tuberosus. Taxonomy (NCBI): domain Eukaryota; kingdom Viridiplantae; phylum Streptophyta; class Magnoliopsida; order Fabales; family Fabaceae; genus Lathyrus; species Lathyrus tuberosus. The sequence continues at coordinate 10,638,426 of JALAZF010000095.1, forward strand.
ATGGGCTTAGAGCGCAACAAAATTCGTACTTGGAGAGATTTATCTGAAGCATTCTTAAAACAATACAAATACAACCTTGATCTGGCGCCTACTAGATTGCAGTTGCAGAATTAGTCTCAGCGCTCAACTGAAGCATTCAAAGAGTATGCACAAAGATGACGTGAAATGGCATCTCGTGTGCGACCGGCTCTCTCTGACAATGAGTTGGTTGGCATTTTCATGGGTACATTGCAAGGATCCTACTATGAGAAAATGGTGGGTAGTTCTTCATCGAACTTCGCTGATGTTGTAACCATTGGTGAACGGATTGAGAATGGCTTAAAGACTGGAAAGATTCCTGGAACTGCTACCCAACAGCCGACCACTAGAAAGTCTCAAAGCAGTCAGTCAAAGAAGAAGGAAGGTGAACCCAATGCTATGACAGCTTAAGTTTCTCCTCAGTATCAAGTGCCCATGGCTCTCATGCCATACTATCCATATCTATACATTACTGCTGCACAATATCAACAACCTCCATATCAGTATCATTCGCAACAACCAGTTCAGAATGCTCAGAATCAACAGAACAATAAAAATCAGCAGAATCAAAACCGTCAAAACAATAACAATCAAGGAAATCGTAAGCGTCCAAATTTCGACAGAATTCTGGTGTCATACACTGAATTGTTTCCTTATTTGGTTCACCAAGGGGCAATTTTTCCTAAGCAGATCGCACCTGCAATTCCTCCATTTGGCCCGAGGCATAATCCAAATGCGTCATGTGCCTATAATGCTGGATACATAGGACATGCGACAGAGGACTGTTTTGTTTTCAAAACCAAGGTTCAAGAACTCATTGATAAGAAGATTCTGACTTTCGTTGAGGAAGGACCTAATATTCAGAATTATTCGTTGCCAGATCACAATGGACCCGCGGTTAACATGATTGAGGATAATTCAAGGGCTGAGTTGATCATGGATGTTGATGAAGTAAAGACCCCAATGACTGTGAGGCTGAATGAACATGGGTTGTTGAAAGAACTGCATGGTAAGTGTCAGATTTGTGACGATAATCCCAACCAGTGTCGAAGGTTGAAGGGTTGTGGCCAGATTTTGATGAACCGAGGTGAAGTTCAATTTGCCAGATCTAAACCTGTTGAGGAAGTTGCTGCCATCAAGCCGTTCACTATCGTTTATAGGAAGGTTCCTATTGAATCCCCTAAGTAGAAGAAGGTACAACCCATCGTTGTTTGCCCGCCAAAGCCGTTTCCGTATCAGAATTCTAAATAGGTACCTTAGAGGTATGGGTCTACTGTGTTTTCTGGAAATCAAGAGATAAGGTTTGTGGAATCTGAGATCATAAATGTTACAGCCGTTGGAGGTATGACTCGTAGTGGATGAGTGTTCGCTCCGAAGGTCACTACCAAGCCTGTTCAAGTTCCAACTGTTGCTCCTCCCAAGGAAACGCCTGCATCTGCAATCCCTGTTGTTCAACAAGGGGCATCTACTTCCATTCCAGCGCCGACTATTCCATCTGAGGATGTTTCAAAGAGCAAAGAGACACTTGATAATCAAGAGTTCTTTAAGTTGATCAAGAAAAGTGACTTTAAAATTGTGGATCAGCTGGGGCAAACACCTTCAAGGATCTCAATCTTGTCCTTACTCATGAGTTCACCCGCGCACAGATTAGCTTTGTTGAAATTTTTGAACACTGGCCATGTTATGCATGATATATCCGTCGTCGAGTTTGATGACGTAGTGGCCAACATAACAGCAAGTCGGTATTTGGGTTTTAATGAATCGGAATTACCTTCTGAAGAAACTGTCCATAACAAAGCGCTGCACATATCCGTCACCTATATAGACACCCTCTTATCTTGTGTTATTGTGGACACCGGTTCTTCCCTCAATGTGATGCCTAAGGGTACATTGAGTCAATTACTGGTAGAAGGGAGCGAGATGAGGTCGAGCGCCTTAGTTGTCAGAGCCTTTGACGGTTCTCGAAGACAAGTTATTGGAGAAGTGGACTTACCCATCAAAGTTGGGCCGCATTTGTTTACCATTACTTTCCAAGTGATGGATATCAATCCGGCGTACAGTTGCCTATTGGGTCGTCCATGGATTTACGTCGCAGGTGCAGTTACATCCACTTTGCACCAGAAATTGAAGTTTATGTTTGACGATCAGCTGGTCATCGTCTGTCGTGAAGAAGATCTGATTGTGAGCGAGTTATCATCTTTTCGATATGTCGAAACCGAAGAAGGCATAACTGAGGTGCTGTTGCAGTGTCTCGAATTCGAGGATGTCAGCTCTGCTTCAACTTGTCAAAGTAGATCACCGCAAGTGACCTTAGCATCTACTAAGAGTGCTAAGGAAACCATCAAGAGAGGTGTCTTGCCAGGCTAGGGGCATGTGATTGATGTGGTTGAGAAGTATAATCATTTTGGATTGGGTTATCATCCTGGTCCACGATCTAATTCACACGGCTCAAACCAATGCAACTTGATCAAGTTCAGTAGCGCAGGTTTTCAGATGGGTGACATCGTGGCAGCCCTTGATGATGCTGGTCCCAGTAATCATATTTCAAGCTTTGTGCGCAAGTGTTCGCCGGGTTTCAAGCTCAACAACTGGACATCTACCATGATTCCTGTGGTTTTTCCATATAACATGTAATGCATTTTGCTTTCTCATTCCCTCGTCCTCGACCGAGACGAGTGGATAGCTTGTAAAGGGCCTCACGCTTTTGCAATATTATGTGATCAATAAATAAAAGTTTTTTGCATTCAAAATCATGCTCTATTTTCTTTCTTTATTTTACTTTTTCACAAACAAATGGAAAAAGTTTCTTTTATTTTCACTTTCAAAATAGCTCATTCTAAACATATTCATAAACATGCAACACTAATAAACGCATTGATAACAACATGGCAAACATCCATTGTAATTCTGGAATTCTGATTAACCAAGCTGAAGAAGATGGTGAGGAAGATTGTGAATTACCGGCTGAACTAGCAAGGCTCCTTGAGCACGAGCATAGAGAGATTCAACCGCACAAAAAGCCAGTGGAAGTGGTCAATCTTGGTACTGATGAGGTCAAAAGAAAAGTCAAGGTTGACGCATCTCTCGCAGAGCATGTACACTCCGAGTTGGTCAAGTTATTGAAAGAGTATGTTGATATCTTCGCCTGGTCCTATCAAGATATGCCTGGGTTGGATACCAACATCGTTGAACATCACTTGCCACTCAAGCCCAGATGTCCTCCTGTCAAGCAGAAATTCAGGAAGACTAGACCCGACATGGCACTCAAAATCAGAGAAGAGGTAAAGAAACAGTTTGATGCTGGGTTCCTCGCCACTTCCGAATATCCTGAATGGATTGCCAACATTGTCCCGGTTCCAAATAAAGATGGGAAGGTCAGAATGTGTGTGGATTATCGAGATCTCAACAAGGTAAGCCCGAAGGATGATTTTCCTTTGCCTCATATTGATGTCTTGGTAGACAACACAACATAATTCTCTGTCTTTTCGTTTATGGACGGGTTCTCAGGATATAATCAGATCAAAATGTCCCCAGCTGATATGGAGAAGACTACTTTCATCACGCCATGGGGAACATATTGCTACAAAGTTATGCCATTCGGTCTAAAGAATGCAGGGGCAACATACCAACGTGCCATGACAACCCTCTTTCACGACATGATCCATAAAGAGATTGAGGTTTACGTGGACGATATGATTGCCAAGTCCAAAACAGAAGATCATCACTTGGTTCATCTGAAGAAATTGTTTGACAGACTCCGAAAGTTTAGATTGCGGCTGAACCCTGCGAAGTGTACCTTCGGAGTACAATTTGGTAAATTATTGGGCTTTATTGTGAGTCAGAAGGGCATTGAAGTTGATCCTAACAAGGTTCGGGCAATTCAGAACATGCCGCCTCCCAAAACAGAAAAAGAAGTCTGTGGCTTTCTGGGCAGACTTAATTACATCTCAAGGTTCATTTCCCATTTGACGGCTACCTATGAACTGATGTTCAAATTACTAAGAAAAAATCAATCGGTTGAATGAAATAATGATTGCTAAGAGGCATTTGACAAAATAAAACAATACTTGCAAGAACCACCGATCTTAGTACCGCCGGTTCCTGGTAGGCCTTTAATCATGTATCTCACCGTTATCGATGAATCAATGGGATGTGTATTGGGTCAACATGATGACACTGGCAGAAAAGAACATGTGATTTACTATCTGAGCAAGAAGTTCACTGATTGTGAGACCAGATACTCACTCTTGGAGAAAACTTGTTGTGCTCTGGTCTGGGCTGCTCGACGCCTAAGACAATACATGATTTTCCATACTACTTTGTTGATATCCAAAATGGATCCAATAAAGTACATATTTGAAAAGCCTGCTGTCTCTGGAAGGATTGCTCGATGGCAGATGCTGTTAACTAAGTATGATATCCAACATGTTACCCAGAAAGCAATAAAAGGGAGTGTCTTGGCTGACTACCTTGCTCATCAACCTGTAGAGGGTTATCAACAAATGAAGTTTGACTTTCCCAATGAGGATGTGTTGTTTATCAGAGATTATGAGACTCCAGACCCTGACATAGGACCCGAACCAGGGGCGCGATGGACGCTCGTGTTCGATGGTGCCTCCAATTCTAGAGGTCGTGGAATCGGTGTTATCCTCATCTCTCCAACAGGTTTTCATCTTCCCTTCACTGCCAGATTATGCTTTGCATGCACCAACAATATGGCTGAATACGAAGCATGTATCTACGGTATTGAAGCGGCTATTGATATGACAATCAAGATTCTTGAGGTCTATGGAGATTCTGCCTTGGTCATCAGTCAAGTCAGAGGGAATTTTGTGACTCGGGATTCCAAGCTGGTTCCGTACCAACAACACATTGCAAAGTTGATTCCTTACTTTGATGAGATTTATTTTCATCATATCCCTAGAAAGGAAAATCAACTAGCCGATGCACTTGCCACTCTAGCATCCATGTTCAAGGCCAAGTGGAAGAATGAAGCTCCTCATATCCGCATTGATCACTTGAACGAGCTAGCACACTGTTTAGCAATCGAGGGTGAGTTTGATGACAAGCCTTAGTTCTACGACATTATGAGATATCTAGAAAAACAGGAATATCCTGAGGGTATTACTATCACTGACAAGAAGGCTCTTAGGCAACTTTGCACGAAATTCTTCTTAAGTGGTGGTATACTGTACAAGAGGAATTATGATTCCGTGTTGCTCAGATGCGTGGATAGACACGAAGCAAACACGATCATAAGGTCCATACATGAGGGCTGCGAGGGTGTACAAGCTAAAGGTCCTGCTATGGCCAAGAAGATCCTTCGGGCTGGGTATTATTGGACAATAATGGAGTTAGATTGTTACAACGTTGCCAAAAGGTGTCACAAGTGCCAGATCTACGGAGACAAGATCCATGTGCCTCCAACTCCGTTGAACGTTTTGACTTCACCTTGGCCATTCTCTATGTGGGGTATAGATATGATTGGAATGATCGAACTGAAGGCTTCCAATGGTCATTAATTCATTCTAGTTGCTATCGACTACTTCACCAAGTGGGTTGAAGCTGCTTCTTACGCAAACGTTACACGACAAGTGGTTGCCAGATTTATCAAGAAAGAGATAATTTGTCGTTATGGCATTCCTAGCAACCTTATCACGGACAATGCAAGCAACCTGAACAATAAGATGATGAAGGAGTTGTGTCAAGAATTTAAGATCGAGCACCACAACTCTTCACCATATCGGCCCAAGATGAATGATGCCGTCGAAGCAGCAAATAAAAACATCAAGAGGATTATCCAAAAAATGGTCAAGACTTACAAGGATTGGCATGAAATGCTTCCCTTTGCACTGCATGGCTATAGAACTTCAGTTCGCACTTCTACTGGGGCAACTCCGTATTCGCTTGTGTATAGTATGGAGGCAGTTCTACCCATTAAAGTCAAAATTCCTTCGCTCAGAGTCATCATGGAAGCAGGTCTTGATGAAGTTGAATGGGTCCAATCCAGATATGACCAGCTGAATCTCATCGAAGAGAAGCGCCTTACAGCAGTTTGTCATGGTCAACTGTATCAGAGACGCCTTAAGCGAGCTTTTGACAAGAAAGTTCTCCCTCGAACGTTCTGTGAAGGCGAAATCGTGCTCAAGAGTTATTCTCTTGTTCACTCAGATCCACGAGGCAAGTGGACTCCCAATTATGAAGGACCTTTTGTTGTCAAGAAGGCCTTCTCAGGCGGAGCCCTGATCCTCACCACCATGGATAGGGAGGAGTTGCCATCGCCCGTGAACTCCGATACAGTCAAAAAATATTATACCTGAAAAAAATGAATAAGAGTCCGCTAGATTGACATCCGCAAGGACAATCTAGGCAAAAATGGACGTCCTGATGGACCAAAAAAAAAAGAAATGTCCATGCAAAAGTTAGGGACAATGAAAACAAAAAACAATAACAGCCCGCTAAGTTGAAAACCCGAAAGGGCGACTTAGGCAAAAATGGGTATCCCGGTGGACGAAAAAAAAAATAGAAAAAGTCCAGGCAAAAATTAGGGACAAAGGCATTGACTGCGAACACTTGAGCCTCTCTTCATCATAGCTAGACTTCAGACGGTAATAGAGCATTCAAATCGTCATCAACTGGTGCAAGGCGTTGGAACCTAGACTTACGGTGGATGGTAGCCAATTTTGTAATCAATGCAAAACATGATTTCCCTTTGCCATTTACATTTGTTTGTCAATTTTATTGCAAATTTCCTCATCAAGGATTTTTGCATCCTTGTACACACCTTATGTACATATTTTTACATTCAATAAAAATGCATCCTTTGTTTTCTCAATTGTTTTCATTCCAGTATTTTGTTTGCAAAATAAACAATTATTTGTGATCACATAATACTATAAAACATTGAGAAAAATAAAAAGCTAAATTAATCGAGAAAGCATTATGCATTGCATATTTTACTGGTAATTCCTGCATGATAATCAGTAATGTCCATTGGTAAGCCTAACGCCCGGCCGACAATGTGATGGTTCTTTGAAGAAGTTGTTGTTTCCTCAGCAGTTCCTCAGCAAAGTCATCATCTCCCCAGCAACCGCCTCGTTGGATATTTGAAAAGCGTGTCAAAGTTTCGCACTTCAGTAGCGATACGGTTGGTTCCTCATTCAATCCCCCCAAACAAAGAAGATCCTCCGGACCTTGGTAAATTCCCTGCAGCAAAGTCAGTGGCAGTTTAGAAATCGGAGTTTTCGGATTGCATTCCTCAGTTAGAGGTAGCCATGATGAAGGGCTGGATCTATTCCTCTCTTTCCCAACAGTGTCAATGGTGATAATCCAGAAATTCAATATTTCTCGATTTTCTCCCAGCAAGAGTTGTCACCCTTCGGGGCCTTCTCTCCAGCAGGCTGTCCACACCTGTGAGTCTTCTCCCCAGCTGAGAATGACGAGCTTGTTTTGCTATAATTTTTGCTAGACCACCGCGCAATACTTCAACCCACACTTTTGCATCGCATGATATCAAGCATTATGTAGAACATCACACATGGCATATGCATCTAGCATACTCCCTTTCTTTTGGCCTGATTCATCTCTCAGCAGATTTTCAGCTAAACTTCAAAAACTCTCAACACTCTTCTTTTGTCGCCTTCAGCCAAATTTTCGAGCTACTCTTTTATTTTATCCCCTTTTACCTCGAATCATCGAAAAGCTAGCGCAATTCGTACATTCAGGTACAAGTGGATTAAATAGGGGCAGCTGTCGTAACCCAAAATTTGACCTCCCATTTTTGCCTTTTGCATAAGCATATGCATTCGCATCACTGGCATACGCATTCACACTTTTTCTCTGTGTATCTTGTTGCACGATATTCAGGTTTTCCAAGCCCGATTAATCGTATCCTCACAAGGCCATCTCATCATCAAAACAAGCACAAAATAATGGTTTCTATACCTATTCATCAAAGCAAGAGGTTGAAAATCGAAACCGTGGCCACATCACCATTTTTCAGGCAAATCTGGGCATTTTTTGGCTTGGTTAATTGATTAACCATTTGCAGTGCAAATGTGTTAATCGATTAACATATGTAAATTTTGCAGAATTTGCTGCTTTTTCAAGACAACAACTTTCCCTCCACATTTTGAACTTCTACATTGGTCTAGTAGCATGTGGAACATTCTGGAGTATTCAAGAATTCACTCAATTTTATTCCAATGCATCATTTCTAAGTAAGTGCACCATGTTCCTTGTTTTCCAAGTAAGGTGAACCTTTGGATGTTGGAGCTCACATTGGGATTGTTACCGAGTTGGTTCTAACTAACCGAGTTAACCGCTTGTCTCGGTGAGTCAAGCCTAACTAACTCCTAGCCTAGTTCCAAACCACCCAAAGCTAAGTCCAAACCAAAGTCCAAACCTCTCACACTCCAAACCAAAAGTCTATATAAACAAAGCTTCACTCACTTTTCAAAGGATCCACAATTTCATCCACCATTTCACACACAAATTCTCTACCATTCTCTCACAATACATACAAAATGATGGATTACATACCACTAATCTTGACACAAGAGTGTTTAGCTACCCATTGTCACGGTAGCTTGATCAACAAGTAAGAAAAGAATATTTGATAGCATCAAAGTCGAAGAATCGAGGATTGATACTCCAAAGATTTGAATCTCACTTCTCCTTGAAATTCTAAGGTTTTTGACCTAGAAAACCCTTTTTCTCTCTTTAGAAATGCTGAAAAGTGAAAAGTACAAGTTGTTGGAAAATATCTTCAAGAGAAGATATTTATAGGAAGTGCATATGGTGCAGTAAGTGGCATCGCGCTTAGCGCCATCAGGAGCCCGCTAAGCGCAATCAGTAGAAAACAGAGTATTTTGCCCAAAAAGCGCGCTAAGCGCGGTAACATCCCACTTAGCACGGTTTGAGACTTTAGCTACTGGAAATTAATGAAAAAGCGCGCTGAAGGCGCGCTGAAAATCCCGCTCAGCGCGGTTTTGGTCTTTTGCTACTGGAATCCAGTATGTGCGCGCTGAAAAGCTCGCTTAGCGCGTTTTGCCGACACTGAAGATGGCTGGTTTATACCTGAGTGAATCGCACATTCAAAAATACAACAGAGTCGTCATCGAACTTTATTTAGTCCCAAAGGACAGGGAAAATATCGATAAAACCCAAGGGGAAGAGAAATGGGAACGGGGGTCGGTTATGCGAAAGGAAAGTACTAGCACCTAACGCATCTGTCGTACTCGACGGGAACCATTTCGCTTGCTTCTAGGCTTGGATGGGTTATCTATCTAAAGGCTTCTAGCTAAAAGAAGAGAAAGAAAAGGAGAAAAGAAAGAAAGAAAGTACTCGCGGAGGATTAGGGCCCTCGTGCATACGTACCCTCATAGTGCAATGAGGAAATCAGAGCTCCGTAGTTCATGGAACCAGGGGAAAAAAAGGGGGAAGAAAGAAAGAAAGGGTGGAAGTGTGCTCGCCAAGATCATCGCGATCTCGTGCCTACGTATCATAAATTCGAAAGAATACAGAATCAGAGCTTCCGTAGTTCAGGGGACTAAGACGGAAAAAGAAAAGAAAGAGAGAAGTGGTGTCAAAACCAAGAACAAAAGAGAAAGAAACTCTACTGGGGAAAGCCGACCAGCAAGAGTGATTGCACAAGAAACAAGAAAGGAAATGGTGTCAAAACCAAGAACGAAAGGAAGAAAAGAAACTCCGCTGGGGATAACAAAGAGGATTGGTGTCGAAACCAAGAAAATAAGGGAGCAAAAGAATAAAAGATACTCCATTGGGGAAGCAAGAGAACAAAAAATTGTGCTAGGGATCAGAGGGTAGTGACCCTACTGAGGAACAAGCATAGGGATGGTGTCAAAACCAAGAGAAAAAGGGAACTCAGTATGTTAACTGACTGGCAGTGGTTAATCGAAGAGAGAGAGAGAGAGAGAGTAAGACTTTGTGTGGAAAAGGTTTTAACAGATAGACTGTGATCAGTCAAAAGAACGGGTGTAGAACCGAATGAAGGTTGTAACCCAAAGGAAGGGTGTGGAACCAAGCAAAGATTGTGACCCACTGGGGATGTTGGTACTGACCGAATAAACGGTACTTGACCAACGAAAAGGGTATTAGAACCAAAAGAAGGTTACTAACCCAAGGGTGCAAGTATTCGAACCAAGAAATGGTTGCTAACTGCTGGCGATTCGGTTTTAACAGAAGGACTGTGATTAACCGAAAAGGAAATGAGTGATTAACCACGAGAAGGTGATTAACTCTAAAGGCTCAATATTTTAACAGGCAGGCTGTGGTTAACTGAAAAAAGGGGTGATTAACCAAGAGAAGGTGATTAACCTAAGAGGAAACTCAGTGTGTTAACAGATAGACTGTGGTTAACTGAGAAGACGTGCAAACATTGGTGTTTAAACTGACAGACAGTGATTAACCAAACAAAGCGAGAAGAACCAAGAGAAGGTTGTGAACTCCGCAGGGGATTCGGTTGTAACATAAGTACTATATTTAACCGCAGAAAAAGGAATTGGGACTCTTGAGGGGAATCAAAAGACGATGATTGACCGCAAGAAAAGAATAGGGTATTGAAACAAAGAAAGCTGGCTAACCCAAGGAACAATGATCTTAACCAAGAAGGTGATTGACCAAAAGAGAGAGATTGAAAGAGATAGGAGTGATCAAGGATCGACTCGACTGGGGAAGGAGATACACTACCGCCTGGAGATAGAGGTGACTAAGCCAAGCACAGGGTCATTTATCCCCTACCTGAAGTAGTCAGAATGAGAGTAGGAATTATCCCTTCTCATTCCTTCTCTAACACATAGAGTGTAATGCAGAAGTTGAAACGGACAGCATAACAACTCCAAGTTGTACAGTGCTCTCGCATCACGCGAAACTCTAACTCAGCTGGGGACTAAGAGAAAACAAGTTCTAAAGGAAACCTAAAGAGAAGCGCCAAGGGGGGAGATCAGTAATTGAAACGAAGTTTCGATTAATTAACCAAAAGGGAGGAGAAAGCTAATAATTTTCCAAATGAATGAAAAATCATTAAAGCAAAAGGTGTATTATTGATTGTACAAGATTAAACTCATCCTTTGAGGAATGAACTTAATGCAAAGCCAAAAGAAGTCAAAACAGTACCAAAAGACACTCAATATGCTTCACAAATCATGTATCATGTGATCAAAGAAAATGCAAGAAAGCGTGTATTCACATAATGCCAAGAATATGAACAATTTGAATAATCGAAATCGTGTATCGAAAGTTCATGAATATGCTTCAAACAGAAGTTTAATGACACTTAAAACATCCATAAAATCAAGCATGTTAATCAATGGAAGTTAAAAAGAAGAAAGCATGGCAAACACACTTGAAAATGCAAGAAAATGGCCTTCTGGTTCAGTGTTAATCGATTAACACTTTTGCACTGCAAAGTGTTAATCGATTAACACTTGCAATACAGCAAAAAAATTTGAAAAAACAGAGTGTTAATCGATTAACACTTTTGCACTGCAAAGTGTTAATCGATTAACACTGGCACAGGGGCTGAAAAATAGTTTTCAAAAGTGCTTTTGGCCAGCTTATTGATTGTGCAATCACTCCAATGCTAGGGTAAACAATTATGCACGAAAAATCAAGTTTAAAAATAGCAAATGATCAACAAATGAATCAATTAAATCATCAACATCATGGATCAAGCAATGGCATAACCAATTCACATGCAAAACAACGAAACTACATCGCGAATAATACGAAAACGTTCGAAATCAAAAAATGAGTGAGATCTACCGACCTACAAGTCGGAGATTTGGCTTGGTGATTGTTGCAAAGAGATCTTGGCGAAGATAATCAAAGAAAACCAGAGGAATCTTCAACTATAGCCAAAACGTATCGAAACAGATCAAATTGCGACGAAAACTCCGAAATGAGAATTAATACCGAAGATGTTTGAATTAATCACTTGAGATGAATCCAAAAGCTACTGAAGCTCCACAAAAACCAATAGAATGGAATGATGATGAAGGTTAAGCTCAAGGAAAAGTACTTTCAAGGTGAAAGTAGCTTTTCTTCAATGGAGAATCAAGAGCTTTGGTGAGGTTTTACAAGAGAATTGAGATGAAGATAAAGATGTGGCAGAGAAAAATCAGAGAGAATGTGAAAGAATTGAGAGTGAAATATGTTCTAAAACTTGACCTAAGTTTCAATCCATCAACAATCATGAGGTTAGAGATAGTTTTGAGAGTTGATGTTCATAAATATTGATGTTGTACCCCAAATTTTACCCTCATCTTTTTACTTGTTGCTTTGTGTTTTTATTTTTCTCTGTTTATCTTAAATCTCTATTTATCTATTTTTTGCCTTGATTTATTTAACATTTTTACTTCATTTATCCTATCTTGATTTAACTTTAACATATTCTTGTTTTTTATTTTTATTGATTAGTAGCCTAATTAATTAATTTAATTGTTGATTTAATTTTAGCCTAATTTGTTTGATTTTTGAATTAATTACCTTAATTTCTAATTTCAAGATAATTCATCAATTAAATTGGGCTAGATTTTATTAACAATTAATTTAATTATAATTAGTTTTTAAAAAATATAAAGTGCTTAAGAGAACCATACGTGTGTTTTTTTTTCCTACTTGGTCTTGTTGGATTAATGATGATCTTTGATTGGAGAATGAGTAATATCATCAACCAATAGCAGACCAGCTCATTTCCTTTGACTTTTCAACCCACCTTCATGGCCAATGGGAAGCCGACATGTGGCGTGTGAGATGCCAAAAGCAACTGTTTGATCTCCTTCCTAGTTTTGGTTTGCGAAAGCTCAGAATGGTGAAGATTTCAAACGCAAACGAATCAATTCCAAACCATTTTCACTCCAATTCTTGGCGCGATAACGTCTTGTTTGATTTCGCTCAAAAAAACTTGCCCGTTCAAGCTTCCAAGGATTAGCTTCGTCTAAAGCAATTCTGAGCCTTCCATTCTCAGCTCTCCTCTGCACACCCTGCGAACCGGCCAGAGTGATGTCGTTGTCAACTTTCCTTCCTCATGCCTACCTTATTCGCCACAGAAGCGAACCAAAGAAGCAATGCTGTTTTGGGTTGTTTCAACTCTATAGCCATCTGCCAAGATTCAGAGAGGATGAGCGTATGTTTGAAACCGATTTCAAAACCCTAGCATTTTGAAGGGAGGAGTTTTATTGACCCGACCCATAACATCAACCGATATCCGTGCCTATATAAGGAGGTCGAGGTTCAGCTCCTCATCATCAACATTTTTTTCCAAAATACCAAAATAGTCTAAGTCTCGAGTGAATTCAAGAAGCATCAAGTTTGTGAAGGGCTGTGAGAGAAAGACTTCAACTGGTATCATTTCTGTTTCCCTTCTATTTTAACATGCTCATTTAGTACTTATCTTGCCCATGATCATTCTAAATAACATGAGCATATGCTTGGAGTTACTTAACTGATGTTGTCACTCTGAATATTATCACTATTGTCACTACTCTTGCTCATGAATATTTATAATGTTGCCTTGCCTGTATGTGGTTATGTTGACAAATAATCTCATACTTCTGTTGTGATTAAACATCTGTTTTGCAACTGATGTGTTTATGCTTTCATGAGCTTTTGTTTATGTTCCTTCATCCTGCTGATTAAGGTTTTGATTTATCTGATACTTTGTGTAGCATATCAATACTTTTGAATCCATGACAGTTATTTTGATGTGTGTGAATGGGAGCTAAATGCTCAAATGAATATTGTGCTTTGTTCTGATTTGTATTCCATCTATGTTTTGTGTATCCTTACACTGAGGTATGCTCTGAAATGTGTCCTGTTTTTCTTGGCATCTGAATTGCTTTGGTTTTGAGTTTTTTCTTTGATATGGTGTATTCACTTTACTACTGTGATCAGTCATGCCTGTCCTGATAAATCCTATGTGTTAGTATACGTGCTGAACTCTTTTAACTTGAACTATCATTGATGTTTTGATCTCAGTCCACATGTCTGAAACTTGAGTCTTCTATGATGTATTTGAAGGGGTTGATTTATTGTCATATTCATACTGTCTATAAAACCAACTCTTGACAGCAATTTTCTGTTAAACTTCTTGATCATGTTACTTTCTGCACACTCCTATCGATGATGTTTCTTATTTCATAATCGTTTATAATGCTTTAATCCTGCCCCTGGGTGATTGAATGTCAGCTGTATCCATGTTTAGACATATTTAGGCTTGTCAAAATGATATGTATTTGTTTATGGATAGCTTGAATCTTTCAGTTATACTACCTGTAGATTTTTGCATACAAACTGTTATAGATCACACTCAATGTTTTTTTCTTTCCAAGATGATCTGGTTTATATTTGGAAATCCATGAATGTATGCTTAGGCCTTTCATGAACTTTGAGAATTCCACATGATTTGCATAGCAAGATAATGAATTTGATGCAATGTTATTTTGAACTTTGTGACTGGTTTGTTTTAACACATTCCATTGTTTACCTCTGTTTAGACCTATTCATGCAAACTTATATGTTATGTCACTAATTACACACATGTACCTCATTTGCATATGGATCTCCATTATAATTGTTGTCACATTTAGTCCTTAGCTTAATCTATCACAACTGCTCTTTCTTTGCTAAATCCCTGTGTATGTGCTAGCCTAATGCTTATCTAATGCTTTGATTTAGTTCTTATGCATATCTGTTCTTAATCCATGCCTTACATCTAAATATGTATGTATACTCTGTCAGCATGTTAATGTATGTGTGAGTACCCAAATCCTGCTATATGTTGACATGGAACTATCTATGCATTCCATTGATAACTCTGATCTTAGCTGTTTTAGGCCAGGTTGATCCCTATATTCAATCTAATGCTTGAGAGATGAAACATATATGCATGACTAGGTCTGAGAGTTAGTCTTTTATCTTGGTTGTCATCTGTAGGTTGATGTGAATGTCATATGTATTATTTTCTTAACACTGTCCCAGCTGCTTTGGTCTCAGTTTTAAAAAAAAAAAACTTTTAGACATGATTTATATAACTCAGACCTTTGCTTGCACTTTTCTTATTGAAATCTCGACTGTTGCTTGTGTTCTTGTCACAATGATTTAACATCCCCTATAATTCATGCCTTTGTTGTCACTAGGTCCTGTAGCCTTTAGAGTGTGCTATTTGTCATGTTTGTGTATATGCAATCTATATGGATTAATCTGCCAACTATTACATTGCTATGTTGCTTTCATTCTGCCCATGTGCCCTGTTCAATGTGATCTCTACCTGTTAATGTAAAGCTTGAATATCTTGTACGACTGTTGTTTGATGCAATTCTATTTGAGTTTATTCTGCCCATGTTCTACTTAATATGCCTTGAAGTTATCATTTAGAACTTGTCCCTAGTTCCCTATTCTTTAGGATACCTCTATAGTGATGCCTGATCTTTGGAAACTCTTAAAGAACTAACTGCCTTGCCCTATCACCTTTTCCTTTAAAATGTGCGAATGTTTTGACTATTGTGTTTGTCTTATTAACTTGAACTTGCAAGCTATGTATGTGGTTGCCAACTGGTGTGTATGTGCTCTGCTTCTAATGATTTTTGCTTTTATTGTGTTAAGTGATGTGTTTGAGTTGTGATAACCTACTGTTTGAGTTAGTATGTTTTATGGTTTGAACATAAACATGTTTTGAGCTATGTTGTAATCAGTATGTTGACATGAACCTGAGGTACTTATCTGCTTGTTTGATGCACCCCAATAACCTATGTTGTTAGCTGTTATCCAGCCTATCTTCTCACTGTTAGCTGTTATCTTATTTTCTCAAGTGTTTGAAGAATTATATATGGACTGTTGTGTGCCTAGCATTTGGTCTCGTATGCCATCCTCATGGAAGTTGTTTACTGCAATAAATCTTGACTGCCTGAGCCTTGTGTGTGTTAACATTGATTGTTGTATGTCCAACCTTGCCTGCTATTGCTTTGGCTTTTGTTTTGCCTTGTTGCTGCCTGTCCAATGCTAGCATTTGTTTTGTTTTATCACTCACTTAAAGTTTGTCATGCTTTGATATATACTTCTCCTTGCCTTGATTCGATAGCTGGTTAGGTTACATGCCTTGATTGTTTGAAAATTCCTCTGATATTATAACGTGTGTGGATGGATGGGTAATATGTTATGGATGCTGTGCGTTTTGTTTTGGTTATTTGGGATTTGCGAAACTTGACTGCCTTATATATTTATTGAGTCATATTATAACCGGATGAGGGCGTAGCACCGCTGGTCCAGGAGGAGGGTTATGAGGATTTGTTCATGCTGAGGACGGGGGTTCGATCACCTCGCCCAACCTTTTTTCTTTATTTTCCTGATTTGTACTTGTTTTATATATATATGCATTCTACCTTTCTCTCATCAAAGCGCGCACACAGCTCAGTTGGTATTGGTTTGCTTGTTTGGTTCAAGGGGCGCGGGTTCAATCCCCCATGGCTGCAATTCTTCCTTTTTTTTATCACTTAGTTTTTTTTCACTATTTTCTCTAAAATATTTGATTTTGTTTATTTCTTTCTTTTGCTTCATTTTCTTTGTTAAGACTTTTTCCCATATAAAAGAAAATTATCAAAATATGTAATTTTTGAGACTTTATTTTTAAAATACTCATTAATGTTTTATTGCATTTTTTTCTTTTCATTATGCCATGTTATACCTAATGTGTTTGATCATTATGTGTTTAATTCACACTTTGCTTTGACATCTTGATTTCCATCTTAATCTCATGTTTGTATTCATGTCTTCATATTATCTTATTATCTCTTTAATGTTTTATTAACTTTTCCCCCCCATTCCAAAGGAATGTGAATAGTGTTGACTCTTAAAGTCATAGCCCCATCTTAACCTAAGTAACCTCTTAGGAAGAAACTTGTTTCTTGGCCTCATCAGAGCCATGGAAATCATAACTAGCTTTAGGAGAGAGTTCTTCAACTCTTAGTGGTATTCATCATAATGAATTTATCACTTTCCCTACTGACTAAACATAACATAGGTCCATTTCAACTAGATCTAGAGAGTTTTTAAACTCTACAATGAGCTTGTACGCATTTCCCCTCTGAATGTTGGCCACAGTTAATCATTCAGTAGAAACAGAACTACGCATACTCTGATTCTATTCTCGAGGATACGTAGGCGTAAAGTGCGATGCTTTATCGAGTATACTTAGATACTAACCCCTAGGGTTTTTCAGCCTTTAGCATAGAACCTTTAGCAAACATAAGATAACATTTAACAAGAGGCTCCCGTAGAGTACTACGGACGTTTAGGGTGCTAATACCTTCCCTAGGCGTAACCAACCCCCGAACCTTAGATCTCTTTCCCTTTAGGTTTTTCTAACGATCATGAATCTTTCCTTTGGATAAATCAAAGTCGGTTGTAAAAGAAACTGATGCAAATTAATTAATAATTTGTTATCCGATTTTCACCGCAACAATTGATCTTGAATGTTATCATATTGATAGTTAGGGTGGGAGATCATCTAATGATCAATATGATAAATCCCACAACAAGTGTTAGAGATAAACTTGTTGTGAGGATATGTGATTATGTTCATCATTAATAAGTTCACATACTTGATCGAGTAAATACGTATAAAAAGGATTACCGAACCCTAATCTTGGCATGCTTTTACCAAATCTTTAAAACCAATTTCTTTACCGTTGTGATTAAATTCTTATGCAAATGATCCGATACAAAACAACTAAAATCTTTGTTACTCTAAGTTTAAAACGATTTCAACTATAGAACAGCGGCAATACACATACAATCCCTGTGGATACAATAAAACACCCCCCAAAATACTTTTCAACAATAACCCTATTTACTAGTGTTTTCCTCCCGTAGACTAAATCCTAAGTCACAATTTATTCCATATACTCGTGGTCGCTCAACCATGATTCTACCTATCACATACATAGTATTAGGTTGATCAGGCCCAACACTACATAGTATGATATTAAGAGTCATGCTGGCAAGACACACTTAAGAGGCAGGAATAGATTTACTTATGATGTTTCAAGGCTAGGTCGAAGATACGATCTGCTCTGATACCAACTGTAACATCCTGTATAATATTTATCTAGAATAATACCATACAAGTGTTTTTATTTGGTACTGACACATCAAAAGTGCCTAATGGCATAATTCACATACTTGTCCATTACTAAAACATAGATACAACATATGTCACAAGTCATGGAAGCTAGCCAAAAATAAATAAAATTAAGATCAATATACAATATCCTCAATTGTATACAGCAAATACACAACGGAAATAAGCTCAACTAAGCTTCTCTTGAAACATCCAAGCATAGCTCCACTTGTAGATTAAACCTGCAAACCACACCTGAAATATAGCAACTATAGTGGGGTGAGATACATCAAATCTCAGTGAGTTCCCTATCTTATAGATTCTCTCAGCTTTACAGGGTTCTGTCAATCCTAACTCAAGTCAAGGGGAAGGGAAATGACCTTGAGTTCACAATCTCACAATCTCACAATCTCACTCTATATGGAAACATGTCATGAGTCTGTTAATTCATAAATATGTCTTGAGCCTGTTAACTCAAGAATCTCACTAATCGATAACCTTACCAAGGCATCCCCTTTTCCCGTCCGCTTCTACGTTTAGAAGTCGACCCGAGTCATGGATCCTTGTAGTTACTTGACATACGAAATGGATTCGGGAACATCGGGATGTTAACCGTGAACCGTCACTTCTCATGGCCTGTTAACCATCACAAGTCTCTTTAACATGTAGGCTCCATTCGTACTACACGCGAGAATCAAACCTGCCAAGTAATTATGCATACGTTTCAGAAGAGGAGCTCGAGTCTCATGAAACTACACCTCAAGATAAATGGTTACAATTACGTGATCATATACACAACGTGATTGTATTCGACAATCACAAGGCCACAATGCCTTAAGGCCACATTCACCTTTTCTCAAAGAACACAAAGGTTCACACACATGTTCCATACTAGTGTCTCACTCTCCTCTAGACCCATCTCGTCACGGGTGCACCTTTCTACACAAAGTGCCCGAGCCTTGCCATCAAGGGTATCTACTCCAGGCCAGAACTCGTCAATGAATGCACGAGCGTCGCCATCCAGAGTTTTTATCACCATTCTATTCACAACCTAGAATTATAACAATCTTAACTATACCATTTGTTTTGGGGTGAAGTTTCCTCACTCTTCCTAATTCATTTTAACATGCATAGTCCTTTCATTCACAATTCACAATTAGATAGACATGGCATAACACAAATATTACAAGTAAACACATATAATCACACATCACATAAAACATCACTTTTCACATTTACATAGTTAACACAATTTGTAGGTTTCCTCCGATTCATTTAATCGGGTATCAAATCAATATTTCTCACTCTTATCCCGTAGGATATTTCCACAGCTTTACATCGGCTATAAATATGCCTCGATCGGATTTACGATCCAAAAGATATGGATTTCAACATATCACATAACATTGTTATCATTCATTTTCCACCCAATGATTAATCCGACATCATACCCCTAATTTTCACTTTTTATTGGGTAGAGGATTGTCATAACTTCACATTGATATAAAGAACGCTTAAAACGGACACCCGAGTCAAAAGATATGAGTTTTTGAAAATATTTTTATTTTTGTTCCAGGTCGCGCTAAACGGGCCCCATCCGCGCTAAGCGCACTCCTCACTGCCTGGAAGGGGTGAAAATTCTCCATACCGCGCTAAGCGCGCTCTGCGTTATGCAGAAAAAACCTTTTGACAGAACCCCCAAATCCCACCAATTCATCCTCAACACCATACCCAAACAACCAATAGAGGTACATTAACATGGTTCTACCATGGTTTATCCAACAATTTCATAAAACATGATTTCCAACATTAATACATAGTTTCCACACAAAACCCTAAAAATTTCAACCAAACCAAACCAATCCAAACTTCATAACAATTATCAATAGATGATTCTACACATATTTGGATCATGCTACGCAATTTATAACACACTTCAACCGTTAGATTCTTTGATTTTGCAAAAACCCCATTTTTTCCCAAAATCCAACCTAACTTCAAAACCTCAAGAAATTATACTCTAAAGTCTCTATCTAGAACCCATCTGATAATCGAAGAGGAGTTTGAAGAAGATGATGAAGAGATGAAGAGATGATGAAGATCCAAGCTCTTCCTTCTTTTCCATTTTCCTCTTTCTCTTCTTTCTCCCACTTTCTTCTTTTCTTCTTCTTTACTACTTTTCTTTTTCTTTCTCTTTACAAATATATATATATATATAATAATAATAATAATAATAATAATAATAATAATATTATATAATATAATCCAATAGAGTAAAATATCTCCGATAGATATTTTGTCATCTCAACCCAATTGATCAATTATTAGAGTTATCTTAAAAGTCTCTCTTGAACTAATAATTAATTGATCTCTTCAGAGTTCATTAGTTGCTCTATTGATCCGAATTGGTAATAATTAAAGTACTTAGAGGATTCCATTAATCCAATTATCCAAAGATAGAGCACCTAGATACTTATCTGATCTCATCTGATATCCAATTGAGCATTTAACTAATACGGGGTATTACATACATACCTAGAAAATAAAATGACATGTTTATCGCCTCATATTGCAATTGTTCCCATAAGCCAAGAAGAGAACTTAAATTAAAACTAAGAACTATCTTTATTTCTCTAAGGTAGACCTTCATGGTTGTCCTTATTTGATATTGTTTTCTTATCTTATCCATTACATTACATAAAATAATATTTGATTTATATTGAGTGAAGTGAGAATATAACTTACATATAGAGTATTGATGAGAGAAAGACACAACACACATATCATATTTAAATAGTTCTCAAAATAAAATAAAGACTAAGGCCATAATCACTTACTTTGAGAATGATTTGATGAATTAGTAGACATCATTATTGTGTCATTAAGGAATTCAAACATCATCTAAACACCTAGGGCGCGACTCATTGAACGCGCCCAAAAGTGATAATTGAAGGTGTTAATAACCAAAGAGACTGAGAAGGAGAAAACATTATCACTAAAGTGCACGAATTAAGGACAAGTTTGATCCAAGAGAGAATCAACCAAAGCCTGTTCATCGACATGACGAGCTAGGGAAGCAAGGTTTAAGTTTCATATATATCATGAGAAGAAAAAGAAATTGAATGAAGAATTTTAAATTTGTATTGAATTTAGTTGAAGGTTAAAACCCTTGTTTATAGTAATTATTGTAATTTAAATAAGATACACCAAACCGAATTGAAATGTGCTTAAGAAGAAAAACATAATAAGAGAACTGAATGATATGCTAATTTTTCTCTATCTCATTTAACATACCATGAATAGGGTATTATTCTTCATCAATTACAAATATTTGATTATTATGCATGGTTCCGACTTACCTACATGTAAGCGGGTGACCCGCCCCGTTTAGGTCCGCCCCAAATGCGAGGCAGGCTAACTTAGGCGTCCTATCTCAAAAGTCAAGTCCGCCTCGTTTACTAACAAGTTGGCGGGTTGGCGGGCTGGCGGGCTGACTCGTCATTTTTTTTTACAATTTGATTTACTACATAATTTACAGAATTGTTAATCATTAACAAAGAGACCGACAAATTTTAACAATGCATAGTAAAACTTTAACAAGTCTTAATGTAAATGTCATATTCTTCCACATAAACAAACAACGTAGCTATAATACCAAAAACTTAAAACCAACACATTAAAACTCCAAAAATAAAAAATTTATTATCATAATGAGAAACAAACCTCTCTATGCAAAACTTACCTTATAGCTTTAAAATCCGACTCCAATGACAACGACTAATAGAAAATAGAAAAAAATATATTCTCAATGTTTTGTAATAAAGACTCTTCCTACTATGAGTAAAAATAAAAAATGAAGTAGAGATCAATTAATGTCTTTAAAATGAGGTGTTTGTGGCTATGTGAAAAATGAATATTAGGGTTTGAAGAAATGAGAGTTGTTTTAAAAGTATGTCTACTATATACCGCGTTAATATTGTTTTAATTCCAAGTAAAAACATATTGTTTTTAAACAAAAAGCCCGTGGGAAAAATCCGCCCCGCCCCGACCTCAGCTCGTTTTAAAAGTGGGTTAAACGGGACGGGTCAACTTAAGACACCGAACCGAAAACCTCGCTCCGATCCACCAAAAATGGTGGATTAAACGGGATGACCCAACAGACCCAACCTATTTTGGCACCCTACCTTCATTATTTCAACAATAAAATTTAAATATATTATCATATTATCTAAAATAGTTTATATTTAAAAATATAATTTAATGTTGTTGATCTATTAAACTATTTATTTAAATATATTAATACAAAATGCATAGATCTTAATAAAATTAAATAAATTAATAAAACATATCTTACTTTTCAAAAAGGTCAATTTTAGATCTAAAGCTAACTCTATAAAAGATAACAAGTCACACTTTATGCCTTCAATATTTTAGATAGACATAAAAATATAAGTTGTTTGAATTATTTAATTTAGTTTAATTACTATAATAAATTTTGTGATAATATTTTGAGCACTTATCAAAAAACAAACTTATGACATTTTATATAAATATTTGTATAAATTCTCTTAAATAAATTATGAAAACAATTTATATCATATATAAAATAAATATTTTTTTTATAAAGACGAGTTATGTGAAAATGAATTCTCTTTAATAGAGAAAAGTCTACTTGACATGACATGAGATAAATAAGACTTGTAATACTAAATTCAGACCACACACAAAGATCTATCATTTCCTAGAACATGCTTTTAGACTTTAGAGCATCTCACAAACTAAGAGAAAATGCTTTTCTCTTTTATTAGTAGCATTTTTCTTTTGCATTTGTTGCTATGCTCGCTATAGTATTAACTATTGAATGGCATCATCATCATCATCATCATCATTTTCTTCCCATGTTCTTCCAATAAAATACGATGTATTCATAAGCTTTAGAGGCACAGACATACGACATGGTTTTTTGAGCCATTTAAGAAAAGAACTTCGGCAGAAGCAAGTTGATGCTTACGTGGATGATAGACTTGAAGGAGGAGATGATATATCAAATTCACTTGTGAAAGCCATTGAAGGATCACTTATTTCTTTGATCATCTTTTCAAAGGACTATGCTTCTTCAAAATGGTGCTTGGAAGAACTTGTCAAGATCATTGAATGTATGGCCAGAAATAAACAAATTGTGATTCCTGTTTTCTACAATGTAAATCCAACGGATGTAAGGCACCATAAAGGGAGTTATGGAGATTCATTAGCATTACATGAAAAGAATAATGGAAGAAGCTTAGGCAATAAGGTGCAAAATTGGAGATCTGCTTTAACTATAGCTGCTAATCTTTCTGGATTTCATTCATCAAATTTTGGGTAAACCCTATACTGTTTACTTACATTTCAACAAGTTGTTTATAATTAGGAGTAGAATATGCTGAACATAATTAAAGTCTTTTTTTCTCCGAAAAGTTGTCATAATTTTTTTTAATAAAAATTTGAATATTGTAACATCAACTAATTTGTTGGAATTAAACCAAATTTCGAATATGGAATTTCCTCAAATCTTGGAGATTTTGAATCAAATCTTGATGAATAAGAATTAATTTTTCTGATTGATTATTTATCTTGTTCTTCACTCTTTACTCGAGTGAATCAATCAACCAGCTTTGATTGCAAGTTGATATCGCTGCAGAATGTTTATTGAAAGAAGAAAAGAAAAATTGAATTGGTGAAGAATGGGAATCGGGGTTTTAACATGAAGGGGGAAAAAGAAGAAGAATTTTTCTGTAGAATTTCTTTCCGCTCTCAAACTGAGATTTTTATTTAACTGTGGAAGTGCACTTCTGTTTTGTGTTACAATCAATAATAGCGGACCTCCCTATTTATAGGTTGAGTTTGCTAGCTCTCTAAGCAAAAATCTAACTAACCTAATTCAACTAAAATTACAAAAATAAGCCTAAGTCAAAATCTCTATTAAGCAACATGCTTCGACATTTCGACATAAGCGTTTGGACATTTCCTTGCCTGTGTGGAGCAACCTGCTTCGACACAAGGAATTACAATTCAACACACCACCTAATTCATTGTGTCTAAACTATCTATATTCATCATAGACCTTAATTTCTTGAACACTTCGACCTGCACTCCTTTCGGCATAATGTCTGTAATCTGATTCTCAGTTCTGCAGCGTTCCAGATTTAGCTTCCCTTTTGCAACTTGCTCTCGAAGATAATGAAATCTCATTTCGATGTGTTTGCTTCGTCCATGCGATATCGGATTCTTCGCCGGATTGATAGCAGACATGTTATCGATCTTCATGGTAATTACTCCATGATTCTTCCTTGTAATCTCTTCGACCAAATTCACCATCCATGTTGTTTGACATGCATAGAGGGAAGCAACTATATACTTTGCTTCACACGACGACAGTGCCTCTACTGGTTCCTTTCTTAAACTCCAAGCAACTGGTGCACTACCTAGCATAAACACATAGCCAGTTGTGAATTTTCTATCATCGGCATCACTACACCAACTTGAGTTGGTGTAACCCACTAGTTTGCATTATTTTCCTTCACCAGCTGCAGGAAACAAAAATGCCATAGTCGAGAGTTCCTTTAGATACCTTAGTATCCTCTTCATCGCTGCTAGGTGTGATACCTTTGTCTTTTGCATGAATATACTCATCACACCTACATTGTATGCTAGATCAGGCCTTGTGTGACAAAGGTATCAAAGTGATCCAATGAGTCTTACGTACTGCGTTGGATCGACATCATCTTCATCTGTGTCTTTCGACAGTTGCATTCTAGGCTCAGTTGGAGTCGAAGTTGGGTTGCAATCTTGCATCTCAAATCTCTTAAGTATTTCACCTGCATATCTTCTTTGGTGCATTAACAAGCTTCTACTACTCTTGTAGAATTCAATATCAAGGAAGTATGAGAGACTTCCCAAGTCTAACGTTTTAAACTCTTTACTTAAGTCATGTTTGAAGTCTTCGATCTGCTTCTTGCAACTTCCTGTTATCAACAGGTCATCGACGTAGAGACATATTATAAAAAAAAAATTACTATTGCTTATTCTTACATATACTCCATGCTCATTTGTGCACTTCACATATTCCTTCTCCCTTAGAAAACTATCTCATTCCAAACTCTTGGAGCTTGCTTAAGTCCATACAGGGCTTTATGCATCTTGTATACCTTGCTTTCTTTGCCTTGTCTCACAAACCTAGCTGGTTGTGCAACATAAACTTCTTCATCTAAGGGGCCATTTAGGAATGCACATTCACATCCATCTGACATCTATACCAGTTGTTCATATTTTCTAGACCAACACCAACCTGATTGTTTCGATCCTAGCAACATGTGCAAAAACCTCGTCGAAGTTGATTCCCTTTTTCTAAAGAAATCCTTTTGCCACAAGTATTGACTTATGTCGAGTTACTTCTCCTTTGGGATTTAACTTTACATTGTATACCCACTTCACATTGATTTGCTTCTTGCCTTGAGGGAATTTGACAAGTGACCAAGTGTTGTTGACTTCGATGGACTTCAGTTCCTCATTCATTGCTTTCATCCACTTCGAATCCTTCAACGCCTCAGTTGCATTGACTGGTTCGACATCTTCATAGAAAGCATAATGTATCAACTCGCCTTCATCATCGACCACATCATCTGATGTAATCACACATTCCTGTAACCTTACAGGCATGTGTTTGGTTCTATGAGGTCTGCTTGTGCTTTCTTGACCTCTGACTTCTTCTTGTCAAACTTCTCTTTCGACTTCACTTGTTGGCTCTTCACTTAAGATTCTCACTAAATCATTCTTTACGTTTTCAGTCCAATCTCATTCCTCTAGTCGAATGATATCCTATTAGGATCATTTGACTTGACTTGTCATCAAGTTTTCTTCTCAATTAATCTGGCACATGTCTATGTGCTATAGATCCAAATACCTTCATATGACTCAAGTTAGGCTTGGCACCAGACCAACATTCTTCAGGCGTGGTTTCTTCTAACTTCTTCGTCAAACATCTGTTCAAAACATATGTTGCGGTCGACATAGTTTCTCCCCATAGTTCTTTGAATAGATGCTTTCATTTCAACATACTTCTCACCATAGTTCTCCCCCATAGTTCTTATAAGTTGAGTTTGCTTGCTCCCTAAGAAAAACTCTAACTAACCTAATTCAACTAAAATTACAAAAATAAACCTAAGTCAAAATCTCTGTTGAGCAACATGCTTCGACATTTCGGCATAAGCGTTTCAACAATTCCTTGCTTTTGTAGAGCAACCTGGTTCGACACAAAGAATTACAATTCAACACAACTAATTAGTTGTATTGTCCGTAAATCTTAACTCAATTGTCAAAATACCAATATTATTAGGTTGAACGCCTAACACCAGAGTTCGAATCCTAACACTCACATTTATGTGTGTAAGTTTTTAATGGTTATTATCACTTCATCTATTAAAAAAATTAATTGATAATATTTAATTTTATCATATTTAATTATTTCTTAAATAATATAACTTTTAATTGTTTTTAATACATTTTACTTTAAGGATAATGGTACTTAATTTTTTGTGTGGAGTAAATAAAAATTCACCCATTTATTTTAAAATTTTAGTGGTCTATTAAGATCGTTAAAAATCTATTTCTTGTAAAATTATTTAATAAGTAATTCGTTTATATTTAAATAGATTAAAGATTGTGAAAGTAAAGAGTAATTTAGATTGACTATATAAGCTTCCTTGTTGACATGTGTTTTGTGAAATTATTATCAATTATAAAACACATAATTAAGAAGCTCCCTCCACTGTCCATTGACTGACTCCACTACTATGAAACAAGAAAGTACACAAAGAAGGTATGGAACATATATTCTAGTAGGGGAAAGGAACATCTTTACTTTGAAGATTTATGATGTCTGTGCTTGACAATTCTGGCCTTTTGTCCATATAAAATTTATGACTTTTGGAGAATTTTTTTAGTCCTTATATTCACGAAACCGGCTTGTAGGATGATGATTTGTCCATTTTATGTGTGATAAAAGAAAAGCTACATGTGTTATAAAGATGATGAAAATTTTCTTTTTTCTTGTTGTGTAGGGATGAAGTTGAGCTTATAGAAGAAATTGTGAAATGTTTGTCATCCAAGTTGAATGTAATGTACCAAAGTGAGTTAACAGATCTTGTTGGAATTGAAGAAAGGATTGCAGATTTGGAGTCACATTTGTGCCTAGCTTCAACTCTAGATGTTCTTGTCATTGGCATTTGGGGTATGGGCGGTATTGGCAAGACAACCCTTGCAGCTGCAGTGTATAACCGTCTCTGTTTTGAATATGAAGGGTGTTGCTTTATGGCAAACATAACCGAAGAATCAGAGAAGCACGGAATGATTCACGTGAAGAATAAAATTCTCTCTATATTGCTTAAGGAAAATGATCTGCATATTGGTACACCAAATGGAGTTCCCCCTTATGTTAAGAGAAGGCTCGCGCGTAAAAAGGTTCTTCTCGTTCTCGATGATATCAATGACTTAGAGCACCTTGAGAATTTAGTTGGAGGACTTGATTGGTTTGGATGTGGAAGTAGAATCATTGTAACAACCAGAGATAAGCAGGTGCTTGGTAAGAGAGTAAATTGTATATATGAGGCAAAGGCTTTAGAGTCTGATGATGCTATTAAACTTTTCATCATGAATGCTTTCAAAAATGATTGTTTTGACATGGATTGGATTGAGTTATCAAAAAGGGTGATTCATTATGCTAATGGAAATCCTTTAGTTTTGAAAGTCTTGGGTTCTTTTCTTTATGGTAAAACCAAAACAGAATGGGAAAGTCAGTTGCAGAAACTTAAGAAAATGCCTCATGCAAAAATTCAAAATGTATTGAGACTTAGTTATGAAAGACTCGACCGAGAAGAAAAGAGTATATTTTTATACATCGCATGTCTTTTGAAAGGATATCAAGTACAACAAATAATAGCTTTGCTTGATGCTTGTGGTTTCTCAACAATTATAGGACTAAAAGTACTTAAAGATAAAGCCCTTATAGTTGAAGTCAAGGGCGCGGGAAAATCAATTGTATTGATGCATGACTTGATAAAAGAAATGGGTTGGGAGATTGTTCGAGAAGAATGTATTGAAGACCCTGGGAAACGCAGTAGGTTATGGGATCCTAACGACGTTCATCAAGTATTGACGAATAACACGGTAAATAAAGACTAATAATCGTATTCAATATACCTTACAATTCGATAATTTGAATAATATTTCACCTAGTATACTACTTTATCTTGTTATCTATGCAGGGAACTAAAGCCATTGAAAGCATAACTCTTAATGTCTCGAAATTTGATGAGCTGCACTTAAGTCCTCAAGTCTTCGGTAGGATGCAACAGTTAAAATTTCTTAAATTTACACAACATTATGGCGACGAGAAAATCTTGTTTCTTCCTCAGGGCCTTGAATCCTTGCCGAACGACCTACTTCTTTTTCAATGGGTTAGTTATCCTTTGAAATCCTTGCCTCAGTCGTTTTGTGCAGAAAATCTTGTTGAGCTAAATTTAACTTGGAGCCGAGTCGAAAAACTTTGGGATGGAATCCAGGTATTAATATAGTTTTTGTTGTGGTTCTGCTGCATTTACACTATTTTTACTCATTTGATGTCTCTCTTTTATCTGTCACAGAATATTCAACATTTAAAGAAAATTGATCTCAGTAATTCCAAATGTCTGATAGAGCTCCCTGATTTTTCAAAGGCCTCAAATCTTGAAGAAGTAGAACTCTATGGTTGCAAAAGTTTGCTTAGTGTTCATCCTTCAATTTTACGTCTCAACAAGCTAGTGCGGCTCAACCTATTTTACTGCAAAGCGCTTACCAGTCTTCGAAGTGACACGCATTTAAGATCCCTCCGCGATCTTTTCCTCGGTGGTTGCTATAGACTCAAGGAGTTTTCAGTGACATCAGATAATATGAAAGACTTAAATTTATCTTCAACAGATATCAACGAATTACCCTCGTCAATTGGTAGTCTCGTAAAACTCGAATCGTTGAGTCTTGATTTTTGCAAGAGACTAAACAACCTTCCAAATAGAGTTACTGACCTGAGATCACTTCGCGCTCTTCATATTCATGGTTGCACACAACTTGATGCATCAAATCTTCATATCCTAATTAATGGTTTAGCTTCTTTAGAAACACTAAAGCTGGAAGAATGTCGTAACTTATTCGAAATTCCAGACAACGTCAGCTTTCTATCATCGTTGCGTGAATTGTTACTAAAAGGAACTGATATTGAGAGATTTCCTGCAAGCATCAAGCATCTTTCTAAGCTGGAAAAACTGGACCTAAAGGATTGCAGGAGGCTCCGTTATCTTCCAGAGCTTCCGCCATCACTGAAAGAGTTATACGCCACTAATTGTTCATCTTTAGAGACTGTAATGTTCAATTGGAATGTTGCTGATCCATTACAACTCCAATTATATAAGTTACACACAGAATTCCAAAACTGTATTAACTTGGATGAACTTTCACTCAGGGCTATTGAAATAAATGCTCAAGTAAACATGAAGAAATTGGTATATAATCATCTCTCAACATTAGGAAGCAAATTTCTTGACGGTCCGGTTGACGTGATCTACCCTGGAAGTAAAGTTCCAGAGTGGTTCATGCACAGAACAGCACAGGCTTCAGTGACTGTTGATCTCTCTTCTTCTCCAAATTTCAAGTCGATGGGTTTTATCTTTTGCGCTGTTGCTAGTCAGCTCCCGTCAGATGATAAAAACTTCATTGGATGTGATTGTAACCTGGAAACTGGTAATGGCGAAAGGGTCTCCCTCGGGAACATGGATGCATGGACTAGTATACATTCCCCCGAGTTTTTTTCCGACCATGTTTTTATATGGTATGATGAAATGTGTTGTCTGCAAAACAATGAACGCGAAAAGGAAAACATGGAAGAGCTCATGGCCGGTTATAATCCAAAGGTTACATTTGAATTCTTTGCTCAAAGTGGAAGTACTTGGAAAAAGAGGGAGAGTAATCTGATAAGAGGGTGCGGAGTGTGTCCAATATACGATACAGAATACTTTGATTTCATTAAACAAATGGAATCGGAGTTGAAATTGACATTGCAATTTATAGCAAATGAAAGGTCAGTTCAATGCATTGATAAGAAAGAAACAGTAGATCCAAAACAACCATGCAGGAAATTCTTTCCACCTTTTCAAACTGGAATTTGGAAGAGTGCACCGCAAGGCTTGAAAGATATATTGTTTTTGTGATTTTAGAATGTAATAGTACTTCAAAGCCTTAACATGATGTTTGATATCTACAAATCAATCCTACAATGCTCCATCAAATGAAACTTAGTTTCAATGTGTTTGCTTCTTTCACGTGAAATGAGACGTTTGTCTAAGTTAATGGCAAATTTATTGTCTATCAACAGTGTATCAAGCCAAACAGTTTTATAAGCACCCATTACGGTGCAAATGTATTATGCTTCAGAGGATGATGTAACAAGTTCCTTTTTAAAGAACCATAAGATTGATGCTTTTCCTAAAAAGAACAACTAGCCAACAATGTTTTTCCTATCATCTTTATTACACCAATTAGTATCACTGTAGCCAAACACCTCAACATTGCATTATTCTCTTTCCATGGAAGCAAAATTCCTCATTGCCATAGTCCTTTGTACATAACTCATTATCCTCTTACTTGCCAATAAGTGAGAAAGTCTTGGTTTTTCCATGAACCTAATCATCAAAATAAAAGATATACTAGCAGCATACCTCTATCTCCATATTTCTTCACATACACTCCATGTTCACATGTGAATTTAACAAAGTCAATTTGACTGAAAAATCCATCAATTATTGCGGTTCATGCTCTAGGTGTTTGCTTCAATCTATAGAAAGCCTTCTTAAACTTATACAACTTCACTTCACTGATCTTTGACTTAAAAAACCAAGAGTTGTTTGACATAAACTTTCTCATCAAGTGGTTTATCCAAGAGTGTTGATTCAACATTCTTCTAATGTATCTTCCAATATTTGATATATTTAGACGTGCTGAGGTATCTGTGAAGAAAAAGACATCTCTGAATTTCTTGAGTGACTCACAAGAAGGGAGATCGACTCTTAGATCAGCAGATGTTCTGGTATATGAGTGGATAGAAAGGAAACATGCATGTGTAGACTTGATTGGGATTCTCCACTGATGGGAATGAGGACTTAAGGTTTTACTAAGGGACAGACCGCTCTCAAAGCCGCTTCAAGTAAAATGGTCAAACATGAAAAAACGTATTCCGACAATCAGCTTTCATACCATTTGCCTTTGACACTTTTGATTTTCTAACACCAGAAACAGTTGATGTTTTACAGAGAATGCTACCACAAATTTCATTGTCTATCATCCAATTGTTTCCGACTAGCTATTGCTACCACAAATTTCACAGTTTCCATTCTATCTACGACCACTTCTCCATAATCAACCACATCCTTTTGTGAGAAACCTCTTGCAACCAATCTAGCCTTGTTTTTTAGGATTCACCATTTAGACTTACTTTCACGTTATATGCCCACTTGACATTAATTGCTTTCCAACTTACACCTAGATTTGATTTCCACTTCTTGCTTGAAAGCATTTCTATGCCGCTTAGACTCAACACAGTCTTCACAAATCTCATTAGGAATAAGAATTGTTGTAAGAACACACACCATATCTTTCCTCTTCAGTTCATATAATTTCCTAAAATACAATTGTCCAAACCTATAATGCGACAACCATTCTTCTCTACTCATTGCAGTTGTCAAGCACTTGTGTTCCATCACTTGAACTCCTACCTTGAAGATTTTGTTCTTTGACAAAGGAGTTTTTATGAAAAGTATTTTGTTGCTATCAAGGACCTTGACACCTTATCCTCCATAATCATCACACAACCTTTCTCTAGCAATTGACCAAGTCTTAACATACACATAAAATCAGCGATCTCATTCAATCTTCCCTCATGTGTTTCTAACATTCTTGGAGTTCCTTCACCTTCTTACTTTCAAGATCTTTTGATTTTTCTATAGCCATCACAATATGATCAAATGTTAGATTGATACTTCTCAAAATATGTTCAACTAGGATTCACCGCAATTCTTTATATTTTTTTTGTAAGAGTGATCACATTTGTTAAGTTAATCTGCAATACTTTCCTTCAACATGTTCAAGACCTCACATTGTGAGTGTTTGAAGTTTCACTTTCTTCAACTTCTCAACACCTCCATACGCCTTGTGACGGTTTCCTAAGCTTCCTTGGTCATGGTGGCCTCAAAAACATACTCAAAGATGGATGGATTCATACATTGATGAATAAAAAATAACTCTTTGTAATCCTTTTTTGCCGCCTCCTTGCACACCACCCTCTGGACATCTCTTGGATTTTAAAATAAGTATTTCCTAGTAATTAAATTTTTTAAGTTGTATCTCTAAAACTTGTTTTAAAATTTTTATTTATGTTATAATTTTTTACCTGATTCATATTTTGCAAGTTACTACTTGAAGTTGCTTGTAAGTAAGTAGTATGCTATGGAAGAACAAATCAAGGAAAAAATGGTTAAGAGGAGGACATGCATGAAATATTTGTTGAAAATAATGTTTTTCCAAAAAATTTATGCCCTTGAAAGTACTATAGATTCTACATTTTGCGAATTGGATTTAAGTTGACTAGTCTCACAACCTGTCTATACTTCATGTCAGGTAAACTAAACCTGTTTCTCTCAAGAACATTACTGGTTTTCTAAGTTCTGAAATTTGGCTTTTAACGCTTCAATGACAGCTGAAAAGTCCTCATCACTATAGCCATGTGACTTTGCAACTTTGTATAACTCGTTAGCAGCTGCTGCAATCGGAATAGATTGGGAAACAGACTCCGCTAACCCCAGGGCAAGTCTTAGATCCTGTCAACATTAAATTATGTTGCGTATGAGAAAAATTAATTCTGAGGTTTGAGAGTTATCAAGCAAGAATGTTCATTTACTTGCCTTCTGCTGATGCTTTAGGGGAAATGCAGTTGGATAATGTGACTTTATCATGGACGGGCCTTTGGTTGTGTACATTGGAGCATTAATCGCACCCTGTGAAATTACCTGCAAAAATTCCATTTCGTTAATGGACCAATATAATAGAATGATTATTTCAGTATTCATATGAAGCATTGACTCCGACACAGACACCGAACACTCTAGGTTTTATTTCGTAGACTAGTGAATAACTGAATACCTCCACTAGTACTTTTGGATCCAGCCCAACTTTCTCACTGAGAAGTAAACCTTCAGAAAAGGATGCCATCATACTATACACCAGTGAAAAAGAGAGAGAAATAATGTCACCTTAATCATCAACACAAGTTCAAATGGAAGCAAAAAAGCAGGAGACAAATTTTAAAGAACCTGCCCATGATCATATTGACAACGAGCTTCATTGCAGCTCCGTTTCCAACATCACCGAGGTAAAATTTAGACTGCATCGAAGCATAAACCGTAATTATAATATGAATTAATTGTTTGCTTTGAAAGAAAGATCGGAGATTTTTTAATTGAAGGACTCGATATATATACTTTCCCCATGATGTCCAAGAGAGGAGCAGCCGTTTCGTAAAGATTTCTGTCCCCTGAAACAATATATAACATACATTGTCTCAGTTTCCGTAAGTTTCCAAGACTGTTGTAACTAAAATCCGAACGACTGTTATGCGCTGCTGTGTCTTCAAACGGGAGCTATACATGAAGAAATTCTTTACGGTACAACACATTTGGAAAGACTTCATAAGTTGAATTAGTGATGCAACTTTCATGACACATCCTAGCTGAATTTTCTACTTGTACGAAAAAATCATATACCAACTCCTTTTCCGTGCCAAGTTTAACACCGCTAAGTTATTAGTACTTGATGAAGAATATTCACCTGCGGTAAGAAATATCAATTGTCCATCTTCTGCCGGCTTTTTGGAACCTGAAACTGGAGCCTGTTTCACAAGTGTTACAATTACAACTCACATATTTATGTAATCATCCACCTAAACCATGCAAGGAATAACGCATATCCTAATTAAATAACACCCTCTATGTTCCATAGAGAATACATATGAAAATTATAGAAAACCACACCTCCAGAAATAGCGCTCCAGTAGATTTTATGTGCCCGTTAATCAATTTAGACGTGTCCACATCAACAGTTGATACATCCACATATCTGAAAATATAGAGAAGATGTTAAGCTTACAATAAAATATATGCAATGTCTTGACAACAAGGTAATCAAGCACGGGATCTTAAGTAGGATCGGACGACCGGTGAAAGATCGTAAAACTAGGATCGTAGCACGGCACTTAAGAACTTACCGAAGAGCAAAATGGTAATTTGACATATATACACACACACACAAAAACATGAAAATTATAATAAATGGACAAAATAACCTATAAATCACAAAATTCAACCAATTTAATTAATAACTCATAACCATCGTTTCATAATTTAACAAATTCAAAAGACTTTGTTCAAAATAAGTAGCTCAAAAAACATAAATCTAACAAACAAGTCTAATCATCTAAGATATTATGTATTCTCATATCATGATTATCATATAAAAGGCAACTTCAATAGGTAAGATCGTAAGATCTTAAGACCCAGCACTCGATCTTGACCACAAAGTGCACGAAAAAAGTTTTTTCTCAAATCGTAGTACTAAAAGGCAACTTCAGCACGTAAGATCTTAAGATCTTAAGACCCAGCACTCGATCTTAACTACACTCTTGAAAACTATGGATAGACAACTAATGGACATATAGAGGTATCAATATTCATTTGAATTTCTATTATCTCTGAAATTGTCGCAGTATATTGAAAATACATTTGAATGTAAATGTAGTAGTACCCTTTTCCTGGACCCATTCCATTTACTACTCCATACTTCCCACAAGCAACATCCATCTGATATATGAAATAGAACAAATATAACTAACTCTCATAACATATATATAAGGTTTAAAAACTAAACAGAAATGTATACGCACGGCACTTTGAGGATCAGCAAGCATAGCAAACGTGAGATCACAAGATGCGGCTACTTCTTCGGGAGATGATTTATATCTGCAGAAACAAAATGCACATGTTTTCAAACACACAATTTGAAATTTATAGAATATCTTGTGTTAGGTGAATTCTTACTTGGCTCCCAAGTTGATTAGAACATCACACTTGCTCTTGGTCCTATTCCAAACCGTCAAATCAACGCTAAACCGCAGGGCAATTTAGAGAATATATTAGGAAAAATTGTGTTAATTTTACTACACTTCAAATGAATTCAACAGTTGGTTAGGATGGAAAATATGTACCCAGCTTTGATGAGATTTTGTGCCATTGGAGAGCCCATGATTCCGAGGCCCAAAAAGCCAACACGTGGAGGTGTCTCAAACCCTGAAAACAAAAACATCGAGATGAATTGTAGAGTTGAATTTAAAAGGAAAAAAGTAAAGAAGTAAATTACCTTGTTGTTGAGGTTGTGAGGAAGCAGAGACATTGAAAATGTGGCGAGAGAAGCGGGGAGAGTTGAAATGAGTTGCGATGGCAGTGGAAAATGAAGATGGGAGACGGTGAATGGCAAAGTGACTGCTGTTCACCAAACTAGTCATAATTCTTATGTTGGTTATGTTATCCCCACTTTCAATTTACAAGTGGAAGGTGGTGTTTATCTTGGAAGAAAATGGTGGTGTATTCTTCATGTAAGAGAGATAAATAGATTATAGATAGCCATCATATGACATAGGAAAAAGCAAAGACCAAATAAGTTATAGTACTATCATGAATCGTTTGGTTAATAATTTACTCAATAATTTATAAAGATTTGCCATGGAAATAAACTCGGAAGTAGAGTAAAAATGAATATACGAGTACACTTGTAAATTTACTAATACCTCCGTCCTAGAATGAGTGATCCATTTGGAATAAAATTGTATCCTAAAATATATGACACATTTCAATTTTCAATGCAACTTTTCCTATTTTACCCTCTAATTAATTTTACTTTCATCATTTCCAATACATCATAAGGGTATTTTAATAAAAATATCATTCTCTCTCCTTCATTTATTCTCTTTTTTTTAATTTGTGTGAAAAA
Source organism: Lathyrus tuberosus (assembly GCA_022829125.1). NCBI lineage: Eukaryota > Viridiplantae > Streptophyta > Magnoliopsida > Fabales > Fabaceae > Lathyrus > Lathyrus tuberosus. Next base: position 10,674,736 of record JALAZF010000095.1, read on the forward strand.
TCAACTGGGTCACTCATTGTTGGACGGAGGGAATAATATGATTATTTTTTGTTTTTTTTTTTCCTCAAAGTTGAGTTGAAATTAGGTTGATAGCTTTTAATAATGATTATCTTTATCTCCAAGATACTACATTGAGAAAGAAACATTCTTCCTCAATTGTTGGGTTTTTAAGTAATTGGGTTAATTTCCTCAATTGTTGGGTTTTTAAGTAATTGGGTTAAGGTTTTCTTTGAAAAAATACTATTTGAGCTTATAGCTTATGTCTTAGAACTTATAAATTCATATGACAATAAAAAATCTGTTTGGTAACAAAATTTTCATCACGAGTTTATAGCTTATTTTATTAGCTTATAACTTATTTTTCAGACGCTATTTTAAATAGCGTTTTAGCTTATAGCTTATAGCTTATCATTTTTCTTCCACTTTTACTCTTATTATTTTAACTAAAATCCACCACTACCCTTTATAATTTATTATAATTTAAAATAAAATAATAATTATTAAATATCTTTTATGTCATTTTATTTTATCACCTAATTAAACCGCTAATTTTACCAAACATTTTAATTAGCTTATCAGCTATAAGTTATCAGTCATCAGCTATAAGCTATAAGCTATCAGTCACCAACTATCAATCATAAACTATAAACTATAAGCGAACTTATCAGCCAACAACTATTTTTACCAAACAGAGCCTAAGTATGAATGTGAAAAACTGAACTATTAGTTTAAAAAATGCATACACATATAAAGAAAAGAAGAAAAAAAATAGCGTATAAGTAGTTTGATCGATTGATTGAGTGTTGCGATTGATTTATGATGCGTGGTATTTATAAAAGAAATTGTTTTGCTTGCCATAACATTGTGACCAATAGTAAATGATGTCCCATTCAACTATTTACGTGAATAGTGCATGAATGTTCTCTCTCTATTTTGAGATTCATGACGACCCCCATTTGATTAGATGTTGTATGCTTCTTAGTGTGATTTGTTTACTCAATTCATGTATGCTTAACTTTTCTATGGTTCCTTAATTTTTGCCATATTTAGTGTTAAGGTAACAGTGGTGAAGCTCTGTGAATACCACAATGAAAACTACAAACATTGTTAAGTGAAAATAGCTTGTGAGAAGAAGAAGAATTCTATTCAATGATTGGAGAACTTTACAATATCCATTATATACAGTAATGAATAACAGCCAAGTAATCTATCTAACAAACTAGTTTACAAGTGTATGGCTGAGATTAAAAGATGAAACTAATCTATATATTAACATCCCCCCTCAAGTTGGACTATGAATGTTGAAGAGTCCTAACTTGGACAATATGCTAGACAAAGATGGTGAGTGGAGTGGCTTGGTAAAGGCATCAGCCAGCTGTGATGTAGTAGGGACAGGAAGCAGATGAATTAACTTGGATTGTAGCTTTTCTCTAACCACATGGCAATCGAGTTCAATGTGTTTGCTTCGCTCATGGAAAGTCGGATTATGAGCTAGATAGATAGCTGATTTGCTATCACAAAAAACAGAGGCTGGCTGGGAAAACTTTATCTGAAAGTCATCAAAAAGATACTTCAACCATTGCACTTCACATGTTAAGGATGCCAAGGCACGATACTCAGCTTCGGTGGAAGACCTAGAAACAGTTGGTTATTTCTTTGATTTCCAGCATAATAAAGAGGAGCCAAGCATCACACAATAACCTGTAATCGACCTTCTTGTATCTGGACAACGAGCCCAGTCAGAATCTGCAAAAGCAAATAGTTTGAGTTCACTAAAAGAGGAAAATAGCAGACCCTTGGCAGGTATGGCTTTGAGATATCACAACACTCTTGTAGCAGCCTGATAGTGGGGTAATAAAGGTTTAGATATGTATTGGCTCAGGTGCTGGACAACATAGGCAATGTTTGGCCTGGAGTGTGTTAAATAAATGAGTCTACCAATCAACCTTCTGAAATAAGTGGGATCTTCTAAAGGTTGACCTTCAGTGGCAGAAAGTTTTACATTTGGATCAAAGGGAACAGCAGATGGTTTAGATGCAAGTAAACCACTATCTTCTAACAAATCCAATGTATACTTCCTTTGGTTAAAGAATATACCTTTATTGGACCTAGCAATCTCAAAACCAAGAAAATATCTTAGTTGACCTAAGTCCTTTATCTTAAAGATATGATCTAAAAGCTGCTTCACAGATTGTATCTCAACTAGAGAATCTCCTGCTAGTACTATATCATCAACATATACCAACAATGCAGTAAAAGAAAGAGATGTAGATTTGACATATAGAGAATAGTCAGCTTTTGACTGAGAGTACCCAATGGAAATTAGAAAAAAGGAGAGTTTGGAGTACCACTGGCGACTGGCTTATTTCAAACCATAAAGTGACTTGTGGAGCTTACAAACTTGAGTTGGAGATGTAGTAGATAGCCCAGGGGGAGTTTGCATATAGACTTCTTCTTGTAGATCCCCATGTAGAAAAGCATTGTTGATATCAAGTTGTTCCAAATGCCATCCTTTGACAGCTGCAAGAGACAATAAAACTCTAACTGTTGTGATTTTTGCAACAGGGGAAAAAGTGTCAAAGTAATCAATACCCTCCATTTGAGTATACCCTTTGGCCACCAACCTAGCCTTATACCTTTCAATAGAACCATCTGCCTTATACTTGATCTTATAGACCCATCTGCATCCAATAGGTTTCTTACCAGGGGGAAGTTCAACAACATCCCAAGTGTGATTCTCAGCAAGAGCAAGTAATTCAGCATTCATAGCACTCTTCCAACAGTCAAACTGAATGGCTTGGTTAAATGTTTTTGGTTCAAAGTTAGAGGAAATAGCATAACAGAAATGTTTGTATGAAGAATTGCATTTATCATATGATAGAACTGAAGATAAAGGGTATGCTATGTCATGATTATGAGAATGCATTGAATGTGATTTATTTACTGCAGAGTAACAATGGTAGTCAGCTAAGTAGCTGGGAGGATGAGAGATACGACTAGATTACCTGGTAGGTTCAATGGTTACAAGGGGAGGAGTATTGGAATTTGGTTCAGCAATAGGGAGGTTGGGTGTTGGACTGGTGGGTAAAGATGAGATATGCAGATTATTGTCTGCTGGACTGTTGTTGACAGGTTGGCTAGTACTCTCAATATCAAAATTGAGATAGGAATGGTTGGGACTAGTAATGGCATTGGGTGAGGTATTTTGAGAGCTGGCAGGTGTATGTATAGGACTGTGCAAGTTGGTATGATTTGAGGGTAATGATGATGTGACTGTTTCTTGAAAAAAATTAATATTGTCACTATTCTGAGAATTAGTGACAGGATCATCAAGGGAATTATGAGATAGGTCAGTGGTAGTAGCAGACCTAGGTAAAATGGGAATATCATCAAGAGGAAGATTTGTTTGGGAGTTAAATTGTGTTTGAGGTGGCTGTGGAGTATTATTCTGGTTAGGTTTGAAAGGAAAAGTTTCTTCATAGAATACAACATTTCTAGAGATAAAAGTGTTATGATTTTCTAGGTCATATAAGATGTATCCTTTTGTTCTATCTTTGTATCCAAGGAAAACACATTTCCTGGCTCTAGGGGAAAACTTGGTTCTATAGGCTTGTAGGGTTGTGGCATAACATAAACAGCCAAAAACTTTCAAATGGATTAGAGATGAAGGTTGAGAGAACAAGAGCTCATAGGGACATTTTGAATTTAACAAAGGGGAAGGTAGTCTATTTATCAGATGAATGGCATGCTGCACACAAAAATTCCACATGGAAAGGGGGGTATTGGAATGAAAATAGATTGTCCTAGCCACATTTAGTATGTGCTGATGTTTTCTCTCAACCACCCCATTTTGTTGGGGTGTTTCAACACAAGTTCTATGATGTATAATACCTTTTGAAAGAAGAAATTCAGAAAGTGGGAGAAATTCACTACCATTGTCAGTTCTAAGGCATTTTAAAGATGATTGGAACTGATTTTCAATGTAGGCTACAAATTTTATGATACTGTTTTTAACTTGATCTTTAGTTTTCAGAAAAACAACCCAAGTAAACCTACTATAGTCATCAACTATTGTCAAGAAGTATTTATGACCTAGAAAAGAAATAGTGGAAAATGGGCCCCAAACATCAGCATGTAAGAGTTCAAAAGGAAAATTAGATTTTGTTTTGCTTTGAGTAAAAGGTAACTTCTTTTGTTTGCCAAATTGACAAGAATCACAAGGATTTCTATTATTTGTATAGGGTATAAAGGGAAACATGTTGGCAACAGCCTTTAAACCAGTATTAGAAATGTGGCCAAGCCTAAAATGCCAAAGATTACAAGTATTGGAAACAGTAGAACTATAAGCAGAAGTTTGACATGTAGAATCAAGAACATATAATCCTCTGTGCAGCTTAGCTGTACCAATCATTGTCTTGGAAAGCTTCTGCAGGATTTGACAAGTATCAGTATCAAATTGCACAGAACAATCATTACTACTAACAAGCTTAGCAATGAAAATTAGGTTGACATGGAATTTTGGAATATACAATACATTATGCAAGGTTAAGGAGCTAGATATAATGACACTACCAGACATGGATGCAGTAATGGATGAGCCATCAGATAAATTAACATGAACTGGTATGATATTCTTACAATTAATGAAGGATGATTTATCAAATGCAATATGATCTGTTGCACCTGTATCCAAAATCCATAAATGTTCATTCTTACCATTTTGGGTGGTTGAATGAGAGTTCATTACAAAGGGAGAGGTAGAGATGGAATTGGCTTGAGTGTTCAGTTTTGACTGTTGTAGGAGCTCTATGATGCTGTTGTACTGTTCTTGTGTGAATCCAAAAGAAGATGCAGCTGAACTTGAGGTAGGGACATCAGGGTTGGTTTGAATTGCAGCAGCGGATTGAGAATTGGCACCAGCACTTTGTGTTCTTTCTTTCCCTTTAAAACCTGGTGGATACCCGTGTTTCTTGAAGCAAGTCTCAATAGTGTGGTTTGTTCTCCCACAATGAGTACAAATCCTATTGTGACCTTTTGCACCTGATGAATTTGATACTTTCCCTTTTGAAGAGTTTGCTCTGCCATTGTTGCCACCTGAGTTAGCTTGAACTTGGAATGCCACTACTTCCTCATTGTTATCACCTGCAGATGGAGCTGCAGAAGCAGAGCTATGCATTACCCTTTCTTGTTGTATAACAAGAGAAAACACTTTATCAAGATCAGGCAGAGGATTCATCATCATAATTTGCGACTTGGAATGCGTAAAATTTTCATTTAACCCTTTTAAGAAACGAATAATACGATATTGATCCCTATAACCATGAATTGCGACTATGGCACCACACGAACACGGGATAGCACATGAACACACAAGATTTGGACGGTAATTATCTAATTCATCCCATAAGATTTTCAGCTGAGTAAAATAATTGGAAACATCCAAATTACCTTGACGAAGCTTGTAAAGATCTTCTTGGATATCTGAGATTCTGAACAAGTCGCTGTGAGAGAATCGAGTTTGCAAGTTTTTCCAAACACCAGCTGCGCTATCGATCCACAAAACAGACTTTGCAATAGACTCGAAAATAGAACGATGAAGCCACGCAAGAACCATAGTGTTACATCTTACCTATGGTGCGTATAGAGGATCTGCAACTGGAGGTTTTGTGAGGGTTTCGTCAACAAACTTTTCTTTGTTCTTGGAGATGAGGGCAATGTGCATTGAACACGACCAAGCATGATAGTTTTTATTATCAAGTAAGGGGGTTACAAGGATGAGTGCTGGATTTTCGTTAGGGTGTAGGTAGTAAGGATTTGTGGAATTCGTGGAGAAATCGTGGTAGTTCTGGTAAGCCATTGATGTAGGTAAGAAATCAAGAACAGAAGAAAACAAGATTGACAGAAGGAGAAAGAAAGACAATGCGCGAAAAGCGGAAGGTGAAATTCTGCACTGAAGAAGAAGATAGCAGTTGCAGAAGGAGAAGATAAAAGGACAACAATGGCTACCAGAGCTTTGATAGCTCTGATACCATGTTAAGGTAACAGTGGTGAAGCTCTGTGAATACCCCAATGAAAACTACAAGCATTGTTAAGTAAAAATAGCTTGTGAGAAGAAGAAGAATTCTATTCAATAATTGGAGAACTTTACAATATCCATTATATACAGTAATGAATAACAGCCAAGTAATCTATCTAACAAACTAGTTTACAAGTGTATGGCTGAGATTAAAAGATGAAACTAATCTATATATTAACATTTAGTTAGTGGTGCTACAAAACTGAAATATAATCATAAAGTTTAATTATACAGTCTTATTGTGTTTCGAATTAGTCTAAAGTCTTGGCGACCACCATCATAAATCTCAGATATACTAGAGAAAGACCAAGTTGGCTTACATTCCGCTGTATTTGTATCCGATTGATCTTGGCAAAGGAACCTTTAGTTAACCTTCAAATCACTTGTCTCTTGATTCTAGTTGACACTTTAATAAATGAGGTATGAGATTGTGTGGTGTAACTAATGATTACTATGAGTGAACAATATCACCATTGTATCGTAAAATAAAAAAACTAATCATTATAAACTCCATCTCAGCCTACGAAAAGATAACTACAAGATACACTTGATTTCCCCTAACAACCACCTACCTCTAGTGGATCTCTCAAGATTAATCTTCATATTTATTTGGAACCTCTTATAAATAGCTATAATCAATATATCTCTTTCTTACTTTACAACATTTACCTGAGTTTCATTATTTTTCTAAACAATAACATTTTTTATTTCTCTTGTTTCTTCGTACATTTCCTTCGTCAAAATAGAAATTTTCCCTCTAACAATGTCTTCATTTCATTCCTAGAATCATGACCACGTCTATAATGGGATATTCCCTAGGCTATACTTCCATTGTTTCGTCTACCTCTTTGGTTAGTCCTTCTTTCGTAAGAGAAACATTTGCTCACTCTAGCATTTTGATCCCAATCTAGGATCATTTCTCCTTGAGCTCTTCCAATTTCATTATCAATGACAATGCAGTGTTCTTAGGTTTCTATTTGTGCCATATTAAGCACTACAACCTATTTATTGCTGATATATGGTTCTTCATTGAAGGGGATCAAAGTAACTTGTGGATTTTTCCTCAATTTAATATCAACTATTTGATTTGGATGGCTCAAATAGAGATATCTAAAGACCAAGATTGGAATAAATGTGTAATATTCAACATAATTATTCCCACCATTCTTAATGTGGCACCCATTCTTGGCCTGTTGATTCTTGGTACAGAAGCACCATTAGCCAGAGATGTTCCTTGCAGGAAAAGACTTATTCTTCTGGGTCGTTAGACGCCTTTATATCGAATGTTGACAGAATAATACATCGCCCTGAGGTCCACATGTCCCCCGAGTCTTGTCGGAAGATGAGGTACGAGCCAATTTGCAAAGAAGGGAACGCGCTAAAAACTTTATTCAGCTCCGCCTGCGAATAATTGGTTCTGAGCCGAGAAACACTAAGGTGTTGGAGCACTTGAATCTTTGAAGTCGACTGGATGCATCAGAGTATGACTGGGTGGACGAAAATGGAAGGCCGACTTCTCCATGGAGTAGTTTGAAGACGACCATTTATACTCTATGTCTATCGAATTGCTCTGTCTAATGCTTTGGCATGGTGTTTTTGCTTCCTGAGGAAGGAGAAATTCCTTGGGATGAAAACTATTCGATCCGAATATTTCCTTTGGAATGGTGAGGTCAGACGACGATTAGAGAGAGCAGTCGAGATTCGTGGTGCCTTTGTTTGTAGCCTATGGCCGGTGTATCCTTTCCACCTTTGCCTATATGATTAAGGGGATTAACTTGTTAGCTTATTTAAGCCCTGAGTCATATCTAGGCATGTAAATGGATATCTATGGGGATGAATACTATGATATCTGTATCCGCCCCATTGAATAAATATGATACCCATATTCGCCCCATATCCATGCGGGTATTCATTAAGCGGAAAATCTGCGGGTTTTCCGCTATCCCCGGATATTTATAGATATCCATGAATAACATTTTTTTAATAAAACATATTTTTTGTAAAAATATTTTTAACTTCTTTTAAAGACACAAAAAGTTATTATCACATAACATCCATACAATTCGCTCTTAATATAAGAATAAAATTTCATCACATTAATTTTCTTCTTATTCACCAAAACATAATTAGATCCAAACATAATATCCATATATTTTATTTTTAACCAAACAAATAAAAGATATTATGATGGAAGAGCGGGCGACAGAGGAGTAGGAAGGGAGACACTGGTTCGACAGAGGAATGCCGACACTAGTTGGTTGGACTGTGAAATTGTTGAAGTGAGGTATGAAGTATTGAAGAATATAAATATGAAATGGCTAATAGAAATTGAATGAAACGTGAAAGGTTTTATTCAAAGAAAATTTCAAAAAAAAAAAAAAAGAAAGAAATATAAAAAGACTAATTTTTTTTAAAAGATGAAAAGATAAGGCATAATAAACTAATGATATTTAAATGAATTTTATAATTTATTAACGGATATGGATATCCGCGGGCACAAATAACATTAAACCCGTATCCATATCCATTAACAAACGAATATTTTAATATCCATTTATTTTACTCGTGGATATCCATTAAGCTACCTGCCCCATATCCATGAAGGATTTTATTGCGGATATCCGCGAGTATGGATATTTTTTCCATCCCTAATTATATCGCTCCAGGAATGTTGTTTGTGTGTTCAGATTCCCCAACTCTCTATCTGATACCCCAGGTCAGTCTTTGTTAATAGGAGTAGGCCAAGCAATAAGGGGGACACCAGATTTGACATGAGGTAAGCTCGTCGATTAGCGGGAGATCCTCTAATACCTATAAAGGTGCCCCAAACTTGATATGTACTCGGTGCTGACTATGAACTTGTAGTATCTCTCGTGTTGCCGCGACAAGTATCACGTAGGCGGCAGGAGACAACAGTGGTATTAGATCGAATGTAATGTGAATCTTCAACATTATCTTCGAGGAATTCACTTTCACTTTTTGGTGTTTTCGACGTGAATTTGAATCTGGATCTAGGGCCCTTTCTTTTTATTCTTCTTCTTTTTTTTGAAGTTCCCAAGGGAAATTAGAGATCTGAAGACTTTGAGAATTTCTGATTGTCGTACCTCAAAAAAATACGATCTTTCGCAAAGGGACGCGGAAAATTTGTTCGAACAGAGTCGCCACCAAACTTTATTCATTCCAATGAAAGAATAGGAAAATATCGATAAAACCTTTAAGATAAGAACATGGGCATCACAACCAAATTCTAGGTTCGGGAGTCGATAACACAAAGGTAAGGTATTAGAACCCTTACGTCCGTTGTACTCAACGAGAACCTCTTAGTTTAATTTGTGATTGAATGTTAGATAATTTTATTTGTTTTCTTCTAAGCGAATAATGCGAAAAGGTGAGAGAAAAGAGTTTAAAGGTTTTGTTTGCTAAGGGGAAATGGGTGATTTTTTTATTAGGGTGCTCGCCAAGGATTAGGCACCTTGTGCCTACGTATCTTCATTTGAATAAAATGAAGAATCAGAGCGTCCGTAGTTCGTGAACCTACGGGTTGTTGGTTCGTTTTATCGAACGAATGTTTAGGTCGCATTCTAAGGGTGAAACATTAGTTTGTCTACTCTTGACGGAGGCTTAAGCATTTAGTTTGTATGCACATTAGAAAGGACCAAACATCATTCTTTTTTGAGAAAAAAGAGTTTTGATCGCACGAAGGCGGGAAGTTGAATTAATGTATTAAATGTTTTATTTGGATGACGATCTCTTGGATGGCCAAGGAAGGCTCCTTGTATCTAAACAATCGAAAAAAGAATCGAAGGCTCGAGACTAACTCTCTTTTCATCCTTAATTATGAAAGGGTTCGATATAGTTAAAGTGTTTTGAACGGATGACGAGTACTCGAATGGCCAAGGAAGGCTCCTCGTATCTAAGTATTCGGGAGAGAGAATAAAAGGCTCTGGCTCTCTTTTTTTTCATCTAAGTGTTTAGGAAAATAAGTTTGATTCAATTTGTTGTGAAAAGGTTTAAGTGTGAATAAGGTTATAAGTTTTTTTAGAGAAGACAATTGTTTGAATAACAATGAAGACTCCTCGTACCCAAACAATCGAGGAGAGAAATCGAAGGCTCCAGACCATCTCCCTTTTCATCTTTAATGAAATCGTGTTCAAGTATAGGTTAAGTGTTTTGAACGACGTATACTTGAATTGTCAAGGAAGGCTCCTTATATCCAAGTATTCGAGAAGAGAATAGAAGGCTCTAGATTACTTATTTTTTGTTTAATTGATTATGAAAATACTCGATGTTGATCGAGGTTTGAATTTGCGTTTGAAGCGTAGTAAGGTTTTGAAAAAATGATTGGAAGAGAGGACCTAATTGTGCTAGGTTAAGGTTGATGGCAATGCACGAGGCGATCGACTTACAAGATGGGGTAGGGCTTGATATATGGATCAAGAATGCTTTAGGGTTTTGATTTTATTCATCATGCAATGTAAAAATATAAACAAGCAAGTAAAATAAAGGAAAGCGATAACGCAAATGAATCGAATTTAAACTACGTGTGTACTAGAAAAGTGGGCTAGTCTTTTAAATGACTAATGAGACGTAATTAATCGAGTAAGTCTCATTGTAAGAAAACCCAAGAGTAAGCTATGAATGTGTACAAGTGTGAGCATGAGGTTGATGGCGATGCTTAAAAAGCGATAGACTTACAAGGTAAAAATGACTCGACATTAAATCGAGATTTCGTTCTTTTGAAAAGGGTTTAATATGATACATGAAGTGATTAACAATTGAATAAAGCACACAATCAAGATGTAAGCGATAAAATTATTACACTTCATGGGAATGGTGGTTCATTTTGTCGAATGAGGATGAGAAATAATGAAATAATTAAATGGAGCCCTATCAACAAACATAAATAAATGAGTACAGTTGAATAACTGGTGATATTGAATAGTGACTTCGATCTCTTGTAAGTTGGCGCGTGGGTGGACCTGTATGGTTACCACTCCAACGGCGAAATCAATTCAAAATCAAAATTCAAGATAAATATATCGAAAGTGGAGATCAAAGATAATAAAATGAATTTGAGATAAATTAAACCTTGGTCAATTATATCTTTGGCCAATCTTAAATTGCATACATTCAAAGATGTTCTTATACTAAATTTGTATTTTTTTAAATATTTTGATAACTAAATTGATATATTTTATATTATATATTGATGCGTTATAATATTTGTATATTTAGAAATTAAATTGAAGAGTTATGAATAGTTAAGAATAAATTACTGATAGTTTATATGTATAAAAAATGAGAATAAAATAAAATTGATATAGTTGATTTTTTGTTTGACACAAAATGGAAGAAGTGAGAATATATAAAATATATAGAATATTTAAAAAAAAAATAGAGTATTTACTTTTTACCGCTAGCAACAGGAGTCAAAAGATGGTTGTAGAGAATCGTGGATGGAGCTTGAAGGCGAAGATGGTTCGAAATTCCCTTTGGAAAGTGGCGACAAAGCATTGTTCGGACGAGGTTCTGGTTTTAACACCCACGACCACACTGTTTCCCGCCGTCACATTTCATTCCAACTCAACGACTCCGAGTCAGAACCTCCTAGGGTTTCATTCCAAGTCATCGAAACAAACCCCATTTGGGTTTTGAAAAACAATGACGGAACTCTTAAGCTCTTCAACAAGTTCGATAAGGGTCAGTTGGAACTCGGAGACCGTTTCTGCTTGTCCGGGAAAACACCCTTTTGGTTCAAATTGAATAAGCCTCAAGTTTCTGAAACTGAAATTGAGTTTGACCAACTTGATATTTCACAAGTTGATCCTGTTAAAGGTACAATTTTTGTTATCAATTTTGTTGCTTTGCTAAGTGATGATGATGGTGATGAGTTTTTGTTGAAGAAACTCAATAATTGGGAAAGCAGGTATTTTTAGTTGATGATTACATGTCAATGATAGATTACTATAGAAAAATTGATCCTTTTAAGGATGTTATAATAATTTTAAGGATCTTTTTGGATTTATTTATTTGAGTTTATCTACTGCTAATCCGCTATAAATACTTAAGAGATTGTTTAAGTGAACTTATAGAAAAAGCTTATGACATTTTCGTAAGTTGTTTTCAGCTTATTTCAGTAAGCTCTATAGGATAGCTTATGAAAACAACTTATAAATTGCTACGAACACTTAATTAAATTGTTTATCCAAACACGACATAATTGGAATTCAATGATGAGTAATATAGTTTATGATTTGAAGTTTTTTTTGCCTGTTCATTTAATTATGATAGCTTGATAGCCTCTTAGTCTTAAAAATTTGTACAATTCATATTCATTCAATATTTTTGTTTCCTTTTTCTATAATATTGGTGTCTTTCTTTCCTCTTTTGTTGGTTACAAATTCCAATATTATGATGTATGGGATCAAACTTTGTCTGTCTTTCAATTTTGTTGTAAATTTGATTGCCGGACTTAGAGTTAAGGGGTATTACATAAATTACTACTTTTAATTGTACTATTATCCAAATTCACCTGCTATCTGTTTTGGAGACGCATTTCTGAAGTTGTCTATTACTGTCAATTTTTTAAACTGTTTTTCTATTTTGGATTGTAGTAGATATGGTGCACCTAGATATGTTTCCTAAAGTTGCTGTAAGTAATGATGTAAAATTGGAAGAAGTGAAAGATGATGTTAAACTGAATGAGGTGAAAGATGATGTTAAATCGGGTGCTAGACCGATTAATGTCAAGTCAGATGTTGGTCAATAAATTAGAAATAAATAACTATTTACTGCTCGTGAACATATGCTTGAATGAGTCTGCTTGGACGCCAGTAAATTGAGGTTTAGCATTGTAATCAGAAGGTCTGGCAGTGGTTCTGATAGAAGGCAAGCATTTGTAACCATGAGATGCGAGAGAAGTGGCATGTATTGATCGGAGGTGATCAGACTGGATCGTCGTGGCCTTTGCGTAGGACAGATGATGATGCTTATAGGAGAGGAGAAAAAGGGGGTGGTACCTGCAAGGTACTCCGATGCCAAAGTAAGTGTTTGGTCAAAAGAGAGAAAGCAAGTACAAGATTTCAAGTATTGGATATTGAATACCTGCCCCTCTCAAGTGAGAGGGTATTTATAGAAGTAACCCCCAACTTGGGGCCAAGGTTTCCCATGTGGTCGAAATATCTGGTCGACCAATGGGAAACTTCCAGGTGTAGGGCAATGCGCGTGGCCTTTTGACCTGGTCCAACTGTTTCTGTGGAATCCGGGGAGACAGTTGGTCGCGTGAACTATCAAGCAAGTGAGGGGGATATGTCCAACGGCTAGTTTCTGCCCAACGGCTAGTTTCTGCCCAACGGCTAGTTTCTGGCTATTGGGCCTGACCAGTAACTGGACTGGATTGGGCCTTGCCCGCAGGATCCTGGCCACCCGTCTCCCTAAAGGACTAGAGAAGCCTCTGTCTCTAGGGACTTACGATGGAACCACGGACCCAGACGAGCACATAGAAAACATAGATGCTCTTTTGGACTACAGAGGGGTACGAGGAGCCATTAAATGCCGCCTGTTCCCGACCACGCTCCGGAAGGGAGCAATGACCTGGTACAAGCAGCTGCCAGAAGAATCCATTACGTCCTGGAGGCAGCTGGGGAGGATTTTCTCCCGCCACTTTACCGCATCACGACGCCATCCAAAGACTGAGGCGTCCCTCGGAGCTGTCGTATAAGGAAGAGATGAGCCTCTTCGGGACTACATTGAGTGGTTCAACAAGGAGGCCGTCCAAGTGCCAACGACCGACAAAATGAAGAAATTCCTGCTCGAGCAGGGATTACGTCCTGGCTTAGACTTCGCGAAAGCCATCGGCCTCGATCCACCGAGGAACCTCAACGCCCTCCTCCACCAAGCCCAGTCGCATATACAGTACGAGGAGAAGGTTGCTGCCCACTCTGTCCGAGCTTCCCGACACCAAGAAGGTGCCCAGTTATCCAGAGTTGAAGAGCCCTCGACATCCCGTCGAGGAGATAAAAGACGCGACGATCGGCCTCGCGATGCACGCGAACAGAAGGGGCCTTCTGGGCGGTTCCATGACTATACCCCCCTCACTACTTCGAGGGAGAAAATCTTGTCCGAATGCGCCAACTCAGAGTTCAAACAGGCGGGAGTCCCTTTCCCCAAACAGCTGCCGGCCAGGCCAGGTGTAGACAAATCCAAGTATTGCCGCTTCCACAAGAGCCATGACCATACGACGGAAGAATGCATCCACCTCAGGGATGCCATAGAGATCCTCATTCGCGACGGCCACCTGAAGCAGTTCGCGAAAAAGAAAAAAGCTCCCCGGCAAGAAACCCAGGAAAGCAAGAAGGCTGCAGAAGAGACTCCGCCCTCCGATGACACCAGCGTACAGGTCGTTATGTCCATAACTCGGCCAGAAGACTTCTGCATCCCTGATAGTTTGCCCGTCTCCACGTTCCTCGCTGCTCACAGCCCGTGGAAGGCTTTCCCGTCAGCCATGGTCATCTCCGGTGGTGGATTCAACAAAATCACGGTCGGTTCAGTCAAGAGGAGATTCGATCAACTGATCAGCAAAAGCTCAAACGAAGTCACCACGCTGGATACCACTCGCAAAGGATCCGCTCCCATTTCCTTCTACAAGGAGGAGCTCCTCGGCGGGGCACCGAACTCAAGCATCCCGCTGCTCATCCGGGCAAGGATGGCGAACTTCGACATTTGTAGGATACTCGTAGACCAAGGCAGTTCAGTCGATATCATGTACAACCACTTGTTCGAAACACTGCAGCTGGACGACTCACACCTTACTCCATACGTTGGATCCGACCTGCAGGGATTCAACGGAGCGGCAACAAGGCCCCGAGGTTACGTAGAGCTCATCGTAACCTTCGGTTTAGGAAAGACAACCTGAGCAATCAAAGCACAGTTTCTGGTGATTGAATGCCTGTCACTATACCAGTGCATTTTTGGAAGGCCAACCCACGCAGAGTTGATTGCAGTGCCCTCCACCGTACATCTCAAGATGAAGTACTACACTTTTGAAAGGATGGTTGCCACCCTCCACGGCGACATCGAAGCTGCCCGTCGATGCTTTGAAGCAGCATCAAAAGGACTAAGCACCATCTCAGCAAGACCGAGGACATCTGGCCGTCCCCCTCTGCCCAGCAGCTTCGAGCAGCCAAAACCGCTCCCCCAGGTCGAATCTATCGACTTGGACAGCCGTTTCAGCGAGGAAGATCACGCCAAAGACCCAACGTCCTCGGGCAACCAGTCCAACAACAGCGGCCATCTCCTACGCCCTATCCCAGATGGCAACTTCGAGATCGTTCCGTTCGGAGAAGACCCCCAACGAGGAGTGAAGATCGGAGCTGACCTCCCCGACCTGGCCAAGAGACAACTGAAAGCGTGCCTCCGGGAGAACGCATACTTGTTCGCATGGAGCACTGCTGAGATGCCAGGATTGGACCCCTCAGTCGCTTGCCACCAGCTTACAATTGATCCGGCCGTCAAAGTCGTTGCCCAGCGCAGAAGGAAACAGTCCCCGGAGAAGATGGAAGCCGCGGAGAAAGCTGTCAAAGACCTTCTAGAAGCTAGGTTTATTTCTGAGGCCAAATACACTACATGACTCTCAAATGTTGTACTTGTAAGAAAAAATAATGGCAAATAGAGGATGTGCGTTGATTATACCGATGTTAATAAGGCCTGTCCGAAGGACGCCTACCCCCTCCCCAATATAGATAAACTCGTAGATAACTCAGCAGGTTTTAAACTTTTATCGTTCCTCGACGCCTACTCGGGCTACAACCAAATCCCAATGGCCGCGAGCGATAAAACTTACACGACCTTCATGACCGAATCGGGCAACTATTACTACAACGTAATGCCCTTCGGCCTGAAGAACGCCGGTGCCACATACCAACGGATGATGAACAAAGTCTTCCAAGGACAAATAGGCGACATGCTCGAGGTATACATGGACGACATGATCGTCAAGTCCCATGATGAACTAGACCATGTCGCCCATCTTCAAAAAAATTTCGAGTAAGCAAGAAAGTATCAAATGCGTTTTAACCCAGAGAAGTGCATGTTCGGTGTACGGGCAGGAAAATTCCTTGGCTTCTACCTAACGGAACGAGGAATAGAAGCTAACCCTGACAAATTTCGGGCATTATCTGAGTTCCCAACGCCCACGTCTAAGAATAACATCCAGTCCCTCAACGGGGGTACTTACCTCGTTGTCCCGCTTCGTCGCAAAGTCTGCCCAACACGCCCTTCCTTTCTTCAAGCTCTTGCGAAAAGAAGCAGCGTTTGAATGGACCGAAGAATGCGAAGCATCCCTCCTTCACTTGAAGCAAGCTCTATCGAAACCGCCCGTATTATCACGGCCAGATACCGGGGAGGTCTTGTTCCTATACCTCGTCGTCACTGTCGAGGCCGTTAGCGCCGTTCTCATTCGCGAGAATCCTGGCTGGCAAAAGCCAGTATACTTCACGAGCAAAGCGTTGCAGGATGCGGAGTTGCGATATCAGCAGATAGAGAAGGTAGCATTGGCCCTCGTCAACGCCGCCAGACGACTGAGACACTATTTCTTGGCCCACACGATCGTAGTAAGGACGGATCAGCCCATCAAGCAATTACTGGGCCGGCCAGACATGGCCGGTCGAATGCTCAAGTGGTCGTTGGAGCTGTCCGAATTCGACGTCCGGTATAAAAGCAGAAAAGCTCTTAAAGCACAGGCCCTGGCCGATTTCGTGGCAGAAGTAACCTTCTCAGACTCCTCGCCCCACATAGCAAACAGATGGACCATCTACGTGGACGGAGCCTCCAGCTCGAGCGGCAGCGGGGCAGGAGTAATTCTGGAGAACGACGAAAGGACCATAGTCGAGGCCTCTCTCACATTGTCCTTTCCCACGTCAAACAACCAGGCCGAGTATGAAGCCTTCCTCGCCTGTTTGCGCCTAGCCGAAGACCTAGGGGCTGAAGAAATCGTCATCTGCACGGACTCTCAGCTCGTAGCCCACCAGATATCCGGGGAGTATCAGGCCAAAAACGACAGTCTCTCTGAATACCTCACCCTAGTCAAGGAAAAAATGTCGAAGTTCAGAACGGTAGAAGTAAGACATGTTCCACGCGAACACAATGTGCGAGCAGACGTCTTGTCCAAACTAGCAAGCACTAAGAGGAAAGGTGGAAACAGGTCAGTCATCCAAGAGATACTTCCCCGGTCCAGCATCGATAAGGGATCGTCGACCCTACCCGTGCACGCGATCGGGGACAACGATTGCTGGATGACGCCCGTGTACAACTACCTCACCAGGGACGAACTTCCGGATGACCTCAAGGAAGCCAGCACCATCAGACGAAGAGCTTGCTCGTATGTCATCCTCGAAAACAAACTCTACTGGCAGGGCTTCTCCATACCACTGCTCAAGTGCATAGAGGAGGAGGTTGTCCCCCACGTATTACGAGAAATCCATGAAGGCATCAACGCCCAGCACCTGGGAGGAAGGTCCCTTGCCCGCAAGGCCCTCCGGGCAGGGTACTACTGGCCAACCATGCAACAAGACGCCAAGGAGCATGTGAAGAAATGTGACAAATGCCAACGGCACAGAGATATGCACCTAGCTCCACCTAACGAACTCAAGAGCATGACCTCCCCGTGGCCGTTCGCCATCCTAGGACCCTTCGTGACGGGGTCCAGCCAAAACAAATACCTGATAGTGGGCGTAGATTATTTCACAAAATGGATAGAAGCAGAAGCCTTGGCAAAGATAACAGCACTTAACATTATGCGCTTTTACAAGCGAAACATCCTTGCCCGTTTTGGGGTTCCCCAAGCAATCGTCACGGACAATGGAACACAATTCACAGACAAGAAGTTCCAAGACTTTGTCGCCCATCTCGGAACAAGGTAGCACTTCGCTTCTGTGGAGCATCCCCAGACCAACGGGCAGGCGGAAGCGGCCAACCGCGTCATTCTGCGTGGCCTCAAGCGAAGACTGGATGAAACGAAGAAAGCCTGGGTCGAGGAGCTCTACAGCGTCTTATGGGCATACCGCACTACCCCCCAGTCCACCACCGGGGAAACGCCTTTCCGCTTAGCATATGGCATGGAGGCCGTTTTACCCATTGAAATCCACGTACCGTCCAGAAGGACCGAATCACCTCTAGACGAGGAAATGAATAACGAAGCAATAAGAGAAGAGCTCGACCTTGTCGATGAAATCCGAACAGGAGAAGCCCTCCGCGAAGCATCTCTTAAGCAGAAAATAGCAATCAGGCACAACGCCAAAGTATTACGACGGGAGTTCGACGTGGGCAGCCTTGTCCTGCGAAGAAACCACAAGGACTCTCGCGAAGGCAAACTAGCAGCCAACTGGGAAGGGCCATACATAGTCCGTGCCAAAACGGGAAATGATGCATACTTCCTCAAAAACCTTAACGGGGATGCACTCCCTCGACCATGGAACGCTGAGAAAGTTAAGCAATACTACAGCTAAAGTAACCATAGGCTTCCTTGCTTCAAAGGACCACCTAACGGTCATCATGCTCGTCCAGGTACAAACGACGCATGCACACAAAGTAGAATCCCGCTCAAGCAAACGAGCCGGAACTCTGCTCGTCGGCGGTCCTCAACCGAGCACCGCCTTCGCCCAAGTACCATGATTGACAGAACCCCAACTCGCGATGGGACGTTCACGCCGCGACCTCAGGCCTCAATCGCGACCTGAGATCAGCCACCTCGCCAGGACCTTCCTCGGCTATTCGACCAGTTCTCCGCACTGGCGAATTCACACACAACGAGCTTCTTTTCAAAAGAAAACTCTGTTAACAGACACACCCTCCGACGGGCAGTCAAACATACATTCACAGCGAGCATGCATACAACATTTAGCAAAAATAAACGCAAGTAAAATCATGCACGCAAAGAAGACAAATATAATTAACATAACAAATGACCACAAGGGTCATGATTGTGCGGTATTACATAGAACGGGGCCATGCCCCCAAAATAAAGTTACAAATAATCAACGGCACGCAGGCCGGACATAATACAACAACACCAGAATAACCAAACTCCTCATCCTTCCACATGCTCGGGCGACACGGGCTCAGGTCCCTGCTCCTCCACAGGCTGGTCCTCGGTCTGGACTTCGGGGGTATCAAGAACAAGGCCTGCGGGTAAGACGACGCGACCATCTTCCACACGCGCAAGATAGTGGATACCCTCAGTCGAAATCTCCAGCCCAGGGTTCACCGCCCACAACTGGGCCATGGCACTGTCGAAGGACTCCATTGCCACGGCGATACCATCATCCTCGGCCTGCACAATGCTGGTGACCAGCTCAGCCCTAGTCTTCAACACTTTAATCTCATCCGGTTCATCAGCACCCGGGGCACTAGCCGCCATCAACTCCTTGTTCAACTCCTCGGCAGCCTTCTTCTCCGCCTTCAGCTTGGTGACCTCCTCTTTCAGCTTGGCCGTCTCCTCCTCGGACTTCCTCCTAGCATCACGAGCACCCTTGACTTCCTCCTTCAAGGTCGTCTCAGAAGCCCGGGCAACAGTAAGTTCGGCCTCAAGAGCAGTGTCCCCTTCCGCATAAATGGCCGCCATCTCCAGCATCCTCACAAGGGCAGAAGCATCCTGGGCAACCAGCGCCCTCTTGCTCGCCCGGTCCATGCCCTCCAAGCTAAGAGACTCAGCCCAAGGAACGACCAGGGTATTGCCCTCAAAAAATCTTTTGTCAAGGATGCACGGGGGGAGCTCAAATTTGCCTTTCTTTGGCGCACGAGTCAGGTCCACAACATCTAACGTCCGTGGCCGCTTCGCCCGCCTGGTCAGAGGCAATGGAGAGTCCCGTGGACCAGGAGAGGGCGTCGAAGAAGTCCCCGGAGCAGTTTGAACGAGGGAAGGAGCCCGAGTACCAGCAGCAGTCCGGGTCTTAGGGGGAGCCGCTCCAGCCTTACCCCTCGCCATGGCGTTCCTCACCACACGATCACGAGCTTGAGGCATCTCACCTGCACAAATGAAAACGAACACGTTAGCGACGGGGAAAAAGAAATAACAAATAAAGTCTAAGTAACTATGACTACCGAGCAGCTTCTCGGCATCCGCGGGAGTCTTGCACTCCAGCAGTGCCTTCACGTTGATAAACCTGCGCTCAACTCTCTGGCTCCCGTCATCCTCGTAGATAGGGTTACCCTTGCTCGTCCAGCAGCTCGCAATATCGAAGGAGTTGACCCACTTCACCAGCGTCTCATAGGACACAGCATCCTACCCGCGTAACGCCCTCGGCTCGAAGACGTAGGCACTGGGCTTCTTGGAGAAATGGTCAGGTGCCCAGCAGATCGGGAACTTGTACACCCTCTCCCCGATGTACTTCCCCTCATCGTTGAGTAGCTCCTCTCCGTTCTCATCATACTCTACCTCCCAGGCATACACGTTGTCCTGAGCAGCTTCGGACACCGGCTCGACGATGAAGTACCGTCCCTTGAACGTTCGGATGGACTCCGAGAACGGCTTAAACAACTTTCTGGGCTGCTTCAAGGAGACCCATCCGTACCTTTTCCCCGCCAGCTGCCGTTGTAGATGGAAAACAACAAAGAATAGAGGAAGGGTAGTCCCCAGAGCAAGGTGCTCGCACACCAACTCGAAAGACCGTATAAAGGCCAGTGAATTGGGGTGGAGTTGAGAAGGCGTCAGCTTCAGATGCTCAAACACCGACCGCTGGAACTCAGTGAAGGGCAACCTCAGCCCCAACTCCTTGAAAGCATATTCATACATCGCGAAGCAGTCCCCAAAGCTCGAGCAGACCCGCTCATCCGAATTAGGCAAAAGCACTCTCCACTCACCCGCTGGCCCCACCTCGGTAAAGGCGTCCCCCCGCAGACCTAGCAAACGTGGAAATATGTTCGGAAGGCTCGGCCACCTCCCACTCTTCCGGGCAGAATCCGTCAACATCCTCTTCCATTACATCCTTCTCCACAACGTCCAAATCCTCTCCCTCCTCAGCTTCGCTCTCTTCCCCCTCGACTTCGCTCGAGGAGTTCGATGCCGTCGAGCTCGAAGACGCAGAACTCGAGGCTGTTGCATTGCTACTCTCATCGGAGACGGTTTCCTCCTCGGATGTGACAGGGATAACTTCCCTCTCTGGCTCCATCGCCCTTGCGATCACCTGAAAAAGCAGAGAAAGACAGTGAATTTGACAGGAAATCAAATCCACCCTTCCACCGCTAAGTCAAGTGAAAGGGCGCGCGGAAGGCTAAGGACAACGTCCCCGGCCTAAGCCCTAACATCAACGAAGAAAGAAAAACCTCCCCGCGAGGAGATGCCTGAGACATACCATCTTCATACGAGGAACCTCCCCGCGCTCGTGCCCAGATTCCTTTTGAAGCTCTGCCGGAAATTGCAAGGCTCCACCGGAATCTGGAAACATTCCATCAGAAAATTCACCATTCCATCGGGAGATGGTAAGACGCGGTGGTCACGACTCACAGCCACGACGTGGACCACCACGTTCGACAAACACACTACCTACTCCGGCGAGATGCTTGAAGCAGCAGATGGGCAGAACCACCGCCCACCACCAACACTCACCGGAAACCTACCTATTTTGTCACCTAAAACTAACCCTAGCCGCATGCGATCTACCATTAACAATAAGAGAAAGTAAAACAAACTGGAAATCAGAAAACTTACTTGATTTGAGTAGAAGAGAAAGACTGCTCGAAACTAGGCACGGTGGTCGGTTGCTCTGAAGACGGCGACGGGCAAGAACGCTGATGACGACGAAGAAAAATCAGAAGGGAAAAAGTGCAATATGGGACAACCTTCCCACTTTTATACTGAGGGGCACGTGCACACACGCGCCCGTAGGCAATAATGACTGCCCACTAGCCATAATTACCTACTAACTACTACACAGGGCTCGATGCACACGTGGCAACCCAACGTTTCCCTTTCTGTCTGACGCTTTATCTTCCCGAATACCGGGCAATAGGGTCACGACCACGAACATCACGAACACCAGGGGCCACGAGCGCCTCGAGACTTTCATCCTCGTCTCCAAACAACGATTCCGCGTTAGCTCCCCCGATCGACGAGCAGTCCTTAAGTCATCACTCCCATGCTCGGGAGCAACGACTTAGGGGGCTCCTGTTCTGGACTGGACCAATGGCTAGAATTGGCCCAATCCGCCTCCGCTCCTGAGCGGTCCAAATTGCCTAAAGCCCAATCCACAGAGGGGCAAAAATGACCTTTCTGCCCCTCCAACTGGGCAAGGAACGCAACGTCCTCCCCGGCTCTCATGCCCGTTACGCACAGCTTCCTCGCTGCCCGAACAACAAGGGACAGGTGCCCGGAACTGCGGTTTTGCCCGACACAACGGCTAGTTTCTGGCACCCTGCCCGATATAACGGCTAGTTTGGGCAGTTACCTATTCTTGGGGGAAAACGGTTATTTTGCCCCGAAAATAGGACCGTTGGTCACGCGCTGGGGGCTCTATATAAACCCTCTCGCTTGAGAGGGTCAGGTATCCATTTTTTTCACCCTAAGAATACACTTTGTACTTGCCCCTTTCCTCTGACCTTTTCTTACTTGAGCGTTGGAGTGCATTGCAGGTACACCCCCCTCTCCTCATTCTCAAGGCGAACATACTGCACGCCTGACGACCAGCATCCAGCTGAGCACCTTACCTTCTGACGACCAGCTTACGTGGACCTGTTCGTATACTCCGGATCATAATCGATACACATTTTTTGTATATATTGTCGTAAACGATATAACCTTAATACAATTTAATATATAAGTAATATATATTCAACAATGATGGTGTTAATGTCGACTGTTTCAGTTCATAAATTTCATGGTTTGCATTTTTTGTTTTCGCATACACAGGTTTTGGTTTGAATCTGGTTTAGGATAAATTCTGGATATGCATATCCAAATAAACCTCATACATATTAAAAAAAAATACATTAGGTAACTTTTCATATATGCATATCCGTAAACACCCTTTTTCATTAAAAAAAATCAGGTTTTAACCAGAGATGCATATTTGAAAAGTGACCTGATGCCATGATAAGGTTTCTAAGGTCCAAAGTGACCTAATACTTGTTGTCATACCCTCATTTTCTCCTCAGCCTTTCATATCATGCATTTATCACAACATCACATAGTGCATATCAAGCATAAGAGTGTGCAAAAGAGTTTTAAGAGAAGATGATCGCTTAATCGAAGGCACAACCCTTCGCGCGAAAGGCGCGGAAAACGGTTCGAACAGAGTCGCCACCAAACTTTATTTATCCCAAAGAGAGGGAAAGGAAAATATCGAGAAAACCTTTAAGAAGAGATATAAGAACATGGTCGTCGCAACCACATTCTGAGTTCGGGAGTCGGTTACGTGAGAGGAAGGTACGCGCACCCCCTCACGACCGTTGTACTCAACGGGAACCTCTTGATTCGAATCGCGATACTCGTTAGCTAAGTTTGCTTGTTTTCTTCTCTAAAATACATGCGGGAAGATGGTAGTGTGGAAAAGGTGGAAAAAGAAAAAGTGTGGACGTAAATGGGGAAAAAGGAAAAGTGTGCTCGCCAAGATCATCGCAATCTTGTGCCTACGTACCTTTATTCGGACGAGAATAAAGAATCAGAGCAGTCGTAGTTCGTGGTACGCCAACGAAACAAGGGAGTTGGTTGATTTTTAAGAGAGGCGTCAATTGCTCACACACGAGTAAGAGAACTCCCACCCAAACAATCGAAGAAAGATCAAAGACTTGAACCCCCATTTTTCACCTTGAAAGAGTTTCGATAGTTACTGTCATTTTGAGGTTTGATTATGAAAGTCCGCTTGACGTGGGATCAAGGGTTTATTGTATGCGCTTGGTTATTTTGAAAAGGATTTGATTTGTTAAAAAAAGAGGCGTCAATTGCTCACACACGAGTAAGAGAACTCGCACCCAAACAATCGAAGGAAGATCAAAGACTTGAACCCCCCATTTTTCACCTTAAAAGAGTTACGATAGTTATTAGTTGTTTTTGAAGTTTAATTATGAAAATCCGCTTGACGTTGGATCAAGGGTTTATTTGTTATGAAAATGAGTTTGGTTTGAAAATGGCTCGACGACGAATCTAGGGTTTGGTTGAAAATGGCTCGACGACGAATAGAGGGTTTGGTTGAAAAAGGTTTGTTTGAAAATGGCTCAACGACGAATCGAGAATTAGTTTGAAAATGGGTTGTCTATGCTAGTCCCTAAGGGTGCTCCTAGTAAACAAACCACAATCAAAGCAATAATAACTGCGTACATCGGAATGGGAGAGGGGTACATGTAAAGTACAAGGGATGACATAAAATAAAGGGTCTCATTGTATGGTAGCCTAAAAGAAAGGCGTGTGTGTGCGAAGGTGTCCTAAACTAAACCTCGAACCAAAGTTGCCAAGTAGATGATCATAACCAACAGTCCATCAATTTATTGTTTTAGGGTTTCGATAATTGTTAATGTTTTTTTTTTGGTTAAGGTGTGAACAAACAAATAAAAATGGTTAGATAAATATGAATATGGATATGAACAATATGAATAATATGAATATGAACAATACAATAATCGAGATAAAATGGACAAGATATAATATTGACATAAAATTAAAGTTGGTCTCGTCTTAATCGGAATTTAATCGAGAAATCGATACTCAACGATTTTGACTTTCCTTGACCAAAAGTGAAAATAAAAGAATATGAGGTAATCAAAATTAAATAGAAATTAGAAATTAAATCGGAAAACTAGGAAAGGCCTCATCTTTACTAAGATTTTTAATCGAAAAATCGATAATCTTTAGTATTTGATTTTCATTGACCCAAAAATGAATAAGAATAATGGAAAAAATAATGGAAATGAAATAAATTCGAAAATGATAAGAAAAATAATAAAGGTCTCACCTTTATCAAGATGTAAAATCAAAAATCGATAAATCTTAATATTTTGGTTTTCATTGACCCAAAATAAATGTAAATGAAATAAAAATAATAGAAATGAAATAAAATCGAAAAGGTATAGGAAAAAGAATAAAGGTCTCACCTTTATCGAGATTAAGTCGAGAAATCGACAAATCGTCGATGTTTTGGTTTTCATTGACCCAAAATAAATGTAATGAAATAAATTGAAATAAAAAATAAATAGGCCTCATATAAATCAAGATTTTGAATCGATTTCAGAAAATCAACTTTAATCATGATATTTTTGATATCATTGGCCCAAAAATAAATTGAAATGAGAATCAAAAAGAGAAATGAGACGTAGATCAAAATAAAGTGGAAAGTGAGAAGCAAATAAAAATATCAAAGGTTATTAACATATGAAGATAAAATCCAACTCAAGAAATCAAAACCATTTGAATTCTAAAAACTTAAACAACAATAAAAAAAAAAGTTTCAAAAAATAAGTAAAAAAGTCAACAAATGGGAGTGCAAGCAGTAAGGTGATGGTGTGATGTTACGAAATCCATATGGGCCTAGCCCATGATAAGAAACAGAAACGGGTGAATCTTGAGAATCATATGGGTTTAAAACCCCATCCTCTCTTACTCAAACATCACGATCCAAAAAAAACAGACCAAACAGTATCAGCTTAAAAATAATTCCTGATAAACCAAACGCAGGTCTATACAGTATCACCAACAAATCAGAAAATACACAAGGTTTCACAAAGTCAAAATGAGAAGAAATAAGCAAACACGGTCCAAAAACAACATCCATTTCCAACCTTTTCGCGGACAATAAACTCCCTCCGTCTGATTCAAGGTTTGGTTCGTATCAATTCATTCCTCCGTTTTGTTCACGAAGGTTCGTCTTATTTCAATATATCTCTCTTCATCTCTGTTCTCTGTTTCTGGGTTTGTGTGGCTGAGTGATGATTGAGGGTGATTTGGGTCCGTGATTTGGAAGGTTTGAAAGGGTTTATGCGGCTTGTGAATGGATTCTATTTGGGTTGATGAATGAAAGGAGGTTGAAGGTTGGGTAGTGGGTTTGTCGCTGTTCAGAAGGGTTAGGTTGAAGAATCAGGGTCGGGTTGTTGAATCGAATGAGGTTCGGAGTTGTTGTGGATTCCGTCCGAAAAATGAAGGTTGTGTGATTCATTATATAGAGGGGACTGAAGGGTGTTTTGGGCAAAGATTGTGATGAAAATTCGTGAGCTGGCTGTCAACTTGCGTTGATTATGGTTTAGCAGAATTGTGATCCTAACGTTTTCCACGTGATGTACGATCTCTTTTTTATTTGTGGGGTCCTGATGAGGTTGGAGATCATTTTTAATTTTCTGTTGTTGGCCGTGATGGCATGGAATTTAATGATGTTGTGATTTTATGATTTGCAGGGCATTTGTGAGTTTGAACGACTTTGGTGCGTGGATGGTGCATGGTTTTGTACTGTGGTCATGTCAAGTGGCTAGCTCATTTTTCTTTCTACTGCTATTGGTTGAGTTTATGATTTTTGTGCAGGTCTTTTGGATGGTCAAGATATAGTACATGGGCTGCCATTTGAAGCAATGTGAGCCGCAGCAACAAGAATGCCAATGAAGGCATGATGATTAGCAGCTCTATTGTTTGGCTAATTGTGATGGTGGCTGCTGGAGCTTTGTGAGGTTCAACTTGTAACTTTGCCTTGCTGTGTGATCTTGTAGTGATCCTTTTGTAATAGTTGAAAATTTATGAGCCTTTTTATTTCTTGTAAAAGTTTTGTAATGGAGAAAACTTGTAATAGTTTTGTAATGGAGAAAAGGAAAAGGTTGCATCCGTGGCTGACATATTAGCTCGATGTCCGTGCCAACTTTTATGAGCCTTTTTATTTTTTGTAATTTATTTGATTGGCAATTGGTTTGTAATGTATTCAAAATTTGGTCTAGGCTAAAAAATAGTATAGATGTATTGGTTTTGGATTAAATGAGGTTTTATTTGTTACAACTTGCCCTTTTTTTTTATAAAATTATGCATTGGGCTTGGCTTTGTATCATCTAAATTGGACTTTACTGTGTAGTATGGATCTTGAATGAATGAAAGAAAAAATGGATTATTTGAATAAATGGTATAAAATTGGGTTTTTTTTTGGAAAATGGATAATGTATGGATAATTGGAAACAAAGGATGAATGGTAAATAATGGTGAATGGACAATGAATTCTTGAACCAGAACCAAATATGCACTCCTTGACTGAGTTTAATCCAACATTGCCCTAGAATTGAATCCACAAAATGCATCAAAACCCTGAATTGGAATTGATCTAGTCCTTGACAACCTCTAAACTATGAAACTATTGAATTCAACACAGCCTGATAACTTGATCAACACACAGTTGAGTTGCCTTATACAAACCCTGATATGAGCTTCACACCCGTCATTTGAATCAATCACAACCAAAACTTTGATCCTAAAACAAACTTGTCTGACCATTGAACCTCGGCCACTACAACGACCAGAAACAATATATATATATATATATATATATATATTTTTGAATTTTCTGAATATGGCTAATGGATAGGAATACAGATGACAGTTATAGACAGGTAGGACAAATTTGGGGTATGACAGATGCCCCTATCTAATTGGCTTAAACCGAGTAAGATGAATTGCTACAACGTTCGCCCTTTCGAGGTAGAAGTCAATTAGATATGAAGAAGATCCTGAATTTGTCCGAAAAGAAAGAAAATGTTTGGGGTGTGGAATAACATATTAAATTGCCAAAAGTCGTTATCACCAAAAGGATGATAACAAGAGAATCTGACACCAAAAGGATGTCAGGCCTATCACCAAAAGGATGATAGTAAACACACGCACACGACCCTTCAACCAAAAGGATGAAAATGAGGTCAAAGTCTGCTATTACCAAACGGATAATAGGGCACACACACACACAGACCCTTCAACCAAAAGGATGAAAATGAGGTCAAAGCCTGCTATTACCAAATGGATAATAGGGCACACACGCACACAGACCCTTCCACCAAAAGGATGGAAATGAGGTCAAAACCTGCTATTACCAAAAGGATAATAGGACACACACGCACACAGACCCTTCCACCAAAAGGATGAAAATGAGGTCAAAGCCTGCTATTACCAAAAGGATAATAGGGCACACACACAGAGACCCTTCCACCAAAAGGATGAAAATGAGGTCAAAGCCTACTATTACCAAAAGGATAATAGGGCACACATACACATTCTGCTACTACCAAAAGGATAATATGGCACACAACACAGCCTGCTATTACCAAAAGGATAATAGGGAACACACACACAGACCCTCCCACCAAAAGGATGAGAATGAGGTCAAAGCCTGCTATTACCAAAAGGATAATAGGGCATACATACACAGCCTGCTACTACCAAAAGGATAGTATGACACACAACACAAAGGCTGTCACTCACCAAAAAGGATGACACACAGACCAAGGGTTTATGGATCGGCGACACCAAAAGGATGACAGATCAAAATAAGATACTACCACCAAAAGGATGATAGGAACTTCTTATTTGTGAGGACCAACATCAAAAGGATGAAGGTTAAATTGAAAATATGATTTCGGCTATCACCAAAAGGATGATAGAAAAGTTTTTATTTGAGGGTTACCAACACCAAAAGGATGCAGGTTGAATTGAATTGATTGGGTTTGGCTATCACCAAAAGGATGATAGTAAGGCAATTGACAAAAGGTCAAGTTTGCTGGGGATGTGATGAGATTTAATTGGAGACATCAACAAAAGGTTGAAGTAAAGAATTCAATGAGGAAGGCCCATGAAAAGGAAAGGGAAACAGTGAAAAATGAAGAAGGTAACCCGCCAAGATCTACGCAATCTTGTGCCTACGTATCTTTACTCGGACGAGAATAAAGAATCAGGGCAGTCGTAGTTCGACTTTAATGAGGAACGCTCACTGACTTGGAGGAATATTTATTGGTTGGGATGAGGATGACGACCTCATCAACAAAAGGTTGAGGAACACCACTTAATGAGGAACGCCCACTGACTTGCTTGGAGATCACAACTTTATCGACAAAAGGTTGAAGAACTTCATGAGGAACGCCCGTGAATTTGAAGGAGATGCCCTTGCCTGGGCTGAAGATTGCTTGAAATCTTGTCTTGAGCTTGGTCAACAAAAGGTTGAACAACTTCGTGAGGAACGCTCATGGATTTGAAGAAGATGCCCCTGGCTAAGCTGAAGATCGTCTTGCAGTCTCGAGATTGATCCTGGATCTCACACATGTATGAATGCTTGATTTTGTAATGAGGTGCAATGCAAATGCTGACGCACGAAGATGCAAGTGCTGGGAAGTATGATTTGGTTTATTGGGATGCATATGATGCAAATGATGTTTATGATGCCGAATGCGATGCATATGATGCGTATGATTGCAGACGGGTGATTGGATATGTTTGGAGGGGTACCATCGTGGTGGACTTCTGGGTAGTTGCCAATGCGGATTGTACTTTTAGGTGGTGGGAGGGATTTGATTTCCTCGACACTCAGTTTGTTGAAGACGCCATGATTGATGCAGATGAAGATGCTCTTGATGCCTCAACTTTGCTTGATAATCAGGGTTGCTTGCTGCAATGGGTCTTGCCCCAGTCTGCACATGGTAATGGTCTGCCCCTGATTAGCCAGTTCTGAAAGGATTTAATCTTTGAGCTTTGACGTGCTTTGAGATGACTTTGCCCCTGATTGAGCTATTGAAGGATTTTCCCCAGCGTATGGATTTGAGGTAGTCTTGCTTCGGGTCGGCACCACTGAGAGTTTAAGTTCCTCTTCGATTGCCCCTTGTTGGAATTGCTTTGATGTCTGGCACCGATTTGCAGTTAAAATCGCACATTCACAAATGGTAATCTTAGTACAATGCTCATGCAAGTTTTGTAAAAGAGTCGTATATTGGAGTGTCGTGATAGTGAAACTAATGGACCGTTAGCCCAAACGTGTTCTGATTTTGATGGTGTGAAAGATATAGCAAGGAGAATGACACCAATGCTGAAGATTGGAAAATATGAGGAGTCAGTTTATGCAACCTTGCAATAGTATGCTTTCAGAATAAACCTCGCCTCAATTAGGTCTTTCGAGGGTTGTAACGTGGTCTGCTTTACGGTTTATGATACAAAGGATAATAGGCTCAAAGTATGATTTGAGTCATACCCTAATTTTTAACCATAAGATTCCACGACTTCTTGCATCATCTGAATAATCATCTTTCATATCTGCATGCTTTATCACTAATGGATTTGTGCAGGAATTTTAATTTCTAGTGGAGATAGTACTTTTTCTCACAGTCCAGAGTTTCAAGACGTGGCCGTTGAATTCTGGTTCAAAAGGTCCTAAGGCTTTCTACCGGTTATGTTCCTCAGAATGTCTCAGAAGTTTCAGTGTGTATTCCAAGGAGAATCAGAGTCTTTTTTTCATTAGTGTTGAGCATGATCTTGCATCAAGTTCATAATGCAAGAGAAACTGTATTCTTATTTGTGAGGTGGCAACATTCAAGAGTTTTGGATAAATATACAAGAATTGATTTAAGGAGCATATCAAGATCAATTCAATTTCAAAATTCAACATAATCATTCAAGATTGCAATATAGAGCTTTTGGGTCATTAAAGTTCATTTCAAATTACAAGATGCGATTTGGATTCATAAGACCTTTTTCAAAAGTTCTCAAGTTTATACAAGATCAAAGATTACAAGTTTGGAACTTCAAATTAATTATTCAAGATTCAAGAGTGATTCTCATTCAATTTCAAAGGATCCAAAGTCAAGAAATGCTCATATGTCACAAGATAATTAAAGATGGTGAACTCAAAGTAAATATAGGCTGTTCATTGAATTCAAGAAGGTTCATGATACAATATACAAAGTTACTTTGAGGATTACATTTGATCCAAAGATTACAAAAGTTTCTATATGAGAACAATAAGTGTTCAAAATCATTTGCATAAATTAAAAAAAAAGCTTTTAAGACAGCTACACAATCTTCCGTAGTAGGTCCCGCATATGCAAGCATTAGCGTCAAGAATTCCAATACTGCTGTTATCCCCAAAACCGCGCCTTCATGTTGTAGAAGTATCATTTAACAACCCCACATCATCACAGCCAGGTCAGCAAATCAATGCACAATCAGATGTTAACATGAAAAACCAGCATTTTAAAATGTTTCCAATACCAACTTCAAACAATATCCAAACATAATTGAAAGGGAGGATATCATCATCAATAATATTCCCGACAAAACCAAGCAGAGGATCAAATTGAAAGGGAAAGAACCAAGAGTCAAGAAGTCATAAAATCAGCTCATAATCTAGCTTCTAAAACTGTGCTGACATGTTGAACATGAAAAAGGAAAAATTGAAACATGTTTCAAACGAAATTATCACCATCAATCACAGGTTCAAAGAAAATCACTGCAATAACTTCCCCTTTCCAAAACCAAAAAACAACAATAATATCACACGTTCAATTCACAATCAAGGAATTAAACTCACCCAGGCCTATAAAAGCAAGTTTCTCTCATTCGTATGGGAGGACCAGACAGCAGCAGTTCTCACAAATCACAAAACCACAACAAAGAATACTCGAATCATTGCAAAAAAAAAAGAGGGAACTTACATCAGAAAAATTCACAACCTTGCCACACACTGAGAACAGAGCATCAGTATTCACATTCATTCACTCACAAAAACCCAAAGAAATCCACAACAGCCACCGCAGATTCACACTCCCGCGCATCTCAAATCGCCGCCGAAGATATCGGTCAACCGTATCCGCGAAGACGAGCGACGCCGTCATCTTCACCGCAAACCTCCATACCCGAGCACGGCATCTTCCACGCCACCCCACACGTTGCCGACAATTTGCGTCCCACCGTAGGTAATACTGCTCTACTCGCCTTTAATTGATGATGTATGCCATTGTTGTTCACTGTTGATTGTTTAAAAAACCATGAAAATGTGAGAGTGAGAACCGAAATTGAACGAGAAAGAGATGAGAGATAACAGGGAAGGAACGGGAGAGACACCGTGAAAGGGTGACGGCCGGTGCGAGAAGGAAAAAAAAAGTACACGGTGGTGATTGGGAGAGCGAGGGCTATGAACACGACGACTGGGTTGGTTTTGAGGGTTTCGCGTGCCAGAGAGATATAGAGAACGAGAGAGGAGAAAGACCTGATGATTGATTAGCTGAATTTTTCTTTTTATGAAGTTCTTATATTTTTGTTGTTTTGGTATGGATCGTTTAGGCTATGAAACATCAGCCATAACATTTTTTTACACACCACTTCAACCGTGTAAACCCCCCATAGAGATAAATGGGCCTAGCCCATTTCGCTTTTTATTTTATTTTCCAGCCATGTTTTTTATTTTAAATAATTAGTTCTTGTCTTAATAAATTAAGCTAGACATTATTTGTTCACTTTTTGATTTAGATTTTAATTAATTAGTTCTTGTATTAGTTAATTAAAGGTCTAATTGGTTAATTGATTTCCTATTTAATCAGAATTCCAGTCAATTAGTGACAATCGTAGTTGATTGATCGATACATTATAGGTTAGCACTTTCCCTCTAATCAATTCCAAATGAAAGATTTTCCTCTGTTGACTACCATGTCACAGTTTATTCTACTTTTACAATCTTATCCATTTATCCAAACCATTTTTTTTCAAAATAAACTCTCGATTCACATCGAGCCATTTTTTTCCCTTTGTAAGTCGATTGCTTTTTAAGCATCGCCATCGACCTTTAGATCATTTCCCTTAGCAAGCCAGCAATAAATAACATAAATATTAACAAGAGGTTCCCGTAGAGTACTACAGACGTTTAGGATGCTAATACCTTCCCTAGGCGTAACCAACCCCCGAACCTTAGATCTCTTAGGTTTTTTTTCGTTCTTGAACCTTTCCTTTGGATAAATCAAAGACGGTGGTGAATTTAAAAGAAATGTGATTCAAGTTAATATAATAGCTTGGTATCCAATTCTCACTGCGACAGAAATGGCGACTTCACTGGGGATTTTTCGAGGGTTTCCCCTAACTTGTTTATATTTATGTTATTTATTTACTTGTTTGCCTATATATCTTTATATTTGTATATATACCTGGGTTTTCTGTGTGCAGGGTACTATTTGTGTGGTGAGACAAAGTCCTACACCCGGACTAGAGTGAAAAATAAGATAGGAAAACGGTGAGAATTCAAGGATACTTTGAGGGAGTCGATTCCTGAAAAAGTGAATTGAGACTTCACCACTCAGTCTAGGCCCTCTCGAATAAAATATATGTCCAACGAGTTCATCCGTGAAGACGATATGGTTTAGATCTAAAGGTCGTCGGGACTGGGGACCGTAGTTACCTTTAAACCAACTTGGCCTATTAGGGCGTAGTGCGGGGACTATGCGGGAGTCTATTTCTGCAATATTCGCTACGCGATACTACACTCAGACGAGATTCTCTTGAGGATATTATTGACTACCAAGTGATCTGGAAAATCGATAATATCCGAAAGATGGATTGTAGACTCTGGGAACTTTATAGAACCTGTTCGGCAGGTACATTTGAAACCATAGTACACACTTATTGGGAAGGGTAGACCATGGCTCCATGCTCGTGATCTTCAAACCTAAGCCTTGGTTTATTTGCCTGTATATGCGTATATATGTATACCTGTGTCTATGCATCCATTCATGCATTCATGCATAACCCTTTGGTTTCAAGGAACTCGATTGTTCTTTCCTTTGCAAAATCAATAAAATCATGGATGATAAAATGAAACCTTTTTCAGTCTCCCAAAATGTTTGAAACCTGCTATTGAGTTCCTTGAAACCATTGCATCGCATGACATATCATTTGCATCTTTGCATGCGTCCGTTTGTCCAGCAACTTATTTCCAGCTGTCTCTATCTTCCAGTGTTTCCTGTGAGTTGTCAAGCTGATTCCTCCACATAGATATCAAACTAGAGCTAGCTGCAGACGCATAATGGCAGAGCAAGAAGCACACAATGCTGAGATGCGAATGGAGATTGACGATCTTAAGTCAAGCATGGCAAAGCTCACTGAAATGCTCCAAGTCTTAATTGCTAGAGGAGAGCAACCCCAAAGGACTGCCATCCAAGAAGTTTCAACTACTGATCCTCAACCTATTCATGTGCCACCTTCCACTTGGCCAGAGTTTGGTTTACCTCACAACTACTCTCCACCTCTTGCATCTACTAGTATGATTGGTCAGACTGTTGGACCAGTTTTTCAAGTTCCAGTTTTCTCCGAGCCTAAACCTGTGGTTCATGCTGCTGCCCAGACCACTCGACCTCCATTTGAGAACCCTCTTTATGAGTACAATGCTGCCAATGCTCAGGGTGAAGACCATGAAGATTTTGTTGAACCCGCGATTGTCCGTGAACATTTTCAAACTATAGACAAGAGACTTAAAGCCGTAGAGGATACTGATTTCTTCAACATTGATGCAGAAAACATGGGTTTGGTTTCTGACCTTGTTATGCCTGCTAAGTTCAAGGCTATCTATTTTGTGAAGTACAAAGGTGATTCTTGTCCAAAAGCTCATTTGGTCATGTATACCCGAAAGATGGCTGCTCATGCCAAGAATCAAAAGTTGCTCATCCACTGTTTTCAAGATAGTCTGAGTGGAGCTTCTCTAAAATGGTATATGAATCTTGAACAGAACAGCATTCACTGTTTCCAAGATCTTATTAATGCCTTCATGAAGCAATACAAATATAACCTTAACATGGCTCCTGATCGTCGTCAGCTTCAAAACATGTCTCAGAAGGATAAAGAGTCTTTCAAGGAATATGCTCAGCGCTGGAGAGAGTTGGCTTCTCAAGTTGAACCTCCTTTGGCAGAGAAGGAATTAACTGGATTGTTTATGGACACCTTGTCTACATTCTACTGGGAAAAGATGATTGGTAGTGTTTCCTCCAGCTTCACGGATTTGGTTACTATTGGTCAAAGACTCGAAGAAGGACTTAAGAATGGTAAAGTATCTAAGGCTGCTGAATCTTCTAATAGTGCTAAGAAATCCTATAGGAACTTCCAGAAGAAGAGAGAAGATCAGACCAATGCTGTTATGTTTGAAACCAGAAGGCCTCGTCCTCGACCACAGTATGCTGACCACCCTGATATTACTGCTGTTTCTCCTGTGGTTACTGCTCCACGACCAGCTCAAGCTCCTCAACGTCCGGCTGTTGGACAGAGTCAGTACCGTAATAGGAATAATTTTGATCCTATTCCAATGACATACACTGAACTTTATCCTGGGCTAGTTCAGAAAGGTTTGATTACTACAAGGCCTCTGCCTCCTCCTCCAAATCCTCTTCCAGCCGGCTATAGGACCGATCTTCATTGTGAATACCATCAAGGTGGTGCAGGTCATAACTTGGAAGGTTGTTTTGCACTGAAGGCTAGAGTACAAGAGTTGATCAGAATTGGTATTCTCTCCTTTCGTGACACCAATCTGAATGTCAAGAACAATCCTTTGCCAGAGCACGCTAAGTGAGGCTTCGGTTGACTTCAGCAGACTTCAGTGTTTCAGACAGGACAGCTCACTCTTGTTTCTGACTAGTCACTAGACTTTTGTTTCTTGTTGTTTGCATTTTCCTTATTTGTATTAGCTGTTTGCTTTCGATTTATGTGTGTACTTTCATAATTAATAAAACGAGCATCGTAACTTTTGGATTCAATTTCATTTTCTTTTGTTATTTACATCTTTACGCTTTATAAAAAAAACAAAAACAAAAACAAAAACAAAAACAAATTTTTTTTACCTCTTTTCCACTTTCTTTTTTCTGATTATGCAAAGATTGGAGGGAGGATGATGAATACAAAATACTCATAATTGTTGTCGGTATGCTTTCAAATCAAAACTTTGCTGAGGATGTAAGGCATTGGTTCAATTCCCAAACACTGGAAAAATAAGGAAGATAACCCCGC
Organism: Lathyrus tuberosus; assembly: GCA_022829125.1. Lineage (NCBI taxonomy): Eukaryota > Viridiplantae > Streptophyta > Magnoliopsida > Fabales > Fabaceae > Lathyrus > Lathyrus tuberosus. Next base: position 10,710,768 of record JALAZF010000095.1, read on the forward strand.
GTCAACCCCTTTGAGCCTTGAAGTAGGAGTTCCTTTTCTTTACAAATAAAAACCCGCAATCTTAACCTGGGGCAGGGTAGTTCTCAGTTAACTTGATTGTGCATTCAAGACGCCTTTCATATAAAGGTTGCATTCACAGTTTCCCTTCGCACACAGCAATCAAGTGTTGAAGATGTTTTCAAATCAGAAGCCAATGATAGTTCACTGTAATCATTAAGTTAGGCATTCACAACCTTTCAACTCTTCCAAATCAAATGAACAAGTGTTGTACAAGTTGTTCCCAAAGTGACAAATGAAGAAGGATCGTCAAGAAATCTTTACTAAAAAATTAGCCGAGTCCCTTTCAAGGCGAAAGCTAAGAAAGATGGGAAACTCATGACATTACCTTCTACAAGACAAATAAGAACAAGTTTGTATGACAACCAAATGTTGTAAGGAAGTAGTGACTGCCATCTCAAAAGTCCCTTAACTTCTGAACCATCATCACTACCATCTGTACAATCCCTAACCTATGGAAACCTGAGTGCATAGTCTGAGTTAACTGAGCGTAGGATCGGAGATCATCACGAAGATTGGGCGGGTACCAAATAAACTTTGAGCCTTTATCTTTGTTTCTTAAACCGTGAACCAGGCCACGTTATAACCCTCAAAAGACCTAATTGAAGAAAGGTTATTTTGAAAGCATACTACAGCAAGGTTGCGTAAACTGACTCCTAAAGATTTTTGCAGATCATTTGTTTTGGTATTGCGCCTTTTACTTTACCTCTCACTTTAAATATCTTGAACCACCGTGTTCAGACTAATGACTCATATGCTTTTGCATCTTCCCAAAAATGATTTTGATTTCAAAAGTTGCATGAACTTTGCATTTACTATGTTTGTATGAACACTTTTGTTTGCAAACTGGTTTCCTCTTAAGTAATTTTCAAACATTTGAGAAACTTGGTCAGTGATCCAATCAGGGGCAAGTTCCTTCCAGATCCTATTGAGAATCAGTTCAAGATTTGTTCAGTGCAAGTCCTTCTCAGAATTGGTTTATACAGAAGATTTTTCAAGACTCATACTGGGGCAAGCTTTCTAAGAGCACAGTGAAATAGTCATTTCAGAATCATCCAGCTGAAGCAATGATCATTTCATCAACAACAGTCAACTAATCTGGGGCAGTTTACTTGAAGAATTCCTGAGCAGTTTTCCATCTTTCCTATAAGGATTATCAACTTGATACAGTTTACCAGTGTGACTGAGATGTGTTCAGCAGTAGCATCTAGTCCCTGAGCAGAATGGCAGTGATCTCCGTGTTGAGGAATCAGTCTTCCAGTCTTGTCTTCTCCACTAAAAGAGTTGAGTCGTGTCGTCGACATCTGCGTTACATTTACATTTGCATTTGATCATATATCATGGCATAATTCATATACCATATGCATAGCAAGAGTGTCATCCTCATTTGCACTCATTTGCATTCTCCATAGGTCGTGTCGTTATCCACGTCTTACCTTGTGGTCAAAGTCCAACTTACTTGGCACCTACCAAACAGATATTGTAGCGTTTATCCAATGCTTTCTTGGGTATCTCCTTGTTCAGATTCGTTCAATGCTTTCCGGGACGTTATGGTTTTCCTTACATCCAATGCATTCTTGGATTTCACCTTTTGTCTCATTTGCGTCTGATGCCTTCTCAGATTTTGAGTCGTATCTTTCATTCAAAGCCATTATTGGATGATTGGTTTCTTTGCATTCAATGCTATTCTTGAATGTAGTCTTTGTTCACAATCATCTAAAGCCATTATTAGATATTGTGATTATACCTTTTATTCAAAGCCATTATTGGATGTCAGGTTTCTTTACCTTGTTCACTTTCATCTGAAGCCATTATCAGATATTGTGAGTGTACCTTTCATTCAAAGCCATTATTGGATGACTGGTTTCTTTGCGTCCAATGCTTTCTTGGATCCCTACTTTGTTCACATTCATCTAAAGCCAGTTTTAGATATTGTGATTATACCTTTCATCCAAGGCCATTATTGGATGTCTGGTTTCTCTACCTTGTTCACTTTGTCTAAAGCCATTATTAGATATTGTGATTGTACCTTTCATTCAAAACCATTATTGGATGTCTGGTTTCTTTACCTTATTCACTTTCATCTGAAGCCATTATCAGATATTGTGAGTGTACCTTTCGTTCAAAGCCATTATTGGATGACTAGTTTCTTTGTGTCCGATGCCTTCTCGGATTACATTATTTTGTCTCATTCTCATCTGTTACCTTCTTAGATATTGTGAGTTTACCTTTCATCCAAAGCCATTATTGGATGTTTGGTGCTTTTTTTCATCCAATGCTATTCTTGGATGATGTTTTCCAGATGCTTTGCTTTGTTTCAATTCGTTTCTGACACAAATGTAACACCTTTTCCCCTATGGCACCATTCTCCATAGGATCCTTGTCTTTGCATTCATCTCATATCATATCATTTCATGTCATACCATATGTATTTGTGGCATCTTAGGGCCAAAAATTGTGCATTTTTGTATTTGAGTCTCTCCTATCTCGTCGAGACGAAGATTTCAATCTCCATATCTCCGGATAGAAGAAACTTAAATAGGGGCATCTGTCATACCCTAATTTTTTACCATAAGATTCCATGACTTCTTGCATCATCTGCATAATCATCTTGCATATCTGCATGCTTTATCACTAATGGATTTGTGAAGGAATTTTAATTTCTAGTGTAGATAGTACTTTTTCTCACAGTCCGGAGTTTCAAGACGTGACCGTTGAATTCTGGTTCAAAAGGTCCTAAGGCTTTCTACCGGTTATGTTCCTCAAAATGTCTCAGAAGTTTCAGTGTGTATTCCAAGGAGAATCAGAGTCTTGTTTTCATTAGTGTTGAGCATGATCTTGCATCGAGTTCATAATGCAAGAGAAACTGTATTCTTATTTGTGAGGTGGCAACATTCAAGAGTTTTGGATAAATATACAAGAATTGATTTAAGGAGCATATCAAGATCAATTCAATTTCAAAATTCAACATAATCATTCAAGATTGCAAGATAGAGCTTTTGGGTCATTAAAGTTCATTTCAAATTATAAGATGCGAGTTGGATTCATAAGACCTTTTTCAAAAGTTCTCAAGTTTATACAAGATTCAAAGATTACAAGTTTGGAACTTCAAATTAATTATTCAAGATTCAAGAGTGATTCTCATTCAATTTCAAAGGATCCAAAGTCAAGAAAGGCTCATATGTCACAAGATAATTAAAGATGGTGAACTCAAAGTAAATATAGGTTGTTCATTGAATTCAAGAAGGTTCATGATACAATATACAAAGTTACTTTGAGGATTACATTTGATCCAAAGATTACAAAAGTTTCTATATGAGAACAATAAGTGTTCAAAATCATTTGCATAAATAAAAAAAAAAAGCTTTTAAGACAGCTACACAATCTTCCGTAGTAGGTCCCGCATATGCAAGCATTAGCGCCAAGAATTCCAATACTGCTGTTATCCCCAAAACCGCGCCTTCATGTTGTAGAAGTATCATTTAACAGCCCCACATCATCACAGCCAGGTCAGCAAATCAATGCACAATCAGATGTTAACATGAAAAATCAGCATTTTAAAATGTTTCCAATACCAACTTCAAACAATATCCAAACATAATTGAAAGGGAGGATATCATCATCAATAATATTCCCGACAAAACCAAGCAGAGGATCAAATTGAAAGGGAAAGAACCAAGAGTCAAGAAGTCATAAAATCAGCTCATAATCTAGCTTCTAAAACTGTGCTGACATGTTGAACATGAAAAAGGAAAAATTGAAACATGTTTCAAACGAAATTATCACCATCAATCACAGGTTCAAAGAAAATCACTGCAATAACTTCCCCTTTCCAAAACCAAAAAACAACAATAATATCACACGTTCAATTCACAATCAAGGAATTAAACTCACCCAGGCCTATAAAAGCAAGTTTCTCTCATTCGTATGGGAGGACCAGACAGCAGCAGTTCTCACAAATCACAAAACCACAACAAAGAATACTCGAATCGTTGCAAAAAAAAAGAGGGAACTTACATCAGAAAAATTCACAACCTTGCCACACACTGAGAGCAGAGCATCAGTATTCACATTCATTCACTCACAAAAACCCAAAGAAATCCACAACAGCCACCGCAGATTCACACTCCCGCGCATCTCAAATCACCGCCGAAGATATCGGTCAACCGTATCCGCGAAGACGAGCGACGCCGTCATCTTCACCGCAAACCTCCATACCCGAGCACGGCGTCTTCCACGCCACCCCACACGTTACCGACAATCTGCGTCCCACTGTAGGTAATACTGTTGTACTCGCCTTTAATTGATGATGTATGCCATTGTTGTTCACTGTTGATTGTTTAAAAAACCATGAAAATGTGAGAGTGAGAACCGAAATTGAACGAGAAAGAGATGAGAGATAACAGGGAAGGAACGGGAGAGACACCGTGAAAGGGTGACGGCCGGTGCGAGAAGGAAAAAATAAAAGTACACGGTGGTGATTGGGAGAGCGAGGGCTACGAACACGGCGGCTGGGTTGGTTTTGAGGGTTTGGCGTGCTAGAGAGATATAGAGAACGAGAGAGGAGAAAGACCTGATGATTGATTAGCTGAATTTTTCTTTTTATGAAGTTCTTATATTTTTGTTGTTTTGGTATGGATCGTTTAGGCTATGAAACATCAGCCCTAACATTTTTTTTACACACCACTTCAACCGTGTAAACCCCCCATAGAGATATATGGGCCTAGCCCATTTCGCTTTTTATTTTAATTTCCAGCCATGTTTTTTATTTTAAATAATTAGTTCTTGTCTTAATAAATTAAGCTAGACATTATTTGTTCACTTTTTGATTTAGATTTTAATTAATTAGTTCTTGTATTAGTTAATTAAAGGTCTAATTGGTTAATTGATTTCCTATTTAATCAGAATTCCAGTCAATTAGTGACAATCGTAGTTGATTGATCGATACATTATAGGTTAGCACTTTCCCTCTAACCAATTCCAAATGAAAGATTTTCCTCTGTTGACTACCATGTCACAGTTTATTCTACTTTTACAACCTTATCCATTTATCCAAACCATTTTTTTTCAAAATAAACTCTCGATTCACATCGAGCCATTTTTTTCCCTTTGTAAGTCGATTGCTTTTTAAGCACTGCCATCGACCTTTAGATCATTTCCCTTAGCAAGCCAGCAATAAATAACATAAATATTAACAAGAGGTTCCCGTAGAGTACTACAGACGTTTAGGATGCTAATACCTTCCCTAGGCGTAACCAACCCCCGAACCTTAGATCTCTTAGGTTTTTTTTCGTTCTTGAACCTTTCCTTTGGATAAATTAAAGACGGTGGTGAATTTAAAAGAAATGTGATTCAAGTTAATATAATAGCTTGGTATCCAATTCTCACCGCGACAATTTGTACCCACCCATTCTTCGTGGTGATCTCCTGTCCTACGTTCAGTTAATTCTGCATATGTTTGTCTCCCAAAAGGGTTGACGGTGCAAGGTATGCTTGAAACGACAGTCACCTTTATTTTGTTTTTGATGGGTGTCAGTGACCCTTTGATTTTGATATGGTGTTCACTGGCTCTTATTTTGTTTTTGTTGAGGATTCGGGGGCCTCCTTTGATGTTTTGTTTTGGATCCCTAACTTTTGCATGGACTGATTTCACTTTTCAAGTCCATCGGGATTGCCTTGATTTTCACCTAAGTCTCCTTTGAGGTGCTCGACTTAGCAGGCTTTTTATTTTTGTTTTTGATTTTGATTTTGTTGGAGGGTTGTGACTGGCAAGTCATGGGTATTGATGAACAACCGTCATGTCCTTTGGGTTTTGTCTTGTGATTTGAATGTGTAGTTGGGTTAACTGAACACTACCCTGCCCCAGGTTGAGTGTAAGGGTTTGAATATCCGAAGTAAACTACTACTTCTAGGCTCGAAGTGGTTTACTAGGGATTAACTCCGTGTCTCTCCAGTGTTTAGGGAATTGAAACAATGCCTGTACATCCTCGACGAGATTCTGTCTAAAAGCATACGGTTTGCAATTATGGGTATTTCGTTTTCATCATCCTCCCTCCAATCATTGCTAAACAACAGTTGACGAAGAGAGTGAAGTGGATAAATGTGTCGGTGTTTTGCAGTAAATAGAAAAAATGAGTGAAAACGACATAACTGATTCAAAGCATGCATAATCATTATATTAAGAAAACCAAATACAAACGACAATGTTCAAAGCATACAGTACTTAAACAAATAAACACGAAAATACAAGAATGCAAATGATGGGATGGCAACATGACTGCCTTCTTCGGGGAAACTTGAACTTGAACTTGACTTGACTTGATTTGACTTGACTTGCTGATGGCACTAGCTTGGCGGTGGCAGCGGGTTTTTGATGACGTTTGGAGCCCTCCCATTGAACGTGAGAAACTTTGAGTCAATCATGTCTTGAACCTTGTGTTTGAAAGCTCTGCACTCCTCGATTGTATGCCCTAGAGCACCCTTATGAAACTCGCAATGAGCATTAGCATCATAATCTGGGGGAATGACAGTTGGAGGAGCTAGGTCCCTCAGAGCGATCGCCTTCTTCTCCATCAATTGAGCAAAGATCTGAGCATATGTCATTGGCAGACGATCAAAGTCTCTATCAGACCTCCTTGTCCTCTGTTGATTAGGCTGGCGTTGTTGAGCAGCTCTCTGTTGTTGATGTTGAGGAGGATACTGATACCCTTGCTGATTATAGGATTGTTGCAGAGGAGCCTGTTGTTGAGGCATTGGAGCTTGAACAACTTGAACTGTTGGCTGATAAGGCATTGGAGTGTATTGCGCAGCAGCAACATACGGATACTGGAAGTATGGCATTTGAAAAGGCATTGGAGGGGGAGCTTGTTGAGCTTTCCCTTTCTGAGAAGAGACAACATTTGTTTCGCCCTCTTTCTTTTTGTACCCATTGAAGGGCTTCTTGGCTTGAGACAGACTGCTAGATCCTCCTTAGATCTTTCCGCTCTTCAGACCCTCTTCGATTCTCTCACCGACAATTACCAAATCAGAGAATCTGGCAGAAACATTACCAATCAACTTCTCATAGTATTGGCCTTGCAAAGTACCCATGAAGATGTCAATCAGTTCACGATCAACAAGAGGTGGATGCACCCTTGCAGCTAGCTCTCTCCAGTGTTGTGCGTACTCCTTAAAGGATTCGTTGTCCTTCTGAGCCATACTCTGAAGTTGAGTACGAATCGGCGCAAGGTCAGTGTTGTACTTGTATTTCTTGACAAATGCATCAGCTAGATCATCCCAAGTGCGCACATTGCTATGCTCCAGCTGCATATACCATTTGAGTGATGCCCCAGACAAACTGTCTTGGAAGCAATGAATCATCAGCTTTTCATCTTTGGCATGGGCAGCCTTCTTGCGGCAGTACATCCTTAGATGCATGTGAGGACAACTGAGGCCTTTGTACTTCGGGAATTCTTGTACCTTGAACTTGGGAGGAATGACGACATCTGGCATCAAGCACATATCCAGAGCATTCAAAGAAGTTGAGTTGCGTCCCTCCATGAATCGGAGTTTCTCAGCTAGATCACGACACATCTTGATAGCTTCAAAATCCTGAGCAGCAGTAGGATTGACAATCGGGATAGCAGCATGATAGTTCTGGACCTCATCATACTGATCTACCAGGTTCTCTTCAACATAAGGAATAGGAACCTGAGCGACAACAGGTTGGGCTTGCGGAATAGCCCCAACAGTAACTCCAGATGTTGGAAGTGGTTGAGAAGTGGCTCCTTCAGCGGCAAGAGTGAACTTCATTGGTATCCCATAATTGATTGGATTGGGAACAGGAACTGAGAGCCTTGAGGTAGATGCTTGAACAGGCACCGTGTTGCTGGCGGCAGCGACTTCACGCAGTTCTTCTTTTTTTCTGGCCATCATGATGGCTTCGAGAATCTGGTTAATCTTTCCCTTGATAGAATCCAATTCTTCTCTGAAGGCAGCTTGCTCTTGTTGAATCTGCTCCATCATGTAGCGAGCGATTTTTGGACGTGGTTACGAAGCACAATCGCTCTTTGGGTTTTACTACAGCTCGATTAATTTTTTATCCTATTGAAGCTGATGAAGGAAGGGAAATAGATGTCTCCAACTAACCCTACTTGTAAACTGAGTTTAAACAGTCAAAACTGTTGGTTTACAGATGCTACAAAGATTGGGGGTCTCTCTTTGGTTATTTTTAAAGAATATTGACTTTTTGGTAGGATTTTAAGACTAGGATATATGTGAGGATATGGGATTTTAATTTTGGATTAGTGTGCTCGCTAAGATTTTTCTTTCAATCTTATGCCTACGTATTCCCATTTACCGAAACAGGGAAATCAGAGCGATCGTAGTTCCTCCTATTCTATGGGAGGAAATGGGTGTTTTGGTGTCTTGTTCAAAGCCCAAGACGTGAAGCGAAAGGTGATATATTTTTTGTTCAAAGCCCAAGATTTGAAGCTGAAGAGGTTTATTTGTATCTTGTTCAAAGCCCAAGATATGAAGCTAAAAAGGTGTTGTCTTTAGAGAGAATTTGTCATCTCTAAAGGGGTCGGTTTATCACAACTGTTGGGTGACTGACTGTAAAGGAGGATTACTTTAACCGAGATACGCGGATCCTAGCAATGCCATAATTTTCTTTATAGGGGGTTTTAACCTGAAGGAGAAGACTTTAACTCAGTGTAGAGCAATGCCATCTTTCCTTAGGAATTTCTCATGCTAAAAGAGGGACAGTGGCATGGATGTAAATAATCCAGAGGCTTGCCACTTACAGCGATTAGATGGAAGGAGTTGTTGATGTTTGTTTACTGTGAACGAGGCACAGATTTGATGCTAAAAGGCTGATTGACTCAACCAGGGTTTTCTTATACAAAGCCTAAGAGGAGGTTATTGGCCCAACAAGAGGGAGTTTTTATGTGTCTCGAACGAAGCCCGAGAGAGATGCTAAAAGGGTTGACTCAACAAGAGAGTGCTTTGTATCTGTCCTGTACGAAGCCCAAGACGGAGGCTAAAAATGATTGACTCAACGAGGGAGTCTTTGTATCTCGTACAAAGCCCGAGATGGAGGCTAAAAGGGTACTGTTTCAGTTGAGTGACAGGTCCAGTTGGTTGGTTAAGAGAAAATCAGTAATGTTGTACTCATGGATTTGATCTGGGTTATTTCCTGTTCTTTTCGGAAATGGGAAATCCAAAGGGTATTGAGACTATCCAAGTCTACTGGTGTTTTTCCCTACTTGAGAGGTGCTTGAGAACGTCTTTGGGACTCAAGGGTCTTAGACTGTCCGAGTCTAGAGTTTTATCTTTTGTACTATGTTTTGAGAAACAGTAGTAGTGTCCATGGTAGAAAGATCTAGACTCGTTGAGAGACTGTTCTATGAGGATGACTAATATCTGTTCCTATACCTCTAGGAGGTCGTCGGGACAATTTGTACGAAGCCCAAGAGGAGGCTGGAAACTTCTAAGAAGTCGACGGGTCTTTGTACTAAGCCCAAGAGGAGGCTATCATTCCCGGAGGAAGAAATCATTATATAAAGCCTAAGAGGAGGCTGTGAAGACTTCTAAGAAGCCAACGGGTCCTTGTACTAAGCCCAAGAGGAGGCGGGGGTGCTTTTAGGAAGCCTGTGGGTCCTTGTACAATGCCCAAGAGGAGGCCGATGCTTTTAAGAAGCCTGTGGGTCCCCGAACCCTGAGAAATTCAAGACATGCCATTCACCGAGAATAGATCAAGCCAGGAAAGTTTGAGAATTTGGAAGAAACTCAAGAGATGCCATTCACGGAGAAAAGATCATCTCTGGGGAGGAGAGTTTCTTTGACGATTCCTATAGAGGACAGCCGAAGAGAAGACTGTATCTGGTGTTCCTATAGGGGATTTAGTTTTGTCTATTTCTAAGAGTGACAGTCTGAGAAAGGGTTCAAAAGAGAATCTCCCTTTCACATCTCCATATTGTTTAACCCCAAGAGGAGGGAAGACTGTGTCTGGTAATCCTATGTGGATCTAGTTTTGACTGTAAGTTCAGAGTGATCAACATGGCTTTACCTAGTGCTAGACGTAGTTGCCGAGGAAACTCTAAATATCTATACTATTATTACACAGCCGATATGAGTTTATGAAATGAGACTTACAGTGAGCAGCCCCACAATACAATTATATGTATATGAAAACGGTAAAGAAAACATATAACCACTTACTCAGTTGTAGAGCTTCCATGTTGTTTGGTTAGTTGTTCAACACAGAAAGATTGAAAACAATAGTATATTTCAAAATCAAAGGAGAAAGTGCTTTGAAAAGAAATATTGGGGCTTACAGCTCAGGGAGAGGCCCAAGTTTTATCAGTGATCGCACTGTTGTTTTTGAATTTGTACAGAGGGACTTATACAAGTGACTGGGGCCCAAAAGGTTTTCTGTACAAAGGGATGGGTCTTACACTCTCTCAAGAGGCCCAAGTGAGTTTTAAGAAAAGAAATGGGTCTTACTACTCGAGGGTAGGCCCAGATGATTTTCAGTTTGAAAATGGCGATCGCGCCGAGATTTTCTTTTAACACAGAGGGGCTTATACAATATCTGAGGCCCAAAAGGTTTTGGTTAAAAAGGGATTGGGTCTTACACTCTATTAGAGGCCCAATGTTTATTTTTCAACGGATGATGATCGTGTCGAACTTTTGAAATACAACGGGACTTATACAATAAGTGAGGCCCAAAATTTTGTGTATTTACAAAAGGGGTTGGGTCTTACACTCTATTAGAGGCCCAATGTTTTGAAATGGGTCTTATAGCTCTAGGAGAGGCCCATTGTTTTGTTTTTGAAAATGCGACGATCGCGCCATTTGTTTTTTACGGTACCGGGACTTATACAATATACTGAGGCCCAAAAATGATTTGGTCAAAAAAAGGATTCGGTCTTACACTCTATTAGAGGCCCAAAGAGTTTTGAAAAGGATTTATGAGGGTTGAATTAATCCAAAAACCCTAATTTGTTTTCAAAAATGTATTTTTAATTGAATAAAAATTCAATTAAAATGACCAAAATTGTTTAACATATGGAAAACAAATTGTGATCTTGGATTAATGCTTCAAAAATTAAGTATTGACCTACAAAATAATTAGAAGTCATTAAAAGTTGCAAAATCAAGGTGGAAAAAATATTCAAAATGTCAAAAACAATTAAAATATTAATTCTTTGCAAAAATATCAATTATATAAAATAAATAATATTTTTGGGATTTTTTGGGAAAATCAAATATTTTAAAATTTTTGTGAATTATTAAAAAAAGAATCAACTCAAAATCATTAAAACTCAGAGAGAAATTAATTTTTGAATCAATTAAATAAAACCACAAAATTCAAATACTTGAATTTGTGAAAATGGCGCCAAGAACAAGGGCAAGAACACGCGCGTGTTCTGAGTTTCTCAGATTTGCATTTTCTATCCAATCTCACTGAATACATGATCATATCATGCAATCCACATACCAATCAACTCGTTTCAACCTCACGATCATGTCTATGACAATTAATTTCATTTAAATTAAACATAAAACAAGAAATCAAGAAAAATCCTCAAGAACCCTAAATTCTGCATGAAGGCTGGGATTTTTAATACATGATTCAAACAAAGCAATTACTTGAGGGGAAACATTCCATGCATGATTATGAACATTTGGCAAAAGTATTGTGCGAGGAAATATGCATAGATTGAGAGATGACCAAGTTTAGGCTTACCTCTAGGTCGTGACAGCAAGAGCAAATTGATTTCTGAATTGGAGGTGTTACAGATGAGTTGTGATGATCTGAACAGCTTCCTTACACCCTATGAAGTGTGTTTGAATGCTTGGACTAGATGGAAATTGGCTGGATCACTTCATGGCATCTCAACTGCACTTTGGTTAAAACCTTGAGCAATTGACTGGTGATTCTGAGAAATCAGTGTTCCAGATGTTGTTTAAGTGTTTGATCAGCTCACATATGATGTATATGAGGTGTGTGTGTGATTGGATTGAGTGGAATGGCTTTCTAATGAAAAATTCGATAGTGACTTGCTAAGAAAGGCATTTTTGAGAGTGAGAAGAGGATTTTGAGAAAGGCAAGTGTTATAGGCCTTTGGTGTACTTAAACTGATCATAATTGAGCTCTATTTATAGTAGAGCAAGTTTGTTTTGCAAGGAATAGTGAATGGCAACTGCTGAGTAGGTTTGGCCAATGTTAGCAAATGAAAATCCAAGTCTCCTCTAGCCATTAACTAGAGGTTAGGGCACAGGCTGCTGGTTCCCTTGGTCTTGGATAAGTCTTGACTGAATTCAGTTGCAAATGGCTCAGTCCATGCCACCTTGATGCTTCCATTGAATGCTCCAATCCAAAATTGGAGTCTTGTCCCCATTTTAGGCAATTCTAGGTTTAGCATGCTATTTTTGGTTCCAAAGACTTTGGAGGCTTGGCACAGTGATTGTCCCCTTTAGATTCAATCCTCAGATGTGTCCAAGTGGATAGGAGTGTTTGGAATTGCACAATTTTGGCAAATCGAGCAAAAGTACAAAATCTGTCTCGCCTTGAGAGATTTCAACAAGGCAACTTGCCAATGTTATATCTCATGGCTCAAATTGAATTTGGTAATGTTCTTGGCCATTTTGGAAAGCCCTTATATGATACAACAACTGTTTGATCATATTTGGTTTTGACACCTTTTGGATCCAAGTGAAAAATCCCCCTACATTTGGAAAAAAGTAAGGCCAATTCTGACTTAGTGAAATTTTCACTAAGTGTTGGAACAAAGTGACTTTTCTTGATTTTGATCACTCCATAACTCAAAATCCATGAGGAATTTGGACATAGGTTAGTATGAAGCTTTTGTAGAGGGCAATGAGATCTACAAATCAAGCTTTGGATGGGAGAAAATGGCTTTGTGGTTTAGGAGTTATGATCCTCCAAAGTTGGTACCCTAGCCACTTTATTTTTAACATAGAAAATTTTCTAAGTTTTTATGGTTACCCCTTTTACAAGTTATCCAACTTTTCTTGATTTTTCTTGATGAATGATGATTCAAATCATACATTAACATAATTTTAGGGTTAAAAATCCATTTTAGTGAAAAATCTCAAAAAGTCAAAGTTGACTTTTGTGCACAGTTGACTTTTTATCAGATGAATTCCAAACTGTGCAATTCCTTAGGAAATCATGTCCTTGACCTAAATCAAACTTGATGAACATGTTCCATGGGTGTCATAGGGTATATTGATGCATGTCATAGGGCTTGGGAGCATGTCCTGGTCAAAAGTCAAAATTACAGTTGACTTTTTCCTTAAAACCCTAACTGTGGTGCAGATGAAATTGAGGCTTGTTGCCCAAACTTCTTGGATCAATCCATTGTTACAAATTGAGTCTTGAGGCATTGGCTCATGATTTGTCCCAAAAGTCAACTTAGGGGTGAATTAGGTCAAGAAACCCTAATTCCTGATTTTTGATGGATGCATCCCCTGAGGTCAAATTGACTTGATGCTTGGTTTCATGAGGTTCCATGGAGTATATTAGGTTATGCTTTGAAGGAATGGCTTATGCCCAGAGGAAAATTTCCAACTGGAGGCCCTGGTCGACCAAAACCCTAATTTGGTGACACTGGCGATCTTAAGGCTTGATCCACCTAGAAGGGAGCAGCTTTGTGCTTAATCCTTGCAGTGAGAGTCCTCTTGATCCCTTGTAGCTACTTGAGAGGTTAGACAAGTTGAAGATCATGTCATTTCTTGATTGATCATTTGTCTAAAACTCTGAGAGGGCTTAAAACCCTACATTTGATTGCAGTGGATGCTCACCCATCTTTGGGGAGACTGTTGAGATATGATGGTTCCTCCATATTGTGATGATGATTTTCACAATGATGGGAAATCTTAGTGGTTAAAATTTAGGGTATGAAACATCATACGTCTAGTATTGGCTCGAGTTCCGTACTGGTGTCGGGAATTAGCTTGATTTACTGGAGAAGGAAGGAAGTTGAAGTGAGATTCTGAGGTTGAAAATGCAATGCAAGATGCGTAACAGATGCAATGCAATGCAATGAGATGCAATGCAAGATGCAAGATCTAGGATCGCAGAATCAAACAGCTTCAAACATTTCTGTGGTTGGCCGGAGAAACGGGTCAAGAACCACAACTAGGATCAAGAAAACCCACAGGTAGGTTTCTAAAATGGGTAGGTGCCTAGAGTTATGGATATATTTCGAAAACATTATAACCAAGACGAAGAGACATCTGATTATAATATCCTCGAAATAATCTCGTCTAAGTGAGGTCTTCGTTTCTTCCCCACAAGAAAGATTCCTCGGAGGCGCCCACTACACAACCATCGACACACGGGTTCTAAATAGGGTTCTCAGAATCCTAGATCGAGGTCGAAAATATTACTATCAGGAAGTAATACGTTCGAGGGATCTCATCTGATTGAGGCGTTCGCCTTAACTCACATAGAATTAACACTACCAACCACCATGGGTAAATTGGGTTAATGGTCCTTGGGATCGACTACCCACCTCGAAAATATTACCATCATGGCAAAGTTTCACCACAACAATAATATCTCCAAGGGAATCTACTCCAAGCGGGGTTTTCACTTCAACTCACGCAGAAGAGACCATGCAAGCCTACACTACACAACCGGCATCCTAATCCTAGGTTTTTTCTCGACTCGGGTGTAGAGCCATCTCACAAAGTTCCCAATATCAGAACAACCCAACAACGCCACAAAAGGTAACACCAATAAGGAAATAAGGAAGCAAGTAAATAGAAAAATAAAGCTAAAGAGCTCGCGATTTGAATCAAGATAGGCTTGAGTCTCTCTTGCATGGAGCAAATTTTCCCCAGCAGAGTCGCCATCTATCGCACCTCGAAAAAATCGCTTAATCGAAGACATGACCCTTCGCGCGAAAGGCACGGAAAACGGTTCGAACAGAGTCGCCACCGAACTTTATTTATCCCAAAGAGAGGGAAAGGAAAATATCGAGAAAACCTTTAAGGAGAGATATAAAAACATGGTCGTGGCAACCACATTCTGAATTCGGGAGTCGGTTACGTGAGAGGAAGGTACGTGCACCCCCTCACGACCGTTGTACTCAACGGGAACCTCTTGATTCGAATCGCGATACTCGTTAGCTAAGTTTGTTTATTTTCTTCTCTAAAATACATGCGGGAAGATGGTAGTGTGGAAAAGGTGGAAAAAGAAAAAGTGTGGACGTAAACGGGGAAAAAGGAAAAGTGTGCTCGCCAAGATCACCGCAATCTTGTGCCTACGTACCTTTATTCAGACGAAAATAAAGAATCAGAGCAGTCGTAGTTCGTGGTACGCCCACGAAACAAGGGAGTTGGTTGATTTTTAAGAGAGGCATCAGTTTCTCACACACGAGTAAGAGAACTCGCACCCAAACAATCGAAGAAAGATCAAAGACTTGAACCCCCATTTTCACCTTGAAAGAGTTTCGATAGTCACTAGTCATTTTGAGGTTTGATTATGAAAGTCCGCTTGACGTGGGATCAAGGGTTTATTGTATGCGCTTGGTTATTTTGAAAAGGATTTGATTTGTTAAAAGAAGAGGCTTCAATTGCTCATACACGAGTAAGAGAACTCGCACCCAAACAATCGAAGGAAGATCAAAGACTTGAACCCCCATTTTTCACCTTAAAAGAGTTATGATAGTTGTTAGTTGTTTTTGAAGTTTAATTATGAAAATCCGCTTGACGTTGGATCAAGGGTTTATTTGTTATGAAAATGAGTTTGGTTTGAAAATGGCTCGATGACGAATCGAGGGTTTGGTTGAAAATGGCTCGACGACGAATCGAGGGTTTGGTTGAAAAAGGTTTGTTTGAAAATGGCTCGACGACGAATCGAGAATTAGTTTGAAAATGGGTTGTCTATGCTAGTCCCTAGGGGTGCTCCTAGTAAACAAACCACAATCAAAGCAATAATAAATGCGTACATCGAAATGGGAGAGGGGTACATGTAAAGTACAAGGGGATGACTTGAAATAAAGGGTCTCATTGTAAGGTAGCCCAAGAGAAAGCCGTGTGTGTGCGAAGGTGTCCTAAACTAAACCTCGAACCAAAGTTGTCAAGCAGATGATCATAACCAACAGTCCATCAATTTATTGTTTTAGGGTTTCGATAATTGTTAATGTTTTTTTTTAGTTAAGGTGTGAACAAACAAATAAAAAATGGTTAGATAAATATGAATATGGATATGAACAATATGAATAATATGAATATGAACAATACAATAATCGAGATAAAATGGACAAGATATAATATTGACATAAAATTAAAGTTGGTTTCGTCTTAATCAGAATTTAATCGAGAAATCGATACTCAACGATTTTGACTTTCCTTGACCAAAAGTGAAAATAAAAGAATATGAGGTAATGAAAATTAAATAGAAATTAGAAATTAAATGGAAAACTAGGAAAGGCCTCATCTTTACTAAGATTTTTAATCGAAAAATCGATAATCTTTAGTATTTGATTTTCATTGACCCCAAAATGAATAAGAATAATGGAAAAAATAATGGAAATGAAATAAAATCGAAAATGATAAGAAAAATAATAAAGGTCTCACCTTTATCAAGATTTAAAATTAAAAATCGATAAATCTTAATATTTTGGTTTTCATTGACCCAAAATAAATGTAAATGAAATAAAATCGAAAAGGTATAGGAAAAAGAATAAAGGTCTCACCTTTATCGAGATTAAGTCGAGAAATCGACAAATCGTCGATGTTTTGGTTTTTATTGACCCAAAATAAATGTAATGAAATAAATTGAAATAAAAAATAAATAGGCCTCATATAAATCAAGATTTTGAATCGATTTGAGAAAATCAACTTTAATCATGATATTTTTGATATCATTGGCCCAAAAATATATTGAAATGAGAATCGAAAAGAGAAATGAGACGTAGATCAAAATAAAGTCGAAAGTGAGAAGCAAATAAAAATATCAAAGGTTATTAACATATGAAGATAAAATCCAACTCAAGAAATCAAAACCATTTGAATTCTAAAAACTTAAACAACAATAAAAAAAACAAAATTTCAAAAAATAAGTAAAAAAGTCAACAAATGGGAGTGCAAGCAGTAAGGTGATGGTGTGATGTTACGAAATCCATATGGGCCTAGCCCATGATAAGAAACAGAAACGGGTGAATCTTGAGAATCATATGGGTTTGAAAACCCATCCTCTCTTACTCAAACATCACGATAAAAAAAAACAGACCAAACAGTATCCGCTTAAAAACAATTCCTTATAAACCAAACGCAGGTCCATACAGTATCACCAACAAATCAGAAAATACACAAGGTTTCACAAAGTCATAATGAGAAGAAATAAGCGAACACGGTCCAAAAACAGCATCGACATTTCCAACCTTTTCGCGGACAATAAACTCCCTCCGTCTGATTCAAGGTTTGGTTCGTATCAATTCATTCCTCCGTTTTGTTCACAAAGGTTCGTCTTATTTCCATCTATCTCTCTTCATCTCTGTTCTCTGTTTCTGGGTTTGTGTGGCTGAGTGGTGATTGAGGGTGATTTGGGTCCGTGATTTGGAAGGTTTGAAAGGGTTTATGCGGTTTGTGAATGGATTCTATTTGGGTCGATGAATGAAAGGAGGTTGAAGGTTGGGTAGCGGGTTTGTCGTTGTTCAGAAGGGTTAGGTTGAAGAATCAGGGTCGGGTTGTTAAATCGAATGAGGTTCGGTGTTGTTGTGGATTCTGTCTGAAAAATGAAGGTTGTGTGATTCATTATATAGAGGGGACTGAAGGGTGTTTTGGGCAAAGATTGTGATGAAAATTTGTGAGCTGGCTGTCAACTTGCGTTGATTATGGTTTAGCAGAATTGTGATCCTAACGGTTTCCACGTGATGTACGATCTCTTTTTTATTTGTTGGGGTCCTGATGAGGTTGGAGATCCTTTTTGGTTTTCTGTTGTTGGCCGTGATGGCTTGGAATTTAATGATGTTGTGATTTTATGATTTGCAGGGCATTTGTGAGTTTGAACGACTTTGGTGCGTGGATGGTGCGTGGTTTTGTACCGTGGTTATGTCAAGTGGCTAGCTCATTTTTCTTTCTACTGCTATTGGTTGAGTTTATGATTTTTGTGCAGGTTTTTTGGATGGTCAAGATATAGTACATGGGCTGCCATTTGAAGCAACGTGAGCCGCAACAACAAGAATGCCAATGAAGGCGTGATGATTAGCAGCTCTATTGTTTGGCTAATTGTGATGGTGGCTGCTGGAGCTTTGTGAGGTTCAACTTGTAACTTTGCCTTGCTGTGTGATCTTTTAGTGATCCTTTTGTAATAGTTGAAAATTTATGAGCCTTTTTATTTCTTGTAAAAGTTTTGTAATGGAGAAAACTTGTAATAGTTTTGTAATGGAGAAAATGAAAAGGTTGCATCCGTGGCTGACATATTAGCTCGGTGTCCGTGCTAACTTTTATGAGCCTTTTTATTTTTTGTAATTTATTTGATTGGCAATTGGTTTGTAATGTATTCAAAATTTGGTCTAGGCTCAAAACTAGTATAGATGTATTGGTTTTGGATTAAATGAGGTTTTATTTGTTACAACTTGCCCTTTTTTTATAAAATTATGCATTGGGCTTGGCTTTGTATCATCTAAATTGGACTTTGTTATGTAGTATGGATCTTGAATGAATGAAAGAAAAAATGGATTATTTGAATAAATTGTATAAAATTGGGTAATTTTTTTTGGAAAATGGATAATGTATGGATAATTGGAAACAAAGGATGAATGGTAAATAATGGTGAATGGACAATGAATTCTTGAACCAGAACCACATATGCACTCCTTGACTGAGTTTAATCCAACATTGCCCTAGAATTGAATCCACAAAATGCATCAAAACCCTGAATTGGAACTGATCTAGTTCTTGACAACCTCTAAACTATGAAACTATTGAATTCAACACAGCCTGATAACTTGATCAACACACAGTTTAATTGCCTTATACAAACCTTGATATGAGCTTCACACCCGTCATTTGAATCAATCACAACCAAAACTTTGATCCTAAAACAAACTTGTCTGACCATTGAACCTCAACCACTACAACGACCAGAAACAATATATTTTTTTTTGAATTTTCTGAATATGGCTAATGGATGGGAATACAGATGACAGTTATAGACAGGTAGGACAAATTTGGGGTATGACACAAGGACAAAGGTAGTGTACACCTATTAGATTGGCTTAGTGTTGCTGTTATTAACTTCTAAAAGGGAGGTTCATTTGTTTCAAATCAAGTTTGTTTTTTCACAATGCAAAATACCCTAGGATTCTTTTGTTCAGGAGAATCAGGCTTGTAATCACACTTTTTGATCTTGGCACCTTTGGATCAGAGGTTTTGTGCTTTGACTATTGGATTTCAAAGGATCATGAAATTTGGCCAATCTTGAAAATTTGGATTTTTGGGCTATTTAATCATTTATGGATTTTGTCATTCCAAATATTGCTTGTTCTCACAATGAATAAACTAGTCCAAGTCTTATTCCAAACTTGCAAGTTTCATACCAAGATGTGAACTCCAAATTACAATTCCATTTCAAATCACCAAGTTCCTTCCCAAGTTACAACCTCATTCAATTTCCAAAGTTAAATCCAAATGCAAGATCATGATTTCTAGTTCATTCCTAATTGTAAAATTCAAAGCCATTTCAAATGTTCAATTCAATTTTAAATTTTCATTTTTCCAAGTTCTTAATTGTGAACTCAACTCGAGATTCTAAGTTCTAATCTCATTTCAAATATCCATCCAAATGCATATTAAATTGGAAATTAAATTTCCAAGAAAAAAATGAAAAATTCCATGGCAAGTTATCAAGTTCAATTCCATATCAAGTTACCATATTCACATTCAAATTCAAATCCAAGTCACAATTGCTTAAGTTCCAATTTCCTAATTGTGAATTTAAATCCACGGTTCAAGTTTCCTAATGGTGAGTTCAATCCAAAATTCAAGACCACAATTCCAATCAATGTCAAAGCACAAATTCTTGTTAAATATCAAATACTTGACAATTCAATTTCAATTCCATGTCAAAACTCAATTCCAAATCCATAGTTCAAATTTCATGACAAATCCATGGCAAGTTATCAAGTTTCATTCAAAATTCAATCAAGTTTCAAAATTACAACTCAATTCAAGTTTTAAATCTCTATTCAAAGTTTCAATTCAAGATCCACAATTCAAATATCATGTCAAATTTTAAGTTCATAACCACCTTTCAAATTCTTTCCAAAGTTCCAATGTCATTCCAAATACAATTCAAGTTACAAATCCATTCCAAATTTAATTACAACTCAATGACATATTACATGTTTTCTTGCTTGCACTACTACGGAAAACCCCTTTCACAACAATTTGAAAAGGGGTACCATCACGCCTGACATACCGTTGTTAAGTAGAGTATCGTTGTAAGTTCGATGTTTCTACAACGGTCTGGAAACCGTTATTGAAAGGCAGGGCGCACGCCACATATCACAACGGTTATGATAATAAACCATTGTGATACCTACACTAAGGTACTGGGTTCGAAACCCATCAGCAGCAAATTATGTAAAACATAAATTATCTTTGATCTCGGTTACAATAGATAACCGTTGTTGAAAGTTCCCAGAGTTTATTATATTATATTTGATCTCAGTTACAATAAATAACCGTTGTTGAAAGTACCCTGAGTTTATTATATTAAATGTAGATTATTTGTTTTCCAAACACCTCACTAAAGAAATATACAAGGATTCAATTTGATGAAGAAGTCTATAATCTGCAAATTAAACTATTCTTGAAAACCAACTTAAACAAACCAATGTTTTCTAATTGCATTCGTCTCATCATGCATTTCACGCTCTTTTACATATATATTGTGGTTTATTGGTCTGACTCCTTCGATATATCGCTATCTTCAATTATAGTTAAATTTCCATAAGAACAAGACATTGGATAATCTGCCTCATCATCATCACTTATCATCATAATTTTTATAATCGGAAGTTTTACGATTATAAGTGTTGATGGAGAGGCAGATTAACTAATAATTTATTGTTAATGAAATTTAACTATAATGAAAGATAGCGATGCATCTAAGGAGCCAGATCATTATACCATAATCTATATATCAAAGAATGTGAGATGAACGGTGAGAGGGATGCAATTCAAAAATATTGATTCATACAAGTTGGTTTTTAAATACAACTTAATTTGCAGATTATAAGTATCTATGTCAAATTAAATGAATGTATTTTAAGTGAGGGTTAGTGAAACAAACAATCTACTTAGAATATAATAAACTCAAACAACATCCTATACCAGAACCAGATATTAGAAACTCATACAATACGCTTGCTACCACCAACATCATCACCATGTATCATCCACTTAACCTGTAAGGAAACACAACAAACTTCAAAAATGAGCATCCTCAGTTGAAACCAAACCCTAAAACCATAAAAGTAAAGAGATATATTATAAATTTCCAGGACGCACTTTTTAATGAAACTAATCGCGAAACAGGAATCAATTATGATGTTCAGCTAGTTTGAGAAGCAATGAAAAAGAAATACAAGGAGGAAGAAGCTTACACAAAAGCTTTATACTTCTTATATTTCTTTTCATTGTTTCTAAAACTAGATGAAGTTTGTGACACTGTTGTTTTTTCATTTACTAACATCTTGTTTGTCAAGCTATGAAGAAGAAGTACAAGGTGGATGAAGTTTTCATCATAGCTTCGTGCTTCTTGTACTTTTTTCCATAGCTACATAAACATTATGTACCATAGATGGAAGAAGAAGAATACCTTAATGTATGAAGCACAAGATTCAAGGCTAACGGTGAAGACGAAGAGAAAAAATGGGTTCTAGGGTTTCACTGTGAAGGCAACGACACTACTGTCAATAAGTGAAAGTTAATTCTCTTATATATGGGTAAACTATTTCACAACGGTTAACATTACCAACCGTATAGATAAGTCTTTATTTATTATAAATATATCACTACGGTTAACCAGAAGAACTGTAGTGATAACCCTTTTATTTGTGAATTTTAAAATAAATAAAAAAGAAAAGGTACGCCTTAACGTTAAAGGAATAAAATATTTTATGGCGCTGAGGTTCGAACCGACGAAAGTTTGATTGTATCACAACGGTTGGTTCTGTAACCGATGTTATATACAAATAATTTTTAATCAAGATATGTCACCACGGTGTAGGGATAAACCGTGGTGACCATGGCGTTGTTGAATACGTGTTTTGTAGTAGTGCTAATTACGAATATCCTAGGCATTTTCTTCTCCTAAACCATGCATCCTGATGACTAAGTTTCCTTGCCTCCAAGTCTTGCCAATGATCAACCTAGTAAGGCAAAACACATTGAGTTAGGATGAGATGAAGCCAAGATTACGAGCACATGACAGCCCCAAATTCAATTCAATACAATTTCACATCAAGTCATCATAATGCAATCCAATCCATTCAACATTAAAGCTTCATGTTCAATCTATCCAAGATACATTCAAGTTCACACATAATTCATCCATGCACATCATCATCATCATCTCATTACAACACATATCAATTCAAGCATTCACATTCACAAATTCAATTCATTCAAAGATACAAATCAATGCATATCATCCATATCAACTCAATTTCATTCACGCATATCATATCCAAACTCACTCTAAATTCAAGTTTCAACTTAAAATTCACTCATACACACATTATCAAACGCATTTGCAATTCACATTACATTTCATCAAGCCCATATCAACTCAATAACATTCAAGCATACAATTCATTCAAGCATTCATAACGCTCATTCAATCCAATTCAAGCTCACTCAAATTTATTACAAATTCATGTTCATTCAAGCATCCTATTAAAATCCACTCATATCACATCCAAACACAATTCAAGCATAATTCATGCATATCATAATTCAAAGCAATCAAGCTTCATTCCAAATTCATTCACAAATCAAGTTCATAAATTTCAATTCCATTCAAATTCATTAATATTCAATTTATCACAAAATTCATTTCAAACTCACGTCCATCATTTCAAATTCATATCATGTTCAAAATTCATTTTAAACACATATCATGTTAAAATCATCATTTGAATTTATACACATACGCATTTGCAATTCATCATCCAAATCAAATTCAATTCACATCACATTTCATCAAGCACATTACAACTCATGACCAAGCAATTTCAAAGAGAAAATCACAAGGGACACTAAAGTAAAAGCGCAGGTAGGACCATGTACTTGTGTCTCACTACATACAAAATAAATATACAGCTACAAAAATGTACAAAGACGTTTTCCACTATCCTCAGTGCCCTCACACCATTCAACCAACGAAGGAAAATTGTGGATATACTTACACTTGAGGGGGAGTGTTGACAATAATAAGTGTGAGTAGTATGGAGAAGTATCACATTGGTTAGAAATGTGGAGACTTGGACATTTATAATTTGGAGAACCCACACACCTATCACCTTAAGGTTTTGGGTGAGTATGTGGTGCGTCTCTCATAATGGTGTGTTGCTCATAAGGAAAAAGCCCCATAGTAAAAAAATGATCTCTCATGTTGACCCCCCAAATTGACCTCAATAGCATTTACAGATCATCTCTAAGATCCCAATTGGTAGATTGAAGAAGGTTATGATATCCCTTATTTTCTGAATTAAACTAGCCTTTATCTCCAACAAAAATATGTTAGATGGTGCGTTAGTTCTCAATGAGGTGATTGAATATGCAATAAAATTAAATAAGGAATGTCTTTTATTTAAGGTTGACTTCACAAAAGTATACGATTGCATGTCATGGGAATACCTTACATTTATTTTGATTTGGACGTGGTTTGGTTCTAAGTGGATGAAGTGGTTGAAAGTGTGTGTCTTCTCTAATTAATTCTCTCATATTGTTAACAAGAGCCCAGTGGAAGATTTTCAAGCTTCAAGGGCCCCATCTAGGAGACCATCTGTCCCGATTCGTGTTCTTAATAGTTGCGGAGGGTCTGACTAGGTTCATGGTAAATGCAATCCGACAACATCATTTTCATTCTTTCAAAGTCTCAAAAGACATCCATTTTGATCTTATTTAGTTCGCAGACAATACAGTGATTTTAGGGGAGGGGTTGTGGGATAACCTATGGTGCATCAAGTATGTTTTCAAAGGGTTCAAATTGTCTCTAGATTTGCGCGTCAGCTTCCTTAAAAGTAAAATCATTCGGCTCAATCTAAAGAGATGTTTCTTGGAAACAACTTCTTGTTTTCCCTGCCGTGACATTGCTTTTATTCCCTTCTTATTCTTTGGAATTCCAATTGGTTCTAATCCTAGAATAAGGAACAATTGGAATTAAATGCTGGAAAAGGTATGTTGGCGTCTTTCAAGTTGGAAAAGAAAGTAGGTTTATTTTGGTGGTAGGGTGGTACTTTTAAATTTGGTCTTGAGTTCAATTCCTATTTACCTCTTTTCCTTCTTCAAGGCCTCAAAGGTGGTTTTCAATGAAGTCATTAAAATAAAAAGAACTTTTTTGTGGGGAGGATCCAAAAGCTCAAAAAGAATTAATTGAGTTAGTTAGGATGCGGTTTGTAAATCAAAGGATAAAGGCAATCTAAGGGTAAAAAATTGCAAAAGATTTAATGTTGCGCTTTTAAGTAAATTGTTGTGGTGGATTATTTTACTAACCTTCAAATGTGTGGTCCAAATTTTTGGAATTTGGATACAGAGATGTAAAGGAAAAAATATAGATGCTACTTGGGTTTCCAATCATTTAAGGACTCTCTTTGGTGGAGAGACTTGAAGATTTTATGAGGGACTTTTATGGAAGATATAAATTGGTTCTGATGGGAAATTAAGACACAATAATAGATCAATACGTAGCAGATATAAAACTTCCCAAACTTGTAGGAACCTTAAGGATCAACAACAAATATAAGACGACAAATCGAACAAATAAAAGCAAAAAAGAACACATATTTTTTAACATGGAAAACCCCTCAATATGAGAGTAAAAACCACGAGTCATCCAGACCAAAGAAATAACTCCACTATAATCAATTAAGGGTACAAGAGAGTCTTAAAGTGATTCACAAAATAGTGCTAACAACCACAAATCACAAAGTAAACTAGCTTACAAATAAGAATAAACAAGCTGAATTTTTTTCCAAAATTGCAGCTTCAGTACGAAACAAATAACTTTCACCTCAGACGTTGTATTGAAATTATGAATGGTCAAAAGTTATATATATGTGTTACGAACCTGCCCACAAAATTTGAGCTCGATCCAATGGTTAACGAATCGGGGATTGTTGATTTAGTGAGACTGGTTGTAGAAAAAACGGGAATGCGTTTCTCTCCTCTTTTCTCTTTTTGAATCCTTATTTTTTCTCTATCTTTCTCAACCCTAAAATTGATCCTCTCCACTTAAAAATAAGTGAGACAAATGGGATAATCATATTTGGGTCTTTCTCCACATAGGAAGGGAGCCCAAACCAGACAAATCTCCCCTCACAACTATGTGGAGGAAATCGCCAAACCGGCGATATCACAACATGCTTCAAATTTCCCTCTTGGTAATGCTTTAGTCATCATATCAGAACCATTATCATCTGTATAAATTTTAGCCAACTCCAATACCTTAGCATCCAAAACATCATGTATCCAATGATATCTCACGTGAATATGTTTGGACCTATTATGAAAAGTCGGATTCTTACCAACATGAATAGCGATTTGATTATCAACAAATCACACATATTTGTCTTAGACAAAACCAATCTCCTGCAAAAATTTCTTCAACCATAGTAACTCTTTGCACGCTTCGATAATTGCAACGAACTCAACCTCAGTAGTAGATAGTGCTACACACTTTTACAATCTAGACTGCCAAGCAACAACCCCCCTACAAATTTAATCATGTAGCCCGAAGTGGACTTTCTGGAATCAATGTCTCCAACCATATCAGAGTCAGAGAACCCTAATAGAGTAGGCTTATCTCCTCTAAAACAAAGGCTCATAGAAGTAGTACCACGAAGATACCTTAAAATCCATTTTACAACATTCTAATGCTCTCTACCTGGATTTGACAAAAATCTACTGATTGTACCAACAACATGTGCTATATCTGGTCTTGTACACACCATTGCATACATCAAACTACCCACAACAGACGCATAAGGAACACGTTTTATATCAAATGCTTCATCTTCACTTGAAGGACTTTGATTAGAACTCAACTTGAAATGAGTAGCGAGATGAGTGTTTACCGCCTTAGAACTTTCCATTTTAAATCTTTGCAGCACTCTTTCGATATAATTTTCTTGTGACATCCAAAGTTTTTTCTCTTTTCTGTCACGCATGATTCTAATTCCAAGAATCTGTTTAGCTGCTCCAATGTCTTTCATGGAAAATGACTCTCCCAATTGCTTCTTTAACATGTTAATGTTAGAAATACTTTTCCATACAATGAGCATATCATCAACATATAACAACAGGATTATAAAGTCATCGTTAGAAAATTTTCTAACAAAGACGCAATGATCTGAAGTAGTCTTCTAGTATCCTTGATAACATATAACATACTCAAACTTCATGTACCACTTCCTTGGAGCTTGCTTCAACCCATATAATCTCTTTCTCAATCTACACACGTGATCTTCTTTACCTTTAACTTGAAAACCATCGGGCTGTTTCATGTAGATCTCTTCCTCTAAATCATCATGAAGGAAAGTCATTTTCACATCCATTTGCTCAACCTCTAAATCAAGAGTAGCAACCAAACTCAACACGATTCTAATTGATGAGATTTTTACAACAGGTGAGAAAATATCATTAAAATCAACACCCTTTCTTTGACGGAAACCTTTCACCACCAATCTGGCTTTATATCTTGGAAACTTAGAGTTGCTCTCATGTTTAACTCTATAAATCCATCTGTTTTCCAAAGCCATTTTGCCTTTAGGCAGTTTCACTAAATCATAAGTGTGATTATCACACAATGATTTCATCTCATCATGCATTGCATCCATCCACTTTTGATTTTCATCACTTTCCATGGCCTCTTGAAAACACTCGGGTTCACCCTCATCAGTCAAGATCACATACTCATCAGAATTATACCTTGTAGAAGGTTGTCTCTGCTTGTTAGATCTTCTAGGTTAAACTTGAGATAATTTTTGAGTTTCACTAAGATTCTCATCCTGAGACAAATCGCTCTCCCCTTCACCATCATTAGTTTGGATATTTACCCCATCTCCAAGTTGTTGATCATCAACATAATCATATGGCTCACCATTGTGATCATCACCACCAATAACATCCAGATTATGGCTAGATAACCGATCTGGATCAACATTATACAAACTAATATCTTTCTTGCGTGTAGCCTTCTCTACCTTATCAATATCTTCAATAGTTTGGTCTTCCATAAACACCACATCGCGGCTTTGAATAAGCTTCTTCCCTACAGGATCATACAACCCGTAGCTAAACTCATCTTGCCCATAGCCGATGAAGATACATTGTTTTGACTTTGCATCCAACTTGGATCTTTCATCCTTTGGAATATGCACAAAAGCCTTACAACTAAAGACTCTCAAATGATCATACATGCATTCTTTCCAAACCAAATTTTGTCTGGAACTTCACTATTCAAAGCAACGGGAGGAGTGGGATTAAGAACATGCACTACCGTGTAAAGTGCCTCACCCCAATAATGATTGGGCAACTTAGCTTCAGAGAGCATACACCTTATTCTCTCAATTAGTGTTCGATTAATCCTATCTACTAAACCATTCAGTTGAGGATTTTTAGGAGGAATCTTTTCATGTGCAATACCATGCTGCTTGCAATAGGAATCAAATGGTCCACAATACTCTCCACCATTGTCTGAACGAACACATTTCAGCTTCTTTCTTGCCTGCCTATCAACTAAAGCATGAAATTCTTTGAACTTTTCCAAAACTTGGTCTTTTGTCTTCAAGGCATAAACCCATAGTTTCTTGGAGAAATCATCAATAAAGGTAACAAAATAAAGGGCACCACTAAAGGATTTTACCTTTAATGGACCACAAACATCAGAATGTACCAATTGAAGCAATTTTGACTTCCTTGATGGAGGATGTCTCTTGAAAGATACTTTAGTCTGTTTACCTGCCATGCAATGAGAACATTTCTCCAAATCTACATTCTTTAATCCAGGAAAAACATCCTTTTTGGCCAAAACCTTCAGCCCCTTTTCACTAATATGACTAAGTCTTCGGTGCCATAAAGATGGTTCCGTGCCATAAAGATGGTTCCATGTCGATAACATTCACACTGTCCCTAGCAACCAAAGCTTTTGTCCAATACAATTTAGAAATCTTTTCCCCTCTAGCCACAACCAAGTTACCTTTGTTGAGTTTCCACTTTCCAGAACCAAAGTGATTATCATAACCACAATCATCTAGCATATGCACAGAGATCAAATTAAAGCTGACATCTGGAGCATATTTGACACCTCTAAGCAACAATTGTATTCCCACGTTGGTTTGCAAGCAAACATCACCAACACCAATTACCTTAGATACACCATCATTACCCATCTTCAATACTCCAAAATCACCAGAAGTATAAGATGTGAAGAAATCTTCCCTTGGTGTAACATGCAATGTAGCACCACTGTAAACTATCCACATGCTCTCGTCTGATACAAGATTAACAGACTCATGATCACGGAGTATAACAAGATCATCATTAGTAGAAGTAGTAACACGATCATCGTCATGATCTTCATGGTCTCTTTGTTTAGGCTTACCCTTCTTGCCTTTGTTATCTCTTTTCCACTGATAGCAATTGTTGTACCCCAAATTTTACCCCTTAGATGTCATAACATCTTGCACTTACATTTAGGGTTCAATCATATGTGCATTGTTAACTAACCCATATCTTTGCTAGTTTGTTTCTTTTGTGAAAGCCAGGGTTTGCGCAGGTAAGAGAACAAAGGTCAATAAGCCAGACTCTCACATGTTTCAAGGTCTCCTAAGACATTATGTGGCTCCATAAAATCATCACAAGTGTTCACCAGTGAATTGATATTGGTATGTGAATGTCATCTGTTCAAGAAAGGCAACTTGTGATCCAAATGCAACCATTTGAGCTCACCTGCATCCTAGAGGTCCAATTCAACAAGAAATCAAGTGTGTCTGGTTCCTATTACAAGTTCCTTGAGCCACAAGATTCACCATGAATCAAACTAGGGTTTTATCAGCACCAGTCAACCATTGCCTTTGATTTTTATCAAGACATGTTTCCAAGCTTTGGAACATGATTCTACATGATACTGGACATCCTTAGATGCCATCTATGGTCCTTGGGAGAGATTGAAGAAGCAAGATCCTCAAAGATCATCCATTGGAACTCCTGGGGAAATTAGAGTTTTGACCGAAGAAATTGAGCCTCCGATTATGATGTTATTGAACCACATTGAAATATTCGAGCCATGTCTCATTTTAATATGTTCAACCATGGACTGAGGGCATGAGAAATCACAAGGCATTTGTAAATTTTATTTGAAGAAAAAAAAGAAAAAGAAAAAAGAACAAGAAAAGAAAAAAAGTAAAAAAAAAAGGAAAACAATGTGGTGGCGCCCACCACACTTAAAAAGCATGGCGCCCACCACCTTTCAAGGGGCATGGCGCCCACCACCAAAGATCATAGCGACTGCCATGTTAATGCATGGCGCCTGCCACATTAATTTGTGGCACCTGCCATGAATTAATGTGGCATTTGCCACCTTACCAATCCGCACCTTGTTTTAATTAAAATAATACTTTTTTGACAAGATTAATGCAAGTGGGTTCATTTCATCATGAAAAAAGAAAAGCTTTTCAGTAAAGTATAGCTCCACGTCTCCTCAGCACAACCTACCCTAAGCCGATTTTTGAAATGAAGACTTTTTCAACCACACCAGCTTGCACGGAGATTTGAAAAAAGGGTAAAACCGGCAATGCTTCAAATTCTCCATTTTCTTCTATAAATAGGACGTTCCTCTTCAATGTCAAACACACCAGATTCACCCCAAAAATAGGCTGAATACTCTCTTTTTCTCCCTCAAATTATTCTTGTAAGTTTATTGGCATTTTGAAGGAAATAAACTCGTCATTTATTTTTCCAGAATCCATATCAGTGAAGAAGCAGTGGACTTTCTCCACTAGGTAACACCCACTCCGTTGTTATTTATTCTTCGTATTTCATTTTTTTATCATGATCATACCGTTGTCATAGTTAATATCCGATTAAATGTTACATTGCATGGACTTGTTTTGATTTTAAGAATTGGATTTACAATTGTTGTTTAAAGGAAAAATAAAAAAAATAATAAAAAGAGGGAGAGGCATGTGGCCCCTGCCACTAGCCATATATGGCGCATGCCATGAATCAAAAGGTGGTGCCTGCCACCACTTTGTAACTAGAAGGTGGCTCCTGCCACCATTTTAGGATGGGAAGGTGGCGCTTGCCACCATTATGTGGCACATGCCATGCTGTTTATGTTAAGTTTTTTTTTTTGTATTATTTCATTTCATGGTTGTTTTATTTTCTTATATCATTTTCATTTTCCTTTCTAAAAACTTCAAAAAATAACAAAAATATGCATAACATCATGTTTAGTCCTTGGAATTTTTTATTGAAAATCATCAACTTTTTTCGTAAAGACTTTTTGAGAATTATTATATCCTGTTTGCTTGAGATGTTTGTTCCTTGACTAGGACAATGTCATTCTGTTGTTTGTACGCTTGCCATATCTTTGTTTCAAAAATGATATCTTTACCATACTTATGTGGTCCTATCCATGTCTGCCATGTTCATATTTGAAATTTCATTTCGGTTAATGTTTACTGTCTTGGAAATCTTAAGCTCATATTGTTCATTTAATCTCAACTTCCTTTTAACATTCCTGTTTACAAGTTGTTATATTCTCCTCCTTCCAAAGGAAAGTCTCTCTATTGACCGTAAGGTCATAGATATCTCATTACCCTTTTTAACCTAGCCTTAGGTTTGGAGTCACCGCACTCCACATAGGTGTCTTGCTGTCAGACCCTACTTTTTCGTGAACACTTCATTCCCTTTTAACCTAGCCTTCCCAAGAGATAGCCATTAATCTCTTCTCCTTCACCAAACTTTAACCCTTCACAATCCTTTCACAAGAGATAGCCATTAATCTCTTCTCCTAATCAATCAATCCTCACAAGCTTTGCTTTCAAGCTTTTCACCTTACTTTCCCTTGGAACCTTGACCACAGTCAAGAGAAGAGTTCCTCACCCCATTGAGGTGAACTACGGTTGCTCTGATTCTTTAGTCAGATACGTATGCACAAGATGCAATGTCTTGGCGAGCATACTTAGTGTACACACCCCTATGTTTTTCCCTTAGCACAACTCCTTAGAATAATACCCTTAGCAAGCAAACTTTAGCATAACACAAATACTAACAAGAGGTTCCTATAGAGTACTACAGATATCTAGGATGCTAACACCTTCCCTAGGTATAACCAACCCCTGAACTTTAGATCTTTTATTAGGGTTTTCTTCCTTCTTTACCCTTTCCTTTGGATAAATCAAAGCTCAGTGGTGAATTTCATGTTTTGTGATTCAAGTTAATTAATAGCTTGGTATCCAATTCTCATCGCAACAGAAATGGCGAATCCACTGGGGACATCCCCTAAGAGGGTTAAGCCCACCTTGTTTGTCTTTGTGTTATTTATATGTTTGCTTGCTTGTATATTTGTATATTTATATCTGTATATATACTTGTTGTGCTTGGGTTTTCTGTATGCAGGGTTGTTACTTTGAGTGGTGAGGATATGTCCTATACCCGGACTTGAGTGCACTTATGATAGGACGATGGTATATTCAAGGAGACTTTGAGGGAGTCGATTCCCGAAAAAGTTGACTTGAGACACCATCACTCAGTTGAGGCCCTCTTGAGAGTTTAGTCATGTTGAACGAGTTTATTCGTGAAAACGTTACTACTCTCGACCTAGGTGTCCGTGAAACTGATGACCATTAGTTACTTTTAACCCCACTTGGCCTTTGAGGATGTGGTGCGGTGACCATGAGGGAGTCTATTCCTGAAATGGTTGTCACACGATACTACAATAAGACGAGATTCTCTTGAGAATATTATTGACTACCGAGTCATTCGGGAAATCGATAATATCCGAAAGATGGGTTGTTGACTCCGAGAACTCTTTAGAACCCTGTTTTACATATACAAGAACCCTAGTACACACCCTGTGGTTGGTTCTTTACCCAGACTCCATGCTGTGATCTCGAACTCTTGATCTTGTTGCATGTGTTTCGCATCATGTTGCATTGCATTGCATATCATTTGCATCTTTGCATGGTTCATTGCATTGCATTTGTTTGTCCAGTGGCTCATTTCTAGCTGTCTCTATCTTCCAGTGTCACCTGTGAGTCATTAAGCTGATTCCTCGACACCGATACCGGACTAGAACTAACTACAGATGCAAGATGTCAGAGCAAGAGGCACACAATGCTGAGGTCCAAATGGAGATCGATGACCTTAAGTCGAGCATGACTAAACTCACTGAGATGCTTCAAGTTTTGATTGCTAGAGGGGAGCCTCCCCAAAGAACTGTCATCCAGGAAGTTTCAAGTGCTGAACCTCCACCGGTTCAAATGCCACCTTCAACTTGGCCAGAGTTTGGTTTACCACACAACTATTCTCCACTGATTGAATCTACTTCTATGGTTGGTCAAACTGCTATGCCTGTATTTCAAGCTCCTATTTTCGCCGAGCCCACACCTGTGGTCCATGCTGTTCCACAGACTGTTCAAGCTTTCTTTGAGAATCCCCTCTTTGAGTACAATGCTGCCAGTGCTCAGGGCGAAGACTGTGAAGACTTTGTTGAACCTGAAGTTATCCGTGAACAGTTTCAGTTCATAGATAAGAGACTTAAAGTCATGGAGGGTACTGACTTTTTCAATGTGGATGCAGACAACATGTGCTTGGTTTCCGACCTTGTTATGCCTGCTAAGTTCAAAACTCCAGAATTTGTGAAGTATAAGGGGCACTCTTGTCCAAGGACTCATTTGGTCATGTATTGTCGCAAGATGGTTGTGTTAGTTCTTGTAATTGGCTACAATTTTGGTAAAACAATGTTGTTGTCATGTGATGGTTAATCAAGATGTTGAAACAAGATGTTCTTGTTTACTGCATTCAACATGTCGGATAAAGATGTCCCATCCTGGATCATAGGACATCGCGTCTGTTATTGGTTTAAAAGGAAGATTCTGTTAGTTGTTAGTTGTTACTGAATATTCTGTGAATATTTAGTTATCCTATGTGGCGTCCAAAGTTATTGAGTTGTGATTTTGTGTTGGTTTTCGGATTCTCACTAATTTCTAAATATGGAGACATATTAGGAAACATTAGATTGAAGACCTATTTTCTTGGAGGTTATTTTGCAGAATTGTGTGCAGTCTCTTTGCTGCGTTTTGAAGCCCAAACCCAGTTGGGATATAGGTTATAAATAGGAGTGTTTGTAACCTAATTTTGTAACGATTCCAAGATGTAAAATTATTAGGGTTTCGTTTTTCTGAACCACTCTCTAGGAGAGTTGGTATGTGTGAACCACTCGGATTGTGAGATGGTCACTGTACTCCTCAAAGCTTATAAGCAAGAGTGAGTGTTGTTCTTGGAGGGAGCTGTTAAGCAACTCTAAGTATTGTTCTTAGTCATGTGTGTCATGTCTAAGTATTGTCATTGAAGTGTGTCTTCTACTTTTCTATGTTTGGAGAGTTGTTAGAAATCAAGCTGTTGATGCAGTGACTGAGA
This sequence comes from Lathyrus tuberosus, assembly GCA_022829125.1. Taxonomy (NCBI): domain Eukaryota; kingdom Viridiplantae; phylum Streptophyta; class Magnoliopsida; order Fabales; family Fabaceae; genus Lathyrus; species Lathyrus tuberosus. Next base: position 10,744,722 of record JALAZF010000095.1, read on the forward strand.
TGTTGACTGCTAGACATCATTGCGATGATTGGATGTGAGATGGAGTCTCTTATCTAAGGTGGACTTAGGTAAAAGGGTCATTGGGTAGTGATTAAGCGAGTAGATCATCAACGGGTGTGTTGATTGTAGGGTCTATGAATTGATATTGCTAATAGTGGACTTCCTTCCTGGCTTGGTATGCCCCCAGATGTAGGTTGTTAGACCGAGCTGGGTGAACAACTTCTGTGTGTTGTTTATGCTTTTTAGTACTTTTATTATTTATACCTTGCCATGTGTTCATGTCAGACCAGATGTCAAATGACATGTTATAGGACATCTGAATTCTGCACATGTACCAGAATTTCAATTGGTATCAAAGCAGGTCATTCTGTTCTGTATCTGGATGAGATCCGAGGGAAGATACTTTTTGGCTCATGGTCAAGGTGGAAGCTTTCTACTGAAAAGTTGTGTGAACTTGGAGAAGTTCATATAGGTGTGAGAATGGTCCCTAGAAGTGGAGGATGGACTGTTCGTGACAGGCAGTGGCATGTGATGAAGGCTTGGAGTTTTGGTTGAAAAGCTGATGTGTTGTGGTTATGTGGTATTGTGGTGTCACCTGGATTATGATGCTAGGGCTGATATGTGACACCTGAAGGTTTTGAGGAGTTTGTGTTTTGATCCGCTGCGTATCTATCTGAAAACTCCTGAGGTTGTAACTGAGAAGGTTGTTCTTCTCTGAATGTATATCCTATGGTGATGGGATATATGCAAGACTGCTTCAACTTACTTTTTCAACGATACTTGAAGATTATTGTTCAAGTCCACTCATAAAGGCATTGATAAGTGAAGTTGTAAGGAAAAGATCTGAAGATAGTGAGAAGTAATTTACTTTTGCTTCTATTCCTAAAAAGGCTAATCTCCAGTCTTTGATCTCTTGATGTGTTCCTTGGAATGATGTCCTATCTTGTGTTAGAACATCAAGTCAGAATTGTGCAGAATTCTGTTATCTAAAGGAATGGCATAGCAGATGCTCTGGGTGCTAAACTAATGTGGTATGATCACATGGGTTTAGAACCTACTCCTGATCTGGAAGAGGAGGCATCTGGGTGGTATGTCTAAGAAGGTTCTGGCCCTGGAACTTATCTTAGATGTGTGAGTTGGTCAAGGTGTGATCAACATGTTATTTTCTCCGAGGTCTGTTTATTTCTGGTCCTTGATGCAGGAGTGGAGAACCTGAGATTCAAGAAGTATTATCTCTAGCAGACTTCTTGGACATGAAGGTCAAAGATCAAAAAGTCATGATTTTTCTCTGTTATTTGGAAGCATTATCTGAATGATCTTGTGAAGCTAGATAAGTATTAACTGTGTGTGCTAATCACAGTTTGTGCTGCTATTAAAGGGGAGAATGTATGATTCTCTGAAGTGCTCTTGGCAGATTCTGAGGGAGAGTACCTGATGTTTTGGAAGACCTTGAAGACATGTCTTGACATCATTGTATTAAGAATTTATTTTCTCAAGCTGTCTGGATGATGTTTCTCTGATTCAGGATGGAGGTTGTTTACTCAAACTTGATGACATTTATCAAGTCTATGAGAGCATGGAACTCTTGTTCTGGTGTAGTGGAGAACTTTCAAGGGTTAAGCACTGTGGAGTTGAATCAACCGGTGGGGTTGATTGGTGGCTATGTGCTTGGAGTATCATCCAAATTGTCTGGGATGAGTTTGGCTGTAGAGGGGTTTTCTGGTGTGTGTTCCACTGCATATATATATATATATATCTAATGGAAAATTCCTGGTTGTTCATAGTGCTGAGGGAGATTCTAAAACACCTGCGAAAGAAGTGGCTAGTTCTTTTGTTGATGTGTCTTATAAGATGTTCTGACCTTTTATTAGGGCAAGCCGAATCTGTTTCCTTGGTAGTTCCGCTGCATGAAGTTTTGATTGAAGAGCTCTAGAAGTATGGGATTCTGGAGTTATGATTGAAGGAAGATTGTAGCTGTCCTTACTCGTTTTCTGTTCTTGTAGATGTCAACCGGTGTGAAGTCATATAGCATTCCTAAGTTGGGAGCAGAGGGGTGTCTTTGTGATGGTTGAGTCTTGTATGACTTGGTACATGGGTGAGTGGCTTCATCATGTATGTTGAAGTCAGATTGAAGAAGAAGGGTAAGATGAATTATCAAACTCATGCTCTAGGGGTTTGTTAATTAAGTTGTTGAAGACATTTGATATGATGATCAAGTCCAATCAAGGCAACTGAGTCATGTTCTAGAGTCTTCTAGTTATTCTTCAGACTAGGAGGTGCTTCCTAAGAAGCATAGGGGTGAAGACCGTGGAGGTGATTTATTTTCACCTTTCACAAAAACAGCAAGGAAGGATGCATCTCTCTTGACCCTAAGAGTGAATTCAATCTGTTTGAAGATTTGTTGAGGTAAAGAAGACTTGTTCAGAGAAAGTCTTAGTTACTTGAGTCAAGAGTGGCAGCCTTGGTATCTCAACATTGTCTTTGAAGAAGATACTTGCAACAAGACTGAATACTTTATAGGTGTTCATGACATGATCTGGTGGAGCTCAGCTACAGTAGTGTAAAAGGGTTACTTTGTGAAATCCACAAGTATTTAATTGATTATCCTTGAGATTCAAGATTGAGGATGTTCTGTCAGATGTTCTGACATCTTTTCATCAGAGGTTTGAAGAATCATGAGAGGAGTTCTACATTCGCTCAAAAGTCTCCTAGGTGTTGACCTGGGATTATTGGCTTAACATTTGTCCCTGGAAAGTATTTTGATTGAGTTGTCCAGATGGTGATGCTGTTGGAAGACTATGAAGACATCATAATCTTGATGGTTACAACTTGGATTAGTTTATTTCTGATCTAAGTGAGCTAGAATGAAGAGGTTGTGTTGTATTTCTTTTCTCTCTATGGTAGTCAGGTGTTTATGTTGACCTGAATAAGCTACTCTAGCTGTGTTTTATTGGGAGCTTCTTGAATGACTTCTATGTGCAATGAGTCCCTTGAATGGTGATGGGAAGATGATGTCCCAAATGATGTTTGTAACATCATTATGGTTATATTTGGAATGCTAGAAGTGGATCAGTTTGGTGCTTGTGGAGCAAATGAGCTGAAGATTTTTGGAGCATCATTCATGAAATATAGGGGGAGAACTTCTGTCTGTTAATTATACTAGTGTGGTACTTGGTTTGCTTGAGGATCAAGCATTAAGTGAATGTGTTCAGCAGGTGTGTTGAACCGAGGGTGCGCTCTTGAAGACATATAGATGAGTCTTATGTTTTCCATTCATTTAAGGTGTTCTTCTTGCAAAGGTGCAATGGATATCTTAGATAGGGAGAGTAGGTTTGGATTTTGTGTCACGTGATCTGAGTTATGAACACATTTGTGACCTGTGGTCTGAGTTACCAGGAGTGGTGGTTGATTTTCTCGTAAGTTTCCTCTTATGTCACAGGTTGACTAGTGATTGCTGCTTAAGGGTTCTCTTTTGCCATCAGTGACGAGAAAAGGTTATTGGTTTAAGGGGGAGTGTTGTCTACCTTCTTCCTCATGTACACCATGACTTCAGGACTTTCCCCTTTCATCCTGAGGTTGCTGGTCTGTGGTGGTATGTCTGATGTGCTGAAATTGAGTTGTTGTGAAAATGATGTCGAACATGATGTCAGGATATCAATCAGTCTGAGATGTTTTTTTATGGTGCTATGATTTGTCTAAATTATGGCTAAAAAGGAGGAGAGTTGCCCTGTATGCTGCTGGTTGGTTATGTGTGATGTTGGTTGTTTCTGGTGTTGAGGGGGAGCTTCGGTTTGTTGATGGAATTTCTTTCTGCTGGTTTTTGGTTTGGCTAAATTCTGGCTAAAAAGGGGGAGAGTTGTTGCCTGTTTTTTAGTTGTTTTGTGTTCTGTTTGTGCAGCTGTTATGCTGCTTGAGTTTGTTTTTGGTGCAACTGTGGGATGTTGCTGATGTTGGTTGTGTAGTGAATGTTAGTAGTTTGGTGTTTATCCGCTGCAAGTCTTTCTGATGTTGGCTGAGATTGTTTTAGCCAAAATTAGCCAAAGGGGGAGATTGTTAGTTCTTGTAATTGGCTACAATTTTGGTAAAACAATGTTGCTGTCATGTGATGGTTAATCAAGATGTTGAAACAAGATGTTCTTGTTTACTACATTCAACATGTCGGATAAAGATGTCCCATCCTGGATCATAGGACATCGCGTCTGTTATTGGTTTAAAAGGAAGATTCTGTTAGTTGTTAGTTGTTACTGAATATTCTGTGAATATTTAGTTATCCTATGTGGCGTCCAAAGTTATTGAGTTGTGATTTTGTGTTGGTTTTCGGATTCTCACTAATTTCTAAATATGGAGACATATTAGGAAACATTAGATTGAAGACCTATTTTCTTGGAGGTTATTTTGCAGAATTGTGTGTAGTTTCTTTGCTGCGTTTTGAAGCCCAAACCCAGTTGGGATGTAGGTTATAAATAGGAGTGTTTGTAACCTGATTTTGTAACGATTCCAAGATGTAAAATTATTAGGGTTTCGTTTTTGTGAACCACTCTCTAGGAGAGTTGGTATGTGTGAACCACTCGGATTGTGAGATGGTCACTGTACTCCTCGAAGCTTATAAGCAAGAGTGAGTGTTGTTCTTGGAGGGAGCTGTTAAGCAACTCTAAGTATTGTTCTTAGTCATATGTGTCATGTCTAAGTATTGTCATTGAAGTGTGTCTTCTACTTTTCTGTGTTTGGAGAGTTGTTGGAAATTAAGCTGTTGATGCAGTGACTGAGATGTTGACTGCTAGACATCATTGCGATGATTGGAAGTGAGATGGAGTCTCTTATCTAAGGTGGACTTAGGTAGAAGGGTCATTGGGTAGTGATTACGTGAGTATATCATCAACGGGTGTGTTGATTGTAGGGTCTATGAAATGATACTGCTAATAGTGGACTTCCTTCCTGGCTTGGTATGCCCCCAGATGTAGGTTGTTAGACCGAACTGGGTGAAAAAATTCTGTGTGTTGTTTATGCTTTTTAGTACTTTTATTGTTTATTCCTTGCCATGTGTTCATGTCAGACCAGATGTCGAATGACATGTTATAGGACATCTGAATTCTGCACATGTACCAGAATTTTAGGCTGCTTATACCAAAAATCAGAAGCTGCTTATCCACTGTTTTTAGGATAGCTTGAGTGGAGCATCACTCCAATGGTATATGGGTCTTGAGCAAAACTCCATTCACTGCTTCCAAGATCATGTAAATGCCTTCATGAAGCAGTATAAGTATAACCTTGACATGGCTCTTGATCGCCGCCAGCTTCAAAACATGACTTAGCATGAGAAGGAATCTTTTAAGGAGTATGCTCAGCACTGGAGAGAATTGGCTTCCCAAGTTGAACCTCCTTTGGCCGAGAAAGAATTGACTGGAATGTTCATGGATACCTTGCCTTCATTCTAATGGGAGAAGATGTTTGGAAGTGTTTCTTCCAATTTCACTGATTTGGTTATTATCGGTCAAAGGCTCGAGGAAGGTCTTAAGAATGGAAAAGTGTCCAAGGCTGCTGATTCTTCCAATGCTGTGAGGAAATCCTACGGAAACTTCAAGAAGAAGAAGGAAGATCAGACTAACGCTGTAATGGTTAAAGTGGGAAGGCCTCGTCCTCAACCTCATTATGTTATTCACCCTGTTGTTGCTGCTGTTACTCCCGTGGTTACTGCTCCACGACCAACTCAAGCTCCTCAACATCCGGTTGTTAGACAGAATCAGTACCGTAATAGGAATTAATTTGATCATATTCCCATGACATACACCGAAATTTATCCTGGTATGATTCAACAAGGTTTGATTACCACAAGGCCCTTGCCTCCTCCTCCTAATCCTCTTCCAGCTAGCTATAGGGCCGATCTTCAGTGCGAATACCATCAAGGTGGTGCAGGCCATAACTTGGAAGGTTGCTTTGTATTGAAGGCTAAAGTACAAGAGCTGATGAGAAACAAAATCCTCTCCTTTAAGGACAATCCCAATGTTCAGAGTAATCCTCTTCCAGGGCACGCCAAGTGAAGCTTCAGTCGATTTCAGCTCAGCTACATCTTAAAGACAGTACAACTCATCCTTGTGTTTAACTAGTCACTAGGCCTGGTTTCTTGTTGTTTGCATTTTCCTTATTTGTATTGGTTGTTTGCCTTCAAATTATGTTTGTACTTTGAAAATTAATGAAATGAGCATTGCAACTTTTTGATTCAATTCATTTGTGTTTGCTATTTACATCTTTATGCTTTCTTCTCAAAAATAATACTTTATCTCTTTTTCCACTTTCTTTTTGATTATGCAAAGATTAGAGGGAGGATGACGAAACTTTATGCTCATAATTGTTGTGGTATGCTTTCAAATAAAATTTGCTGACGATGTAAGGCATTGTTTCAACTCTCAAGCACTGGAGACATAAGAAAGATAACCCCTCGTCAACCCCTTTGAGCTTAGGAGTAGAAGTTTCTTTCTATACCAAAAAACCTGCAATCTTAACCTTGGGGTGGGTAGTTCTTAGTTAACTTGATTGTGCAAAAGTTTCATGCAAGACGCCTTTCAACAAAAGTTTGCATTCACAGTTTTCCTTCGCACACAACAAGCAAGTGTCGAAGAAGTCTTTCAAGTTCAAAAAATCAAAATAAAAGAGAGTGAAAAAAGAGAGTGAAAAGAGAGTGAAAAAAAGAGAGTGAAAAAAAAATCAAAATAAAAGCCCGCTAAGTCAAAACCTATGAAGGAGACTTAGGCAAAAAATGGGGCATCCCGCTGACTGTAAACTCAAATGACACAGTTCAGGCAAAAGTTAGGGATAACAAAAATCAATCAAGAGGTTTGATCGCTCTATTTAGTGTGCCTAAACAAAATCTAACTGCAAGTATACAGTCATATCACGTAGTTTTAAAAGATTATCGATCCCACAGAGACTAGAAATCGAACGCACCGTTATCTATCGTTACTATGTTTATCTAAGGCTAATCAGAATTGGTTTTTTAGTTCGAACGGGAAATTAAAGGGAAATTAAAATTTGAGAATACTAGTTATAAATAAGTTATCGGTATATAATTCGGTAACCTACGTGGAATTAATTAAACCTAAGCGTATAAAGATTTATCACCCTATTCATCTGTAGGAAAAACCGGTTTAAAAGCCCTCACCTCACACTCCCGTGGTTATTGCTTCGGACTATACTTCTAAGTCAATACGTCTACTCTCGCTAGCCCGTATGAGGTTAAAAATACTTTTTGAAAACTAGTTAAACCTAATTAACTTTAAAGCGCTTCCGCTGTTTTTAAAACTAATGCCCGATTTCAGCTATCCGGGTAAAGCCTCACACTCCCGTGGTCTCGACTTTAACCTATGTTACTTTTTTACTCTCGTAATAAAAGTTGGGTTTTAAATTAAGAAATCAAATCCAGAAGAAGGATTGATTATTGATTTTAGCTTAGAGAAATTTAATCCATTTTAGTTACTTCATTACACACCGATAAAATCGGTTTAGCTCGACATAATTATGAAATTAAACATAAAGGCAAGGAGATAAATAAACACAGACATAGTTAAGAAAGAAAATAAACAATGCTTTGAATTAAATAACGGAAACCTGGTAATTCGTAATAACAACAATAGCAATCCCTCCACAAGCTGGTAGGTTCTTGCTTGAATAAAATTAAATAACGAATGATGAAGGTGATGAAGCAAATTAAATCTAAGTGTAATAGTTCCTAAATATGAGAAACTATTACTTTTGTTCGGTAATAGGTAACAAGGAAATGGAAATGCAAAGCAAAAACGAAACAAAAGTTCTGGAAATAATTTGGAAGCAAGACAGTACTCTTGAAAGGAAAATTTGGCTACCCCCTTTGTTCTTCGCAGACTCTAGTATTTATAGCTGAATTTAGGTGGAGGTTGGAGAGAATGTAGCCACTCCCCTTGACGGTTACATGACTTTGGACCTAGTAATCTTCGGAGGAAAATGTGATCGTGTGAAAAACTGCTCTCTGAAAACTCGTAGTCAAGTTTCTGCTCCAACGTGTAAAATTAGGGGCATGACGATCGTGAGGAAGTGTGACGGTCATGGTGCATTTTGAAGCTGCCACGGTCGTGGCGTACCCATGACGGTCGTGATATCAGCAAATTTTGGTTTCTGCAATTTTTCTTCTCTTTTCTGCTCTTTTCTTGCATGTTTTGGTTCTTTTCCACACTTAGCATACTTTGACTTTGAAAATGGGATTACCTGCAAAAACACTTAAATAATCTCGAGAAAATCGGATATTAGACGAAAACGGAATAAGAAAATAACATAAATCAAAGTAAAAATATGATATAAATTCGTGTTATCAAACTCTCCCACACTTGAATCTTTGCTTGTCCTCAAGCAATCAATCTATTAAAACAGACAAACTTCATCAAATGCACATACCCGGTATACCAATGGTTTTGAAAAAGAGTTTCTTGTTAGTGAGGCAGGTACTAGTGTAAAACACTAAGGATACAATAACGACACAAAGCAGCAAGCTTGTCATAGACCTCTCTTTTATACAATCCAGTTCTAATCATTATATTATAGTTTAACCATAAGTTTTCGTATTTATTTCACCCGGTTTCATTCTAACGCAATCACATTAAGCCCTTTGCCTTATTCACGCACGTAGTGGAGCAACCGGTTAGTGACTTTGATCCCATTTTCTCTCACGGGGCCTGATACACTAGTGTGGTAATCCTTTATACATCCCATTCGTAGATTGCGGGGGATCGAACTGTAGTTCGCCCTACCAAGTCCAGAATCAGGTACCTCTGAACCAATCGACAACAAATTTTTTCTTTCTTTTCTTGCACATTTTCACAACTGTGAGAGTTGTTGCATATTCTATTTTTCTCGTCATATAGAGAAGAAAGATGTTTTTCTTTTCATGATTGGGCATCAAACACTTATATTCATCGGCTCCCCACGTGGTTTGTGATTTAGACGGTGCTGACTGCTAATATAAACTACTAAGGGTTACTTTAGGACTGAACTCAAGGTATCGTATAATAAGTATCGAAACTGATATCGCATACGCAAGAGGTCTAAGGTGTCAAGACGGTATCGATCTTGTTAGCACTTTCCCAGCTTCCTAACATAATTTAAAGCTTGGTATCGTACGGTGTGCATTAATCGTAAAAAATTTTTTTTCGTTATGGCAGAATAAAATGGGGAAATCGGAATACTGAACGAAAATATTCATATATTAACTTTGATAAGGAAAATGAAAGTACAAGAAAGGGAAATAAAACGGAAATAAACTGACTCTCCCACACTATATCGGACATTGTCCTCAATGTTGCGATATAAAGGGGACACAACAAGAAAAACTAAAAAGAAAAACAAAATAAAATCAAGGAGCTCCACGTCCTCTGCCTCTAGGGCGTCCTCTTCCATGCTGTGCTACGTGATCAGGAATGCCCACGTGATGGATGTACTCGTGTAGGCTCTGCACTCGCAGTGTCAATGCACCCATCTCTTTGATGACACCGTCAAGCCTCTGACCTTGGTCAACTTACCCTTGCTGGATTTGACGCATAAGGGTCATCATTTCGTTCTGTTGCTGGGTTTGTTGCCAGATGGCCCTCAAGATTTCTTCATTAGTAACCGGGTCTTGGTCAGGGCGGCGACGACGTCGGGAGGTCGAAGGAGCATCATTGGTAGGCGGTGGTTGGTTTTCTGGGGCGTTATCTATCTCGTGCTCCATCTCATCAACAGGTCTATGTTCTTGATCATCAGGAGCAAGCGCATTTTGCTCAGGAGCATTCAGATCAAAAAGCCAATTGGCCATATTCTGAGGGTCAATGCGACTCCTGCAGGGCATGATGATACTTCTTACGGTTTTGGCGCGGACCATAGGATGGTATTTCCCATCTCGTCGTAACTTGATGAGCTGAGAGTTTCTGCAATAATCTATATCAAGGAACACTGGAGGGAAGGAGGGTAGTCTAGCAAGGTCATTTTCCAAATTCAAACTGAGTGCAATAGAGGTGACAATCCCTCCAAAATAGAAGGGTTTGGAGCTTCTAGAAAAGTTTGATTGTATGTGTGCTAGTAAAAATGGTGCGACATTGATTAGCTCTGGATGAAACATACAATGAAGGAAAAACAGCTCCTTAGAATTCACCTTATGGTTACTATCTCGTGCAAAGATGGTGCTTCCAAGTGCGCGGTGGATGTATCTGATAGCTGGGTTGTGGATGAAAGTCGCGTTTAAGCTGTCCTAGGTATCTGCGGTCGTTCCTGTTAACTGATTCCAAAGTTGAAACGCCACTAGAGAGAAAGTTTCTTGCGGCACCCGGCAATGGACATTGTCGCCATGTTTGAAACCAAGCATCTCAGCAAGACGATTTTGTCCGATTGAGTACTCTTTACCAAACATGCGGAACTTTGCTACTCCGATTAATTGGTTCGTTTCTCCCGCAGGGGTTATGTAAGTGAATGAACTGAGAAACTCTAAAGTTAGGTCTTCGTAAGTGGGCCTGCTTTGAGTGCAAAGTTGCCAAAGGCCGGTTGTTTCTAGCAAATTCCTTACTCCTTCAAGCATTCCAAGTTCCTCTAAACATGCAACGTTAATGTAGCGGGTCGGTTGAACGGAACATCGATAGAAATCGATGTACCGAGCTCTTTGGCGTTCTCCTGCCTCTCAATCTCTGAAGTTCAATGTAGATAGGTCTGGAATTTGACGTGCCATTGTTTGGTTACTGAGAAATTAGGGAAAAAAGTAGGTTATGGAGAATGATGGTTTGTGAAAAGAAAGGGTGTATGGTTTGATTATATAGTGAATTGGTAAGATGAATGGTTACGGAAAATGGTTAATGTGGGTCAAATGTGTGTTAGTGGAATGGTTATGGAATAGCAAGGGGTAGTGGGACGACTGGGTTTGAATGAGGGAAAGAAGAGGGAACGAATGAAGCAGTTCTGTTTTTAACGCAGAATCTATTTCAAACCCGCGTGACGGTCGTCACGGGGTCGTCACGATCGTGACGTTCGCAATTTCTGGGTGGTTAATTTGTTTATGACAGACACAATTCCAAACATCATATTTTAGTAATAGGCAGTGGTAAGCATATGGAAATAGCAGTATATTGCATACACAGAGATAAGTAACATTACAACATAAATTAAAAAAGAATTAAAAGTGTGAAGAGGAATGAAATTAAAATCACAAAGAGTTAATATCAGCAGCAAATGAAATTATTCTTTAAAACCAAAGAGGTGCTAGTAAAATACTAGCAATGTATTAAAACTGTATGATGATCAATTTTTAAGATCAGCACAACATTTTCAAATAAATTTTAAAATGATATAAATGAAACTAAAAATTTGCAAGATAAAAATAAAACATAGGAAACGTAAAGAAATAACAAATATAAAGCATGAAAAACAAAAATAATGGGTTGCCTCCCATTAAGCGCTGTTTTTAACGTCGAAAGCCTGACGAATTCAATTAGATGCTTAGTTAGGGGGTTCGGTGGGCAACTCTAAAAATCTTAGGCAGTTCAAATAATCTCTATTTTCAATGTTGTGATAGTGTTTTAGACGTTGTCCATTAACTAAAAACGGATTACTATTCCTCCCCTTTATTTCTATCGCTCCACTTTGTAGAATTTTTGTAATCTCGAAAGGACCGGCCCATCTAGACCTTAATTTCCCAGGAAAGAGTTTTAATCTTGAGTTAAATAGGAGTACAACGTCTCCCACACTAAATTCTTTTCTAGATAAGCGCTTATCGTGCCATCTTTTAGTTCGTTCTTTATATATTTTAGCATTTTCATAAGCGTCTAATCTTAACTCTTCTAGTTCATGCAGATCTAGGATACGTTTTTCACCTGCGGAATCATACCTTAAGTTTAATGTTTTAATAGCCCAATAGGCTTTATGTTCTAATTCAACTGGTAGATGGAAAGATTTACCATAGACTAGCTTGAAAGGTGTGGTTCCGATTGGTGTTTTGTAGGCCGTCCTATATGCCCATAAAGCTTCGTTGAGTTTTAATGACCAGTCTTTCCTAGAGGTGGCTACGGTCTTTTCTAGAATTTGTTTTATTTCTCGATTCGAGACCTCAACTTGTCCACTTGTTTGTGGATGATATGGTGTTGCTACGCGGTGTCTTACTCCATACTTTGATAGTAATTTGTCAAATATTTTTGATATGAAATGAGAGCCACCGTCACTTATGACAAGTCTCGGCACACCAAATCTGGGAAAGATTGTGTTTTTGAAGAGCTTTATGACTACTCGTGCGTCATTTGTAGGAGAAGCTATTACCTCAATCCATTTTGACACATAATCGACAGCTACGAGTATATATTTATTTCCAAAGGATGATGGGAAGGGTCCCATAAAATCAATCCCCCATACATCAAAGACTTCTACTTCTAATAAACCTTTTTGAGGCATCTCATCGCGTTTTGATATGTTACCAGTACGTTGGCACCGGTCGTAGTTTAGTATTGCAATGTGGACATCCTTCCAAAGGTTGGGCCAGAATAGGCCGGATTGCAAGATCTTAGCACATGTCTTTGAGGTACTAGCATGTCCTCCGTAAGGAGCAGAATGACATTGAGAGATGATGTTTTTTATTTCTTCTTCCGGGACACAACGACAGAAGATACCATCGGCTCCTCTTTTAAATAGCAAAGGTTCATCCAAATAATAATGTTTTAGATCGTGAAAGAATTTTTTCTTTTGTTGATAAGATAAGTCTGGTGGAAGTACTCCAGCTGCTAAGTAGTTGACTATGTCAGCATACCATGGCAGGGTTGTGTGTATGTTAATTTCTTCCATAACTTCTTCCATCTTTGGGTCATTCAACTGTAGAGTAGACATATCACTTTCTAGTTGGGCTATGAGTCGTTCATGTGGGAAATCCTCATTAATGGGTATTGGCTCTGGTTTAATGGCCTCTAATCGGGATAAGTGATCTGCTACTACGTTTTTAGTTCCTTTCTTATCTTTGATCTCTAAATCAAATTCTTGTAAAAGTAGGATCCACCTTAGCAGTCTAGGTTTTGCATCCTTTTTGTTAAGTAAATATCTAATAGCTGCGTGGTTTGTATAAATGATGATCTTAGCTCCCACTAGGTAGGAACGGAATTTGGCAAGGGCAAAAATCACGGCTAAAAGTTCTTTTTATGTGGTAGCGTAGTTCATTTGGGTGGAATCTAAGGTTCTACTTGCATAGTAAATGGCATGAAGTTTTCTATCCCTCCTCTGTCCTAAGACTGCACTACAGCATAATCACTTGCATCACACATGATTTCGAAAGGTAATCTCCAATCTGGTGGTTGCATGATAGGTGCGGTAATAAGAGTTGTTTTCAGCTGTTCAAACGCTTTTAGGCATTTCTCATCAAAGATAAATTCAACGTCTTTCATTAATAGACCGGTAAGAGGTTTAGTGATTTTCGAGAAATCCTTTATGAATCGTCGGCAGAAACCGGCGTGTCCTAAGAAACTTCGTATTTCTCGTACGGTTTTCGGAGGTTGAAGATCTTTTATAATTTCTATCTTAGCTTTATCAACTTCAATTCCTATATCGGACACAACGTGTCCAAGTACAATTCCTTCATTTACCATAAAATGGCTTTTCTCTCAGTTTAATACGAGATTAACTTTTACGCATCTTTCCAGTACCATTTCTAGGTTCGATAGACATCCTTCAAAGCTCTGCCCACAAACAGAAAAGTCATCCATGAACACTTCCATAATGTCGTCTATAAAATTAGCAAAGATTGACATCATGCATCTTTGGAATGTGGCAGGTGTGTTACATAATCCAAACGGCATTCGTCGATAAGCAAATGTTCCATAGGGACATGTGAAGGTTGTCTTTTCTTGGTCATCAGGATGAATAGGAATTTGAAAGAATCCTGAATAACCGTCTAAATAGCAGAAGTATGAGTGTTTGGCCAATCTTTTCAACATTTGGTCAATAAAAGGCAATGGGAAATGGTCTTTACGAGTGGCTTTATTTAACTTTCTATAATCGATGCACATTCTACTTCCAGTTACAACCCTTTTTGTTATAGATTCACCTTTTTCGTTCTTAACAACTGTAACACCTCCCTTCTTGGGGACGACATGTACTGGGCTAACCCATTTACTGTCTGATATCGGGTATATAATTCCTTCTTCTAAAAGTTTTTTCACTTCGTCCTTGACTACAGTACTCAAGATCGGGTTAATCCTTCTCTGATGTTCCCTAGAGGATTTACAGTTTTCCTCCAGCATAATGCGGTGCATACAAATGGAAGGACTTATTCCTTTAAGGTCAGTGATGTTATAGCCTAACGCAGTTGGGTACTTTCTTAAGACATCTAATAGTTTCTTAGTTTCGGTCTGTCCTAAGTCTGCATTGACTATTACATGTCGTTCGAGAGCTTCGTCTAGGAATTCATACCTTAAATTTTTGGGTAATGTTTTCAGTTCTAGGGCTGGGTTTTTCGGGCAAGGTAGATGATCTGGTGTAAGTGCTAAGCATTCGCTTAGGCTATCGTCTTGATAAGGTTCACGCCAGTTATCATCTTCGAAGATCGGAGGTATTGGAATTTTTAGAATATCTGAATATGTGGTCGGTTCCATCTCAATTTCTCTTACGCACTCATCTATGACATCTAGTAGATAACATGTGTCGTCTATAGCTGGAGGTTGTAAGAATTGTGTCAAAATGAATTCAACCTTCTCTTCACCAACTTCAAAAGTTAGCCTGCCTCTCTTTACATCTATAATTGCTCCAACAGTAGCTAAGAGTGGTCTTCCTAATATGATAGGAGTAGTAGAGTCTTCTGTAATATCCATGATTATGAAATCGGTAGGGATATAGAATTGTCCTATACGAACTGGAACATTTTCTAGTATACCAACTGGGTATTTAACAGAGCGGTCAGCTAATTGAACAGACATCTTAGTTGGTCTTAATTCTCCCATATCAAGCTTCTTGCATATGGATAAGGGCATAACACTAATACTAGCTCCTAAGTCGCATAGAGCTTTGTATATGACGAACTTCCCAATTACACAAGGTATGGAGAAGCTACCTGGGTCTTTCAGCTTAGGAGGCATTTTGTTTTGAATTATCGCGCTACACTCAACAGTAAGTGTAACTGTTTCGTTTTCCTCAATCTTTTTCTTATTGGATAAGATTTCTTTTAGGAACTTAGCATACGAGGGCATCTGAGTGATGGCTTCTGTAAAAGGTATTGTGATGTTTAATTGTTTCAGAAGTTCAACAAATTTCTTAAATTGCCATGCAGTTTTGGAAATTTTCAGTCTTTGAGGATACGGAATAGGTGGTTTATAAGGTGGTGGAGGCACATAAGGTTTTTCTTCGTTTACGGCCTCTTGGTCATTATCTTCCTTTTCCTTGGGTTCATTTTCCTTCTCAATTGTTGTGTTGTTAGTAGACTTTTGGTACATGGCTGGATTTTGAAGTCTTGGATCAATGGGTCCATCTAATTCTTTTCCACTTCTCAGTATAACAGGATTTGCATGACCTTTAGGATTAGGTTGTGGCTGTCCAGGAAACGTTCCAGCAGGGGCAGCAGTAGGTGCTTGTTGTTGAGCCACTTGGGAAATTTGTGTTTCAAGCATTTTGTTGTGAGTGGCCAAAGCGTCTACTTTGTTTACCAACTGCTTAATCTGTTCACTAGTGTGTACGTTTTGATTCAGGAACTTTTTGTTTGTCTGAGTCTGGGTAGCTATGAAGTTTTCTATCATCAGTTCAAGGTTAGACTTCCTAGGAACATTTGGAGCAGCTGTTGTAGCCTTTTGATAACCTGGTGGCACAGCAGGTGCTTGACCAGGTGCATACAGTGCATTGTTGTTTTTGTAAGAGAAGTTTGGGTGATTCTTCCAACCAGGATTGTAGGTATTTGCATAAGGGTTTGAATGAGCATAATTCACTTGATCTGTAGAGGCTCCTACTAAAACCTGGCATTCTGGGGCAGCGTGTCCAGCTGTTCCACATAATTCGCAGTTTGGCGCTACAGCGGCCATGGTGGCAGTGGGTGTTATGGTCAAATTGTCTATCTTTTGAGCGATTGCATCTACCTTAGCACGGACATGATCTAGGCTAGAAACTTCGTACATTCCTCCTTTTGGTTGGGATTTCTCCACTTGAGCTCTTTCACCTCCCCATTGGTAGTGATTTTGAGCCATACTCTCGATGAGTTGTTGGGCTTCATCATAGGGTTTATCCATGAGTGTACCACCAGCGGCGGCATCTATCGTCAATCTTATATTGTACAAGAGACCATTGTAAAACGTGTGGATAATTAACCAATCCTCAAGACCATGATGTGGGCATATCCTCCTCATATCTTTGTATCTTTCCCAAGCATCATATAAAGACTCGTTGTCTTTTTGTCTGAAGCTGTTGATTTGGGCTCTCAGCATAGCTGTTTTGCTTGGCGGAAAATATCGTGCCAGAAAGACCTTCTTTAAATCTTCCCAAGAAGTAATGGAGTTTGATGGCAAGGATTGCAACCAAGCCCAAGCTCTATCTCTTAATAAGAATGGAAAAAGACATAGTCTTATGGCGTCTGCGGTTACACCATTTGCTTTCACTGTGTCTGCGTACTACACAAACTTGGTCAGATGTTCGTTCAGATCCTCTGTTGGGTTTCCAGAAAATTGATTTTGTTCCACAGCAGATAACAGCGAGGGTTTCAACTCGAAATCGTTTCGGTTGATTGCTGGAGCGACGATGCTGTTGTGAGGTTCTTGTTGAGATGCGGCAGCATAATACTTAAGAGGTCGGTTTTGTGGTGGATCAGCCATGTTTGTTTCTGATTCGGAATCTGTTTCAGATTCAAGTTCAGGATCTGATTGAGATTCAGGTTCTGATAAAGGAAAAGGGATATCGTGAGCTAAGCAGTATTCTTGGATACGTCTTTTTACGGTAAGAAGACGTTCAGGTTCGTCTGTTGGTCATACGAGGTCTTCGCCAGAAGAGCGAGTACTTGGCATACAATCAACAGAAAGGGAATTTTGGTTTTTGCCTTAGTCTATATGACGTAACAAAGGAATTAAGATGTCGACTTAATTAGTCCCCGGCAACGGCGCCAAAAACTTGATCGCTCTATTTAGTGTGCCTAAATAAATCTAACTGCAAATATACAGTCGTATCGCGTAGTTTTAAAAGATTATCGATCCCACAGAGACTAGAAATCGAACGCACCGTTATCTATCGTTACTATGTTTATCTAAGGGTAATCAGAATTGGTTTTTTAGTCCGAACGGGAAATTAAAGGGAAATTAAAATTTGAGAATACTAGTTATAAATAAGTTATCGGTATATAATTCGGTAACCTACGTGGAATTAATTAAACCTAAGCGTATAAAGATTTATCACTCTATTCATCTGTAGGAAAAACCGGTTTAAAAGCCCTCACCTCACACTCCCGTGGTTATTGCTTCGGACTATACTTCTAAGTCAATACGTCTGCTCTCGCTAGCCCGTATGAGGTTAAAAATACTTTTTGAAAACTAGTTAAACCTAATTAACTTTAAAGCGCTTCCGCTGTTTTTAAAACTAATGCCCGATTTCAGCTATCCGGGTAAAGCCTCACACTCCCGTGGTCTCAACTTTAACCTATGTTACTTTTTTACTCTCGTAATAAAAGTTGGGTTTTAAATTAAGAAATCGAAGCCAGAAGAAGGATTGATTATTGATTTTAGCTTAGAGAAATTTAATCCATTTTAGTTACTTCATTACACACCGATAAAATCGGTTTAGCTCGACATAATTATGAAATTAAACATAAAGGCAAGGAGATAAATAAACACAGACATAGTTAAGAAAGAAAATAAATAATGCTTTGAATTAAATAACGGAAACCTGGTAATTCGTAATAACAGCAATAGCAATCCCTCCACAAGCTGGTAGGTTCTTGCTTGAATAAAATTAAATAACGAATGATGAAGGCGATGAAGCAAATTAAATCTAAGTGTAATAGTTCCTCAATGTGAGAAACTATTACTTTTGTTCGGAAATAGGTAACAAGGAAATGGAAATGCAAAGCAAAAACGAAACAAAAGTTCTGGAAATAATTTGGCAGCAAGACAGTACTCTTGAAAGGAAAATTTGGCTACCCTCTTTGTTCTTCGCAGACTCTAGTATTTATAGCTGAATTTAGGTGGAGGTTGGAGAGAATTTAGCCACTCCCCTTGAAGGTTACATGACTTTGGACCTAGTAATCTTCAGAGGAAAATGTGATCGTGTGAAAAACTGCTCTCTGAAAACTCGTAGTCAAGTTTCTGCTCCAACGTGTAAAATTAGGTGCATGACGATCGTGAGGAAGTGTGACGGTCGTGGTACATTTTGAAGCTGCCACGGTCGTGGCGTACCCATGACGGCCGTGATATCAGCAAATTTTGGTTTCTGCAATTTTTCTTCTCTTTTCTGCTCTTTTCTTGCATGTTTGGGTTCTTTTCCACACTTAGCATACTTTGACTTTGAAAATGGGATTACCTGCAAAAACACTTAAATAATCTCGAGAAAATCGGATATTAGACGAAAACGGAATAAGAAAATAACATAAATCAAAGTAAAAATATGATATAAATTCGTGTTATCAAGGTTACCAAAATCCTCAAAGACAAAACGATTTGACTGAGGTCCTCATAAAAAACAACAAAATGTTGTAAGAAAAAGTGACTGCTATCTCAAGTCCCTTAATTTCAGAACCGTCATCATTACCATCATCAGTGCAATTCCTAACCTATGGAAACTTGAGTGCATAGTTTGAGTAAACTGAGCATAGGACTGGAAGGTCATTACGTAAATGGGGTGGGTCACAAATAAACTTTGAGCCTTTATCCTTTGTTTCATAAACCGTGAACCAAGCCACATTACAACCCTCAAAAGACCTAACTGAAGCAAGGTTATTTTGAAAGCATACTACAACAAGGTTGCATAAACTGACTCCAAAAGATCTTTGCTGATCATGTGTTTTGGCATCACACATTTTGCTTAAACTTTTCACTTTAATGTCTTGAACCACTGTGTTCTGACCAGTGACTCATATACTTTGAATCTTTCAAAAAAATGAAATTGTTTTCAAAAGTTGCATGAACTCTGCATTTACTACGTTTGTATGAACATTTTTGTTTGCAAACTGGCCTCCTCTTAAGGAATTTTCAAACATCAGAGAAACTTGGTCGGTGATCCAATCAGGGGAAAATTCCTTCCATATCCTGTTGAGAATCAGTTCAAGATTTGTGGTTTAATGGCGACCTCTCAGAATTGGTTTATACAGAAGATTTTTCAAGACTCATACTTGGGTAAGCTTTCTAAGAGCACCATGAAACAGTCATTTTCAGAATCAATCAAGCTGAAGCAATGATCAGTTCATCTACAACAGCCGGTTAGTCTGGGGCAGTTTACCTGAAGAATCCCCAAGCAACTCTTTATCCTTCCTACAAGGATCATCGCTTGATACAGTTTACCATTGTGGCAGAGATGTGTCCCGCAGTAGCATCTCTAGTCCCCAAGCAGAATGACAGTGATCTCCGTGTTAAGGAATTAGTCTTCCAGTCTTGTCTTCTCACCAAAAGAGTCGACCGGTGTCGTCAGCATCTGCATTTGCATTTGATCATATATCATCTGCATAATTCATATACCATATGCATATCATGAGTTTTTCATGCTCATTTGCATTTCATCCTAGGTCGTGTCGTTATCCACGTCTTACCTTGTGGTCAAAGTCCAACTTACTTGGCACCTACCAAAACGTTATTCGTCTTTTCATTCAATGTCATTCCTGAATGTTGTCATTTACTTGAGCATCTAGTCCTGTTGTTGGATGTTTGTCTTCTCTTATTCCAGTGCTATTCCTGGATCTTTATATTCTCTCACTCCAGTGCCATACCTGGATGTCCGTCTCTTGTGATCTCCAGTGCCATTCCTGGATATCTTATTCCTCTTGTTTCTCCCAGTGCTATTCCTGGAAGTTTTGCCTATCTCCTGTACCACCATCAAATTTGCTTGGATATCTTTTAGTGTCATTCCTGAAAGTCTTATCTGTTCATTCAGTGCCATTCCTGGATGAGTTTTTCTCCTTTGCATTCAGTGTCATTCCTGAATGTCTTTCTCACTATCATTCGATACCATTCCTGAATATAGTGATTTGCTTTTACTTTCAGTACCATTCCTGAAAGTTCACAGTCATTCAATGTTGTCTTGGATACTGTGATTCCTTTTATCCAATGCTTGCTTGGATTTCACCTTTGTTCACACTCATCCAATGCTATCTTGGATATTGTGATTCCTTTTATCCAATGCTTTCTTGGGTATCTCCTTGTTCATATTCATTCCATGCTTTCTTGGACGTTGTGGTTTCCTTTTATCCAATGCCTTCTTGGATTTCACCTTTTGTCTCATTTGCATCTGATGCCTTCTCTGATATTATGAGTTTACCTTTCATTCAAAGCCATTATTGAATGTCTAGTTTCCTTTTATCCAATGCTTTCTTGGATCTCTACCTTTCTCACGTTTATCTGATGCTTTCTCAGATATCGTAATTTGTACCTTTCATTCAAAGCCATTATTGGATGACTGGTTTATTTGCATCCAATGCTGTCTTGGATCCCTGTTTGTTCACTTTCATCTGATGCCTTCTCAGATATTGTGATTGTACCTTTCATTCAAAGCCATTATTGGATGATTGTTTTCTTTGTATCCAATGCCTTCTTGGATCCCTGCTTTGTTCACTTTTATCTAAAGTCATTATTAGATATTGTGATTTGTACCTTTCATTCAAAGCCATTATTAGATGTCTGGTTTCTTTTGCCATCTGATGTTTTTCCGGATGTACCTTTCTCTGCCTTTTCTGGCTTTTCTTGAAGATCCCGTTTGAACTCTTCAGTATAAGAAAATCCCAGAAAATTTTTTATTGATGTCTATCCTTTTATTTCAAAATTGATCCCCAATAGAGATCATGTCTTATTTCTGGTTCCATGCCCAGTATAGAGTGTGCTTTTATTTCCCCCAGTGTCGTCCGGTCACATGTGAACCTGCCATCCATTTCCCTGGATCTTTCCCCAGTAAAGAACACTCTCTGGCTCCTATCCCCAGTGAGGATCTGTGAGGTTTCCCCTCATTTTTATTTGTCTATCCCCAGTGTTTCCTGGGAGTCTCCCCAGTGAGTCTTTTATTGGTCAGTCTATATCCCCAGTAAATCTTCCTTGTGGATATTAACCTTATCCCTCCCCAGTAAAGCTCACCTGTAGTTGTTTTCTTTGGTGTTTCGTTTGTCTGCATCTTTGCACCATCATGGCATCATATCATCATACTAGAAGTTCATGGCATGTCAGCATTTGCATGCCCACTGCCTGTCCTTAGCATCTGCATTCCATCTAAGGGCAAAATTTTTTGTTTGCTATATTTAAATACCTTTCGCCTTGATTTCCCGAGGATTTCCATTCCTTGTGTCATCCGGTAAAGCTATTTAAATAGGGGAAACTGTTGTACCCCAAATTTTACCCCTTAGATGTCATAACATCTTGCACTTACATTTAGGGTTCAATCATCTGTGCATTGTTAACTAACCCATATCTTTGCTAGTTTATTTCTTTTGTGAAAGCCAGGGTTTGCGCAGGTAAGAGAACAAAGGTCAATAAGCCAGACTCTCACATGTTTCAAGGTCTCCTAAGACATTTTGTGGCTCCATAAAATCATCACAAGTGTTCACCAGTGAATTGAGATTGGTATGTGAATGTCATCTATTCAAGAAAGGCAATTGGTGCTCCAAATGCAACCATTTGAGCTCACCTGCATCCTAGAGGTCCAATTCAACAAGAAATCAAGTGTGTCTAGTTTCTATTACAAGTGCCTTGAGCCACAAGATTCACCATGACTCAAACTAGGGTTTTATCAGCACCCGTCAACCATTGCCTTTGATTTTGATCAAGACATGTTTCCAACCTATCCAAACACCATTCAATCAATCTCAACCAAACCATTCCAGTCATCTATTCTCGAAAGTGGACACTTATTCTCAATCGTTACCTTATTCAACTGTTAGTAATTCGTACGCAATTTCTTCTCTTGACCGTCCAATTCCACAAATTCCAACTTGTATCAGCGACCAACCAAAAAGAACTCTTAAATATTACATCCACACCTAAGGGTTCTCTCAAAATTTCCCTTAATGCTTTACAATTCCAAAGACTCCAAACCTCACCAGGACTCTAAGTTTGGCTTTCCATAGTCTCAATACCCTTATACACATCATGCTTGTTATTCCATTCGATCATCCTTCCTTTTTGTAACTAACAATACTGGAGCCCTCCAAGACGACACACTTGGCCTCACAATTCTCCTTTCCAGTAAATCTTCCAACTGCTCTATCAGTCCGGGTACTTCTAATGCTAACATCCAAGATTCCATCCGGAAATACGTCTGAAAATCACGCACAACTGGCAGCCCCTCACTGTGGCCTTTCTGCCAATTTCTAGAACACTATCATCACAAACATGACAAACATCTGAGTTTCACTTCCTAAAATTTCTTCTACTTAATTAGCAGATCCAAGCCTCAATTCCTCACCTTCGTCAAATTTGAGTTCACACTTTACTCTCTGAGAACAACCATTAACGAAACCCAATCGTTCTCTCTCAATGACATCCCAACTGGACCAACATACCAAAGCCTCTAATCCGTCTCATCTTCCAGTATAGTAATCTTTATCGACTCAACGAAATAATCCGTAACCATTTCCTTAAATTCCAAACAATTCATTGCACATACTATCAAAGCCGGAAAGACACGCCTATTCCATCCAACACAATTTCCGTCTACTATCAACAAGAGATTAAGGGTGATCAGTTCCTCAATTTGTCAATAGACAGCCGACAATCATGATGGGGCATAAACCGTCTTTACCAAGTTATAATAGCATTTCTTGCATCTTATGCACAAAACCACCTAAGGCACAAATCCTTAGTTAACATAAACCTTACCTCCGCATTCCCTCCGGAATCGGAAACCACACTGTCCAAAGAGCACTTACAATCTTGCAATTCACAACACACTGAGCCAACGCTCCACCTGAAGCAACTTGGAGAAGTACCAGCTTCTCCCCCACTTATCTCAATCTAAATCCTGCAGACAAAGGACTAGAAAAACCAGAAAGTACTGACAGTGTTTCACACACATATCACGTACTAAGAGACAAACAACAACGACAGTATTTAACTGTCACACCAACTGACTCAACAACTTGGCCGGACGGACCGACCTGCTCTAATACCACTAATGTAACACCCCAATTCCCATCGCGAATAAATAATACATAAATAAATCAGAGTAACTAAAAATTTATTTTTCTGACAGAAACAGGGATGCCACACTTAAAGAAATAAAATACAATCCCTGCTCAATATTTTTGATACATAGCACAAAATAGAATACCCTCAAAGGGGAAACTTTTTCCAACAAAAGGAAAGTTCAATTATGGAATAAAGCGGAAAGATCCATAACTGACTTAGTTTACAAATAAATTGTTTTATAACATCAAAATATAAATACAAAAGTAATACAAAATATACTCAACAATTGTATACATATATATCACAAAAGCGTTCCCCGACTCCCGTGCTACGTATCAGAGCAGACACCAAGACCGACAACAGAACAGAGGACTAATCTTCACAAAAAGACCTCCAGCAACTCTAATCTGCAATGCCTCATAGAGCATTATAAAACAGCAGAAGGGTGAGAAATAACAACTAAAATCAAGATTGCATAATAATATGCAAAAACATATAAATTCACATATCAATACATATAGCAAGCCACAGATGCATAACATATTTCAGACAAATCCGAACACATAACATATATCAATTATGCCCACATACTAACATATTCACGCATAATGCACACCAAAGTTATGACACCTAGAACCACACCACCACATCACCACAAAACATATGTCTATACATAAAACATATTATCCACATATGCACACCAATTCACCAATCCAATCATAACTCTCAACACATATTCAATCAATTCACAATTTCCCACACATAATCACATAATCAATCCATTCATAATTCTCACACATAATGAATCCATGATTTATGATTTATGCAAATGCACAGAGACCGACACAACGACTCTATGCAAATGTCATGCGGTACCGACTTCCAATGTTTCTCATGTCTCATCATCAGTTCACTCAGGAACTATTGGAACCATCGCTCGTTACTTAGTGTAACTCCCCGTCGGGCATACGATGTTCACCCGTCGCTTTAGGTCCCCGCATGGGCACACGACGTTTATGGATTGCTTTAGGTCCCCGCATGGGCACACAACCCGATCACCACAGATCCCCACATGGGCACACGATCGTCTATAACCATCGCTTTAGGTCCTCAGGCGATTCATACCTCATATTTTTTAGGCTCACGATGTTATAGCAGATTCCCTCTGGAATTAAACCGTCGCTCGTACCCTCATGGTACCCGACTTCACAATATGCATATTATGATGTTTGGCATACAATGACTCATGACATTCATATGCACACATTTACTCATCCATAATCATGCATAACTTAACCATTACAACACATTGCCATTTCTTGCCGTAAGGCCACAAATCATCATCATCACATGTCATCATATGCATTCACATCATATACATCACACAAGTCATACAATATCCATATCAAAAGCACCTTGCATGATACACATCAATTACACATAATTACAACGACAAAAGTCGACAAAACAACACCATTCAAATATCATACATCCATCACCAATGTGTATCAATCATGCACAACATTTCATCACATATATTCACATCATATAGTGGCACACAAGCTACACGATACATAACAATAGCTCAACACATAGTAAAACACCAACCGCACGCATTTAACGCGATAAAAACCCGACAACCCGACTATTTTTCAAAAACACGAATTAATTAAATCATCTTTTACCATCCAAACCATATTTAATAGAAAGAACTTTTCGTTAGCTTTCCAACGCTTCAAACGGGGGTCAAAACGGACTTACGGATCAAAAGTTATGAATTTTTGAAAATAATATTTTTCTGAAAACTTACACTGTTAATCGATTAACGCATATGGTTAATCGATTAACCATCACGAAACAGCAGAAAAACAGGAATTTTATGACCTAAAATCCCTCCAAACTCATCCTTAAAACCCCCGATCATACCAACAAGTATTCCCGACTAAATCCTATCATTTCCCGACTATTCTACGCGAACTATTCCGCATTCTAACCGTTAAAACATCGATTTCTATCAATTGCTCACAAATTCAACCAAATAGAAAACATATATTTTTCACCCAAACATTCAAACAAAACATACATATACATATACAATCGAAATATAATCGAAACTTCTCACCCTTACTCGATTATTCGCGCTTTAAACGGATGAATTCCTGATTTTCTTCTTTCTCCTCTTTTTCCTCTTCTCTCTTTTCTTTCTTCTCCTTTCTCTTCTCTTCTCTTTCTTTCTCTTTTCCTTTTCTTTTCTCTCTTTTTCTTTCCACTTTCTATTTATAATATCTAACTACCCAAATGACCAAAATACCCCTACACTCAAATATCTCCCAAACGCTCTCAAAATGCGATAAAACATAAACAACGATGAAAAATAATATATTGTCAAATAAAAGTCAATAATAAAATAATATAAAAAGACAATAATTAACTCGAATCGATTAAATAAAACGGACAAAACTGGGGCGTTACAGTTGTCATAGTTAATATCCAATTAAATGTTACATTGCATGGACTTGTTTTGATTTTAAGAATTGGATTTACAATTGTTGCTTAAAGGAAAAATAAAAAAAATAATAAAAAGAGGGAGAGGCATGTGGCGACTACCACTAGCCATATATGGCGCATGCCATGAATCAAAAGGTGGCGCCTTCCACCACTTTGTAACTAGAAGGTGGCGCCTGCCACCATTTTAGGATGGGAAGGTGGCGCTTGCCACCATTATGTGGCACCTGCCATGCTGTTTATGTTTAGTTTTTTTTGTATTATTTCATTTCATGGTTGTTTTATTTTCTTATATCATTTTCATTTTCCTTACTAAAAACTTCAAAAAATAACAAAAATATGCATAACATCATGTTTAGTCCTTGGACTTTTTTTATTGAAAATCATCAACTTTTTTCGTAAAGACTTTTTGAGAATTATTATATCCTGTTTGCTTGAGATGTTTGTTCCTCAACTTGGACAATGTCATTCTGTTGTTTGTACGCTTGCCATATCTTTGTTTCAAAAATGATATCTTTACCATACTTATGTGGTCCTATCCATGTCTGCCATGTTCATATTTAAAATTTCATTTCGGTTAATGTTTACTGTCTTGGAAATCTTAAGCTCATATTGTTCATTTAATCTCAACTTCCTTTTAACATTCCTGTTTACAAGTTGTTATATTCTCCTCCTTCCAAAGGAAAGCCTCTCTATTGACCGTAAGGTCATAGATAGCTCATTACCCTTTTTAACCTAGCCTTAGGTTTGGAGTCGCCGCACTCCACGTAGGTGTCTTGCCGTCAGACCTTACTTTCCCATGAACACTTCATTCCCTTTTAACCTAGCCTTCCCATGAGATAGCCATTAATTTCTTCTCCTTCACCAACATTTAACCTTCACAATCCTTTCACAAGAGATAGTCATTAATCTCTTCTCCTAAACAATCAATCCTCACAAGATTTGCTTTCAAGCTTTTCACCTTACTTTCCCTTGGAACCTTGACCACGGTCAAGAGTTCCTCACCCCATTGAGGTGAACTACGGTTGCTCTGATTCTTTAGTCAGATACGTAGGCACAAGATGCGATGTCTTGACGAGCATACTTAGTGTACATACCCATAGGTTTTTCCCTTAGCACAACTCCTTAGCATAATACCCTTAGCAAGCAAACTTTAGCATAACATAAATACTAACAAGAGGTTCCTGTAGAGTACTACAAATATCTAGGATGCTAACACCTTCCCTAGGTATAACCAACCCCCGAACTTTAGATCTCTTATTAGGGTTTTCTTTGATCTTTACCCTTTCCTTTGGATAAATCAAAGCTCAGTGGTGAATTTCATGTTTTGTGATTCAAGTTAATTAATAGCTTGATATCTGATTCTCACCGTAACAATAATACTTCTGTACGTGTCCTGTTTTGTGTCAATAATGACACTCCAGATTCTTGTATCGCGGCTTGGACTTGCTTCCGCTATTCTCTCTACCACCCTTCGGTTCCTTTTATGACTTCTCCCCTATTTTCAGTGACAAGTACCTCGGGTTGAGATGAAGAACCATGTGCCTTATTTCTCATCTCCTCATTAAGAATACTACCCTTAGACGTTTCCAAAGAAACAACACCTCTAGGTGCAGAACTTGTGATAGAAACCTGAAATCTCTCCCAAGACTCTGGTAAAGATAGCAATAGAAATAGTCCCAAAAGTTCATCATCAAATTTGATACTCATTCCTGACATCTGATCAAGGAGGCCTTGAAATTCACTCAAGTGATTTGAAATAGAAGTCCTCTCTTTATACTCCAAACTTATGAAGTTATTCAATAAGAACAATTTAGTATTCCTTGATTTAGAGGTATACAAGGACTCTATCTTCTCCCACAAAGTTTTTGCATGTGTCTCATTAGCAATATGATTATAGACATTATCTTCTACATATTGTCGAATAAAACCACATACCTGTTGATGTTCAAACTCCCATTCTTCATCTGAAACAAAATCCGGCTTTGCAGAACTAAAAACTGGTAAATGCAATTTCTTCACAAATAGTAAATCTTTCATCTTGCCCTTCCATAAATGATAATTAGAACCATTCAACAATACCATCTTCATCTTTGTATTTGACTCCATCATTCAAACAAGTAAAATTGCCATTAACCAAGAGCTCTGATACCACTCTGATGGGAAATTAAGACACTATAATATACCAATACGCAGCAGATATAAAACTTCCCAAACTTGTAGGAACCTTGAGGATCAACAACAAATATAAAATGACAAATCGAACAAATAAAGGCACAAAAGAACACATATTTTTTAACGTGGAAAACCTCTCAATATGAGAGTAAAAACTATGAGTCGTTCAGATCAAAGAAATAACTTCACTATAATCAATTAAGGGTACAAGAGAGTCTTAAAGTGATTCACAAACTAGTGCTAACAATCACAAATCACAAAGCAAACTAGCTTACAAATAAGAATAAAAAAGCTGAAAATGTTTTCCCAAAATTGCAGCTTCAGTGCGAAACAAATAACTTTCACCTCAGACGTTGTATTGAAATTCTGAACGGTCAAAAGTTAGATGTATGTGTTACGAACCTGTCCACCAAATTTGAGCTCAATCCAATGGTTAACGAATTGGGGATTGTCAATTTAGTGAGATTGATTGCGGAAAAAACGGGAATGAGTTTCTCTACTCTTTTCTCTCTTTTGATCCTTATTTTTTCTCTATCTTTCTCAACCCTAAAATTGATCATCTCCACTTAAATAAGTGAGACAAATGGGCTAATCATATTTGGGTCTTTCTCCACATATGAAAGGAGTCCAAACGCAACAGATTCAACAACTGTATTTCATGCAGGCTTGGCAATGATTTATCTTTAGATTTTTGGCATGATAGGTGGCTGGGTTTGGAGATTTTATGCTCTTAGTTTCCCATCTTGTTTGGTTGCAAGACTTTTTACAGGCCAAAGGTTGATGAGTTAGGCTACTGGTTGGATGGTAGATGGCTTTGGAATCTTAGTTTTGAGGATCTCTATCTACGAGCCAAAGCAGAGCATGAGATGAGGGGATAACTATTTTTTGGCATCATGTGTATCTTATCATTGAGGTGGCTGATGAGTTTGTTTGGTGGCACAACATCGGGTTTTCTCGGTCAAATCTAGCCAAGAAAGGATCTTAATAATTTGAGTGTAGTTTTTAAGGAGAGTCTGCTTATTGATTTAAAGCTGATGTGGAAATCTAAAATTCCTAGTAAACATAAGTTTTTCGGCTGGAAGTTTTCTTGAACAAGCTACCCTTTGGTCAAAAGTGGGATTTTCTCAGACATCTATGAAGAGGTACACCCAATGTGTTTTATCTCAGTTGAATCCATTCCTCATCTGTGAAAGGTATAAGGTGTTGGTGTACAAGGTGAAATAATGATGAACAAAGAAGAATATATTATAGAGAATGACGGCTACAAGGATTACAAAAGGATTACTAAAAATACTCACTACCACTAGTCTATTTATAAGCTAAAACTAGGGCTACAAAAGCAACAATAAAATACTAAAATACCCTCTAACAAACTTGGTCACCAAGTTTGTGAATATTAATTAAAATATAAATTATTTCTATTTCTAATACCATCCCTTAATTTATATTTCATCAAAACTAACAACTCCAATTCCATCCCTTAAGCGAAGGAATTGATCAGTCTTGATAGCCTTCGTCAGAACATCTGCCAACTGCTTCTGGGTGCTACAGTGCATAACTTCTAACACTCCATTCTGAACTTGACTTCTCAGATAGTGATACTTGGTCTCAATATGCTTGCTTCTCCCATGCAACACTGGGTTTCTGGCAAGATTGATTGCAGACTTGTTATCAATCATCAGCTTTAGAGGTTTGTCAACTTTGATCTTCAGATCTTCCAGCAAGTTCAGAATCCACACAGCTTGACATGCAGTAACAGCACCTGCAATATATTCAGCTTCACAGGTTGATAGCGCAACAACAGATTGTTTCTTGGAACACCAAGAAATAGGGCCTCCTAGAAACTTAAACAAGTATCCAGAAGTACTTCTTCTATCAACTCTGTCTCCACACCAATCAGAGTCTGAATAACTCAGAAGTTCTGATTCACTCTTTCTTCCAGAAGGGAACAACACTCCATACTTCAGAGTTCCCTTGATATACCTCAGAATCCTGACAGCAGCTTGGTAATGGGACCACTTGGGTTTACTCATGAATCTACTAACCATTCCAACTGCATAGCAAATATCAGGTCTGGTATTACACAAATACCTCAGAGAACCAACCAACTGTTTGAAGGTTATAGCATCCACATCCTCACCATTAGAATCAGAATCTAGTTTCTGATTTGTATCTGTAGGTGTGATAGCAGCCTTACAATCCTGTAGCTTAAATCTCTTCAGAAGTTCTCATTCATACTTCAGCTGATGCAAAATGATACCTTTCTCAGAATATCTGAACTCCATCCCTAGAAAGTATGTCATTTTCCCGAGATCAGTCATTTCAAACTCATTCATCAGCACCTTCTTGAACTTAGCTAATTCTTGTTCAGAACTTCCGGTCAGCAGTATGTCATCAACGTACAAACACACCAGAATCATATTTCCTTCAGAAATATGCTGAACATAAACACCGTATTCCATCTCACATTTCTGAAAACCCTGCTTCTTGAAAAATGAATCAATCTTCTGATTCCAAGCTCTGGGCGCTTGCTTCAATCCATACAAAGCTTTATGTAATCTGTACACCATCCCTTCCTGGTTCTTTTTCACAAATCCAGGAGGTTGTGACACATAAACTTCTTCTTCTAATGGACCGTTCAGAAATGCATATTTCACATCTAAATGCATCAGAGGCCAATTCCTGTTAGCAGCTATTGCAATCACCAATCTGATTGTTTCATGTCTCGCTACAGGTGCAAACACTTCAGAATAATCCAGCCCAGGTTTCTGTAGAAATCCTCTTGCTACCAACCTCGCTTTGTATTTGCCAATTGATCCATCTGGCTTTAGCTTCTGCTTGAAAACCCATCTGACGCCGATGGCTTTCTTGTCCTTTGGAAGTTCTGTTAGCTTCCAGGTCTTGTTTCTTTCTATGGCCTCAAGTTCTTCTTTCATGGCCTTTAGCCAGAACTTCTGCTTGAGAGCCTCTTCTGTACTCACAGGTTCAGAGTCTACTAACATGGCACACTGAATAATTTCTCCTTCAGAATCTACTTCAGTGTCTTGCAACATGTCAAACTCTTCAAATCTTCTTGGAATGTTTCTGATTCTCTGTGGCCTCTGACCTCGTTCAGAACTTTCTCCGGATGTTTGAACCTCAGAAATTCTGTCCTCAGAAGTTTCTCCTTCAGAAGCTCTTGCTCCAGAAGGTTGACTTCCTCCAGAACCTTGACCACCTTCAGAGTCTGGCATATTCCCAGAGTCTGAATCACCACCAGAATCTGGATCATCATCAGAACCTGGATCATCAGAATCACCTTCATCTTCTGAGTCTCCTTCAGAATCAGAATCACCATCAGTTTCAGAAATTCTTATTTCTGACCTTTCTTCAGAAGTTCTCACATCAGAATCAGATTGAGACTTATCCCAATTCCAAACTTCTGCTTCCTTCACAATAACGTCTCTGCTGAACTCAACTTTATTAGTTTCTGGACAATAAAGCTTGTACGCACCTGTACTGTGGTACCCCACCAGTAACATTACTTTGCTTCTATCATCCAGCTTCTGTCTTCTAGCTTCTGGAACATGTTTGTAACAAACAGAACCAAACACCTTTAGATGACTAACACTTTGCTTTTCTCCCGTCCACTTCTGAATAGGAACTATTTCCTTCAGCTTCTTCGTTGGACATCTGTTGAGCACATATGTTGCGGTGGCAACAGCTTCTCCCCAGAAGTTCTGAGGAAGCTTCTTCTCCTTCAGCATGCTTCTCACCATATCAAGCAAAGTATGATTTCTTCTTTCAGCAAGACCATTGTGTTGAGGAGTGTAAGGAGCAGTAACCTCATGCTCAATTCCATTCTCCTCACAGAACTTCTGAAACTCTTTGGAGTTATACTCACCCCCACCATCGGTTCTGAGAATCTTCAGAGTCTGACCACTCTGATTCTGAACCTTCATTCGGAACTTCTTGAATTCAGCAAACACCTCGTGTTTGAGCTTAATAAGGGATACCCATATCATTCTCGTGAATTCATCAACAAATGACACGAAGTATTTATTCCCTCCGAACGATTCTACTGGAAATGGACCACACACATCAGAATGTACTACTCCCAAGGCATGTTTTGCTCTTGGAGCAACTCCTGACGCAAATGGCAATCTTGGTTGCCTTCCTTCCATGCACACTTTGCATGACTTCTCAGGCTTCTTAATTGTAGGAATTCCATGTACCAGCTTCTTCGAATTCAGATGTTCTAAACTTCTGAAATTCAGATGACCAAATCTTCTGTGCCACAGCTCACTTTCTTTCACAACACTTGTTGCACTAAGACATTCAGAGTCAGAAGTTCTGACATTCACCTTGAATGTTCTATTCCTTCCCTGTTCTGACTCCATAATCAACTTCTGATTACAGTCATACAGCTTCAGAAGATTGTCCTTCATGGTAACTGAAAAACCTTTCTCAATTAATTGTCCCACGCTCATCAGATTGCTTTTGATGCCAGGTACATACCACACATTCTGAATCAATGCTGTTTTCCCATTATTCAGAACAACTCTGACATTTCCCATACCTTCAGCGTTAAGATATTTGTCATCAGCACATCTGATCTTTGTCCTCTTCTCAGAATCAAAATCAACCAGCCATTTCTTATTTCCAGTAAGATGATTTGAGCAGCCAGTGTCCATATACCACCAGTCTGTCAAATTCGTATCATCAGATTCAGAAGCCATCAGTAGCACAGATTCATCATCAGAACTTCTGGCTATATTTGCTTCTTCTGACTTCCTTTCTTTGTTTGACCAACAATCTCTAGCAAAGTGACCAAACTTCTTGCAACAGTAACATTGGATCTTCTTCTTGTCATACTTCTCTTTTCCCTTCTGAGCATTCTTTTGCCTATCAGAAGTTGAGGTTTCTGACTTCTGACCACCATCAGATCTTCTCTGCTTCTGATGCTTCTTATCAGAAACTGCTTTCAGAGCCTGCTGCTCTACTTCCCTTTCAGAAGTTCTCTCAGTCAGACGCAACTCTTGCGCTTCTAGACTGCTTTGCAGCTCTTCAATTCTCATGGTACTCAGATCTTTAGAATGTTCTATTGCTACCACAATGTAATCAAATTGAGGAGTAAGGGATCTCAATACCTTCTCAATTATTACTTCTCAATGATTACTTGTTCAGAAAGAGTTTCTCCACACGCCTTCATCTCATTAGTGATCAGAATCACTCTGGAGATGTACTCAGAAACTTTCTCATTGTTCTTCATGTTCAGATTCTCGTACTGCTTACGTAGAGACTGAAGCTTCACCTTCTTCACTGATGCGTCACCACCGTAACATCTGACCAGTGTGTCCCACGCCGCCTTTGCCGTCGTTGAATCTGCAATCTTCTTAAACACATTCGCATCCACACACTGATGGATGTAGAACAATGCTTTCTGATCTTTCTTCCTTGTATCCTTCTGCGCGTTCTCCTGCTCCTCCGTCGCATCTGCTGCTACCGGAACATAACCGTCGGTGACAAGATCTAGAACATCTTGAGCACCGAATAATACACGCATCTGAATCATCCAGCGATTCCAGTTTTTGCCATCAAATACTGGAAGCTTGGTGTTCATGCCGCCGCCGCCGTTCATCATCTTCAACCTTCTTGTACAGTACACTCAGAATCTCACCGCACACAGTGTTTCCCAACCCACAGAATCACAAATTTATGATTCCGATCAGAACTTCGTTCAAGATTCAACACAAATCAAGAACAAAATTCAATCACACAAGAAAATCCTCACGTTTTCACTCGTGTTTCCCGTTGATCCCAACCGGAGCTTTGATACCAATTGTTGGTGTACAAGGTGAAATAATGATGAACAAAGAAGAATATATTATAGAGAATGACGGCTACAAGGATTACAAAAGGATTACTAAAAATACTCACTACCACTAGTCTATTTATAAGCTAAAACTATGGCTACAAAAGCAATAATAAAATACTAAAATACCCTCTAACAAACTTGATGAAGTTTGTGAATATTAATTAAAATATAAATTATTTCTATTTCTAATATAAGGTACGTAAAGTCTAAATTTCAACTTCTGATTTGGATGCCCGTTTGTTGGTCTATTTGATTAAATAGAAACAATATCCTTTTCTGTAGAGATCCTAAAAATGTTTAGGAGATTGTTAATTTTGCGAAGCGACACACTTGGGATTGGTTTGTTGTTCTGTCTAAGAATTCTGTATTTTCCTGCGTTTTTGTGTGTGCTTGTGGTGGTTTCTTTTTGGTTGTAAAGCTTGAATACTTCTTATGCTCCCTTTAATTTAATATTTTGCTTATAAAAAAACATTACTAAATTTGATATCATTGATCTAATAATCTTACCATGAATACACTAATTTTTATTTTTGTATTTAATTTAATTCATACATTATTTACTATTTATAGTTATAAAATATATATTATTCTTTCAATAGAAATCAATTATTTTATCTTTAACAAAAATTACATGTTTATGATCATTCATTTTTGTCATCATACAATGTTAATGATTTGTATATATAATCATACAATTTCAATACGACTCAATTCATACAATATTTATGTACTCTACAATTGTATGAACATACAATTCATTTCATAGGGTAGATCATATAATTTGTGAATACACCTACACTTAATAAATATCTTTGGTAATAAATATCTTTGCTAGTTGATTGTGAATTCAATTTCCTGTCACTCTATAGTTATAAATTGTTTTAAATTTTTTAAATATCTAAAGATTTTAACTTATTTATTTTATTATAAAAAAATTGTTTCTCGATGAATATTTTTAATATTTATCACATATAAATTTAATTAAAAGGATTAAGGTCGTAAATATTAAAGTTATATATTTATAAATCATGTATCACCAACATCAATATAATGTATTAAATTTTTTCACCAAACGGTTTGATAACTCTAATGATTGAATTAAAAGATAGAATAATATAAATTCAGT
The DNA here is from genome assembly GCA_022829125.1 of Lathyrus tuberosus. NCBI lineage: Eukaryota > Viridiplantae > Streptophyta > Magnoliopsida > Fabales > Fabaceae > Lathyrus > Lathyrus tuberosus. The sequence continues at coordinate 10,779,682 of JALAZF010000095.1, forward strand.
GTATAATGAATTTTAGGTGTTCAAAATATTCTTTCACTAGAGTAATATTTTAAAGGTATTTTTCAATGTTTTAAGAAATGTATTTTAAGTTAATTATATATATTCTTGTAATCAACACAAATTCTCCTCGCAACTATTCACCAAATTTATTTTAAATGATGAATTTTGAATTCTTATTATTAAATTAGGCGATAAATATACACATCATATTGATAATGATAAAGATGAGGAGACTTTTTCAATATAATAAATTTGAGGTAATTTTAATGTTTTAAAAATAAATTTTATTTTGATAAAAAAAAGATAAAAGTAAATTTTATTTTTGGTAAAAAAATAAAAATAAATTTTACTCGTATTGAAATTGAATAACAAAAGAGGTTAACAAGAGAACTTTTGTAAGCAAGAATTGAATAAGGTTGGTGGGAGGAAAAAAAAGCACACTCATGGAAAAACAAGTGAATAAGGTCGGTGGAGAAGAAGAAGATAAACAAACAATTGAATAAGGTCGGTGGAAGGAATACACAGTGAAATACACTGACAAATTGAATAAAATCGATGAGAGGAACAAATGAAGAGGGCTTGTGGGAAGGAAGAAGAAAGTAAACAAAAGCTGAATAACACCGATGGGGGCCGGAAGAAGTTGAGTAACAATTGAAAGACTGGTTAGGGAGAAGAAAGAAAACAATCTAAAGAACAAGAAGAAGATGAGTAACAATTGAACGGCTGGTTAGGGAGAAGAAATGAAACAATCTAAAGAACAAGTGAATAAAACTGAGTTAATAACATAGCTGGTAAATGAAGATATTGGAGAAAAATCTGGTGAGAGGAAAAAGATAGGAACTTAAGGTATTTGAGTCCAAAAAGGATATTTCATTTTAATGTCAATATCCTTTTAATAGGAGATGATATAAAGTCAATCAAAAACCAATTGCAATATATTTAAAAAATATATTATTATTAAATCATATAGACTTAATTTCTTTATTTAAGATGTTTCAAAATTTGATTTTAACTAAATTAACCTTCAAACGGTCTTCTTATTTCTAATTAGATGATTTTAACTTCGAATAAATCCAATTACACTACTCATGATTTAATTATTGATTTAAAGCAAATTATGCTTCTAATGACTTAGTTGGAGTTCTTAACTTTGAAAGAATAAATTTTGTAATTCGTAACTATGTAATTGGATATTTTGAAATTTCAGTTGAAATATGTTTAAAAAATATATTATTATTAAATCATATAGACTTAATTTCTTTACTTTTTCAAACTTTGATTTTAACCAAATTAACCTTCAAACGACCTTGTTACTTCTAATTAGATGATTTTAACTTCGAATAAATCTAATAACACGACTCATGATTTAATTATTGATTTAAAGCAAATTATTCTTCTAATGACTTAGTTAGGCCAAGAGCAACACAAGTGAGAGAAACACCACATCCAAAATCTTAAGGTGATAGGTGGGTAAATGCTCAAGTCACAACATTCTTATCCAAGGTGGGACTATTATCCACACTACTCACACTTGTAATTATTTTTCAACACTCCCCCACATTACTGGCGTTGACACCTGTTACTAGGCACCTCTCTAGGCATTTCGATACACCTCTTCCTGGACATTCGATTTCAATGGGACATCTCGTCCTGGGCATTTCGATACAAGTAAGTCGGTCCCTTTCTCGAACCAAAGGCTCTAATACCATCTATAATATAAGAAGATAATTTTTTGTGGTTAATACACCCATAACCTTTGCTTAATTTGTGCCACATCACAATTTGGGGGTATTATTTGTCTAAAACCAACTAATTTGAACTAAAAACATTTCTAATTACTTTGCAACAAGTCTTTAGCTGGTGCAGCAAGTCAAAACGGGTGGTAAATGAAACTGAATGGGTTATAAAGTTGCAACAGTGGCTAAAAGGGTAACAAAATGAAAAAGTATTTAGTGGGTAAGTGCAGAAAGTTGACTGTGATGGATGGGTACATTTTCCCACGTCTGATTAGTGTTAGTGCGTGAGGCACTTTTAGTGAGGAGAGAAAGAGAGAGAATAAGGAAATAAGGATTTGTATTATTGAATTGTGTAAATAATGATACAAGCTAGGTCTATTTATATACAACCCTAATTGGGCTTGGGCTAACACAACTTGGATTATATCTAAATATTAAATCTAATCAAATTTAATCATATCAAATCAAATCTAATTTAATATTTCAACACACCCCCATAATCCAAGTTGTCAAACCTACGCTAGTCATAGTCGATTTGAACTATTCCTAATTTCTTTCTCAAATTCAGGAATCTGTCGATCTTTAATCCTTTGGTGAAAATGTCAGCCAACTGTGCTTCACTTGAGCAATGCCTAACTTCAAGTTCACCTCGATTTACCTTTTCCCTTAAGAAGTGAAATCTGGCTTCGATATGCTTACTCCTTCCATGCAGAACTGGATTCTTCGCTAGATTTGTAGCTGACTTGTTATCGATTTGCAACACAAAAGGTTTCTTCACTTCGACCTCCATTTCTTCAAGTACTGATCTGATCCAAATTGCTTGACATACATCATAGGATCCTGCTATATATTCAGCTTCACACGATGACAATGCCACCACATGTTGCTTCTTCAAACACCATGAGATTGGGGCACCAAATACTTGAAAGAAATAGCCAGTTGTACTTCTTCGATCTTCCTTATCTCCACACCAATCAACATCTGAAAAGCAATTAACTATTGCTCATTTGCCTTTAGAATCTCGTCGAAATAGAATTCCAAAATTTGTTGTTCCTTTTAAGTATCTCAGAATTCTTCTTGCAGCTTTCATGTGTGACACTCTTGGTTCACCCATGAATCTGCTCACTAATTCGACTGCGAAACCTATAGCAGGTCGACTATTGCACACATATCTCAGAGATCGAACTATTTGTTTGAACAAAGTTACATCAACTTTGTTTTTCTCTCTATGCTTCTCCAACTTCACGTTTGGTTTGACAGGCGAGGATGCAGGATTCGAATCATCCATTCTGAATCTCTTGAGTATCTCTTTGACATACTTCCTTTGATGTAGCACCATACCTTGCTTCGACATATGAAATTCCATGCCTAGGAAATAAGACAAGTTTCCCAGATCCGACATTTCAAATTCCTTCTTCATCAACTCTTTGAACTTTGACAATTTCTTCAGGCTATTTCCAGTTACTAACAAATCATCGACATATAAGCAGATGATTGTTATATCTTGTGCTACAACCTAAACATAAACACCATACTCAGACTTGCATTTTACAAATCCCAATTCGACTAAGTATGAGTCGATCTTCTTGTTCCATGCCCTAGGTGCCTGCTTGAGGCCATAGAGCGCTTTGTGCAACTTATATACTTTACTCGCTTCCTTCTGAATCACAAACCCGGGAGGTTGTGTGACATAGACCTTTTCATCTAACGGACTATTCAGAAAAGCTGACTTCACATCTAAGTGAAATGTTAACCAACCTTGGTTACATGCCAATGCTACCACTGGTCGAATAGTCTCCAATTTTGCTACTGGAGCAAATACTTCAGAGTAGTCAAGTCCTTCTCTTTGAAGAAATCCTCGAGCTACTAATCTTGCTTTATGTCTTTCTATCGACCCATAAGCATTGTGTTTCAACTTGAACACCCACTTTACTTCGATAGATTTTGTATGTGCTGGCAATTCGACTAACTCCCATGTGTTGTTTCTTTCGATTTCCTGTAACTCTTCGACCATAGCTAACTTCCACTATTGAATTTTTAAAGCTTCGTTATGGTTGATTGGTTCAGCACCTGGAAGTAAAGAAAAATGAACTAATTCTCCATCTGATGTGACTTCATCATCACCAGTCACTTCATAATCATGAAGTCTTGTTGGAGGAACTCTATTTCGCCGAGGTCTTTGGCTTGTTTCAGCCACAACCTCTGTATCGGGAATGTCAGTAACTGCTTTTACTTCGACTTCAACTTGATTCTCAACAATTTCGTTAATTTCGGCTTCATCAGTTTCTTCGTCGAAATCAGAGCTCATCAATGGCTTGTTAATTGAATTACTAGAATTCCAATCCCAGGAAGAATTTTCATCAATCACAATATCTCGACTTAACACAATCTTCTCATTAATTGGATTGAATAACCTGTATGCACCAGTCTTATGATATCCTACCAGAATCATAGGTTCACTCTTGTCATCAAGCTTCCTTCTTCTTGCATCAGGAACATGCTTGAAACACATAGAGCCAAACACCTTCCGATGACTCACTGATGGTCGTTTGCCACTCCACACTTCTTCAGCAACCTTGTTCTTCAATTGCTTAGTAGGGCACATGTTCAGGATATAAACTGCAGTCGAAACAGCTTCACCCCATAGAGATTTTGGAAAATTCTTCTGCTTGAGCATACATCTCGCCATATCCAATATGGTTCTGTTTCTTCTTTCAGCAATTCCAATATGTTGAGGAGTGTAAGGAGCAGTTACCTCATGATCAACACCATGTTCTGCACAAAATTTTTCAAACATCTTCGAAGTGTACGCGCCACCTCCATCTGTTCGCAGAACTTTGATCCTCTTCTCACTCTGGTTTTCGACAAGAATCTTGAATCTCTTAAAGATTTCAAATACTTCGTCCTTTCTCTTGATCACATAGATGCACAGCTTTCGACTAAACTCATCGACAAACGAAACAAAATATTTGTTTCCACTAATGGTATGTTCTTCAAACGGACCACATACATCTGAATGTACAACTTCGAGTATGCAGGATGATCTCATTGGCATAGTCGAAATGAAAGAATTTCTGGATTGCTTTCCGACTAAACAACCTTCACAGAGTTTGTCAGGCATCTCAAGACTTGGAATACCAGATACCATATCTTGAGTAATCAACTGATTGAGTGATGGAAAGTTCAAATGTACAAACCTCAAATGCCACAACCAACTATCCTTGTGGTCGACAATAGTTTTTAGACATTGTACTTCAGTCGAACTGATCATGGTCTTAAACGTCATATTCTTCGACAACGGAGATTTCAAGACCAAATTGTTATGGGCGTCGAATAATTTCAAAACTCCATCTTTCATGACAACTGAGAAGCCTTTTTCGACCAGTTGTCCAACACTTAACAGGTTGCACTTCATTCCAGGTACATAGAACACATCTCTGATCATAGCTTTCGCTTCATTACTTAGTTGAAAAACTATGTTGCCAGTACCTTCTGCTTATAACGAACTGTTATCAGTAAGTTTTATCTTGCTCTTCTTCGACTCATCAAAATCTGCCAACCACTCCTTTTGACCAGTCATGTGATTTGAACAGCCTGAGTCGAGGAACCAGATCTTGGATTCGACATGGTTATCTGCTACTGTAGCCATAACCACCATACCACCTTCAGAATCATCTGAATCTTGGCGTGCAAGGTTCGCTCCTTCATCCTTGCCTTTTTCCGATCCATTGTCTTTCCTGTACCAATAATGTTTGGCCAAATGACCCCTCTTTTCACAGTTATAACATTGTATACCTTTCTTATCTTATTTTTCCTTTCGATAGTTTCCTCCTCCTCTTGTCGAGGATTCAGAAGCTTTATCTTCGACCTGATTCTTGTGAGGGTTCGACCAAGACTTCTTTCCTTGAGTCTTGTCGACTTTGCCTTTGAATTTGTTAGAACCACCATTCCTTTTCTATGACTGAGCCTGCAGTGCTTGTATCGAATCCTAAACTCCCTTTCTATCGACAATTCTCATCTCATGCGCCTCCAACGAACCAACCAAATCTTCCACTTTTAGGGTTTCAAGATTGTTGGATTCTTGAATAGCTACGATAATGTGATCAAAGTGAGAGGTCAACGTTCTCACTACCTTCTCAACTATCATCTTATCAGTTATGGTTTCTCCACAACCCTTCATGAGATGGACGAGTTTCTGAACCTTCGACACATATTCTGCAACTTTTTCGTCTTCTCCCATCGACAACAACTCATATTGTCGACGCAAACATCTTCCCTCTTCTTCCTTTCCCAATCCAACTCTTCATTTTTCCCTGCTGTCTTCATCTTCTCCCAATCCGAAAATCAATTCTTATTATTATTTCTCTTCCATCTTCATCTTCTTCCATCTTCATCTCCATTTGAAAAACCGCGGACATCAACATAAAAAAAAAATGGAAGTTTGGGGGTTTGCTCATAACTCTCTTCAAACTCAGATCTTTGTAACATATTTCCTACTCAAATCTGATTTCCTTTTTGGTTTTTCATCTGATACAAGTGATCTGTTTTTTTTTTTTCATTATTTTGTGTATTGATTTTCTACTTGCAAGTGAAAGATTTGGATGTGAATGCACAAATAATCGTATGGGAGTAGACTTGGTATAAGTTTTTTTCTTCTTCTGGTATTATTAAAGTTTCTTATTGTTTGAATTTCATTATGAAAAACTCTTTCAATACAGTTTTATAGGGAGTCTTTCAGCAATAGAGTTTCTTGGTTTGGATATTCCAAATTTGTGCAGGAGATCTTTTATAGTAATATGTATATTTCGAATAAATTTTATTAGTTAATATATTTATGACATTGTTCTTACATTTATATTATTTAAAATGACATTGTATATATGAAATTGTATATAATTATTCCATATATACATATATATTACAATATATATATTTTAAATACAATATAATTATTCCATATTGATCCATATATACAATGTCCATATATACAGATATATTTTAAATACAATATAATTATTCCATATTTTAAAATGATATTGTATATAATTATTCACAAGTGGAATATGACCTTGAGTTTTTGAACTGTTAGAGGATGTGATTTGTTGAGACTTGGTACCTGCATCATGTGTATTTGGAGTTACCTATAGAGTGAGCAAAATAGACTAAGTTTGTGTTCGTACGCACATTGGAGTGCAAGCATTCGACATTTTCTTATTTTAATGTTCATTGTAATTTGATGTAGGAAGAGCTGGAAGAGCTTGAGAGAATGGACAAAGCTTTTGCATCATGCAAAGAGTAAACTTATAAATGCAAAATATATTCGTAATACATAATCAATTTTGGTTTTGCTTGAAGTTTGAATTTTTGTTTTGGTGTTTGTTTTGGCATGATGCTTAGCAATGTTGAGAAAATGCCTGATCCATTACTTCCATTGTAAAATCTCTTGTGCTAACTTTTATGGTTTAGTTGTAAATACATTACCCGTGACATATTTTGTGACAAAATCTATTATTTTTCTGGTTTGACAGAACAATTGGTCCCTTAAATCCTACCTAGGATCGATGGTTTGAAGCTCCCCAAGATTCCAAAGGCTGTTGCAGATGTTGGATTCTCTGATGATTAAAGAAAATTACCAAAGTGTTTTTTTCGTGCCAATTAGTTCCTCTACAGTCGTAAACAGTGCCAACTTTATACCTTTTCGTGTAACTACAGTTTGGTTTTGGGAACCTCCACCAAACCTGCTTTTGCTGAGAAAAAAAGAAGGATGGAGACAATGTGTTTTTCCTAATGCAACATCACATTGATACCAGCGCTTGAGGTTATCTTCTACTCACACCCATTTTGTTCTGAACATCTCAACTAGTTTGAAAATTATTCTACAAAACTCTCTCTCCCACCATCAAAACCTCCGCAAAATTTTTTCACTTCACCGGACACTTACAAGAAGAAACAATGGATTAACACTTCAACAATTCCTTTGAGATTGCGGCTGCGGAGCGGTGCTGAGAAGAAATAAATCCAAAGGGTTTTGTGTTCCAAAAAAAACCAAAGGGGTTTTCTCAATTTTCTTTGCCTATAATTTACTTTCATATTTATATTTTGATTATTTATTTTTTTCAATTTAGAAAATGGTTTTTGTTTTGTTTATCTCCCTTTTCTTTTACTAAGCTTGACATTGTTGCTTTTGAATATTATTATTGTAGATTTGAGTACAAATCATCTTCAACTCCGATGAATTTGTGTACTACTGCTAACTCATGTTAATATATTTTGGTATGTCTTATTCCCACGATGTGCCCTGTCTACGCAGTGATTCAAACTCCTGTAATTTTCTTTTCAGATTGTGAAAACAATATTTGTTGTGTTTTTCTCCGGGAACATGCAAGAACAATGATTCTGAAAATTTGCGACATATGTATATTCAAGTGCTCTGCATCTTTTGTTTTGGGTCTTTCAATTTTCATATACATTTATTACAGTTTGAGACCGGTTAATTCTATGTTGTTTTCTTTGCATTGGGTTTTTCTGTTAACTTTGATAGGTGACATACTAAAGCAAGTTACTAATATAATAATGACAATGTTTGAAACTCACTTGGACACATTTTATAATCATTAAATTTGAGGTATCATGTGAAACTTGCAGTAAAGAAGCTTCATATTAAACAAAGACTTTAATGGATCAAAATGCTGCTCAAATGATTCTTCTGAAGACCATGTCAGTTGTACCAGAATGCAGTTTCATTTCCTCTTAAAAATTACTACGTGTCTCTAAAATATGATCTCATTGAGTAAATTACAATAATTAAGAAAATTGCAAAGTAATTAATGTCTAAACAAGAGTATTTATTACAAATTGCAAAAAAAGATGTAATATAATAAATGGTATATTTGAAAACAAATAATAATGCACTTTAAAAGTTATAAGAAGATCTTATAAAAAGGAAACAATGAAAAACCTCGAGGATCTTAGAATTAATGACATATTTTTCATCAAAAGGGAAAAATGGTTACATGTAAAATGAAAAGTCCTAAACCAAGAAACATACACTAATGATAATTCGCAACTTAATATTTTGATGTAAAATGAAAGTTACAAAGCCCTACGAATACAGCAGCATAGCTTCTCCACGAATCCCAAACTGAAGATTCAAGTATCTTAACTAAGAACCAAAATGAAGGTTAATCTATTTGTCTTTTTTTGGACAACACTGACTAATACTTCAAACAAAACTGTACCAAATAACTACTGCCCAACCGCCATAGGTAAGACTATTAAATTAAAACTACTAAATAACTACGACAACAACATATAATTCTGGCGATGTTTTTTAATTATATTAAGACTATTAAATATAAAAAAAAATTAATTAAAAAAATCATATTTTAAATGGTTATAATAACATTTATAACATCCACCAAATAATATTTTTAGTTTAAAGAAATCATAAATTTTCAATTAAAATAAATTATAAAATATATACAAAAGTGTATGTAATTGAACAAAATAATATTTACTTACGGGAAAAAATAAATTGTTGTTCAATTATTTTTATATTGATTCAAATATACAAGTAATGTCATTCCAAAATTACTATTTATATACGGGAAACAACTTTACTATTGTTTCAATTATTGTTATAAACGGAAACAACTTTACTATTGTTTCAATTATTTTTATAAATACTATCAAAACAAAAATAATATTTATATATGAGAAAAAATATATTGTTAATTTAAACATTTTACATACGGAAAAAAATACAAAAACAAAAATAAATAAATTATGGGACAAATTTGTGTCATTGATAAATATTAAAAAATACTAAATAAAATTGTTTTTGAAAAATAAATACAAAACAATGTTATTACGGATAAATAAAATATAGAACATTAATTTTTAATATGAAAATGTGACATCCACCAAATAATATTTTTAGTTTAAAGAAATCATAAATTTTTCATTAAAATAAATTATAAAATATAAATAAAAGTGTATTTCATTGACCAAAATAATATTTAGTTACGGGCAAAAATATATTGTTGATTCAAATTTTTTATGCAGATTCAAATATATATCTAGTGTCTAAACAAACTTAATATTTATATACGAGATCAAATTCGTTGTTGATTGTTAATTAATTAATTTATATATACAGGAAAAATATCATTGTTATAATATTGATTCTAATATTTTTTTTTAAATAACGTTAAAACAACAATAATATTTATATAAAATATAATATATTGTTGTTTCAAATATTTTTATATATGAAATGAATTATTGACACTAATTTCTTATATCTTTTAAAAATAATATTTTTTGGTTAAACACTTTAATTTTTCTAATATCATTTTTATTATAATTTGAAAAAAATGCGCGTATCATATCTAAGAGTTCGCTATATGGTCATAAATATATTGATCCTAATATCTGTATATATGGAATAATTATATACAATATCATTTTAAAATATGGAATAATTATATTGTATTTAAAATATATTTGTATTTAAATTATTGGAATAATTATATTGATCCATAATGATATTGTATTTAAAATAATTTGTTCTTACGAATCTATTTAAAATAAAATTATAGCTTTTGACATAAAATGACATTATTCTTACATTTATATTATTTAAAAATAATATTTTACATATGGGAAAAAATATTATGCTGATCCAAATATTTTTATATCCGAAAATAATTAGAAATTTTACATTTATATTTTTTTAAAATAATATTTATGCACGGAAAAATAATATTTCTGCATGTATATTTTTTAAAAATAATAATTTCTTTTGGGTAAATAATTTTGTCTTTTTTATTTTATTTTTATTTTTAGTAAATTTTGCAAACAAATGCGCGTACTATACCAGTATCCGTGCGAATGCACGGGTATCCCACTAGTTTGTTGGAGAAGGTGTATGTGTTCTCCCACTTATAAATGTTCAACTATCCACATTTATAATCAATGTGGGACTCCAACTCACACTTGACTTTATTATTCTTAACACCCCTTAAGTGAAATCTCTTTTTTCCACATACACTTGTACCGCCGTTGACACCTATTACTAGACACCTCTTCATGGGCATTTCGATACAAGTAAGCTAGTCCCTTTACGAACCAGACTCTGATACAATTTGATTTATTGGAGGAGATTTTTCAACTAGGGAGCATTGAACATTGTAAGACTTTCATTTCTAGAGCAACACCTTTTTGAGAGACATACCACATATTCACCCAAAACCTTGAAGGATGTTCCACCATTTAGAATGCTCCTTGCTCGACTCCCGGTTATTGCGCCAACAAATACGTGGCGTTTGATTGACAATCGAAGAGGCTTCTTTATAAATTTAGAATCGGAGATTAGAGAATTGAGACACTTGTAGAAACAACGAATTTGAAAAAGTAGCTTGATATGAAGTCTAGAGAAATTATATGCGGTGCAATCAAATGTAAGTTTTCTTACATAATCTATACAATATATAAAAGGAATACTTTGTTTTTGGTGTAGCCATTTTTTCTATCATTTTTATCCTTCCTTTATTTTGTAATTTATTTAATAACTTCTTATTATTAATTTCTACATAACTTCTATTATTAACTTTCACGTAATTTCCTATTATTAACTTTCACATAATATTTTTTTAAAATTATATTTAAATAAAAACTATCATTTATATTTTCATTCATGCACATTACAAAAGCGGATAGACGAGCACTTCTGGACGCTAGTAAAAATAATGTTGATTTATGTTAAGAAATACATTATTTTTCACTTGTATATTTGGTTTATGGATAATTTTTTCAATACATAAAGTATCAGGTTAGATGTGGAGTGAACAACCTAAATTTTAGATTGGATTACGTGTAGTAATTGCGTAGATGCTATGACAGATCTTGACCATTTATATGAAATAAAATGTTGGATATATATTTAGAGTCAAGATTTCCACATAGACTCTACAATCTGTATATTTAAAACTACCATGTTTAATTTATTCCACTTTATCATGTATTTATCAAAATTTTACTTTTTTTTATGTTTAGTTCTTGTTTAAATCTTTAAACCATTTAGGTTTATTATAATAATAAAAATGTGTAATTATTAACATAGTTAAATATTAAAAGAGAAGTGAACCATATTGATGTAATACTTATAGTTATAATTTTTAAAAGTTATTAATATTTTTTAAATAATAAAGCATATTAAGTTATATATACAAAAGAAAAAACGATAAGAGTAAATGATTCAACAAAGAACACTAATATTTTTTTTTATAAGCAATAGAAAATATTAACATTAATGGGGTACTAGGGGTACCCCAAACCCAAATACAAAGTGACCATAAGGTTTAATTCAAACCTTACAAAAAACCGAAAGGATATAAATGCCACTGATAAAAATTACAAGGCATTTTCCCCCTATGTAACAAAAAGAGCCACCACCAAGATTGAAATTTAATCCTAGTTACTATACCTTCCGGATCACAGACACCTTCATTGAAAATAATCTGATTTCTGGCCCACCATATACTTTCACAAACCAACAGCCAAAAACTGAATGCAATATTCGTCGTTTTTTTTGTTTTTCAAAGCCAACAACCAGTGTGTAAATGTCTCAACGTAGAATTCTCAACAAAATGATGAATGTCCAGCCAGTCACATATTTTTTTCCCAAATAATATTTGATTTAGGACAATTGAAGAACATATGACAGTTATTCTCAGAACTTAGAAAACAAAAGGGACATACCGTCTCGTGAATATTCGAAATAATGTTGCGACGAAGGAGATTACTCCTTGTTGGTAATCTGTCTAGAATTAATCGCCAACCAAATATTTGCACTTTCCGAGCAACTGAGCATCCCCACAAGCCTTTCAACAACAACTTAGTTTCAGGATCAATGATCCTTCCATTCCCCACTCTGATCAACTCCTCGTAGTACGATTTTACCGTGTAGTTATTTGTACTGCTTTTAAACCATACAAAGGTATCAGGCACGTCTGGACTGATTTCAATATCATGCAGAATTTGCAGTAACTCGTTGTATTCTAACAAAACTTCAGGCGATGGATTATCAGGTACAAAATCCCATATCCACTGATTATTCACCCACTTCCCCATATCAGCTACCACCCCATCTGGATTAACAGCAGCAAGGAACAAAAGAGGGAAACATTCCTGAAAAGGACTATTCCCAATCCATCTAGCTTTCCAAAACATGATAGTTTTACCATTGCCCAACCTGCAGGATAAAAAGTGACAGAAAGAAACAGCATAAGGAACATTTTTTATGCTACTCAAATCTCTCCACCATTGTGAATCTTTAGAACCTCTAACCCTACTGTCTTTGCTGGCAAGAAACTTAAATTGTTCGCCATACCGAGCTCTCATAATAGGACTCCAGATTGCCTCTTTTTCAGTCAAAATTCTCCACTTCCATTTTGAAATAAGAGCAATATTGAATAACCCGAGGTTCTTCACCCCCAATCCACCCTCATCTTTACTTTTACACGTATCCGACCAACTAATCCAAGTAATTCCTTTCTTGTCTTCACAACCATGCCATAAGAATTTTCTTTGAATACTGGTTAGAATTTTCAGAATTTTTGTTGGAGCTTTGAAAAACGAAAAACAGTGAATTGGCAAGTTTACAATGACTGAGTTCAGCAGAGAAACCCTCCCTCCTATTGATAGCAGTCTGCCCTTCCATCCCGCCAATCTTTGCTTGAAACAGTTTATAATTGGTTCCCAATAGGATAGTCTCTTATGGTTATCGCCAATTTTTAAACCAAGAAAAAGGAAAGGAACCTTACCGGATTTGCACGTTAAAAACTGTTTCGCTGCTCGTATAAACGAATTTTCCACATTGATTCCATAAACACAGCTTTTGCTCAAATTTACAGTCAAACCCGAAATGAGCTCGAAACCTTTCAGTACTGCCTTAATAGACCACAGGTTTTGCCAAGCACCATTACACACGATTACCGTATCATCAGCAAATTGGAGAAGATTATACTTTGTGTCATTATTAATACAGAAACCCTGCAGCAGTCCTCTATTAGTTGCTCTGTCAACTAAAGTTGCAAAGCCTTCAGCTACTATTGCAAAAAGAAACGGGGATAGTGGATCGCCTTGACGTAATCCACGTTGAACCTTAAAATCTGAGGTGGGACTGCCATTGACTAGTACAGACATATAACTTGTGAAAACACCACCTTCTAGCCAATTTAGCCACCTCTGACCGAAACCCATCGCAACTAAAATACCTCTCAAATAATCCCAATCCACGCAGTCGTACGCTTTTGAAAAATCCACCTTGAATAAGACACAACTTTGTTTTTGCTTTTTTGCCACATCTATCACTTCATTAAGGACCAAAACTCCATCAAGCAACTGTCGTCCAGGTATGAATGTTGTCTAAGTTTTCGAAATCAGTTTTCCAATCACCAACCTCAATCTACCAGCCATCAGTTTAGCCACTACTTTATAGACACAACCTATCAGACAAATTGGCCGGTAATCCTTCAAGTTCCGAGGATTCTCAACTTTGGGGATCAAAGTTAAGAAGGAGGAACTCATGGCCTTTAATAACTTTGAAGTGTGAAAAAATTCTTGGATACAGTTGATGAAATCCTCTTGAACAACCTCCCAGCATTTCTGAATAAATCCCAACGTAAAACCATCGGGATCGGGGCTTCGATCCGGGGAACAATTGCGAACTGCTCCCAAATTTCATCCCTCTCAAAATTTCTTTCCAACATTAGGCTATCCTCCTGTGATAATCTCGACAACCCCTCAAAATCAAGGCCAGGTCTTGTCATATCCTCCCTGCTGAATATTTGTTTAAAATGTTCAAGTATAGCATTCTTTACACTACTCACATCCTCGTAAGTCTCGTTCCCAACTGTAACCGAATTGACATTGTTCTTCCTATACCTTGATTTGAGCAGACTATGAAAATATTTTGTATTATTATCACCCTGTCGAATCCACCTGACTCTAGATTTCTGAAGTAAAAATCTTTCTTTCAGCTGTAACGATTCCCATAAGTTTCGCTGAGCCATTCCTCTTTCATTAAGGGACTCCACAGATATTGTCGCACCCTAATTTTTGACCCTAAGATCCCTCTTCTTTTTGCATAGTTTTTTTAGGTCATAGGTCTTTGCGTGTTTTGTTTTTCTATCACTAACCAATTTGTGTAGGTTTGGCAATTTCAAGAGGAGATGAAAAGGGAAATGCGCCTTATAATCATAATCAAATAGCAATTACATGATCATTTGCCTAAGACATTGTGAATGGATTCACTTCAAGAACTTACCCCAAGTGACCCTAAGGATATGCATCAAGCAAGTTAGTTATATTAATTTGGTTGCAAGATTAATGGAGATTTTGAGTTAAGAAAATTTTATGGCACAATTAACTTGCCATTAGGGATATGTCCAAGTTATTGGAAAGTTTGATCGAAGCATAAGATAAGTATATTACAAGTTGATGGAAAGCCAAAGTTATTTTTTTTCTCAAGTTAGCACAAGACCCAAGTTCAGGCATAAGGATGCGATTTGGAAAAAGTTTACTTTGAAATGTGTGGAATCTATCATTGAAACCAAAAGCTTACAAGTTACATCCAATTTTAGGGCATTACAAGATACCAAACTCACATTCAAGTCATCATTTCAAGTTATCATGAAAGTTAAAAATTTTGAAGATTTGCAAAATTGGATTCCAAGATTCCAAGTGTATTAACAAGTTACAAATTCAAGTAGATTGTTGTTAAAATAAAATGCAAAGATAAAAATGCACATGAGTTTTGCATGTCATTACAAATTAATACAAAGTCTTATCATTTGGTTCACATTGGCACCACTCCTAAGCTTAACCATGGTGAAGTGGTAACGTTGTTGTTTCTATCTGTTACAATATCTTGCTTCATATGTTGTAATAAGAAAAGAAATCTGTTCTTTATCTATTGTTCCATCCACTCACGGTGGGTATACAAGAGCCTTATGTACCGAGAAGCTTTGTGGTGCCACCTCCTACAAAGGTTAACAACCTGATATTTGGCTGGACTTGGATTGATTCACCTGGGGAAGTGATAAAGACAAATTTGTAAACCTGTTTTGATTAAATAGAAAATAAGAGCAAATCATAGTCTAAGTTATGTTGTCAAGATGCCAATCATAATTCAAGCCACGATTCATGCCTAAACATTACGATGGGACACTATTAATTTGTGGCTTAATGGAACACCAAACAGTGAATGTCTGAATGGTGCTTATACTTCTAATGTTGCTGCAAGTCTGGCAGAATGCAAAAGCGTCCTAGCTGCCACAAAAAGAAATGAGCACACAGAAATTCCAAGAAACATCCTTATCTACAACATTCTAATTGACGGTTGGGCTCGGAGAGGTGATGTTTGGGAAGCTGCGGACCTGATACAACAGATAAAAAAATCATCAATCTTCAATCACACAATCAATACTCATTAATGAATCGGGCAAGTTCATAATCATTTCCCAAATCAAAAACAACAAATTCCCTTTATAACCAAAACTACTCTAACCATTCTATAATTCCAAGTTCTAGTGATAACGTCATCCTAGCGATTTTACCACTAATCAAGCGCCCAATGGAGTCAGGTCCGACTAAGTCTGTTTCTGACATGAGACTATCGCTGCACCATCTTACAACCTTGAGAAACACATTGCGAGCACCGCTGCAGAACATATCTTGGCCAAATCGACACGGTTGCGACATGTTTCAAATAGAATATGTCAAAGAAGGAAATAATCACAAAATGTTCTCAGCAGGTTTTTAGCAGCAAATCAGACAATTTAAACTAATCCTTATACATGTTCCAGACAACCCAGGCAAAATGGAAATTACTCATTGTTACTTCAGCAGAATCATGAGATTGTGGAAACATAACATAATTTATTTGTAGTTCCCAAACTTGAGGGTCTTGCCGAAAGTCAGTTTTTGTTGCAGACAACACTTGTCGTTCCTTCGTACGAGTTTGTTCTTGCTGAGATTGGGTATTGATGGAGAGCTTTCCCAAATTTGCCTCATTGCCACCTAAAAATGAAGAAAACTAGAATTTACAGGATTGCTCCATAAACATTCTAACGGTATGTGTACGTAATTACCTGATAAGTTCTTTGGTCGACGCGAGTGGAAGTGATAGAAAACGCTCTGTAAAGCGGGATTTGAGTGACAAATTCAAAGGCACACTCCAACATCTTTTGTTCAACAACAAACAACTCCCTAACTGTTACCACTCCAAGTACAAACAACCTGCATAATATGCTTAAATGTCCGAATTTAACAAAATGACGGAACCATCCATTTAGCATGAATACTTCAAACCTGCTCTACGAGACCAACGATATTGAGGAATACCTGGTCACAATTAATGCTGCCAGTATTGATAAACGGTGAACCTCTCATCAGTAATGTCCTCATTTGGCCTTGTCACACAAGCCGGTGCGCACCTTCACCTGATTGGAATATACACCACAAAGTCTCTGCATCAACATTTATTATACCAGAATTAATCGAAGATGGACGAAACATAGACGGTAAAAAACAAATCATACACATTCATTTTCATCAAGCAAGATCAGGAGAGGGACAAAACCAAAGAAAACACTAGGAAGAAGTAGAACTGGAAAGCAAAACCGACAGAAATACTAATTGGAGTATTAAACCTTCAGCTCGCCGTTGGCGGAAACCAGAAATGCATCCCCTTAACTATGGATCCAGACCTGCGCCAATACCTACACCACAAGAGAGCTCCTAAAAGCTTAAGGCTACAAGAAGATTCAAATGTCATAAAAGGCTCACAAATCCAAGTCTACAATAAGAACAATTTATTCCAAGTCTTACTGTCCTTGATGCTTATGCTATAAGCTTTATCAATAAAACTCTCCATTGTCATCATTGTGATTCTCCCCCTAAACCAATCTAGTCCTAATTTCAGCCTCTTCATCAAGCAAAGGGTTGCTAAAAGGTATGCGAACTCGCAGCCGTCAAAGCGCCAGAAATTGGAATATTACATGCAACGGTGAATTACATGAAACACACCTGCAAACCATCACCAGCACCTGTAACCTGTTCAGAACAAACCAAATCGTTCCATCATTAATCTTTGACAAGGAAATAAGCTAAGACCAATTCTTCCCAAAGCGATACCTGATACGCATTAGTTGCAGATGTGAGGAAAATGGAATTTTTGGAATCTCTCAAAAGGCATTCAATTCACACGACCTGAGAACATAAACAAATCATTAACCAGACAATTATCATCAATGACATTTACACGATCAATAATTTGGAGTCAACAGGTTCTTTTCTCAGTATCCACGGCAACCAAGAATCGGACACAGTTAAGAGTTTCTAAACACGTTTCAAACATTTTCAAATTATTTCCAAAAAGAGACTCAGACACACTTAAACTAAAATGGAAAGGAGTCATCACCACATCATACACAATCAGCCACACTTTTAGTAGAAATCAAAACCATAATAATTGAATCCTGAGCATTCAAGTGCCAAAACGAGAATTAAATACATCCAAGCCTATAAAAGGAGGCCATCAAAATCAGAAGGGGAACACACACTCATTCTCAGATACAACGATAGCAAATTTACAGAACAAAAATTATCAAAAATACCCTTACACACACAAGAACGACCAAACATTAGTTCACACGAGACCAGAAATTTGAAGCATACCAACAACACACACATCCTCAAATTCGCAGCATACCTACTCACAAAGGAAGAAAGGTCTGAAACAAATTCGCAAAGAAGATCAACACAATTGAAACAGGGCATCACAACAACAAACAACAACGATTAAAAGAGGAGTCAGAGAAGAAAGACTTATCTGTAACGAAGCTTTCCTCGAAGAGCTTGTTTGCGCCTCCTTGCCCTCATCTCCGCCGGCTTTTACTTTCCTGCTTCATTGTTGATATGTATTTGTAAACCTTCAATTCGTAGTGAAAATGGGGTATTGGGAATTGCGGGGTGGGGTTTTGTTTGTTTATGTTTGTTGATAAAGTGACGGAGAAAACGAGAACGAACGAGAGGTTGAGGTGTGAGAATGAGAGAGGAACTGTGAGATCGAGAGAGATTTTGAGACGAGAGAGTGAGGATGACGGAGGGTGGTGGCGAATTCGTCTAGGGTTTTCCCCCTTCGAGAGAGAGATACGTTTGAGAGACGGAGAGAGAGTACAGCCGGACCCCTTTTTTTTTTCTCTCTGGTTTTTTTAGCAAAACTTTTTTTTAAATAGCTAACGTTTTATTAAGAAAATAATAATAGATTTAATAAAAAAACTTTATTTCATTTTATTAATGAAAATAACTTGTTTTAAAATTAAAACATCTTTTTTATAATACTAAAAAAATAAATTCTTTTTTTCTAGAGATAAAACTTTTTATAATTTCTTTCATGATAATAAGCGTTTCTTTGTAAAATAAGTAAAACTTGTTTTTTTAATAATAGGCAGCTTTTAATCTTTTTTTTTTAAAACTAAAATCTTTTTTAGA
The DNA here is from genome assembly GCA_022829125.1 of Lathyrus tuberosus. NCBI lineage: Eukaryota > Viridiplantae > Streptophyta > Magnoliopsida > Fabales > Fabaceae > Lathyrus > Lathyrus tuberosus. Next base: position 10,798,977 of record JALAZF010000095.1, read on the forward strand.
TTATTAAAATCTTTCATTTATCCTAATAAAATAAAAAACCCCTTAATTGTTAAAATATTAAAATAAAATATTTTCAAGATTAATCAATAATGCTCTTTTAATTTTAAAATTTAAGCCTTCTTTTATAAGAAAATCCCTTTGATTAGCGTTTCTTTTGTGTAATTTAATTTTAGAATAACAACAATCTTTCCTAACTTTTTTATCTAAAATTTAAAAACCTCTAAAATAATAATAAACCTTTTCCAACCTTTCCTCTTTTATGATTAATTTTATAATTTTTCTCTAACCTTTCCTAATAATAACAATAACCTCTAATATTAATTTCTAAGACTAAAATCAATTTCCCTTAACAAATCGTCCCCCCGTTTAGAAACCTCTCGCTTAGTCATAGGTTCGTGTGAGAACGCTTTGTTGGTATGCCTTGATTGTTTATCATGTACTTGATTTATGCTTGCTTGTCAAAACCCTTTCAAAAAAGAAAAAAAAAATTCTCGATCCAACGTCGAGCCCATTTTCTACCCATGTAAGTCGATCGCCTTCGGGCATCGCATTCAACCTACCGGTCACTAGACACAAGTCTAGCATCACTTTGCTAGCACCCTCGCCTAAATAACATTAATTAATCGCATAAAATATCCAAGGGAAAATCCCATGCATAATAACCATGTTATTGTGCATGGTGCATATCATTTGCATTCATAATTCGACACCCTTAAGTTAAGATTATTAGACGACTTAGGATAAATTTCCTAGGTTAGTCCCACTACAATTTTGATTTTTTTAAATCAAACTTTAGCCCACCTAATTCTCCACACAAGAGAATTAGATGTTAATCATCTCAAAGAAAGGGACATACAATCCCATACCCCACAAACATTCAAACATTTTCAAAAGTGTGGTGGTCTTTCTTAAGATGATGACTCATCTTCTTTTCCTAAATCCTTAAACCCTTAGCAAAACATATAATAGATAATGTAAAATAAATCAAGAGGTTCCTGTAGAGTACTACAGATATCTAGGATGCTAAAACCTTCCCTAGGTATAACCAACCCCCGAACTTAGAATCTTAGTGCATTTGCATTGCATTGTGGGAATTCGGTTTTTTTCTCCCTTCCCTTGGATAAAATCAAAGACCGGTGGTGACATTAAAATATGCGATACAAGTTAACTAATAGCTTGTTATCTAATTTTCACCGCGACAGATATAGATCCAGAATTTTCAGCCATCTCATCCTCTATCTTGTTGATAATACCTGTGTTCGATTCCACTCTTAAATCAATCCATCCGAACACGTGGGTGTTCCACCAGCGCAATCTTGCTCTGAGAAGTTGAAATTTCTTGGTTAGGATATAGGCAGCGTTGCCCTTGATCTGGTATGATTCCCATTCCTTCTTAACGAACTCCAAGAAGTTGGGATGATCAAACCAGGATTCAAAAACCTTGAAGGGCTTGGGTCCCCAATTGATAGATCTCCCTCTGAGCCAAACAGGACGGTGGTCTGATATATCTCGCATCCCCACAGTTTGATCAATCGAATTCCACATGTTCGCAATATCTCTCGAAATGATAAATCTATCCAGACGACTCATACAAGAACCAGAGTAATTACAATAAGTATACTTATTTCCCACTGTTGGCAAATCTTCCAACTCCATAGCATCAAGAAAGTCTCTAAATTCCCTCATCTCAGACTTATGCTCCACCCCTCTGCCCCTCCTTTCTCCAGAGTTTTTAACGGCGTTGAAATCTCCTCCAATCACCCAACTTGCCCCTTGATATTTAGCTTTCAAATCCGTAAGCACTGACCATAAAGTTCTTTTTTCTGTTATGCTGCAGCCAGAATAAATGTTGATAAAAAAATATTTTGATTCTTCCAAACTGTATTGATGCCTAAATAGCTTGGACCTCTAAAACTTGAGCAGGGTTCCATAAAACCTTTCCTCCACATTGTGATCATCCCCCCTGATAAACCTTCAGAGTTGCTTGCTGACCACTCGACGTCATCTCCACCCCATATTTTTCGAGCTAGTTTATCAGTCATTACTTTACATTTTGTTTCTTGTAGGTAACAAATATCTGCACAACCCTTCATAATAATACTTCTAATTTTCCTCAGTTTCAAGCTTCCACCACACCCTCTAATGTTAAAAGAGAGGCAATTCATTTTAAACCACTAGCTGACACCTTCTTCCCGTCATATTGCACCCTGTCTATCTCTTCCATCCTCCTGATCTTTTCCACCATATGATCTTCACCCTCAATCCCCATTATTCCCAGTCTATTCATTGCTGACCATAATTTTGATGGTAATTCCCCAACAGAATTGCTGATACGATAATTACTTTGAATAACATCTCCATCACTCACTGACTCACAGCATAATATGCTCCCTCTAGAAACTTTTGATGTCGACTCTTCAACCTCATCAGTAGAAGAACCATGATCCTTAGGTATATGAGTATCCGAATGTATTAAAGCTGCGAAGTATGATGGAGAAAATGGGATTTGAATCTTATCATATATATCCTTAATTGATTTTTTCCTTTTACACTTTGGGAACCTACCTTCACCACCCTTGATCAATCCTTCGTTGGACTTTCCTTTATCATACTCTATAACCGCCAGATTATCTTCTCTTATTCCGGGATCACCCATTTCCTGTCCAGAGATTCCTAACATTCTCGCTGCTGACGATTCAACTACTTCTATATCCTGACTCAGAATCCTATCCAAACCCTGTAATCTATCTTCTATGAGATTATCTCCATTGCCTATAACCCCTTCCTCGGCTCTGCTAATCTGATCCTGTTTCCCAAGATTAGCTTGTGACATTAGTTCTTTGTCCAAATCACCATCAATTTCTTCATCTGAGTTTTCCCCCCTTTCTCCCCCCTTACTATATCCATCCTCACTATTGAAATCATCCTCATCTTCATCATTTGTCGATTCACTGATCACTTCATCACCCTCCTCCACCAATATCCTTTTGGGCTCATGAAATTCCTCAATCAGTTTAATATTGTAAATATCATCATTGACACCAAAGTTGAAAGACTTATTCAAGTTTAGTACACATTTTGTCTTGACCAAGAATCTTGCCACATCAAAAGTCTCATACTTCTCTGTTTGATCATCGCATTTGATAAACTCGCCGATTGTTCCAGATATCAGTTTGAATGATTCTAAGCTCCATGCGTGACAGGGCAGCCCGTAACACCGTAACCACGTGAGTCTCTCGTTATCCACGTCATTTGGAGACCATGGATGAATCTCAGAGAACCATTTGGTTACCCAAGTTCTGTCTTCCTCTATCAACTCCTTCACTTCACCTTCATCAATATCTTCTAATAAGCACAAGTTCGCCCCCATTGGTATAGCTCTGATTCTAAAGTAGCCTTTCGAATGCAGAGCATCTTGTATATTATAGGTATTACCACTCTGGTTAACCCTCCCAACAAAGCATTTCTTGAATCTAGCTAGATCATTCTCCGTTATTTCAACTTGTAAATGAGCAAAGTTGGGTTTTTTCTTACCTTCAAAGTCCCTTGGCTCCTTCATTTTAGGCATGCTCACATCCTTCTTTGTTCCAGCCACCATCTGGGCAAATGACGGATTGTCGCTATCATTTTTCTAGAATCTATCTCTATGATTGGCTCTGACGTACCTCCCCTCATTTCTCCAATTCGACGTTTGTTTTTTGAAACCTTCAGATCCCCTAGTCATATTTCTCTGAAAGCGTGGTAGGTTTACGAAGATTTTCCTCCCAGATATGAATATGTTATCAAGTTTAATCCCCAGGATTCTAGGGTTTTCGACATCCCTGAATCTAACAAAGCCAAATCATTTTCCCCTTCTATCTCTTCTCAACGGGATGAAAACTTCCTCGACAGTGCCATGTTCCTTGAAAATATTGAACATTTCCTTAGCGTTATAATCATTCGGAAATTCGGTGAAGAAGAAACTAGTAATCGTGTCTGGGTTTACACTCTTCCCTTTACCCCCTTTTTCCTTCCAGATTGAGAATCTTTCCTTCTTATTTGGCTCAGATTTCTTAGCACCCTTTTCAATCCAAACACCCATATCCACACACCCAGCGAACCAGAACTAAACAGATCTCAAAGAAGGGGAAACTAGCTCCGAGGAAGGAAGGTCCCTAATCCTAGGATTAGGACTTTAAACCAAATCCTCAAAACCAGTCACATGTTCCTCCTTAAAGATCTAACCTAAAGGTTCAGTGGAGGGATAGAGGATATACGCCTAAATCTGAACAATGTTGGAGAGATCGGAGAAGACAATTTTGTTAATTGATTCAACAACAAATATTTGCCCTTTAATCGATTGTTTCCATTATGAACTAACACAGGAACTTTTAGTGCACTAAAATTGGCTAAACAAAACCCGAGAAATAAGAAGTTGTAAACTACAGCAACACACAAAGAAACCAACCCCACTACGCCACAAAAACAAACATACTTAAAGACACGAGACATCGCACAACCAGAAAGAGAAAGTTGAAGGGGAGTAAACTCGACCACATGCAGAAAACAAAGGAAGACATATGGCCACACAACACACCTCGAAAAAATGTAGACACCAGGGCGAGTCAGCTCACTGTCAAGCAAAGAAAAGTCATAAACTAAAACATGAGAATGAACTTAATTCTAAATCAAGCCAATTATCGAACTCATGCAGTGATTAACCAACATTCTTTCTTGGAAAAGAAGACTTTGCTACGCATTTTCCAAATAATCTAAATCACTGAATGACATATCAAATGCAAACCTAAAAGAGTCTTGTTACCCTTACTAAACCCCTGAATAACCTCAAAAACCACTAAAATCAAGTGCGAAAGAGGTAAAGAAATTCCCACCCACTTGCATCTTATACCAAATCAATGAGTCTACCTTACACTAGATAAACAAGTGATCCACAGACTTGACCTGTCCTAAACACACCGCACACCCCTTCCATTATTAGCATACACGATTTGGCGCCTAAAAGGGCTCTACATAATCGACATTCTATCTTGAAGCAACTCCCAAGAAAAAAACCACCACTTTATAAGGACACCAAATCTTCCAAACCCTAGCCAAAACCTCGGATCACCCGAGCCAACCTGCCTTCATCACCAGTCACCAAGGTAACCAGGGCCATGCAATTGTCCAACCCTGATTAACCACTCCAACAATAGAACTAAGTAACTCCTCCCGGAGATCTTCCTTCCAGATCAGGAGAAAACACCTTTACCTAACATCCTAACTCAAATATTGCCTTTCCATGCCCCCATCAACCCCACCACAGTTGACTTTTGCTCTAAAATGAGAAATAACCTTTCAAAAGAGATACTGAACGAGTTAAGCCCTATCCAAACATCATGGTAGAACCTGGTTCTTATACCATTCCTAACTACCTTGGTTCAAGAAGAGGCGTACCAATCCTAAGGGTTGTCAGATCCAAGGCCAAGAAGAGGAACCCTCTCCACCAGCAAAAATCCTTTTGCATGCCCTCAGCCTACCACCCATCAAGGAACCACACACCGAATTTCCATATATCTAGATGATATGATATTCTTTCACAGAGACGACCTACTCCCAAGTACCCTTCACTTCCCCTTACTTAACAGAGACAAATTCATGAGTCTTAGATCCTTGACTCCTAAACCACATTCCCTCTTAGTTTTGCACACATCCCCCTACTTCACCCAGGAAACCTTAACCCCTTTATGAACACTCGAGACGAACTGCCTTTGCAGCCCTACTAATTACTTCTAGACAGAAACTTACATCTTCATAAAAGAAAGAAAGAAGATTTGTATAGAGTTTATAATTGAATTTAGAAAAATGACAATTCCACCTAGACTTACAAACCTATTCCTCTAGGAAGCATGTCTCTTAGTCATAACCTTAACAAGAGGATTCCATGTCTCCACTTTCCTAGGATTATCACTAACTAGAAGCCCCAAATACTCGAAAGGAAGAATACCAACTTGGCAATGCGAAAAATCTGCCGCTAGATCCAGAAACTCCCTCCCGATATTAACCCCAAAAAATACGACCATCTACGATGTTCACCTTAAGCTCCAAAGAAAGCTCAAAACACCTAAGGATAGCCTTAACAGTCAATAGATTATCCTCTGACGGGACTCAAAGAAGAAAAATGTCATCATCATATTAGAGGTGAGACACCTCTAAACCATCAAAACCAACCTCGAACCCCGCAAAAACACCAACATAAACCACCCTCTTCATGTGGTAAATAAGGACCTCCACCACTAGAAGGAAAATGAAAGATTCTAGGGGGTCCCCTTACATAAGACCCATATGAATACTAATCTCATATGTTGAACCAATAATTAAAACACAAAGACTATTTGAGAATATACTGGCTTTTATCCAAGCCTTCCACCTCACATCAAAACCATACCTTTTCAACATATACTCTAAAAACGGCCAACTAACAATGTCACACTCCTTCTCAAAATTCACTTTAAATACTAAACACTCCCTCTTATAGACTATGGCCAAATCTACCACCTCATTCAGAGTTACCACTCTATCAACCAATTGTCTTTCCTTGATGAACATCGATTGCTCCAGAAAAATGAAATAATCTATGACCCCTATTTTCTAGCCTAGCCAACAGGATTTTAGCCACTAACTTATAAAAGAAACCAAGATTGGAGATAAGGCTAAATTCTCTACAAACACAAAGCATGTCTCCTATTCAGAAAACATGTGATGTCGAACTCCATTGTGCATGATCATCAAACTCCAATGGTATGAATGTTCAATTCCATTGTGCATTATCATTAGACTCTAATGGTATGAATTTTAATCACCCCGTTACAAGAAATACAATTTTGGTATTTGGTTCACCAAACATGCTTCAATACTAACTATGTCAAACAATACGATTATAAAAGAGCAAACTTGGGATATCGTTTTCAATAGTTTCAATAACATTATAAGATTTTCCTAAATAAAATATAAGATGCAAATTCAGAGTAAATTTTTATTATGAAGCGTCTCTTTGTAGTATTTTATTTTATTTTCTCTAAGTTATTTGTTCTTTAAGAATAGCAATGTAATATTTATTGACATACTTGTATTTATTGTATTTCAACTTAATTAACTATTTTTTACTATAGTTAAAAACAATATTTTAGAAAATAAGACTAAATTTATTATTATAATCAATGCAATTAATCATTATCTTAAAGTTTGTGAAAAACTGAAAGAAAAAAGTTAAAATAAAAGATGAAGGTTGTTCGGGTTAGATAGGGACCCAACAACGAAGATGCCAATTCTTCAATTCAAAGTTATAAGATATTGAAAGTACATCACATCCATTACTTTGAGATTCGTACTCGATCCATACTACAAACAGTTATTCACCATTAGATAGTATCTAATAATTCTTGATGTTCTACGTCGGAAAGCTTGAGACATCTCTAATTGTTTCTCATATATAAAGTGTCTCACGCGAGACCCGAAAAATGTTCTAACCATAACTTAATCTATTTTTTTTATTTAATCACGAATTTGGGTGTTAAAATGCTATCTTTCCAAGTTCATTCCTTATTCACCACATTAAAAATTTATTTCACAACATTAAGACTCTACTTCATCACATCACCGTACATTTATGATTTCTTGACGGAAAAAATGTTATAGAAGGCGACATGGTGTCTATGATGAGATAGCTAACGTTGATGGTTTTGGCGTCAACTCCCTCGCCGGAAGTAGTTTCTAGGGTCAAATAGCCCATTATTTGCATCCATTCCTCCGATAATCCTGGAAGGGAGCCTGTGAATGCCACTGTATTGTCCAAAAAGTACAGGCGTGTGTTCCCAATGGATGGTTAGGGAGACTCAGATGCCCTAGTAGGTATATTACATGTTTGGGGTAAGATCTAGCTCACGGTGGCGAGTAACTTATACATTGGTTTTTGAAGCTATTTTAGGGACCAACTCACGTGAGGTGAGAGGCCCTGTTGGCGCTCGGTGCCGCTAGGTTGCAAGCGGGTGGTTAGATTGATGGTGTTAGGGCTACTAGGAGTGAAATTCTCTTTGAGTAGTATTGGGTGGGTATTAAGCATGTATGACTTGAGAGTCCCCTTATCCCTTGGAGGGATATTTTATTTATAGTATTTCCTGATCCCTAGGATTTTCTTTGGAAAGGTCGTCACCCACCTAATGTAAAAGGGGACACTTGAATCCCTATTCCCAAGGGAGACGTGGTTTAGTGACGACTATGACTTTCTATTTATCCAAAACACCACTTATTCCATGTTTTTCCCTTCCTTGGGCAAGATTAATTTAAGGCGAGACAACACCTCCCTTTTGGCGACCTTGTGACGTCGCCTTTTTCTAGGGCGGTCCCAAGTTGTCGCCTTAGGCAAGGTTATTTGCAAATATAACACTACAATCAATATTAAAGCTTAAGAATAATTACATAGAACTCCATGATCAATATTAAGAGATGGGTATTAGGACGACTAAATTTAACCCCAAAAAAGAGAATTTAGCTACGCTGACTGATCATAGCTTTACTATTAATCCCTAGAAGAAAGATATAAACATTTGTTACTTATTCCTCGGACAATGCTTCTGCCAATAATTTTCACCTCTTTTCTCTCTTGTTGTTTTTCAAGTATACAATGGACTTCTCCTTCTCCCTATCTAGAAAACTTCCTAATTACACTAAGTTATCTTCAAATGAACTACATTAACCACTATTTATATGGTCCTCTCCTTCCATTCTCGCTAAGCGAAGTTCATAGCTCACTTAGCGCACCTATAATCCTCAATATTAAGAAATTCCAGCTCATCCTGCAAGTGGTTTTTTTCGCCTTAACCTCGTTTAGCGCACCTCCAGCTCTCTTAGTGAGCAAACCCTTTCTTTGCTCGGAAGTAACTTAGCCTTGAAGTTATTTAAACCTCCATACCTCCAAACCCTTACTGGTTAAGTTGGCTATCCTCCGAACCAAACCAGAGTTTTATACTGGCAGACCATGAACGAAACCTAGATTTAAACTGGGATGATCTCAAATCCACTGAGTTTTTATATTGGGTTGAACTAAAAAACAAAGTGAGATTTTACACCAGTCTTATCTGAAACAGATAGAGCTTTCAATCAGGCTAAGCTACAAAAACATTGTGGTGATTTTACTACACTATTACGAAAAACCCATTTAACGACGCCAGGTTTACCACAAATTCGTATCTTACTGTTGTAATAGGTTAAAAAATTTATAATGCCATATTTAACGACGGTTGTACTAAAGAACCGTTGTGTTAAAAATTTTATAACGCCATATTTAACGACGGTTGTACTAAAAAACCGTTGTAATACAAGCTGTGTAACAAGCTTCGATTCCCAGCTACTACATTTTTTTCCATATTTTTACATTTTAAACACGGTTGAATTAAAACACCGTTGTAATACATGTAACAAGCTTCGATTCCCAGCAACTATATTTTTTGTCATATTTTTATATTTCAAACATATATTTTATTTCTTTTGTTAGTGTTACGGGGATTTAACCTCAAAACTCAAAATTCATCATTGTTTTTTTTAAACATATATTTTATTTCTTTTGTTAGTGTTTTTTAGTGCAAGAGAATAATATATATAACTTTAAAAATAAAACTGTAAGAGATGAGCATATATAAAATAACATTTTATTAAGATTCCATTAATAAGAGTACATTGATAATCAAATTACATATATTTATCAAAGTCAGAGCCCATAGCTGCAAATGCATCTTCATAATCCAGACATCTCTCCTCACTCCCCTCATCGGAATCATAATAAACAGTCCTCATTTTCTTCTTTATATTTTTCTTCTTCAGCTTCTTCTTCTTCTTCTTCTTCTTTTTATCCTTCCTCACCCTTAAGGCATCCCTGACGTTGGCCGCTGGTTGGACCTCGTCAATTGGCGCCTAACGTTCCTCATTGGTGATGTTTCTAGCATTCTCATTTGTAGAACTCATTGTTACGAAGAATATATTATGAAGAAATGTAAAGTTTTCTATTTATAGATGAGGTTGAAGATGAAAAGTCTGATAGTTTAATGCTTGCAATGATGATAACTTGTAAATGGTTGATATTCTGGAACGATATTTTTTGAAAAACAGAGAAAATTTTAAATCATTATGGCCAGAGTGTTCTCTACTCCGGGAACAGCAAGGGTTATAATATTACAACGGTTAGTAATAATAACCGTAGCGATACCCCTTATACTTGGTACAAGGTTCGACTCCAGACAACAACATTTTTCTATTTTACGTAATTATAGAAAAATGTTGTTACCTGGAGTCGGACCTTGTACCAATTATAAGGGGCATCGCTACGGTTAATATAACTAACCGTTGTGATATTATTAAAATAATATATATACTTATCATTACAGTTATTTTAGAAAATCGTTGTGAAATATTTACCTATATAAGGGAATTAACTTTCTATTATTGGCAGTAGCGCCGTTTCCTTCACAGTGAAACCCTAACACCCATTTTTGGCAGCAAACTTCATCTTTTTATAGAATCCGCGAAAAGAAATACAAGAAGTATGAAGCTTTTGATTTAAGCTTCTTCCTCCTTGTATTTCTTCTTGCAGAATCTAAAACTAGATGAACATGTTGATGATGCTGGCGGTAGCAAGCGTAATGTACATATTGTTTATGGAAAATAAGGTATTCTTCTACTTCAATCTTTTTGTTAGATAGTTCCCATTATCTTGTTTGCTTCATGCTGTTTTTGTTGATTGTTCTCATTTTGTGCAGATTCGACTTCAATGCTTCACAAGCAAGGTGGACTTCATTGTAATGGTACAGTCCCACTTCTTAGGGTTTTGTTTCAACTTTTGGTTGTTTTGTTTTGAATACTAACTAATTTTTTTCATTGCTTCCCACTTCTTAGGGTTTGTTTCACATGGTGATGATGATGGTGGTACATATATATATATGAATTCATTCTGATAAGATACATATTTATGAATTCATTCTGATATTGTATATGAAATTTAGTTTATTATATACTATGTATATTGTTTGTTTCACTATTCTTTTATTGAAAATGCAATCAGTTAAATTGATATAGAACATTAGTTTATTATATACTATGTATATTGTATATAGTTAAATTGAATACTTACTAATTTTCTTCATTGCTTCCCACTTCTTAGGGTTTGTTTCACATGGTGATGATGATGGTGGTACATATATATGAATTCATTATGATAAGGTACATATATATGAATTCATTATGATATTGTATATGAAATTTAGTTTATTATATACTATGTATATTGTTTGTTTCACTATCCTTTTATTGAAAATGCAATCAGTTAAATTGATATAGAAACTTATAATCTAAAAATTAAGATGTATTTGAAAACCAACCTTTATCATGGCAATGTTTTCCGAATTGCATCCATTTCATTCAGCACATTTAATGTTCCTTAACATAAAATTTATGGTCCAATAAAATTTATGGTCCAATGGTCTGTTTGCTTCATTTCATCGATATCTTTTATTATAGTTTACGTCATCGTCGTCACTAATCATCGTGGTTGTTAAGTCATGATTGTTATGATGATAAAACCGCGATGATTTTTGGCGATGATAAGGTAAACTATAATAAAAGATATCGATGGATTGAAGGATGTTCCACCATTTAGAATGCTCCTTGCTCGACTCCCGGTTATTGCGCCAACAAATGCGTGGCGTTTGATTGACAATCGAAGAGACTTCTTTATAAATTTGGAATCGGAGATTAGAGAATTGAGACACTTGTAGAAACAACGAATTTAAAAAAATAGCTTGATATGAAGTCTAGAGAAATTATATGCGGCGCAATCAGGCGCAATCAAATGTAAGTTATCTTACATAATATATACAATATATAAAGGGACTACTTTGTTTTGGTGTAGCCATTTTTTCTATCATTTTTATCCATACTTTATTTTGTAATTTACTTAATAACTTCTTATTATTAACTTCTACATAACTTCTATTATTAACTTCCACGTAATTTTCTATTATTAACTTTCACATAATATTTTTTTTAAATTATATTTAAATAAAAATTATCATTTATATTTTCATTCATGCACATTAAAAAAATTGACAGACGAGCACTTCTGGACGCTAGTAAAAATAATGTTGATTTATGTTAAGAAATACATTATTTTTTACTTGTATATTTGGTTTATGGATAATTTTTTCAATACATAAGGTATCAGGTTAGATGTGGAGTGAACAACCTAAATTTTAGAATGGATTACGTGTAGTAATTGCGTAGATGCTATAGCAGATCTTGCCCATTTATATGAAATAAAATGTTGGATGTATATTTAGAGTCAAGATTTCCACATAGACTCTACAATCCGTATATTTAAAACTACCATGTTTAATTTATTCCACTTTATCATGTATTTATCAAAATTTTACTTTTTTTTTTTTTTTTTTATGTTTAGTTCTTGTTTAAATCTTTAAACCATTTAGGTTTATTATAATAATAAAAATGTGTAATTATTAACATAGTTAGATATTAAAAGAGAAGTGAACCATACTGATGTAATACTTATAGTTATAATTTTTAAAAGTTATTAATATTTTTTAAATAATAAAGCATATTTAGTTATATATAAAAAAAGAAAAAAGGATAACAGTAAATGATTCAACAAAGAACACTAATAGTGCACTAAAATTAGTTAAACAAAACCCGAGAAATAAGAAGTTGTAAACTACACCAACACACAAAGAAACCAACCCCACTACGCCACAAAAACAAACATACTCAAGGACACGAGACATTGCACAACCAGAAAGAGAAAGTTGAAGGGGAGTAAACTCGATCACATGCAGAAAACAAAGGAAGACATATGGCCACACAACACACCTCGAAAAAATGTAGACACCAAAGCGAGTAAGCTCACTGTCAAGCAAAGAAAAGTCATAAACTGAAACATGAAAATGAACTCAATTCCAAATCAAGCCAATTATCGAATTCATGCAGTGATTAACCAACATTCTTTCTTGGAAAAGAAGACTTTGCTACGCATTTTCCAAATAATCTAAATCACTGAATGACATATCAAATGCAAACCTAAAAGAGTCTTGTTACCCTTACTAAACCCCTAAATAACCTCGAAACCCACTAAAATCAAGTGCGAAAGAGGTAAAGAAATCCCCACCCACCTAAGCATCTTATACCAAATCAATGAGGCTACCTCACACTGGACAAACAAGTGATCCACAGACTTGACCTGTCCTAAACACACTGCACACCCCTTCCATTATTAGCATACATGATTTGGCGCCTAAAAGGACTCTACATAATCGACATTCTATCTTGAAGCAACTCCCAAGAAAAAAAACCACCAATTTATAAGGAGACCAAATCTTCCAAACCCTAACCAAAACCTCGGATCACCCGAGCCAACCTACCTTCATCACCAGTCACCAAGGTAACCAGGGCCATGCATTTGTCCAATCATGACTGACCACACCAACAATAGAACTAAGTAACTCCTCCCGGAGATCTTCCTTCCAGATCAGGAGAAAACACCTTTACCTAACATCTTAACTCAAATATTGCCTTTCCATGCCCCCATCAACCCCACCACAGTTGACTTTTGCTCTAAAGTGAGAAATAACCTTTCAAAAGAGATACTTAACGAGTTAAGCCATATCCAAACATCATGGTAGAACCTGGTTCTTAGACCATTCCTAACTATCTTGGTTCAAGAAGAGGCGTACCAATCCTAAGGGTGGTCAGATCCAGGGCCAAGAAGAGGAACCCTCTCCACCAGCAAAAATCCTTTTGCATGCCCTCAGCTACCACCCATCAAGGAACCACACACCGAATTTCCATATATCTAGATAAGATGATATTCTTTCACAGAGACGACCTACTCCCAAGTACCCTCCACTTTCCCTTACTTAACAGAGAAAAATTCATGAGTCTTAGATCCTTGACTCCTAAACCACATTCCCTCTTAGTTTTGCACACATCCCCCTACTTCACCCATGAAACCTTAACCCCTTTATGAACACTCGAGACGAACCGCCTTTGCAGCCCTACTAATTACTTCTAGACAGAAACTTACATCTTCATAAAAGAAAGAAAGAAGATTTGTATAGAGTTTATAATTGAATTTAAAAAAATGACACTTCCACCTAGACTTACAAACCTATTCCTCTAGGAAGCATGTCTCTTAGTCATAACCTTAACAAGAGGATTCCATGTCTCCACTTTCCTAGGATTATCACTAACTAGAAGCCCCAAATACTCGAAAGGAAGAATACCAACTTGGCAATGCGAAAAATCTGCCGCTAGATCCAGAAACTCCCTCCCGATATTAACCCCAAAAAATACGACCATCTACGAAGTTCACCTTAAGCTCCAAAGAAAGCTCAAAACACCTAAGGATAGCCTTAACAGTCAACAGATTATCCTCTGACGGGACTCAAAGAAGAAAAATGTCATCATCATATTAGAGGTGAGACACCTCTAAACCATCAAAACCAACCTCGAACCCCGCAAAAACACCAACATAAACCACCCTCTTCATGAGGTAAATAAGGACCTCCACCACTAGAAGGAAAATTAAAGATTCTAGGGGGTCCCCTTACATAAGACCCATATGAATACTAATCTCATATGTTGAACCAATAAGCAAAACACAAAGACTATTTGAGAAAATAATGGCTTTTATCCAAGCCTTCCACCTCACATCAAAACCATACCTTTTCAACATATACTCTAAAAACGGCCAACTAACAATGTCACACTCCTTCTCAAAATTCACTTTAAATACTAAACACTCCCTCTTATAGACTATGGCCAAATCTACCACCTCATTCAGAGTTACCGCTATATCAACCAACTGTCTTTCCTTGATGAACATCGATTGCTCCAGAAAAATGAAAGAATCTATGACCCCTATTTTCTAGCCTAGCCGACAGGATTTTTGCCACTAACTTATAAAAGAAACCAAGATTGGAGATAGGGCTAAATTCTCCACAAACACAAAGCATGTCTCCTATTCAGAAAACATGTGATGTCGAACTCCATTGTGCATGATCATCAAACTCCAATGGTATGAATGTTCAATTCCATTGTGTATTATCATTAGACTCCAATGGTATGAATTTTAATCACCCCGTTACAAGAAATACAATTTTGGTATTTGGTTCACCAAACATGCTTCAATACCAACTATGTCAAACAATACGATTATAAAAGAGCAAACTTGGGATATCGTTTTCAATAGTTTCAATAACATTATAAGATTTGCCTAAATAAAATATAAGATGCAAATTCAGAGTAAATTTTTATTATGCAGCGTCTCTTTGCAGTATTTTATTTTAGTTTCTCTAAGTTATTGGTTCTTTAAGAATAGCAATGTAATATTTATTGACATACTTGTATTTATTGTATTTCAACTTAATTAACTATTTTTTTACTATAGTTAAAAACAATATTTTAGAAAATAAGACTAAATTTATTATTATAATCAATGCAATTAATCATTATCTTAAAGTTTGTGAAAAACTGGAAAAAAAAAATTAAAATAAAAGATGAAGGTTGTTCGGGTTAGATAGGGACCCAACAACGGAGATGCCAATTCTTCAATTCAAAGTTATAAGATATTGAAAGTACATCACATCCATTACTTTGAGATTCGTACTTGATCCATACTACAAACAGTTATTCACCATTAGATAGTATCTAATAATTCTCGATGTTCTACGTCGGAAAGTTTGAGACATCTCTAATTGTTCCTCGTATATAAAGTGTCTCACGCGAGAACCGAAAAATGTTCTAACCATAACTTAATCTATTATTTTTTATTTAATCACAAATTTGGGTGTTAAAATGCTATCTTTCCAGGTCCATTCCTTATTCACCACATTAAAAATTTATTTCACAACATTAAGACTCTACTTCATCACATCACCGTACATTTATGATTTCTTGACGGAAAATTGTTATAGAAGGCGACATGGTGCCCATGATGAGATAGCTAACGTTGATGGTTTTGGTGTCAACTCCCTTGCCGGAAGTAGTTTCTAGGGTCAAATAGCCCATTATTTGCATCCATTCCTCCGATAATCCTGGCAGGGAGCCTGTGAAACCAAGTACGTCATCCAGATTCAGTTGTAACTTATGGAAGACATCCCAGAGCACGACATTGGTTGAGATAACAGGTTCTATCAGGATGCACATGATAGCCCAGTTTCCATGTTGGACAGTGATGACTATGGGATCATTGTCATGAGGGTCGGTGTATATGACATCTTCTTAATAGAAAACTATGTTGACCTCGGTTGCTCCCGTGGTGCCCTTAGAAAAATCAGAGGATATGATGTTCACAGAGAGCACATGCATTGCGTATCATCTTCGAGCGGCCTTGGAGAGACCCCTTTCGAAGATACCAACGACGATAGTGCTTGTTGCATGATGTAGGACCGTGTCAGTCATCTCCTATGATAAAGGAAAAATGTGATGATAGGGTCATAGTGAAAGGTGCGACCTAAGTTATTTTACCGGGTCCTACGATGAATGCCACTGTATTATCCAAAAAGTACAGGCGTGTGTTCCCAATGGATGGGTAGGGAGACTCAGATGCCCTAGTAGGTATATTACACGTTTGGGGGTGAGATCTAGCTCACGGTGGCGAGTAACTTGTAAATTAGTTTTTGAAGCTATTTTAGGGACCAACTCACGTGAGGTGAGAGGCCCTGTTGGCGCTCGGTGCCGCTAGGTTGCAAGCGGGTGGTTAGATTGATGGTGTTAGGGCTACTAGGAGTGAAATTCTCTTTGAGTAGTATTGGGTGGTGTTAAGCATGTATGACTTAAGAGTCCCCTTATCCCTTGGAGGGATATTTTATTTATAGGAGTTCCTGATCCATAGGATTTTCTTTGGAAAGGTTGTCACCCACCTAATGAAAAGGTGGACACTTGAATCCCTATTCCCAAGGGAGACTTGGTTTAGTGATGACTATGACTTTCTATTTATCCAAAACACCTCTTATTCCATGTTTTTCCCTTCCTTGGGCAAGATTAATTTAAGGCGAGACAACACCTCCCTTTTGGCGACCTTGTGACGTCGCATTTTTCTAGGGCGGTCCCAAGTTGTCGCCTTAGGCAAGGTTATTTGCAAATATAACACTACAATCAATATTAAAGCTTAAGAATAATTACATAGAACTCCATGATCAAGATTAAGAGATGAGTATTAGGATGACTAAATTTAACTCCAAAAAAGAGAATTTAGCTACGCTGACTGATCATAGCTTTACTATTAATCCCTAGAAGAAAGATAAAAACATTTGTTACTTATTCCTCGGACAACGCTTCTGCCAATAATCTTCACCTCTTTTCTCTCTTGTTGTTTTTCAAGTATACAATGGACTTCTCACTCTCCCTATCGAGAAAACTTCCTAATTACACCAAGTTATCTTCAAATGAACTACCTTAACCACTATTTATATGGTCCTCTCCTTCCATTCTCGCTAAGCAAAGTTCATAGCTCACTTAGCGCACCTATAATCTTCACTATTAAGAAATTCCAGCTCATCCTACAAGTGTTTTTTTCGCCTTAACCTCGCTTAGCGCACCTCCAGCTCTCTTAGTGAGCAAACCCTTTCTTTGCTCGGAAGTAACTTAGCCTTGACGTTATTTAAACCTCCATACCTCCAAACCCTAACTGGTTAAGTTGGCTATCCTCCGAACCAAACCAGAGTTTTATACTGGCAGACCATGAACGAAACCTAGATTTAAACTGGGATGATCTCAAATCCACTGAGTTTTTATATTGGGTTGAACTAAAAAACAAAGTGAGATTTTACACCAGTTTAATCTGAAATAGATAGAGCTTTCAATCAGGCTAAGCTACAAAAACATTGTGGTGATTTTACTACACTACTACGAAAAACCCATTTAACGACGCTAGGTTTACCACGGATTCGTATCCCACTGTTGTAATAGGTTAAACAATTTATAATGCCATATTTAACGACGGTTGTACTAAAGAACCGTTGTGTTTAAAAAATTATAACGCCATATTTAACGACGGTTGTACTAAAGAACCGGTGTAATACAAGCTGTGTAACAAGCTTCGATTCCCAGCTACTACATTTTTTTCCATATTTTTACATTTTAAACACTGTTGAATTAAAACACCGTTGTAATACATATAACAAGCTTCGATTCCCAGCAACTATATTTTTTGTCATATTTTTATATTTCAAAGATATATTTTATTTCTTTTGTTATTGTTACGGGGATTTAACCTCAAAACTCAAAATTCATCATTGTTTTTCTTTTAAACATATATTTTATTTCTTTTGTTAGTGTTTTTAAGTGCAAGAGAATAATATATATAACTTTAAAAATAAAAGTGTAAGAGATGAGCATATATAAAATAAAATTTTATTAAGATTCCATTAAGAAGAGTACATTGATAATCATATTACATATATTTATCAATGTCAGAGCCCATAGCTGCAAATGCATCTTCATAATCCAGACATCTCTCCTCACTCCCCTCATCGGAATCATAATAAACAGTCCTCATTTTCTTCTTTATCTTTTTCTTCTTCAGCTTCTTCTTCTTCTTCTTCTTCTTCTTCTTCTTCTTATCCTTCCTCACCCTTAAGGCATCCCTGACGTTGGCCGCTGATTGGACCTCGTCAATTGGCGCCTGACGTTCCTCATTGGTGATGTTTCTAGCATTCTCATTTGTAGAACTCATTGTTACGAAGAATATATTATGAAGAAATGTAAAGTTGTCTATTTATAGATGAGGTTGAAGATGAAAATTCTGATAGTTTAATGCTTGCAATGTTGATAACTTGTAAATGGTTGATATTCTGGAACGATATTTTTTGAAAAATGGAGAGAATTTTAAATCATTATGGCCAGAGTGTTCTCTACTCCGGGACGAGCAAGGGTTATAATATTACAACGGTTAGTAATAATAACCGTAGCGATACCCCTTATACTTGGTACAAGGTTCGACTCCAGGCAACAACATTTTTCTATTTTACGTAATTATAGAAAAATGTTGTTGCCTGGAGTCGAACCTTGTACCAATTATAAGGGGTATACGGTTAATATAACTAACCGTTGTGATATTATTAAAATAATATATATATGCTTATCATTACGGTTATTTTAGAAAACCGTTGTGAAATATTTACCTATATAAGGGAATTAACTTACTATTATTGGCAGTAGCGCCATTTCCTTCACAGCGAAACCCTAGCACCCATTTTTGGCAGCAAACTTCATCTTTTTATAGAATCCGCGAAAAGAAATACAAGAAGTATGAAAATTTTGATTTAAGCTTCTTCCTCCTTGTATTTCTTCTTGCAGAATCTAAAACTAGATGAACATGTTGATGATGCTGGCGGTAGCAAGCATAATGTACATATTGTTTATGGAAAATAAGGTATTCTTCTACTTCAATCTTTTTGTTAGATAGTTCCCATTATCTCGTTTGCTTCATGTTGTTTTTGTTGATTGTTCTCATTTTGTGCAAATTCGACTTCAATGCTTCACAAGCAAGGTGAACTTCATTGTAATGGTACAGTCCCACTTCTTAGGGTTTTGTTTCGATTTTTGGTTGTTTTGTTTTGAATACTAACTAATTTTCTTCATTGCTTCCCACTTCTTAGGGTTTGTTTCACATGGTGATGATGATGGTGGTACATATATATATGAATTCATTTTGATAAGGTACATATATATGAATTCATTCTTATATTGTATATAAAATTTAGTTTATTATATACTATGTATATTGTTTGTTTCACTATCCTTTTATTGAAAATGCAATCAGTTAAATTGATATAGAAACTTATAATCTGAAAATTAAGATGTATTTGAAAACCAACCTTTATCATGTCAGTGTTTTCCGAATTGCATCCATTTCATTCAACACATTTAATGTTCCTTAACATAAAATTTATGGTCCAATGGTCCGTTTGCTTCATTTCATCGATATCTTTTATTATAGTTTATGTCATCGTCGTCACTAACATCGTGGTTGTTAAGATCATGATTGTTATGATGATAAAATCGCGATGATTTTTGGCGATGATGAGGTAAACTATAATAAAAGACATCGATGGATTGAAGAAAACCGACCATTGAACCATAAATTTTATGTTAAGGAACATAAAATGTGCGGAATGAAATGGATGCAATTCGGAAAACAATGGTGTGTTTAAGTTGGTTTTCAAGAACAGTTTAATTTTCAGATTATATAGTTCTTTACTAATTTTAATGGTTGTATTTCTTTAATTAGGTGTATGGTAAAACAAGCAATATACATTTCTATTTAATAAACTAAGGGTATATTCCACAACGGTTGAGATACATAACCGTTGTGATAATTAATATATATGACAATGGTTGATACTCATAACCGTTGTGATAGTTAATATATATTACAACGGTTGAAATACCTAACCGTTGCAATATAATGCGCGCTTCCAGAATACAACAACGGTTTCCAGACCGTTGTAGAAACAGCGAACTTACAACAACAATCTACATAACAACGCCTTCGCCCGCGTCATTATATGTCATTCCCAACCGTTGTTAAATAAGTTTTTCGTAGTAGTGCTAACTGATCTTCGTGAACTAAAAGAGAGCTTTTTATTCAGCGGCCGAGCTCACGAACGAAACAGAGACTATGACTAATCCCTCAAATACAAACACGAGTTTTTAAAATGGTTTAGCTATGAAATAAAAAACAATCACTTCCTTAGGAAGAATTGTTTACTCAAGAGAAACATCCACTCTTGATAAATTTACTATGTTGCTCTTACCCCGGACAATATTCCTCACTAGACTCAAAAATAGTTTCAAAGCACTATGACTTAAATGTGAGAAAATTTATTAAAAATTTAGAGAGATTATGAGAGAAATTAAAAGTGAGATTTTTCATATTTTCTGATTGTTTAAAAGTGATAGAGAAACTCTATTTATAGGCTAAGACACGGTGTGAACTTGGAAACAATGGTCAAATTAACGACCTAATCAATTAGGCAATGCAAATAATCGATTGTTATGGCCCAAATTGGAACACATATATATATATATAATTTTGCTACCAATCTTTAAGAGACTGTCATAATTAATTATAGACTCAATTATTCAGCATCTAATCCATTAGGCTAATGATCTAATTGATTAGACAGTTGCAAAAAGTCTCCTAATCAATTGAACAATTTACTAATCAACTTGCTAGGCCCCAAAAATGTTTTTTTTTGTTGATTTTAATTAAAAACTACGAGGCTTATCAATGTTTTTAGTGTGTGTGTGTGTGTGTGTGATATAGCCACAATACTTCTAGAAATGCCTTTGTGTCTTTACAAGAAATTGATAACTCAAACGGATACGATCGGGTGAGTTTTCACACTTTGAAGCTTCAATAATTGGTTTCATTATCTTTGATTTTAGCTTCACATAAGAACTATGAGTCTTCTTTATGAGGCTTGAGATATCTCCTTGTTAGTTACCATCATTTGAGAGATTGAAAGTTTAAACGACCGGTGATCATAATTCATAAGTATTCACTTGAGAATCGTTGGACTACAATGTTGACTTTAAACAAATGTCTAGCTTGATTAGGAAGGATAGCTTAATCAACCATTTAGTTCATCTTTTACTTCTGAGCTATCTATTTAGCGGATGATTGACTTCAAGTGTTGTCAATTTTTACCATGTATCAATAATACATAAATAAATCAAAGATATTATCCCACTCTAAATCAAGCTATCTTCATAATCACATGGGGCATAATGAACATATGACCTCCATATAGACTAATACATTATATATATATATATATATATATATATATATATATATATATATATATATATATATATATATATATATATATATATATATATATATATAATAACAGTTAGTGTTAGAATATTCAATTTAAAAAATATTGAGGAATATTATGATGAAAAATATTACATTTTTAACTTCCATGTGATCTATTACATTTTAATAGCCATGTAGATGATGACAAGGGTTATTTGCATAATTTATCCATCTGCAACACCGTCTTGCATTAAACGAAAATGAAATTTATTAAATTTTGATGTTAAAAGTCAATATATATGTAATATATTTTATATGAAAATTTAAAATGACCTTAATGCATAAGAATGTGTGGGTACTATGTCACTTATAGGGTCACTTAATAACCTACATGTATATATCTAAACTTGAAGCTAGAATATGCATTCTCCCATCCTTTCTACTTCTACATCAACTGATTTGCATATATTCTTATACAATATAGCCACACAAGTCGATCCTTAACTATACTAGTTTGATTTATCAAAACATTTAATTAATGGTAGCCAACAAGTATCCTCATAATCAATGGTAATAAATGTCAAAAGTTGAAAACAACAACTATATGTTAAATTAATGTTTAAATTAGGGATGACAAATTGGGTCCAACCCGTCAGACATTGTCCATTTTGCCGCACTTTATTATAGGGCGAACAAAGATTTTAGATGCACACCCTCTAATATGTTTTTCTGTCTCGTTTTTTACGAGCTTTTGCGAGCCCAGACATTAACAAAATTTATTTTAGTATTTTTAATCGTAAAAGAGGAAGTTTTTGTAGGTCCACCCCACCATGCCTTCATATTCTTTTGCAAGGTGGCCCAAAGTTTTAAGATCGCATGCTCAAGTTTTCCCGCTCCGTCTCTACCCAATTTTTAGGGGCTTTTGTGGGGAGAGGCTAAACGGGACATGCATGTTTTTCACCTCTAATTTTAGTGTCACATGACATTTACTCATCTAAACATGATTGAGTTATATGTTCATTTTGATGACGATGTACAATTATCACAACTAATATATCTAACATATTCGTCGCAATCACAACACCCGTATGAATGAGCCAACCTACATCTTCATCAACATTGCTTTCTATACACTATCCACTTAGTCGAGAAGAACCATCACAAAATAACAAACCAAATATTCCAACTGAGGAAGTAAGTGAAGACAGTGAAGATGATTTAGTCTCATGTGTCAATTTATTTTGTGACGATTGGGATGATGACTATGACGATGACGACCCAAACAATGAAAACACTAGAGTTCTAAACCCCAACCTCTTAGCTTGTACAATCCAACCGTTCATATGCAAAATATATTCCTAGAAGTTGTTGAACCTTCCTCTATTTCTGGGAACTACACCAGGAACCTAAGAGATGGAAATTTTATAGCAATGGGTATAGAAGAAAATTTGTTTCTAATGAATCATATTTCAACGGTGAGAAACTACAGGTATAGCAGTGGTAGTTTGTCCAACAAACAAGAACGAAAACAATCGCTAAAAACTGTTGTGACCTATGAAGCATCGACACCTCTGCAAAATGGTGTGTCCGTGTTTGTGTCGGATGCCGACATCTTTACCGATACTTGTAATTATCTTTAATTTATTTATTTTTTAAAGTATTACCGATATTATCGTGTCAGTGTCGGTGTCGTATTTGGGGTGTCTGTCCTTCATAAGTTGTGACAATAACTTTATGTAGGTATAGAAAATTATAAGTTGCAAGACATTAACTTTATGTAGGTATAAAAAATTAAAAAGAACGAATAAATAGTGTCGTTGGAATAGGTTTTTAGGACTATATCAAATTTTTTTTTTTAAAGGCTAATGATATAATTGAAAGTGAATACAAGGGGTATTCAAACCCTTACAAAAGAGAGAAATTCCAAACCAACTCAACTCTTAATACTAAAAGGATTCATACAGAATTCTAAAAAAATAGACTTGGAATAGAGAATATCTCTAATACACCCCCACCTCCACGAAAATATCTTTATATTCCAACCAACACTGTCGACACTACTAATGCGACCATTAAAAATACGATTATTTCGTTCCAACCATAAACACCAAACCACTGCAATCCAAATCGCCCCTCTGCCTTCTTTAGCCGCTCCGCCACCGCTCCAAGCCAAAAAGAAACTTCAACATTTCCTTCAAATCTCAATCTAATTCCCAACCAGTTACCAATTAAACTCCACACTTTAGATGAATAATCACACATAAAAAAAAGATGCCGAGAATCTTCTTCTCCTGTATAACAAAGGGCACAAGTAGAATCAACAAAAATTCCTCTAGATCTTAGTTCCATCTTTGTTGGAATCCTATCCCACAACACTTTCCAAATAAAAACTTTGATTCTAGCAGGAACCTTGTTCCTCCATAACCAAACAAAAGCTTTCGCAAGGTCTGAACTCACCTCGTCATTCCCCAACTGCATCATCTGATAATAAACCCGTTTCACTGCATAACCAATCTCCCGATCGCCCTCCCAATACACCGTATCCTGAGCTAGCCTGTTTGGAACAAAACCTTCCAAGGACAATTTCAAATCATCCATACTGCTGCTAACTAGAGCAACCGCATCAGCACTCAAACCAAACGAACCCTGTAACGCCCCGATTCCGATTATTCCCATTTTGTTGAGTCTTTTATTTAAATTGAGTGATAAATTATTTTATTTGTGAAATTGGTGTGTTAATATGCTATGTTGACATGTTATGATATTTTACCGTTTTTGAGAGTTTTCGGGGAAATTAGAATGGAGGGTATTTTGGACATTTCTCAATTAATGGTAAGTTAGAAATTTAGTGGAAATAGAATTATGTGAGAAATTTAGTAAAATTGGTAGAAAAGTGATTAAGTGTAGAATTATGTGAGAAAATGAATTAATTGAATTTGAAAAGAAAATGAGAAAAGAAAGTAGGAAAAGAAATAGAAAAGAAAAAGAGATAAGAAGAAGAAATAGGAGAGAAAGAGAAAGAAAAGAGAAATAGAGAGAAAAAGGAGAGAAAGAAAGAGGAAGAAGAGAAAAGAGAAGAAAACTTGGAAAAACCTAGAAAACCATCAAGAACAATCATCTAGCAAGCTTGGAATCCGGGTAAGGGTGTGAAATCTTATTATCTCATCAATGTATATCATTATGTATGATTGTGTTGTTGTTGTTGTTGTTGATTTTTATGAGTTTTTGTATAAACCCTAAATGTAGAAAATGTTGTGAATGATGATCAAAACATGATTTTGTATGCATAAATGTGTTGTTGATGTTGTTTGAGGTTTGGGTACTGATATGGATGTTACCTATTGGTGTAAAAATGAGTTTGGAGGGATTTTGGGTCATAAAATTCTGGTTTTTCTGCTGTTTCGCGATGGTTAATCGATTAACCAAATGCGTTAATCGATTAACAATGTCAGTTTTCAGAAAAATATTATTTTCAAAAACCCATAACTTTTGATCCGTAAGTCGGTTTTGGTTCCAGTTCGAAGCGTTGGATAGCTATTGAGCCGTAGTTTCTTATGGTGAGGAGTTTGGGATTGTTAGCCGATTAGATAAAGTCGGAAATTCAGGAATAGTGTTATTTAGCGACTTTTACCATTTTGAATGTGTGTTTTGGATGTGAATCATACAATAGTGCATTGATGTGAATGTATATAGATTGTATGTGATTGTATGAGATGAATGCATGAATATATTGTGAATATGTATGCATTTCAAGAATGTCTTGAGTCATTTTGTATGTGAAGCATAATGATGTACATTCTTGTGTTGAGTGATTCTAATGAGAATCCGTTGTAACTTCGTGTGCCTATGTGAGGTGTGAGCGATGATTACAAACGATTGTGTGCCTAGGTGAGGTGTGAGCAATCAGATTGTGTGCCTATGTGAGGTGTGAGCAATCCATAAACATTGTGTGCATATGTGAGGTGTGAGCAATGGGTGAACATCGTAGGCCCGACGGGGAGTTACATTGGTAACGAGCGATGGTTCCAATAAGTTCCTGAGTGAACTTGAGATGATTGAGTCGGTACCGCATTGCATTTGCATAGATTCGTGAGTCGGTCTCTATGATTTGCATTTATCATCTTTATAATTGTGCATTGATGAATAAACATGAATATGTATGTTTATGAGGAATGATAAGAATTGTGAAAGTATGCATGATGAATATGCTTGGTTTTGTATATATATACATTGTGATGTATATGAGTGAGTTGTGATGAATTGTGGTGAGAATGTAGAATATGTGTATTTTTATGCTAAGATATATAATTATATGCATTGTTATTATGATAATATTTCTCACCCTTCTGCTGTTTTATGATGCTCTATGAGGCATTGCAGAGTAGGTATGCTAGTGGTCTTTTTGTGAAGCGTGTCTTCATTCTTTTGGTCAGTCGGCTCTGATATGTAGCACCGGGTAGCTAGGATGATTATGATTCTTTTGTGATACATTTGTACATGTATCTTGTTGATGAATGTTTATGTAAACATGAATTATGTTGGTGGATAATACTTGATGATATATATATATATATATATATATGTTTGATGTTATTCAATGGTTAGATTTTCCGCTTTTATTCTAAATATTGAGATGTGGGTGTAAGGACTAAGTTCCTCTGTTGCAAAGTTACCCCACTGTTGCATATCAATTGTTGAGCAGGTGTTGAATGTTTTAATTTCATGTATAATGTGACATACCTCTTTTATACTATGTTTATAATTATACTCTAACGAAATTTTTAATATGTGCCTAAATGATTATGTGATTATTTGGGGGTATAGAAAGGGGGTGTTACAAACCCCATTCCCATTTATCATTAGCCCAGTTTCCCATTTCAGCAACCACCAAAGATTTAGAAGAACTTTTCCTAAAAACATCCTGATAAGAAACCATCAAAGGAACAGATCTGGTCCAATTCGCCGACCAAAACGGAATCATAGTGCCATCACCCAAAACATAAGAAACTTTTTCGGAGAAAGCCAACTCTTCAAAGATAGGATTACTCCCTAATTTTACGAGATCCGCCCACCAATAAGAGGGAGAATTCCTGCCCAACCAGCAATCAGACAGCACAAAAAGTTGTAAATTTCCATACCTGCTTCTAAGAACTCTCTTCCAAGGCATTTCTGGATCAGACAAGACTTTCCACCTCCACTTGCCAAACAACGCCAAATTGAATTGTTTAATACTCCTTATACCCAAGCCTCCTGATTCCTTCTTCCTGCAGACAATATTCCAACCAATCCAGCAAATTTTAGATTTCGACTCCGTTCCTCCCTAAAGAAAATGCCTCCTGATACTATCTATAGAATTCCAAACCGCAGCCGGTGCTTTATAAAAAGAAAATAAAAACACAGGCAGGCTAGATAAAGAAGAATTTCGTCGGCGGCCGGTCAGGATCGTTGGCGGCCGGAGGATGAGACTGACGACGAAAAGGCCTTGAAGACGCGGAGGGACCTGATCGAGAGAATCCGTCTTCTCAGGGAGGTTAATTTGGGGGCAGCTGAATTTGGTTTCAATGCTGCTTTGGAGCAGTTGAAGGCCCTGAACTCCGACGTCCAGCTGTTGACCGAGGGAATGGGTCTACTCAACGTGGTCGTCAATGGCGAGGTAATCCCCCCGGAGGTTGTCGATGAGGCCATTTAGTTTGATTTTTTTAAAGAATGTACTTGTATTTTATGGGCCTGCGTGCCTTTTGATATGTAACGTTTTGTCGGGCACATCCCTTTTTATGTACTGCTGAATTATTCTGGCCTCGTGGTCGAAGTTATAACTATTATTTGTTTGGTATTTTCTCGTCGCATTTATTTGTGTATGCTTTTGTTGTTTGAATGGACGTTTGCTCGACTTGTTCATGTTGTACTCGACAGTTTGGGAGACTTTTCGAGGGGAGCGAAGCAGTTTTGTCAGTGATGAAACTAGGATCTTGGTTGAGGTACTGATCCCATAGGCTTGGATTGTTCCCATTGTGAGCTGGGTGTCCTGGCTTATTGGTGTGGCCACGACGGAGCTTGATTGAGGTATCCCCGTTGTGCGCAGAGTCTGCTCGTCCCATAAGCAGAAACTGGCCAGAGTTGTAACATGGATCATGCTTACACCAGGGCACGGTCCTGTGGCCGAACCGTCTCCCCGTTTGGGGCGATCTCGTTGGCTGTTAGTTCGACTTCGTAGTTGGTCCTAAATGTAGTATTGTTTGAGCTTTTTAGCGTTCCATGGTCGAGCAAATGGTTCTTCGTCCAAAGTTTCTAAGTAGTAGGCTTCAGTGCCGGTTTTGGACTTGACCCTATAGGGTCCTTCCCAGTTCGCGGCCAGCTTTCCCTCGCGCGAATCCTTCTGGTTTCTACGTAGGACCAAACTACCAACGGGGAAGTCGTGTTTTATGACCTTAACATCGTGGCGCAAGGTTATTTTTTGTTTCAGCAAAGCTTCATGGAGAGCTGCTCCTGACCGTATTTCTTCGAATGGATCGAGCTCTTCTCTCAAGGCTTCGTCGTTCATTTCCTCATTGAGGGGAGTTTCCGTTTGTCGGGAAGGTTCTCTGATCTCCACCGGTATCATTGCCTCGGTTCTGTAGGCTAATCGGAAAGGGGTTTCCCCGGTGGTGGAGTGTGGTGTTGTTCTGTAGGTCCAGAGCACGTTGTGTAACTCTTCGACCCATCTCTTCTTGGCTTCGCCCAGCCTTCGTTTTAGACCGCGAAGGATTACCTTGTTCGCAGCCTCTGCTTACCCGTTAGTCTAGGGATACTCGACGGAAGTGAAGTGTTGCTTCGTGCCTAATTTGGCGACGAAGTCTTGGAACTTCCTATCCGTGAACTGGGTTCCATTGTCGGTCACAAGGGTCTGGGGTACTCCGAATCGTGCTAGGATGTTCCTTTTGTGGAAGCGGAGTATGTTGAAGGCTGTAATCTTGGCGAGGGCTTCGGCTTCGATCCACTTAGTAAAGTAATCGACAGACACGATCAGAAATTTGTTTTGATAAGACCCCATTGTGAAGGGGCCGAGTATGTCCATCCCCTACCAGGAAAAGGGCCAAGGTGAGGATAGAGTCTTCAACTTGTTTGGGGGCACCAAGTGCATGTCCACGTGGCACTGGCATTGGTCACATTTCTGGACGTGCTCCTTGGCATCATGCTGCATGGTCAGCCAGTGGTATCCTGCCCGCATGGCTTTTTGTGCCAATGATCTCCCTCCCAAGTGTTGCGCGTTGATGCCCTCGTGAATCTCTTGGAGAATTTTGGGGACCTTGCTCTCCTCAACACACTTCAGTAGGGGGATGGAGAATCCTCGTTGGTAGAGTTTGTCATCGATCAGCACGTATGAGCAGACTCGTCGTTTAGTCACGTTGGCCTCCTTGTTGTCCTCGGGCAGTTCCCCTTTGGTGAGGTAATTGTATACAGGGGTCATCCAGCAGCGACTGTCTCCGATGGCGTTGACGTCGAGCAGCTCTGCTAGTTTCTCAATGTTGGGTCGGGCGTGTATCTCTTGTATGACGAACTTGTTGCCACCTTTCTTTCTGGTGCTAGCCAGTTTTGACAAGACGTCTACCCGTGTGTTTCGTTCGCGAGGAATGTGTTGGACTTCCCATGCGTCGAACTTGGTAATCCTTTCCATCACCAGCGCCAGATATTTGACCAGCTAGTCGTTCTTCGCTGAAACTCTCCTGGTACCTGAGATGCTACGAGTTGGGAATCAGTGAATATCTTTACTTCCTTGGCGCCCAAGTCCTTGGCTAGCTGTAACCCTGCGAGGAAAGCTTCGTATTCGGCTTGGTTGTTAGACGTAGGGAAGGATACGGCTAAAGATACTTTGATCAGTATTTCCTCTTTATTTTCGAGTATAATACTTGTGCCGCTACCAGAGGGGCTGGATGCCCCGTCCACGTAGATGGTCCATCTATGCGTTTCGCTTGGTAGAGATGAGGGCGACGTCATCTCCGTCACGAAGTCGGCCAGGGTAAAAGCTCCTAGAGTTTGACTAAATTTTGGTAAAACATATCAATAATAAAGATGAAGAAACTGCCAAGATCAAAGATGTCGAAGAAGATGTCCTAACAGCACGATGCGACATCATGGACTGATATAGTAGGATTTATATGTGTAACAAATCTGTCCAAGATTTGCTACGCTTTTTAATACTGGATCAAGGATCAAAAATAGAAAGCCCAAGACAGAAGACTATATATATGAAGACTTAAACCTAGGGTTCGTGTGCCTGATGTAACAATTGTAACCTAGTTCTCTTTTGTAAAAATAAGGGTTTAGGTTTTGAGAGTCGGTGGCTCTTAGGATTGTGGTTCTCCTATGTAGTTTGGGATGCAGAGAGGAAGGCATAGGCACAGGGACACAACCAGAAACCTGTAGGTAATGGTTGCTGTATTGTTCTTGGACGAAGCTTTGAAGCAAGTCCAAGAAAACTTGTAGGTCAAGAAACCGCGACAATTCTGAATTGGCAGAAGACAGAGATAGCACAGGTTGTGGTTAGGGTGTGAGTGAGGTATCTCATATCAAGGTTGTAAATCATTGAGTTTAGCCTTGGTAAAGATGTTCATGGGGTAGATGTTAGGAATAAAGTTGTAAACGTGGGAGTTTAACTTTGTAATAGTCTACAGTTAGTGAAATCTTCATCCTGGATTGGTATCCCCCAGATGTAAGTGAATTGCACCGAACTGGGTTAATAATTACTGTGTTATTTACATTCTGCACTTTACTGTCTTGTTGTATGTGTTCTTGACTGACATGTTGGATCAGATGTCGTAACATCTGAGAGTGTGTAGTTCTGATTTTCAAGGTATCAGTCTGCAGTTGCGCCTCCAAGATTAAGAGATTATGCAGCACAATGTCTTGACATCTGCTAAGACATCTGATGTCTGCATAGGCCAGAATTTCAATTTGTATCAGAGCAGGCATCCTGTCTGGTTCTGGATGAGATCTTTGGGAGACACTTTCTGGCATTTAAACAAGGAGGAGTTTTGGAGATCAGATCAATCAACTCAGATATACCCAAGGGTATTAATGGATGAGATGGATGTTCTGGATTGATGGGAGCAAGCCGAAGTTTGTTCATGTTACTAAGGAGATTTTACAACAACTACAGGAGAAGTGGATAGTTCTCTTGTTGATGTGTCTTGTAAGATGTTATGACATCTTATTAGGGCAAGCAGGATCTGTTCCTTGGTGGTTCCGCTGCATGTGTTTTTGATGGAAGAGCTCTAGAATTATGGGATTCTGGAGTTGTTACTGAAGACAGTTGGTAGAAGGTCTGAATAGTCGGCCTCTATAATCTTAAAGGTATCTGCATTCCTTTATTCCAGAGTCGGGAGCGATGGAGTGAAGGAAGTTGTGGTCAGATATCTAGTATGGTGACTTGGTACTTGGAAGCTTGTTTCCTGGTACAGCTTGGAGTCAGTTGAAGAGGAGATGTGTTGAGGTGTAAAGTTTATCAGGTTCTTGGTCTAGGAGTTTGATAGATGGTTGAACGGCTAGGTTGTCAAAGATACTTGAGAATTCTCTCAAGTCCACTCATAAAGACATTTATGTCGTGTATCTGGAGTCTTCTAGTTACTCTTCTGAAGAGAAGGTGTTTCTTTGAAACACGATCTGAAGAAAGTGGAGGTGATTTATTTTCACCATCCAAAAACAAAAAGGAAGGATTCATCTCTCTTGACCCTAAGAGTGGATCCAAACTGATTGAAGAGTTGTTGAGGTAAATAAGACTTGTTCAGAGAAAGTCTTAGTTACTTGAGTCAAGGGTGGCAGCCTTGGTATCTCAACATTATCCTTTGAAGAAGATACTTGCAAAAAGGATTGAATACTTTATAAGTGTTCATGACATGATCTGGTGGAGCTCAGCTACAACAGTGAAGAAGGGTTAATGTACAAGGATTTAAGATCAATTGCTATTTGTGGAATCCACAAGTATTTAATTGATTATCCTTGAAAGTCAAGATTGAGGATGTTCTGTCAGTTGTTCTAACATCTTTTTATCAGAGGCTTGTAGAATCATGGGAGGGGTTCTGCATTCGCTCAAAAGTCTCCTAGGTGTTTACCTGAGATTATTGGCTTAGCATCTGTTTCCTGGAAAGTATTGTGAATGACTTGTCCAGATGGTGATGCTGTTGAAGATGGAGATGGAAGACTATGAAGACATCATAATCTTAAGCCAAGAGTTTGTTATGGTTAGTATACACGTACTCATGGGATGCATGACTTTGATCATGTGTGAGTAATTATTGTTTCTTGTCAGAGGGAACAATAATGAGTTAATGGTTGCGTTCAGTAGGTGTGTTGAACAGAGGCTGCGCTCTTGAAGACATGAAGATGCGTCTTATGTTTTCCAATCATTAGCTTGGGTGTTCAGTGGAGGAGCACCAGTTACCTTAGTCAGGGGGAAAGGCCTATTGATCTTAGATGAAGTTCCAATTTGCATTTGTGCGTCAAGAAAACTGAGATGTCAAGATGGCTTGGCATTATTATTGAAGATCCAGTTTTCATTTGTGCGTCAAGCAAACTGAGATGTCAAGGAGGATGGCTTGACATTATTGTGGAAGTTCCAGCTTGCATTTGTGCGCCAAGCAAACTGAGATGTCAAGGAGGATGTCTTGACATTAGAGTATTGTTGCAAGTTGTGGGAAACTTGGCAATGCATACTTGAATGGTTCTTATTGGATGCTTAAGAATCATTGACTGAGTCTGGGAGAATTTATTTTTCTCTTGCAGACTGGGATCATATATTTGTGAAGATTTCTCTGTATGGTCAAATCAGAAGAAGAATCTTGGAAGAATAGACAATGTCTGGCATGATGTCAGGACATTGTTATAAAACATGTTTGCATGTAATGGGTTCTTTGGTCGGTGTTCTTAAAAGGAGAAACAGTGAACAGTCTTGGTCGGTGCTCATGTAGTAGAGTTATTGGCGCTTTGAATTGACCAGCGTTTTGTTCCATGGTTCGTGTCTTTCAAAGGCGATTGCTTGCTATAAATAGGATTGTTGTGACACTTCTTGGTCTCATAATTCTTTCTTTTGAAGTGAGTGTTCGATGGCATTTTTCAAGATCTAGATGAGTTGCGTCTGGATATGGAGTTGTCTTGGTCACATTTGCCAAGTTTTGGCTAAAGAGGGGGAGAAGAATAGTGTTCTAGTTTCTGGTGTTTGGGTTCATTCGAACAGTGGCAATGCAAGAATGTTGAAGGAAAATGTTCTATCATCTCTACCTACTAATTTCTATTTTTTTGTGTCTTGTGATCTGAGTTGTGAAACAGGTTGTGTCTTGTGACCTGAGTTACATAATTCTTGTACTCGGGGTTACAAAGGCTACAATTGGTGTTTCTTTTCTGGAGGAGTCTTCTACAATGGTTCTGGATCTTTCGTGGAAGGAAAAAGAAATGTGTTGAGGGTGAGATTTCTTCAAACTTCAATCAATTCTCAAGATGGAGGAGTCTTGCTGATGGCAGAATACAGAAGAAGATGTTTTAGCCAACAATAAAGATGAAGAAACTACCAAGATCAAAGATGTGGAAGAAGATGTCCTAATAGCACGATGCGACATCATGGACTAATATAGCAGGATTTAAATGTGTAACAAATCTGTCCAAGATTTGCTACGCTTTTTAATACTGGATCAAGGATCAAAAATAAAAAGCCCAAGACAGAAGACTATATATATGAAGGCTTAGACCTAGGGTTTGTGTGCCTGATGTAACAATTGTAACCTAGTTCTCTTTTGTAAAAATAAGGGTTTAGGTTTTGAGAGTCGGTGGCTCTTATGATTGTGGTTCTCCTATGTAGCAGAGTTGTCAAAATGGGATACCCGGCCCTAAACGGGCCGACCCTAATAGGCTCGGGCTTTTTAGGGCTGGGCCAAAAAAACCCATTTCTAATATGGGCTCGAAAATTACTACCCGAGTCCGGCCCTAGATGGGCTTCGGGCTACCCAACCCTAAATAGGCTTTTTCTAATAAAAAAATAAAATAAAAATGCCATAATATTTATTATAAATAAAATTAAAAATTATATTATTTTAAACATAATACATTTTTATAATACATTTTAAGTACTATATTATCTTTTATCAATACTATAATGTGTTTTAAAATACAATACATGTCTAAATTGTATAAAATAATACTCAAATATTTAACATAAGAGAAATTAATAGAATACGAGAAAAGAGTATTGATTATATTAATGTATAATATTTAAAAGAGAAAGTTTGAATAGATTATATATAAAAATTAGTGAAGTGAGAAAAATCAATGTGTTATTTTGGAGTAAGATAATATAAGTATTAGTATAATTTTTTAAAATTTATAGTGATATGGGCCTAATGGGCTACCCACGGCCCATATGGGCTAGCCCTAATGGGTAGCGGGCTTTTTAGGGCTGGGCTAAAAAGGCCCTGAAAAATATGGGCTCTAATTTTAAGGCCTAAGCCCTATGATTCTTCGGGCCTGGCGGGCCGGCCCATGTGGGCTAGCCCATTTTGACGGCTCTAGTAGTTTGGGATGCAGAGAGGAAGGCATAGGTATAGGGACACAACCAAAAACCTGTAGGTAATGGTTGTTGTATTGTTCTTGGACGAAGCTTTGAAGCAAGTCCAAGATAACTTGTAGGTCAAGAAACCGCGACAATTCTGAATTGGCAGAAGACAGAGATAGCACAGGTTGTGGTTAGGGTGTGAGTGGGGTATCTCATATCAAGGTTGTAAATCATTGAGTTTAGCCTTGGTAAAGATGTTCATGGGGTAGATGTTAGGAATAAAGTTGTAAACGTGGGAGTTTAACTTTGTAACAGTCTACAGTTAGTAAAATCTTCATCCTGGAATGGTATCCCCCAGATGTAGGTGAATTGCACCGAACTGGGTTAACAATTAATTTGTTATTTACATTCTGCACTTTACTGTCTTGTTGTATGTGTTCTTGACTGACATGTTGGATCAGATGTCGTAACATCTGAGAGTGTGCAGTTCTAATTTTCAAGGTATCAGTCTGCAGTTGCGCCTCTAAGTGTAAGAGATTATGCAGCACAATGTCTTGACATCTGCTAAGACATCTGATGTCTGCATAGGCCTGAATTTCATAGGGCTTGTGCCTTGAGGGTCTTCCTACCCTCGTAGTGGATGTAGAATTTCGATAACTCCAGGGACCACTTAAGCATTCTGCCGGCCATGTCTGGTCGACAAAGCAACCGCCTTATGGGTTGGTCCGTGCGCACAACTATGGTGTGGGCCAGGAAGTAGTATCTGAGCCTTCTCGCGGCGATGACGAGGGCGAGCGCGACTTTATCTATTTGCGCGTATCTGGTTTCTGGCCCTTGCAGGGCCTTGCTGATGAAATATATGGGTTTCTGTCCGTCCGTTGTTTCGCGAATGAGTGCATCGCTAATGACTTCGCTAGTGACGGAGAGATACAGGTACAAAGGTCTCCTCGTACTCTGGCCGGGACAACACGGGAGGTTCGGACAGGGCTCGCTTAAGTTGGGTCAGGGTCTGCTCGCATTCCTCTGTCCATTCGAATATGGCCTCCTTTCTGAGGAGTTTAAAGAAGGGTAGGGCGTGCTGGGCAGACTTGGACACGAAGCAGAAAAGTGAAGCGAGCATCCCGTTGAGGGACTGTATGGACTTCTTC
Source organism: Lathyrus tuberosus (assembly GCA_022829125.1). Lineage (NCBI taxonomy): Eukaryota > Viridiplantae > Streptophyta > Magnoliopsida > Fabales > Fabaceae > Lathyrus > Lathyrus tuberosus. The sequence continues at coordinate 10,834,504 of JALAZF010000095.1, forward strand.
GATCTGGGCGTGGGAAATTCCGCAAATGCTCGACATTTGTCGGGGTTCGCCTCTATCCACCTCTCGGTGAGGTAGAACCCAAGGAACTTCCCTGCCCGCACTCCGAAGGTGTATTTTTCTGGATTAAAGCGCATTTTGCACTTTCTGGCCTGGTCGAAAATCTTTTGCAAGTGGGCCGTATGATCGGATTCCTCTTGGGATTTTACGATCATATCTTGCATGTAAACTTCGAGCATGTCTCCAATTTCTGATCAGAAGACTTTGTTCATAATGCGCTGGTGCGTGGCCCCCGTATTTTTCAGACCCAAGGGCATTACATTGCAGTAATAGTTCCCAGAGGAGGTCATGAATGCGGTATACTTCTTGTCCCTTTCGGCCATAGGGATTTGATTGTACCCCGAATAAGCATCCATGAAGGACAAAAGCTTGAAACTTGCAAAATTATCAATGAGCTTATTTATGCTCGGCAGAAGATAAGCATCTTTCGGGCAAGCCCGGTTGAGATCAGTATAGTCAATACACATGCGCCATTTTCCACTATGTTTTTTTAACAAGTACAATATTGGACAGCCAGGTTGTATACCTGGCCTTAGAGTTAAATTTTTCCTCTAAGAGGTCTTGTACAAGTTTTTCAGCAGCTTGTGCCTTCTCATCGGACTGCTTGCGCCTGCGTTGTGCGACGGCTCGAGCTGTTGGGTCAATGGTTAGTTGGTGGCATGCGGTCTCAGGGTCCAGGCTGGGCATCTCCGCGGCACTCTATGCAAACAAGTCGGTGTTGTCTTCGAGGCATATCTTCAGCTACTACTTTACCTTGTCGGGCAGCCCCGCGCCTATTTTCACCCCCCTGCTCGGGTTGTCGTCGAAGGTGATGACCTCGAACTCCTCGTCTGGAATAGGACACATGAGGGTAGCTGCAGAGGAACTACCTGCCCCGGCCGACGGGCCTTCACCAGAGTCTTCTCCCTCTTCAGAAATTCGGCTGTCAAGGTCGATAATATGCACGGGGAGAGTCGGTTTCTTGTCAAGCTGGCCCTTGTCGCTGGGCTGATCGTCCTCCCTTGCCCACTTGGCGGCCTTGGGCGCTGCACTGATCGAGCTTTGGCCTCGGGTAGCTGCTTCAAAACACCTCCTCGCGGCCTCTATATCTCCGTGTAATGTTACGACGTGACCCTTCTCTGTATAGTATTTCATCTTGAGATGAACGGTTGAAGGAACAACGATCAGCTCTGCCAAGGTTGGCCGACCGAAGATGCATTGGTACAGTGAAGGGAAATCAATCACCAGAAACTGAATCTTGATCGACTTTGACGCTTCCTCCTCTCCGAAGGTGACCGGGAGCTCCACATACCCCCAGGGTTTGGCCGTTGCACCGTTGAACCCTTGCAGGTCAGACCCTACGTACGTCGACAGGTTCTTCTGATCCAACTTTAAGGCTCTGAACAGACCAGTGTACATGATGTCCACGAAGCTGCCCTGGTCAACCAGGATCCGTCGAACATCGGTGTTGGCCAGCCTCGCCCTGATGAGTAGAGGAATATGTGAATTCGGGGAGCCCCCAGGCAACTCTTCCCGGTAGAAAGTTATTGGCTGGGACAGCCCGTAAACCTTCTCCAGTGTGGACAGCTGGTTTGGACTACAGTCGATGAGTTGGTCTAACTTTCTCTTGACCGACCCCACTGTGAGCTCACTGTATCCCCCACATGAAATTACCATGGTCGTTGGGAAGTTCTCCCACGTGTTGTGTGCGAAGATCTGGAGGGGATCCTCATTGTGGTCAGGGATGACAAAGTCCTCTGGTCGTGTGATGGACATAGCGACCTGAGGAGGAGGACTAGGTGGCGTAGATTATGCTTCCTTCTTGGTTTCCGATGTTTCTCGTCGGGAGGACTCCCCCTTCTTCGTGTATTATTTTAGATGGCCCTCCTTGATGAGGATTTCAATGGCCTCTTTTAGGTGCACGCAGTCTTCGGTCACGTGGCCGTGGCTGCGGTGAAAGCGGCAGTACTTAGTCTTGTCTGTATTGCCCTTGGACGACGTTGGTTTGGGGAACCAGACTCCTCCCTGCTTAAACTCTGCATTGATGTACTCCGAGAGAATGCTCTCACGGGGAGCCGTCAGTGGGGTATACTCTGTAAAATGACCAGCAGGTCCCTTGCCTTCCCGAGGACGACCGTCTCATCGCCTTTCTTTGTCGCGTCTAGGGGCCTCTGATTCGTCCTTTTCTTTTTTTGGCATCTGAGAAGTCTCTTGATCTCTAGAGTCTCGGGCTTTGTAGGCTGCCTCATTCTCTTCGTATTGTATATACGACTGAGCCTTATGGAGCAGCATGGCCAGGTTGCGGGGAGGCTCTATGCCCACCGCCTTGCGGAATTCACTCTTTGGCCTCAATCCTTTTTCTAGGATATACTTCTTCATATAATCTGTCGTGCGGACTTCAATAGCCTCCTTGTTGAACCGCTCGACATATGCGTGCAGTGGCTCATCTCTGCCCTGCACAATGGCTTCTAACGTGGCCTCCGACTTGGAGTGTCGCCGGGAGGCGGTAAAATGGCAGACAAATTGGTTCTTTAGATCTTTCCAAGATGTGACCGAAACCTGAGGAAGTCGCTTGAACCAGGCCATGGCCCCCTTCCTTAGAGTGATGGGGAACAATCGGCATTTGATAGCCCCGCTCACATTATGATAGTGGAGCGTTGCCTCTATGTTCTCTATGTGCTCGCCCGGGTTGGTGGTCCCGTCGTAAGTAGTCAGGGGAGGTGGTTTCTCCAATCCGCGAGGAATGCACATGTCCATGATCTTCTGGGATATGGGTTCATGGACATCGTCGTCGTCGCTTGTGCTAGATAATCGATAAGGGGAGTCGCTATGGTCGGGACTTTTGCTACGGCGGGGAGAATGTCTGCTTGATCTACGATGCTCGTGATAGGGGTTCAAAGAAGGAGAGCGTCTGGACTTCCGCAGGGGAGATCGGTGGCGTCGCCTAGCGAGCGTTGAGTCAGGTTTTGCCGATCTGGAACGTCTTCGTTCGGGGGAGGGGGTTTTGGATGTGTCTTGTCTGCGCTTCTGAGGGGGAGGAGACACTGGTCGTGGAGAAGGACTGTTGGGCCTTTGCGAGGGGCGTTGCTCCTTGAGGGCGAGTTCGAGCATGTCGAGCTTCTTGCCTTGCTGGAAGATAAAAAAGTTAGACCTGTTGAGGTAGACAATTAGGGCAGCAGTGCCCGGGTCTGCGTTTTGAGGGACGGGGATGGGCTCAAAAGTGGGTCCAGCAACATGCGCGCGCGACTTTACGTCATCGGGGGTAGGAGAGGCGGTTTTCCCGTCCCGGTGATCGGTCTCCGGAAAGGCATTTCTGGGGACGAGGTGCTCGGCGTTATCAGCGATAACGGTGAGGATGGGCTCTGGACGGACATCATTGTTCCTGGTGGAGGCCATGATGATCAGAAGAAGTTTGGAGAGATCTTTGGTCTTTGAGGTGAAAAAGAGGGGATCTTGAATCAAAAGACGGGGAAGCTAGATTCCAACAGACGGGGCCACTGATCAGGGATGATCAGACTGGATCGTCGTGGCCTTCGTGTAGGACAAATGAGGATGCTTGTAGGAGAGAAAAAAGGGGGGTGTACCTGCAAGGTACTCCGATGCCAAGGTAAGCGTTTGGTCAAAAGAGAGAAAGCAAGTACACAAGTAAGATTTCAAGTATTGGATATTAGATACCTGCCCCTCTCAAGTGAGGGGGTATTTATAGAAATATCACCCAGCGCGGGGCCAAGGTCTCCCATGTGGCCGAAATATCTGGTCGACCAATGGGAGACTGCTAGGTGAAGGGCAAGGCGCGTGGCCTTTTACCTGGTTCAACTGTCTCCGTGAGATCCGCGGAGACAGTTGGTCGCGTGAACTGCTAAACGAGTGAGGGGGACATGCCCAACAGCTAGTTTCTGCCCAACGACTAGTTTCTAGCCATTGGGCCTGGCCAATAGTTGGACTGGATTGGGCCTTGCCCTGCTGGGGGCAAAGCGCCTGCCCAGTCCAGAACAACACTTATAATAAATAATAAATACATAATGGTTTAACATTGATATATTTTTTAAAATTGACAGACATACATTTTTATATAATAATATGAATTAAAAAATATAAATATAAATTAAAAGACACATATATATATATATATATATATATATATATATATATATATATATATATATATATATATATATATATTGTGCGGGTATGGGGCGGGGTGGGTACCAAGGTGCTCATACCCGCACCCATACCAGTTTATTTTTTTAGGTAATTACCCGAGCCCGTGTCCGTACTCATTTTTTGTAGGTTTTTACCCTACCCGTTATAGGTAATTTTGCGGGTGCCTATTGATGATGGGTCAAATTGCTATCTCTAGACCTGAGGATAAACAACACAGTTGTAGGTATGAATAAACACAAAGCAAGGGCAGTTGAGTGCAAGAACAATGAAAATTCAGACTTAAAGAAAATAATGAGGAGCAAATTCTGGCAAGATTGGAACCTCAAAGAAAGCTTACTACTAAGGCAAAAATCAAAAGAAAAATAGATAAAGGGTATGTTGTGTATTAATTCAAACTTAGTTAGTTATATATAATAACTACTTGGGTAGTTCTGTAATAATAATCTCTCTTCAATAATAAGAATCTTTTCTTCTCATTCAATATTCATCACTTTCTCTTTTCTTCCCTTCCACTATAACACTCTCTATCTTTCTCTCAATTAACTTCTGCATTTGCAAGGTGTAATAACACCAACATATGGTATCACGAGACTAGTTATGATCCAGATTCAATAATGATTGTAGCTATGGTTGGAATAACGACAATAATTTCCCTGCAAATCTTTTGGTCCTTGATGGCAAGAATTGGGAAAAACAGTGCATTCAGATGAGATTCATCTTCAATATTTAAGATGTGTCTGAGTATGTAGTAGAGGGGGCTTCAACTACTAGTAGAAAATGCAACAAATGCTCAGAAGGCAGGATACAAGGAATCCAAGAAGAAAGATCAGAAGACCCTAATTTACATTCACCAATGCGTTGAAGTGAAGGTGTTTGATAAAATAGCTCATGATGCAGCTTCGAAAGAAGCATGGGATATGCTCGAAAAATACTATGGTGGAGATGCGAAGGTCAAGAAGGTGCACCTCCAATCTTCGAGAAAGTAGTATGAACTGCTACATATGAAAGAGGGCGAAACGATATCAAATTTCTTCACAAGGATTTAAGAATTAACCAATCATATGAAGAATTCTGGAGAGACGTTGATAGAGCAAATGAAGGTTAAAAAGGTAATTCAAAGTCTCACTCCTCAATATGATATGATAGTAGTAACAATTGAGGAAACCAAAGATCTGGAAACAATGAAGATAGAGGATCTGGAAGGATCTCTTGAAGCCATAAAATCGAGACTGAATCAAAGAGAGACAAATAAAAATTATGAACAGACCCTGATTGTTCATTCAAGAAAGGAAGGTTCTGATGACATAAGAGAAGGTGGAAGCAGGGAACACTACAACAAATAACGCTTTTTATGCAAAGCTAACACCTCGAACAATAGAAAAACGAGGGTATAAGTACTGGGAGCGCAAGGTTTTATTTTTTTTATAAAAAATAAACAACCATTTACCTCTACTACTAGAAAAGTGCTTTTAACATCAGACGTGAAATGCATTTTATCTCGGCTGCAGTAGCGAGGTAACGAACGTCGTCATGAAAAGTCACAGCTTATAACCTCGGTTATTTAAACACCGAGGGGTAAGTTAGTTTGCACATGGGTTCGAACCTCAGCATCAGCATTTTTATTATTTACAAAACTAGCGTCTCATACATCTCAGTTTACAAATAAGTCGAGGGGTAAGATAGAGTTTTTTTAATTGAAATCCGTTACATTGTTTACACAGAAAATAAATAAAAATGATTTTCTTACAAACTTCAATGATTACCCATAATATTATATTGTTTACATAGAATATTAAAATAAAAATTAATTTATCCCTGAATATCATATGTTGGATCTTTGACTCCTTGATATTTAGGCAAGGTCAAATATTTCACCTTGCAAGTATTTATTTCTGATATAAAACAATAAAAGGATTAGAAAAAAAGGATATAAATATTAATAATTTTTGTCTCAAATGAATATTTAAAAACAAAAACCTTAAACCCAGATAATTTTCTGCACTTGCAATCCATCGCTAATGGCAAAAGTTAAAGTGAAGGATGTAGATAGTTTCAATCGCTTTATGACGTTTCTTTATCAATTATATCAGAAAGCCTTCATAATGAAATTTTTTAAATATCACGCGGATCACTAATGTTAGTGTCTTGAGCGTTGATAATCATGAAATAAATGACTAAGATTTGTTTAAGGATGATGATCAATATCTAAAATTATCACGCTAAGTTATCCCCTCAGTTTCTATAAAAACCGAGGTGAACATGTTTTTTTAATTACATTGTTTACACAGAATATTGAAAAACAATAAAACAACAAAACCAGAATTTTGGTGTAAGAGGTTATCTGGTCCAAATATTGCACGCATCCAATTTCTAGAAGTTATCTGGTCACCCCATTGAATACATCCAACTTCTAAAGGTATTATATGTTCCAACTATTGAAAAAAATGTTTTTTTGCACTCGCAATCCATCATAGAGAACTTTTACAAGCTTCTAAATACAACAACAACAACAACATCAACACTATTTCGTGAGCGGCTACATATAAGTTATGATTAGGGTAAAATCTAATTAACAAGTGCTTTTATAGTAAAATGTTAAATATCTTACTCCTCGATTATTAAGGAAACCGATGAGATATATCATTTAGTTTACAAAAAAATTATAATAATTAAAAATAGTTTCCTGAATTGTTTTGCCCCTCGGAGTTTTTGAAAAACTGAGGTAATATGTGATTTCTATTTCTAAAAAAAATAAATCATGGCGCGCATTGGAATCATATCCACTAGAATAACACTGATCATCCATATTAAAAAATGTAAAGTATCTTTTGGATTTTCAAAGCGTTTGAGCTTTTCTGATTGTTTCACTTTCTATTCTCCACTTTATTTAGACATTATTCCTTGTTTCAACGTTTCATTTCCAACTTTTTGTGTCTTTAAACCTAGTTTCAAAGTCTTTTCTTCAAAAATGTCTTCAACAACCTCAGATGAAAATATTTTGTTCGTAATCAATGAAAAGTTTGTTGATTTCGATGATTTGAAAGACAAAGGTTTTGATCTAAGAAAAACTATTCCCAAACAAAAGTTGAACGGTTACTTTGATATTCTTAATGGACCCATCTACATTAATCTTGTTAAAGAGTTCTAGTTAAATGTCTTCGTTGGGCCATCTGATCATGATGCTGAGTCAATCCAATCCTATGTCAATGGTTTTCCTGTCATAATTACTCAGTCACTTATTGTTCTGACAATAAATGTGAAGAGGAAGGTTGTTATGTTAAACATTATAGATTCAACAATGTCTATAAAGATCACATTCACCTAATTTATGCAACCAACGATAATCTCAGTGGTCCTTCTAGTCTACGACCAATTGAAAAAGTTTTGTATCAACTTCAAGTGTCAAATCTTTTTACTTGGAATGACAAACATCTCTTTTTATTCCTTACCAAGAACATTATAGTTAATCTTCCTCTTACCATTTTTAATTTCTTTAAGGAAATGATAATCATCTCTAGGGATGAAATGACTTTCCTTATACCATATGGAAGAGTTCTTTCTGAACTTTTCTCTAAGTTAGTGATAGTTAATAGTGATACTATTGAAGTTGAGTGGAGTAAAAAATTTGAATATGTAGAATAGTTATTTGTTGTCCCGTTTTTACTTAATGAAATATTTCCTATTCATTTTTATTGATAACAATTTTTTTGAGAATTACTAATTAATAAGAAAAAACATGAAGAAAAAAAATTAACTAAGAAAACAAGAGAAGATTAGAAGGCTCCAAGTGATAAATCATTGAAAAAAAACCTTAAATGCAATTACTGGGATTTGAAGTGTGTTCCCTAATAGCTATGTTACATTAGTTTTAAAAAAACCAAGGTATTAGTTTTATTTTTTTTCCAGAAAATTTGGTGCTCACTTATAGCTATATTACATTGGTTTTATATAAAACCGAGGGAAAAAGTTGTTTTTTTTTTAAATCAAACATGTCGCTCCCAGGACCTATAAGCTCGGTTTTTGGCATGTTTGAGGTGAAATTTTTGTCATAAAAAATATTATTTGTAGTAGTGCTCGGTTTTTAAGAAAAGCGAGGTAATAAAGCTATAAGGGAGCTCGCTTCGACACCCAATATTTTCATTTTATGTTTTTTTTTCCAGTTGTTTAGTTAGTATTTCTCACTTGACGCATTTCCAAATTCCATTTTTATCATTGTTATTTTTTATTAGTATTTACCTTGGCTACATGGTTTAACTGAGAGGTAATATATTTTGTATTAATCAATTTCAAAATACTATTTTTAAAATCTTATTTTAATTTTTTATTTGATATCTTCAAACCCCTCGATTATACAAAAAAACTGACGTTATATATGTTTTAATTGAATTCACATAATATGGCGCTATTGTGTTTTTTATATATTTTTATTTTTAATTAATATTGTCATGTCAGATTTTATATAAAATCGACGTGACACATTTATTGCATGAGATACTTCAAACTACAATCTGACTTGTTTCTAACTTTTCATTTAACTATCAACGCTCAAACGCCATTTCGTCACTCTCATTTCACAAAAAAACATAGGCGGTTTTCAAGCTGATGTTCATAAAAACTCTTCCAACAGATATTCATCAAACGTCATTTTCACAACAGGTTTGTTCTTCACTGAAACGAGTTATGTATCACTTTGTTTTTCACCGATCATTTTGTCTAGGATTTTACATTAGTTTGTCTTTTGAGAATTTTGTTTCTACGGTTTTCCATTTGTTTTTATTAAAACCTTAGTATAATTTCTCTTGATCATTTAAGGTTTATTTAGATAGTCATTTCATCAACAAATATCATTTTTTTTACAGGTTTGTTCTTCCTTGAAACGAATTATATATCACTGAAACGAGTTATATTTCACCGAAATGAGTTAATATCATTTTTTCACTGTTTGTCTCTTGATCATTTTGTTTCTACGTATTTGTCTCTTGATAGTCATGACCGATTCGACAAGCACCTCCCATACAACATCTTCTACAACATCTGTTAATAGGAATCGTAGAAGAAAAACTAGAGGTGTCACGGTGTATACCAAGGTGAAAAAAGCCCAAGAAACCAATGTTCGCTACCCAGTTACTGTTGATATTGCAACCGACAGGGCTTATGGTGAACACGTTGACGATTTTATGGGTTGCATTGCATTACAAGGTAGAAGTAAAGTGAGCATTTTGATAGATAGTTGGCACGATGTTGAAGAGGAATTGAAAGACACCATAGGGGAAGATGTTCAGGCATTTTTGTTTAAACATAGGATGTGTTCATTGTTACTAATATCATCTCTATTGTGTAAACATAGGATGTGTTCATTGTTAGTCCATATGATGATAATGTGAAAAAGAAGATGCTTACATATTATGGTGAACGTTGGAGGAGATTTAAGACACAACTAACCTATAATTATATTAAACATGGAGAAGATAAAGAAAATCCTCTATACAATGTGTATTCATTTATTGATCAAGATGTTAGAGAAATTTGTAGAGTCTCGCACCACTCCCACCTTCTTGGCAAAGAGCTAAAAAGGAAAGGAAAATCGAGCTAGAAATATGTATCCACATAGATTGTCTTGTGGAGGATATCGAAAACTTTAAAATACGATGATGAAAGAAAAAATAAAACAAAGGGAGGAAGAGCTGGGAGGTTCTATAAGTCTTGATCGCAGTCCATCTCCAACATCACGCCACGAGAAATAGAAGAGGGCACGTCAAAGAAAAGACGGAGAGTTCACATCAGATGCTACGCGCGAAGTGGCTCAAAGGTTTGTAAGTAGATACTTTTTTCAACAATATTTATTTTATTTAAATCAATTTGTTAAAGATGAAAATTCATATGTGTTGTAGGGTGATTTGGTTAAAAAAATTGAAGCTGGTTTGTTCACTTCACAAGATCGTCATGACATCTTTGTGAGAACAAGTTTTGGTTCTGCAACTTTATCTCTAAGTTTTGATGATATCAAATTGTATTTCTATATGAACAATTTTGTACAACTAATGGTTGTTATTTGTGAGAACTTAACAAACAGGTTATGCTTCCGTAAAACAGCGCGAACTCAATGCTTAAAGGAAAATACTTCGCCTAAAAAGCAGAACTCGACACGAGAAAATATAAAGTACATAATACTCTGATACAAAAGAGTAAGAGAACGAGTTCTGAAGATCTAAAGATAAAGACTCTGATCAAACAAAGTCCAGATGCTGATACAAAAGAAAAGGAGAATGAGTTCTGAAGATCTGAAGACATAGGTTCTGATAGAACAAAGTCCAGATGCTGAAGACTTGCGCTCTCTGAGCAAGGTTCTGAAGACCTAATCAAGTCTCTACTCATGAAGATATGAAGACAACGCACCAAGCAAACAAGGTTTTGAAGACCAAGTGCCGAAGACTTTGAAGACGCTGCTCTAAAGATCCGAAGACTTGAGAAACTCAAGAACCTAGCTAAGTTTTCCCTTCTTACTCATGCTCATGAAAAGCCTCTGGAGTTGAGAAGCCAAGAAGACAAAGCTACATAGTACAGTTGTACCTTAATTCTAGCGAAGATATCTTGATAACAGTGCAACGGTAGAATCGAAGACAGAAAGCGCAACACACAAAAGGTTTTATCTGTCCTCACGCTTCTAGCCGCCAGCCTACTTAGATATAATGATTACACTTCAACGACTTTTTCCACATAGCTATAAAAGGAAGCAAAAGACTTGAAGAAAGACACACACGAACGCTATCACAATACTCTCTCTATCTGAAATCTTTCTTAAGTCATTCTGGTAAAAAACGTGTTTACATTTTCAGCTTATATAGAAGTACATTTCTGTAAGCGTAACTTGTTCAAACTTAGGTTTGTATTCCTTGAGAAAGACCTTGTGGTGGTATTTCTTGAGAAGTCTAAGTCGTGTGTCTTAGAGGTTGTTCCTTGTGTAAGACCTGTGAGGTTGTATTACTTGAGAAGTCTAAAACTTGTGAGTTTTAGAGGTTGTGTTAGTCACCAGCGGTTTTGGCTCGTGCATTGTACTGATTTGAATGAATAGTGGATTAAGACCTCGTTGAGAGAGGCAAAATCACCTTGGCGGGTGGACTACACTAACTTGAGGGTTTCTCAAGTGAACTAGTATAAACATAACGTGTTCATCACTTGATTCTCAACATAGGTCACTACCATTAAAACGAAAGGGTTTCTAAAAAGAATTTATTTTTAAGAAACAAGTTTATTTTGAAAAACCAATTAAAACCCCCATTTCTTGTGTTTTTCACACCTTCAATTGGCATCAGAGCTCCGATTTTGAGGTGAGAAAAAGATTGAATTTTTATCAAGCACTTAACAGTGTTCAATACCGATCCAAGTGTGAAAAACAATGTCTATACCAAATGCTGAGTCAAGTGTTACTGTAAATGAAAGAGATTCTTATAGTGCAAAACCTCCTATCTTTGATGGAGAAAAATTTGACTATTGGAAAGATAGAATTGAAAGTTACTTTTTGTCATTTGACTTAGATCTATGGGATCTAGTAGTTGATGGCTACAGTCACCCTGTAGATTCTGCAAGAAAAAAGATTGATAGAAGTGCATTTACAGATGCACAGAAGATAACTTACAAAAACCATCACAGAGCAAGAACGATTCTGTTAAATGCAATTTCCTACACAGAATATGAGAAAATTACCAACAAAGAAACTGCAAAGTCCATCTTTGACTCTCTTCGTATGACTCACGAAGGCAATGCTCAAGTCAAGGAGATGAAGGCTCTTGCACTAGTTCAAAAATATGAGGTCTTCAAGATGAAAGATGATGAATCTGTGGAAACCATGTTCTCGAGATTTCATATGCTCATTGCAGGACTCAGAGTTCTGGACAAAGGCTACTCTACCGCTGATCATGTCAAGAAAATTATCAGAAGTCTACCTGCCAAATGGAGACCAATGGTGACTGCCTTGAAACTAACAAAGGATCTGAATAGCATAAGTCTTGAGGAACTAATCAGTTCTTTAAGAAGTCATGAAATAGAGCTCCAAGAAGATGAACCCCAAAAGAAAAACAAATCCATTGTTTTGAAAGCTAAATCTGAAAAGAAAAAGGTGTATCAAGCAGAGAAGGAAATGGAAGAATCTGAAGAAGAATCAGACGAAGATGACATATCTCTCATATCAAGAAAAATTAGTCAACTATGGAAGTACGGAAGAAATTAGTTCAAAGGACCAAGAAGAAGATCTGAACCTACATACGGTCAAAGGAGAACTAATGGAAGAGATGTCACGTGTTTTGAGTGCAAGGAACCTGGACATATCAAAAATGACTGTCCAAAGGTTAAGAAAGATGAAAGACCTAAGAAAGCTAAAAAGGTTCTTATGGCAACTTGGGATGATTCAGAGTCCGGAGATGATTCTGATGAAGAACGTGCTAATGTAGCATTCATGGCTAAAACCAACAATGTTCTATCAGAAGGAGAACCTTCAGACTCCGACGACGAAAGAGAGGTACTTTCTTCCCTATCTCGCTCTGAACTTGAAATAGGATTATATGAACTTATGGAAAGATATCGAACTCTTCGAAGAAAACACAAAACTCTGAAAAAGACTCTTGTGGTTCCTTCAGAAGATCTTACTAAAATCAAACAAACCATCCTTGAATTAAATGAAAAACTACTTTCTCTTGAAAATTCAAATACTACATTAAAAACTAAAATCTCTAGGTTAGAAGAAGAAATCACCTCTAACAAAACCAATACTAATTAAGTAGTCAAGTATGATAGAGCTTTTCAACGCTTTCTCGCTAAAAGCATAGACAGAAGCAAAATGGCTTCAATGATCTATGGAGTTAGCAGGAATGGTAACAGAGGTCTGGGATATTTAGGACCATCACAACCATATGATGAGACCAAGAGTATCAAGATAATACCTCTGTCCAAACATTTTGTGCCCTCTGGCACTATCTTGAAATTTTTTGAACAAAAAGGTTCAAAATGTATCACTACACAAACACAGACACTGAAGAAAGCTCCTAAACTTAAACATTATGCACAAGTTCCACACTATTATCCTAATAGAAGGAAGTCCAAAGGTGTCAGAACCTCTGGAAAAACTAATGAGAAAGGACCCACAAAATGGGTACCTAAGAATAAGATAGTACTCTTCAGATGCTGAACAAGCTAGGTCTTGTCAGAAGCTTGCCAAATCTGAAGTACTCTTCAGATGCTCTTTGTGAAGCATGTCAGAAAGGCAAGTTTTCAAAAACCTCCTTTAAAGCAAAGAATATTGTTTCCACCTCCAGACCGTTAGAACTTCTTCACATTGATCTTTTTGGACCAGTGAAAACTGCTTCGATCAATGGTAAGAAATACGGACTAGTCATTGTTGATGATTACAGTCATTGGACACGGGTGAAATTCTTAAAACACAAGGATGAGTCACATTTTCTGTTTGCTTCCTTCTGCACTCAAGTACAAAATGAGAAAAATTGCAAAATCATCAAAGTCAGAAGTGATCATGGTGAAGAATTTGAAAACAAAGACTTTGAAAACCTTTTTAATTTACATGGGATATCCCATGATTTTTCTTGTCCTATAACTCCACAACAAAATGGAGTTGTAGAAAGAAAGAACAGAACTTTACAAGAAATGGCTCGCACCATGATCCAAGAAACTGACATGGCTAAGCATTTTTGGGCAGAAGCAATCAACACAACATGTTATATTCGAAATAGAATCTCTATTAGACCTATCTTGAATAAAACTCCTTATGAATTATGGAAGAATAAAATCCCCAACATTTCCTATTTTCATCCATTTAGATGCACTTGCTTTATGTTAAACACTAAGGAGAATCTTGGCAAGTTTGATTCCAAAGCACAGAAGTGTCTGCTGTTAGGATACTCTGAACGCTCAAAAGGCTACAGAGTTTATAACACAGAATCTCGGATTGTGGAAGAATTAATTCATGTTAGATTCAATGACAAGCATGACTTTGAAAAGTAAGAGCTAGTTGAAAAGCTTGCAAGTTTGGAAATTAGCTTCTCAGAACCTAAAGAAAAGGCAGATGAAGTCAAAGACCAGCAGGATCCTACACCAAACACTACTGATGTAACTCCAAATACTCCACATCAAAAGAAGAGAAGAATGTTCATACCTCATCTTGAGGAACTAATTCTTGGTAGCAAGGAAGCTCCAGTCAGAACCAGATCAGCCTTTAGACCATCAGAAGAAACACTCTTGGGTCTGGTATCGTTAATCGAACCAACTACAGTTAAAGAAGCGCTTATGGACAAGGACTGGGTTCTGGCTATGGAAGAAGAACTGAATCAATTCTCAAGGAATGATGTTTGGGATCTAGTTTCAAGACCTAAGAATGTTCATGTTATTGGAACCAAGTGGGTATTCAGGAACAAGCTAAATGAGAAGGGAGAAGTTGTCAGAAACAAAGCACGGCTTGTTGCTCAAGGTTACAGACAACAAGAAGGGATTGATTACAACGAAACTTTTGCTCCAGTCACCAGACTTGAAGCAATACAGTTATTAATTTCTTTTTCAGTAAATCATAACATCACCCTATATCAAATGGATATTAAGAGTGCATTATTAAATGGTTATATATCAGAAGAGGTCTATGTCAAGCAACCTCCTGGTTTTGAAAATTCAGAAAAATCAGATTTTGTCTTTAAAATCAAAAAGTCACTCTATGGTTTAAAGCAAGCTCCCAGAGCTTGGTATGATAGATTGAGCAAATTTCTTTTAAAAAACAATTTTACCAGAGGAAAGGTTGATACAACTCTCTTCTGTAAATCATATAAGAATGATATTCGTATTGCTCAAATCTATGTTGATGGTATTATATTTGGTTCTGCTAACCCCTCTCTTTGTGAAGAATTTTCAAAGTTAATGCAAGCAGAATTCGAAATGAGTCTGATGGGTGAGTTAAAGTTCTTTCTAGGAATTCAAATAGATCAGAAACCAGAGGCAACTTACATTCATCAAAGTAAGTACACAAAAGAACTTCTGAAGAAATTCAACATGATGGATTGCAATACAGCTAAAACACCAGTGCATCCAACATGTGTCATGAGAAAGGAAGAATCAGAAGCTAAGGTTTGTCAGAAGCTCTATTGTGGTATGATAGGCTATCTCTTATATCTAACTGCTTCCAGACCTGATATATTATTTAGTGTACATTTATGTGCTAAATTCCAATCAGATCCAAGAGAATCTCATTTAACTATTGTTAAACAAATTATGAAGTATCTGAAAGGAACAACTAACCTTGGCCTGATGCATGAGAAAACATCAGAGTATACTCTTTCTGGTTACTGCGATGCAGACTATGCTGGAGACAGATTGGAAAGAAAGAGCACATCTGGAAATTGTCAGTTCCTAGGAAACAATCTAATCTCATGGTCAAGTAAGAGGTAATCTACAATTGCTCTCTCTACAGCAGAAGCAGAATACATCTCAGCTTCTCAATGCAGTACACAAATGCTCTGGATGAAAAAATTAGCTGGAAGACTATCAGATATATGAGAGTAACATTCCTATCTTCTGTGATAATACAACTGCTATTTGTTTAAGTAAAAATCCAAATTTACATTCTAGGGCTAAACACATTGAAATAAAACACCATTTTATCAGAGACTATGTTCAGAAGGGAACCTTATGCTTAAAATTTATTGATACAGACCATCAATGGGCTGATATCTTTACAAAACCCTTAGCTGAAGATAAATTTCAAATTATTTTAAAGCATCTGAAAATGGTGTATTACTCAGAATGAGATTATTTCAGAACCAAATGTGTTCAGTCAGAGGAAATAAATGTTTTTAAAATCATCAGAACCACTGTTATGAGATGTATCTCAGTTCTGATAAACTTCTCTTCCAAGACAGTTCTGATGCGTCATTTAATTAGAAAATAATTTTTTACACGTGACTAGATTATATCTAAATCACTATATTTATCCAAAATCAAACGAACAACAATTTTCTTGGGATTGACTTAAAACTTAATTACATTTGGTTATTTATCCCCTGTATCGTGTCTGTCTCTTTAAAATTTCAAAAGTCATTCCTATTCCCTCTTTCACTCAAATGGAAACCCTAAAACCCTAATCGTTTTTCCTTTTCTATCTTCTTAAACCTTTGCTCTCAATCCCCTACGATCTTAACTATCACCCTGATGAATCACATTCAACAAGAAACTGTCAATTTCTTCAAGGAAACAGAGGAATCTTTGAATCCCTCCAAAGGGTCATCATCATCGTCAGTAGTACCGTCTGCTACTTCAACAATGTCTACAGCAACTGCGACAGTCACCCCCTCTTCCTCACAATCTTCTAAGATAGATAAAAATCATGTAACTCAAAGAGAAGCCACAATCACCTGTACTCTTCAGAATCTACTTGTACTCAAGGAATACATGTAGATTTCGGAAATCTTGCTGAAAATGGATTTAATCTGATTAATGATGTGAAAGCTCAAGGTTGGAGTAATTTCTTTGATAGACTTAAAGGTCCAGTTTTTGAAGCACTTGTAAAGGATTTTTGGAGACAAGCTATTTGTGATAAACTCCACGTCGTCTCTTATGTCTTGGGAAGAAAAATTGTCATCACCGAGAAATCAATCGCTGAACTTTACAAGCTGGAATTTCTAAAAAAACAAAAAAGTCTATGGAAGGGTCAATGAATCCCTGTTTGTGAAAAAGGTAATCAACCCAACTATTTTCACAAACCATCAACCAAATAAAACAGGGTATAAGAGAGAAGATCTGCATGTAAATCTGAAAAATCTGGCACAAAAATCATTCGTGGGTTGCATCAATCCAAGACCCTCATCCTATGCTGCAGATTATGTCAACGCTAACCAGAAATATATGCTATTTTATTTGCTCACCAAGGAAAGGATGTGCTTGCCTCCATCTTATTTTATCATCTGAGAGATATGGTGAAGAAGACAAGAACAACAGGTGAACTCAAAAGTGATACACCTAAGTACATTCCTTTTGGAAGAATGCTTTCAGACATATTCTATGAAAGCGGTATAGTAGACACTCTAGTTATAGAAGTTCAAAACACGGAAGATCTGAACGCAACTCTTGGAGAGCCAGTCAATACCACAACACTCAAGCATATGAGAATAATCAATAAAGTAAGATGGAACTTTTTTCTGTCTCTGAGGACTTGTTCAACGCAGGATCGCAGTACCAGGACTATCCTGCCTACTATAGAAGCGACCTCATTGAAGAAATTGCTGCACTATAGATGCACTAAAGCACGAGGATATGATGTATCTGAAGTCAAGGATGAATAAATTGAACTTGACATTGAAGATGAAGAGCAAACTAAAGAAGCTGATAAATCTGCTCCTGAACTAACTCTTGCTGATAAGCTATCTTTAGAATCTGTTATTTTCCCGGCATTATATATATATATATATATATATATATATATATATATATTTATATATATAATATATATATAAATTGTTTCATCAAAATACATAGTTTTGTCATCATCAAAAAGGGGGAGATTGTGAGAACAAGATTTGGTTCTGCAACTTATCTCTAATTTTTTATGATATCAAATTGTATTTCTGTATGAAACAATTGTGTACAGCTAATGCTTGTTATTTGTGAGAACTTAACAAATAGGTTATGCTTCCGTAAAACGGCGCAAACTCAATGCTTAAAGGAAAATACTTCTCCTAAAAGCAGAACTCAATACGAGAAAATATAAAGTACCTAAGAATTTGATACAAAAGAGTAAGGAGAACGAGTTCTGAAGATCTAAAGATAAAGACTCTGATAAAATAAAGTCCAGATGCTGATACAAAAGAAAAGGAGAACGAGTTCTGAAGATCTGAAGACATAGGTTCTGATAGAACGAAGTCCAGATGCTGAAGACTTACGCTCTCTGAGCAAGGTTCTGAAGACCTAATCAAGTCTCTACTCATTAAGATATGAGACAACGCACCAAGCAAATAAGGTTTTGAAGACCAAGTGCCGAAGACTGCTGAAGACGCTGCTCTGAAGATCCGAAGACTTGAGAAACTCAAGAAACCTAGCTAAGTTTTCCCTTCTTACTCATGCTCATGAAAAGCCTCTGAAGTTAAGAAGCCAGAAGACAAAGCTACATAGTAAAGCTGTACCTTAATTCTAGCAAAGATATCTTGGTAACAGTGCAACGGTACAATCGAAGACAGAAAGCGCAGCACGCAAAGGGTTTTATCTGTCCTCACGCTTCTAGCCGCCAGCCTACTTAGATATAATGATTACACTTCAACGGCTCTTTCCACATGGCTATAAAAGGAAGCAAAAGACTTGAAGAAAGACACACACGAACGTTATCGAAATACTCTCTCTATCTGAAATCTTTCTTAGTCATTCTGGTAAAAAGCGTGTTTACATTTTCAGCTTGTATAGAAGCACATTTCTGTAAACGTAACTTGTTCAAACTTAGGTTTGTGTTCCTTGAGAAAGACCTTGTGGTGGTATTTCTTGAGAAGTCTAAGTCGTGTGTCTTAGAGGTTGTTCCTTGAGTAAGACCTGTGAGGTTGTATTACTTGAGAAGTCTAAAACTTGTGAGTTTTAGAGGTTGTGTTAGTCACCAGCGGTTTTGGCTCATGCATTGTACTGATTTGAATGAATAGTGGATTAAGACCTCGTTGAGAGAGGAAAAATCACCTTGGCGGGTGGACTACACTAACTTGAGGGTTTCTCAAGTGAACTAGTATAAAATAACATGTTCATCACTTGATTCTCAACATAGGTCACTACCATTAAAACGAAAGGGTTTCTAAAAAGAATTTATTTTTAAGAAACAAGTTTATTTTGAAAAACCAATTCAAACCCCCCCTTTCTTGTGTTTTTCACACCTTCAATATTGGTAGAAGCGATTGGAACTGAAGAACATCCTGGAAGTGTCCATGGTCTTGGAAGAGGCGTTGGCTTCAAGGCATTTTTTGGTCCATCTAAATCATCTAGTGGGAAAACCTGTAAGAGAGAGATTAAAGAGATTTTTGATGTTGAGCTTGAAAAGGAAAGGGAGAATTAGGATAGGAAGTTGGAGGAGAATAAGAAGAAGTTTGAGGAGGAGAGGAAAAGATGGAGGGAGGAATAGGATATGAAGTTGGAGGAGGATAGGAAGAAGTTGAAGGAAGATAAGAAGAGATGGATGGAGGAGCAGGATAAGAAGTTGTAGAAGGAGAGGGAGAGAATGTTGCAGACAGTGCGTGAGAGTTTCCCGAAGTAGCAGGAGGAGCAAGAGAGGATGACTGAGGAGAAGGTATCTGAGAAGTGTACCCGCGATGTGCTTGAGGTATAAGCTGTATGTTGTTGTTATTATATTTTAATTTTGTATTCTATTTATGTTGTTTTTATGATGTAGAAATTGAATTCGTTGGGTCTATTAAGCTACACAAATTCAAATCAGTTAGAATTTTGAGAGAATGAAGTTTAGAAAGCTACAGGGTGATACAAGCGCGAAAGAAAGTTTTTCTGCCAACCAGGGCAGTATTGAACCCACAAAGTCAAAAGTAGATAACATTGAGAGAAAACGAATTATCATTAACAGTATTCCAAACCCATTCTTGGGTATTACATTAAGTCAAGATCCATATCAATTATTCAGACTTTCTAGGATTTCTATCCATGAATTTTTGTCGGGAATTGTGTACCTAGACAATTCTGTATAACAAATTTAGTCGTTGTAAGTATAGTTTTTATGTTGATCTCTATTTATATTCATATGTTCTTCTAATTTAACATAAAGATTTTCTCTTGCAGGTAAATCCATGACTTATGTGTTGAAAGGAAACTTCAAAACAAGTATTGCATCTTAGATCCGGCGCACATTGGTCTTACTCGTGGTTCGACAAGAAACAATATCCTTATTTACTTAAAAGATAAATTGAAAGGCAACATCAAAGATTGTTATTTGGTCCCATTTTAGCGCAAGTAAATATATATTAATTTGTGTTTTCATTTATAAATCAATTTTATACATCTTAATTAATTATTCTGAATGTTTATGCAGTGAACATTGGCAACTAATTGTTATATGTCCCAAGAAAAATACTATAGTTGTGTTTTGCTCATTGCACTCTGAATTGCCCAAAGAAGCGGTTAATGCTTTGAAATGGTAAGTGGTATTATTATTAACTTTAGAGTTGAATAATTTTTATTCATGTTTAATTTTAACCGACATGTTTAGAGCGACGGAGGAGTATAATGCACTCAAACATAATGTACTTGGTAAAAGGCCAGTCGATGTTTCCCCAAAAGTAAGTATATTACTTGTGCATTTATTACTTTATATTATTTGTGTGTATTAGTGTGATATAAATATATGAAAATTATTTGTAGTGGCGAAAATAACCCGACAGCCATTCATGTGGATACTATGCTATGAGATATAGGCTCTATATTGTCTCCACGGGCATTAGGGATGGATGGATGAAACATAAGGTATTAACTTAGTCCATATCTTCTTAAGTTCATGTTGTTGTTGTTAACTTATCATAATTTAATTTTTGCTCTAATTATATGAGTTTAACAATAAAACAACATACTCAAAAGAAGATATGGACGACATCCAATCACGTTGGGCCAGAGTCTTCTTATCTTGTTATGATTCTCTAAAACAATAGTTTTTTCTTGGTTGTAAATGTGTAAATTTCATTAATTTGTTTTGTGAAAATATGTAAATGTCTGTAGTCTATTTTGATGATCAGAACAATGTATATTTCTAACCTTGGTTTAAATGATATGATATATTCCAATTCTGTTGCATATTTTATTATTTCTGTGTAAAAAATGATACAAGCAGATGAAACTAAGATTTAAAACAATGTAAATATGGAATTCATTAGTTAATAGATCTATAATGATATGATACATGCTAGTGAAAATGATACAAGTAAAATTATACATGCCAGTGAAAATGATACAGGTAGTGAAAATAATACAGGCAAAAAATGAGATTTAATCCCTCGGTTATTACTTAAAACCGAGGTAAATGAATACCTTATTACCTATATCTATAAATACAACTAAGAGGTATATGGAGCGCACAACAAAATTTAGAAAATAAAAAATATGCAATTGATGAGGATCGAACCCATGACCTTTTAATTTATAACCTTAATTTTAGAAACACCAAGGTGACAAGTGATTGCTTTTCATGTCGCCCTTTGTTACCTCGGCTGTGTAGCCGAGGTTAACTGCATTTCACGGCCGATGTTAGATGTGTTATTTGTAGTAGTGGAAAAGGAAAGCACCACAAAGAAACCACGCTAGATAGAAAAGAGAAGAAGAAGTTTGAAGAAAGATCTGAATCCCCTAAAGGAGGAGGAGGATCTAGCAAATCTCAAAACAAGATAAAATTTCAAGACAAAAGAAGGATTCAATGCTTCAATTGTGAGAACTATGGCCACTTTGCTTCATATTACTGGTTTGGAAAGAGAAAGAAAAAGACTGGTGCAGAGGAAGTTAACAAGGTACAAAATGATTCAGACTCAGATCATGTCATGTTGATGATAACCACTTTTGAAGGGGCTCCATCATGTGATGTGTGTTATTTAGACGCTGGTTGTTTTAATCACATGAGTGTACACAAGGGGTGGTTGAGTGACTTTAACTCAAACAACAAGATAAGTGTGAAAATGGCAAATAGCAGAAGCTTAATGGCATAAGGCATGGGCAAGATTGTCGTACAAAGAAAGGAAGCAAAAACAACATTGATAAGAGATTTGCTATTTGTCCCTGGTATGCAATGTAATCTGCTGAGCATTAGTCAGCCGGTAGAGAAAGGATTCTCAGTAATCATGGAAAGAGGCTCTTTGAAGCTATATGACAAGAAGAAAAGAATGGATCTGAAATCAACTCTGACCAAAAACAAAATCTGGAAGGCTAGTTTGAAGGTCTCAAAATCACACTGTCTTTATTCATTAATTCTTGATGAAAAAAGCTGGCTTTGGCACAAAAGGTATGGGCATGTGATTTTTCGAAGTCTAGGCAAGCTGGATACTATGAATCTAGTACTAGGTTAGCTTTTATGAAGCAGCTGTCAATGAGAGCCAAACATGTACTAAATGTAGTTTCATATGACATTTGAAGTCCCTTTGAAACTCTTTCTTGTGGAGGAAGCAAGTACTTCATCTCATTTGTAGATGAATTCAGTAGAATGTTGTGGGTGTACCTTATAAAGACCAAAGGACAAGTTTTAAACATGTTTAAAAGGTTTAATGCTATGGCTAAAAAATATAGACCAATTATCAAACATATCACTATCTATTGTTGATATGTAAATCTAAGGCTATCGATAAAAATTGATTATGCAAAATAACTAAAATAAACTAATTTGGGTAAATCAATCAAAGATGGAGACCGGAATGCGGCCACATCGACCAAAGGAACTCGCAAAGCTGTATTAATTATAAATTAAATTAGGATAGTATTTTATCTTAAGAAAAATAGTTAAATTAAAGGAACTGCTCGCTTTCGCGTAACTGGGACTGAGTTTCATCCTAAAATCTATACCGCCGCTTTCACGTGTTCAGCATATTAAAATGCAAAACTTCTATTTTTGAAAATTAATTACTTTCAATTAATCAAAAAGTTGGTTAAAGTAAAAGATAAATTTAAAGGTATTACCGGCTTTCACATCGTCTAATATCGGATTTTAAGTGCATAAACACCCGCTTTTGTGTGTCCGTTATGGCCTTAAAATCCCTTTTTGAAAGTAATTATTTCTGCAATTTAAAGAAAAGTTGCTTTCGCATAGAAGTTAGTTAAATTCTAAATTTTTACTTTAAGTCCGATACTGGTTCCATTCTTTCGAATCTGAACCGGTAACCCTAAATTTTGATTTCGCAGTGAATATTTAAGTTAAAATAGATAAAAACTAGTCTTTAAAAAATCCCATTTAATTAGTTAAATTAGGACTTATATGCAAGTACCGTCGGAACGACGGTCCTCACATTCCGGGCTCGAATAGATTAGCCGGACATGGTGAAAAAAGTATAAAAATAGTTGTTGGAAATTAAATCTAACATGCAAGACATACTTAATAATAATGAATTATTAGGCACATGCAAATATTAATTGGAAAAGTGATAAAGAAAAACAGTAAATGTAAAACCTGTAATGTAGTGACAGTACGTAGAAAAATAGAAAAAGCTTCAATAACAACTACTGAATAATATTAGAAATAGAGTTCAAAAT
This sequence comes from Lathyrus tuberosus, assembly GCA_022829125.1. NCBI lineage: Eukaryota > Viridiplantae > Streptophyta > Magnoliopsida > Fabales > Fabaceae > Lathyrus > Lathyrus tuberosus. The sequence goes on from JALAZF010000095.1 coordinate 10,857,943, forward strand.
TCTGATGTCGGCAGGATTACAACGCGAATGATTCAATAACAGCCTGAAAATTTGCAAAAACTTAAACTAAGAAGCAGATATTTCCTAGTGTGACAAGATAACTGCTTTACAAAGTACTGAACTTTTCCCTAAAATTAAATCTAAAAACTTGGTGGTTTCTACGTGCAAAAAGATATATTATTTATAGCCTAGAATGCTGTCTATAACTGATAAAACCGTGTCCCTCGAAGTGGAGGAAAAATTGGAAGTGGGAGAGAAAAACGGAGGAGAATTGGACTGAGAGCTGCAACGCGGGTTTTTCTGGTTTTAAAGTCCATAGTGGGCGCCATAGCCTTGGCAACCTACCCATCATGAGTCGGGAAGCCATGGTGGGCGCCATGACCATGATGGGTTACGCGCCATGAACCTAAAACATGAATTTCTCTTTTTTCTGCATTTTTATGGGGGTGTCTTGGGCCTTCAGGGGGTCATGGCGCCCGCCATCACCTTGCAGTGGGTGCCAAGACAACTGCAAATTCATATTTTTCTCATGTTTTTGCCATTTTCATCGTTGCCTCGAACATAGGCCTCAAAGTGATTACTACCTGAATTAGACATAGAAATGCCAACATAATGCCATAAAAGAAATGGAAAAAGACTAAAATACACATGTGAATCGAATAGAAAATACGGTAGTTTCCCGAGTTATCAGGTACTTTATTCCTTTAAACCATTAGTTGCTTTACTGTTACAACTGGTCAACATGCATATGGCTATTTGTGCAAAAAGAAATGACTAGTATAATTGATCCCGTGATAGCCGATGCCTCAAACCAATGACTAATGTTAAGGTTTGAGTTACTCAGGTTTTCCAAGGTACTCAGATTTGGATCCAAGAGATGGAGAGAATTTTCAGGGTAATTTTATGCACTGATGCAGAGAAGGTGTTGCTTGGGCTCCATACATTATCTAAGGAAACTGGAACTATTGAGAAATTGTTCTCCAAGGATTGGAAGCCACTGGTAGTGTCATTGCTTGGGATAATTTTAAGGAAGAGTTTTTGGACGAGTAGTTTCAAGCAAATGTTCGTAACCGAGAGGAGATTGAATTTTTGGAGCTGAAGTGGGGTAATATGCATGTAACTGACTACACACCCAAATTTGAAGAACTATCTATGTATTATCCTCACTATATTGGCGTGGATTCTAAAGGTTCCAAATGTCATGATTTTATAGAGGTATCTTGTGCATTCACTACTACAAAATAGACCTTTCGTAACACCAATTTTGCAACAGCCTTCCTGTTAACACTGGTAATAGTTCTTGGGGGGGGGGGGTTGTATTTACTAAACGATATTTCACAACGGTCATAGGCACCAACCATAGTGAAATGTACTTGGATTGAGATGGTTTGAATCCTAGCACCAACAATTTTTCATTTATCGTGGCATAATGGGCTTGACCTTGTATATCACCACAGTTTTTATAATCAACCGTGGTGTAAGTTTCAATCATTTCATCACGGTTCTTATTGTCAACAATGGTAAAAGGTGTTACTTATTTATATATAAGCGAAAATATATCTCAATTCAGTACATTACAACTGTCTCTCTAAAAAAACATAACATCTCTTTCACTCGTCTTTCTCAAAACAAAACCCTAACATCTCTAGCACTTATATCTCTCGGATGGAAACCCTAAATTTAAGCAGCCAACTCATCTTCTTCAAAGGATACATTTTTTGCATCAAATCTTAGCAAATGGCTACTTTACAGGTTTGTCTTCACTATAGTTTATGTTTCAAAATCTATTTATGTATTATTGTTTATGTTTCAATAGACTGTTTCATAATGTTTGAACTTTTTGCTTGTTTTGACTTGTAGGTAGGGATGCTTGTTTTAATAATGAGGAAGAAGCTAAAGTGAGCGTTGCAAACTTTCGAGGAGTTCGGGAGAGTCGAGAGCACCAATGAGACAAATTCTCCAAGACCACAAGAGAGGGAGACACCACATTTCAACCCAAAACCTTAAGGTGTTAGATACCAGTGTTGGGGAGTCCGGGAAAATGGGGAGCACCAACGAGACTAATGCTTCAGGGCCCCAGGAGAGGGAGATGCCACATCTCAACCTAAAACCTTAAGGTGTTAGGTAAATGGGTCATCTCTCTTATAAACCCAAAATTCCACCCATTCATAGGCAAGGTAGGACTTTAACCACTCACACTTGCACCCAACATTCTCCCCTACAAGTGTGAGTCACCCACATCCTATAATAGGATCCAACACCGGATCTAACTCCATCTCCCCCATAAAGATGAACCACAACTTTGATACCAATTGTTAAGAAAAACAAAGCATAGAGAAAAAACCATGACCGTTGTCAAATGACAACCAGAGAATAACACTATGTGAAAATTATTACAACACATAGACTACCCTCAACTACCCCAAGGCCCCAATACACCCACACTCTCCAAAGAAAATATTTAACTACCCATCACAACACTTTAAAAACAAGATTATAAGAGAAAATATAAAAATTCAAATACAAGCTTAAAATGTTTTTGACTGGTGCATCTTGGAATGAAGAACTTGAATCCTATATATAGCCTTAGACTCCCTATTCCTTCACAAAACTAAGCGATGTAGGACTTCAAAGAACTTGTATCCTATATATAGCCTTGGACTCTCTCTTCATTCACAAAACTAAGCAATGCGGGACTTCTTTAACATGTATATTTTCAACCAACCCCAACAATCTCCACCTTGATTGAAAATAATACATAAGCTTTCATTGTCTTGACTGACAATCATACTCCACCATAAAGAGTATAGTCACTTGAAGTTACACCACTCCAAGAATTTTCATATTGTATTCACTGAAAATCATAATTTTAAAAAACAATCATACTTCATTGACTTAATCTCACAACACACTTTGCATTAATGCCCATGTGTTAATCCTGTAGCAATAACTCGTCCTTTTCCATGACAACGGGAGTCCGATGTTGGATCCTATTATAGGATGTGGGGGACTCACACTTGTGGGGGAGAATGTTGGGTGCAAGTGTGAGTGGTTAAAGTTCCACATTACTTATGAATGGGTGGAATGTTGGATTTATAAGAGAGAGAGGACCCATTTATATGACACCTTAAGGTTTTAGGTTGACATGTGGCGTCTCCCTCTCTTGTGGTCTTGGAGTATTAGACTCATTGGTGCTCCCGAATCTCCCGGACTCCCTAACACAAACTTGTATGAAAGACCCAGAATGACATCCATTCAAAATAAACACAAGTTTGTAGATCTAACTTCAGCTTCATCCTTCTTTCATAGTGGATACCATTATGGGACATGTACATTTCTGAAACATTCTATGACTTAATATGTTTGTTGTATTGTGTATGTTGTTTATGATTTGTTGTTGATGAATGTTGTTGTTAACATTTGCTTAAAAGATGAGTTTATTATATCTTACGTGGTTTGAGTGTCTTTCCAATCCCTTACCGAGTATATAACTTTTCATATTGTATTAGAAAATTATAATATGATAGATAAAATTATATTAGAAAACAAGTACACGTTCAATTCTAGACAAGATTTCTTCAGTCTGTTATATGTATGTTGTTCTTTAACTGTTAGAACATTATTTAATGATTATAGTTCTTCAACCACTCCTCTCTCCACCTCTAAATTTGTTTGCAAAGTAAATAATATTTTGCAAAATGAGCTAGAGGTGAAGGAAGGGGAAGTTGAATAACTAGGATCATTAAACAAAGTTTTAACTGTTAAAGAGAAAGATACGGATAAGGAGTTGAAGAACTATTGTTAAGCATTAAATGTGAACTTGTTATTCTAATATAACATAATTTGTCATATTATAATGTTCTAGATCAGATTGAAAGGTTATATGTTTAGTGAGCATTAACAAAATAAGTATTTCACATAATTTATAATAAACTCAATGTATATATTACAATGGTTGTTTATACCAACCGTTGTTAAATGTTATGCATTAAATAATACCACAACGGTTGTTTAAAGTAACCATTATGGTAGGTATCATGCTACATAGTTTATAATCACGGTCGCACAACCGTAGTTGAAAACATCATACATATAATCACGCCTTACCTCACAACGGTTGGTCTAGCGTGGTGGGGTTTCTTTTCAAACTGTTGTGATAGGTGTTTTCCGTAGTAGTGAATATAAATTGCAGAATTTTTCAATGTTAAACTTACCTCTTTCAAAATATTTTCTAAATAATTGATATGCATTAACTATCATAAATTTCAAGAACCTTCTGTATCATTTTTGAATCATTCAAAGGTAAGCTCTTGAGCACTCATAGTGTATATTTTGAATTGTTATCTTTGAAAGGGAAGAGACATTGTTGTGTATAAAAATTCTATTGTACACATATTATGATTCAAAATTATCTGTAACTTAGTGATATTGCTTGTTTGCCAGATTTTTGGAAACTAGTGTGTTCAAGAGAAAGAAAGGTTCTTTCTCTTTGTTGTAAAATTAGAAGGTGGTGTGCCTTCTTGATTATGTTAGAAAGTTAAGAGAGTCTTAGTGGTAGACTATAACATTTTCTAACATAGTGAAATCTCTCATGGAGTGTGAAGGGGCTGGAATACTCTTGTTTGGAAAGAGGAACTAGTATATATTATTATTTTCTTTACTTTACTGCACTTTACTTTTCAGTTTCTTATTCATTCATCTGTTTATAATTCCGAAAAACTTCAAGACATCTAAAAATTCCATAAAATCTCTAAAAAGATCAGTAAACCTAATCCCCCTCTCTCTTAGGTTGCATTCAATAATTACAAAGTAAATGTAGGAAAGGAAGTTGGAGTGAAGAGAAAGAGGTCACAGAACCTTTACTTGACCATGCACTACCCAATAGCTATGTTACTAGCATCACACATGATTTTAAATGGTAAAGACCAATTTGACACTATGACAATCGGAAAATAGATTAACTTTTTTAAAGAACATTATAATCTTACTGACATTCAAGAATGAATTGGAATGGCATGTCATTCACAAGTAAACTACTAAAAGCTTTATTTTATATATATATATATATAGGGAAATGCTAACACACATCCAAAATTGGTGGGCCCCACACAAAAATACACTACATCTATTTTCTTTCTACTTTATTTCTTCATCTTTCTAATGTGGGTCCCACCTAAAATTGGCGGGCCCCACACAAAAATACACTAAGGTGTATGTTGCTAATGCACACCTACATGAGTGTGCATTAGCATGACCCACACACACACACACACACATATATATATATATATATATATATATACATAATCCTTTGTGACCAACGTAGAGTACTCTTATGATCCCAAAAAGCAGCAGACTTGGGTAAATGGGAAATGAACCATTTGTAGAGTAAGGGTACACAACATGTGATCATTCCTCCGCTGTACAAATTCCTTAAGTGTACAGAATGATAAGCATCCGCGAGGAGAGTTGGTACGAGGTTTCCAATCAGAAATATCTTAGCAGCATTGGTATCAACGAAGTTGTCGATGTTGGGAAAGAGGAAAAGCCCATATGTGAGTAGAACAAAGATATCTTTGAAAGCAGTTACGTTTCCTATACTAGCAAAGTACAAAGCTTTCTCTATCAAGAACTTAGCGGGTAAACCCTGGATTCCTCCTTTAGTGGTCATGTAAGTCCTAACTTCTGACTCGTCCAAAGAGATTGCTCCTACAATGACCTGATTCTTTGGAATTTCTTCTAGTCCAGAAAACGAAGCTTGATCAGTGAAAGGTAAATCAATCAAATGAGAGTACTCTTCCAGTGTTGGTGCCAGTTGGTAATTCGGAAATGTGAAGCAATGATAAACCGAATCATAGAACTGAATTAGCGTAGACAGGATTCCTTCAACTACGTGAACCCTTAATAGAGACAACAACCCTCCATGCTTAGCTATGAAAGCATCAGGGTTGGTAATCATCCTTGCCAACTGTAACACCCCACTTTCTACCCGGCGAATATTAATAAAATCAGAGTTTCAGAATTCCACCAAAGACGTGGGATGCTACATATACAACTTACAGCAACAACATTTAATCGCATTTTAACATAGATACATAACACATAATTTCAGTCTTTAAAACAAAACAACTTTTATTAATAAGCAGCAGATTCATAAAACTTCAGCTTAATGACAGCACATCCTTATCCAACTTAAAACAACCTCAAAACCACAAGTCTTTAAGGAAAACAACTTAAAATTTCAGCAATAATAATAAAATCAACAATAAAGAAACAAGCGTTCATCCCCCCCGAGTGTTACGTATCAGAGCGACGACACCGACTCGAACTAATGAAGGTAAACAGCCTTCACTCTGGATTACCTGGAGGATGGCGTATAAACCATCACCAAACACAGAAGGGGTGAGATATCAAACAATATAATCGGATATATGATAAATAATATATTAGATCAGATTATAAAATCACCACTTCACAACTTTTTAGGCAACATAAATCAACAACACAATGACAACATCTCAATCAACATAAATCAGCAACATAACAACCTTGAAATCAATATTAATCCACAACGCAACAACAACTTAAAAATCACACTCAATTAACAACACAACAACAACGATGCAACATGAAATGCGACTCAAAATGCACATGCATGTGGTACCATTGGAGCAGAACTCCCAGCTTAAAAATTGCCAAATAATAGAGGTATCAACAAGGCATAAGCCTTCTGCTTAATATTTTGCCAATCCAGGCCAGCTTAATATTTTTCCAATCCAGGCCTGCTTAATATGTTATGCCATGTGACCCAACATGAACATCATAATAACATCAACACAATAGCAAATCAGCATTGCCCATAGGCCTACAACTTAATCCTTGCCAATAATTAGAGGCAATTCAACATATTCCACATCTTCATACTTCTCAACAACCAGTATCACAGCAACTAGAATTTATAATGCACCCACTAAAAGGTACTAAGATCAATCATTTCATTATCCGGTAATTTTCGACTGAAAATCAGTTAATTAATTCTATTATCAATTTATCTGCCAGCACTACTGAATTATATAACAACTTCTCAAATTAAAATGGAACAGAACAATCAAAACCATGGCAGATAGAATCCTCATAACAGAAACAGAAATAAAACACACAGCAGGCCATGTGACGCTCGTCACAATTCCTTGGCTCTCGTCACCAAGCGTGATGATCGTAATGGTTGAGTGACGGTCGTCACCCGCATACAACTTGCGTGACAGTCGCCACGCCCTCATCACGGTCGCCACCACCCAAAATCCCTTCGTCCAAATTCTTCGTTCCAGTTCTTCTTCTAATTCACAACCCTCTCTTCAATTCCATATCCGTTCCAAATTCTCTCATTGCAACAGACATAGTGAAATTACACTTTAAAACAACATAAACTAATATTTCTATGACTAATTCATCAACAACAATGTAATTCGAAATCCACGACAATAATTACGCACAGACAGAGTAATTTTACGACTAATTCATCAACGGAAAACGCAATTCAATATTCACAATCACCATTACAACGTAAGCAGAGGAAAATTCTACAAACCAACCCCACGTATCATTCATCAATTATCCCATTATAGAGTCAGAACCCCACCCTTACCTTGGATTGAAGGTCGCTCTAACTCTCTGATCGAATTCTCGCTCTCCCAGCCTCTACGCGTTCTCTTGCAAACCCTTGCTCCTCTTCTCTGTAACTTCCACGTTCTTACTGCTTTATTCTTTTTCTCCCTGAAACTTTGCAACTGCCACGTACTTGTTCTCCCCTCTACTTCTGATTACCCAAATTTCCCTTTTTATTCAACTTAACCCTTATAATTTCCTACTAACTCTTATTGGGCTCAATTCTACACCTCACCTTTTACTACTACTAACCATCTTATAAGTCCACTAACTTCTTATAATTCTAGTAAACTAATACTACTGCTACTCATCGAAGCCCAAATAACATAATCTAGTATTATTTCTAATACTATATCTACAACTTAATTAGCTCAATTAAATTAATCCCACTAACGCCAACACAACTCGAATCAATTAAGTTAATTCAACTAAACAGACATAGCAACTCAGCACAACAATTCGACAGCCAACACAAAACAACAACAATACGAAGATATTTAATTAAATAATTAATTAAATAACCGGACGTTACACCAACCTTCTTAAATCCTCTAGTTTTAGAGCCTTGAAGGTGTACTTGTGCGTCTTTCTTCTACCAAAATCCATAACGCAATCTCTCTGATATTTGCAATTATTGTTTTAGTTTATTTTGAAGAAAATAAGAGATTTTTTCTTAATTTAAAAGTTTTTTAGATGAATGCATGAATGCAGCACACAAAAACATTGAAAAACACGGGTTCAAGGGTTCAACGTCACGAGCATGGAGCCATGGCTCTACCCATCCCCAAAGGTTGTACTATTTTGGTCAATTTTTGTACCTGTAGAACGGGTTCCAGGTTCCCAAAATCATTGACCGCTCATAGGGATATCAACAGCAAGCTGGTTCACCCGAGCGAGCTGTAACATCCTAGGATGAATCTCATTTGAGTGTAGTATCGTGTATCAACTATTCCTGATAGTCACCGCACTACCAAATGGTCATAGGGTTAATGTCTACTAAATCCTCAGGGTCACGGGTGCCGCACTAGGAAAACTCTGCTTTTACGACAATCGGTCATTCAACAGTAAGTATCTACACGGGACCTCGCCTGATTTGGTGGTCTACCAGGATCTCTTGTTCGGGATTCACTCCCTATAAGTCCACCCGTCTATGCCACCCCTTATCTTAGGGTTCTCTCAAACTTTCCACATGCGTATCAATGGCATTCCCATTGACATAAAAATAAACATGGATATCAAGTAGGAAAAGCAGTATATATATATATATAGTATTTAGTATGTAGAAAAATTTCTAACAACCTAGACCTCTTAGGAATTCTAATCCTATAAAATGTCCCCAGCAGAGTCGCCATTTTTCTGTAGCGTGCGATTTTTGTCGGTGACGCGACCACCTTACCGCCATTGGTTGGAAATGGGTGCTACTTTTTGATTTCTTATTTATCCTATGAAGCTGGAAAGGAAAGGGAAGCTATCTAAAACTAACCTTGCACGCAAATGTTTTCTTTAACAAATGCTAAGAGATTGGGGGGTCCGGGGTCAGGTTATACAATGGGGAGTTATCAATTACCCATTCCTTAACAAATTTCTATTGTTTTCTACTTACAGGTGTTTATCTGTTTATTGGTAAAGGTTCTCCTTAGGGAGTGTTTGAGAGAGAGTATTTTTGTTAATGTCGGATTTTTCCGATGTTTTGGGTAAGGTACTTGTAGCGAGCGATTTTGGACGCGGTTCTTAAGCGCTGTCGCTCTGGGGTACTATAGGTCGATTCATTTTTTATCCTATTGAAGCTGATGAAGGAAGGGAAATAGATGTCTCCAATTAACCCTGCTTGCATACTGAGTTTAAAGAGCTGACTGTCAGTTTACAGATGCTATTGTGGTTGTGGGGCTCTCTCGGCTTATTTTGTTTGGAATGAAATGACGGGACTATTTGTGAGGATGTTAGGACTGATACTTTTCAATTGGTAGGAGGGTACGGGATTTGAATTTTGGTTTATTGTGCTCGCTAAGATTTTTCTTTCAATCTTATGCCTACGTATTCCCGTTTACCGAAACAGGGAAATCAGAGCGATCATAGTTGCTCCTATTCTATGGGAGGAAATAGGTGTTTTGGTGTCTTGTTCAAAGCCCAAGACGTGAAGCGAAAGGTGATATATATCTTGTTCAAAGCCCAAGATGTGAAGCTGAAGGGTTTATTTGTATCTTGTTCAAAGCCCAAGATGTGAAGCTAAAAAGGTGTTATCTTTAGAGAGAATTTGTCATCTCTAAAGGGGTCGGTTTGTCACAACTGTTGGGTGACTGACTGTAAAGGAGGATTACTTTAACCGGGATACGCGGATCCTAGAAATGCCATAATTTCCTTTATAGGGGGTTTTATCCTGAAGGAGAAGACTTTAACTCAGTGTAGATCAATGCCATCTTTCCTTAGGAATTTCTCATGCTAAAAGAGGGACAGTGGCATAGATGTAAATAATCCAGAGGCTTGCCACTTACAGCGATTAGATGGAAGGAGTTGTTGATGTTTGTGTACTGTGAACGAGGCACAACTTTGATGCTAAAAGGTTGATTGGCTCAGCCTGGGTTTCCTTATACAAAGCCTAAGAGGAGGCTATCGGCCCAACAAGAGGGAGTTTTTATGTGTCTCGATCGAAGCCCGAGAGAGAGGCTAAAAGGGTTGACTCAACAAGAGAGTGCTTTGTATCTGTCTTGTACGAAGCCCAAGACGGAGGCTAAAAATGATTGACTCAACGAGGGAGTCTTTGTATCTCGTACGAAGCCCGAGATGGAGGCTAAAAGTGATTGACTCAACGAGGGAGTCTTTGTATCTCGTACGAAGCCCGAGATAGAGGCTAAAATTGATACTATTTCAGTTAAGTGACAGGTCCAGTTGGTTGGTTAAGAGAAAATCAGTTCTTATATGAGTAATGTTGTACTCATAGATTTGATCTGGGTTATTTCCTGTTTTTTTTTTCTGAAATGGGAAATCCAAAGGGTATTGAGACTATCCAAGTCTACTGGTGTTTTTTCCCTACTTGAGAGGTGCTTGAGAACGTCTTTGGGACTCAAGGATCTTAGACTGTCCGAGTCTAGATTTTTATCTTTTGTACTACATTTTGAGAAACAGTAGTAGTGTCCATGGTAGAAAGATCTAGACTCTTTGAGAGAGTGTTCTATGAAGATGACGAATATCTGTTCCTATACTCTAGGAGGTCGTCAGGATAATTTGTACGAAGCCCAAGAGGAGGCTGGAAACTTCTAAGAAGCCGATCGATCCTTGTACGAAGCCCAAGAGGAGGCTATCATTCCCGGAGGAAGAAATCATTATATGAAGCCTAAGAGGAGGCTGTGAAGACTTCTAAGAAGCCGACGGGTCCTTGTACTAAGTCCAAGAGAAGGCGGGGGTGCTTTTAGGAAGCCTGTGGGTCCTTGTACAATGCCCAAGAGGAGGCCGATGCTTTTAAGAAGCCTGTGGGTCCCCAAACCCCGAGAAGTTCAAGACATGCCATTCACCGAGAATAGATCAAGCCAGGAAAGTTCGAGAATTTGGAAGAAACTCAAGAGATGTCATTCACGGAGAAAAGATCATCTCTGGGGAGTAGAGTTTCTTTGACAACTTCTAAAGGTGACAGTCTGAGAAAGGGTTCAAAAAGAATCTGCCTTTCACATCTCCATATTGTTTAACCCCAAGAGGAGGGAAGACTGTATCTGGTAATCCTATGGGGATCTAGTTTATTCTATTTCTAAAAGCGATCGGTACGGCTTTACTTAGTTCTAGACGTAGTTGCCGGGGAAACTCTAAATATCTATACTATTATTACACAGTAGATATGAGTTTATGAAAGAAGACTTATAGTGAACAGCCCCACAATACAGGTATATGTATATGAAGGATGTGAAAGAAAACTTACAGTGAAACAGCCCCACAATACAGTTATATACATATGAAAGCGGTAAATGAAAGCGGATAAACACTTACTCGGTGTTACTGCTTCCATGTTGTTTGGTTAGTTGTTCAACAAAGAAAAGTTGAAAACAACAGTATATTTCAAAATCAAAGGAGAAAGTGCTTTGAAAAAGAAAGATTTGGGGATTACAGCTCAAGGAGAGGCCTAAGGTTTTATCAGTGATCGCACTATTGAATTTGTATAGAGGGACTTATACAAGTGACTGAGGCCCAAAAATTGTTTTCTGTACAAAGGGATGGGTCTTACACTCTCTCAAGAGGCCCAAGGAAAATAAAAGAGATGATGGGTCTTACTACTCGAGGGTAGGCCCAAAGTGTATTTTAAGAAAAGAGATGGGGCTTACAACACGAGGGGAGGCCCAGATGGTTTTCAGTTTGAAAATGGCGATCGCGCCGAGATTTTCTTTTAACACAGAGGGGCTTATACAATATCTGAGGCCCAAAAGGTTTTGGTTAAAAGGGGATTGGGTCTTACACTCTATTAGAGGCCCAAACGTTTTGAATGGGTCTTATAGCTCTAGGAGAGGCCCAGTTGATTTTTTGTTTTTTGAAAAGGCGACGATCGCGCCGTTTGTTTTGACGGTATCGGGACTTATACAATATACTGAGGCCCAAAAATGATTTGGTAAAAAAGGATTGGGTCTTACACTCTATTAGAGGCCCATGAGTGTTTGAAAAAGTTTGATGAGGGTTGAATTAATCAAAAACCCTAATTTCATTTTTAAAGGGCATTTTCAAAGAAAAATCAAGTAAAAAATGATAAAAATATCAAATAAAATCATTAATCATGTTATAAACAATGATTAAGGTTTATGACAAAGTATTTTATCCACATGAATATTTAAAATCATTTTGGTTTTAAAAATCAAGAAAAATAAATCATTTTAAAAGCATTTAAAACAATTTAAAACAATATTTTTGAATATATTAAAAATATATCAAATAATAATATTTTTTATGATTTTTTGGTGGATTAAAATATTATGGAGTATGAATAAGAAGTGTGTAAAACAGATTTGGAAAATGATAATTTTTGCTATGTAAAAGAATTGGTTGAGTTTTGAAGATAAACTAAGAAAAAGAGGAATGTGATGTCACAACATCACATTCGACATCACTCATGAGTTTTAAATATAAGAGAAAGAGGGAAGATGTCATAACATCACATTCGACATCAGACAAAAACCAGAACTGCACCTTGATTTTCAACATCTTTTTATCAAACTTCAAACATTCATAACTCTCTCAATTTTTAACGGAATTAAGATCCGGAAGAGCCTATCTTGACCAATTTTTTTGCAAGGAATCCAATGGTATCACTCATACATACTGAAACTTAATGTACAACACACACAAGGCAAAAAACCAGATCTGCACCTTAAGTTTAAAACAACATAAACTCCACATATAAACATGTTAAAGTGCAAACAGTAGGAGGATCATAACATACACATTAAGGACTACATTTTTGCTTCAAGAATTGTTCAATATGATGCATGTATGTGGACATCAAAGGAAAGCATGATTCAAAGAATTCAAGTTATGAATTTTACCTCTTTTTTTTGGAGATTTTGTGCAACCTACCAAGTGCTTTGTTCCATAAATGATTGCTTTGGACACCTTCAAATGACCTCTTAGAAGCTTTTAGGACGGTTGGAATCAGCTGGTACCTGCAAAAACACAAACTATCCCTTTCTTGCAAAAGGGGTTAAAAGTGACCAAAATAGCAACTCCCTCAAATGGTGTTCCAGATGGTGGGAACCATTTGGGACAGTTCAAGGATGATATTTGGAGTGTGTTTGAGATTTTATCTGGTTTGGAAAGTGACTGAATCCAGACATTACTTGAAAAATGCAAAAAAGTCCAATTTTGAGGTTTTGAGAGGTGACTTTGTGATGTTGTGATTACAGGTCACTTTTGATAGTTTGGACACCTTACATATGATATATGTGAGGTGTGTGTGTGATTGGATTGCTTGACAATGATATTAAACTCAAAAACTCAAAGTTGCCTTACTAGAGAAGGCATTTTTGCTTAAAGAGAGGGATTTTGAGGAAAGCATATGTTTGATGGCTTTGGTGTACTCAAACTGAGCACAAATGAGCTCTATTTATAGTAGAGCAAGTTTGTTTTGGGATCCACAGTGAATGGCAACTGCAGCAGAGGTTTGTTCAATGTTGGCCAATGAAAATCCAAGTCTCCTCTAGCCATTGACTAGAGGTTAGGGCACAGGCTGCTGGTTCCCTACTTGTTAGAGGAATCTTGACTGAATTCAGTTGTAAATCTGTCAGTCCATGCCACCTCTAAGCATTTATTGAATGGTCCAATCCAAAATTGGAGTCTTGTCCCTCTTTTAGGGATTTTTAGGAATAGCATGCTACTTCTTGTTCCAAAGACTTTGGAGGCTTGGCTCAGTGATTGTCCCCTTTAGATTTGATCCTCATATGTGTTCAAAATGATGAAAAGGCTTGGAAATTCATGTGGCACAAGAAATGTGCAAATCTGTCCTGAAACATGTCTTAAAAATCAGCTGCAGCAAGCCTTGTTGTAAAATCCATAACTTCTTGCTCAAGAATGATAAATGGCTGTTTCAGGACTCTATGGAAAGCTGAGATGACATACTTCAACTTTGATGTTCAAGGTTTAGCTTGAATCAACTTGGATCATGGAGAAAAACATCCTTGAAGTTGGTACATTCTTGCTGGAAAAATATTAGTGATGTCATATGCAATGTCAGAACATCAGACATTGAACATTAATAATTCCAAACTTTAATCACTTGTATCTTTTAATCCACTATGATATTTTGAGTTGAAGTGAATTGCATCTTTGATGCTTGTCTTGCATGGTGACAAAGCTTGAAAATTGGGTGGCACAAGAAAAGTGCACAAAATCTGTCCCAAAAAATCAGCTTGAGCAAGGCCTGTTGTGAGGTTCATAACTCCTTTCTCAAGTTGAATTAATGGGAGTTCTTATACATTTTGGAAAGCCCTAATGACATACTTTAACTTTGATGTTTGACTTTGGTCTTGGTTCAGCTTGCAAAGTCATCAAAAATGGTCTTGAACTTGTGTAGTCAAATCTGTCCTAAAAGCTGTCATGAAAATTCTGCTTTATCAATTCTTTTTGCAAAAATCATATCTCCCTGCTCGAGTATGCTACAAGGACGTTCTAGGACTTTCTGGAAATCTGAGATGATGTACTTCAACTTTCATGTTTGACCCCAGACCTGGTTCAACTTGGATCATGGAGAAAAACATCCTTGAAGTTGGGGCATTCTTGCTGAAAAAATTATTATTGATATCCTATGCAATGTCAGAACATTGGACATTAAGAATTCCCAACTTTGATCACTTATATCTTTCAATCCTTATGATATTTTGAGTTGATTCCTTCTACAATGTTAAAGTATCAAATACCCTCTTTAAAAGTAGCTCTTACTCAAAATCAATGGATGCTTTGATCAATAGTTACAACCTTGAAAAGTTGTGCACTTGAACATGATTTTAACTTAGAAAAAATTTCTAAGTTTCTTTCAATTTGATCAATTTTGAAATTTTGCATGATTTCTTGATTTAAATTTGATCAAATTAAATCATCCATCATATTTTCTTGAGTAATGGCTTGTGAAGCTCATAGTTGACCAAAAAGTCAAACTTTGACTTTCTGCGTCAGTTGACTTTGTATTAGATGAACTTGAGGCTTGATCCACTTGAAATGTTGCACTCTTGTGCTTAATTCTTGATGTGGGAGTCCTCTTGATCCATTGTGGATGTTTGAGAGGTTAGACAAGTTGAAGATCATGTCATTCCTTGATTGATCATTTGTCTAAAGGCTCTGAGAGGGTTTGAAACCCAAGTTTGATTATAGTGAACGCTCACCCATCTTTGGGGAGACTAATGAGGTACAAAGGTACATCATATTGTGCTGATGATTTGCACCATGATGGGAAATCTTAGTGGTCAAAATTTGGGGTATGACAGATGCCCCTATTTAATCTTCTTGGACACGAAGGTGTGAATGACGAAGGTATTCGGGCATTCGGGGTGCAAGAGGATTAAATATCAGATTTGATCTTCTTTTGCTAAGCGATGATGCTTAGAAAAGGTAAACTTCCCCTCGATCCTGGTCTTCATCCAAGGAGTTGGTCTCGGTTTTTTGATGTAAACTTCCCCTCGATCCTGGTTTCCTACCAAGGAACTGGCCTTAGTTGAAATAAACCTCCCCTCGATCCTGGTTTCCTACCAAGGAACTGGTCTTAGTTTCTGATTTAAACTTCCCCTCGATCTTGGTTTCCTACCAAGGAACTGGTCTTAGTTTCTTTTATCAATAAACTTTATTGACAAGGAACGCCATGTGTATCGATTTTCCTTCAAACTTCTCGCCAAATTTTCCTGGGGAGATGCCATTCGATGGAAAAAGTTTTGATGCCAGACTTGCTGGGGAACCCAGTCGTCTGAGTTGTAGAGGTGTACAAACTTCTCTGTTGGAGATGCCATTTGTTGACTCTATTTGGGGAATGCGAGTCCCTTGAGAGATTGTCTTCACGCTTGGGGATATTACATCATACTTTTCTCGGGATCTTCCCGGAGAAATGCCATATGATGGGATCCAATTTTGAGGTGCCGATGACCTTTTCATCAGTGGTTTTTCAGAGAAAAACTGTCGTACCGCTGGGTCTCTGATTAAGAGGCTTTCTCTGGGAATTTTTCTTAATCCGGGAAAGCAAGGATATCATCTTCAATGGCTAAGAGTGATATTTGTTGAACATTTTCTCAGGTTTTTCAGAGGTTCAAATTATCAAAGTGGTCGAGGACCACCTTCATTCCAGAAGTAAACTGGAGGTGAGATTGTCCATGTAGCGTTTCCTGACGAGGCAAGGGCTGACAACTCGATTGAGATGACTGTTATCACTAGGGGATAAGACCAACTGGAGTGATAGTGATGCAATATGAATGTGAATGCAAATCAATAATGCATGATGTATGTATATATATGCTGACAAAACTGACACTACATACAGATTAGAAGATGAACACGACTGGATACTTGGCCACAGTGGGGCATGTAGAAATATCGCTGGTTCAAGATAGCAATTCCACCTTGCTTAGGAGAGATAGTCCCTATTGGGAGCTATGTTGGTTGGGCTTAGGAGATGAGAACTCAGCCGAGGCGTGTCAGATGAAACAAGGTCTCTGACACATTTGATCCTTCATTCAGGCGTACTGGCTTAGAAGAAGTACTTTGATTTCGCACTTTGAGGCTCGAACACCTTTGGAGAAGCGATCGATGTTCTTTCGATGTTCAACAGTCAAAAGAATTGCCATCTTTATGTTAAAGCAAAAGAAGTTTTAACAAGTAAATTCATTTTTGTTTTATTTCAAGAATCGTTAATCATATTAAAATGTCGTTCTTTAAAGCTAAAACAAATAAGAATTACAAACAAAAGCACAAGGGCTTAAATTTTATTGATAAGATGGAGATCAGCCAAACGCGTGATTCCAAAGAGTATATACAAAGTTAGAAAATGGTAATTTACAGGGAAAAGGGCTACGTTGAAACATAACGACCACTATCCTTTTACCAACTTTGAATTCTGGACATCCTGAGCTTCTGTCGAAGATGACCTTAACTGGAGTTTTCCTGACGGAAAATGTAACCATTGCTGAGGGACTTACCCCTTTGTTGAACATAGTTACTTGCCATTATCCCTAATTTTTGCCTGAATTGTACTTTGAGATTTCCAATCCACCGGGATAATTTTTTTCCTTTTATGTCTCTAATTTTTGCCTGGACCGCCCTTTCGGGTTTTCAATCCACCGAGACGTTTTTTTTTTAGTTTAGGCGAAGTATTTCTTGACTACATCAACATTCGTGGGGTAGGGAAATTCCTCTCCGCCCATGGTTGCAAGTCTCAAGGCACCGCCTGAGAAAACTTTTGTGACCACATAGGGGCCGTCATAATTCGGAGTCCATTTGCCCCGAGAATTAGTGAAAAATGATTGTATCTTCTTGAGCACGAGGTCTCCTTTTCTGAAGACGCGAGGTCGAACCTTTTTGTCAAAGGCTTTCTTCATTCTCTGCTGATACAACTGACCGTGGCATAGAGCCGTGATTCACTTTTCTTCGATCAGATTTAGTTCATCGTGTCGATTTTGACACCATTCAGCTTCTGTAAGCTTAGCTTCCATCAATACCCGGATTGATGGGATCTCTACTTCTATGGGGAGCACTGCTTCCATGCCATACACTAGAGAGAAAGGGGTTGCCCTTGTTGAAGTGCGGACATATGTGCGATAACCATGAAGAGCGAAGGGTAGCATCTCGTGCCAATCTTTGTAGGTTACAACCATCTTCTGAACGATCTTCTTGATATTCTTGTTAGCCGCTTCTACCGCTCCGTTCATCTTAGGTCGGTAGGGAGATGAGTTATGGTGTTCGATCTTGAACTCAGTGCACAACTCTTTCATCATCTTATTATTCAAGTTAGATCCATTATCAGTAATGATCTGGCTCAGAACACCATAACGGCAGATGATATTATTTTTGATAAATCGGACCACCACTTGTCGGGTTACATTAGCGTACGACGCTGCTTCGACCCACTTGGTGAAGTAGTCAATGGCTACCAGGATGAACCGATGTCCGTTTGAAGCCTTGGGCTCAATCATGCCAATCATGTCGATTCCCCATATGGAAAAAGGCCATGGGGAAGAAAGAACCTTGAGATGCGTTGGCGGTACATGAATTTTATCGGAGTATATCTGACACTTGTAACACCTCCTAATGTACTTGTAGCAGTCGGATTCCATTGTCAACCAATAGTACCCTGCTCTTAGAATTTTTCTCGTCATTGTGTGTCCGTTGGCATGAGTGCCAAAGGATCCTTCGTGAATTTCTTTTATCAGCATGTTTGCTTCTGGTCTATCCACACATCGGAGCAAG
Organism: Lathyrus tuberosus; assembly: GCA_022829125.1. NCBI lineage: Eukaryota > Viridiplantae > Streptophyta > Magnoliopsida > Fabales > Fabaceae > Lathyrus > Lathyrus tuberosus. Next base: position 10,876,516 of record JALAZF010000095.1, read on the forward strand.
ACCATGTCAAAGTTTCTTTTATAGAGTGTATCACCGCTCAGGAAGAAGTTTCCAGTCAGTCTTCTGAGGGTTTTCCTATCTTTCCGGGATGCCCCAGGTGGGTACTCTTGTTTCTGAAGGAAGCATTTGATATCGTGATACCAAGGTTTGTCGTCTATGACTGCTTCAATCGCGAAGACGTAAGCGGGCTGTTCAAGGCGCATTATGTCGATCTTAGGTATGTCATTCCATTGACCTACACTAATCATGGAAGAAAGAGTGGCTAATGCATCAGCCAAATGATTCTCCTCATGAGGGATGTGATGAAACTCGACTCTGTTGAAGAAGGGTAGCAACCTTCTTTCGTAGTCTTTGTAAGGAATCAATCTTGATTGGTATGTGTTCTAATCTCTTTTAATCTGATTGATAACCAGGGCTGAGTCGCCATATACATCCATGTTCTTGATCCTTAAGTCGATCGCTTCTTCGAGACCCATAATACAAGCTTCGTATTCGGCCTCGTTGTTCGTACACTTGAACGTAAGTCTGGCAGTGAAAGGAATATGGGTACCCTGAGGGGTAACAATGATTGCCCCATTTCCATTTCCGTAATGATTGACGGCCTCGTCAAAGATTAGTCCCCACTGGGAATCTGGTTCTGGCCCTTCATTGGGTAGCAGTTCATCGCAGTTTTTCATTTTCAAGTACATGACATCTTCGTCTGGGAAGTCTAACCCGACCGATTCCTGATCGTCTATCAGTTGATGAGCCAAATGATTGGCTAAAACACTTCCTTTAACGGCTTTCTGAGCGTGGTACTCTATGTCATATTCTGATAGTAACATCTGCCAACGGGCAATCCTTCCCGTGAGAGCAGGTTTTTCAAAGACGTACTTGATTGGATCCATTTTGGAGACCAACCAAGTAGTATGACGAATCATGTACTGGCGCATACGTTTGGCTGCCCAATCCAAAGCGCAATAAGTTTTCTCGAGCATCGTGTACCGAGTCTCGCAGTCGGTGAATTTCTTGCTTAGATAGTAAATGGCAGACTCCTTCCTTTTGGTTTCGTCTTGTTGGCCAAGTACACATCCCATTGAGTCCTCTAGGACTGTGAGGTAAATGATTAGTGATCTTCCTTCCACTGGAGGTGATAGAATGGGCGGATTCAACAGGTATTCCTTGATACTGTCGAAGGCGGTTTGGCAATTTTCTGTCCAAACGCAATCCTGATTCTTTTTGAGTAATTTGAAGATTGGAGAGCAGGTCACGGTCATAAGGAATATAAATCTGGAGATGTAGTTCAAACGTCCCAGGAATCCTCTAACTTGTTTTTCAGTTTTCGGAGAAGGCATTTCTTGAATGACCTTGACCTTGTCAGGATCAACCTCAATTCCTTTCTGGCTGACGATGAACCCTAAAAGTTTCCCTGAACGGACACCGAAGGTGCATTTGTTGGGATTCAAGCGGAGTTTGTACTTTCGCAAATGCTCGAATAGTTTTGACAGGTGGGTCAAATGCTCCTCCTCTGTCTTAGATTTTGCAATCATATCATCGACATACACTTCGATTTCTTTATGTATCATGTCATGAAACATAGTAGTCATGGCCCTTTGATAGGTTTCCCCGGCGTTCTTCAAACCGAACGGCATTACCTTGTAACAAAAGGTACCCCATGGGGTAATGAACGAAGTTTTCTCCATGTCTTTCGGCGCCATTTTAATCTGGTTATAGCCCGAGAATCCATCCATGAAGGAGAAAACTTTAAACTTTGCTGTACTATCCACCAGCATGTCAATGTGTGGTAAAGGAAAGTCGTCCTTTGGACTTGCCTTGTTTAAATCTCTGTAGTCGACACACATTCTGACTTTGCTGTCCTTTTTCGGAACAGGTACAATGTTGGCTAACCATTGAGGATATTCAGATGTGGCGAGGAAGCCCGCGTCAATCTATTTCTGGATCTCCTCTTTGATTTTGATGGCCATGTCCGGGTGAGTCTGTCTCAACCTTTGCTTTACTGGCAGACATTCCGATCTCAACGGTAAGTGATGCTCCACGATGCTGGTATCCAACCCTGGCATATCCTGATAGGACCAAGCGAATACATCGGGAAACTCTTTGAGAAGCTTTGTCAAACTCTCTTTGGCAGTTGGACTTAGTAGTGCCCCAATCTTGACTTCTTTTCTCTCTTCTTTTGAACCCACATTGATCGTTTCCAACGGCTCTTTGTGAGGTTCAATGGACCTTTCCTCTTGTCTGAGTAGTCGGGAGATCTCTTCTGGAATTTCGTTGTCAACTTCTTCTTCAGCCCCAAATACCGGGAACTCAAAGTCAGGAGAAGGCATCGGATCGTATGTTTCAACGGGGTTTAAAACAAGTAATCTGCATGACGTGATGATTTGTGTTTAGAAGAGATAGAGAGAATGCAAGAGTGTGTGCAGTGTATTTCTTTTACTGCTTGTTTTTATTATTGAGTTTGTTTTTTAGGATTACCATTTTCTAAGAAAAGCAAAAAGAGAAAACAATAATTAATGCGGAAATTACAGAACGACGTTATTTTATTAATGAACAAGTCGATTCTTGAAACTACAGCCCTATAAAACAAAATTTTGTCGCTTTGGGCGAAGCGAAGAGGGAAATTTACAGAAAGCGAGCCCTATCAAAACATCCGTTTCACTTGGGCAAGGTGAAAGGTTAAAGACGGCAATTACTTTGACTTATGAACAATCTTCGGAACATCGACAGTAACCCATTGGCGGCGAACTCCTCGGTGAATCACAAAGTCTGGTACCTTCTTTGACTTGTCCTCAGAAATGACGATGATTTCTGGCGGAGCAGGATCATTGGAATCTGTCTCCCAGGCAGAGTTTTCATAGGAGGATTCCTCTGTTGCATTTTGCAGAGTATTTGTGCTCTCAGCTGTATCTCCCCATCCAGTTGGCTGGATTTATTCGAGCCTGATACGAGAGCTTTCGGGAGCAGTTTACTTGACCATATAGTCGTACTTTCCACTTGGTTATCCCAGAGTGTCCCATACTTCTTTAGAAGTGGAGGAGTCATCCCTCTCGATGACGTTGACCTCGGGAAAAGCATAGTTGATGAATTCAATTCCGACGAATATTGCGAATTCATCTTCATATTGAGTAGTTTCGGAATGACTTGAGTGTTTATACCATGACATGGTGGGGACACATGTATTATGTTCAATGATTCTCAGCTGAGTTTCATTACTTGGCTGACTTTCTGGCCCAAAGTCTCCTGGGTAAGGCTGCCACATTGACAAACCGTCCATCGGGCCATAGTAATTGTGGTCAAAGTTGTCTTTCATCAGAGTGTCCTCCTCTAATGAATTTGGCGGAGCACGACATCCTTCCGGATCACAATCTCCGTATATCATTTCGACATCTGACCGTGGTATAAACCTCGGACTCTGCGTGGGAAAGCAGAATAGGGTATGCATTTCGTCTATATAGATTGGAAGCCACCAGTGGTTCAACAAGTGCTGAAGTGTTTCCTGGACAAGGGCACAACCCTGATCATTTTCGCAACCCGCTTTACAGCTGTGATAATCATGTGAGATCAGGAATCCGAGTCGGACCTGCTCAGTATGCAACTCTACCAAGTTGGTATTCATTAAGCGAATATCAAAGATTTGAACCATGTTGATTTGATAGGGATTCCTATCATGGTAGTCCTGGATCCATCCAAGATCCATCTGATGCTGGAGGGCCTCTTGTATGAAAGAGCATCCCTGTTTGTTTACCGAGCAAGTCAGACAAGAACTGTAATCGTGCCACGGCAGATTATGATACTGGCTTTGCCTTGAGTGCATTGCCACCAAGTTGACATTCATCGCACAGATGTCGTGGTTCTGAATGACGTTGGAATTCGTGTAAACCATGTTAACTCCACGAACTTGGTGCTCTTGGATCCATCCGAGATCCATTTGTTCCTGTAGAGCTGCTTGCACCACAGAATATCCTTGATTGCTTTTAGAGCAGACATCACACTAGTGATAGTTATGAGGTGGCACATGGCCATATCCACTTTGTCTACAATGCATCTTGACCAAATTGGTCTCCAACAAGAGTACATCGTGAACTTGATAGACATTGTTAGTCTCTCCTTCTATCAGGTTGATGGCAGCTTTCTCATGTTGAGGCAGCAGGTTCGTGAGAACATTCAGATTCGTATCTTTGAAAGATAAAACGCCGCTCCTAACAAGCTTTTGTATGTCGGATTTGAAATTGAGACAGTTCTCTATGTTATGCCCTGGTCCTCCTTGATGGTAAGGGCACGTCTGATCCACCTTAAACAAAAAAGGCAGATTTTTCGGTACTGTAAGAGGAGACTTAGTCTGGACATGCCCCTTGGCCAGTAGTAACGGAAATAGTTTGGCGTACAACACCGGTATAGGATCGAATCCTGGTGGCCGCGTTGTACGGTTGTTATTATATGGAGGACGAGCCTGCTGAAGAGGCTGTTGCGTCCTTTGCTGAAACTGCTGTTGATTAGGTTGGCTCTGCGCAACCTGAGGTCAATACGTAGAAACAGGCGCAGGGTTGATAGCTGGAGTTACAGCTGCTACTGGTTGATATCGTCACCTTTGCTTTTTGAGAGAGATATTCCCAATATCCTGCTCTTTTTTCTTAGGGAGAGCACTACCATATCGTTTTGTACTACTTGATGATCCAGCGTCTTTTACTAAACGTCCTTCCCGGACGGCTTCCTCAAGACGAACCCCCATGCCCACCATCTCGGTGAAGTCGCTGGTCGCACTGGCAAACATTCTGTCGTAGAAAAATGAGCTTAAGGTCTTTAAGAAGATCTTTGTCATCTCTTTTTCCTCAAGAGGTGGACAAATTTGAGCGGCAATTTCACGCCATCTCTGAGCGTACTCCTTAAAGGTTTCCTTGTCTTTTTGCGACATTGATCTGAGTTGATCTCTGTCGGGTGCCATGTCCAAATTGTACTTGTATTGCTAGACGAAGGCAGTGCCAAGATCTCTGAACGTGCCGATCATGGCGCGGTTTAAACCCTTGTACCATTTTAATGCGACACTGGTTAAACTATCCTGAAAGTAGTGAATCAGTAGATCCTGATTCTCTGTCTGAGCTGACATGCGCCGAGCGTACATCACCAGATGACTCTGAGGGCAAGAGTTACCCTTGTATTTTTCAAAGTCGGGCACTTGGAACTTGAGCAGAACTTTCACATTGGGAACCAAGCAGAGGTCTGCGGCGTCCTTTCCAAATAGATCCTGGCCGCGAATAGCTTGAAATTCCTTTTGCATTCCCAGGAACTGTTCCTGGAACTCGTTCATTCTTTCGAACATGCTTTCGTTTCCACCAGAAGGTATCTACGGAATCTGTCCTTCCGGGACAGTGTGCACCACAGGGGGTGGTACCGTTACTACGGAAGTGAATCTTGGTGCATCCCGAAGTTTGTAACCTTCAGGAGTCCTCAGTATGCCCCTGGCATCTTCGCTTTCCCGTAGTTTGTAACCTTCAGGCCCAGCGGCTTCTGTTATGATTCCTTGATCTTCAACAATCGGCGAAACATATCCTTCCGGGATATAGTTAACAGGCATACCCCATGGGCGATCTTTCGGCATTTGATACCTAGGATCGGACCTTTCCACAATGGGCGTTGAGGTGATCTCCGAGATCACAGTTCTTTGTAGCTGAGCTTCTGCCATGGCTTGCATGTCGTTACGAAGCTTTCTCATATCCTCTCTCAGAGTGTCGATATCTTCTTTCAACTCTCTGTTCTCTTCCTCAAGATCATCCATCTTTTTCTGACGATTGGCCTGAGTATTGTACGAATGAGACAGTTTGACTCTAGAACCGAGACACAAACGTGAGATTCGTAGGTAAGAAGAATATGTTGAATGAGAATGATGAATGCAATGATTAAATTAATTATTTTTGTTTATTCAAAATAAACTTCGACAATTAGATTGCAAATATCAAGCAGTGGGGAAACCCCATTTTATTGAATTCAAAGGATTGCGAAAATGGAAATACAGTAGATTACAAGGTGCAGAAATAGAAACCTAATCTAATGGGTCCAGAGTCCTCTCTGAAGAGAAACCGGGTGCTGATTCTGGTACTTTCCTTTTCTTGGACCGGGGCTCTTGGGCTGTTGTCGGATTGTCATTCCTTTGCCAGGTGAAAGGAGCGAGAAAATTCCTTTGGTCACCCTGATTATCCATAGCATGTTGCTCTAGAATCTCGATCAGAGCATCCTTATCTTTCAGTAGTTGCTGTATTTTGGTACACTCTATGTTGAGAATGCGGTACTTGTTCTTCCAAGACCTCCTCTCCTGTTGAACTTTGTTGAGAGTAACCTGGAGTTTTTCAGTTTCTGTCATGAAGTACATGATAGATTCCCTTGGCGGAAGAACTCCGTGACGAGGATAAGGCATTTTTAGCTTGAGAGCTCGAGTTTGTACCCAGTGGAGATAAGGCTCCACCGAGACACAGTCCGATTTTCCTAGAGACTCTTGTCCTTTCTTATGAACATGTTTCCAAGCGTGCACTATTTCCATCTTTAGTGCTCTGTCATTTTCTCCTTCCTTGAAGAAAAGACCTTCCAGATGAGCATTACGCGGGACATGCCTCATTGGGTATCCAAATTGACGAAAAACCAATACCGGGTGGTAGTTGATTCTTCCCTTAGTTCCTATGAGGGGTACGTTGGGGAAGTTTCCACAACGGTCAATGATTCTGATCCCGTCATAAATCCTATTACACCAATCTATGTCAGAGTTGGTGAGGGACATGATTTTCTACGACCAACGTAAGGTACTCTTATGATCCCAAAAAGCAGCAGACTTAGGCAAATGGGAGATAAACCATTTATATAGCAGGGGTACACAACACGTGATCATTCCTCCGCTGTACAAATTTCCTAAGTGTACAGAATGATACGCATCCGCGAGCAGAGTTGGCACAGGGTTTCCAATGAGAAAAACCTTAATGGCGTTGATATCTACAAAGTTATTGATGTTGGGAAACAAAAATAACCCGTAGTTGAGTAAAACAAAGATGCTTTCAAAAGTAGTCATGTTCCCTATACTAGCAAAGTACAGAGCTTTCTTTGTTAAGAACTGGGCTGGCAAACCTTGGATGCCACCCTTAGTGGTCATGTGAGTCCTGACTTCTGACTCGTCCAAATAAATTGCCCTTGCAATGATTTGATTATTTGGAATTTCTTCCAGTCCAGAAAATAGAGTTTGATCTGTAATGTGTAGATCAATCAGATGAGAGTATTCCTCCAGCGTTGGTACGAGCTGGTAATCCGGGAATGTGAAACAGTGATAAACTGGATCATAAAACTGGATGAGTGCATCCATGATTCCCTCAATCACATAGACTCTTAACAGTGGTAACAGACCTCCGTACTTGGCTCTGAAAGCCTCTTGGTTTGTGATCATCCTCGCCAAACCTCTTAAATCATCTAGCTTTGGAACCTTGAAGGTGTACTTATGAGTTCTCCTTCTACCGAAATCCATTAGCGTAATCCTTTTCTCTGATATTTGCAATCACAGTCTTAGTTTAATTTGAAAAAACAGAGAGACTAGAAGAGAAATTTTTTTAATGTTTTAATGTTTTTTAAATGAATGCATGAATGCAGCACACAAAAACATAGAAAAAACATGGGGTCAAAGGGTCGTTGTCATGAAGTCAAGGCTCTACCCATCCCAAAGGTTTACACTAGGGTGATTTTTGTACCTGTACTCAAAATCATCAGCTCCTCCCAGGATAACAAACAGCAAGCGGATCGCCAACGAGCTGTATGCAATCTTAGAGTAAATGCTATTCACCGAGAATAGATCATCAGCCTCAAATGAGGATAGTATCGCGTGACAACTATTTTCGATAGTTTCCATACTACGAAAGGGTTGGCTCCTCAGCTTCTCAAACACCACAATCGACCCATTGCCTATGAGAGGGAATAGGTTGCATTGGGAAGCCTCCACTGAGGTTTATGGTGGACCTCGTCGCCATCACTTATCTTAAGTGTATACTCAATATTTCCACATGCGTCATCACACGCATTCCCATTAGGAGAAAAATAAACACAGATATCAATTAGGAAAAGTAATATATATATATATATATTTGTCCTAATGTCCTAGACCTTTAAAAGCTAAGAATCTTAAGTTCCTGACAAAAAAGGCTCCCCGGCGGAGTCACCATTTTGTGGTACCTTCCTTATTTAAAGGTTTTTGACCTAAGATCCTAGTGAGGTTAACATTCTTTAGTTTCTACCCAAGAGATGAGAAGAGAACAATACCTAAATGTCCCCAGCAGAGTCGCCATTTTTCTGTGGAAAATGGGGACGATGATGACTAAGGTAAAACAGATCCTCATGAGACTCCCCAGCAGAGTCACCATTTTTCCTCGGTAGTGCTCAGACCAAAGGTTTCAACCAGAGAGATAAGAGGGACAAGATGCCCTGCAGAAGAGGGCCCCACGGTGGGCGCCATTTTTCTATAGCGAGCGATTTTGGACGCGGTTCTTAAGCGCTGTCGCTCTGGGGTACTATAGGTCAATTCATTTTTTATCCTATTGAATCTGATGAAGGAAGGGAAATAGATGTCTCCAATTAACCCTGCTTACATACTGAGTTTAAACAGCTGACTGTCAGTTTACAGATGTTATTGTGGTTGTGGGGCTCTCTCGGCTTATTTTGTTTGGAATGAAATGACGGGACTATTTGTGAGGATGTTAGGACTGATACTTTTCAATTGGTAGGAGGGTACGGGATTTGAATTTTGGTTTATTGTGCTCGCTAAGATTTTTCTTTCAATCTTATGCCTACGTATTCCCGTTTACCAAAACAGGGAAATCAGAGCGATCATAGTTCCTCCTATTCTATGGGAGGAAATGGGTGTTTTGGTGTCTTGTTCAAAGCCCAAGACGTGAAGCGAAAGGTGATATATATCTTGTTCAAAGCCCAAGATGTGAAGCTGAAGGGTTTATTTGTATCTTGTTCAAAGCCCAAGATGTGAAGCTAAAAAGGTGTTGTCTTTAGAGAGAATTTGTCATCTCTAAAGGGGTCAGTTTGTCACAACTGTTGGGTGACTGACTGTAAAGGAGGATTACTTTAACCGGGATACGCGGATCCTAGAAATGCCATAATTTCCTTTATAGGGGGTTTTATCCTGAAGGAGAAGACTTTAACTCAGTGTAGAGCAATGCCATCTTTCCTTAGGAATTTCTCATGCTAAAAGAGGGACAGTGGCATGGATGTAAATAATACAGAGGCTTGCCACTTACAGTGATTAGATGGAAGGAGTTGTTGATGTTTGTGTACTGTGAACGAGGCACAGCTTTGATGCTAAAAGGTTGATTGGCTCAACCTGGGTTTCCTTATACAAAGCCTAAGAGGAGGCTATCGGCCCAACAAGAGGGAGTTTTTATGTGTCTCAATCGAAGCCCGAGAGAGAGGCTAAAAGGGTTGACTCAACAAGAGAGTGCTTTGTATCTGTCTTGTACGAAGCCCAAGACGGAGGCTAAAAATGATTGACTCAACGAGGGAGTCTTTGTATCTCGTACGAAGCCCGAGATGGAGGCTAAAAATGATTGACTCAACGAGGGAGTCTTTGTATCTCGTACGAAGCCCGAGATAGAGGCTAAAATTGATACTGTTTCAGTTAAGTGACAGGTCCAGTTGGTTGGTTAAGAGAAAATAAGTTCTTATATGAGTAATGTTGTACTCATAGATTTGATCGGGGTTATTTCTTGTTTTTTTTTGAAATGGGAAATCCAAAGGGTATTGAGACTATCCAAGTCTACTGGTGTTTTTTCCCTACTTGAGAGGTGCTTGAGAACGTCTTTGGGACTCAAGGGTCTTAGACTGTCCGAGTCTAGATTTTTATCTTTTGTACTACATTTTGAGAAACAGTAGTAGTGTCCATGGTAGAAAGATCTAGACTCTTTGAGAGACTGTTCTATGAAGATGACGAATATCTGTTCCTATACCTCTAGGAGGTCGTCGGGACAATTTGTACGAAGCTCAAGAGGAGGCTGGAAACTTCTAAGAAGCCGATCGGTCCTTGTACGAAGCCCAAGAGGAGGCTATCATTCCCGAAGGAAGAAATCATTATATGAAGCCTGAGACGAGGCTGTGAAGACTTCTAAGAAGCCGATGGGTCCTTGTACTAAGCCTAAGAGGAGGCGGGGGTGCTTTTAGGAAGCCTGTGGGTCCTTGTATAATGCCCAAGAGGAGGCCGATGCTTTTAAGAAGCCTGTGGGTCCCCAAACCCCGAGAAGTTCAAGACATGCCATTCACCGAGAATAGATCAAGCCAGGAAAGTTTGAGAATTTGGAAGAAACTCAAGAGATGCCATTCACGGAGAAAAGATCATCTCTGGGGAGTAGAGTTTCTTTGACAACTTCTAAAGGTGACAGTCTGAGAAAGGGTTCAAAAAGAATCTACCTTTCACATCTCCCCATTGTTTAACCCCAAGAGGAGGGAAGACTGTATCTGGTAATTCTATGGGGATCTGGTTTAGTCTATTTCTAAGAGCGATTGGTACGACTTTACTTAGTTCTAGACGTAGTTGCCGGGGAAACTCTAAATATCTATACTATTGTTACACAGTAGATATGAGTTTATGAAAGAAGACTTACAGTGAACAGCCCCACAATACAGGTATATGTATATGAAGGATGTGAAATAAGACTTACAGTGAAACATCCCCACAATACAGTTATATACATATGAAAACACTTACTCGGTTGTAGTGCTTCCATGCTATTTGGTTAGTTGTTCAACAAAGATTTGGGGCTTACAGCTCAAGGAGAGGCCCAAGGTTTTATCAGTGATCGCACTGTTGAATTTGTACAGAGGGACTTATACAAGTGACTGAGGCCCAAAAATTGTTTTCTGTACAAAGGGATGAGTCTTACACTCTCTCAAGAGGCCCAAGGAAAAGAAAAGAAATGATGAGTCTTACTACTCGAGGGTAGGCCCAAAGTGTATTTTAAGAAAAGAGATGGGGCTTACAACACGAGGGGAGGCCCAGATGGTTTTCAGTTTGAAAATGGCGATCGCGCCGAGATTTTCTTTTAACACAGAGAGGCTTATACAATATCTGAGGCCCAAAAGGTTTTGGTTAAAAGGGGATTGGGTCTTACACTCTATTAGAGGCCCAAAAGTTTTGAATGGGTCTTATAGCTCTAGGAGAGGCCCAGTTGATTTTTTGTTTTTTGAAAAGGCGACGATCGCGCCGTTTGTTTTGACGGTATCGGGACTTATACAATATACTGAGGCCCAAAAATGATTTGGTAAAAAAGGATTGGGTCTTACACTCTATTAGAGGCCCATGAGTGTTTGAAAAAGTTTGATGAGGGTTGAATTAATCAAAAACCCTAATTTCATTTTTTTAAAGGGCATTTTTCAAAGAAAAATCAAGTAAAAAATGATAAAAATATCAAATAAAATCATTAATCATGTTATAAACAATGATTAAGGTTTATGACAAAGTATTTTATCCACATGAATATTTAAAATCATTTTGGTTTTAAAAATCAAGAAAAATAAATCATTTTAAAAGCATTTAAAACAATTTAAAACAATATTTTTGAATATATTAAAAATATATCAAATAATAATATTTTTTGTGATTTTTTGGTGGATTAAAATATTATGGAGTATGAATAAGAAGTGTGTAAAATAGATTTGGAAAATGATAATTTTTGCTATGTAAAAGAATTGGTTGAGTTTTGAAGATAAACTAAGAAAAAGAGGAATGTGATGTCACAACATCACATTCGACATCACTCATGAGTTTTAAAGATAAGAGAAAAAGGGAAGATGTCACAACATCACATTCGACATCAGACAAAAACCAGAACTGCACCTTGATTTTCAACATCTTTTTATCAAACTTCAAACATTCATAACTCTCTCAATTTTTAACGGAATTAAGATCCGGAAGAGCCTATCTTGACCAATTTTTTTTCAAGGAATCCAATGGTATCACTCATACATACTAAAACTTAATGTACATCACACACAAGGTAAAAAACCAGATCTGCACCTTAAGTTTAAAACAACATAAACTCCACATATAAACATGTTAAAGTGCAAACAGTAGGAGGATCATGACATACACATTAAGGACTACATTTTTACTTCAAGATTTGTTCAATATGATGCATGTATGTGGACATCAAAGGAAATCATGATTCAAAGAATTCAAGTTATGAATTTTACCTCTTTTTTTTGGAGATTTTGTGCAACCTACCAAGTGCTTTATTCCAGAAATGATTTGATGCTTTAGACACCTTCAAGTGACCTCTTAGAAGCTTTTAGGATGGTTGGAATCAGCTGGTACCTGCAAAAACACAAACTGTCCCTTTCTTGTAAAAGGGGTTAAAAGTGACCAAAATAGCAACTCCCTCAAATGGTGTTCCAGATGGTGGGAACCATTTGGGACAGTTCAAGGATGATATTTGGAGTGTGTTTGAGGTTTTTATCTGGTTTGGAAAGTGACTGAATCAAGACATGGCTTGAAAAATGCAAAAAAGTCGAATTTTGAGGTTTTGAGAGGTGACTTTGTGATGTTGTGATTACAGGTCACTTTTGATAGTTTGGACAGCTTACATATAATATATATGAGGTGTGTGTGTGATTGGATTGCTTAACAATGCTCTTAAACTCAAAAACTCGAAGTTGCCTTACTAGAGAAGGCATTTTGGCCTAAAGAGAGGGATTTTGAGGAAAGCATCTGTTTGATGGCTTTGGTGTACTCAAACTGAGCATAAATGAGCTCTATTTATAGTAGAGAAAGTTTGTTTTGGGATCCATAATGAATGGCAACTGCAGCAGAGGTTTGTTCAATGTTGGCCAATGAAAATCCAAGTCTCCTCTAGCCATTGACTAGAGGTTAGGGCACAGGCTGTTGGTTCCCTACTTGTTGGAGGAATCTTGACTGAATTCAGTTGTAAATGTTTCAGTCCATGCCACCTCTAAGCATCTATTGAATGCTCCAATCCAAAATTGGAGTCTTGTCCCTCTTTTAGGGATTTTTAGCAATAACATGCTACTTCTTGTTCCAAAGACTTTGGAGGCTTGGCTCAGTGATTGCCCCCTTTAGATTTGATCCTCAGATGTGTTCAAAATGATGACAAGGCTTGGAAATTCGTGTGGCACAAGAAATGTGCAAATCTGTCCTGAAACATGTCTTAAAAATCAGCTGCAGCAAGCCTTGTTGTAAAATCCATAACTTCTTGCTCAAGAATGATATATGGCTGTTTCAGGACTCTATGGAAAGCTGAGATGACATACTTCAACTTTGATGTTCAAGGTTTGGCTTGAATCAACTTGGATCATGGAGAAAAACATCCTTGAAGTTGGGACATTCTTGTTGGAAAAATATTAGTGATGTCATATGCAATGTCAGAACATCAGACATTGAACATTAATAATTCCAAACTTTAATCACTTGTATCTTTTAATCCACTATGATATTTTGAGTTGAAGTGAATTGCATCTTTGATGCTTGTCTTGCATGGTGACAAAGCTTGAAAATTGGGTGGCACAAGAAAAGTGCACAAAATCTGTCCCAAAAAATCAGCTCGAGCAAGGCCTGTTGTGAGGTTCATAACTCCTTTCTCAAGTTGAATTAATGGGAGTTCTTATACATTTTGGAAAGCCCTAATGACATACTTTAACTTATATGTTTGACTTTGGTCTTGGTTCAAGTTGCAAAGTCATCAAAAATGGTCTTGAACTTGTGTAGTCAAATCTGTCCTAAAAGCTGTCATGAAAATTCTGCTTTATCAATGCTTTTTGCAAAAACCATATCTCCCTGCTCGAGTATGCTACAAGGACGTTCTAGGTCTTTCTGGAAAGCTGAGATGATGTACTTCAACTTTCATGTTTGACCCCAGACCTGGTTCAACTTGGATCATGGAGAAAAACATCCTTGAAGTTGGGGCATTCTTGCTGAAAAAATATTAATGATGTCCTATGCAATGTCAGAACATTGGACATTAAGAATTCCCAACTTTGATCACTTATATCTTTCAATCCTTATGATATTTTGAGTTGATTCCTTCTACAATGTTGAAGTATCAAATACCCTCTTTAAAAGTAGCTCTTACTCAAAATCAATGGATGCTTGGATCAATAATTACAACCTTGAAAAGTTGTGCACTTGAACATGATTTTAACTTAGAAAAAATTTCTAAGTTTCTTTCAATTTGATCAATTTTGCAATTTTGCATGTTTTCTTGATTTAAATTTTATCAAATTAAATCATCCATCATATTTTCTTGAGTAATGGCTTGTGAAGCTCATAGTTGACCAAAAAGTCAAACTTTGACTTTCTGCGTCAGTTGACTTTGTATTAGATGAACTTGAGGCTTGATCTACTTGAAATGTCGCACTCTTGTGCTTAATTCTTGATGTGGGAGTCCTCTTGATCCATTCTGGATGTTTGAGAGGTTAGACAAGTTGAATATCATGTCATTCCTTGATTGATCATTTGTCTAAAGGCTCTGAGAGGGTTTGAAACCCTAGTTTGATTGTAGAGAACGCTCACCCATCTTTGGGGAGACTAATGAGGTACAAAGGTACATCCATATTGTGCTGATGATTTGCACCATGATGGGAAATCTTAGTGGTCAAAATTTGGGGTATGACAGTACTGGACCTAAGGTTTTTGATTAGTGTGCTCGCTAAGATTTCATAATCTTATGCCTACGTATTCCTGTTAAATAAAATAGGGAAATCAGAGCAATCGTAGTTCCTCCTATTCTATGGGAGGAAAAAGATGTTTGGTGTCTTGTTCAAAGCCCAAGATTAAAGCTTAAAGGGTATTTGTGTCTTGTTCACAGCCCAAGATTGAAGCTAAAAAGGTTTGATTAAGAGATAATTTGTCATCTCTAAGGGATATATCTCATCTGTTTATCACAGTTGTTGGGTAATGGATTATAAAGGAGAATTACTTTAACTGGAATATATGGAATCCAGCAATGCCATAATTTCCTTTATAGGGGATTTGTCCTGAAGGAGAAAACTTTAACTCAGTGTTGAGCAGTGCCATTTTTCCTTAGGAATCTATCATACTAAGAGAGGGACATTGGCTTAGATGTAAATAATCCAGAGGCTTGCCACTTACAGCAATTATATGAAAGAAGGGGATTTACCAGGATAAGAGATGGACTACAGCTTGGAAATTTGAATCAACAAGTGTGCCACTTATAGCAGTTATCCGAGATTAGGATTTGTTTTGATTTTCTGTTTTGATGTGTGATATACAGAGAAATGTCTTCCTACAGAGAGATTTTTAATTTCCTCTGAGGGGATGTTGGTTTTTGTGTGCCTTGATCAAAGCCCAAGTGAAATTTTGGCCTATGCAGACAGCAGATGTCCTAACACATGTCAAGAAATTGTGCTACATAATCATTTAAACTCAGAGGCGTAACAACTGACTGATACCTTGAATATCAGAACTGCACACTCACAGATGTCACGACATCTGATCCAACATGTTTATCATAAACCTTAACAGAAAACGTAAATCTTCAGAATGATAAAGAACACAACAATTGTTAACCCAGTTCAGTGTAACTCACCTACATCTGGGGGATACCAATCCAGGAAGAAGACTTCACTATTTGTAGAACTGTTACAAAGCTAAACTCCCTTGTTTACAACTTTATACCTAACATCTACCCAATAAACATCTTTACCAAAGCTAAACTCAAATGTTTATAACTCTGATATGAGATACCCCACTCACTTCCCATAATCACCAACTGTGATTTCTACATCATCCCTGTCAATACAGAAATCTGTCAAGCTTTCTTGACAAACAAGCTAACTTGAATTTGCTTAAAAGCTTCATCCAAGAACAATACACAAACCAATACCTCAAGGCTTATGGATCTGTGCGACACCTATATCTGCCACAATGTATCAACTGATACAAAGAGAGACTTACAACCAAGAGAGGCAACGACTCTCAAAACCCTAAACCCTTATTTCTTACGCAAGAACACCAGGTTACAAAAGGCGTACAAAGGCATATGAAATCCTAGGTCTAAGTATTCTATTTATAGTGTCTTTTGCAGTCTTGGGCTTCAATCTTCTGTCCTTGATCCATAATTCACGTTCTGATTGCTTCCATGATTCTTGGAACATACTTTAAATTAGCCTACTATATCAGCTTAAGATGTCAGAACATTCTTTAGGACATCATGTCTTCTACATGTTGGAACACTTCATTCAACGCCTTGTTTTACCAAAAATTTGTTCAAATTTGCAGAGCCTTCAATCTCCCCCTTTTGACAAGTTTTTGGTTAAAACTCCTTTGGTAGAAAAAGAAAGACCGGGCACTTGGTAGATATGATTGGAACCCATCTGAGACTCTTTCTTACCCCTGAAATTCCTAGCTGTATGTTGGTGTACATGAGGAAGAATATGTGACTCTCTCCCCCTCAAACCAATACTTGTCATGAAGGGATAAATCTTCCTCTTGAGGGGCATAAGAGAACCCACAAGATGATCCAGAAAGAGCTTAAGAGGAAACAGTTGTATCATTTGTAACACAGAGTTCACAGAGAATGTAACTCAGATCACAAGACATAACCTGTTTCATAACTCAGATCACAAGTCAGAAAGTGAAAGACTCTGATAGAATGTCAGAACATCTTCTGCAACATTCTTGCGAAACAAGCACCAGAGATGTATGTTGAAAGACTCACCCACACACCCACATCCATTCTCCCATTTTTTAGCCAAAAATTGACAAAATAAGTCAATGCAATTCCATATCCATATGTTACTTATCCAAACACGAATGAACGACATGATGAATCAACCCACAATCTGGAATACCTCAAATAGATGCACTCTTTAAATGCCTAAATGCTTTCTCTAGATAACCACTGTCCAAAGAAGTTACTGCTGAAGAATTCAAAGGAGAAATAAATTTAGGTAGGTAAATTCAGCATTAATAACTGTGCACCACCCCACTAGGATAAGACTGTTCAAACTTTTAAGTGTAACCGTCCAAAAAAAACACTTGTAACAAAACACATGTTACCCATGCATTCTCTTAGGAAGCACTCCCCACCGTTCAAAATAGCCAGTTAGGACCCACCCTCAGATCTTGAATAATATCCTGACATTTTGTCAGTCTTGTTCAGTTTATCTAAATCACAATCACCATCCTCTTGATGAATCCCAAGATAATCATTTTTACCAGAAGAAGAGTAGAACTGGCCAAGATGTTAAGACATTTCTTCAAACATCTCCCAGTTAGCCCCAAAGATACTTTTGTATTGATCAATAACTTCACAATCTTCAGATCAAAGTTTGCAGAGAAAAATAAATTCTCCCAGACTCAACCAATGATTCGTAAGCATCCAATAAGAATCATGTAACTTGCACTGCCAAGTCTCCCCCAACTTGCAACAATACAAAAATGTCAAGACATCCTTCTCGCCATCTCATCCTCCCAGGATAGACACATAATCACAACTTGCTTGACGCACAATACAAATTGGAATTCCAACTGCACCCTAGCAGTAAAACATCTTAGATCTTAGAGCAACTCCCCCTATTTAGGATAACCAGTGCTCCTCCACATAGCACCTAGCGTATGAATGGAAAACACAAGACGCATCTTCATGTCTTCAAGAGCGCACCCTCAGTTCAAGCCACCTGCTGAACACAATCATCAACCCTCTTATTTCTTCTTTTGACAAGAACCAATAATCACTCACATATGATTACCATCATGCTACCCGTGAGAAAATAACATGATAACCATCCTACCATAACAAACTCTTGGATTAAGATCAAAGTCCCATTGATCCCCCTCTTCCTGTAACCATCTATACACCATACAAAATCCTCTTGAATTCTCATGTATAGACCTCCAGCTGCTTGAGGCACAAACCAATTGATTCAGAATGCTTCACATTCCTCAAAGAGACGCACATGGCCCCTTAGTTTGTTATAACGATGTCAGATATCGTATGCATGCTCCTGAACTTCACAACTGCCAAACTGATCCACTACTAGCATGACTTACAGCCAGGGGAAGTATCCCCTTCGCAAGATTTTCCACTGACCTTACCAAGGCCAGCAACAGAGATAAACACCCCATAATCCAAGACAGTCATTCCTTATCATTCTCCCGTATGATAACCTGGAATACTTCTGATTTTCTGGTGAATATCCACTTCTGAACGCATTAGAAACTAGACCTTCATGCAATCAACCCGTGATCCAGTCCAGTCTTCTCCACACCATCCTCTCAAGGCAGTTCTTCTACTTCATCATTCTCCCGTATGACAAAATAAATACTCCTTAGACATGATGTAGCCAACAAGTTCCTAGACCAGAAGTTAAGAATCCTCCACAAAGGATAACCAACCCAAAAATGTTCTAACATCAGTTAGGACATCTTCCACACATCATAGACACCACACACCATGGTTCTTGATATGCTCCACCACTGGACTTACTATCAGCATAGTAATCCAAACTGAAGATCTTCACACAACACTGCACCACCAGCTTGAACAAAGAGAACTTCAGCAACCCAGAGAGAAATAAACTCTCATCCACCAAAAGAAGGTATACTTCCATCCTCAACCCAGAACTTCTTCCACAAGCTCCAAGAGAACGAGAACCTCCTTACGTTTTCAACTAACTACTCTTCTGCACAAGAGCAATCAGTTTCAAGCATCCTGCTTGAATGCACACTGTGAAACCAACCAAATGCCACCTTTTGATTGATCTCAATCTTCTTTAGAATTCCCATAAGATACACTGATCCACCAATGAAATCAGATCTTCAAGTCACATGAACTACTTGCACCATAGCAATACATCTTGGATCCATCAAGCCTCTAGACATGTAACATCTTCCCATCCATAGCTCCCACAAACTGCATGAGATAGACCTTTTTGAAGCATCCATAACTTCCATTCTCCTGTAGATCACAGTATCTTAAACTGATATGCCACATCACCAGCTGAGACTTTGATGATAAGCTAGATGTCAGAATAATCTAATACGACATCCAGCTGCTAAATTCAGCTCCTCCTTCTGCCACTTAGAAGAACCTCTTCCCTTAGAAGAACAAGAGTTTCATGCTCTCATAGACTTGATTCAACAACCAAGTTTGAGTAGACAACCTCCATCCTGCTTTACAACTCCAAAGACTTCACACCTGCCACGTCTGAATCTTCAGAAGATAAGTAGTCCAAGACCACACCATAACCATACCAAAGAATGCAACTTTCCTTAGTAGAGCAGCTGTAGAAAGTCAGAGATAACTGCCACTTAACTTTGACTTCCAAGAAGAGCAAGATCCATGCTCCAAAGCACCTAGATAAAAAATAAACTGATCCAAGTTGTAACCATCAAGATCATGAAGTCTTCATCTTCATCTTCAATAGCATCAAGGTCCAGACCAGTTTCTTGCCAGGAAACTCTCCAGAGAACACATGCTTCTGTCAAACCCGACTGAAGCTCGTTCTTAGGTCAACACCTAAGATTAAACATATGCTAAAGTGTATGCAGTACCCCTCCCATGATTCTGCATAAACTCTGATGATGAGATGTTCCAACATCTTATTGAACATCAGCAATCTTGACTTTCAAGGATAATCAATTAAATACTTATGAACTCCACAAATAGCAATTGATCTTAAATCCTTGTTTAATAACCCTTCTTAACTGTTGTAGTTAAGCTCCACCAGATCACTTTATGAACACTTGTAAAGTATTCAATCTTTTGCAAGTATCTTCTTTGACAAACAGTGTTGAGATACCAAGACTGCCACCTTTGACTCAAGTAACTAAGATTCTCTCTGAATGAACCTTATTTACCTCAACAATTCTTCAATCAGATTGAATCCACCCTTAGGTTAAGAGAGATGAATCCTTCCTTGCTGACTTTGGATGGTGAAAATAAATCACCTTCACTTTCTTCATATTGTGTTTCAAAGAAACACCTTCTAGTCAGAAGAATAACTAGAAGACTCCAGATGCACGATATAGATGCCTTTATGAGTGGACTTGAGAGAATTCTCAAGTATATTTGACAACCTACCCGATCAATAATTTATCAAACTCCCAGAGCAAGAACTTGATAAACTTAAACTCAACTCCTCTCCTCTTCAACTGACTTCAACTGCACCAAGAAACCAAGCTTCCAAGTCCCAAATCAGCATACCAGATATCTACCAATAACTCACTTCATTCCATTGCTCCTGACTTTAGAATAAGAGAAAACAGATATCTTCACATATAGAGGTCGACGATTGAAATCTTCCACCAACTGTCTTCAGTAACAACTCCAGAATCCCATAATTATAGAGCTCTTCCATCAGAAACACATGCAGCGGAACCACCAAGGAACAAATCATGCTTGCCCTAATAAGATGTCTGAACATCTTATAAGACACCCCAATAAGAGAACTAGCCACTTCTCCTGCAGTTGTTGTAGAACCTCCACAGCAACATGAACAACCTCTGGGTTGTTACCTTCGATCCAGAACATCCATCTCATCCATTAATACCCTTGAGTATGTCTGAGTTGATTGATCTGATCTTTAAAACTCCTCCTTGTTTAAACGCCAGAAAGTATCTCCCAAAGATCTCATCCAGAACCATACAGGATGCTTGCTCTAATACCAATTGAAATTCTGGCCTATGCAGACAGCAGATGTCCTAACACATGTCAAGACATTGTGTTACATAATCATTTAAACTCAGAGGCGCAATAGCAGACTGATACCTTGAATATCAGAACTGCACACTCACAGATGTCATGACACCTGATCCAACATGTTTATCATAAACCCTAACAGAAAATGTAAATCTACAGAATGATAAAGAACACAACAATTGTTAACCCAGTTCGGTGCAACTCACCTACATCTAGGGGATACCAATCCAGGAAGAAGACTTCACTATCTGTAGAACTGTTACAAAGTTAAAATCCCCTGTTTACAACTTTATACCTAACATCTACCCAATGAACATCTTTACCAAAGCTAAACTCAAACGTTTATAACTCTGATATGAGATACCCCACTCACTTCCCTTAATCACCAAATGTGATTTCTACATCATCCCTGTCAATACAGAAATCTGTCAAGCTTTCTTGACAAACAAGCTAACTCAGATTTGCTTAAAAGATTCATCCAAGAATAATACACAATCCAATACCTCAAGGCTTATGGATCTGTGCGACACCTATATCTTCCACAATGCATCAACTGATACAAAGGGAGACTTACAACGTAGAGAGGCAACGACTCTCAAAACCCTAAACCCTTGTTTCTTACGCAAGAACACAAGGTTACAAAAGGCGTACAAAGGCATATGAAATCCTAGGTCTAAGTCTTCTATTTATAGTGTCTTCTAAGTCTTAGGCTTCAATCTTCTGTCCTTGATCCATAATCCACGTTCTGATTGCTTCCATGATTCTTGGAACAGACTTAAAATTAGCCTGCTGTATCAGTTTAAGATGTCAGAACATTCATTAGGACATCATGTCTTCTACATGTTAGAACACTTCATTCAACGCCTTGTTTTACCAATAATTTGTTCAAATCTCTAGAGCCTTCACCAAGGTTGAAGCTAAAAGGTTGACTCTACTAGGTGTTTTATTTCTCTTATTCAAAGCCCAATATTGAGGCTGAAAAAAGACTGACTCTTTTAGGGAGATCATTATAAAAAGCCTAAGAGGAGGCTGGAAGGAATTGACTCTTCCGGGGAATATTTTGTCTGTCTTGTACAATGCCCAAGATTGAAGCTAAAAAGGATTGACTCTACTGGTGAGAGGTTATATCTGTCTTGTACAAAGCCCAAGATTGAGGCTAAAAGAAAATTGACTCCACTAGGGAGATTTTATATGTGTTTTGTACAAAGCGCGAGATTGAGGCTAAAAGAGGATTGCCTGACTCAGCTGGAGAATATTTATAGGTGTTTTGTACAAAGCCCAAAATTGAGGCTAAAAGGTGCTGGGGGATAATCATTATACAAAGCCTAAGAGGAGGTTGGTTGGGGAATTTCTTATATGAAGGCTAAGAGGAGGCAAACTTCTGCTGAGGATTATTGAGATCCAGAGACAGGTCTAAAGTGGGGAATCAACTCTTGCTGAGGATTACAGAAGAGTTGAAATATTAGATGCCTTGAGGTTATGATTGAGGGTTTATTGATAGTAATTTATCCCTAGCTGGGGAAATTTAAAGTGAGAGTTTAAAGGTTGAATTTTAAAACCTATAGAGGTTTTAACTCTGCTAGTGATTGATGAAATGATCAGGGTTTTTTCCTATGTTTTTAGGAAACTCGAGGGTTTTTGGAGATCCAAAAGGAGATGAGACTGTCCAAGTCTACTGGTATGAAGAGATTAACTCTTAACTGGAGGATGATCTTTGTATGATGCCCAAGAGAAGGCTGAGACTGTCCAAGTCTGCTTGTATGAAGCCCAAGAGGAGGCTGGTGTTTTAAGGGATGAGAATCAACCCTAAATTGGTCTGATGTTTTGACTCTTTGGAAGACTGCTCTAATAAAGGATGACTAGGTTTTGTCCTATACCCGTAGAAGGTCTTTGGGTCCTTGTACTAAGCCCAAGAGGAGGCATGAGAACTTCTAAGAAGCCTGAGGGTCCTTGTACAAAGCCCAAGAGGAGGCTGGGGATGCTTTTAGGAAGCCTGTGGGTCCAAACTTAAGAAAAGTTCAAAAAAGGTTTCACCGGGAATAATCCTTTCTTTAGTGAACAATTCTAGGGTTTGAAGAAATTCAAGAGAGGTTTCACCGGGAATTAATCCTCTCTGGGGGAAATGAATTTCTTAGACAAATTTCTAGTAGTGACAGTCTTGAGAAAAGTTTCACTGGGAATAATGCCTTTCTTTGTTCCATATTATATAAGCCCAAGAGGAGGCAAGACTGTATCTGAAATATCCTATGGGGAACTAGTTTTGACTGTGTTGAAAGAGTGACCACTGGTTTAATCTAATCCTAGACCTAATTGTCGAGGAAAACTCTAAGCAAGTAATATACAGGCATATATATACAAATGAAATATATACAAGTATGTAAAAGAATGCTGATAGAACTTACAAGTGAGCAAGCTTCCAGTGCTACAGCTGTATGGTTAGTTATTCAATAAATTAAAGAAAGTTTTGATAATAACTATGAATTTGAATCTAAATTAAAAGGGAAAGTTGTTTTGAAAAGAAGATTGGGGCTTATACTCAAGGAGAGGCCTAGATGAAAAACAGTGATCGTACCGTTATTTTGAAAATTGTACCGGGACTTATACAGTGACTGAGGCCCAAATTATTGTTTATGTACAAAAGGGATTGGGTCTTACACTCTATTAGAGGCCCAAATAATGTTTCAAAAAAGAAGAAAAATGGGACTTACAACACAAAGGGAAGGCCCATGATAAATTTGTTTGAAAAGGGCGATCGCGCCGTGATTTTTAAAATCGTATCGGGACTTATACAATGACTGAGGCCCAAATTATTTTATGTACAAGGGGGTTGGGTCTTGCACTCTATTAGAGGCCCAAAGTGATTTAAAAAGAAAAGAGAATGGGGCTTACAAATCAGGGAGAGGCCCAGATGATTTTGATTAAAGGGTGACGATCACACCGAGATTTTTTAACGTACTGGGACTTATACAATGACTGAGGCCCAAAAATATTTTATTTACAAGGGATGGGTCTTACACTCTATTAGATGCCCAAAGTGTTTATGTGAATATTTGTAAGGGTGAAAAATAATCAAAACCCTAACTTGATTTTAAAAAAATGTATTTTAATTGAATAAATTTTAATTAAAATGATCAAAGTTATCAAACATGTGTGAAAAACAAGTTGTGATCTTGGATAAGTATTTGAAAAATCATGTTTCATTCATAGAATGATTTTCAAATCATTTGAATTTGAAAGACCAAGAGAAAGAATTTATTTAAAATGTTTAAAAACAAATAAAAGGAATTCTTTTCAAAAAATTCAAAATATATTAAATAAATAATATCTTTTTAATTTTTTTGTTTAATAAAATACTTTAACATTTTTGTGAATTTTGAAAGAAAGAACCATTCAAAAATGATAAAAAATGAGTGGGAAATTAATTTTGAAAGTTATTAAAAGATGGTGAAGAAAAGTGAAAGAAAACAAGTGTTAAAAAATATGGATGACCCTCCCAAGGCTTGAACCCATGCCCTTTGGGGTGGAGATGTTAAAAGTTTGCCAACTGAGCCACTTGCGTGTGCCTGATAGAGGATGGCAAGTGATGATAATATATGAAAAAACCTTTGAAAATGGTTTAAAAAATAAAACTAAAAGGTCTGGGCGAGGGGGATTCGAACCCCAGGCCCATTGCTCGCCATACACACAAAACCAACTGATCAACCACTGGGGCGCAATGCCAATTCAAATATATAGTGGCAAGTGTATAATATATACTAAAACTAGTTTGATTTCTGAAGAATGGCGCCATGGCCATCTTCTTCCTTGGGCAAACATTAGACTTGCATGAAGCAAGCTCTTTCTCTTGTTTCTCAATCATTTTGCAAGATGTAAAAATGAAACTTAACCAATTTTGGACGAGGAATAGAATGGAATTATTCAATTTCATTTAAATTCAAAGAATCAAGAGATAAAATGTTATAATCAGATGAACCCTAAAAAGTGCAAGAGTTATATGAAATTTTATACACGCATGATAAGTAGCAATTGATTGAGAGAAAATAATCTATGAACATCCATAAATACAATGGTAACTTGAAAACATGTTTATGATGCATGATTCATTGAGTTTGATAGGTTCAGGCTTACCTGTGTAAGAGAAATTTGAATTCTCAGTTGTAGGTGTTTTTGAAGTGTTTGAGTGATCTGGACAGCTTCCTTAGGTGCCAAGGAATGTGTTTGAATGCTTGGAGTGGCTGGAAACTTCTTGGTCTGACCAGCTCGAATCCTTCTGCAGAAGGCTTTTAAACTTGAGCAAATAGGATACCACTTTGTGATTCTGACGTTCCAGATGTTGTTTTAGTGTTTGAATCACTTACATATGATGTATGTGAGGTGTTTGCACCATTGGTTTGGACAGAAATGATCTCTATCTCAAAATCATGTTTTCACATTTCAAACATTTTGAATTTTGGAGGTAAAGAGTGAAATGCAAGAAAACATGTGTGGTAATGTTTCGGGGTGATCTGAATGAGGCAATGTGACCTCTATTTATAGGTGATCAAGTTTTGTCTTGGAGGAATAGTGAATGGCTACAAGATCAGATCACATTCAATGGCTTTAGCTTGGTGGCATTTCTTCTTATGCAAGGCAAACTAGCCCCTCCAAGTAGCAAGGATATGTATTAACCAATACCACATTCCTCAGATGTTTTAATTGTTGTTTAAGCATGAATCTTGACTAAGAAGACCAGCTTTATTGAATGTGCACTGTTGCACATAAATGCACTTTGAATTCCAAGTCTTTGTACAAAGACTCATTATGCCAAAGGATCAATTTTGAAGCATCTTGGCATAATTCTGCAAGTTGGATCAGATATATCATGATCATATTGAATGAATGTGGCATAGTGATCATTATATCCAGACTCAAAATCGTGTAGAGCAAGAAAACATACAAACTGGTTTTCCAAACCAGTTGCAGGAGCATGACTTTGGGCTGCCATATCTCTTGGTTTCCATGGAGATTTTCCATGCTGATGGACTCTTTGAATTGCTAGCAAGATGCATAATAACTTTGATGTTTACATTTGAGATTGATTCATCTTGCAACTAGGTGAAAAAGTTCTCCAAGTTTTGGTGTTTTACCTAAAATCTGTCTTGGACAAAATTTTGTCTAGGCGTTGGAAAAAAGGATATTTTCATGTTTTAGTGATTTTGCTCAATTCATAACTAAAAATCCATGAAGATTTGGAATGAGATGTAGTTGACATATTTGAAGTATGTCAGATGGACTTTCATTTGAGCTTTGAATGGGAGAAAAAGGCCTTGTGGTTTAAGAGTTATGACCTTGCAAAGTTGGTACAAAATCACTTTTATTCCATAACTTAGAAAAATTTTGGTTTCTCATGGTTGCCCCTTTTGCAAGAAACCTCACTTTTCTTGATTTTTCTTAATGAATGATGATCAATACCATACATTAACATTATTTTTGACATAGGGGAACCATATTTGTGAAAAATTCCAAAAAGTCAAACTTGATTTTGGGCACAGTTGACTTTTTGTCATATGAAATCCAAACTGTGTGATTCTTTGTACAATCAAGTTCTTGACCTAATTTAAACCTAATGGATGGATTCCATAGGTATTTTAGGGTGTATTGAATCATGTCCCAAGGTTTGGGAGCATGTCTTGGTCAAAAGTCAAAGCTACATTTGACTTTTTCTTCAAAACCCTAATTGTGGTCCAGATGAAAATGAAACTTGTGAATCAAGCTTCTTGGATAAATCCATTGTTGTAAATGGATCAATGTGGTGTGTTTGAGGTCTTCAAATCATGTCTTGAGGTTTGGGATCATGCCTTGCTCCAAAAGTAAACTTATGGGTGAATTAGGTCAAGAAACCCTAATTCCTGATTTTTTTTTATGAATGTATCCCCTGAGGCTAAATTGACTTGACGATTGGGTTCATGAGGTCCCTTGGAGTGTCTTGGGTTGTGCTTTGAAGCATTGGCTCATGCCCAGATGAAAATTTTCATCTAGAGGCCTTGGTCGACCAAAACCCTAATTTGGTGACACTGGCGATCTTGAGGCTTGATCCACTTGGAATGTTGCAACTTTGTGCTTGATTCTTGATGTGGGGGTCCTCTTGATCCTTTATGGGTGTTTGAGAGGTTACACAAGTTGAAGAACATGTCATTTCTTGATTGATCCTTTGTCTAAGTGCTCTGAGAGGGCTTAAAA
The DNA here is from genome assembly GCA_022829125.1 of Lathyrus tuberosus. Lineage (NCBI taxonomy): Eukaryota > Viridiplantae > Streptophyta > Magnoliopsida > Fabales > Fabaceae > Lathyrus > Lathyrus tuberosus. The sequence continues at coordinate 10,903,428 of JALAZF010000095.1, forward strand.
CCCTAATTCTTGATTGTGGTGAATGCTCAACCATCTTTGAGGAGATTGATGAGGCATGAAGGTACATCTATCTTGTGGCGATGATTATCACAATGATAGGAAATCTTGGTGGTCAAAATTTGGGGTATGACAATGACCAAGCCTCATAGCCTGGTTACTCGACTTTATAAGGCAAGGTATTTCCCTAATAGTGAGTTCCTGGATTCTAACATTGGGCACAATCCTAGTTATGTCTGGTGTATTATATGGAGTTCACGGTTTGTGGTGCGAGAAGGGTATAGATGGAGTATCGGAACAGGAGAAAGTATTTCAGTATGGAGGCAGAAATGGCTTCATGATAGCTCGGCTTTGGTCAATCCTTGGCCAAATTGCCCGAAAGTGGTTAATATCAAAATATCGAACTTATTGAGTCTTAGTGGTAAGAATTGGAATCCGACTTTGATTCATTCTCTTTTAGGGGAAGAAGATGCGTCTAAGGTTTTTAACACTTCGTTATTCGAGTCAGTTCATGAGGATAAGTTAGTCTGGAATCTGGAGAGGAATTGCATATTTTCCATGCGAAGTGCTTATCGTTTCTGTATTAAAGAAGCTATTGATGCTTCCTACCTCAGGGTTGATAATAGGTGGAACTTGATATGGAATCTTAAGATTCCGCCACGAATTAAGAACTTTTTGTGGCGTCTTTGCAGGAATTGTGTGCCTACTAGGATGAGATTGAAGGACAAAGGTTTGGACTATCCATCTAGTTGTGGCGTGTGCGGGGTCGGTGACGAGAATTATTACCATCTGTTTCTCCAATGTTCTAAGAGTATTGAGTGTTGGGAAATAGTGGGTGTTTGGCCTAGGCACCAGCAGTTATTGACTCTTGATGGTGATTTTGCTACTATTATATTTTCCTTCTAGCAGAGTGCTAGTTAAGATCAACAAGCGAGGTTCTCAACTATGATGTTGAGTATCTGGAAATGCAGGAATAACATTGTTTGGAATCATAGTGTTGACTCACCGGATTCCATTTGTCATCGTGCTTCTCACTTATTGGTAGGGTGGAGAGATGCCCAACAGATCATATTGAGTCTCAACTCTCAGCATCAAGAGAAATTTGAATCCAAGTTGAGTAAACCTCCAGCTGGGCGGTTAAAATGCAACATTGATGTTTCCTTCTTAAATAATAAAGTTGGTATAGGTGCTTGCATTCGAGATGATAAAGGGGAGTTTGTGGCTGGCCGGACTATGTGGATATCGCCTACCACTGAAGTTCACGTGGGTGAAGTTTTAGGGCTTTTATACTCAATCAAATGGGTTCATGAGTTAGGATTGGATAATGTGGATTTTGAGTTAGATGCTAAAAGTGTAGTGGATAGTGTGAATCTTCAGAATCCTAATGATTCAGATTTCGGTGCTATCACTAAGGAGTGTAAGTGTTTGTTAGCCCTACTATATAGGAACTCTCATGTTAAGTTCGTTAGGAGACAAGTCAATGAGGTTACTCACGTGTTGGCGCGGACGACTCCATACTTTGTTAGTTTCCATATTTTCAATGATATTGTTCCAACATGTATCGAAAATATTATTATTAATGAAATGTTATAAGTTTTCTAGAAAAAAAAAAAAAGTCTTTGGAGCATAATAATGTTTACATACATATATGTATAAGTCATACAAGAATTAACAATATTGCCATTCATTGCAATCACAAATTCACAATGACTAACATAACTAATAATAATGATAATAAAATCCTTTAAATTTTGAGATTTGTACAAAGAAACAAAATATATATAATATGAACCTAGCTAAAAGATAAGCTATACATATAACTCGACGATCATGGACTATAGAAAGAAGGACCACATTTGCATTTCCAGCTCTCAGGTTCATAATTTGCATACTCAAGTCTCAAATGACTTCTCCTACTGCTTTTACTTGGAACTTGAATTGCTTCACATGGTTTGCATCCATAACATTTATGCTCACAGCTTGGTGGACTTGACCCTATCATGATGTTACTCATCCCTATATTCTCAGACTTTATACTTTCTCTTACCTTCATTTGCATAAACCATGTTAGTTACTAGTAATTAATTATGATTATGATTGTGGTCTAATAATACAATGCATCGAAATTTACATAATGTTAGAATACTCACCTTTTTTGACTCTATGGCTTGGTATGGTGCTGGTGCTGGTGCTGGTGCATGTTTTGGGTCTGATATATTAATGAAACATATATAAGTAGTGTACTTCGAAAAATACTACTGTAATTAAGATCTATGTACCATAATTAAGATCTAAGTTGAAAAGAGAAATACTAAAAATGATTGGTGTGAGGGTTAAATAACTAACCTTTATGGGACATTGCATCAGTTGAAAGAAAGGGTCTTTTAGCTAGAGAAACACAACTCAGTAGATTCATAGCTAGCATAAAATAGAATAATCTTCCTTTCATGATGAATCAAATGATGATAGTGATGAAGATGCAACAAGGTGTGATGATTATTGCTGAATTCTTTGAGAGAGGGAAGAGGCTTATAAGAGATGAGAAAGTTGTTATTCCCAAAAAGATGACACTCTTTGAGATTTTGCTTTAGAAACACACAAGTGATTCTGGTAGTTTCTTGTTACACACTGATCAACAAGTTTCACTTATTCATTTGACAACTCCTAAGACCAGTCTGTTCAGTTTTTCCACTACCTATAAGGTTAGATTACTTGCTTACCTTTCAATACTCTCTCTCTCTCTCTCAAATCAACCTAAAAGGGTGCTGCTATATATGGTTCTCTATTTGTTCAGAATAACAGCACCCATTTTCAGTCTACACATACCTATAATTATTATCTTATAGTACTATACTATTTTCAAATTATTTAAATTAATTAAATAACCGATGTATTTGGTCGAACGAACCAGACCACATACATCGGTTACTTGTTTGTAAGAGTGAAGTACTAACATATAAATATTTTTAAAATATCTTTTGAGACCTAGACTGCAGAGTCTTTATCTTATAGTTACTGTCATTACCATATTCAAATTGATATGGCACACAGCTAGAGTGTCAGTTTTATGAAATGAAAAGCAAATAGAGCATCATCTTGTGATATATGTAATGAATGAGTTTGTTATTAGTAGTGGAATAGTATTAAATGTTTTTTGTACTATTAGGGTCAGCTTTTTTTGAGTTGGTTGTTGTTGGGGAACAGGTAAGTTATCATTACCAATATCAGATTTCAGCCATTCATTTTCTTATGGAATTTAATTTGGGTGTGTATGATCTGAAAATCTGGTGCATGATATTCTCGCCTTCAATGAGTAGCTGATACTTTATTATGGTACTATATTTGGAGTGTTTTACACTGCTTCTATGGAAAGTGACAAGAAAATGAGAGAAAATATGTAGATATAGGAATTGGGGTGTCAATAAAAGAGAGAGTGATGATTAAATTTTGTCCGTCATAAAAATAATCTTGTTAATGTAGCAAAGAAAAAAAAAGTACCATTTAGATTCTTATTAATTAAAACTATGCTGTTCTTCATAGTTCATATGTTGGTGTCAAAAAATGCTCAACTTTTGTAGTGAGTCTTCTAGTACTCCATTAATTTAATGTCTACTCTTGGATCTACTCGATCACAATTCATTTAGATATTTGTGTCTAATTTGCTATTGTTGGTTGGACAATGCTTTAGAATTTTAGTTTGTTTTAAATTTTTAAGTTGTAATTGTGGGTATTTTTTTATATTATATTGTTAATTCCTATGTTAAGGGTATGAGGTTTTCATCACCGTTTAGTGGTGCACCCATATGTGTTTTGAATTTTAAAGTTTAAATAATGTGGTATTGTTTAATGGTTAAGTAAAAGCAATTAAGAATAGTGAATAACCATAAAAAGTCTAGGAATAGATTTTTGATTGAGAATATGAATACAAAAAGTTTTAGAAGGGGTTGAATAGACCTTTATTCTCTTAAGACAATTTGAAAAAAAAAAAAAGGTCTCATAAACGAAATCAGAGATTTTAAGAAGCGCGAAAGCAAAATACAAAACACGAGAGCTTGGGAGCATCTCAATGAATCAAGCCACATGAAATGATACATAAGGTTACCATGAGATTGATTGTTTCTAGTACAAGTTACTTACAAGACAATCAAAGTCGATTTAGACGAAGCAATTTAAAAATACGCTACTCAGATGTTCTTAACAATGCATAATTGGCTCCATGATGATTCCATAAGATTGATACACTGCATACCTAAGCTTATACATTAAATCGTTATAAGCACGGTCTAACCTATATGATATACAATGAATGCAATCATGCAATGATGCAACAACAAATATGAATGAATGCTTGCAAAATAAGAGAGACGGGAAAGGAAAAGATACACAGAGAAATATAGTGTTGTTGCATTCGTCCTCACTTTGCCTACTACACTCTTCAATGGATGATGTCATCAAAACATAATCACGGTCGTCCACTATTTTGATAAAATTGATTACAACATTTTGATTACAAAGAACTATCATACGATAATTCCCTCTATTGATGCAAATACTAAATTTCTAACAAAAATAAGATCCCTCAATATCCTGATCCTATAACCTCATTATCCACAATAACCTGCTCCAAGTATTTGTGTGTGGCGATCCCCCTGATCCCACCAATTTCTTGTCTAAGTGATTGACATTAACTGAGCTTATATTGGACAACTCCCAACTTTGTCTGCAAGCAATCTTTCTCCAACACTACCAAAGAAGGATAAATTCCAACTCCGCATTACAGACTGTTGATAGTTTATCTCGCCAAAGTCTTCCTTGAAGTATATTGGAAACTATTTTCTTGATAGATAACAAATCAATATCAAACTGCATTCAAGAAACGATACCTGCACCTGTTACACAACAACCAGCTTCACACAATAATATTAGATACCCTAATGTACCACTAGTCTCCCATAACACTCAATCTTTAGTGGAAGGATTCAGAATCAAAGGAAAAAGACTAAGGATGGAAATGATTAACAGTGCCAGATAATCTCAAGAGCTTGATCAATCACAACAAGATTGATCAACTCACTCTCTAATTCGCACAAAGACAACAACAAAATTGCACAAGAACAAGATGCAACAAAAAAGAAAATGAATTTACATGGATTCAATATCAAGAAGTTAGTTTTGGAGTAGAAGAGAGAAACATGATGTAAGGATGAACACACTAAGAAGAGAAGACAAAAATCACATTTTTGCCTCTATGGATTCCACCATAGGTTTCACACACTTGTTACTTTCACCAAAAGAAATACGTATTTAAATAAGAGATGAAAATTTGGATTTTCTTTCGTGATTCGAATCAAGAAGGATTTATGATTGGAATCAATCTGAACATGCTCAAAAGGGGCGTTTTTCAAAGCTCATGATTCGAATCATGATTTTCACTTGATGTGAATCAAATGAGGTTATGATTCGAATCATGTTCAATTTGTGATCCGAATCATTTGGTCTAGAGGTGAATTCTAATTTTCAAAGGTGAGTGATTTGAATTAGAGATAACACATGACTTGAATCAGATACCAAAATATCCAAATTTAAATGTTCTAACTTGTGCTTTAAGCTGCGCCCGTGGAAATGACAAAAGAGCAATTTCATGGGCTTAAAATGAAATACTAACAAGGATCAAAGGTATTCAATTTATGAAATGTAGAGGGTTCTCAGTGGTACAAATTAATAGTATCTGAAGAGATTATAATCAAATATAAATGATATAAGCGTACTAGCACACAAACGAAATAAAATTTCAAATTAAAAATACGCAATTCTATTTATATCAATCAATAATTGAATTGCAAAAACATCAAAACACACAAATGATACTCAAAACATCAAAACACACAAATGATACTCAAAGCATATAAATGATACCAAATGATACTTTGTGCTTTCAGTCTCTCCCGTTTTGATGTTTGGAGAATATGTGAGATTATTGTTGATGAATTAATCCAAAGCGATAATTGGAATTTCATGAAGCATAATCAATATGGTGACTAGCGTACACTACTTTCTTTGAGTCGTAAAAGGTTTAAAGCTCCCCCTGCATTAAACACTTAATGCGCGTAAGTATCAACAATATCTCAACCATTTCTCCCCCTTTGTCAAATATAAAAAAGCAGAGAAATAGAAAGAAAAAAGAACGCACATATGAATCCAAGATAGTACAAAAGCCAAACTAAGAAATGTTATAATTAGTGAATCACAAACATGCACCATACAAATCACATACGAATTAACGTAAATACGTAATTTGAAAGAAATATCAAGACAAGGATAACAATAGAGTGAATATCAGAGATACCAAATATACGTGAATTAAAACCATAGTATTCACAAGGTATATTAATCAATATATGATCAATTAGATCACAAAATATGTATCTAAACCAAAAAACATAATTAAAACTAGACATGCTAAATGTTCTGAAAATGCATGAAATGAGATATCATGGTAGATCAGTAGGAAAATAATCAGAGGAAATAGGAGGTGCGGCAGTAGTGTCTTTAGGAACTGGAATGGAGACGTTTGCTATAGCAGTGTCATGATGAAAAATGAAGTTGTTACTACCAAAGTAATCAAGAGATACCTTCAAGGCTTCAATCTGAGCAGTCACACAACCTTCAGAAGCTTGAATCTCCTCTTTCACCTCAGCCTTCAACTATGTCCTCATCCTGGACCTGCTATCCTTACTAACATGACAAAGTGCATCAATGTGTGCCATGATCCTATCTTCTCTAATCTGATTATCATCTAGCAACTTATGAAGCATATTGTCACACCCTAATTTTTAACCCTAAGATTCCACCTAATTTGCATCATTTTGCATAGCATACATCATCTCATGTGTGTGTTTTTATTTATTCACTAATCCTCTTAAATTCAAGAACATGTGCTTTGGTTGTGTTTTGATAATAGTTAGGGTTTTGCTCTCAAGGAGCTCAAGGTTTGACCAGTAAAAGAATTGTGGGATTTTCAACATCTCAAGCCCTAACTCATCCAATATTGTTCAAAGGTTATACGTCATCAATAATCAAGTGCAAAGTTCCATTGGATCAAGGTCAATAGGTCTCAAGTCATCAGATACACCCAAATTAGGAGTTTTGACCTGATTTAGTCCTTGGTTGACTTTTGAAGTAAGGCATGATCCAATACCTCAAAACATGTTTCAAGGACCTCAAATGCATCATATTAGCCCATTTTTGTTATTAAATTGAGTCAAGAAGTGTGATTCATAAGCAATGGAAGAATTCAAATTCATCAGCTGAAAAGTCAATTGTGATCAAAATTGAGTTTGACTTTCATAATTTTTGGTCGAACATGGATTTCTCAAGTAAAAGATCATGAAGACATGTGATTTGGATCATGATCAATCAAGAAAATCAAGGAAGACATCAAAGAATCAAGATTTGTGAAAATTAGGGTTTCATGATTTTTTCTAAGTTATGGAATTCAATGATTTTTACTCAACTTGCCAAGCCCATAACTTCCTCACCAAGTAACCATTTTCTTTGCTCCAAAGACCAAATTGAAGAGCTTGTTCCATACTACAACTTTGTCCTTGAGGATGATTTCCCAAAAAATGTATGAATTGAGAGATATGAAGCCATGAAGTTGGAGGTTCAATACTTTTGGAACCTAAACACTTAGAAAAATTCTTAACCAAAATCTGCCTTGTCTTGGAGCCAACTTTGAGGCCATTTTTCACCATGATCCCAATTGATTCAAGAAAAACTAAAAACATGAAAATTGTTGAGGATGTTTCAAGCTTTCCAAAGAGTCCAAGAACACAATTTTATCATGTTTGAGCTAGAAGTTTCGAAGACATGAAGTTGGTCATTCCGAGCTGAATTTTAGGTCATTTCCATGGCAAGTTCATGATCAAATCCAATGCCTATGCTGCATAATCTTGCTTTGCAGGCTACTTTTCTTCACAATCTTGCTATGATCAGAACATTACATAAGCCCTTAGTGCATTACACAAGGAGTTAGAGCATTGTCCAAGTTTTATGCCATTTATGGGAAGTTTACTTAAAGCATTATGCCTATTTTGATAAAGTTTGCTTTTTCCAACCACTTGTGCCTCCAAGCTACTGCATCAGAACAAGAACAAATATCCATGCTCAGAAGCAACATCTAGATAAAAAAAAAAAACCTATATCCTCTAAATCACTCAAGCTTTTCATCATGATCCATGGTACTTTCTTGTGCAAATCCAACCAAAGCCTCCAAACCAGAATTTCTTTGGAACTAAACATAATTGCTGCAAGCCTCTTGAATCCTCTATAGAGGATCACACCTCAGAACCAAGGACATTGAGAAAAACCATTGAAAACCACCTTCACACCAGAATTTGCAAAGAGACCTCCATTACACCAAAAACTCCATTTTTCACAAACTTGACCAAAACACTCCATAATCATAAAATCATCAAACCACCCACCCACACACACCATAAAACACATAAGAAAGGTGTTCAAACCATCATCTTCATCAAAAACTCTCAGAATCAAAAAGTCAACCTTCAACGCTCATTTTGTTGTCTTTTTGTACAAAACACCACAACTCTCCATATAATCCATTTCTAATCCATCTAAGCCTTCCAAAATCCTCCATAAACATGTCTTGAACTGTTCCAAGGGCCATTTCACGGCTATAACACCATTTCATTTGAGTTCAAGTTTGCATTGTTCATTTTAGCAAGAGGATTGAAGTTGACTTGTTGAAGTTGTTCCAATACAAAGTGAGCATTCCAAATGCATCTGAGGGGATTATAGAAGCGATTTGGATCATTATACAACTTCTGTAACCAGTAGAAGAAGGAATTGGACCTTGCTCTAATAGGTAATTGTATTCTAACTTGGAACTATGTGATTCTCTTGCCATACTCATTCATTTTAATTACCAATGTGTTTGCCATTATATGAAGATCATTTACCCTCTATCAATTGGTTTGAATCATTACTAGGAGTGATTTCATTGTTATTTTTTGGTTTAGGTTTTGTTCTAGTTATGGAATGATAATTTCTTGTGTGATAAAAAATAACACAACCAAGTGATACCATCTTAATCCTCATGAAAAATCACACAACTTTCATTTTTACATCATTCAATTTCATTAAGTTTTGAGCAAGTTGTCAGTTGTGGAAATTTTGAAAATGATTTTTGAAACTTTATGGCCTGCTTGCTTCAACTCACAACTCCTAGAGGTCGACGCATACTGATTTGAAAATGGTTGAGAATTTTTTTACTATGCATGCGTCGACGCATGGCTCTCATGTAGGTCGACGCATACTGAATGAAAATGATTGAGAACTTTCTGATATGCATGTTTCAACGCATGACTCCCGTATAGATCTACGCATAGACCTCTTTTTGTGCAGTTTTGCATTCTATCTTGCTGAGGTCGACTCACAACCCCTACAGGTCGACCTCTCGCATGTATCTACCCATTTTTGGTTGTTTTTGTGTTTCTTTAGAACTTCTCATGTTTATTGTGAATTATTTCTCGAACCAAATGGTCCATAATTATTTGTGTGTTTATGCCATGTCATGCCAAGACTTATATCATGTTTAAGTGAGTTAACTATGTTGTTACCTTTTAGGATCAGGTCTTGCCTTCACTTATGTTCTTATAACCCTTGTGACCTTTGTTGATGTTTGTATACTCATAATGTTTATTTGTTTCCAAGAACTTTCTTCACAAACTTTACATTGTTAAGCGTGTTTCTCTTGTCTTGTGTTTGTCTATAGGATGTTCCTTGTGATATTATGTAGACCTATATTATGTCTTGTTCATGTTCATCATGTCTAAACCATGTTAATGTTTTGTGCATGAAGTTTATCAATTCAATGCATACTTATGTGATCTTTGTTATCCATTTCCAAGGGAAGTGCTTGTTGTTGACCTCATGGTCATTTGCATTTGCATTTTCATCCTTGCATCTTCTTGTATATACCTCTCTTTGTAATCCTAGAACTTGTTATCCCTTACGAAGTCTCCCTTAGGATTACCCTTTAACTTAGACATCTTCAATTAGGGTCCCCCCTTTACAAACTCAAAACCGTTTTCATAAAAAAAATTGGCCTTAGTTCATTGATTTTTTTTCAAACTCTTTTCTCAATCAAATGCTTCAAAACACATTAAGCATATTCAAACATCTTTCACAAAAACAATAAAAAAAAAATTTCTTCTCATCTCCTCAATCAATCTCAATTAGTAAACAAACAAATAACACAATACAACAAGAGGTTCCTATAGAGTACTATATATACTTAGGATGCTAATACCCTCCCTTAGTATAACCAACCCCCGAACCTTAGATTATCTGTATTGCTTTGTTTTGCATTGCATGTTTATGGGTTATTTTTTCTTTACCTTTTCCCTTGGATAAATTAAAGATCGGTGGTGAATTAAGATTTGTGAAGCCTAGTTAACTCAATAGCTATGGTCTCTGATTCTCACCGTGACACATATCATCAAGAAGTGTCTTCACATCAGCAAATGCAGAAGAAGTAACACCAACACCAATATTAGATGGACCAGCAAACTGAGAAGCTTCTTTCACCAGTTGTACAATCTTGTCATCATAGATTTTCCTACCAGAATCCTTGAGATAGTAATAGTCACCATTCGAGTCCCTGTAGTACCTCATTTTTGAAACACCACCATAATCAAGAATCTTTGGAGATTCAGTTAGTTCCTCTTCTTTGCACATGATTCCATTCAACTCAAGAATCATTTGGACTAAAGAAGAGTGAAAAAGTGGTCTTTTGAATTATCCATGCACTGAATCATTCATTCAATGATAAACCTCGCCTAATTATCTCTGCCCTTATTAGTAAGACCCCACATTAGATAAAGGTCACTATCATCAGCTCTACTCCAATTTCCTGGTTTCCTGGAAAGAATTTTAACAACAACCCAATGCAGTAAACAGATATTAAACTTGACTTGGCTTAGGCCAAAGTTTGACATTTCCAGATTTTCACATATTTATTTGGAGATGGGGAGAACAAAGGAAAATTTATCATATCTTGAACTCTTTGCAACAGACATATCAAACCCAGTAGAAGATAAACCAAAATACTTAGTAAAATCCGAGTAGTTAAACTAAACAATCTTATCTTTAAACCTACTTTCAAGCCCAGTAGTAGTAAGTTCCAAGTTGCAATAAAAAGATTTAACATAATTGGGATTATACTTTCTTTTCATACCAATAAGCTTCAACAAATTATAATCAGCAAAAGGTTTCAAAAACTTAGCCCTCAGTCCTAGTTCAGTAGATGAGTCAACATAGTACTCAGGATCGACTAATGATTTATAAACTTTTCTTCATACCTTTGTAAACTATCCTCAAGAAGTAAATGAATAAACTTGCTACACAAAAATGGAAAAGAATAATTTGAAGAACCTAAATCAGATGATGCTTTGGACTTCTTGTTCAGAACCCCATCCATAATTGATTTGCTTACTTAAACCTTCGTTCTAGCCTTCTTTAGAATTAGAGATGGATATGAGATAGAGGTAGAGACTTGTCTCTTCCATTTTTTATTTTCAAACCTTCCCTTGTAACCAGGTTCATGGGCCACGATGATGATAAAGATAAGAGATAGTAGATGATGATGATGATGATGATGATGATGGACTGATCATATGATGTTTCATGATTTCATGATTTTATAAATTTTGCTTAAAAGGTTTTGCAAAGTTTGGTTTAAAAAGATGAAAGATGTAATATATTTGAAAAAGTGAAAACTGAATTGAAATGGGTCAGAACGTGAGTCTCCAGTTCTTGATTTGAATCACGTTCAAAAATTGATTTGAATCATTTTGAACAGCCCCAAGTCTCTGTCAAATGATTTAAATCACAAGTTTAGTTGAGAAATGATTGATTCGAATCAAATTGAACAACCTCAAATATCATATATTTGATTCAAATCATGAGTTTAATTAAAAAGCTGTGATTCGAACCACAGAGTGAGAATTTCAGAAAAATTTGAAAATTGAGACTTTTCAAAAGTTTGATCCACTAAAAATGAAAATACCTTTTAATGCTCATGTAAATCATTTTTAATGTTATGTATGAATTTAAAATAGTTGAGCAATTTATAATACAAATGTTCAAAAGAATTTTAATGCAAATGCATTTGATGTGGATGCAAAAATACTTTAATGCGCAAAATGAATGATGATGCGTGAATGTATGAAAGATACAAATGAATGCAATGAATAAACAACATAAAATTTAAACTAATGCATTGAACGATGAAGTAATTAAGGCATGAAATACGCAAATATAGCACATACACAACAACATATAAATCACACAACACATTTAGGCAATAGAATAATTACTCCTATGCATACTCAAAAGAAATAAATGAGGGTTGGAATGATTTAACCAATTTAGACGATCTAGGTTTAACTTGTTGCATACTATACTGATTAGAAATGAACAACAAGAATAACATAAGCTTTAAAATCATAACCAATCAAATAAGAATTAGATAGAAATCATATTGCACGTCTGATGAATATTATCAGACTCTCGTTCATAAAGCTTCAGAGGAACTTTGAAACAACAACATTCTGATTATTAGTGATTGACACAACTTGTCAACCCTAAATTACTGATTCAACTCTTTGACAATTGATTAGCACTTCAAGTATATTCCTTGAATCTTTTGTAATTTTAGAAACTTCGGATAATCATTACCAATAGCCATAAATCAGCCTTCATCTTCTTTTTATGACGACCTTGGAAGACTAGGTCACTTAGAAGATGCTTTTATTTTCTTCTCCTTTTCTCATAAGATTTTCACGTATATGGTTGTGTGAATGCATGACTTTTTGAATTAGGATCAATCCATAACAACCTTTGAGAAATAGTTTAAAAAACATACTTCACATATCTCAGAGAAATTGTTTGTTCAATCCTGGATGAATCAAAATTTAGCAAACATCTCAAATAAAATTAATGCTTGAAGAATATTCTACTAAGGTTTTACTTTGAATTAATTTATGTAATACATTACAACGTATAATCAAATACAAGTAAATCAATGTAGTTTCATTTGGATTTATTGAACAACATAAGCTTACAAACAATTTGAAAATTTTGTCTAGGGTCAAAGAAACCATATTCTCAATTTTTGGAGTCACTAGACTTTGATAAAAAGCCCGACTCTGATACCAATTTTTGGATGCGAATATGGATACAAAAAGGTCTAGAGGGTGTTGGATGCAGAATAGGGCAAGCAAGCAAAAATATTTATTTTCGGAAGAATTCCCTCCGGGATTTATGTCGTGTCCACAGAGATCGGTTCGAGGGAAAGAATGACGTTCGACAATCTCTCGCGTTAATGAGTTTGGATTAAATGGTTTCAAACAAGAAAATAGAAAAGTAAATATTCAAAACATAAAAAGAATACATTCTTTGAAGAGAAGAAACCTATCAAGCATGAATATACACTACTCAGAACAAACGTAAACCTATCGATCGGTCGCATTCAACATACAATACTCATCAAAATCATCACGTATCGCTCACAACAAAGGTTATGTCTAACGCACAGTTGAGAGAGCAACCGTATTACTCTCGTCGAAGCTCTTGCGCACGACGCCTCGAAACACGGAAGACATTAAGTTCCGACACCATAAAGATTATTATCTAAATCTATCTCTAGAGTCTAGACAATAGATATCCATCCTTAATCAAGATTCATGATGTTTATCTCTAACACAACACAAATCCAAACATAAATGCAAAAAGATCAAGGAAAACATCGATAATGATTTGTAAAGCATATATATTATACAACCATGATCAATACATGTACATAGGTTTAGAGTAACAATACAAACATAACCCACAAAATAGAGAAATACATAGAGAAGAAATGGAGAAAAACCAAACATCTCAAAAGTTGTCGGCTCCGATTGATGAAGGATTCGACTCCGGATCATCCTAATTCATGCTCCAATGTGTTTTCTAGCCTAATTCTACTCAAAAAATGCAATTGGATGGATTTGGAACTAAAAATATCAAACCCATAACTAAAAAATGATAAAAAATGGCTTAAATGGGCAATTCTGCATTTCCAGGTTCGCCTAGCGAGTCCCCGTTCGCTAGGCGAACGTAAACCGCCTTTCTGTTGAGTTTTTTCACGATTCTGGAACTTTCTGTTCGCCCCGGTTCGCCTAGCGAACAAGCTAGCGAGTGTTCGCTACGGGGGCTCGCCTAGCGAGTATGACAGAAAACCAGAATTTGTTTTCTTCATAACTCATGAACCGTAACTCCGATTGACGCACGGTTTGAAGCGTTGGAAAGCTTATTCAATGCTCTTTATGAATATGGAAATATCCCATTGCTGGAACACCTACAAAAATAAATGAAAATCGATTAAACTCAATGATATTTACACGATAACGCACTATACACCGAAAACGTAAAGTAAACGTAATTACACACAAAGTGGGTTTTATTCGCACGATATTTACCAAAAAGAATCGATAAGTGCAACAAAACATATATACAAAAATAGGTACAATTTGCACTTATCAAACTCTCCCCAACTTACCTACTTGTTTGTCCACAAACAAAAATCAAACAAACTTGAAAATGCAAAAGCGATATCCAAAGAAAGACGAATCAACAGGTTTTGAAAAACGGAAACGAATGAATGGTTCAAATGACAACGGTACACACAAAAAGTAAATACTTACCACTAAACTGCAACGATAACATAGTCACGAAACAAAAGCAAAGTACACAAGTCATGCCAAAAATTCTAAAACAACACAAGTTCCAAAGTGAATCACACCTAGCAAAAATAATCATCGGTAGATGAAAAACACAAAATGAGGTTCTTTACACTCACACAACACTCATGCAAACAAAAGACTAAATTATGCATACATCCACAAATTCACATTGAAAATATAAAGGCAAGAATCACAAGGGCTTTTCAAGGTTGTAGCGTGGTCGGGTAAACAAACAAGGGGCAATTTCTAAAGGTAATTGAAACAAAAACTTGCCTAAACCTAAGGGAGTGAAAACTCACAAAGATTCACACACAAAATTTCAATCAACTTCTTCCAAAATCCCAAGTGCTACACAACACACCATACTTATTTAGCACAATTATTGAAACTCTTTTTGTTTCCTTTTTCAAGGATTTTTCTTTTTTCTTTCTTTTTCACTTTTTTCTTTTCTTTTCTTTGTCATATTTTTCTCTTTTTTCTTTTCTTTTTCAATCCTCATAGAATCCAACCAATGAGTAACACAATCATCCTCTCCCCAACTTGAATTCAACCGCACCATCATGTGAATACTCCCTACTTTCTAAGGCAAGGAAAAAATTCATACAACAACACAAAAAGTTGAGGGCTTAAGTAAAAACAACAATCAAGATCCACACAAAAATATGAATTTGACACTCATAGACAAGCATCAAGCTCAAACAACATGGATAATGACCAAAGGCTCAAAGGGGTTACAAATGATCACACACTCACAAGGTGAATTGACTATTTGGCTAAGGTAGTTGTGCTCAAAATGAAACAATTGCCTTGATCACTTTCATGCATTCATATAAACAACACAAACAACAGATTCAACATAATAAAATCCAGTAAAACAAGAATGTCGGTACTCCGAGCATATATGAGCAATGGAAAGCCACCTCACAAAAAGGTTGAGAACTAAAGTGATTCACAATAAGAACAAGTATACAAAAGAATGAATGGCATGGAAGTTTGTAAAAAGCCTAAGTATCATGAATATGCTAAAGTATAGAAAGCGATAAATACATACCTCAGACGTGTACAAAACTTACAAAGATCATTACCACGCATTCGCAAGTTGAAACGAACCAACTTGGAAAATCACAACAGCATCCTCAAGTAAGTCAATCAAAATCTGTGAGCAAACATCAACCAAAATCTTAGCAGCCTTCACCTAGCGAAGGAATCATTCGCGACGCGAGCCTTCGCTACATCCTTCGCCCCAGCGAAGTTTGTGGGTTTTCAAAAGTGAAAGTTTCTGCCACCCCCTCGCTGGCACCTTCGCCTCGCGAACACATCAGCGAGCATTCGCTGGCTCCCTCGCCCATCGAATTTACCCAGTTTTCCTACTGAAGGTTTTTGCATACTTTCTGCCACTCCCTCGCTGGCACCTTCGCAACGTTCGCGAGGCGAACCTTCGCTGGTGACTTCGCCAGAACTCGCTTAGCGAGAACAAGAATTATTAATATAAACAAACGAAAAGAAAGGGAGAAATTTCATTAAACAAGTTGTAAAGTGAAGATTTGAGAAGTTTACGAAAAATCCGAGTACAACTTGTTTAATGAAAGTTCACCACACAACCAAAGAAAATAATACAACATGCTTGTTTTACGTCGTAAGCTCGACACCTTTACATTGCTTAGCTAGCAAACTCACTTCCTTCATGCCATAGTGATGCCTCACCGCGCAAACCAAAAGCAAGTACCCTAACCAAACACTTGAACAAACGTTAAAAGAAACAAAAATGTACAAGTATCAGCATAGACAAGTGAAAATATACAAAATATACGATATCTACAAAACTCAAAAACAAAGAAACTATCGCAATGCGATTCAATATCAAAACCAATCCCCGGCAACGGCGCCATTTTGTTGGATGCAGAATAGGGCAAGCAAGCAAAAATATTTATTTTCGGAAGAATTCCCTCCGGGATTTATGTCGTGTCCACAGAGATCGGTTCGAGGGAAAGAATGTCGTTCGACAATCTCTCGCGTTAATGAGTTTGGATTAAATGGTTTCAAACAAGAAAATAGAAAAGTAAATATTAAAACATAAAAAGAATACATTCTTTGAAGAGAAGAAACCTATCAAGCATGAATATACACTACTCAGAACAAACGTAAACCTATCGATCGGTCGCATTCAACATACAATACTCATCAAAATCATCACGTATCGCTCACAACAAAGGTTATGTCTAACGCACAGTTGAGAGAGCAACCGTATTACTCTCGTCGACGCTCTCGCGCACGACGCCTCGAAACACGGAAGACATTAAGTTCCGACACCATAAAGATTATTATCTAAATCTATCTCTAGAGTCTAGACAATAGATATCCATCCTTAATCAAGATTCATGATGTTTATCTCTAACACAACACAAATCCAAACATAAATGCAAAAAGATCAAGGAAAACATCGATAATGATTTGTAAAGCATATATATTATACAACCATGATCAATACATGTACATAGGTTTAGAGTAACAATACAAACATAACCCACAAAATAGAGAAATACATAGAGAAGAAATGGAGAAAAACCAAACATCTCAAAAGTTGTCGGCTCCGATTGATGAAGGATTCGACTCCGGATCATCCTAATTCATGCTCCAATGTGTTTTCTAGCCTAAATCTACTCAAAAAATGCTATTGGATGGATTTGGAACTAAAAATATCAAACCCATAACTAAAAAATGATGAAAAATGGCTTAAATGGGCAATTCTGCATTTCCAGGTTCGCCTAGCGAGTCCCCGTTCGCTAGGCGAACGTAAACCGCCTTTCTGTTGAGTTTTTTCACGATTCTGGAACTTTCTGTTCGCCCCGGTTCGCCTAGCGAACAAGCTAGCGAGTGTTCGCTACGGGGGCTCGCCTAGCGAGTATGACAGAAAACCAGAATTTGTTTTCTTCATAACTCATGAACCGTAACTCCGATTGACGCACGGTTTGAAGCGTTGGAAAGCTTATTCAATGCTCTTTATGAATATGGAAATATCCCATTGCTGGAACACCTACAAAAATAAATGAAAATCGATTAAACTCAATGATATTTACACGATAACGCACTATACACCGAAAACGTAAAGTAAACGTAATTACACACAAAGTGGGTTTTATTCGCACGATATTTACCAAAAAGAATCGATAAGTGCAACAAAACATATATACAAAAATAGGTACAATTTGCACTTATCAGAGGGGGGTTAAATAGACCCTTATTTCCTTAAGACAATTTGAAAAACTTTTTAGGTCACATAAACGAAATCTGAGATTTTATGAAGCGTGGAAGCAAAACAAAAAAACAAAAGAACTTGGAAGTATCTTAATGAATCAAGCCTCATGAAAGGATACATGAGGTTACCATGAGATTGATTGTTTCTAGTGCAAGTTACTTACAAGAAAATCAAATTCGCTTTAGACGAAGTGATTTAAAAACATGTTACTTAGATGTTCTTAACAATTCAAAATTGCCTTCATGATGATTCCGTAAGATTGATACACCACAGACCTAAGTTTATACATTAAATCACTATAAGAACAGTTTAACCTACATGATATACAGTCAATGCAATTATGCAATGATGCAACAACAGTTATGAATGAATGATTTCAAAATAAAAGAGATAATGGAAAGGAAAAGATACACAAAGATGTATAGTTCTTCGGAGTTTGTTCTCGCTTTTCCTACCGCGCTCTTCAATGGATGATGCCATTGGAACATAATCATGATCTTCCACTATTTTGATAAAATTGATTACAATGTTTTGATTACAAAGAATTATCACACGGTGATTCCCTCTATTTATGCAGACACTAAACTTTTAACAAAAACAAGATCCCTGAAGATTCTGATCTAATAACCATGTTATCCACAATAACCTGCTTCAAGTATTCGTGTGTGGAGATCCCCTTGATCCCGCCAATTTCTAGCATGAGCTATTGCCATTAACTAGGCATATATTAGAGAACTCCCAACTTTGTCTGCAAGCAATCTTTCTCCAACGCCACTAAACAAGGACAACTCCCAACTCCGCCTTATAGACCTTTGATACTTGATCTTGAGAAAGTCTTCCTTGGAGTATATTAAAAAATCTCTTCTTGATAGATAACAAATCAATACCAGACTGCATTCAAGAAACAATACCTACACCTGTTACATAACAACCAGTTTCACACAAAAATATTAGATACCCTAATTTACCACTAGTCTCCCTTAACACTCCATCTTTAGAAGAAGGGTCCACAATCAAAGGAAAAAGACTAAGGATGAAGAAGATGAATCTAACACTTAACCTAACAAATCAAATATCACAAGAAAAATAACAGAGGTAAGAGATCACAATACAAAGATCTTAAAAGATGAATCTAACAATCTCATACAACGCCGCCAATTTGTTCGAATCGTAGTTAAAGAATGGTTTTTGTTAACGTCTCCACATGGATTGTTTTGATATGTGATGCTTATCCTTCAATAGTTTATCGTTCTAAGAAAAAGGGTTTTCAAAGTTTGTTTCATAAATTATCATGATTTTAGTAGCAAAGCTTATAAATTCTAAAATGTTTGATTAACAAAGTATATCAAAAGTAGTTTTCATCTACCCTAACTTATACATATTCTTTCAATCTTGCACGTGAAGTCAGATCCGATTAATATCATCACGTATTCTCTCAATACCGTCTATCTCTAAAGCGGCATCATGAGAAATATTGTATTCATCGCTACGCGATCTCTCCATATAACAACCAATATAGTAAGCTTTAAGTTCAATACAAAGCAAATATCAACCATAAACCGATCTCTCCAATCTGTAAATCGATAGATGAATATTTTACGTCAAGTTCCATAAAATCTATGTCTAGAGTTTTACAAAACAAGAATGGATCATTAAGAACAAAAATATTCATCATATATTAATCATCACTTGTTCACATACAAGGTCAATCAAAAGAAATACATAAAGCTAAGGTAGACTCCCTCTACCTTTGGTACAAAGGAAATTAGCTACCCATAACCATGGTAGCTTGCTTTACAAGTAATGAGAGAAGATGAATGAACATCCACGTCAAAGAACCGAACTCGGATGCGAATCTAGCTTCTATTTGCAAAATATCACTCTTTGGTGAAGAAATGCATAAAAATGAGGTTTCTATGTGAAAATGGGGGTTATTATCCCCAAAAAGTGTGAAAAGTACTTATATAGTACAACTAAAGTCTGCCAAGTTCTCCCAGCGAACACTTTCTTCGCCCAGCGAGGACTACTTTATGGCACCTGAAGTGCCTCTGAACAGTTAAACCGCCCCTGGGAAAATATCTAAGCTCGCCTAGCAAACACTTCTTCGCACTTCGAGCTTCTTCGCAACAAGTTCGCACTACGAACTTATGGCCCTTTACTTACTACCATCCAAGGTTTCCTCCTCATTGGGACCTCGCTGAAACTTCGCACAACGAACACTCGCTACAAGTTTGCCCAACAAACTTAGAGTCATTTTCTTACTGCCTCTAATCTGAGATGGTTTGCTGGGGAAATATATAAGCTCGCCTAGCAAACACTTCTTCACCCAGCAAGCTTCTTTGCAACATGTTCACACAGCGAACTTATGGCCCTTTACTTACTACCATCCAAGGTTTCCTCCTCTCTGGGACCTCGCTGAAACTTTGCACAGCGAACACTCGCTACAAGTTCGCCCAACAAACTTAGAGTCCTTTTCTTACTACCTCTAATCTGAGATGGTTCGCTGGGGCTTCGCTGCTACTTCGCCTAGTGAATATTCACTGGCTGCTCATTGTTGTTCGCCCAGCGAACATGCTGAATCTTCTCCTTTTCTTTTGCTTCTTTGTCAATTCACTCGTGTCTTACTCTTTGATAGTTTTATGCCTAAATCCTGCACAATAACACACAAATCAAAGAAACCAAAGGTATTTGCAACATAATTGAAGAATAGCCTAGAAACATGGAATAAATCCATTGAAACATAACAAATGAGATGAAAATGCCAAGAAATATGGATCAAAATAAGACGTGTTTGGCATTCAACAAAACCATATTTCTTCTTTTCAGATTTCTGATGTCTTTAAAATTGAGATGACCAAGTCTATAGTGCCACAACCATTCATCCCTGCTAGCTGCAGTTGCAAGGCACTTGTGCTCCATCATATTAAGTTCAATCCTAAAGGTTCTATTTTGAGACATGGGAGCCTTCAAGATTAGCCTTCCTCCTGAGTCGCAAACTTTCATCATCTTGTATTCAATCGACACTTTGTATTTCTTTTCGACCAACTGCCCTATGCTGAGAAAATTACTCTTCATGCTTGGTAAGTACAACATTGGAAATTACTGACTTTTGCCATCTTATCTCATAATCAAAACATCACTAATACCTTAAACTGCTAGAGTATCGTCATTTGCAAATTTCACCATGTTCTTCATTGAAGATTTTATGTTGACAAACCAATCTTTCCTACCAGTCACGTGTGATGAGCATCCTCAGTCCAAGTACCATATATCATGGAATCTTTCTTCATGTCTTATTGTGAGCATCAGCAACATCTCTTATTCTTCGTGCTTTGCAAACTTTGCATCACTTTCTTGATTCTTTTGTTTTTCAGGACAATCACTAGAGTAGTGACCATATTGACAATTGAAACAGTGGATGTGACTTTTGTCAGATTTTCGACCACCACCTCTCCCTCTACCTATAGCACCACCTCTTTAGTTGCTTTGGTATGAGGACTTTTATTGATTTGACCAACCTATTTTTTGCTCACTTCGACTAGTCAAATTGTTATAGCCTCATTTACCTTTGTTATCGAACCACTTCCTTTTGCCTTTCTTTTTTCTTGCTAATTGCGTCTGCAAAGCCATATCACCTTTCGACTTGCTTGCAACTCTTTCATCCATTCTTTGTTCATGAGATTCAAGCATCCCTCGAAGCTCTTTCTTTGTCAATGTTGACAAATCTTTCGAATCTTCTATGGCTACTACCACATGGTCAAACTTTGGAGCCAATGACCTAAAGATCTTTACAACAACTTATCTTGATGTCATCGCTTCTCCACATACCTTGATTTGATTCACTAGTTTTGTAACCCTAGTGAAAAAATCAATTATGCTTTCATTATCTTCCATCTGAAGCAATTCATACGTTCTATTGTGAGTTTGTAACCTCACATCTTTCAGCTTTTCTGCGCCTCCAAATGATTCTTCCATAATTTCCCATGCTTCTTTTAGCGATTCTACATCACTGACCTTTTCGAAATTATCTGGATCAACACATTGATGGATTATAAAGAGAGATTTATAATCTTTTTTCTTCAATTCTTTGTGTGCATCCTTTTCTTCATCCATCGCGTTTTCTGGAAGTGGTGTCACTCCCTCCTTCACAAGATCCCAAAGATCTTAACAAAAAACAACCTTCATCTGTTTACACCAATTCTCATAATTTTGACCCTTCAGAATTGGGAGACTCACCGGAAAATGTTCATTCGGATGATTCGTTGCCATCGTGTTTTGCTTCCCACGAATCGCTCAACCAGTACTCTAGGTACCAGATGTCGGAAATACATTTGATTTCCGCTCAAGAATTTCACCAAAACATGATGAATTCCAAACCAAATCTTGATGAACAAGAATCAATCTTTCTGTTTGATTACCTCTTGTTCTTCACTCTTCACTCGAGTGAATCAACCACTCTTGGTTGCAAGATTATATCGTTGCAAAATTGATAATTGAAGGAAGAAAAGAAAACTGCATTGGGAAGAAAAATGTTTTAGGGTTTCAACGTGAAAGGGAAGAAGAAGAGTTATGAATTCTACAGAGTTTCTCTCTGCTCTCAAAACTTTTCAAACTGCAATTATTCATTTTCAAGTTATAATCATAATAGGGTTACTCCCTATTTATAGGTTGAGTTTCCTTGCACACCAAGCAAACTCTAACTAACCTAACTAACTCAGCAGAACAAAACAAATAAAGCTAAGTCTAGCTCCTCTGTCGAGATACTCTCCAACATTTCGACACTTAGGTGATTCGACACTTACTTGCTTCTGTCGAGCAACTGGTTTCGACACAAGTAATTACAATTCAACATCAATTACTCCCTCTGTTTCAAAATAACTGTCATTTTAGTAAATCAAATTTGTTTTAAAATGACTGTCATTCTCATTTTTCAATATAAAAATGATTGTTATTTTTCCAATTATATTTTTTAATTATTACTCTTTATGCTACTTTCAATGCATTAATAGAACTAATTTAATAAAAATGTAACATCTTATTATAATATTATTGTATTTTTTAATCAGGGTAAAAAAAAACCTTATGTGTAAGTAGTAATTCCCATTACTCTATCCACCAATGAATTGTGCAAACGTATTTAGAAAGCTTAGAGCATGTAGTGGGTTACCTGTTGATGTCATCTTGTGGCTATTTCTAAGAAGCAAAAGCCATTGATCACAATCACAGATATTCCAGCATACATGGGGTCACCAATATTTGATTGTTACTTGTGGCCAGTTCTAAATATCAAGAGCCAATTTTAGTCAACTTATCACATTTTTATTTCTACAAATTTCTACTAGTGATTTTAAGCTAATTATTAGTTAATAAAAACTTGGAACCAATAATTAAAAAATGCTTCATTAATTAACATGTAACATTTGTTGATAATGCCATTTGCCAAACACAAACTCTAAAGTATTATAAATATATTCTACATGAGAGGTGATTCGGTACAGAGTGCTTCATTTTGTGACATTTGTTTATTTTATAGAACCAGTTACCAGTGTCCTCTGCTGTCATACCATAGTAGTACTATTAAATTTGTGTAGTTTTCCTAAAAGTTGGAAAAAATGAAGAGAAGAAAACAACAATCATCATTCTAATAAACAATTGGATGAAGAAATTTTGATGTTTTAGTATCATGAAGCTAGATTCCTTGTTTGGATAAATTGCCTCAATATTCTTTTCTTTCAGACATTCATACGTTATCAAGCTTGAGGGTATAAAGGTAATTTCAGTGACCCATTCATTTTTCTAAAGAAGATTACTTATTCTAAATTATAATCAAATATAATTAAATTCATAATTGCATTTTAGTTATTTTACACATACATTTTAAATGAAAATTTACCTTTTCTAAAAAAAATAATCAACCATGTCAATTGTATTTTTCACAAGCCTAATGTTTGTCTGATTCTGGTGTCTCTTTGAGATTCATTTTCTTGAGGTTAAATGAAATGGAGAATAATGAGTGTGTCTGAAAAATAACTTTTAATTTTGGAGTGTTTTTGCAAAAAAACAATTGTCCAATTCTAGTGTGTCTTTGAAATTCATTTTCTTGAGAGATCAAATGAATAAAGTGGTAATGGGTGCGTCATGAAAGATAACTTCGGATATAATATCTCTTTGAAATTTATTTTTCTGAAGAAAGTCAAGTGAACAACAGAAGATAATAGGTGCGTCTAAAAGATAATTTTTGAACACATTGTTTTAACTTTTATTGATGCGTATTAAAAATAACTTACAGGACATTTTTGGAATTTCACGTTGATCACAAAAAATACAAGGGGTGTATTGAGAATCCCCTATAACAATAAAAGCACTCTTATTTTGATCTTGGATCTAGAATGATTTATATTAGGCTTATTCTAAAAAACTTCTTTTTACAAACCCCCCCCCCCCCCCCCCATGTTTTTAAAAAAATCACACATGTTCAAAACTGAAGTGACTCTAAGGTGTGAAAATAAACTCAATATTCTGTGCATAGTTTAATATTGAAGCTACTTTGATGTTTTCACAAAAAAAAATGGTGGTACTTGAATTTGACTGGTGGTTATTTTAATGTTCATGTCAAGAAAGATTCTATGTAACTTTTCTAGCAAGACTTTGGCTGTTGAATGAATATAATAATCAATACATAGTTTTCTATTCTAAATAACCCAATTTTATAGGACTTGCTTTGCAAGTCACATAGTTTTATATTCAAATGAAACCATTCCTTTGTAGCCAAATCCCAAAATGTCTCAATTTTCTACAATCTACAACATGTCTCTCTTGCTTATAATTTGAAGCTAATGAATACATCTTCCAACTTTTTGCAGTATATATTCAAAAGAATAAACTTATGTGTATAGATGAAAATTATAAAGAAGCTCACTTTCTACTTCCATGTAAGCATGTTCTATATACTTTAGAAGTTTCTACTTTCTAGTACTAGTTGGTAAACTTTGGATATGTTTTTTGTTAATTCATATGTAGAAATTAATGGAAATGTTAGCATTAAGAAATGAAGAAGTTATCAAAGTGAAGTTCGAGAAAGATATCAATTTCAATACATTCTATAAGCCTTATCATGTTAGTACTACTACGGCTACTACCGAAGGCGACGAAGAATGTATAGGCTTAAAGGTGGCATTGTCATGCAAATATCTAATTTCGCAGAATAATTCTGATACAGAAGATGAAGTTGAGGACTTAGAGTTGTTAGATAAACAAAGTCACGTAGTTTTGTTACCGAGAAAACCAGAAGTTGTAATGTTGTTTTCTTCTTCTCCGCTTGTTGATTCTGACCGCGATTTAGCTGCCACGAAGCTGCAGAAAGTTTATAAGAGTTACAGGATTAGAAGATATTTAGCGGATTTGGCTGTTGTTTGCGAGGAGCTGTGGTGGAAGGATTCAGACTCTTCGGCTTTTCAAAGGTGTTTAATTTCACATTTTGATTCTGATAAATCTGAAACCGCTATTTCAAAATGGGCAACAGCAAGAACAATAGCCGCTAAGGTATAAACCTTTTAATGTTATTATTAGGTCACTGCCCAAGATGCTTAGTCCTAGACGTGTTGGGGTGTGTTAATAGTATATATTAGACGAGATAAGATCTGAAAACTAGTTTATAATCGAGATACATACCTCACTCTGTAGGGTTGAGTCAGACGCAACAGATTCTAATAATATTTTGGCCTTTATTAGTCTTTTTTTTTCCCTCAAAATTTTGTTGAATATCAATCATATGCAATTTATTCTTGGCTTGTAGATGGGAAGAGGGTATGATAAGGGGCAAAGATTAGCTCTAAAACACTGGCTTGAAGCTGTAAGCTCATACATCTACATCTTGATTAAATGGTTTCTTGGACTCCAAGAAAATAAACTATTTGAGGCTAAGGTTTTTTTAACATTTTGCAGATTGATCCTCGTCATCGATATGGACACAACCTGCATTTCTATTATGATGTTTGGTTTAAATGCCAAAGTTCTGAACCCTTTTTCTATTGGTAACTCTTAAGTTCAAATTAGAATTTTTCATCCCTACTTTGTAATTTCTTAATATAATTTTCTGACATGAAGGTTGGATATCGGAGATGGCAAAAAAGTAGATATCGAAAAATGTTCAAGGATGATATTGCAGAGGCAATGCATAAAGTACCTTGGACCTGTAAGTTGTTTCATTCACTACACTGCATAGAGAAAATTGCATTCAGTTTGATATGAGTTGTTCAACTTTGATGGTTTGAATTCGCAGATAGAAAGGGAAGCATATGAAGTAACTGTGGAAGGAAGGAAGCTTGTTTATAAACAAAGCAAGAACCTTGTACACACAACTGAGGGATCTAAGTGGATTTTCGTTCTTAGCTCATCTCGAGTTTTGTATGTTGGACAGAAGGAGAAAGGAAAATTTCAACACTCAAGTTTTGTAGCTGGTGCTGCTACCATTGCATCTGGAAGAATTGTTGCTCACAATGGAGTACTTCATGTATGTATGCTACATTTTTCATACACATACTCCCTTTTTAGCATGATTTTGAATCGCTATTGCAAAACCATACGGCCGGTGCAGTCAAAGTTTTGGCTAACCTCAGACCTTTTATATTGAGGCCGCAATTATGGCTATGGACCAGAATACAAAACCATGATTGTAACGGATTTTATTTCAGGCTATATGGCCTTATAGTGGTCATTATCGTCCAACCAAGAAGAATTATATGGAATTCATTCACTTCTTGGAGGAACATCATGTGGATATGACAAATGTGAAGGTGAATAATCAAGCCTAGATTTGCTATCAACTTTTTTTTTTATCTATAAACGAAGTGATAATAACTACTAGAAACTCACACACAACCCTGAGTACCAAAGTTGAAACACTGGTGATGACGTCCAACTCAACAATATCTACTTTTTCCAATTGAACAACGTTAACAAACATCATCAACTATAGTTGAATCTTGAACTTTTTTTTAATGCTGTTGTCTCGTGCAGAAACATCCGGTTGATGATGATATTCCACCTCCTGCAAAACCTGTGGATGAGGAGCTTCACTTTGAGCACATAGAAAATATTGAAAATACCAAGTCAAGCAAGTGGACAACTGGAGTTGCTCCTAAGATTGGTTACGTGAGAGAGTATCCATCAAAACATCAACTTCAGGCACTTGAAGAGCTAAATCCAACACCAAAAGCCAATAATGGAACAATCGAAGACAAAACTATGATTCCCTCTTTAAGGGCTAGTTCAGAAATTCTTCTGTCACATAGGCTTGAAAACATGGAACTTATCTAGTTCAATTTGTTTCCAGCTATATACATATATATGAGTTATTGATGTGCATAAAAATTTGGACTATATGTTATATTAGTACATAATATAGGAAGATAAAGGTCATAAAGGAGCAAATTCAGTATTTATTTTTTGATTTGGTTTTTTTTGGCCATTCTTTGTGTTGTTCATAGTTAGCTTCTGCTGAGGCATTCTTTTTCATTCCCCTCAACTGCATAGTTGCTTGTCCGACAAGTTTTTAAGGGAGATGGTCAATAATACATTCTTATGTGGTTAATCAAAATCACATGAGAATTAAAAACAAATATCTTTTATATTTAACAAATATTTTTTATACTTAATTACGTAGTTATTTATATATCCTTTCAACATCCTCTAAGGAAAAAAAAAACATGCCCTACAAACTTCCACTAAAATTATCTATCAAAAAGATCTATCATATACTCTCACTTTAAGGTCTTTGATTGTCTTTATTACCCTCTTATTTCATCTACTTTCAAAATTAAATTACATTCTCGTTCAAAAACATGTGTATTTTTGAATTATCCTTCAAGTCATAGAAATTATAAATGTAATGAGTTGTGAGTTGTAAAATAACTATTTATAGACATGTCACTTTTGATGAAAATATGTTTCTGTTTTCTACCTTAAATGTTCCTCTAATCTATAATTATGAATTTTTGAATAGAAGAGACACACCCTTTCTTAACTCTGATCCAACCTATTCTCATCAAAACACTACAACAACAAACTAACCCTTCCTACTCAAAATGTTACCCCATCGGCCACAACTACCTCATCCCCACATCTCACTACTGCGACCCCTATCTCCCAACAAATGTCATCGCATACATGTTAGATGTCAAACATGCCTTATATATCTTACTAATACTTGGCATTTTTCAACTCTTTTATGTTGAATTGTTGGATTTTATTCTTAAATTGTTGTCGTTCTTCAAACATTGTGAAAATACCTTTGGTGCTTGTAATATGTGTGTTATTGTGCAGAAAAGGTACTAATTTATCAAAGAAGTAAGACACAAAGAAAGGATCCAAGTTGCCAAAGAAATGAAGAAACTTCAAGAAGTTTGCTTTGCGAACTTGCCAGCGAATGTTCGTTGAGCGAACATGTGGCGAAGCTCCGGCGAACACTCCTAGACTTTGGGCAGTAAGAAAATGCACTAAGGTTCGCCTTGCGAACTTTCTAGCGAATGTTCGCTGATTCATCGCTCCAGCGAAGGCCTGGCGAAGGACGCCAAGGATGAGGCAGTAGATAAAGGGGCCTAAGTTCGCTTTGCGAACTTGTAGGCGAATAGTTCGCTTTGCGAATAAAATTTTGCATTGCGAACTTATGCAGAAACTCAGAGGCAGTTTAACAGATCAGAGGCACCTCAAGTACCTGTTTCGTAGTTCGCTAAGCGAATAAAAAGTTCGCAGTGCGAACTTGGCAGATTTCAAGTGAACTATAAAAACACTTTATGTAATTTCTTGGGATCATAACCTTATTTTCTCACACCATAACCTAAGTTTCTGACTTTTCTTCATCCAAGACTGATCTTTCACATTGAGAAGCTGGATTTGCATCCGATCTCGATTATTCGACGCAGATGCTTTTTCATCTCCTCCCGAAACTTGTGAAACAAGCTACCATGAATATGTGTAGCTAAACATATCTTGTGTCAAGATTAGTGGTAGGTGTTAGGTGCATATTTTACCTAAAAATGACATATCTTTCTTTGCACTTTTTCTTCTCTTTTCGCATGTCTTCATTAGTTTTACTAATGATTGTTGTTGTTCTTCTAACCTTGAGAATATACCTGTGGTGCTTGTAATGTGTGTGTTATTGTGCAGTAAAAGACATAAATGATCAAAGTTATAAGACACAAGAAAGTGGTGCAAGCTGTCAAAGAACAGGGGAAAACTTCAAGAAGTTCGCTTTGCGAATTGGCTAGCGAAGGTTCGCTTTGCGAATGCTAGCGAGGTCCCAGCGAATGGTCCCAGAATTATGGCAGAGGAAAAAGGCACTAAAGTTCGCTTTGCGAACTGGAAAGCGAGTGTTCGCTTTGCGAACTATCCTTCGCATTGCAAAGTTATGGAATAATTTTGTGGCAGTTTAACTATTCAGAGGCACCCGAGGTGCCATTTTTTACCATTCGCTGTGCGAATGAAAGGTTCGCTTTGCGAACTTTGAAATTCCTGAATGTGTATAAATAGAATTTTCACACTTTTTGAGAAAGAATCATTAGAATTTTGGAGAGAGAACATGTAAATTAAAAGATCAGAAATTATATCTCTTCATTTCAAAGGGAGAAAAGGTAGGATCTTTGATTTCTTGTTTGGAAAGGATGTAATCTTTTGATACCTTATGTATTTCATCTAATCTATGTTTGTGAACTAGTTTTGATTCTCTATTGTTTGTTGTCTTTGATTGCTTATATGTTGGTCTTGACAAAACCTATTTCAAATTCGTGATCTTAGATTTTCATCTATCATTGAGCAAGCTTTTGACATGGGTTTGTGATTTGATATTCATTTGCATCTCAGCTTTTTAGCATTGTGTTGATTATTAGTTTGAATAGCTTCTCGTAATGAATGAAATAAGAGACCGTGATATTGCTTGACAAACGGTATCGTGAGGGTGTGTGAGAATGGTGATGAAAAACGACATTCACATTCATTTGGCAAATTAGTTGAATGCATGTAAAAAAAGGGTTAAGCGTGTGTACGTATTTTGATCATTGGCTTTGTATATGAATTACTCGTTGGTGTGATATTGATGTTATAGTAATATCTGTTGGGTTTAGATGCCAGAAATGAATATAGGCTTAACATTCATGTAGGCTTTAAATGCTTTGTATTGATTGGTGATGTGCGAGAGCAATTATTGATCGGTATAAAATCACTCATAATATGAGGGAACCGAGAGGATATGTATGTCGTGAGTGATACATGATGATATTAGGTGAATGTTTGATTTATGTATAAATTGGTCAGAAGAATGCATGTGTTATCAATTGATGAGATCCAATTCCAACAAGGCTCCGTTTATAATTCAGTCTTTACTTTATATTTTCCGTCTTTACATTTTCTGCATTTAATTTTGGTTCTGTAAATCTTTTAAACCAGAACTTTTGAACCATAAGCTTAAAAACATAGAGACCGTCGAACGGCATTCTTTCCCTCGCACTAATCCCAGTGGATACGACAAAACTGGGTTAGTTAAATTAGTTATTGCTTGCTGCTGTATTACAGTTTCAACAAAATGGCGTCGTTGTCGGGGATCGGTGTTTAGATATTGAATCGCATTGCGATAGTTTCTATATTTTTTAGCTTTATACATTTGTTTATATTATATGTATTTGTTTTCTTTTATGTTTTCTCTAGTGTGGTCAGGAATGATGAGAACTCCTTCTAGATTGGTTGCTATTTGTATAAAAGTATTCAATGAAGCTTCGACCGAGTCAGGATGGTAAGATTTGAATGTTTGCGAGGAAAATTGTACTGCTTTATAGAATGTTAGAATGATTTAAGAATTTTGTGCTTTGTACAAATGTGTATTTTTGTTTCATTTTGCAACTTGTTTGAATGCTTGTTTCACTTAGGTCCAAAAGCCACAAATTGTGAGAAACCTCCATCGTTTACTATATGCTAGGATGACTGATAACGTTGTTTAATTCGTTTGATTCATGCTTTATCTGTTGATTATTGTGATTTTGTGGAAGCATTAGAAATGATCAAGGCATTTATTTATATTGAGCACAACCTTATCCAAAAGTACCTTACCCGTGAGTAGTGAGAATTCGTTAGCCCTTTTGAGCCTAAACAGTTTAGATCTCATTTTAGTGATGAACTTGGTTTATATACATAATTTGAAAGTTCAGTTCATCATTGAATTTTGTGAGGTTCTAAAAATTTCTTCTTGAACCTTTGAACTTTGTTTTACTTTGATTTCCGTGCCTTAAAAATCAAGGAACATTCACTTGAGGTTTGGTTGAATTCAAGTTGGGGAGAATGAAAAAGAAGATTGGTAGGATGCTAAAACTTTTGAAAAAGTTCAAACAAGCATGAAAAGAAAAAGTGTGAATATGAATGTTAAAACAAAAGAAAAAGAATGCTTGTTTGAATGAGAAAAATAGAGAATGAAATAATTATGCAAAAGGAAGTTTGAGAAGGTTTGTGATAAAGGAATGAAAATGGTGAATGAAGTTGTGATGTGTAAATACCATGTATAGTGAAGGTTTCTTTTTGCATCGGTAATTTCGATTCAATGGCCTTTAGAAATATCCCTTTGTTGTGAACCCGACCAAGTTACAATCTTTGAAGCCCTTAGTGATCTTTTTGATTCCATGTTTTCATTTTTGATTGTTAGATGTTGTATGAATTGAGTTGCTATTAGCATTGTTTGTCAGGTGAGTGAAATTTCCCCGTGGTTGCAAACGCGTCAATTTCTTCATTCTTATTCTGAAGAGGAGTGTTAGAGTGATTCAAGTATGAAAATTTAGTTGTTATTTGAACCATTCTATGATATTTGTTTAAGAACTTAATTATTTGTTATTGTTCGATTCTATTGAGTGGTGAACGTTGCTTGTGCGCATTTTCATCTTTTCTTGGTTGAATCATAAGCTTGAGCAAATCCTCTTGTTTTCATGAGGGGCATACTTTGCTTGAGGACAAGCAAAAATCTAGTTGGGGAGAGTTGTTAGGTGCATATTTTACCTAAAAATGACATATCTTTCTTTGCACTTTTTCTTCTCTTTTCTAATGTTTTCATTAGTTTCACTAATGATTGTTGTTGTTCTTCTAACCTTGAGAATATACCTTCGGTGCTTGTAATGTGTGTGTTATTGTGCAGTAAAAGGAATCAATGATCAAAGTTGTAAGACACAAGAAAGTGGTGCAAGCTGTCAAAGAACAGGGGAAAACTTCAAGAAGTTCGCTTTGCGAATTGGCTAGCGAAGGTTCGCTTTAAGAACGCTAGCGAGGTCCCAGCGAATGGTCCCAGAATTATGGCAGAGGAAAAAGGCACTAAAGTTCGCTTTGCGAACTGGAAAGCGAGTGTTCCTTTGCAAACTATCCTTTGTATTGCGAAGTTATGGAATAATTATGTGGCGGTTTAACTATTCAGAGGCACCTGAGGTGCCATTTTTTATCATTCGTTGTGCGAACTGTGAAATTCCTGAATGTGTATAAATAGAATTTTCACACTTTTTGAGAAAGAATCATTAGAATTTTTTAGAGAGAACTTGTAAATTAAAAGATCAGAATTTATATCTCTTCATTTCCAAGGGAAAAAAGGTAGGATCTTTGATTTCTTGTTGGGAAAGGATGTAATCTTTAGATACCTTATGTATTTCATCTAATCTATGTTTGTGAACTAATTTTTATTCTCTATTGTTTGTTGTCTTTGATTGCTCATTTATTGGTCTTGACAAAACCTATTTCAAATCTGTGATCTTAGATTTTCATCTATCATTGAGCAAGCTTTTGACATGGGTTTGTGATTTGATATTCATTTGCATCTCTGCTTTTTAGCATTGTGTTTATTGTTAGTTTGAATATCTTCTAGTAATGAATGCAATAAGAGACCGCGATATTGCTTGACAAACGGTATCGTGAGGGTGTGTGAGAATAGTGATGAAAAACGACATTCACATTCATTTGGCAAATTAGTTGAATGCATGTAAAAAAAATGGATTAAGCGTGCATACGTACTTTGATCATTGGCTTTGTATATGAATTACTCGTTGGTGTGATATTGATGTTATAGTAATATCTGTTGGGTTTAGATGCCCGAAATGGATATAGGCTTAACATTCATGTAGGCTTTAAATGCTTTGTTTTGATTGGTGATGTGCGAGAGCAATTATTGATCGGTATAAAATCACTCATAATATGTGGGGACCGAGAGGATATGTATGTCGTGAGTGATACATGATGATATTAGGCGAATGTTTAATTTATGTATAAATTGGTCAGAAGAATGCATGTGTTATCAATTGATGAGATCCAATTCCAACAAGGCTCCGTTTATAATTCAGTCTTTACTTTATATTTTCCGTCTTTACATTTTCTGCATTTAATTTTGGTTCTGTAAATCTTTTAAACCAGAACTTTTGAACCATAAGCTTAAAAACATAGAGACCGTCGAACGGCATTTTTTCCCTCGCACTGATCCCAGTGGATACGACAAAACTGGGTTAGTTAAATTAGTTATTGCTTGCTGCTGTATTACAGTTTCAACAGTAGGTAATCCATTATTTTGTATGTATTGATCTTGATTGTAGTTTGTGAACTTTGTTGATGATAAATATATGGTGAAAAACTTTGTTTGTATGGTTTATATTTTGTTTTGGTTCATGATTGAGAAATATGTTCTAAGACATGACCTAA
Source organism: Lathyrus tuberosus (assembly GCA_022829125.1). NCBI lineage: Eukaryota > Viridiplantae > Streptophyta > Magnoliopsida > Fabales > Fabaceae > Lathyrus > Lathyrus tuberosus. Next base: position 10,937,196 of record JALAZF010000095.1, read on the forward strand.
GTTTTAATCCATCAACAATCATGAGGCTAGAGATAGTTTTGAGAGTTGATGTTCATAAATATTGATCTTGAATGTTATCATATTGATAGTTAGAGTGAGAGATCATCTAAGGATCAATATCATAAATCCCACAACAAGTGTTAGAGATAAACTTGTTAAGAGGATATGTGATTATGTTCATCATTAATAAGTTCACATATTTTATCGAGTAAATACGTACGAAACGGTTTATCGGACCCTAATCTTGGCATGTTTTTACAAAATCTTTAAAACCAATTTCTTTACCGTTGTTATTAAATTCTTATGCAAATGATCTGTTACAAATCAACCAAACTCTTTGTTACTCTAAGTTTAAAACAATTTTGACTATTGAACGGCGGAAATATACATACAATCTGTAACACTCCAAATTTATTAGAATATTTATTTAATTTATTAAATATAATATTTGTGAATTTCGGTGAATTTTGGTGGTTTGTGTTGACGTTGGCATTTTGGTGGAGCTTTGGTTATTTATCTAAATAATAGTTTATAATATGAATATATTAGTATTATTATTAATTTAAATAATATTAGAGGAATTAAGGGTAAGATGGACTTTTGAGGAGGATTAGTGAGGGCATTATTGGGAAAGCCCATTTTAGGAGCCCATAGGTTTAACAAAAAAGAATTGGGAGGAATAGGATTCATTTGGCTAGATCGTGAAAATAAGGAGAAAGGTGCAGAGCTCTGAGGAAAAAGGGAAAGGTGAAGATTCGAGAAGGTTTCCGAAGACTCAATAGAGAAAGCTCTGAATCGACAATCTAAGGTATGTGGAGTATTATCTTTCATTGTTTTCAATATAGAGATTCGATGTATTTTAAAGTTGATTTTGAGGTTTATGGGGTTTTTGAAGGGTTTATGAGTTATTGATGATTTAGGGGTATTTCTGAGGATCGATGATGGATTATTAAAGGTTGAATTGATTCGGGTAAAAAAAAGCCTTCGAGGCTAAACCTTTTTTATGATATGTGGGATCTGAAATTCTGGTACCAGATATGTGATGTTAAGTGCGATGTCACAACATCAATATCTGCTGTATGAACAAGACACTAAAAACCTGTGATGTTATGTGTGATGTTACAACAACACACTCTGCAATGTAAAACAACAGAAAAGCACAGAGTTGCACACAAGGATTGTTCACCCAGTTCGGTTCAACAACCTACATCTGGGGGCATACCAAGCCAGGAAGGAAGTCCACTATTAGTAGTATCAAATTACAGACTCAACAAACCAGTTGACAATCTACCTAATTTAATCCTTACCCAATGACCCTTCTATCTAAGTCCACCCTAGATAAGAGACTACATCTCACTTCCAATCATCGCAATGATGTCTAGCAGTCAACTTCTCCGCCACTGCATCAACAACTTGATTACCAACAACTTTTCAATCACAGAAAAGTAGAAGACACACTTCCATGACACACCTAGGAGTTGCTTCAAAGCTTCCTCCAAGAACAATACAATACTCATTACCTACAGGTTTCTGAGTAAGGACACAGTGACCATCTCACAACCCGAGTGGTTCACTTAGACAAAGCCCTAATGATCTACATCTTGGACCCGTACCTTTTCTAGGTTACAAGCATTCTATTTATAACTTTTTCCCAACTGGATTTGGGCCTTCAAATCTCAGCATATTAACTGCTACAAATCTGCAGAAGATTCTGCTACTAAATAGATCTTCAATTAAATCTTCAATCAAATCTTCAATTAAATCTTCAATAAAATCTTCAATTAAATCTTCATATCTTTTAGCCTTAAAAACAGCAACAAGATCTGCTCCAAATCTGATTGCAACTGCATATATCTTTACCAAGATATTCGCCTACAATCTCTCACTCTCTTAAGCAGAATATCTCTCCAATAACAGAAACACGCAGCCCTAATAAAACAACTCAGACTGATGTTCTGATGTTCTGTCAACTGATGTCAAGACATCAGGTTTAACATCAGCATACAAAACTGCAACCCTTCTGAACTTAACATCAACTCAATGTTAAGAACTCATGTCAAGACATCAGACATATGACATCATTAACAACACCATTGTTTTACCAAAATTCCAGCCAATACAAGAACTAACAATCTCCCCCTTTGGCTAATTTTGGCTAAAACAATCTCAGCCTACACCAGAGATACCAGCGGAAAAACACCATACAAACTAACATCAGCACATAACTAGCAGCAGCAACTCCCCCTCAAAACTGCAACCAGCAAAACAGCTGCACAAACTACACACTCCCCCTCAAGCCTAGAACCACAACAGACAACTAGGCAACAGCTAGGCTAACTCTCCCCCTTTTTAGCCACAATTGGACAAACTCTGAATCTGCCAACCAACATACTCAGAACAAAATCCAGACTCAACAGCTACTACTGTACATTCTCTCCCCCTTTTTGGCCACAAATTGGCAAAGGAAGCCCTCACAGAACCAGACCCAAGTAGTGCTCACCCAAAAACGAACAAAAGCCATAAGACTTATGAAACAAGAACACTCACTGGTTGAAGGAGAACAGAATAACCCCTATAAATAGCTGATCAGTTACTTAGGAATTAACGAGCTTTGAATATGTCAAGGTTCTTGGTCACAGAAACGCTTTTTTAGGTACTAAAAACTCCTTCCAAATTCAATGTCTACCGTACAAAATAATTCCTTGTCTGGCTCAAGACAAACATGTCCTATACCATGTTCTGACATCGCATCAGACATTGTCTGCTGGCTCACAATATTATCAACCCAAGACACTTCGAAAGTTTCCAAAACACAAGCACGACATCTATTAATCAGCACAACTCACAATCCCTTCTAGATTCCTCCAGAAAAATAACTTTTCCCAGATACAACAATTCTGCTCTTCAGCCTCCTCATAAGCACTAGCATACCAGCCTTAGGAACACCCAACCATACTCAGTGGTACATGTCCCATCATGTTGATTGACACCACTCTGCGCAATCTTCACAATAATCTGCACCCTTGCAGTAAAGACCATAGACAGCAGCCTTAACTTCCACTGACATGAACACGCCATGCTCCTAATGAAGATGAAAGCACAATGAAATTGCCACATTCTCAATATTAAGAACTGCCACTTCTTGTATTTGTTGAGCATAATCTCATCATGTTTATTTCAGATACATGGTCTGCCAAGTCCAATATAAACGCCCACTTGATTTGGAATTTCTCACATATTCCATAACAAATGTCTTTAGATCACTTGCAACACAAGATAAGGGCTGCCACCACCTTTTACTTGTATTAGAAGAACCCTCCTTAACTACAGTCATTTTGATCAGATCATACCTCTTCAGACACTAATTATGCTTCTTCCAACTTCATACGCACAGTCCCAGACCTTCACACCAGACAAAGATGTTGTAACATCAGGTAGGACATCAGCATTAGTTAACAGCTCACATCTTCTGCATCACAACCACCTGATCACACCAGAGAGGAATAAGCTCTCACACAATTCAGTAAACTGAATCCCATCCACACATCAGAAAACTGCCACGCTCCTAACAAGGTCTTTTCAAACAGCCAGCAGATGATGCTCACTCCTTCATTCACACACTTCTGATACAGTCAGCTGATTAGGCTACCTCAGGTTGTCATCTTCAAATATCAAGCTACTCCATCATGGCCACAAAAATAACTATCCAGACACAGATTTGCATAATTCTCTAGACAAATACTCAGTCTCCCGTCAAAGTATTTACCCTTATGCACAGCATCACTAATAGACAAATATTAAGTCTCCCGTCAAAGTATCTACTATTAAACAGAATAAGATTACCTTCTCACACAAGGCATGACATTTGGTCTGACATACTTTTGTGCACACTTGTGGCACTAGCTGATCCCTCTTTTATAAATTCACACCGCTGATCACTTCAGATTAGATAAGTGACTTGACCTGATACTCCACCATGAGCACAACTAACTTTCTTGGCTAAAAATTCAACCCCTGCGGAGTGTTGTCCCAACATCACATATAATTCCCTCTTGGTTTGCTATCTTCACATGCTCCAAAACTCCACATCTTGCCAGGCTGATCTAGCATGTCCATGTCCCTTTCACAGGCTTTTCTTCTGCCTTTAGCAAGGCCCTGACCTACTTTAGTCTTCACTACATTCTCCATCCAAGGCAGACCTTCTACTTCATCATTCTCCCGTATGACTATGTAGACGCTCCTTATGTAGGCACCAAGCTTCAGAACCAGAACAAAATCATCCTTCACCAATGATATTCAACCAGATAATGTCCCAACTTCACAATAGCAAACACACTTAGACTCCCTAAGCCATGATCATGTAACATCTTCTCCTTCCTGTAGCTTCCACAAACTGCCATGAGAATGATCTTTTTGAAGCATCCTATTGTTCATTCCTGTAGATCACCCTATCATTAGCTGCTGTGCCACATCACCAGCTGAGACTCCTGATGTTAAGTTAGATGTCAGAACATTATGTCATCCAACTGTTGAATTCAGCTCTACCTTCTGCCACTCAGAAGAACCTCCCCCCTTTGCAGAAACAGATTTCCATGCTCTCGTAGACTTGATTCAACAAACAAGTTTGAGTAGACAACCTCTATCCTGCTTAGAAACTCCAAAGACTTCAAGCCTACCACATCTGAATCTTCAGAAAATAAGTAGTCCAAGACTACCTCATAGCAATACTAAAGAGAGTCACTTCCCTTAGTAGAGCCGTCAGTAGAAAGCCAGAGATAACTACCACTTATCCTCGACCTTCACAACCAGAGCAAACACCATGCTCCAAACCACTTAGATCAGAAATAAACTGATCCAAGCTGCAACCATCAAGATCATGATGTCTTCATAGTCTTCCATCTTATCAACTTCCAAGATTAGACTGCAGTAACTTGCATAACACACTCTTCCAGAAGCTTCTTCTTACAAGCACAAGGTTCAGACCTTTTGTCTAGCTTAAGAGTGATAACTCCCATCCTTCTGCAACTAAAGTCATACCATAGACAATCTGCTACTTCCAATCCTTCAAGCCACAAAACTGGAAGAGTTCATTCCATACAACTAATGCAGACACCAATTTATCACAGGCTGATTTACACTACTACTGCACACAGACTATTGGATGCATTTTCCCTATAAAATTGTCCTCAAACATTTTAGCTTAAATAGGGATCATCTCATTCTCTTCTGCTATCAAGATTACTACCTTTTCTTCAGCCAGCTCCAGTTGAGATGTTATGACATTATGAGCAGCATCTCAAAAATTGTTCAACTTCATAGCTTCAGTGATCCTTCAAAATAGCTACAATCTAATAGGTCTTTGACTTAGCATTTACCATACACTGCTTAATGTGTAGCGCGATGTCGAGACATTAGAATTGCCATATTAAGCTCAACATGTATCTTATCATAACCAGGAAGATCCTCCTAATTAGGTCACCACAACTAAGCTTAAGAGATAACTTATCAAGATCTACACTCCCGCATGAAAGATTTGACAGTGATACTCTTTTGCTTTGGCTCCACCTTCTTCTTTCACCATCAAGAAAATTGATAAAGAAGGAATCAATGTTCTGGACAGATTGGTCTTCAATGCCTGATATGAAAACTATTCTTCTGAAACTTCCATGTCATACAGTCTTTAATAAGATCCATTCACCTTTTGATCACTTCTTACCCAAAACAAAGATATGAGATAATCTTCAAGTATCTTTGGCATCTCTAACCAAACGGTTGAAGCTGTCTGCATAAACTACAACATCATAGAATATCCTACTGAGGAGACCAAACCCTAATGTCTTTCCAAGAGAATACCTTCCTAGAATCTCACCACCAGAGATACAAGAGCCAACCAGGGTTACATCAGATACCATGCAGCGGAACACACAACAACTTCTCAACAACCTTCAGGCACTACTCAATAATACTTGCATACCATCACCATAAACCAAGTGCCAACAAATCAACTCACAACAGCAGAATAGTCCATCCTTCACAACTATATGAACTGACCAAGTCCATAACTCAGCAAAACTATCTTCCTTGCTCATGAACCAGAAAGTATCTTCCCTAGATCTCATCCAGAAACAGACAGGATGCCTGCTCTGATACCAATTGAAATTCTGGTACTAGATATGTCATGTTAAGTGCGATGTCACAACATCAATATCTGTTGTATGAACAAGACACTAAAAACCTGTGATGTTATGTGTGATGTTACAACAACACAATCTGCAATGTAAAACAACAGAAAAGCACAGAGTTGCACACAAGGATTGTTCACCCAGTTCGGTTCAACAACCTACATCTGGGGGCATACCAAGCCAGGAAGGAAGTCCACTATTAGTAGTATCAAATTACAGACTCAACAAACCAGTTGACAATCTACCTAATTTAATCCCTACCCAATGACCCTTCTATCTAAGTCCACCCTAGATAAGAGACTCCATCTCACTTCCAATCATCGCAATGATGTCTAGCAGTCAACTTCTCCACCACTGCATCAACAGCTTGATTACCAACAACTTTTCAATCACAGAAAAGTAGAAGACACACTTCCATGACACACCTAGGAGTTGCTTCAAAGCTTCCTCCAAGAACAATACAATACTCATTACCTACAGGTTTCTGAGTAAGGACACAGTGACCATCTCACAACCCGAGTGGTTCACTTAGACAAAGCCCTAATGATCTACATCTTAGACCCGTACCTTTTCTAGGTTACAAGCATTCTATTTATAACTTTTTCCCAACTGGATTTGGGCCTTCAAATCTCAGCATATTAACTGCTACAAATCTGCAGAAGATTCTGCTACTAAATAGATCTTCAATTAAATCTTCAATCAAATCTTCAATTAAATCTTCAATTAAATCTTCATATCTTTTAGCCTTAAAAACAGCAACAAGATCTGCTCCAAATCTGATTGCAACTGAATATATCTTTACCAAGATATTCGCCTACAATCTCTCACTCTCTTAAGCAGAATATCTCTCCAATAACAGAAACACGCAGCCCTAATAAAATAACTCAGACTGATGTTCTGATGTTCTGTCAACTGATGTCAAGACATCAGGTTTAACATCAGCATACAAAACTGCAACCCTTATGAACTTAACATCAACTCAATGTTAAGAACTCATGTCAAGACATCAGACATATGACATCATTAACAACACCATTGTTTTACCAAAATTCCAGCCAATACAAGAACTAACAGGATCTTGTACGAGAAAGGGATTTATGGGGTTTATGAGAATCTTGAGGGTTTGTGAAGGTTTAGGTAATTTTGAGTTAGGATAGTGGAATTAATCGACCTAAATGTCATAGGTTTTATGTATTTGATTGACATGATTCCTTGGGAAATGTTTTGGGGATGTTTTGGGTGAACTGAGGTTGAAATCGTAAGGTGTTTGGGTTTGTTATACTACTAATGCGTAGCAGCGATTTCCTAAAATCGCGAGTTTGAAAAGCGAATAATTCCTTCGCAAGGCGAACACTCGCCCCAGGCCCGCAAAGCGATGCTTTCGAGGACTTTTGAAGTTTATTTGCTTTTAGTCAATGTAGAGGGTCTTGCTCTGATAGTGTAACATCGGGTTAGGTCGTTGAGTCGAACCTTGTTGAGTTGTTATTTTGTTGTTATTTGATGACTATGGTTTTATTTTAAAAACCCTTTTGTGGGATTTTTGTGGTTATGGTGGTTCCGCTGCTTATTTGATGGCTTTTTATTTATTTTGAGGAAAACTCGTTGTTTACGGAGCAGTTTTGTTGATTTGAATTTATTGAGAAATGTGCACCCTTTGAGGTGATTCTGATTTTTACTCTGATATTATGTTAATCTGCTGCAATACTTATGGGGTAGAAAAGGGTGTTACATTAGTGGTATCAGAGCAGGTCGGTCCGTCCGGCCAGGTTGTCTAATGTTGTCTAGTCCCTAGTGTGCGACATGTGTGTGAAAACACTGTCGATGCTTATTTTGTTTTCAATTTGTAGGTTGGGAATGAAATAAGTGGGGGAGAAGATGGTGCTTCTCCAAGATACTTCAAGTGTGGAGCGATGGCTAAGAGTGGTGTTGGACGCTACAATAGTTTGGTAAGATAGTTTGCACCGCCTCATGATAGTCGATTGTTATTGACAAATTGAGGAACTGATCACCCTTAATCTCTTGTTGATAATAGACGGGATCATGTTGGATGGGATAGATGTGTCTTGCAAGCTTAAGTGGTGTGCGTAGTGAATTGTTTGAAGTGAAGCCAAGTGTTTACAGATGTTTTGATGAGTCGATGTAGGATGGTGCTGAGATGTTTATGTTGAGGTTAACTTTGAGTATTATTGAAGGTGGAGGAGTGGGTGTTTTTCCTAGTGTTTGTGAAATTTTGGAAGTGTCTTGTGATGGCATAAGTGGTTGGCCTCCAGAGCGTGAGGTAGAGGTTACGATGGATTTGATACCAGGTATGAGTCTGGTGTCCATGGCTCCTTACCGGATGTCTACATCTGAGTTAGGAGAATTAAAGAAACAATTGGAAGAGTTGCTTGGGATGAAGTTTGTTCGACCGAGTGTTTCTCTGTGGGGTGCTCCTGTGTTGTCGGTGAAGAAGACAGATGGTACTATGAGATGGTGTGTGGATTATAGATAGTTGAATAAAGTGACAAACAAGAATAAGTATCCACTTCTGAGGATTAATGATTTGATGGATTAATTGGTAGGTGCATGTGTGCTTAGCAAGATTTATTTGAGGTCTGGTTATCATCAGATTCGTGTTAAGCCTGATGATATTCCGAAGACAGCTTTCAGGACGAGGTATGATGACTAGGAGTATGTTGTGATGTCGGCTGGCGTATCTAATGCGCCTGGTGTTCGTGGAGTATATGAATCGGATTTTTCATGAGTATTTGGATAAGTTTGTGGTGGTTTTTATCGACGATATTCTGATATACTCTAAGCCTGAAAAAGAGCATGCTAAGCATTTGAGGACTGTATTGCAGGTGTTGAAAGAGAAGAAGTTGTATGTGGAATGGTCGAAGTGTGAGTCTTGGTTGAAGGAAGTGAGTTTTCTTGGCCATGTGATTTGGAGTGGTGGAATTGGTGTAGATCCTTCTAAGGTTGATGCGGTGTTGCAGTGGGAGACTCCGAAGTCTGCTACCGAGATACGAAGTTTTCTGGGAATGACGGGTTATTACCACAAGTTTATCGAAGGCTTTTCTAAGTTGGCATTACCTTTGACTCAGCTGACTCGAAAGGGTCAAGCTTTTGTGTAGGATGTAGCTTGCGAAGAGAGTTTTGTGGAATTGAAGAGGAGGTTAACTACCGCTACAGTGTTGATTTTGCCTAATCGGAGCGAATCTTTTGTGGTGTATTGTGATGCGTCGAAGATGGGTCTTGGTGGAGTATTGGTGCAGAATGGACAAGTTGTTGCCTATGCTTCGAGAAAATTGCGATTTCATGAGAGGAATTATCCTACCCATGACTTGGAGTTGGCCGCTGTGGTGTTTGTGTTGAAGATTTGGAGACATTACCTGTTTGACTTTAACTTTGAAGTGTTCAGTGATCATAAGAGTCTGAAGTACTTATTTGATCAGAAAGAATTGAATATGAGGCAGAGAAGGTGGTTAGAGTTGTTGAAGGATTCCGATTTTGATTTGAGCAATCATCCGGGCAAAGCAATTACAGTTGCTGATGCATTGAGCAGGAAGTCATTGCATATGTCGATGCTTATGGTGAAAGATTCAGAATTTATTGAGCAATTCTGAGACTTGAGTTTGGTGTGTGAAGAGACTCCTGACAGTGTGAAGTTGGGAATGTTGAAATTGACTAGTGGCATTCTGGAAGAGATCAGAGTGGGACAACAAGCAGACTTGAAGTTAGTTGACCAGTTGATTTTGAGCAACCAAGGTAACGGAGGAGAATTCTGGATCGACGAGGATGGTGTGATGAGGTTTCGAGATAGAGTGTGTGTTCCAGATGTTCCAGGAATTAAGAAGAGCATTCTTGAGGAAGGACATCGAAGTAGATTGAGTATTCATCCCGGTGCTACGAAGATGTACCAGGATTTGAAGAAATGGTTTTGGTTGTCAGGTATGAAGAAGGATATTGCGGAGTTTGTTTATGCGTGCTTGACTTGTCAGAAGTAGAAGAATGAGTATCAAAAGCCTTTAGGTATGATGTAACCATTGCATATTCTAGAAGGGGGATGGGATAGTATTTCCGTGGATTTTGTGTCGGGATTGCCAAAGACTGAGAGAGGGAATGATTCTATTTGGGTGATTGTGGATAGATTAACTAAATCAGCTCATTTCTTGCCAATGAAGATTAATCATTCTATGGAGAAGTCAACCGATATGTACATTGAGGAGATTGTGAAGTTGCATGGGATACCTTCGAGTATTGTGTCGGATAGAGATACGAGATTTACATCGAGGTTCCGGAAGAGTTTACAAGATGCGTTGGGTACTAAGTTAAGGATGAGTCATGCCTATCATCTACAGACGGACGGTTAGAAAGAAAGGATTATCCAATCCTTAGAAGATTTGCTGAGGCCTTGTGTGTTGGATCACGGAGGATATTGGGATAGCCATTTGCTGTTGATTGAGTTCACGTACAATAACAGTTTTCATGCTAGTATTGGGATGGCGCTGGCTGGAGCTTTGTGTGGAAGGAGGTGTAGGACTCCGTTATGTTGGTACAAATCGGGCGAGAGTGTTGTACTCGGACCTGACATTGTGCAAGAGATGATCGAGAAGATTAAGATGATCCAAGAAAGGATGAAGGCGTCACAGAGTTGCCAAAAGATCTAGCATGATAAGAGAAGGAAGACACTTGAATTCCAAGAGGGAGATCACGTGTTTTTGAGGGTGACGCCAGTGACTAGGGTGGATCGAGCTTTGAAGTCTAAGAAGCTCACCCCACGTTTTGTTGGTCCAAATCAAATCTCGCAGAGGATAGGAGAGGTAGCCTATCGAATTGCTTTACCGCCGTCACTTGCGAATTTGCATGACGTGTTCCATGTGTCTCAGTTGAGGAAGTACATTTCGGATCGATCGTATGTGATTCAGATGGATGATGTACAAGTGAGGGATAACCTGACAGTGGAAGCATTTCCTGTGCAGATTGATGGTCGAGAGATGAAGCAACTGCGGGGTAAAGACACAGCTTTGGTGAAGGTGTTGTTGGGTGGACCGGCTGGGGAAAGTTGGACTTGGGAACATGAAGACCAGATGAGGGAGTCGTATCCGACTCTATTGCCTTGAGGTAATTTTCGAGGGCGAAAATTCTATAAGTGGGGGAGAGTTGTAACACATAAATTTATTAGAATATTTATTTAATTTATTAAATATAATATTTGTGAATTTTGGTGAATTTTGGTGGTTTGTGTTGACGTTGGCATTTTGGTGGAGTTTTGGTTATTTATCTAAATAATAGTATATAATATGAATATATTAGTATTATTATTAATTTAAATAATATTAGAGGAATTAAGGGTAAGATGGACTTTTGAGGAGGATTAGTGAGGGTATTATTGGGAAAGCCCATTTTAGGAGCCCAAGGGTTTAACAAAAAAGAATTGGGAGGAATAGGATTCATTTGGCTAGATCGTGAAAATAAGGAGGAAGGTGAAGAGCTCTGAGGAAAAAGGGAAAGGCGAGGATTCGAGAAGGTTTCCAAAGACTCAATAGAGAAAGCTTTGAATCGACAATCTAAGGTATGGGGAGTATTACCTTTCATTGTTTTCAATATAGAGATTCGATGTATTTTAAAGTGGATTTTGAGGTTTTTGGGGTTTTTGAAGGGTTTATGAGTTATTGATGAATTAGGGGTATTTCTGAGGATCGATGATGGATTATTAAAGGTTGAATTGATTCGGGTAAAAATAAGCCTTGAGGCTAACCTTTTTTATGATATGTGGGATCTTGTATGAGAAAGGGTTTTATGGGGTTTATTAGAATCTTGAGGGTTTGTGAAGGTTTAGGTAATTTTGAGGTACGATAGTGGAATTAATCGACCTAAATGTTGTAGGGTTTATGCCTTTGATTGCCATGATGTCTTGGGAAATGTTTTGGGGATGTTTTGGGTGAACTTAGGTTGAAATCATAAGGTGTTTGGGTCTGTTATGCTACTGATACGTAGCAGCGATTTCCTGAAATCGCCCTTCTCAAGGCGAGCACTCGCCACAGGCTCGCAAAGCGAGCAGCGCAGCTAATGCGCGATGATTTTGTTGGTGAATACTGGATGAATTCTGAAGTGTGATTTCTAGCTCGCAAAGCAAATGTCCCAGCGAGTGGATTCGCAAAGCGAATGAGAGTGGCGAGGAGGACAGAAGGGGGTCTCTGGGTTCTGTGTGGAATTGGGGGTTCGCTGGAGTTTGCAAAAAGAACCTCCTAGCGAACGAGTTCGCAAAGAGAACTTTGCAGCGAACGTCTGCTGTTCGCGAATTATTTTATGATTCTTGTGCTGTCTTGAAGTTTTGATGTTGTGATTTTTCTGATGATTTACCATGATGTTATTGATGATTATGAGATGGTGATTTCGTGATGTTTTGATGAATAATTGATGATCTGAATTACTTTGAGTTTATTGATGATTATGAACTGTTTATACATGATTTTGATGAATAATTGATGATATGAATTACCATGAGGTATATTGACGTTATGAGTTGCTTATATGTGATGTTCGATGATTAAATGATGATGTGAATTTCCATGAGTTGTATTGATGATTTTAAGATGATGATGCATGGTGTTTTGATGAATGAATGGCGATATGATGAGATTATGATGAATGATGATGCACGTAATGACTTGTGTTGACGATGATGATTATGACGTTGTGCATCATGCATTCTGTAGCGAGCGATTTTGGACGCGGTTCTTAAGCGCTGTCGTTCTTTGGGGTTTACTACAGGTCGATTCATTTTTTATCCTATTGTGAGCTGACTAAGGAAGGGAAATAGATGTCTCCAATTAACCCTGCTTGCATACTGAGTTTAAAGAGCGGTCTGTTAGGTTACGGATGCTATATGGTAATGGGGCCTTTCTTTCTTCTTACTTTATTAAGGTGGAAAATTGGGACTATTCATGGGGAATTTGTCAGATTGGGTGGAGATAGGGGACTTTAGGTTTTTGGATTAGTGTGCTCGCTAAGATTTTTCTTTCAATCTTATGCCTACCTATTCCCGTTTACCGAAACAGGGAAATCAGAGCGATCGTAGTTCCTCCTATTCTATGGGAGGAAATGGGTGTTTTGGTGTCTTGTTCAAAGCCCAAGACGTGAAGCGAAAGGTGATCTATATCTTGTTCAAAGCCCAAGATGTGAAGCTGAAGGTGGTTTGTATCTTGTTCAAAGCCCAATATGTGAAGCTGAAGGGTCTACTTGTATCTTGTTCGAAGCCCAAGATGTGAAGCTAAAAGGTGTTGTCTTTAAAGAGAATTTGTCATCTCTAAAGAGGGTCTGTTTGTCACAACTGTTTATAAAGGAGAATTACTTTAACCGGGATATGTGAATCCAACAATGCCATAATTTCCTTTATAGGGGGGTTCCAACCTGAAGGAGAAGACTTTAACTCAGTGTAGAGCAATGCTATCTTTCCTTAGGAGTTTTTCATGCTAAAAGAGGGACAGTGGCATGGATGTAAATAATCCAGAGGCTTGTCGCTTACAGCGATTAGATGAAGGGGAAGGAGTTGTTGATGTTTGTGTACTGTGAACAAGGCACAGCTTTGATGCTAAAAGGTTGATTGGCTCAACCTGGGTTTTCTTATACAAAGCCTAAGAGGAGGCTATTGGCCCAACAAGAGGGAGTTTTTATATGTCTCGTATGAAGCCCGAGAGAGAGAGGCTAAAAGGGTTGACTCAACAGGAGAATCTTTTATACTCAATAAGAGAGTGTTTTTGTATCTCGTACGAAGCCCGAGATGGAGGCTAAAGATGGTGACCCACCAAGAGAATCTTTTATACTAAACAAGAGAGTGATTTTGTATCTCGTACGAAGCCCGAGATGGAGGCTAAAAGGTGATTGACTCAACAAGAGAGTGATTTTGTATCTCGTACGAAGCCCGAGATGGAGGCTAAAAGGGAGATTGGCTCAACAAGAGAGCCTTTTATACTCAACAAGAGAGTGTTTTGGTATCTCGTACGAAGCCCGAGATGGAGGCTAAAGGTTTTGACTCAATAAGAGAGTCTTTGTATCTCGTACGAAGCCCGAGATGGAGGCTACAAGGTTTGACTCAACAAGAGAGTCTTTGTATCTCGTACGAAGCCCGAGATGGAGGCTAAAAGGTTTGACTCAACAAGAGAGTCTTTGTATCTCGTATGAAGCCCGAGATGGAGGCTAAAAGGGTACTGTTTCAGTTGAGTGACAGGTCCAGTATGTTGGTTAAGAGAAAATCAGTTCTTATATGAGTAACACTGTACTCATGGATTTGATCTGAGAATCGGGATTGTTTCCTGTTCTCTAAGGAAACGGGGAATCCAAAGGGTATTTGAGACTGTCCAAGTCTGCGGGTGTCTTCCTATTTTTGAAAGGGGCTTGAGAATGTCTTTGAGACTCAAGGAAATTAGACTGTCCAAGTCTAGAGTTTTATCTTTTGTACTATGCTTAAAGAAACAGTAGTAGTACGTTCACGGTAGAAAGATCTAGACTCTTTGAAAGAATATTCTATTAAGATGACTAATTTCTGTTCCTATACCTCTAGGAGGCCGTCGAGACAATTTGTACTAAGCCCAAGAGGAGGCTGGAAACTTTTAAGAAGCCGAGGGACAATTTGTACGAAGCCCAAGAGGAGGATATCATTCCCGGAGAAAGAAATCATTTATACAAAGCCTAAGAGGAGGCTGTGAATACTTCTAAGAAGCCGACGGGTCCTTGTACAACGCCCAAGAGGAGGCGGGGATGCTTTTAAGAAGCATGTGGGTCCCCAAACCTCGAGAAGTTTAAGACAGACTATTCACAAAGAATAGATTAAGCCAGGAAAGTTTGAGAATTTGGAAGAAACTCAAGGGTTACAATTCACGGAGAAGAGATCATCTCTGGGGAGTAGAGTTTCTTGACAATTCCTAATGAGGACAGCCGAAGAGAAGACTGTATCTGGTGCTCCTATGGGGGATCTAGTATTGTCTATTTCTAAGAATGATCGAAACGGCTTTACCTAGTGCTAGACGTAGTTGCCGGGGAAACTCTAAATATCTATACTATTATTACACAGTCGATATGAGTTTATGAAAGAAGACTTACAGTGAAACAGCCCCACAATACAGTTATATGTATATGAAAGCGGTAAATGAAAGCATATAAACACTTACTCGGTTGTAGAGCTTCCATGCTGTTTGGTTAGTTGTTCAATAAAGAAAGATTAAAAGCAACAGTATATTCAAAAATCAAAGGAGAAAGTGCTTTGAAAGAAAAATGGTTGGGGCTTACAGCTCAAGGAGAGGCCCAGTGTTTTAGTAGTGATTGCACTGTGATATGAGTTTGTACAGTGGGACTTATACAAGTGACTGAGGCCCAAAAAGTTTTCTGTACAAGGGGAATGGGTCTTACACTCTCTCAAGAGGCCCAAAAGATTTAAAGAATGGCGCTTATAACACGAGGGTAGGCCCAGAGGTTTGATTTTTCAACTGGCGATTGCGCCGAGGTTTTCTTTTAACGCAGAGGGACTTATACAATAAGTGAGGCCCAAAATTGTTTTGGTTAAAAGGGGGATTGGGTCTTACACTCTAATAGAGGCCCAAGTGAGTTTTAAGAAAAGAAATAGGTATTACTACTCGAGGGTAGGCCCAATGGTTAATTTTGAAAAGGGCGACGATCGCGCCGAGGTTTTGGAAACACCGTGGGACTTATACAAGTGATTGAGGCCCAAAATTTTGGTATTTAGAAAGGAATTGGGTCTTACACTCTATTAGAGGCCCAAAAGTTTAAAAATGAAAAGAAATGAGACTTATAGCTCAAGGAGAAGCCCAATGGTCTTTTTTTGTTACAAGGCGACGATCGCGCCGAACTTTGTAAATGTACCGAGGGACTTATACAATATCTGAGGCCCAAAATATTTATTTACAAAAGGTATGGGACTTACACTCTATTAGAGGCCCAAAGTGTATTTTAGGAAAAGAAATGGGGCTTACAACACGAGGGGAGGCCCAGATGATTTTCAGTTTGAAAATGGCGATCGCGTCGAGATTTTTAACGTATCGGGACTTATACAATAACTGAGGCCCAAAATATTTTATGTCCAAAAAGGGTTGGGTCTTACACTCTATTAGAGGCCCAAAGGTTTTGAATGGGTCTTATAGCTCGAGGAGAGGCCCAAATGGTTTGTTTTTGAATCGGGCGATCATCGCGCCGAACTTTTTGAAATACAACGGGACTTATACAATAAGTGAGACCCAAAAATAGGTTGTATTTACAAAGGATTGGGTCTTACACTCTATTAGAGACCCAAAGACTGTTTGAAAATGATTTGTGAGGGTGAAAAACAAAGAAACCCTAATTTCATTTTTAAAGGGCATTTTTCAAAGAAAAATCAAGTAAAAAAATGATAAAAATATCAAATAAAATCATTAATCATGTTATAAACAATGATTAAGGTTTATGAAAAAGTATTTTATCCACATGAATATTTAAAAACATTTTGGTTTTAAAAATCAAGAAAAAGAAATCATTTTAAAAGCATTTAAAACAATATTTTTGAATATATTAAAAATATATCAAATAATAATATTTTTTGTGATTTTTTGGTGGATTAAAATATTATGGAGTATGAATAAGAAGTGTGTAAAACAGAATTGGAAAATGATGATTTTTGCTATGTAGAAGAATTGGTTGAGTTTTGAAGATAAACTAAGAAAAAGAGGAAAGATGTCACAACATCACATTCGACATCTTTCATGAGTTTTGAAGATAAGAGAAAAAGGGAAGATGTCACAACATCACATTCGACATCTTAAAAACCAGAACTGCACCTTGGTTTTCAACATCTTTGCTATCAAACTTCAAACATTCATAACTCTCTCAATTTTTAACGAAATTAAAATCCGTAAGAACCTATCTTGACCGATTTTTCGCAAGGAATCCAATGGTATCACTCATACATACTGACACTTAATGTACAACACACTCAAGGTAAAAAACCAGAACTGTATGTTGATTTTAAACATCTTTGCTTATCAAACTTTCAACACTCATAACTCTCTAAATTTTCAACGGAATTAAAATCCGTAAGAACCTATCTTGACCAATTTTTCTCAAGGAATCCAATGGTATCACTCATATATACTGAAACTTAATGTACAACACACACAAGGCAAAAAACCAGATCTGCACCTTAAGTTTAAAACAACATAAACTCCACATATAAACATGTTAAAGTGCAAACACTAGGAGGATTATATCATACACATTAAGGACTACATTTTTGCTTCAAGAATTGTTCAATATGATGCATGTATGTGGACAACAAAGGAAAGCATGATTCAAAAAATTCAAGTTGTGAATTTTACGTCTTTTTTGGAGATTTTGTGCAACCTACCAAGTGCTTTGTTCCAGAAATGATTTTATGTTTTGGACACCCTCAAATGACCTCTTAGAAGCTTTTAGGATGGTTGGAATCAGCTGGAAACCTCTGGAGCAAGTTTGAGCACTTTCTTGCAAAATGGGCAAAAGTGGCCAAAATGCCAACTCTCTCAAATGGTGTTCCAGATGTGTGGCAACATTTGGGACAGTTCAAGGATGATATTTGGAGTGTGTTTGAGGTTTTATCTGGTTTGGAAAGTGACTGAATCAAGACATGGCTTGAAAAATGCAAAAAAGTCCAATTTTGAGGTTTTGAGATGTGACTTTGTGATTTTGGTGTTACAGGTCACTTGTGATAGTTTGGATCACCTACATATGATGTTTATGAGGTGTTAGGATCATGAGATGTGATGGAAATGCTCTCTAACTCAAAAACTCAGAATTACCTTACTAAAGAAGGCATTTTGGAATGAAAGATGTGATTTTGAGGAAAGCATCTGTTTGATGGCTTTGGTGTACTCATACTGAGCACAAATGAGCTCTATTTATAGTAGAGCAAGTTTGTTTTGGCAGCAATAGTGAATGGTGGCTGCAGCAGAGGTTTGTTCAATGTTGGCCAATGAAAATCCAAGTCTCCTCTAGCCATTGACTAGAGGTTAGAGCATAGAGCTTTGGTTCCCTACTTGTTGGAGGAATCTTGACTGAATTCAGTTGCAAATGTGTCAGTCCATGCCACCTCTAAGCATCTATTGAATGCTCCAATCCAAAATTGGAGTCTTGTCCCTCTTTTAGGGATTTCTAGGTTTGGCATGGTACTTCTTGTTCCAAGGAATTTGGAGGCTTGGCTCAGTGATTGTCCCCTTTGGATTTGATCCTCAGATGTGTCCAAGATGATGACAAGGCTTGGAAATTTGTGTGGCACAAGAAATGTGCAAATCTGTCCTGAAACATGTATTAAAAATCAGCTGCAGCAAGCCTTGTTGTAAAATCCATAACTTCTTGCTCAAGAATGATAAATGGCTGTTCCAGGACTCTATGGAAAGCTGAGATGACATACTTCCACTTTGATGTTTGACCCTAGACTTGGTTCAACTTGGATCATGGAGAAAAGCATCCTTGAAGTTGGGACATTCTTGCTGGAAAAATATTAATGATGTCTTATGCAATGTTGGAACATCTGACAACTTTGAACATTAATAATTCCAAACTTTAATCACTTGTATCTTTTAATCCACTATGATATTTTGAGTTGAAGTGAATTGCATCTTTGATGCTTGTCTTGCATGGTGACAAAGCTTGAAAATTGTGTGGCACAAGAAAAAGTGCACAAAATCTGTCCTAAAAAAAACAGCTGCAGCAAGCCTTCTTGTAAAGTCCATAACTTTCTGTTCGAGTGTGATAAATGGACGTTCTACAACTTTCTGGAAAGCTGAGATAACGTACTTCAACTTTGATGTTCAAGGTTTGTGAAGATAAGACTTGTAAAGTTGTCAAAAATGACCTTGAACTTGTGTGACCAAATCTGTCCTAAAAGCTGTCATGAAAATTCTATTTTATCAATGCCTTTTACAGAGACCATAACTTTCTGCTCGAGAATAATAAATGGGCTTTCTAGGACTTTCTGGAAAGGTGAGATGACGTACTTCAACTTTGATGCTTGGCCCTAGACCTGGTTCAACTTGGATCATGGAGAAAAACATCCTTGAAGTTGGGACATTCTTGCTGGAAAAATATTAATGATGTCCTATGAAATGTTGGAACATCTGACATTAAGAATTCCCAACTTTGATCACCTATATCTTTCAATCCTTATGATATTTTGAGTTGATTCCTTCTACAATGTTGAAGTATCAAATACCCTCTTTAAAAGTAGCTCTTACGCAAAATCAATGGATGCTTGGATCAATAGTTACGACCTTGAAAAGTTGTGCACTTGAACATGATTTTAACTTAGAAAAAATTTCTAAGTTTCTTTCAATTTGATCAATTTTGCAATTTTGCATGATTTCTTGATTTAAATTTGATCAAATTAAATCATCCATCATATTTTCTTGAGTAATGACTTGTGAAGCTCAAAGTTGACCAAAAGTCAAACTTTGACCTTCTGCGTCAGTTGAATTTGTATTAGATGAACTTGAGGCTTGATCCACTTGAAATGTTGCACTCTTGTACTTAATTCTTGATGTGGGAGTCCTCTTGATCCTTTGTGGGTGTTTAAGAGGTTAGACAAGTTGAAGATCATGTCATTCCTTGATTGATCATTTGTCTAAAGGCTCTGAGAGGGCTTGAAACCCTAAGCTTGATTGTAGTGAATGCTCAACAATTCCTTGAGGAGATTGATGAGGCACAAAGGTACAACCATATTGTGATGATGATTTACACAATGATGGGAAATCTTGGTGGTCAAAATTTGGGGTATGACAGATGCCCCTATTTAATCTTCTTAGACCCGAAGGTGTGAATGACGAAGGTATTCGGGCATTCAGGGTGCAAGAGGATTAAATATCGGAATATCCGAAATTTTGATGGCTATGAATGGCAGCTTACCCATTCATCTTCTTTTGCTAAGCAATGATGCTTAGAAAAAGGTAAAAACTTCCCCTCGATCCTGGTCTTCAGCCAAGGAGCTGGTCTCTGTTTTCTTTTGAAATAAACCTCCCCTCGATCCTGGTTTCTACCAAGGAACTGGTCTTAGTTTCTTTTGTCAACTTCCCCTTGATCCTGGTTTCTTACCAAGGAACTGGTCTCAGTTTCTGATGCCAACTTCCCCTCGATCCTGGTTTCCTACCAAGGAACTGGTCTCAGTTTCTGATGTCAACTTCCCCTTGATCCTGGTTTCCTACCAAGGAACTGGTCTCAGTTTCTGATGTCAACTTCCCCTCGATCCTGGTTTCCTACCAAGGAACTGGTCTCAGTTTCTGATTTAAACTTCCCCTCGATCCTTGTTTCCTACCAAGGAACTGGTCTTAGTTTCTGAAGTAAACTACCCTCGATCTTGGTTTCCTACCAAGGAACTGGTCTTAGTTTCTGAAGTAAACTTCCCCTCGATCCTGGTTTCTTACCAAGGAACTGGTCTCAGTTTCTGAAATAAACTTCCCCTCGATCCTGGTTTCCCACCAAGGAACTGGTCTCAGTTTCTTTTGTCAATAAACCTTCTTGACAAGGGACGCTATTTGTAGCGGCTTTCCTTAAATTTCTCGCTGAATTTTCCTGGGGAGATGCCATTTGACGAAAAAAGTTTTGATGTCAAACTTGCTGGGGAACCCATTCGTCTGAATTGTAGAGGTACACAAACTTCTCTGTTTGGAGACGCCATTTGTCGATTCTACTGGGGAAAGCGAGTCTCTTTAGAGACTAGTTCCGCTTGGGGGTGTTACATCATACTTTTCCTAAGGTCTTTTTAGAGAAATGCCATACGATGTACCCCAATTTTGAGGGGCTTTCTCTGGAGATTTTCCTTAATACGGGAAAGCGAATATATCATCTTCAATGGCGAAGAGTGATATTTGTTGAAAGTTTTCTTGTTTCTCAGAGGTTCAAGTTATCAAAGTGGTCAAGGACCGTCTCTAATCCAGAGATAAACGGGAGAGAGATTACTTAGATGATTCACTTTCTGACGAGGAAAGATCTGACAACTCGATTGAGAGGACTTTTATCACTAGGGGATAAGACCGACTAGAGTGATAGTGATGCAATATGAATATGAATGCGAATCAATAATGCATGATGTATGTATGTATATGCTGACAAAACTGACGTAACATACAGACTAAAGGATGAACACGACTGGATACTCGGCCACAGTGGGGCATGTAGAAATATCACTGGTTCAAGATAGCAATTCTGCCTTGCTTAGGAGAAACAATCCCTGTTGAGAGCGATGCTGGTCGGGCTTAGGAGATGAGAACTCGGCCGAGGATGTCAGACGAAACATGATCTCTAACACAATTGATCCTTCATTCAGGCGTACTGGTCTAGAAGCAGTGCTTTGATTCTGCACTTTGAGGTTCGAACACCTTTGGAGAAGCGATCGATGTTCTTCTGATGTTCAACAGTCAAAAGAAATTGCCATCTTTATTTTAAAAAAGCAGAAAAAATTTTATCAAGTAAATTCATTTTTGTTTTATTTCAAGAATTGTTGACCATGTTAAAATGTCGTTCTATAAAGCTAAAACAAGTAAGAATTACAAACAAAAGCACAAGGGCTCAAATTTTATTGATAGGATGGAAATCAGCCGAACGCGTGATTCCATAGAGTATTTACAAAGTTAGAAAATGGTAATTTACAAGGAAAAGGGCTACATTGAAACATAACGACCACTATCCTTCTACCAACTTTGAATTCGGGACATCTTGAGCTTCTGTCGAAGATGACCTTGACTGGAGTCTCTGATGGATGGCATGACTGCTGAAGCGCTGAACTGATCAGACGTAGTTACCTGCCATTAATCCCAAACTTTTGCCTGGATTGTACTTGGAGATTTCCAATCCATCGGGATGATTTTCGATCATGTCTCTAATTTTTGCCTGGATCGCCCTTTCGGGTTTTTAATCCACCGAGACGTTTTTTTTTAGTTTAGGCGAAGTATTTCTTGACTACGTCAACATTCATGGGGTAGGTAAATTCCTCTCCATCCATGGTTGCAAGTCTCAAGGCGCCGCCTGAGAAAGCTTTCTTGACCACATAGGGGCCATCATAATTCGGAGTCCACTTGCCCCGAGAATCAGTGAGAAATGATTGTATCTTCTTGAGCAGTTTGAAGATTGGCGAGCAGGTCGCGGTCATGAGGAATGTGAATCTGGAGATGTAGTTCAAACGTCCCAGGAATCCTCTGACTTGTTTTTCAGTTTTTGGAGAAGGCATTTCTTGAATGGCCTTGACCTTGTCAGGATCAACCTCAATCCCTTTCTGGCTTACGATGAACCCTAAGAGTTTCCCTGAACGGACACCGAAGGTGCACTTGTTGGGATTCAAGCGGAGTTTGTATTTTCTCAAACGCTCGAATAGTTTTGACAGGTGGGTCACATGCTCCTCTTCTGTTCTAGATTTAGCAATCATATCATCGACATATACCTCGATTTCCTTGTGTATCATGTCATGAAACAGAGTAGTCATGGCCCTTTGATAGGTTGCCCAGGCATTCTTCAAACCGAACGGCATTACCTTGTAACAAAAGGTACCCCATGGGGTGATAAACGAAGTTTTCTCCATGTCTTTCGGCACCATTTTGATCTGATTATAGCCCGAGAATCCATCCATGAAGGAGAAAACTTTGAACTTTGTTGTACTGTCTACCAGCATGTCAATGTGCGGTAAAGGAAAGTCGTCCTTTGGACTAGCCTTATTTAAATCTCTGTAATCGACACACATTCTGACTTTTCCGTCCTTTTTTGGAACGGGTACGATGTTGGCTAACCATTGAGGATATTCTGATGTGGCGAGGAAACCTGCGTCAATCTGTTTCTGTACCTCCTCTTTGATTTTGATGGCCATGTCCGGGTGAGTGCGTCTCAACCTCTGCTTTACTGGCGGACATTCCGATCTCAATGGTAAATTATGTTCCACAATGTTGGTATCCAACCCTGGCATGTCCTGATAGAACTAAGCAAACACATCGGGAAACCCTTTGAGAAGCTTTATCAAACTCTATTTAGCAGTTGGACTGAGTAGTGCCCCAATTCTGACTTCTTTTCTCTCTTTTTTCGAACCCAAGTTTACCGTTTCCAACGGCTCTTTGTGAGTTTCGATGGACCTTTCCTCCTGTCTGAGTAATCGGGAGATATCTTCTGGAATTTCGTCGTTAACTTCTTCTTCAGCCCCAAATACCGGGAACTCAAAGTCGGGAGAAGGCATCGGATCGTATGTTTCAACGGGGTTTAAAACAAGCAATCTGCATGACGTGATGATTTGTGTTTAGAAGAGATAGAGAAAATGCAAGTGTGTGCAGTGTATTTTTCTTTTACTGCTTGTTTTTATTATTGAGTTGTTTTTTAGGATTACCATTTTCTGAGAAAAGCAAAAAGAGAAAACAGCAATTAATGCGAAAATTACAGAACGACGTTATTTTATTAATGAACAAGTCGATTCTTGAAACTACAGCCCTATAAAACAAAAATCTGTCGCTTTGGGCAAAGCGAAGAGAGAAATTTACAGAAAGCGAGCCCTATCAAAACATCCGTTTCACCTGGGCAGGGTGAAAGGTTAAAAACAGCAATTACTTTGACTTTTGAACAACTTTCAGAACATCAACAGTAACCCATTGGCGGTGAACTCCTCGGTGAATCACAAAGTCTGGCACCTTCCTTGATTTGTCTTCAGAAATAACGTTGATTTCTGGTGGATCAGGATCATTGGAATCTGTCTCCAGAGCAGAGTTGTCGTAGGAGGATTCCTCTGTTGTATTTTGCATAGTATTTGTACTCTCAGGTAGATCTCCCCATCTAGTAGGCTGGATGTCTTCGAGCCTGATGCGAGAGCTTTCAGGAGCAGTGTACTTGACCATATAGTCGTATTTTCCACTTGGCTGTCCTAAGGTGTCCCTCACTTCTTTGGAACTGGAGGAGTCATCCCTCTCGATGACGTTGACCTCGGGAAAAGCATAGTTAATGAATTCTAGTCCTGCAAATGTTGCGAATTCATCGTCGTGCTGGGTATTTTCTGAATGACCTGAGTGTTGATCCCATGACATGGTGGGGACGCAGGTATTCTTTTCGATGATGCTCAGCTGATTTTCATTGTTCGGCTGATTTTCTTGCCCCAAGTCTCCTGGGCACGGCTGCCACATTGGCAGGCCATCCATCAGGCCATAATAGTTGTGGTCAAAGTTGTCCTTCATCAGAGTGTCCTCCTCTAATGAGTTTGGTGGAGCACGACATCCTTCCGGATCACAATCTCCATATATCATTTCGACGTTTGACCTTGGTATAAATCTCGGACTCTGTGTATGATAGAAAAATGGCGTAGGCACTTCGTCCTGAGACGTATGACCATCCTCGTTGAGATAGGACTTCCATTCTTCCTCCATATCAGATGAATCATCTTTATTGATGGTATGTACCTCTTGAGTCACTGGTTGAAGGAAGCCTCCACAATGGAAGAAGTTCTGAATGGGATGAAGACTTTCATCGTTAGCAGCTATCTGGGTACAGGTTGCAGAAAAACCAAGACCCTTCTTTGTTTTATTGTCAGTAGGAATGACAAGTTGTCCCCATCCTTTTGTATTGGTACTCTCGACCGCTTTGATAACATCTTTGTATGAGGAAATGGAAGTTCCCCCCTCAAATTGATCGTCCTTGTGTAGCGAAGGCGCTTGGAACTGGGTTCCGATTATCCCTTATGGTTCCACATAAATGGATGACGATAAATTGCTGACGAGTAAGGCCTGCTCCCCACAGACTGTGATGAGTTGGCCGTTCTGGATGAAATTTAGCTTTTGGTGGAGGGTTGAAGTGACCGCCCCAGCCTGATGTATCCAAGGTCTTCCTAATAAACATATGTATGTTGCCCGGATGTCCATGACCTGCAAAGTGACTTGGAAAGTGCGAGGACCAATAGTTATGGGAAGATTGACTTCGCCGATAACCGTTTTTCTGGATCCGTCAAATGCTTTGACGACGACCTCGCTGGTTCTCATCGGAGGGCCTTTGAATGATAATTGCATCAAAGTGGACTTCGACATAACATTCAGGGTTGACCCTGTGTCTACCAGTATGCTGGCTAAAGCATCG
This sequence comes from Lathyrus tuberosus, assembly GCA_022829125.1. NCBI lineage: Eukaryota > Viridiplantae > Streptophyta > Magnoliopsida > Fabales > Fabaceae > Lathyrus > Lathyrus tuberosus. Next base: position 10,962,464 of record JALAZF010000095.1, read on the forward strand.
TCCTGGCAGTTGACTGTAATATTGAGCGCCATGTTATGACGGTGACCCTCTTCAGGTAATTCCTCATCACTAAATCCCAAGTTATTGCAGGAATTGATGTTAGAGACAATGCTATCGAACTGTCTGATTTTTACATCCTGTTCCACAAAGGCTTGCTCCAAGACTTTCTGTAGAGCCTCCCTGTGCGCTTCTGAACTGAGTAAAAGTGATAGCACCGAGATCTTTGAAGGAGTTTGTAACAGTTGATCAACAATGTTGTATTCACTCCTTTGGATGAGCTTCAGCATCTCATCGTTGTTCTTTGAAAGGTCGGGATCACTGGATTGACCGACTGGTGGATTGGGAACTTCTGTCTGAGATTCCTTTTCTTTGCTGAGTTCTCCAACTCCTCTGTTGAAGATTCGACCGCTCCGTGTTACTCGACTGATGTCTGCAATATTCACGACGGAGGGTAACGGAATTTCCTTTCTATTCTCGACTATTGTTGCACCGTATTTGTAAGGGATAACCTTAGTTTATTCATACGGTAGTGGTCCCGGTAGATAGACGACTATGGGAGCCTACTGATTTTTCTGACCATCATAAGTGATTTCGATTCGTTCCTGGTTGGGAACTCTCGATTCGTCAAGTAGAGGGATGATGGCACAAACATCCCTAGCCCTCTGATGATCGGAGATTATGACAACATCCTCGATTTGATCCGCGAGATAGTTGACTGATCCAGAACTTGACCATGGTTGAATCTCTTTGCGGTCCAACTGACTTTGAAGGGCTGCCCACATGAGGTAGCATCCTTGACTGTTCAGTGAACAAACTCCACACCGCTCATAGTTGTGTAGTGGCACCTGGTCGCGTCCGCTCTGAATACAGTGTAGCCTTACTAGGTCAGTTTCCATTGACCGAACATCCTGACTTTGATATCTAGTAGGATTCCCGTTAGTGATACTAATTTGCTGGGTGTCTTCATCCATATAGATTGGAAGCCACCAGTGGTTCAACAAGTGCTGAAGTGTTTTCTGGACAAGGGCACAACCTTGATAGTTTTCGCAACTTGCTTTACAGCTCTGATAATCATGTGATACCAGGAATCCGAGATGGACCTGCTCAGCATGTAACTCTACCAGGTTGGTATTCATTAAACGAATGTCGAAGATTTGAACCATGTTTATCTGATAAGGATTCCTATCATGGTAGTCCTGGATCAACCCGAGATCCATCTAACGCTGGAGGGCCTCTTGTACAAAAGAGCATCCCTGTTTGTTTACCGAGCAAGTTAGACAAGAATTGTAATCGTGCCGCGGCAGATTATGATACTGGTTTTGCCTTGAGTGCATTTCCACCAGGTTAACATTCATTGCACGAACGTCGTGGTTTTGAATGACGTTGGAATTCGTATAAACCATGTTAACTCCACGAACTCGGTGCTCTTGGATCCATCCGAGATCCATTTGTTCCTGTAGAGCTGATTGCACCACAGAACACCCTCGATTGCTTTTAGAGTAGATATCACACTGGTGATAATTATGAGGTGGCACATGGCCATATCCACTCTATCTACAATGCATCTTGACTAAGTTGGTTCTCAACAAGAGTACATCGTGAATTTGATAGACGTTGTTAGACTCTCCCTCTATCAGGTTGACTGCAGCTTTCTCGTGTTGAGGCAGCGGGTTCGTGAGAACATTGGTATTCGTATCTTTGAAAGATAAGAGCTCGCTCCTAACAAGCTTTTGCACGTCAGATTTGAAACTGAGACAGTTCTCTATGTTATGCCCTGGTCCTCCTTGATGATAAGGGCAAGTCTGATCTGCTTTGAACCAAAAATGCAGATTTTTCGGTACTGTAAGAGGAGCCTTAGTCTGGACGTGCCCTTTGACCAGTAATAACGGAAATAGTTCCGCGTACGATACGGGTATAGGATCAAATCCTGGTGGCCGCGTTGTACGGTTGTTGTTGTACTTAGGACGAGCCTGCTGAAGAGGCTGTTGTGTCCTTTGCTGAAGCTGCTGTTGATTAGGTTGGCTCTGCGCAACCTGAGGTTGATACGTAGAAACTGGCGCAGGGTTGATAGCAGGAGTTACAACTACTACTGGTTGATACCGTCGCCTTTGATTTTTGAGAGAGATATTCCCAATATCCTACTCTTTTTTCTTAGGGAGAGCACTACCGTATCGTTTTGCACTACTTGATGATCCAGTGTCTTTAACTAGACGTCCTTCTCGGACGGCTTCCTCAAGACGAACTCCCATGCCTACCATCTCGGTGAAGTCACTGGGTGCACTAGCAACCATTCTGTCGTAGTAAAATGAGCTCAAGGTCTTTAAGAAGATCTTTGTCATCTCTTTTTCCTCAAGAGGTGGAGAGATCTGAGCGGCAATTTCACACCATCTCTGAGCGTACTCCTTAAAGGTTTCCTTGTCCTTTTGTGACATTGATCTGAGTTGATCTCTGTCTGGTGCCATGTCCAAATTATATTTATATTGTTGGACGAAGGCAGTGCCAAGATCTTTGAAAGTGTTGATTGTAGCACGGTTTAAACCCATGTACCATTTTAATGCGGCACCGGTTAAACTATCCTGGAAGTAGTGAATCAGTAGATCTTGATTCTCTATCTGAGCTGACATTCGCCGAGCGTACATCACCAAGTGGCTCTGAGGGCAAGAGTTACCCTTGTACTTTTCAAAGTTGGGCACCTGGAATTTGTGCGGAACTTTCACATTAGGGACCAAGCAGAGGTCCGCGGCGTCCTTTCCAAATAGATCCTGATTGCGAATAGCTTGCAATTCCTTTTGCATTTCCAGGAACTATTCCTGGAACTCGTTCATTCTTTCGAACATGCTTTCGTTTCCACCAGAAGGTATATAGGTAATCTGTCCTTCTGGGACAGTGTGTACCACGGGTTGTGGTATAGTCATTACGGCCGGGACTCTCAGTGCCTCCCGAAGTTTGTAACCTTCAGGAGTTGCTGTCATGCCCCTGGCATCTTCGCTTTCCCGAAGTTTGTAACCTTCAGGCCCAGCAGTTCCTGCAGTGATTTCCTGATCTTCAGTGATCGGAGGAACATATCCTTCCGGGATATAGTTAACAGGCATGCCCCACGGATGATCTTTCGGCATTTGATACCAAGGATCATACTTCTCCACTATGGGCATTGAGGTGATCTGTGAGATCACGGTTCTTTGTAACTGAGCTTCTGCCATGGCTTGCATGTCGTTACAAAGCTTTCTCATATCCTCTCTTAGAGCGTCGATCTCTTCTTTCAACTCTCTGTTCTCTTCCTCGAGATCATCCATCCTTTTCTGATGATTGGCCCGAGTATTATACGAATGAGACAGTTTGACTCTAGAACCGAGACACAAACGTGAGATTCGTAGGTAAGAAGAATATGTGACGTGAGAATGATGAATGCAATGATTATATTAATTGTTTTTTGGTTTAATCAAAATAAACTTTGACAATTAGATTGTAAATATCAAACAGTGGGGGAACCCCGTTTTATTGAAATTCAAAGGATTGTGGAAATGGAAATACAGTAGATTACAAGGTACGGAAACATAAACCTAATCTAATGGGTCCCGAGTCCTCTCTGAGGAGAACTCGGGTGCTGATTCTGGTACTTTCCTTTTCTTTGACCGGGGCTCTTGGGTCGTTGTCGGGTTGTCATTCCTTTTCCAGGTGAAAGGAGCGAGCAAATTCCTTTGGTCATCCTGATTATCCATAACATGTTGCTCTAAAATCTCGATCAGAGCATCCTTTTCTTTCAGTAGCTGCTGTATTTTGGTACACTCCACGTCGAGAATGCGGTACTTGTTCTTCCAAGACCTCCTCTCCTGTTGAACTTTGTTGAGAGTAACCTGAAGTTTTTCAGTTTCCGTCATGAAGTACATGACAGATTCCCTCGGCGGAAGAACTCCGTGACGAGGATACGACATCTTTAGCTTGAGAGCTCTAGTTTGTACCTAGTGGAGATAAGGCTCCACCGAGACACAGTCCGGTTTTCCTAGAGACTCCCGTCCTTTCTTATGAACATGTTTCCAAGCGTGCACTATTTCTGTCTTTAGTGCTCTGTCACTTTCTCCTTCTTTGAAGAAAATACCTTCCAGATGAGCATTACGCGGGACATGCCTCATTGGGTATCCAAATTGACGACGAACGAGAACTGGATGGTAATTGATTCCTCCCTTAGTTCCTATAAGGGGTACGTTGGGGAAGTTTCCACAACGATCAATTATCCTGATCCTGTCATAAATCCTATTACACCAATCTATGTCAGAGTTGGTGAGAGACATGATTTTCTGCGACTAGCGTAAGGCACTCTTATGATCCCAAAAAGCAGCAGACTTAGGAAAATGAGAGATAAACCATTTGTATAACAGGGGCACACAACACGTGATCATTCCTCCGCTGTACAAGTTCCCTAAGTGTACAGAATGATACGCGTCCGCGAGCAAAGTCGGTACAGGGTTTCCAATGAGAAAAACCTTAACGGCGTTGATATCGACGAAGTTATCAACGTTGGGAAACAGAAAGAACCCGTAGGTGAGTAAAACAAAGATGCTTTCAAAAGCAGTCATATTCCCTATACTAGCAAAGTACAGAGATTTCTTTGTTAAGAACTGGGCTGGTAAACCTTGGATGCCACCCTTAGTGGTCATGTGAGTCCTGACTTCTGACTCGTCCAAATAAATTGCTCTTGCAATGGTCTGACCCTTTGGAATTTCTTCTAGTCCATAAAATGGAGCTTGATCAGTAATGTGTAGATCAGTCAGGTGAGAGTACTCCTCCAGTGTTGGTGCTAACTGGTAATCCGGGAATGTGAAACGGTGATAGACCGGATCGTAAAACTGAACGAGTGCTTCCATGATTCCTTCAATCACATGGATTCTTAACAGAGGTAGCAGACCTTCGTACTTGGCTCTGAAAGCCTCAGGGTTAGTGATCATCCTCGCTAACCTTCTCAAATCCTCAAGTTTTGGAACCTTGAAGGTGTACTTATGAGTTCTCCTTCTACCGAAATCCATGAGCGCAATCTTTTTCTCTGACATTTGCAATCATTGTCTTAGTTTAATTTGAAAAAGAGAGACTAGAAGAGAAAATTTTTCTTTGTTTTAATGTTTTTTAGATGAATGCATGAATGCAGCACACAAAAACATAGAAAAAACATGGGGTCAAAGGGTCGTTGTCATGAAGTCAAGGCTCTACCCATCCCCCAAAGGTTTATACTAGTGATTTTTGTACCTGTCTCTCAAAATCATCAGTTCTTGTCGATAAAACACCAGCGGGCCAGGAACCGTGCCAGGTGATGTTTTTTCGAAGAACCTTCAGAAGAGGGTGGTATCGCGTGACAACCATTTCCGATAATTTCCGCACCACTAAAAGAGGTTTTTCCTACGTGTATACTCAATCTTTCCACATGCGGCATCACACGCATTCCCATTAGCAGAAAAATAAACACATATATCAATTAGAAAAAGCAGTATATATATTTGTCCTAATGTCCTAGACTTTTTAGGAGCAATGAATCCTATGTTTCTGATAGAAAATGGCTCCCCGGAGGAGTCGCCATTCTGTGGTACCTTCCCAATTTAAAGGTTTTTGACCTAAGATCTTAGTGAAATCAACAAAAGTCTCATTCCCAGTGAAATTCCCAGTGAAGTCACCATGACTTGTCCAAGGTAATTGTAAGAAAGAACGTGAACTGCCCCACGGTGGGCGCCACTTTTCTGTAGCGAGGGATTTTGGACGCGGTTCTTAAGCGATGTCGCTCTTTGGGGTTTACTACAGGTCGATTCATTTTTTATCCTATTGTGAGCTGACTAAGGAAGGGAAATAGATGTCTCCAATTAACCCTACTTGCATACTGAGTTTAAACAGCGGTCTGTTAGGTTACGGATGCTATATGGTAATGGGGCCTTTCTTTCTTCATACTTTATTAAGGTGGAAAACTGGGACTATTCATGGGGAATTTGTCAGATTGGGTGGAGATAAGGGACTTTAGGTTTTTGGATTAGTGTGCTCGCTAAGATTTTTCTTTCAATCTTATGCCTACGTATTCCCATTTACCGAAACAGGGAAATCAGAGCGATCGTAGTTCCTCCTATTCTATGGGAGGAAATGGGTGTTTTGGTGTCTTGTTCAAAGCCCAAGACGTGAAGCGAAATGTGATCTATATCTTGTTCAAAGCCCAAGATGTGAAGCTGAAGGTGGTTTATATCTTGTTCAAAGCCCAAGATGTGAAGCTGAAGGGTCTACTTGTATCTTGTTCGAAGCCCAAGATGTGAAGCTAAAAGGTGTTGTCTTTAGAGAGAATTTGTCATCTCTAAAGAGGGTCTGTTTGTCACAACTGTTTATAAAGGAGAATTACTTTAACTGGAATATGTGAATCCAGCAATGACATAATTTCCTTTATAGGGGGGTTCCAACCTGAAGGAGAAGACTTTAACTCAGTGTAGAGCAATGCTATCTTTCCTTAGGAATTTTTCATGCTAAAACAGGGACAGTGGCATGGATGTAAATAATCCAGAGGCTTGTCGCTTACAGCGATTAGATGAAGGGGAAGGAGTTGTTGATGTTTGTGTACTGTGAACGAGGCACATCTTTGATGCTAAAAGGTTGATTGGCTTAACCTGGGTTTTCTTATACAAAGCCTAAGAGGAGGCTATTGGCCCAACAAGAGGGAGTTTTTATGTGTCTCGTACGAAGCCCGAGAGAGAGGCTAAAAGGGTTGACTCAACAGGAGAATCTTTTATACTCAACAAGAGAGGGTTTTTGTATCTCGTACGAAGCCCGAGATGGAGGCTAAAGATGGTGACTCACCAAGAGAATCTTTTATACTCAACAAGAGAGTGATTTTGTATCTCGTACGAAGCCCGGGATGGAGGTTAAAAGGTGATTGACTCAACAAGAGAGTCTTTTATACTCAACAAGAGAGTGATTTTGTATCTCGTACGAAGCCCGAGATGGAGGCTAAAAGGGAGATTGGCTCAACAAGAGAGCCTTTTATACTCAACAAGAGAGTGTTTTGGTATCTCGTACGAAGCCCGAGATGGAGGCTAAAAGTTTTGACTCAACAAGAAAGTCTTTGTATCTCATACGAAGCTCGAGATGGAGGCTACAAGGTTTGACTCAACAAGAGAGTCTTTGTATCTCGTACGAATCCTGAGATGGAGGCTAAAAGGTTTAACTCAACAAGAGAGTCTTTGTATCTCGTACGAAGCCCGAGATGGAGGCAAAAAGGGTACTGTTTCAGTTGAGTGACAGGTCAAGTATGTTGGTTAAGAGAAAATCAGTTCTTATATGAGTAACACTGTACTCATGGATTTGATCTGAGAATCGGGATTGTTTCCTGTTATCTAAGGAAACGGGGAATCTAAAGGGTACTTGAGACTGTACAAGTCTGCGGGTGTCTTCCTATTTTTGAAAAGGGCTTGAGAATGTCTTTGAGACTCAAGGAAATTAGACTGTCCAAGTCTAGAGTTTTATCTTTTGTACTATGCTTAAAGAAACAGTAGTAGTACGTTCACGGTAGAAAGATCTAGACTCTTTGAAAGACTGTTCTATTAAGATGACTAATTTATGTTCCTATACCTCTAGGAGGTCGTTGGGACAATTTGTACGAAGCCCAAGAGGAGGCTGGAAACTTTTAAGAAGCCGAGGGACAATTTGTACGAAGCCCAAGAGGAGGCTATCATTCCCGGAGGAAGAAATCATTTATACGAAGCCTAAGAGGAGGCTGTGAATACTTCTAAGAAGCCGACGGGTCCTTGTACAACGCCCAAGAGGAGGCGGGGATGCTTTTAAGAAGCCTGTGGGTCCCCAAACCCCGAGAAGTTCAAGACAGGCTATTCACAAAGAATAGATCAAGCCAGGAAAGTTCGATAATTTGGAAGAAACTCAAGGGATGCAATTCACGGAGAAGAGATCATCTCTGGGGAGTAGAGTTTCTTGATAATTCCTAAGGAGGACAGCCGAAGAGAAGACTGTATCTGGCGCTCTTATGGGGGATCTAGTATTGTCTATTTCTAAGAATGATCGAAACGACTTTACCTAGTGCTAGACGTAGTTGCCGGGGAAACTCTAAATATCTATACTATTATTACACAGTCGATATGAGTTTATGAAAGAAGACTTACAGCGAAACAGCCCCACAATACAGTTATATGTATATGAAAGCGGTAAATGAAAGCATATAAACACTTACTCGGTTGTAGAGCTTCCATGTTGTTTGGTTAGTTGTTCAACAAAGAAAGATTAAAAACAACAGTATATTCAAAAATCAAAGGAGAAAGTGCTTTGAAATAAAAATGGTTGGGACTTACAGCTCAAGGAGAGGCCCAGGGTTTTAGTAGTGATTGCACTGTGATATGAGTTTGTACAGTGGGACTTATACAAGTGACTGAGGCCCAAAAAGTTTTCTGTACAAGGGGAATGGGTCTTACATCTCAAGAGGCCCAAAAGATTTAAAGAGTGGGGCTTATAACACGAGGGTAGGCCCAGAGGTTTGATTTTTCAACTGGCGATTGCGCCGAGGTTTTCTTTTAACGCAGAGGGACTTATACAATAAGTGAGGCCCAAAATTGTTTTGGTTAAAAGGGGGATTGGGTCTTACACTCTAATAGAGGCCCAAGTGAGTTTTAAGAAAAGAAATGGGTCTTACTACTCGAGGGTAGGCCCAATGGTTAATTTTGAAAAGGGCGACCATCGCGCTGAGGTTTTGGAAACACCGTGGGACTTATACAAGTGATTGAGGCCCAAAATGTTGGTATTTACAAAGAAATTGGGTCTTACACTCTATTAGAGGCCCAAAGGTTTAAAAATGAAAAGAAATGGGACTTATAGCTCAAGGAGAAGACCAATGGTCTTTTTTTGTTAAAAGGCGACGATCGCGCCGAACTTTGTAAATGTACCGAGGGACTTATACATTATCTGAGGCCCAAAATATTTATTTACAAAAGGGATGGGACTTACACTCTATTAGAGGCCCAAAGTGTATTTTAGGAAAAGAAATTGGGCTTACAACACGAGGGGAGGCCCAGATGATTTTCAGTTTGAAAATGGCGATCGCGCCGAGATTTTTAACGTATCGGGACTTATACAATAACTGAGGCCCAAAATATTTTATGTACAAAAAGGGTTGGGTCTTACACTCTATTAGAGACCCATAGGTTTTGAATGGGTCTTATAGCTCGAGGAGAGGCCCAAATGGTTTGTTTTTTAATCGGGCGATCATCGCGCCGAACTTTTTGAAATACAACGGGACTTATACAATAAGTGAGGCCCAAATATAAGTTGTATTTACAAAGGATTGGGTCTTACACTCTATTAGAGGCCCAAAGAGTGTTTGAAAATGATTTGTGAGGGTGAAAATCAAAGAAACCCTAATTTCATTTTTAAAGGGCATTTTTCAAAGAAAAATCAAGTAAAAAAATGATAAAAATATCAAATAAAATCATTAATCATGTTATAAACAATGATTAAGGTTTATGAAAAAGTATTTTATCCACATGAATATTTAAAATCATTTTGGTTTTAAAAATCAAGAAAAAGAAATCATTTTTAAAGCATTTAAAACAATTTAAAACAATATTTTTGAATATATTAAAAATAAATCAAATAATAATATTTTTTGTGATTTTTTGGTGGATTAAAATATTATGGAGTATGAATAAGAAGTGTGTAAAACAGAATTGGAAAATGGTGATTTTTGCTATGTAAAAGAATTGGTTGAGTTTTGAAGATAAACTAAGAAAAAGAGGAAAGATGTCACAACATCACATTCGACATCTTTCATGAGTTTTGAAGATAAGAGAAAAAGGAAAGATGTCACAACATCACATTCGACATCTTGAAAACCAGAACTGCACCTTGGTTTTCAACATCTTTGCTATAAAACTTCAAACATTCATAACTCTCTCAATTTTTAACGAAATTAAAATCCTTAAGAACCTATCTTGATCGATTTTTTGCAAGGAATCCATTGGTATCACTCATACATACTGAAACTTAATGTACAGCACACACAAGGCAAAAAACCAGAACTGTATATTGATTTTAAACATCTTTGCTTATCAAACTTTCAACACCCATAACTCTCTCAATTTTTAACGGAATTAAAATCCGTAAGAACCTATCTTGACCAATTTTTCACAAGGAATCCAATGGTATTACTCATACATACTAAAACTTAATCTACAACACACACAAGGCAAAAAACCAGATCTACACCTTAAGTTTAAAACAACATAAACTCCACATATAAACATGTTAAATTGCAAACAGTAGGAGGATCATATCATACACATTAAGGACTACATTTTTGCTTCAAGAATTGTTCAATATGATGCATGTATGTGGACAACAAAGGAAAGCATGATTCAAAGAATTCAAGTTGTGAATTTTACCTCTTTTTGGGAGATTTTGTGCAACCTACCAAGTGCTTTGTTCCAGAAATGATTTGATGCTTTGGACACCCTCAAATGACATCTTAGAAGCTTTTAGGATGGTTGGAATCAGCTGGAAACCTCTAGAGCAAGTTTGAGCACTTTCTTGCAAAATGGGCAAAAGTGGCCGAAATGCCAACTCTCTCAAATGGTGTTCCAGATGTGTGGCACCATTTGGGATAGTTCAAGGATGATATTTGGAGTGTGTTTGAGGTTTTATCTGGTTTGGAAAGTGAATAAATCAAGACATGGCTTGAAAAATGCAAAAAAGTCCAATTTTGAGGTTTTGAGAGGTGACTTTGTGATTTTGGTGTTACAGGTCACTTGTGATAGTTTAGATCACCTACATATGATGTTTATGAGGTGTTAGGATCATGAGATGTGATGAAAATGCTCTCTAACTCAAAAACTCAGAATTACCTTACTAAAGAAGGCATTTTGGAGTGAAAGAAGTGATTTTGAGGAAAGCATCTGTTTGATGGCTTTGGTGTACCCAAACTGAGCACAAATGAGCTCTATTTATAGTAGAGCAAGTTTATTTTGGCAGCAATAGTGAATGGTGGCTGCAGCAGAGGTTTGTTCAATGTTGGCCAATGAAAATCCAAGTCTCCTCTAGCCATTGACTAGAGGTTAGAGCATAGAGCTTTGGTTCCCTACTTGTTGGAGGAATCTTGACTGAATTCAGTTGCAAATGTGTTAGTCCATGCCACCTCTAAGCATCTATTGAATTCTCCAATCCAAAATTGGTGTCTTGTCCCTCTTTTAGGGATTTCTAGGTTTGGCATGCTACTTCTTGTTCCAAGGACTTTGGAGGCTTAGCTCAGTGATTGTCCCCTTTGGATTTGATCCTCAGATGTGTCCAAGATGATGACAAGGCTTGGAAATTCGTGTGGCACAAGAAATGTGCAAATCTGTCCTGAAACATGTCTTAAAAATCAGCTGCAGCAAGCCTTGTTGTAAAATCCATAACTTCTTGCTCAAGAATGATAAATGGCTGTTCCAGGACTCTATGGAAAGCTGAGATGACATACGTCAACTTTGATGTTTGACCCTAGACTTGGTTCAACTTGAATCATGGAGAAAAACATCCTTGAAGTTGGGATATTTTTGCTGGAAAAATATTAATGATGTCCTATGCAATGTTGGAACATCTGACAACTTCGAACATTAATAATTCCAAACTTTAATCACTTGTATCTTTTATTCCACTATGATATTTTGAGTTGAAGTGAATTGCATCTTTGATGCTTGTCTTGCATGGTTAAAAAGCTTGAAAATTGTGTGGCACAAGAAAAAGTACACAAAATCTCTCCTAAAAAAAACAGCTGCATCAAACCTTCTTGTAAAGTCCATAACTTCCTGCTCGAGTGTGATAAATGGACGTTCTACAACTTTCTGGAAAGCTGAGATAACGTAATTCAACTTTGATGTTCAAGGTTTGTGAAGATAAGACTTGTAAAGTTGTCAAAAATGACCTTGAACTTGTGTGATCAAATCTGTCCTAAAAGCTGTCATGAAAATTCTGTTTTATCAATGCCTTTTGCAGAGACCATAACTTTCTGCTCGAGAATGATAAATGGGCTTTCTAGGACTTTCTGGAAAAGTGATATGACGTACTTCAACTTTGATGATTGGCCCTAGACTTGGTTCAACTTGGATCATGGAGAAAAACATCCTTGAAGTTGGGACATTCTTGCTGGAAAAATAGTAATGATGTCCTATGAAATGTTGGAACATCTGACATTAAGAATTCCCAACTTTGATCACCTATATCTTTCAATCCTTATGATATTTTGAGTCGATTCCTTCTACAATGTTGAAGTATCAAATACCCTCTTTAAAAGTAGCTCTTACGCAAAATCAATGGATGCTTGGATCAATAGTTACAACCTTGAAAAGTTGTGCACTTGAACATGATTTTAACTTAGAAAAAATTTCTAAGTTTCTTTCAATTTGATCAATTTTGCAATTTTGCATGATTTCTTGATTTAAATTTGATCAAATTAAATCATCCATCATATTTTCTTGAGTAATGGCTTGTGAAGCTCAAAGTTTACCAAAAGTCAAACTTTGGCCTTCTGCGTCAGTTGACTTTGTATTAGATGAACTTGAGGCTTGATCCACTTGAAATGTTGCACTCTTGTGCTTAATTCTTGATGTGGGAGTCCTCTTGATCCTTTGTGGGTGTTTAAGAGGTTAGACAAGTTGAAGATCATGTCATTCCTTGATTGATCATTTGTCTAAAGGCTCTGAGAGGGCTTGAAACCCTAAGCTTGATTGTAGTGAATGCTCAACAATTCCTTGAGGAGATTGATGAGGCACAAAGGTACATCCATATTGTGATGATGATTTACACAATGATGGGAAATCTTGGTGGTCAAAATTTGGGGTATGACACATTCATAGCATTTTAGTGATGATGTTTGATTTCAGTCTATTGTGGCTTTCATCCCATTGTGTGGATGTGAGGTGGTTTATGACGTGCTCCGGTTCTTGTGTGGAACCGATCCTAATAACGGGGATCTTTGGAGGGTGATGGCCTAGTGTACATCGATTGTGATGATTGGTACCACATGCATAAGGCTTGTTGTACATTGCATTTATGTGGCATATTGATGAGATTTTATGATATTGAGACTGTTGACCTTTTGATGACTCTGATGATGTTGTATATGATGATGACGCCATTTTATGCATATCTTGTTTTTATATTGATTATAATGAATTGTGATTACTCACCCTGCCTGTTTGAATGTTGTCTCCACGTGGGTAACGTGCAGGTGATCAGGATTAGCTGTGGATGCTTTCGAGGACTTTTGAAGTTTATTTGCTTTTGGTCGATGTAGAGGGTCTTGCTCTGATAGTGTAACATCGGGTTGGGTCGTTGAGTCGAACCTTGTTGAGTTGTTATTTTGTTGTTATTTGATGACTATGGTTTTTGTTAGTTTCTTGGATTGGCTGGAATTTTGGTAAAACAAAAGTTGTTCAATGTTTGATGTCACATGGGTGATGTCACAACATTGAGTCTTAACACTGGGCTGTGTTAAGAGTTAAGTTGGATGTCTGATGTCACAAGCGATGTTGTGACATTAGATCTGTAGAATTAATAACATCAGGTTTTGTGATGTTGTTAGGGTTTGCGTGTTAGCTGGAATTGTGGAGAGCTGTTAGTCTCATTGGATGCGGATATCTTGGGGTATATATTCTCTGTTGCATAGAGATTTGATGCAGATTTGTAGGAGATTTAAAGGCTGAAGATTTAAGAAGATTTTGAAGAGAAAATCTATTTTAAAAAGATTCAGTTTTAAATAACAAATCAGGTCAGATATTGTAGCAGGTCCAAGTCCAATTCAAAGAGCTATATAATGCGTATCATTCCTGAAGGAAAAGTAACAAAGAAAGTGAGCTAAAAACTGAGTGTCGTTTGTGTCTTCGTGTATGTTTTGTAAACCATTCGAGTGTGAATTGGTATTGTTGTTTCGAGTTGTTCTTGATCAAAGCTGTGAAGCAGAATCAAGTAGTGTAATTCAAAGTGTGTGATCTTTGAATTATATCATTGAAGTGTTTTAGGGATTGAGTAGTGTTCTCATACTTAAGTGGTCTCTTAAGTAGAAAGTCACTAGTAGGAATTAAGATTAGGAGATTGTCAACTGGGTTGTTGAGTCTGTAATTTAATTCTACAAGTAGTGAATTTCATCCCTGGCTTGGTAGCCCCCAGACGTAGGTAGTTATACCGAACTGGGTGAACAATTCATTGTGTTGATTTATTGTTGTTATTGCATTGTCCATTTGCAGAGTGTGTCGTTGTGAAATCGCACTTAACATCACACATCTGGTACCAGAATTTCAATTGGTATCAGAGCAGGCATCCTGTCTGTCTCTGGGTGAGATCTAGGGAAGTTACTTTCTGGTGTAAAGATGGACAAAGAGGTTGGAGGATTTGTCAACAGACCCCCTATTTTGGATGGCTCGAATTATGATTATTGGAAGCCAAGGATGATCACCTTTTTGAAATCCTTGGACAGCAGGGCTTGGAAGGCTATCATTAAAGAATGGAAAACTCCTGTTGTGTTTGAAAAAGATGATGCTGGGAAAGATAAAGAGGGCACTTCAAAGCCAAAGCCTGAAGAAGAATGGACCAAGGAAGAAGATGAGCTTGCCCTTGGTAATTCCAAAGCTTTAAATGCAATTTTCAATGGAGTGGATAAGAATATATTCAGGTTGATCAATACCTGTGAAGTTGCTAAGGAAGCGTGGGATATTTTGAAAGCTACACATGAAGGAACATCTAGAGTTAAGATGTCAAGACTTTAGCTTCTTACATCAAAGTTTGAAAATCTGAAGATGAAGGAAGATGAGACTATTCATGACTTCCACATGAGTGTTCTTGAGCTGGAAAATGCATCCAGTGCTCTTGGTGAAAAGATGTCAGATGAAAAGCTTGTAAGGAAGATCCTTAGATCCCTTCCTAAGAGGTACAAGATGAAAGTGACTGCAATTGAAGAAGCTCAAGACATCAGCAAGATGAGGGTTGATGAGCTCATTGGATCTCTTCAAACTTTTGAGCTTGGGTTGAATGAGGAAGAACCAGAAAAGAAGCCAAAGAGTATAGCCTTGGTTTCAAATGCTCAAAAAGAGAAAGGGAAGAGTATTGAATCCCGGGAGGATTTATCTCAGGCCATAGCTATGTTGGGAAGGCAGTTCAACAAGGTGTTCAAGAGGATGAACAATAACTCCAGGCCTAATGTCAAGAACTTCTCTTCTAACATCAGCAAGTCAAAAGAGAAAGATGAAGAGAAGACTGCCCAGGATAAAGGTGTTCAGTGCTTTGAATGTGAAGGGTATGGACATGTCAAGAAAGAATATCCCACATTCTTGAAGAAGCAGAAGAAGGGCATGACAGTTTCCTGGTCTGACTCTAATAGTGAAAGTGAAAGTGAGTCAGCAAAGCATGTCAGAGCTTTGACAGGAACTGTTGTTTCTGATGATGATTCTAGTGATGGGGAAATAACTTTTGAGGAGCTAGCTTCTACTTATCAAGAGCTTTGTCTAAAGAGTGCTGAAATCTGTCAAGAAAACAAGAGTTAAAAGAAGCAGATTGCTCAGCTTGAGACTGCTAAAGCTGATTTGGAAAATGAAGTCTCACTGGTCAAAGTTCATCTTGATCATATGACTAAATCTGTTAGGTTGCTGAACTGTGGTACAGACACACTTGATAAGATCCTTCAGTCAGAAAAGGTTGCTGGTGATAAGTCAGACATAGGATTTGTGGCTGAGAAAAAAGGTTTCAGCTGAAGCAAGCACTTCAAAAACAAATAAGGAGGTGTCCCAACCATTGTCTCAACATCAAACAAAGAGATAGGATCCTACACCTGAGAAGGGTGCTCATTCACAACCTCAGAATGTTGAGAATAATGGTCCTCATCAGAGGAAGATGCAGCCCTAAGGAGTTAGTCAGTATATGCCTCCCCAATATCACAAGAGCATGCAAGCTGCCAGGTTCAAACAGAACATGTCTCATCAGATGTCTCAACATCAGGGAAAATGGTATGGATATGGATACAACAATGTTGTGCCTCATTACTATGGAAGAAGGAAGCCTCATCACCATAGGAGACAACCTAGAAGACAACATCCTCAGAACAGGAGAAGACAACCGCACCATAGAAGACAGGCCAAACATAGTAGAAGGAGACATTATTATGGGTGGCAACACCAACAGTATCACCATCAAAGTCGCAGAAGGTTTAACCACTTCAGAGATCACAGAGTCAGATGCTTCTATTGTGGCAGGTTTGGACATATGCAGTCCTCTTGCTTCAAGCTTCATGGTTATCCAAATTCTGCTCCTCAACCCAGACAGAAGGAGGTCAGGCCCAAGGTAGTGAAACAATGGGTTCCTAAAGCTCAGGTCACATGTCTATTGGCTCATACCTCAGATGGACATTTTGCCATGGATACATGGTACTTTGACAGTGGATGTTCAAAGCACATGACTGGATCCAAGGAGCAGTTGGTGGAGTTCAATCCTTGCCATGCAAATAAGGTTGTGTTTGGAAATGGAGAAAAAGGAGTAATTGAAGGAGTTGGAAGAGTGAAGAATCATGATGGTCTTAATCTTGATAGTGTGATCCTTGTCCAAGGTTTGAATGCTAATCTGATTAGCATAAGTCAGCTATGTGATGAAGGTTACAAAGTTAACTACACCAAAGATGAGTGTGTGGTAGCTGATTAGCGTAATCAGGTTATTATGAAGGGTGCCAGATCCAAAGATAACTGCTATCAGTGGATACCTCTTGAAGTTAATTCAACTGATGATGTTCAAGTCGATGTTATAACATCAGACTATGACATCAGGTGTGATAGGAAGCTGAAAGAACAATCAGTCTTAATGAGCTCTAATGTGAATCATTTTGAATTTTTAAATGGCAATTTAATTTGGAGGGAGAAAATCAGTGATTGGTCATTAAGAGGTACTCAAAATCAGGGGCCTTACCATATTGATTCTATATCAAGATTCATCAAAGCTTTCTCTTCTCAACTGTTCATCTCCCTTAATCTCAACAGAATAGAAAAATCTTCTCTTAACCTAGTCTGTTACAAAGGAACGATGTCTTCTTCTTCCAAGAACTCTGATTCTCAAAGACCTGCGCATGAACGAACTAGGGTTTCATCGAAAAAAGAATATGTTGACAAAGAACACATTCCTATGGCACTCCCAGATTCAGGTAACTCTAAACCTTCAACTAAGTTGAATAAAACTGAAACTAGGTCATCATCCTCTCAAGCTGTTAAGGAGAAGTATGATGTGGACATGCATTTGGAGCAGATTGACACCAAAATTCTTGAGAAGGGAATACGTGTGAAAGGGATTTCTGTCCCTTTAAGGCAAATTCCTGCTGAACAGGTGGGCTCTCAAAGTGAGGACACAAATCTTCATAGACTGGCCTTGTCTGTGATTCAAGATGCTGAAGGTGGTAGTAAAGAAGAATATCTTAAAGATACTGATGTCAGAACATCTTCCCCTAGGGTTGAAAGTCACAGTTATAAAGGGAAGGATCAGGTTGAGGTTATAAATGTTGAGGACTCATCTGATAGTGATATCATTGGTAATACGATAGCAAGAAGGAGGGAGGATAGGAAAGGGAAAGGTGTGGAGTCACTTCCTAATGAAAATATGGTCAAGGATAAGAAAAGAACTTCAGTTGCAGGCTCTCCCAAGTCATGGAGCAAAATTGCCATTTCTGGCAAAAAGAGGAGAATCAGGGAAGAATCAGATTCAGAGTGTGATGTTCAACACATCAACCTTGTGAGGAACAGAGCTGCTGATCAAGTTCCTGATGACATCTCATTTCACTGTGCCAGTAGTGCATTCATGTGGAATTATGTGAGCCAGAGAAGGATAGCTCTGGAAAGAGAGCTGGTTACAGATGATTTAGAGTCTACTGAAATTGTAGATCTAATTAAGTTTGCTGGTCTTATGAGGACTGTCTCTGGATTGTCAAGATGCTATGATGGATTGGTCAGAGAATTCATAGTAAATATACCTGAGTCCATTAATGACTGCAGAAGCCTGAATTTCAAAAGAGTTACTGTTAGAGGTAAGTGTGTCTGGTTCTCTCCTAAGGTGATTAATGCCTACTTAGGAAGAAGTGAGGAAGATTATGGAGAATTAGAAGTTTCTAATAATGTTATCTGCAAAGAAATCACAGCTGGTCAGGTAGAAGTTTGGCCCTCAAATGGAAAGTTGTCAGCAAGTTTATTAAGTGTGAAATATGCTATTCTTCATAGAATAGGTGCTGTTAACTGGGTTCCTACAAACCACAAGACCTCTGTTTCTGCTGGTTTGGGCAAATTAGTTTATGCCATTGGAACAAAGAGACAAATTGATTATGGCTCTTACATTTATAGTCAGACTATCAAGCATGTTGCAACAAGAGCTGTGAAATTGCCTATTGCATTTCCATCCCTCATTTGTGGGATAATTCTGTCTCAGCATCCTGGGATTCTTCACCAGTATGATAGTGTTTGTAGAAGGAAGCCTGGCTTGTCTTTTCATCAGAAGTTGTTTGAAGGAAAACATGTTGTTGATCATGTCAAGACATCTGCCTCAACATCTACTCATCATACTCATGTCAAGACTAATATGATTTCTGAACTGGAGGAAGCTTGTAAAGAATTAGATGAAGTCATCAGAGTAAGCATTGAAAGAAAGGAGAAGTTTAAAAGATTACTTATGACTCTGAAGATGACAGAAAAAGAAAGTGAGAAAGAAGTTGCTGATAAGAAAGATGAGTCTGATAATGACAGCTCAAAAGAAGATGAAGATGATGATGATGATCTCAGCTCAGATGATTAAAGCTTTTACAGTTTTTCTTAGATAGTAGTTTTAGTTTTATTTATACTATTTTTTATTCTGCACTGTTGTGCTTGGTCTGTAATATGAATATTGTGCAAGTATATGCACCTGTTTTGTTCTATGATTTGTTATGTCTTTTTGCTGTCTGTGAGACTGACAATGAGAGCTAGGGTAGTACTAACTGTAGTTAGAGTTACTTGATGGGATTTGTCAAATTGTGGCTAAAAAGGGGGAGTATTTGCTGAACAGGTGTTATGCTGGTTCTTGTTTTGAGGGGGAGCACCAGTGTTGATTGTTGAAAATTGGAGCTGTTGAAGATGGTGCTGCAGCAGAGTTTTGTGAAATGAAGTCTTTTTGTATTGAAGATGCTGCTGCTTGAAGTTTCAAATATATTCAAGTTTATTCCGCTGCTGAAGTCTCTGAAGGTGCAGAGATTGTTTTAGCCAAAGGGGGAGATTGTTAGTTTCTTGGATTGGCTGGAATTTTGGTAAAACAAAAGCTGTTCAATGTTTGATGTCACATGGGTGATGTCACAACATTGAGTCTTAACACTGGGTTGTGTTAAGAGTTAAGTTGGATGTCTGATGTCACAAGCGATGTTGTGACATGAGATCTGCAGAATTAATAACATCAGGTTTTGTGATGTTGTTAGGGTTTGCGTGTTAGCTGGAATTATGGAGAGCTGTTAGTCTCATTGGATGCGGATATCTTGGGATATATATTCTCTGTTGCATAGAGATTTGATGCAGATTTGTAGGAGATTTAAAGGCTGAAGATTTAAGAAGATTTTGGAGAGAAAATCTGTTTTAAAAAGATTCAGTTTTAAATAACAAATCAGGTCAGATATTGTAGCAGGTCCAAGTCCAATTCAAAGAGCTATATAATGCGCATCATTCCTGAAGGAAAAGTAACGAAGAAAGTGAGCTAAAGACCGAGTGTCGTTTGTGTCATCATGTATGTTTTGTAAACCATTCGAGTGTGAATTGGTATTGTTGTTTCGAGTTGTTCTTGATCAAATCTGTGAAGCAGAATCAAGTAGTGTAATTCAAAGTGTGTGATCTTTGAATTATATCATTGAAGTGTTTTAGGGATTGAGTAGTGTTCTCATACTTAAGTGGTCTCTTAAGTAGAAAGTCACTAGTAGGAATTAAGATTAGGAGATTGTCAACTGGGTTGTTGAGTCTGTAATTTAATTCTACAAGTAGTGAATTTCATCCCTGGCTTGGTAGCCCCCAGACGTAGGTAGTTAGACCGAACTGGGTGAACAATTCATTGTGTTGATTTATTGTTGTTATTGAATTGTCCATTTGCAGAGTGTGTTGTTGTGACATCGCACTTAACATCACACATCTGGTACCAGAATTTCAGTTTTATTTTAAAAACCCTTTTGTGGGATTTTTGTGGTTATGGTGGTTCTGCTGCTTATTTGATGGCTTTTTATTTATTTTGAGGAAAACCCGTTGTTTACGGAGCAGTTTTGTTGATTTGAATTTATTGAGAAAAGTGCACCCTTTGAGGTGATTCTGATTTTTACTCTGATATTATACTAATCTGCTGCAATACTTGTGGGGTAGAAAAGGGTGTTACACAATCCCTGTGGATACGATAAAACACCCCCCAAAATAGTTTTCAACAAAATGGCGCCGTTGCCGAGGATTGTTTTTTGATATTGTAAGCATTGCAATAGTTGTTAAGTTTTAAGCTTGTATAACTTTTTCTTGTACTTGTTAATTTGTTTAATTAAGTGTGCAGACTCTGTTTATGCGAGGAAAGTTACCCGAAGATCAACTTCTTTTCGATCCTGAGATTGAGAGAATTGCGCATAAGTTAAATAGCAAAACTAGACGGAGGAGGCAACTTGCTAAAGAAAGACGAGAAAGAGAAGAAAGTTATGTTTCGACACCAACACCACAGTTAACACCAACCATGGCTGCACCACCACCACCACCACCTGCTTCAACACCATGTGTTAACAGTCCGAGGCAAACAGCTCAATTCACACGCAATGTCCATAACGGAAGGCATTCGGAAATGAAGACGGGAACCCTTGCTCTTCTATACTAGAATCCATTCACCAGTATGGATCACGAGGATCCCTTTACTCATTTGACCAAATTATATGAAATTGCGGGTGCAACTAGAGCCCTTGAAGCTGAAGAAGAGTCTTTGTTCAAGAGACTGTTTCTGCATTCCCTAATTGGGAAGGCAAAGGAATGGTACCTTGACCAATCATCTGTTGTTATGACGGACGGGAACATGTTAGAAGAGAAGTTATTGGAACGATTTTTTCCATATAATCGTTTCATGGAAGCGAAGATGGCGATTGCGGTTTTCTCACAAGGTGGAAATGAATCTCTCAACGAAGCTTGGGAGAGATTCAAATCCATGCTTAGAAAATGCAAAGGGCACGGTGTAGTACCCTAAATTTTGACCAGGGTTTGTTACTATTTTTGGATCTTTTGCTGCCAGGGGGTGTCAGTTAGATGTTAGGGGGCTCCTGAAATTGCTCAGACTCTTAGGCCCATTTTGGATTTGGTCTAGTATTGAGGGTTTTTATTATTTGTTTTATTTAGTGGGGAGCTAGTTCATTCTTTTTATATAATTTGTTAGGTTTTATTTTAGAGATATCTATTTAAAAATTAATTTGGTGCATATTTGTTATTATTTAAAACATTAGGTTTTTAAAAGTTATTATATTAGGTTTAAAGGTTATTACTATTTTTAATAGGGTTTGGTTTTAACATAGTCATTAAGAGAGAGGTGGTTCGTTTAATAGTTATTTGACTATTATTTTTAATTGTCAATTAGGAATAATTTTTTAGTGTTTAAGTACGTTGTTAATTATTAATTAGGGTTAATTTTTATTGGAATTTAGGAGGGACCAGTTGTGGTTATTTTACGATTTGTTTTCATTCTATTTTTCTTATTTATTAATTAATATGGTTATTAACTATGGTTTTTTTTCATTTATTATATTTTCAGGGTCATGGTTGTAGTATTAATCTTTATGATTTTTGTTTATTCTTACGTGATTAAGGTCAATTTGGTTTAATTATTTATTTTAGTTTTATTATTTATTTTATTTTATTGGGTCAAAGTTGTTGACCCGTGTATCAGCGTCTTCCCCAAAGGGGAAACCCTAATTTTGCGCAGAAGATGGGAAGAACGAATCAGACCAACTCACTTTCATTAGTTTTTCAATCATTTTGTACAACAAACTACAATCAAGTCAAATAAATTTAAAATTACAAAGTACAGAACGAACCCTAATTCTAAAAATTTCAACCGAATCAAATCAGATAAAAAAACTAACATAAAAAACTTCCTAAAATAAACCTAATCTAATCAATTCCTAACCCTAAATTTGAAGGCTATAAAAACGAAGAAAAAGAAAAAGAGGGGGTTAGAGGAGGAGAGGGAGAGACGCGAGAACTCAGAGCAACGAATCTGTCCACCTGCAAGAAAAAGAGGAAAGGGATTAGAAACAAAAATCAGAGAATAGGTAAAGATAACAAAATACGACGAGTAGGAGAGGTAAAGACTTAGCTCTCGATTTTATTGTCTCGTGGTTGTTGTGGGTTGCGATTGGGTTCGATTTAGGGTTTTCTGGGTATAGATTAGGGTTAGGGTTCTTGGGAAAGGGTTAGGGTTCATCGCTTAGTGTTAGGGTTCTTGGGTAGATGTTAGGGTTCTTCATTTCTGGGCTAGGGTTCTTAGGGTTCATTGCAAACCCTGAAGAACTGGGAGTTTTCTGGGGAAATTGGGTTAGGGTTTATGGGGGTTTGAATTCTTCGGTTGAATATCAACCGGAATCTGGGTAGGATGGTGGTTTATGGGGTGGCGCACGGTGGCCAAAAGTCCACCGGCGGAGGAGAATGTAGAGAGAAGGGAGAGCTCTTAGAGAGAGCGAAAGGGTTAGAGAGAGAAGGAGAGGATTAAATGATCCATTTCTGAAGGGTTTTGGGCCTTATACCCCCTCCCTCAGTGCGCAGGATCTCAACATGTGGCCTCTTGTTGGCCGCCCGATTGTCTGACTCTGGGTCATTCAGTAGGCGTAAGTACACCGTGCACCCTCCTTGACCTCCATCACGACCGTCCGTGTATCTTACTTTGACCGGGTATGTAGATCTGACGCTCTACATAGAAGGTGATCAAAACCATTAGATGGATCCAAACTTCAGGGAGAGTCAACGGGCTGACTCTCTCCTGGACTCCTCAGACTGAACCTTGGGCTTTTGGCTTATGGGCCTTGCGCCCAGACTACTATCACCACCCCAACATCAAGCCCAGTTGCTCACTGAATACAAAATACACCCCCGCTGGATTTGAATGTAGATGATTAAATTATTCAACATAATTTAATTGTTAATTAGGATTTTAATAGTTATTTAGGATTTTTAAGGAATAGGGTTTTGGGTTTTAAATTAATTAAATTAATGACTTAATTTAATTATTTAATTAGGATAAATTTTAATTAGGGTCTAGGGTTTTTTAACTAATTAACTTAATAACTTAAGTTAATTATATAATTGGGTTAATTTTATTATTATAACTTAGTTTAATACTAATTAGGATTTATGAATTATAGGGTTTTATTAGATTTTTTATCAATTAAATTAATTACTTAATTTAATTGGTTAATTGGGGTTTTATTAGTTTTTTTATCCATTAAATTAATTACTTAATTTAATTGGCTAATTAGGGTTTTATTAGATTTTTTATCAATTAAATTAATTACTTAATTTAATTGGTTAATTGGGGTTTTATTAGTTTTTTTATCCATTAAATTAATTACTTAATTTAATTGGTTAATTAGGGTTTCATTAGATTTTTTATCAATTAAATTAATCACTTATTTTAATTGTGTAGTAGGGTTTTTAGGGTTTTTTAACTTAATTTGTTAATTAGGTTGTTAGCAAGGTTGATGTATTGAAAGCGATTTATTTTTTAAATAGGGATAAAACTCTTGATATCCGAGAGTATAAATAAATGGATTAGGGATAAAACTCTTGATATCCGTGAGTATAAATAAATGGATTAGGGATAGAACTCTTGATATCCGAGAGTATAAATGAATGGATTAGGGATAGAACTCTTGATATCCGAGAGTATAAACAAATGGATTAGGGATAGAACTCTTGATATCCGAGAGTATAAATAAATGGATTAGGGATAAAACTCTTGATATTCGAGAGTATAAATAAATGGATTAGGGATAAAACTCTTGATATCCGAGAGTATAAACAAATGGATTAGGGATAAAACTCTTGATATCCGAGAGTATAAATAAATGGATTAGGGATAAAACTGTTGATATTCGAGAGTATAAATAAATGGATTAGGGATAAAACTCTTGATATCCGAGATTATAAATAAATGGATTAGGGATAGAACTCTTGATATCCGAGAGTATAAATAAATGGATTAGGGATAGAACTCTTGATATCCGAGAGTATAAATAAATGGATTAGGGATAGAACTCTCCGTTCGAGAGTATAAATAAGGGACAAGGGATAGAACTCTCCATCCGAGAGTATAAATAAGGGATAAGGGATAGAACTCTCCGTCCGAGAGTATAAATAAGGGACAAGGGATAGAACTCTCCGTTCGTGAGTATAAATAAGGGACAAGGGATAGAACCCTCCGTCCGAGAGTATAAATAATGGACAAGGGATAGAACTCTCCATCAGAGAGTATAAATAATGGATAAGGGATAGAACTCCTTATCTAGGAGTATAAACAATAGATTAAGGGATAGAACTCTTTATCCAAGAGTATAAATAGTGGATTGGGTTTAGGATTAGGATTGGGATTAGGATTGGGATTAGGATTAGGATTAGGAATAGGATTAGGGGTAGGAATAGGGGAGGTGAACTACGGTTACTCTGATCCTTCAAATTGAAGGTACGTAGGCATAGGGTTGTAAACCCTAGCGAGTATAATTAATAAAAAACTTAGGTTTCTTTTGTAAATAAATCATTTAGACAAACAAACAAGCATACCCTAAAGTCTAAGGAGGATCCCATTGAGTACAATGAAAGTGAGGGGTGCCTAACACCTTCCCCTTACTTAACCGACTCCTGAACTGTAGGAATCTCTACCTTTAGGATTAGGATTTTTTAGGTTTATCATTATTTTCCTTAGAAAAAATATGATGGCGACTCGAATAATTTTGCCGGCCGCAACAGCTGGCGACTCTACTGGGGACGCCTAAAGAGAGTCCATCCTAACTTTAGGTTTTAGGGTTTTTGTTTGTTTTTCCTGGGTGTTTATTGTTTTTTTTCTTCTTTTATCATTCTCGGGATTTTATTTTATGTTTTATATTTTGTTTTTTATTTTATCATATTTGTTCTTTGCGTTTATTATATTGTCATCATTACATTGGATTTGGATATTATGATGTGTGAAGCTAAAGCCCAAGCTTGGAGTATAACCCTTGATTAGGACGTGGAACGGAAATGTTTTGGAGGGATGTAACATCCCCAACAATTCATTGATGCCACACTCAGAATAGATCCTTCCAAAGGTGTCCTCATGAAAGGGCTAGCCCCTAACGTAGAGGATGATTTGGATGTGGTCCGAGACTCTGAGAACTTTTAGCCTACCCCTTACCAACTCATGGAGACCCTACATATTCAACCCTCAAGGGTTGTTACTAGGGTCCTACCCAGATGAGACTTATCCCAAAGGATTACCATAGGAAGGCTTGCTCCTTTTCATGGTAAAACAAGGGTATAGTCTGTACAGTATAGAGTCGTTATGTTGTCCAAACTTTTATGTCCTACATGTGAAGGGATTGGGTTGACAAGCGTTAGATCTAAACCTATTATAGGGAGCCTACCTAGTTAGGGTCATGCTTGCATTTTCACCTTACCCTAACCCAAAAAACATTTAACCAAAGAACAAATTGTCCATGTCATCATGCATTTAAAAACTTTTTTTTTGCATATATGCATTTTTGTGGGGAATTTCAAGATGCGTTGTAGGAATATGGGAAAGATTGATTCAAATAAAAGGGCTACCCTACGCATCAGAATGCTAAGTGCTGATTTACAAAGTCTCAAAGGCCTTTAAGATTTAATGCTAAATCTGCTCAAGGGATGGTTATACACAAGCATGGAAGGATCCTCGATCTCTTGGGGACTCCTAGAAAGGTAGAGGCCATAACTACTCTTGCACAATCCTCCTCTATGTGACTTCCCCTTCAAGGATTTTCAACTAGCTCTTACGCTATACTTGGATTTACAAGGAGAAGAAAAAAAACTTACAAGGGGCATGGAAAAAAAAAAGAAAAAAAAAAAAAACAAAAAAAACATAAAAGGAAAAAGGGTAAAGCCTAAAGACTTAGTTGTGCCTGTTGAGGATCTATTATCTCACCACAAGGAGGATAGGGAAATGCAAGGGTACTTGGAGGAGTTTTAGGAAGGCATTGGGGGCATCTATTTAGTTTACGTCTTCTTAAGTTCAGGAGCTTCCATTTTGGGATTATTGTTTTGGGTTATTCCCGAGGAATTATTGTTATAAGTTTGGAAGGCATTTTGGATTTGGGGATTGGCTAATGGATTTGGATTTGATATGCTATGTGTATGGGTTTCATCCTTTGGATATATTCATCTATAACTACAATGGATTTTGGAATTCCCCCCAAATAAAATTTTAAAATTATTTAGTATACATCATCCATATTCATACATTCATCACCAACATGCATTCAACATAAGGAAAAGGAACAAAAAATATTTTTTTTTAAAAACTTCGTCTCAGGGTCATTGAGTATAACAATCTGACTTCCCGACCTCGCACTCGAGCGTACCAAAGGAAAGCTATGGATCAGATGGAGAAGGAGCTAGTTACTCTAAGAGGAGAAATGGATACTGTCAAGGAGAACGTGGAAGAAATGAAAAGCCAGATTGATCAACTGACACTTGCCGTCCAGAATTTGATAGCCAGAAGAACCAAGTCAAGACATCAAAGGAAGGTTCCTACTCCTACCTCCCATGTTGAAGACAATAACCCCCTACTAGGGTTTGTCCATGATCTGGAACGTGAGGAGACTGAAACTACTAAGCACAAAACTGTTAACCGATCTCTCGAGGGAACCGTCTCTCCACTTATTTCCAATGGGGGCACCTTGTACTACTTACAGACCTACTCCGCGTGAGAATACGCATACGAGGGTGAAAATCCGAGTCAAGTGGCCCTTGAAAATAAAGGAACCACTATTAGGGAAAGGAGAAGGATTGACGATAAGTATAAAGCACTTGAGGAAAGGTTGAAGGTCGTGGAGGGACTCAATATTCTTGGAGTGGATGCCTTGGAAATGTGTCTGGTGCCCGATGTGGTCATACCTCCTAAGTTTAAGGCACCTAAATTCGAGATGTATAAAGGAGATAGTTGTCCAAAAAATCACATCCGGATGTTTTCCCGAAAGATGGGGGCTCATGCTAAAAATGAAAAGCTGATGATGCATGTTTTCCAAGACAACCTTAGTGGGGCATCCTTGGATTGGTACGTACAACTGGAGAAGACTCACATCAAGAACTGGGAGGATCTGGCAAGTGCCTTTATAAGGCAATACCAATATAATGTAGACATGGCCCCTGATCACATACAATTACAAAACATGTCTCAAAATGGGAACGAATCTTTTAAGGAGTATGCCCAGAGATGGAGGGAGCTAGCCTCTCATGTGCAACCTCCATTGCCGAAAAGCGAGCTAGTGAATACATTCATGGGAACGCTACAAGGACTATACTATGAAAGGATGATTGGGGCAGTCTCAAAGGGATTCACTTAGTTGGTTATCATTGGGGAGAGGATTAAGAATCGTTTAAAGACAGGAAAGATTGGGCAGTCATCCTCCGACCAACATAACAATAAGGGATATCCTAAAAATTATTCAAAGAAAAATGATGTCAGTGTTGTAGACCCTGGAGGTCCAAATTTGGGAGATAATGCATTACTGGGGCACATTGGGGCAACAATCAACGCCATGGAAGGGATGGGGGATGAATTCCTTATTAATAAGGAAGACATAACAAACTGGGGCAAACAATGGGAGTCACCTGAGGAGAAGGATTTGTTTGCGCTGGGTTACAAACCAACTAATGAAGGATTAGAAGGCGATTTCCATGGTGTGGGATTTGGAATTTGGGATCATGTGGCCTTAGTGGAAGAGGAAGGAAAGAAAGCCTAATTTCGACAATTAAAGAACCATCGGGATTTCTGAGATGATTTTTGTTTCGAAGTAATTTACTTTTTCCTTAAAATAATAATAAGTCCATTGCTATGCCCAAGGCAAGTGGATAAAGCTTTGTAGGGCCGCCTTTTATTTCATTGGATTATTTCTATCAATAAAATTGCATTTTGTTTTCAATCAAGATCTTTTTCTTTCATTTTCTGTTTATTCAAAATGGCAATATACCTTCTTTCAATATTTTTATTTCTAGCACTTCGTTCCAAAAAGAAAAAAAGACAAATCTTCGTCCCCATGCAAATTTAAAAATGAACCTATTAAAAATGACACCGCTATAATCTCGAATGACTTCGGATTATTAATTAACCAAGCGGGAGAGGGTGATGAGGACGAGTGTGAGCTTCCCGAAGAGTTAGCCAGACTGTTGAGGCAAGAGGACCTCATCAGGAACCAGTGGATGTGATCAATCAGGGAACTGAGGAAGATAGGGAAGAGGTCAAAGTCGTGCTTCTCCGGATAAGGATATAAAGGAAAGACTGATCGAGCTATTGCGAGGATACTCCGACGTGTTTGCATGGTCATACCAAGATATGCCAGGATTTGATACAAGCATCGGCAAGCACAAACCATAAATCAAACTAGAATGCACGCCAATCAAGCAAAAGCTGAGGAAGACTAGATCAGATATGATCCTCCAAATCAGGGAAGAAGTCAAAAGGCAATTCGACTTTTTGTCACAAGGTAACGCCTGTTGGGTTAAAGAGCGTAGGAGTAACTTATCCAAGGACTATGGTAATATGGGGCATAAGGGGATAGAGGTTCATATGGGTGATACGATTACCAAGTCGCAAAAGGAAGAAGATCACATAACTAACTTGCAAAAGTTATTGGGTCAGTTAAGGAAATTCAAGTTACGGCTAAAGCCCACAGGGTGTACCTATGGAATCAGATCTAGAAAATATCAGGGTCCATGGTCAGTCAAAAGGGGAATAAAGGACAAAATGAAAGCCACCCATATTGGTGCTACCAGTCCCAAGGAGACCACTTCTAATGTACTTAACAATACTTGAGAATCCAATGGATTGTGAAACTTCGGACTCCTATGAAGGACCTGGACCTGGAGCTCGAGGGAAACTTCTATTTGCATAAGGATAGGGGCTTCAAAGAGGGGCTATCAATTGGGGTGAAAATTCATCGTCTGGGACCTTAAAGGAAGTTAAACTAGATAAGGCAGAATGGGTGCAAACTAGGCTCGATCAGCTAAACCTCATGTAAGGGAAACAGGTGGCTGCAGGCAATTATATCAACAGGGAATTAAGATACCGTTCGACAAGAAAATTCGTCCTCGCCTACGCGAAGAGGGAGACTTGGTGTTAAGGAAAATATTACCCATCCATAAGCACCACCACGTCAAATGGACCCCACCCTATGAAGGGCCATATGCCGTGAAGAGTGCCTCCTCTGGCGGAGCACTAATATTAACAACCGTGGATGGAGCGGACTTACCGCGGCCGGTGAACTCCGATTCGGTCAAAAATGCTATGCCTAGAAAAAGAGGATAAAAGCCCGCTAAGTCGAAAACCCTAAAGGGAGACTTAGGCAAAAATTAGGGCGTCCCGGTGGATTGAAAACTCGAAAGAGCAATCCAGGCAAAAATTAGGGACTTGGATAAAAATGATACCCGACAAGTCGAAAACCCTAAAGGGCGGCTTAGTCGAAAAAATGGTATATCACCCCGGTGGACTAAGACTCTAAAAAGAGCGGTTCAGACAAAAGTTAGGGATATCCAAAAGGCATATGACTGAAAACACTCAAGTCACCCCGTAATAGGAATTCAGAAGGGAACAATCCAGCCATCATCTTCATAAGCAAAGTGTCGTGATCTTGGAGTCTTAGGGATATTAGTTGGTGTTAAATTTAATAGGAACATAAATAAATTTGTTTTCTTATTACCATTTTACATTTTTCTGCATTCATGGTAATATCTCCTTATGTGAATTACCCTCCTTACTTATCATTGCCCATTTTCGGGCCAATTCTCAATAAATTTGCTTTCCAAATATATTTCTTTGCCTCCTAAATCATTCCGCTTGATTACAAGGTGTCGATTAATTGTGAAATAATGCATTGAAATATCGGGTATAAATAAAAGCTTTGAAAAGGGAAAGTGGTTTTTTTTTACTTCGGTTCTTGGAATCATCAAAGGGATCATATTCTTCCAAAGCAGGACATAGGGTCTATACACTGACAGGAATATACGTTACAGTCTAACCAACATGGGAGGTTCTTTAACGGCTTGTTAAACAGGAATCAAGGGCATCATGGCATACTACAGTTATCAAGGTTGCAAGGGTCAGGGAGTCAGGACGTTATGGAAAGTATTATTTCAGACAAACGCATGCATTGCATATCATAAAAGAGGCGTTAGCCCAAGCCATGCATCAATCATGTCGCTACGCTCTAGCATCTAACATGCACTCATATACGCAAACATGCATACATGCGTATATGCATAAGGTTCATAATCACCAGAGGGATCTCATCTGGAGGTTTTATCAGGGGATTTTGTCAAGGGATTTTTTATTTTAATTTTCAAGGGGTTCCATCGGAGAGTTTATTGAAAAGGGGTTTATTGGGTTTTATCAAAAGGGGTTTCTCCAAGGGGTATCGATCAAGGGGTTCAATCGGATATTTCGCCAAGGGTCTATTACCAAGGATTTTAGGATATAAACTTAGCACATATCGGGTTCTGTAGTCAAAATTAGGGTCCTTCTTATATTTAATCGTCTCCTCGTCAAAAGGGGGAAGGCTCATCGACATCATCCTTCTGATTCGAAGACGATTAAATAGGGACAACTGTAGTACCCTAAAATTTAACCAGGGGTTTGTTACTATTTTTGGATCTTTTGCTGCCATGGGGTGTCAGTTAGATGTTAGGGGGCTCCTGAAATTGCTCAGACTCTTAGGCCCATTTTGGAGTTGGTCTAGTATAGAGGGTTTTTATTATTTGTTTTATTTAGCGGGGAGCTAGTTCATTCTTTTTATATAATTTGTTAGGTTTTATTTTAGAGATATCTATTTAAAAATTAATTTGGTGCATATTTGTTATTATTTAAAACATTAGGTTTTTAAAAGTTATTATATTAGGTTTAAAGGTTATTACTATTTTTAATAAGGTTTGGATTTAACATAGTCATTAAGAGAGAGGTGGTTCGTTTAATAGTTATTTGACTATTATTTTTAATTGTAAATTAGGAATAATTTTTTAGTGTTTAAGTACGTTGTTAATTATTAATTAGGGTTAATTTTTATTGGAATTTAGGAGGGACCAGTTGTGGTTATTTTACGATTTGTTTTCATTCTATTTTTCTTATTTATTAATTAATATGGTTATTAACTATGGTTTATTTTCATTTATTATATTTTCTGGGTCATGGTTGTAGTATTAATCTTTATGATTTTTGTTTATTCTTACGTGATTAAGGTCAATTTGGTTTTATTATTTATTTTAGTTTTATTATTTATTTTATTTTATTGGGTCAAAGTTGTTGACCCGTGTATCAGTGTCTTCCCCAAAGGGGAAACCCTAATTTTGCGCAGAAGATGGGAAGAACGAATCAGACCAAATCACTTTCATTAGTTTTTCAATCATTTTGTACAACAAATTACAATCAAGTCAAATAAATTTAAAATTACAAAGTACAAATCGAACCCTAATTCTAAAAATTTCAACCGAATCAAATCAGATAAAAAAACTAACATCAAAAACTTCCTAAAATAAACCTAATCTAATCAATTCCTAACCCTAAATTTGAAGGCTATAAAATACGAAGAAAATGAAAATGAGGGGGTTAGAGGAGGAGAGGGAGAGACGTGAGAACTCAAAGCAACGAATCTGTCCACCTGCAAGGAAAAGAGGAAATGGATTAGAAACAGAAATCAGAGAACAGGTAAAGATAACAAAATACAACGAGTAGGAGAGGTAAAGACTTAGCTCTCGGTTTTATTGTCTCGTGGTTGTTGTGGGTTGCGATTGGGTTCGATTTAGGGTTTTCTGGGTATAGATTAGGGTTAGGGTTCTTGGGTAAGGGTTAGGGTTCATGCGAGGAACCCTAGGGTTCATCGCTTAGGGTTAGGGTTCTTGGGTAGATGTTAGGGTTCTTCATTTCTGAGTTAGGGTTCTTAGGGTTCATTGCAAACCCTGAAGAACTGGGAGTTTTCTGGGGAAATTGGGTTAGGGTTTATGGGGGTTTGAATTCTCTGGTTGAATATCAATCGGAATCTGGGTAGGATGGTGGTTTACGGGGTGGCGCACGGTGGCCAGAAGTCCACCGGCAGAGGAGAAGGTAGAGAGAAGGGAGAGCTCTTAGAGAGAGCGAAAGGGTTAGAGAGAGAAGGAGAGGATCAAATGATCCATTTCTGAAGGGTTTTGGGCCTTATATCCCCTCCCTCAGTGCGCAGGATCTCAACACGTTGCCTCTTGTTGGCCGCCCGATTGTCTGATCCTGGGTCATTCAGTAGGCGTAAGTACACCGTGCACCCTCCTTGACCTCCATCACGACCGTCCGTGTATCTTACTTTGACCGGGTATGTAGATCTGACGCTCTACATAGAAGGTGATCAAAATCGTTAGATGAATCCAACGCTTCAGAGAGAGTCAACGGGCTGACTCTCTCCTGGACTCCTCAGACTGAACCTTGGGCTTTTGGCTGATGGGCCTTGCCCAACATCAAGCCCAGTTGCTCACTGAAAACAAAATACACACCCTCTGGATTTGAATGTAGATGATTAAATTATTCAACATAATTTAATTGTTAATTAGGATTTTAATAGTTATTTAGGATTTTTAAGGAATAGGGTTTTGGGTTTTTAATTAATTAAATTAATGACTTAATTTAATTATTTAATTAGGATAAATTTTAATTAGGGTCTAGGGTTAATAACTTAAGTTAATTATATAATTGGGTTAATTTTATTATTATAACTTAGTTTAATACTAATTAGGATTTATGAATTATAGGGTTTTATTAGATTTTTTATCAATTAAATTAATTACTTAATTTAATTGGTTAATTGGGGTTTTATTAGTTTTTTTATCCATTAAATTAATTACTTAATTTAATTGGTTAATTAGGGTTTTATTAGATTTTTTATTAATTAAATTAATTACTTAATTTAATTGGTTAATTGGGGTTTTATTTGTTTTTTTATCCATTAAATTAATTACTTAATTTAATTGGTTAATTAGGGTTTCATTAGATTTTTTATCAATTAAATTAATCACTTAATTTAATTGTTTAGTAGGGTTTTTAGGGTTTTTTAACTTAATTGGTTAATTAGGTTGTTAGCAAGGTTGATGTATTGAAAGCGATTTGCTTTTTATATAGGGATAAAACTCTTGATATCCGAGAGTATAAATAAATGGATTAGGGATAGAACTCTTGATATCCGAGAGTATAAATGAATGGATTAGGGATAAAACTCTTGATATCTGAGAGTATAAACAAATGGATTAGGGATAGAACTCTTGATATCCGAGAGTATAAATAAATGGATTAGGGATAAAACTCTTGATATCCGAGAGTATAAATAAATGGATTAGGGATAAAACTCTTGATATCCGAGAGTATAAACAAATGGATTAGGGATAAAACTCTTGATATCCGAGAGTATAAATAAATGGATTAGGGATAAAACTCTTGATATCCGAGAGTATAAATAAATGGATTAGGGATAGAACTCTTGATATCCGAGAGTATAAATAAATGGATTAGGGATAGAACTCTTGATATCCGAGAGTATAAATAAATGGATTAGGGATAGAACTCTTGATATCCGAGAGTATAAATAAATGGATTAGGGATAGAACTCTTGATATCCGAGAGTATAAATAAATGGATTAGTGATAAAACTCTTGATATCCGAGAGTATAAACAAATGGATTAGGGATAGAACTCTTGATATTCGAGAGTATAAATAAATGGATTAGGGATAAAACTCTTGATATCTGAGAGTATAAATAAATGGAATAGGGATAAAACTCTTGATATTCGAGAGTATAAATAAATGGATTAGGGATAAAACTCTTGATATCCGAGAGTATGAATAAAGGGATTAGGGATAGAACTCTTGATATCCGAGAGTATAAATAAAGGGATTAGGGATAGAACTCTTGATATCCAATAGTATAAATAAATGGATTAGGGATAGAACTCTCCGTCCGAGAGTATAAATAAGGGACAAGGGATAGAACTCTCTGTCCGAGAGTATAAATAAGGGACAAGGGATAGAACTCTCCGTCCGAGAGTATAAATAAGGGACAAGGGATAGAACTCTCCGTCCGAGAATATAAATAAGGGACAAGGGATAGAACTCTCCGTCCGAGAGTATAAATAATGGACAAGGGATAGAACTCTCCATCCGAGAGTATAAATAATGGATAAGGGATAGAACTCCTTATCTAGAAGTATAAACAATAGATTAAGGGATAGAACTCTTTATCCAAGAGTATAAATAGTGGATTGGGTTTAGGATTAGGATTGGGATTAGGATTGGGATTAGGATTAGGATTAGGAATAGGATTAGGGGAGGTGAACTACAGTTACTCTGATCCTTCAAATTGAAGGTACGTAGGCATAGGGTTGTAAACCCTAGCGAGTATAATTAATAAAAAACTTAGGTTTCTTTTGTAAATAAATCATTTAGACAAACAAACAAGCATACCCTAAAGTCTAAGGAGGATCCCATTGAGTACAATGGAAGTGAGGGGTGCCTAACACCTTCCCCTCACTTAACCGACTCCCGAACCGTAGGAATCTCTACCTTTAGGATTAGGATATTTTAGGTTTATCATTATTTTCCTTAGAAAAAATATGATGGCGACTCGAATAATTTTGCCGACCGCGACACACAGTTTTGATGAGCTTACGCAAGTGCATATTTTCAGAAATGGTCTCCAAATGGTTCACAAGACATTGTTGGATGCTACTCCGGGCGGATCTTTAATGACTAAAAGCGCCGACGAAGCCATTTCTATCATCGACAAGATGGCACTTAATGACCATCAAGGGAATCATAACTGTGGCCAACCGCAAAAGAAACCGGAAGTGCTTGAATTGGGGACTAATGATGTTATTCTTGCCCAAAATAAATTGCTATCTCAACAAGTGGAGTTGTTAACGCAACAAATGTCAAAGCTCCCTCAACAGATTAAAGAGATGCAAGATTTACCAAGCAATAATGTGCAAATAGCCGTTTGTGAGCTATGTAAAGGAGACCACCCCACCGGCTATTGTCCTCTGGTTGATGAAGAAGCAAATTGTATGAATAATCAAAATCAACAACAAGGTTATCAAAGGCAACAACAACCTTATCAAAACCAACAAGGATACCCACCAAGAGGGAATCATCAAAATCAACAAGGATACCAGCAAAATCTTTATCAACCGGCACAACCTCAAGGTGAGAGTTCAAAGCTAGAAGAAAATCTCAACCAATTCATTCAAATGTCAATGGAAAACCAAAAGACTAATGAAGCATCGATCAAAAATCTTAAAAACCAAGTTAGGCAACTTGCAAAACAATTGGCCGATCAACAACCGGGGCCATCTTTTTCCATAAATACTCAAACCAACCCGAAGGAACATTGCAAAGCCATTGTGACTAGGAGTGGAAGAGAGTTGGGAGAAGGAGAAAAAAATGAGAAAATTGTTGATGTGAGAATTGATGAGATTGTGGAGGAAGAAAAAATTGACGAGGAAGAAGTTGAAAAGAATGATAAGGAAGAAGTTGAAAATGAAAATGAGAAGTTAGTTGAAAATGATTACCTTGAAAAACAAAAGATAGAAGAAAAAAAGAGAAGAGTCAAAAAGGGGAAGGAGATAGTGAATCCTATTCCTATCCAAAATCTACCTTACCCTCATGTGCCCACCAAGAAAGACAATGCAAGGCATTACACTCGTTTCATGGATATATTCCACAATTGCAAATCAACATTCCGTTTTCTGAAGCGCTTGAGCAAATGTCCAAATATGCTAAGTTCATGAAAGATATTCTTACAAACAAGAGAAGATATTCGGAGCCGGAGACAATTATCCTTGATGCAAGTTGTAGTGCGATAATTCAAAGAACTCTACCAAAGAAAGAAGTCGATATGGGGTGTGTTACTTTGCTGGTAACCATTGGTGATGTCTATGTTGGCAAAGGCTTAATTGATTTGGGCTCAAGCATCAACTTAATTCCATTTTCTATTTTGAAGAGGCTTGGGAACATTGAAATGAAAGCAATTCGAATGACATTACAATCGGCCGACAAATCTACAACTCATCCTCATGGATTGGCTCAAGATGTATTGGTTAAGGTGGATAAATTTTTCTTTCCCGTTGACTTTGTTGTAATTGATATGGAGGAAGACGAGGATGCTCCATTGATTCTTGGACGCCATTTTATGAAGACCGCTCGAATGATGATTGATGTTGACGACGGCCTTATGAAAGTAAGAGTTCAAAATGAAGAGATGTGCTTTAATCTTTTTGAAGCAATGAAGCATTCCAAAGATATGCATGATAGTTTCCGTATTCATGCAACGAAAGAAGCCATAATTGAAGTCTCAAAGCAAGTTCACATAGCATCTCCTTTAGAAAGAGCTCTTGGTGACTCATTTGAAATATTTACCAATGAGGAAGAAAGGGAACTTGAAGAATGCTTGAAGGAACTTGAATCTTTAAAAGAGATACAACTATGGGAAAGTGAAATGGACGTGTTGAAGAAAGAGGTGAATGATGATAAATCTCAACTTGAATTGAAGGTGTTGCCTTCTAATTTGAAGTATGTGTTCCTTGATGACGGTTGTAACAAACCGGTTATCATTAGTAATATTTTGACCGACAAAGAGGAAAACCGTTTGATTCAAGTTTTGAAGAAGAATCAACAAGTTATAGGTTAGGTTCTTTCCGATCTAAAGGGAATTAGTCCGGCCTATTGCATGCACAAAATCTTAGTGAAAGAGGACTTCAAAGTGGTAGCTCAACCTCAACGTCGTTTGAATCCTACTATGAAGGAAGTGGTGAGAAAGGAAGTTGTTAAGCTATTGGATGCCGGAATGATTTATCCGATATCCGATAGTCCGTGGGTGAGTCCTATTCAAGTTGTGCCCAAGAAGGGAGGAATGACCGTTATTAGAAATGAAAAAAATGAATTGATTCCGACGAGAACTGTAACGGGTTGGAGAATGTGTATCGATTATAGGAGGCTTAATACCGCTACTTGAAAAGATCACTTTCCACTTCCGTTTATGGATTAAATGCTTGAGAGATTGTCTTGTCAAGAATTTTATTGCTTCCTAGATGGCTATTCCGATTATAACCAAATCTCGGTTGATCTGGAAGACCATGAGAAGACGGAGTTCACTTGTCCCTTTGGAATTTTTACATACTGAAAGATGCCTTTTGGCTTGTGCAATGCACCGGCAACTTTTCAACGGTGTGTACAAGCCATTTTTTTTACCTTATTGAGAAAACAATGGAAGTGTTCATGGACGACTTCTCCGTGTTCGGAGCATCTTTTGATCTATGTTTGAAAAATTTGGAGACCGTTTTTGAACGGTGTGTAGAAACAAACTTGGTGCTAAATTGGGAGAAGTGCAACTTCATGGTAACAGAGGGGATTGTGCTTGGCCACAAAGTATCCTCTAAAGGCCTTGAAGTGGATCAAGCTAAAATTAAAGTGATCGAGAAGTTGCCACCACCAACCATTGTTAAAGGAATCCGGAGTTTTCTAGGCCATGCGGGATTTTACAGGCGGTTCATCAAAAACTTCTCCAAAGTTGCAAGACCTTTGAGCAATCTGCTCAACAAAGATAAGTATTTCTTCTTTGATGTTGAAGGTTTAAATGCCTTTCAAATTTTAAAAGAAAAACTCATCACCGCACCCATAATCGATCATTGCTCCAAATTAGACTTTAAATTTTGAATTGATGTGTGATGCAGGCGATTATGCCATTGGTGCGGTGCTTGGGCAAAGAAAGACCAAAATTTTTCATGCCATACATTACACGAGTAAAGTTTTAAATGAGGCACAAGTAAATTATGCTACCAGAGAAAAATAATTACTCGCTATAGTGTATGCTCTCGAGAAATTTCGGTCTTACCTGATTGGTTCAAAAGTTGTAGTCTACACTGATCACTCGGCCATTAAATATCTTCTTACCAAGACGGATTCAAAGCAAAGGCTAATCCGGTGGATCCATTTGTTACAAGAATTTGATTTGGAAATTCGTGACAAGAAGGGGTCTGAAAACTTAGTAGCGGATCATTTATCCCGTTTGGTCAATGTAGATGTAACACACCGAGAAAATGAGGTCCGAGAAGAGTTTTCAGATGAAAAACTGTTTCGGGTACAAGTTAGACCTTGGTTCGCAGATTTTGCTAACCACAAAGCAACCGAATTTATACCGGAGGATCTAACTTGGAACCAAAGAAGGAAATTCTTATCGGACACCAATTTGTATGTTTGGGATGAACGGTGTCTTTTTTAAGTTAGGAGGTGATAATTTGTTGAGAAGGTGTGTCACTAATGATGAAGCTAAAAGTATCATTTGGCATTGTCACAATTCTCCATATGAAGGGCATTACAATGGTTTGAGAATGGCAACAAAAGTCCTCCAATCGGGATTTTATTGGCCAACATTGTTTAAGGATTCAAACCTCCATGCGAAGAGTTGTGATATATGCCAAAGAAGTGGCGGGATTGGAAAAAGGGATGAAATGCCCTTGCAAACTATTTTGGAATTGGAAGTTTTCGATTGTTGGGGTATTGATTTTGTAGGACCATTTCCCCCATCTTTTTCAAATGAGTACATATTAGTTGCGGTTGACTATGTTTCTAAGTGGGAGGAAGCAATTGCGTCACCGAGGGCCGGTGGCAAAACGATGATCAAGGTTTTAAAGAAAAATATATTTTCCCATTTTGGCACCCCTCGTGTGTTGATTAGTGATAGAGGGTCGCACTTTTGCAATACACCGTTCGAAAAGGTTTTAGAGCACTATGGTGTAAAACATAAGGTTGCAACCCCTTACCACCCGCAAACCAATGGTCAGGCCAAAGTTTCAAATAGGGAAGTAAAAAGGATTCTCGAAAAGACCATGTCAAGTTTTCGAAAGGATTGGTCGCAAAAGTTGGATGAAGCTTTGTAGGTGTATCGCACCGCTTACAAGGCTCCAATAGGTTTAACTCCTTTCCAAATGGTTTATGGTAAGACATGTCATTTACCGGTTGAATTGGAGCACAAAGCTCTTTGGGCATTGAAACTGTTAAACTTTGATACGAACTTGGCCGGCGAAAAAAGAAAGGTTCAATTACACGAGTTGGAAGAAATGAGGAATAATGCGTATCATTATAGCAAGCTCTATAAAGAAAAGGTTAAAGGGTATCATGACAAGAAGGTTTGTTAGAAGGAATTCCGGGTAGGCCAAATGGTTCTTCTATTCAATTCCCGTTTGAAGCATTTTTCGGGAAAATTGAAGTCTAAATGGCCTGGACCATTTTTTTATCAAAGATGTCAAGCACTATGGTGCCATTGTGATAGAGGACTTGTAGAAGAAAAAAAGTTGGACAGTGAATGGCCAACGGCTTAAAATCTATCTCGGAGGAGAAATTGATCGAGAAAATTGCGCAGTGTTTCTAGATGATCATTGAGATCATCTTGAACCGTCGAACTCAAACGACGTTAAACAAAGCGCTAGTTGGGAGGCACCCCAACATTGTAAGTATTTCTATTTTTCTTACTGTTTTAATGTATTAAGTTGTTTAGAGTTGGTATGAAGTGTGGTAGCAGCATGTAGAAAAAATTTCAAATTGCTGTCTTGTTCGCTGGAAAGTTCGCTTTGTGAACCTGGGGCGAGTGTTCGCTGGCCAGATCGCATTGCGAACTCAGCGAGACAGACTCGATTTTGTCTGCTGTTACCTTATTAAAAAAAGGGTTTTAAAAAGTGTGGGCCAGACCTGGGCCCATGACCCATCTTTATTTTCTGAATGTGTGAGGTAACCCTACCCTTTCTTTTCCACTTTCACTTTCTCACAAACACTCACACAATTTTGAACTCTCTCACATCCTCTCTTTGATTCCTACATCTTTTCTGGAATTTTTCCAAGTTCTCACAAATTTCAAGTTTGACTCTCTTTCTCTCTTTTAATTCTTGTTAGAACAATGTGGTTAGGTTAGGTTGACTTTAGAGAACAAGTAGATTCTAGGTTGATGTGTACAATGCACCTCTGTTTTTAAGGTTTATTGTTGTTGCATGTTGATTTTTTATGCAAACCCTAAGAATAGAGGTTAGGTTGTGAAAGTTTGAATGATTTTGTTTTCATTGGCAGAAACTGTTAACTTTGAAAAATCGCAGGTTTGCCACTAGTTCTCTTTGCGAACCTGGGGCGAGCATTCGCCAGAACTTTGCCTAGCGAATCCGGGGCGCATCTTCTCCAGGATTTCTCCTTGCGAACTTCTGGGCAAACAGAACAGAATTCTCCAAATTTTTTTGCTGTTTTCTTTTAGAATTCTGGTTTTACTGTTTTGTTTCTTATCTAATGACCTGTTTGCTGGCTGGTTGTTGTTTTGTCTTATGGTTTTTGCAGATGGTTCCAAAAGTTATTCCGTCGAAAAAGAGAAAGACTGGAAGCTCTACACGACCGGTTCCTATTCAGTTCGATAATGTGCGTTTTAGAGGGACAAAGCAGGCTGCCCGTTACTTTACTCTTGAGAGAAGGACGATCTTGCCTGAGAAAAGATTCAACTTGAACCCGCAAGGAAGCTACCGGGCGGTAGCTAGTCTCCTTGAAAGTAAAAAGTGGGGGAGGTTGATAACACCTGTGGATAGCTATAATGTTGAGATGATCCGACAATTCTATGCAAATGCGCTCCCGGATGATGGGGAGGAATTTGGGTGGAAAACTTTGGTTTTAGGAACAGAAGTGTTGTTTGATCGGGCGACGATAAACACGGTTCTTGGTAACCTGCTACCGTTGAGAGAGAATGAGATTGATGCCTACCACAAAACCTTGAGATTACATAGAGACACAGATAAAATAACTCGAGACCTATTACGTGAAGGAAAAACTGTTGAGCTGAACCCATCTGGGGTTGCACGCAGGTACCGTTGAGAGGACATGCGTCCTTTGACCCAGTTGGTTTTATTGTTGGTTCTTACAAACATCAAGCCAAAGTCGCATTCTTCGACTATTACCATACCCCTTGCTCATTTGGTCCATAGCATAATGACTAATGTCCAAATTGATGTGGCCCGGATTATTGCTGAAGAGATGAGGGATGTTATGGAGAGTGGTCTTTGTTCAACCTCATGGAAGAATTACCCCCTTGTATTTCCTTGTCTTATCATGGAACTTTGTGTGCATGCGGGGGTTAATGTCCCCACTCGCCGTCAGGTAACCATCCCGACCGCTATTGATGATAAGCATGTGGACAAATTCTGTAAACCGAAGGGGTTGCGAGGTCAGTCTTTAGGTGCTGGTACTGATGCCGACATAGGTGTAGGTGATGGGTCGAGTGGTTCTGGATCTCAAGGATATTACTCGTATCAGCAAGAGATATGTCAGTACAACTGGTACTGGATGGCAGCTTCTCAGCGTGCCATGATGGATTTGCACGATTCTATGCAGGTGTTACAGCTGCAGATTCGAGAGCCCTCCGTGGATCACTCTATGATGACTAGGGAGCAATTCCTAGCTCATGCTGGTTGGCCTGAGGCCAGGCCAGTTTTTGGAGGGGGAGCAGAGGCAGCTGAGCCTGAGGATGTTGAGGATGTTGATGCTGATGTGGATGATGATGATGATGAGGTTGTGGAGGTTTCTGGATCTGAGTCTGGTGAGGAGGAGATTGAGGAGTCTGGTTCTGAGTCCGAAGAGGACTAGTTTTTGATGATGTCATTTTGTGCTTCCTTTGATCTTCAAAGTGAAGTTTTCTTATTATGTTTTATGTATCAGTTTTTATTATTGTACTTCATCCACTATGTGGATTATTTTGGGATATTTGATGTACTTTGTACCCTTGTGAGGTACTGATGACTTTTGTTGGTGTTTCTACACCATGACACTATTGTACTATTATTATTAGTATTTTGTTATTCAGTTGAATTTGTTCAGTTTTCATTTTTATTTTTTGTTTTTTTTATTTGTTGTTAAGAGTTGAATTCTTCAGTTAACGAATGTTCAACTCTTAAATTGTTGGTATGCTTATTATTGTATTATTGTATTATGTTGGTATGCTTGTGGAAATTTAATGTTTCCATTTTTTGGTGTTGAATTGAAATAATTTTAGGATGGTGATTGTTGTTCATCAAAGAAGATTCTCCCGAGTTTGGATGGCAATGATAGTACTTAAGCATGTAATTATTGGCAAGGTACATGGTTACCTATTTCTAGGATTTATAATGTGTTAGAACTTCTTGTCTTTGTGCAAATGTAATTTTATTTCTTGTTGCAACTTTGTTGATTGCTTATGTCACTTAGGTCCAAAAACCAAAATGGTGAGAAACCTCCATGGTCTACTAAATGCATAGGATTGCTGATGAATTTTGTTTTATACTTTTAATTCATGTGTTATCTTATGATTTGTGTGATTTTGTGGAAGCATTAGAAATGATCAAGGCATTTGTTGATAATTAGCACAACCATTTCCAAACAGTGATTTACCTGTGAGTAGTGAGTATTCGTTTGCCCTTTGAGCCTAAACAGTTTAGATCTCGTCTTAGTGATGAACTTTGTGTATGTACATAAATTGAAAATTTAGTTCATCATTGAATTTTTGAGAGATTCTAAAAAATTTTCTTTTTGAACCTTGGAACATTTTTTTTATTGATTTCCTTGCCTTAAAAAGCAAGGAGCATTCACTTAAGGTTTAGTGGAAAATAAGTTGGGGAGAATGAAAAAGAAGATTTGTAAATTGCTCAAACTTTTGAAAAATTTCAGCAAGCATGAAAAGAAAAAGAAAATGTGAATATGAATGTGAAAAACAAAGAAAAAGAATGCTTGCTTGAACGAGAAAAATAGAGACCAAATAATTATGCATAAGGAAGTTTGAGAAGGTTTGTGATAAAGGAATGAAAATGGTGAATGAAGTTGAGATGTGTGAATACCTTGTATAGTGAATGTTCTTTTGCATCGGAAATTTCAATTCAATGGCCTTTAGAAATATCCCTTTATTGTTAACCCGACCAAGCTACAACCTTAAAAGCCCTTAGTGATCTTTTTGCTTCCATGATTTCTTTATTGATCATTTAGATATTGTATGAATTGGTTTGTATTTGCATCATTTGTCAGATGAGCAAAA
Organism: Lathyrus tuberosus; assembly: GCA_022829125.1. Classification (NCBI taxonomy): domain Eukaryota; kingdom Viridiplantae; phylum Streptophyta; class Magnoliopsida; order Fabales; family Fabaceae; genus Lathyrus; species Lathyrus tuberosus. The sequence goes on from JALAZF010000095.1 coordinate 11,005,798, forward strand.
TCGCCCCGCGTTTGTAAGCGCATTTTTCCTTCATTTCTTTTTCGAAGAGGAGTGTTAGAGTGATATGAGCATGATAGTTTAGTTGTTACTTGAAACATGGGCTAATATTTGTTTAAGATCAAGTTCTTTTGCATTGTTTAATTCTAGGAATTTGTAATCGTTGCTTGTTCGCAATTGTTGTTTATTTGAGCCTTAAATCTTTTCTTGGTTGAGTTAAATGCTTGAGCAAATCCTCTTGTTTTCAATGAGAGGCATACTTTGCTTGAGGACAAGCAAAGAGTTAGTTGGGGAGAGTTTGTTAGATGTCAAACATGCCTTATATTTCTTATTAATACTTGGCATTTTTCAACTCTTTTATGTTGAATTGTTGGATTTTATTATTGAATTGTTGTCATTCTTCAAACATTGTGAAAATACCTTTGGTGCTTGTAATATGTGTGTTATTGTGCAGAAAAAGGCACTAATTTATCAAAGAAGTAAGACACAAAGAAAGGATCCAAGTTTCCAAAGAAATGAAGAAACTTAAAGAAGTTCGCTTTGTGAACTTGCCAGTGAATGTTCGCTGGACGAACATCTGGTGAAGCTCCAGCGAACACTCCCAGACTTTGGGCAGTAAGAAAAGGCACTAAAGTTCGCTTTGCGAACTTTCCAGCGAATGTTCGCTGATTCGTCACTCCAGCGAAGGACACCAAGGATGAGGCAGTAGGTAAATGGGCCTAAGTTCGCTTTGCAAACTTGTAGGCAAATAGTTCGCTTTTGTAAGTTCTTGTAATTGGTTGTAATTTTGTTAAAACAATGTGTTGTCATGGTTGATGTTACAACATGAGCTTCTAACAGTATAGGTATGTTTTAACTAACATTCTGGTTGGTTGTTGAAGAATTAAAGTACTGAAGAGTGATGTCACATGCGATGTCGTAACATCACTATACCAGATCATCAGACTTTAATGTGTTTAGGGCTGCACGTGGTTCTGGTGTGTTTGAGATTTTCTGCTAAAGAGATTCAGAGAATGCAGGCGAAAATCAAGGGAGATATATATTCTGTTACAATCTGTTATGAAGATCAGATTGTTACGAATCTAAAGCATAAAGATATGGAGAAGATTCTGATCTAATAAATGAAGATTTATTTGAAGATATGATTAGATTTGTTACAGCTGATATGATATGATTGAAGGCCCAAATTCAGCTGGGATGATATTATAAATAGAGTGCTTGTAGCCTAGAATGAGTACGGGTCCAAGATGTAGATCATTAGGGCTTTGTCTAGTGAACCACTCGGGGTGTGAGATGGTCACTATGGTTAACTCAGAAACCTGTAGGTAATGAGGTTTGTATTGTTCTTGGAGGAAGCTTTGAAGCAACTCCAAAGGGCTGTCATGGAAGTGTGTCTTCCAAGGTATATGTAATAGAAAAGTTTAAGGAGTCAAGCTGTTGATGCAGTGACAGTGTAGTTGACTGCTAGACATCATCGAGATGATTGGAAGTGAGATGGAGTCTCTTGCCTAGGGAGGACTTAGGTAGAAGGGTCATTGGGTAGTGATTGAATTAGGTAGATTGTCAACTGGTGTGTTGAGTCTGTAATTTGATACTACTAATAGTGGACTTCCTTCCTGGCTTGGTATGCCCCCAGATGTAGGTTGGTTGAACCGAACTGGGTGAACAATTGATTGTGTTCATATTCTGTTTTTATTGTCTTGTTCATGCAACAGAGTTTGAAGTTGTGACATTGCACCTTAACATCACACATCTGTACCAGAATTTCAATTGGTATCAAAGCAGGCATCCTGTCTGTTTCTGGATGAGATCTAGGGAAGATACTTTCTGGTTCGTGAGCAAGGAAGATAGTTGCTGAGTTGTGGACTAGGCCAGTTCATACGGTTGGGTATAGGATCCCTTGAAGTAAAGGATCGACTATTTATCAGAGCTGCCATTGTGAGAGTGTTGACCCTTGGTGACAAGCAAGGATTTTTGAGCAGCACCTGAAGGTTGTTGAGGAGTCGTTGTATGTTCCGCTGCAGGTAACCCTGGTTGGTTCTCGTATCTCTGGTGGTGAGATTCTAGGAAGGTATTCTCTTGGAAAGACATTAAGGGTTGGTCTCCTCAGCAGGTTGGTCTCTGACGTGGTAGTTGGTGCTAGGTAACTTCAACTGGTTGGTTTGAGAGATCGAAGATTCTTGAGGATTATCTCATACCTTTGTTTTGGGGAAAGAAGTGATCAGAAGGTGAATGGATTGTTTTGATGAAGAAAGAAGAGGGTGGAGCCCAAGGCAAAAGAGTATCACTGTCAAATCTTTCATGCGGGAGTGAAGATCTTGATAAGGTATCTCTTAAGCTGAGTTGTGGTGACCTATTCAGGAGGGTCTTTCTGGCTATGTTATCAGTTTCATCAAGAAAAAAGCTAAGCTTGATATGTCAATCCTAATGTCTCGACATCGCGCTACACATCAGCAGTTTAAAGGTAAATGCTGAGTCAAAGACCTGTTAGACTGTAGCTATTTTGAAGGATCACTGAAGCTGTGAAGTTGAATAATTTATGAGATGATGTTCATATAAAAGGTAGTAAGCTTGAGCTAAACAGTCTGAGGACAATATTATAAGTGCATCCTAGAGTTTGTGTTCAATAGCAGTGTAAATCAGCCTGGGGTAAATTGGTGTCTGCATTAGTCGTATGGAGTGAACTCTTCCAGCTTTGAGGATTGGAAGTAGCAGAGTGTCTATGGTATGGCTTTAGATGCAGAAGGATGGTAGTTATCACTCTTAAGTTGACAAAGGTCTGAACCTTGTGCTTATAAGAAGAAGATTTTGGAAGAGTGTGGTATGCAAGTTACTGCAGTTTTGTTGGTCTATCTTGGAAGTTGATCAGATGTTGATATGTTCTCATGTGTCCCCTACATGAGATATGTGTGGATTAATATGGTCGGAGTCTCCAAATCCATTGTAGAAGTGTTTAATGTGATGAAGACTGATGTTGACACATCATTTCAGCCAAAGAAAGATAGTGATCAGTGATGTGGATTAGCAGAAGAGGGATCAGCTAGGGCCTCAAGTTTCAGACCAGATCAAATGTTGAGTTTTTGTCTGTCTTCAACTAATGACAATATACATTGACGGGAGACTATGTATATGTCTGAGGTACAAGTGCAGGACTGCAGAAGTATTGAGAATTTATTTCTCTTTGTGGTGTGAGAATGTATCATCTGGTGGGGTTGATTGGTGACTGTGTGCTTGGAGCATCATCCAAATTATCTGGGATAAGTTTGAATTAGAAGAGGCAGAGTGTTGAGGAATGTTGACAAGCTGATGTGTTTAAGGCTAAAAGATATGAAGACATCATAGTCTTGTGGGTTTCAGCTTGGATCAGTTTATTTCTGATCTAAGTGGTTTGGAACAGGGTGGTTGCTCTGGTTGTGAAGGTCTAGGATAAGTGGCAGTTATCTCTGGCTTTCTACTGACGGCTCTACTAAGGGAAGTGGCATTCTTTGGTATAGCTATGGGGTAGTCTTTGACTACTTATTTTCTGAAGATTCAGATGTGGTAGGTTTGAAGTCTTTGGAGTTTCTAAGCAGGATGGAGGTTGTCTACTCAAACTTGATTATTGAATCAAGCCTATGAGAGCATGGAAATCTATTTCTGCAAAGGGAGGAGGTTCTTCTGAGTGGCAGAAGGTTGAGCTGAATTCAACAATTAGATGTTCTGACATCTTGCTCAACATCAGGAGTCTCAGCTGGTGATGTGGCACATCAGCTAATGATAGGATGATCTACAGGAATGATAGGGGGCTTTAAAAAGATCGCAGTTTACAGGAGCTGCAGGAAGGAGAAGATGGTACATGACCATGGCTTAGGGAGTCTAAGTGGGTTTGCTTTTGAGCAAGTGGATCATGTGACTTGAAGATCAAGTTTCCTTGGTAGATACCTTTGTGAGAAGTTCTGACAAACGTGAAAAAGGTCAAAATGTGGCATTTGACTGGTTTCATATGAGGATTCGTGAATGAGGTGACCAAACTGTGGCATGTGGTTGATCTCAGAAGTGGAGTCGAGGAATCAAAATAATCAGAGAGTGGCAGCTGGTTATTATTGAGGTTTGTCTTGGAACAAGTTACTCTTGGGCAGAAGGGTGATGGGTTGAAGACTCAAGGAGATTATTCTTCTTGAAGGTGGATGAGAGGTTACTCTCTAGTTCTTTGGATTACTTTGCTAGAGTAAGTCCAGTTGGTGGAGCATATCAAGAATCATGGTGATGATGTTTTGGTGTGTGGCAGGCGTTCTAACTTATGTTGGGACATTATTTTGGATATCCTTGGTGAAGGATGATTATGCTCTGGGTCACGAGCTGGGTGCCTACATTGCCTAAGGAGCGTCTACATAGTCATACGGGAGAATGATGAAGTAGAAGGTCTGCCTTAGATGGAGTATGAAGTAGATCATGATTGATTGCTTGAGAGTCTAAAAAGGGTTATTCACCTATTGTTTCAGTGAAGAAACGCCTGTGAAGGAGATTTAGCCCTTTGGTCAAGTCCTGCTGGAGAGAAGTTGATCAGCCTAGCATATGAAGTGAACTAACCAAGAGGTTCAGCAGTTATGTGGGCAAATGCATTGGGGTACTTGGCTATGGTTTCTGCTGCAAAGGTGCACATAGTGTGAAGCTTGCAGGGTGTTCAAGCTTGTGGAGAGTTAGCCTAGGTGTGTAGGTGTGTGACCTTGTCTGATATGGTTCGGATGTTGAGAGGAAGTTATTACTGATGTTTCTGAAGACTGCATGCTGTTCAAGAAGACTGGATATAATGTCAGACAACATGTTGGTGTGGACATGACAATTTTGACCTGATTGAACCAGTAGTGTACATCTACCTCATTGTGTGAGTATGGTGGTTGGATGTTTAAGAGATTGTCTTTGGAATTGTGTGTACTTGGTTATCCTATTGTGGCTACAAGGAGGGAGAGATAGCCAATATGTGTTGACTAAGAAGGCTCTAGGATTGAGGGGGAGTGTACATGTTTGTACAGCCGGTTCCTGCCTTTAGGAGGAGTTTAGCCTTGTGAAGTTTTGGATGTGATTGATATTGGTTGTGTCTTGGAATCTACTGTGAAGTCTTGGATTGGTTGTGCTGTGAACCAGCAGACAATGTCTGATGAGATGTCAGAACATGGGATAGGACATGTTTCTCTTGGGCCAAACAAGGAATTATTTTGGACGGTGAGGTGCAACACGTGGATCCGACTCTGCATGGAACTGTTTTGGCACAATTTATGGTATATATCAGTTAGGAAACAATAAATTTGGTCAAGACTGTTTTGGAGGGAAGACATTGAATTTGGATGGAGTTTTTAGTTCCTAAAATAGCGTTTCCTTGACCAAGAACTTTGAAATATTCAAAGCTCGTTAATTCCTAAGTAACTGATCTGATATATATAGGGGCAATTCTTCTCTCCTTCAACTCGTGAGTGTTCTTGGTTCATAAGTCTTATGGCTTTTGTGTGCCTTTGGGTGAGTACTTCTTGGATCTGGTTTTGTGAGGGCTTCCTTTGCCAATTTGTGGCTAAAAAGGGGGAGAAAAGTGAGAGATGGGCTAAATGGTTTGCGCAGATGTTTTGCCTGAAGTCTGCAGTCCCAGCTATTGCAGAACGAGGTCTCAGCCACAGTTGGTGTTGAGTCTTTGTGACTTGTGTCCTGAGTTATGAACATAGTTGTGACTTGTGTTCTGAGTTACATGAGTTGGCAGATTGGCACGTCTTAAGTTTCATCTTATGCCATAGGTCGACTGGGGGTGTCTGATCAATTTAGGTGTGCATAAGTCTCTCATGCCACCATTGGTCTTTGATGTCTAGACAAGCATTTCTTTTCTGGAGGAGTCTTCTACATCCTCTCCGGGTCTGAGTTGAAAGGAAAAAGAAATGTGTTGTATTAAGGGGGAGTATTGGATATCTTCTTCCTCATGTGCACCTCCTGATGTGCTGCCTGGAGCTGATGTCGTATGGTGATGTCCTAACATCAGTCAGAAGAGGATTCCCCATGAATGCAGTACACTGTTAGGATCAGATAACACCCAACAGTAGTGTAGGATTGTAATTACTGCTGTAATCTGAGTTGTAATATCTATGTATATGTTTTAGCCAAAATTAGCCAAAGGGGGAGATTGTAAGTTCTTGTAATTGGCTGTAATTTTGTTAAAACAATGTGTTGTCATGGTTGATGTTACAACATGAGCTTCTAACAGTATAGGTATGTTTTAACTAACATTTTGGTTGGTTGTTGAAGAATTAAAGTACTGAAGAGTGATGTCACATGCGATGTCGTAACATCACTATACCAGATCATCAGACTTTAATGTGTTTAGGGCTGCACGTGGTTCTGGTGTGTTTGAGATTTTCTGCTAAAGAGATTCAGAGAATGCAGGCGAAAATCAAGGGAGATATATATTATGTTACAATCTGTTATGAAGATCAGATTGTTACGAATCTAAAGCATAAAGATATGGAGAAGATTCTGATCTAATAAATGAAGATTTATTTGAAGATATGATCAGATTTGTTACAGCTGATATGATATGATTGAAGGCCCAAATTCAGCTGGGATGATATTATAAATAGAGTGCTTGTAACCTAGAATGAGTACGGGTCCAAGATGTAGATCATTAGGGCTTTGTCTAGTGAACCACTCGGGGTGTGAGATGGCCACTATGGTTAACTCAGAAACCTGTAGGTAATGAGGTTTGTATTGTTCTTGGAGGAAGCTTTGAAGCAACTCCAAAGGGCTGTCATGGAAGTGTGTCTTCCAAGGTATATGTAATAGAAAAGTTTAAGGAGTCAAGCTGTTGATGCAGTGACGGTGTAGTTGACTGCTAGACATCATCGAGATGATTGGAAGTGAGATAGAGTCTCTTGCCTAGGGAGGACTTAGGTAGAAGGGTCATTGGGTAGTGATTGAATTAGGTAGATTGTCAACTGGTGTGTTGAGTCTGTAATTTGATACTACTAATAGTGGACTTCCTTCCTGGCTTGGTATGCCCCCAGATGTAGGTTGGTTGAACCGAACTGGGTGAACAATTGATTGTGTTCATATTCTGTTTTTATTGTCTTGTTCATGCAACAGAGTTTGAAGTTGTGACATTGCACCTTAACATCACACATCTGTACCAGAATTTCAGCTTTGCGATTAAAAGTTCGCATTGCAAACTTATACAGAAACTCAGAGGCGGTTTAACAGATCAGAGGCAACTTAGGTGCCTATTTCGTAGTTCGCTAGGCGAATAAAAAATTCGCAGTGTGAACTTGGCAGATTTCAAGTGAGCTATAAAAGCACTTTATGTAATTTCTTGGGATAATAACCTCATTTTCTCACACTATTAAGTTTCTGACTTTTCTTCATCCAAGAGTGATCTTTCACATTAAGAAGCTGGATTTGCATCCGATCTCGATTATTCGACGCAGATACTTTTTCATCTCCTCCTGAAACTTGTGAAACAAGCTACCATCAATATGTGTAGCTAAACACATCTTGTGTTAAGATTAGTGGTAGGTAATCCATCATTTTGTATGTATTGATCTTGATTGTAGTTTGTGAACTTTGTTGATGATAAATATATGGTGAAAAACTTTGTTTGTATGGTTTATATTTTGTTTTGGTTCATGATTGAGAAATATGTTCTAAGACATGACCTAAGTTTTAATCCATCAACAGTCATGAGGCTAGAGATAGTTTTGAGAGTTGATGTTCATAAATATTGATCTTGAATGTTATCATATTGATAGTTAGAGTGAGAGATCATCTAAGAATCAATATCATAAATCCCACAACAAGTGTTAGAGATAAACTTGTTGAGAGGATATGTGATTAAGTTCATCATTAATAAGTTCACATACTTTATCGAGTAAATACGTACGAAATGGATTATCGGACCCTAATCTTGGCATGTTTTTACAAAATCTTTAAAACCAATTTCTTTACCGTTGTTATTAAATTCTTATGCAAACAATCTGTTACAAATCAACCAAACTCTTTGTTACTCTAAGTTTAAAACGATTTTGACTATAGAACGGCGGCAATATACATACAATCCCTGTGGATATGATAAAACACCCCCCGAAATACTTTTCAACAATACACAAAATCTTATCACGTCCTCATAATTGGACTCACCAGAAACTACTGACCCAATCATTTCACCGCATCAACCACCTCTCTCACCTCAAATGACCACTCGAGTACAACATGGAATTTTTACGTCTCACAAAATTATTAATCTCCATACTTTATCTTCAAACTATATTTACCCATTTCCTACCAACCTCATTCATGCATTACATTATCATAATTGGAAAATGGCTATAAAATATGAATATGATGCTCGTATTATAAATAAGACATGAGAGGTACACAGCTAATATTATTTGAAGTTTGTGGATTTTCAAGCATAAAAGAAACATTATGGGGCCTTTGAGGGGTACAAAGCTAATCTCTTAGGTGATGGTGTCTGTCAACAAAATGGTATCGATTGTGGTGAAACTTTCAATCCTGTGGTCAATTAAACCAACCATTATTCAGATGGTATACATGTTGTTGCTTTGTCAAAACCATAGTGTCTTTATCAATTAGATGTCAAAAATGCATTTTTGCATACTAATCTTGATAAAAACTATCTACATGCATCATCAACAGGTTTCCTCAATCCTCAACATCTTAATTATGTATCCTTGCTCATAAAGTCACTATATGGACTTAAACAAGCACCCCGTTTGGTATCAGGAGTTTACTGACTATATTGCTACCTTGGGTTTCTCTTACAACATCTTCGATCATTCCTTATTCATATATTGTCGAGGTAATGATATACCTTATACTCTTCTTTATGTGGATGACATCATTCTGACTGTCTCCTCAGATTTCCTTCGTCAATTCATCATGACGGCCCCGAATTCACTATGAAGGATTTAGGTCCTTTTAGTTACTTTCTCAGTATTTCTATTACTAGACATACAAGAGGTATTTTTTCTATCATAAAATAAATATACTAAGGAAATTATTGAGCGCAAGTATGTCTTCTTACGAACCATATGCTAGAATACTTGAATCTTGGAAATCTATATCATGATCCCATTGAGTATCCTAGTTCTGTTGGAGCATTTTAATACTTGACTTTTACAAAACCCAATATCTCTTATGACTTGTAACAAGTATGTTGGTTTATGCAAGATTCGAAAACACAACATATGTCTGCCTTGAAACATATTTGATATATTCAAGGCATTCTGGATTTTGATCTAAACCTATATCCTTCCTTCATTGATAAGCTCATCATATATACTGATGTAGACTATGGTGGATGTCCAGAAACCAGAAGATCCACATAGGGTATTGTGTATATCTTGGAGACAACCTGATTGTTTGGTCTACCAAACGACAACACTAATGTAGTATTTGAGTGTATTGGTTTTGAAATCTTCTATTGGAACTACATTGCCCTGTCTTGAAGGCCACACTAGTTTATTATGATAATGTAAGCATCATGTATATCTCTGTAGCGAGCGATTTTTGTCGGTGACGCGACCACCTTATCGCTGGGTTTTCCTCACCGCAATGGTAGGATGGGGTGCTACTTTCTGATTTCTTATTTATCCCATGAAGCTGGAAGGGAAAGGGAAGGTATCTAAAACTAACCTTGCACGCGAATGTCTAACAGGACAAACGCATAAAGAGATTGGGGGTCCGGGGTCAGGTTATACAATGGGCAGTTGTCAGTTACCCATCCTATATGTGGTTATCCATAGGATATTGGCTTTAGGTTTTGCTTTTTACTTGATGGTGTTTATCTGTTAATGGGTTGGGAAAGTTTCTTGGGAAATGTGACAGGGAGAGTGAGTTTTTGGTGATGTTTTTGGTAAGGTGTTGGACCTAAGTTTTGATTGGTGTATGAAGGCACTGAACCTATAGTTTTTGATTAGTATGCTCGCTAAGATTTCACAATCTTATGCCTACGTATTCCCATTTAAACGAAACAGGGAAATCAGAGCAATCGTAGTTCCTCCTATTCTAAGGGAGGAAAAAGATGTTTTGGTGTCTCGTTCAAATCCCAAGACAGAGGCTAAAAGGAGTATTTGTGTCTTGTTCAAAGCCCAAGATTGAAGCTAAAAGGTTTACTGAAAGAGAATTTGTCATCTCTAAAGAGGGATTGTTTTTTGTGTGCCTTGATCAAAGCCCAAGGTTGAAGCTAAGAGGTTGGTTGACTCCACTGGGGAAGTCCTTATACAAAGCCTAAGAGGAGGTTGTATGAGACCGACTCAACAAGAGAGTGGATATATTAGTGTCTTATACAAAGAACAAGACGGAGGCTAAAAGAGACTGACTCTTTGGGGATATCATTATATGAAGCCTAAGAGGAGGCTAACTCCACTGGGGAGGTATTTATCTGTCTTGTATGAAGCCTAAGATTGAGGCGAAAAAGGGTTTGACTCAACAAGAGAGTGTTCTTATCTGTCTCGTACGAAGCTCGAGATTAAGGCTAAAATGGGTTGACTCAACAAGAGAGTGTTTTTTATCAGTCTCGTACGAAGCCCGAGATTGAGGCTAAAAATGGTTGACTCAACAAGAGAGTGCTTTTTATCTGTCTCGTACGAAGCCCGAGATTGAGGCTAAAAATGGTTGACTCAACAAGAGAGTCTGGAACGTGATTGACTCAACAAGAGAGTCTGAAAAATGGTTGACTCAACAAGAGAGTCTGAAAAGGTTAGCTCAACTAGGGAGAATCAGTGTACAAAGCCCAAGAGGAGGCTGACTTTCTTGAGGAAAAGATCATTATACAAAGCCTAAGAGGAGGCTATCTTATGCTGGGAATTGTTGAGATCCCGAGGTATGTCCAAGTGGGGAATCAACTCTTGCAGGGGAATCCAGAAGAGTTGATGGATCAGACACCTTGAGGTTCTGATTTGGGATAGTGTTATATGATGATAAGTTGACCCTGGCTAGGGGATTTTAGGAGAGCGACGGGGTTTTAGAACCCATAAGTTTTAACTCTGCTGGAGATTAATCCAGAATCAGGGGTTTCTCCCTATGTTTGTAGGGAACTTGAGAATGTCTATGAGACTCAAGAGGGGATTTAGACTGTCCAAGTCTATTAGTGCGTCTATCTTTGTACAATGCCCAAGAGGAGGCCGACTCGTTTAAGGGATGAGTATCAACCCTAAAATTGGTCTGAGGGTTTTTGTGACTCCTTTTAGAAAGACAGCTCTAGCAAAGGATGACTAAGTTCTGTCCTATACCTCTAAGAGGTCATGAGGGTCCTTGTACGAAGCTCAAGAGAAGGCATGAGAACTTTTAAGAAGCCGACTGGTCCTTGTACAAAGCCCAAGAGGAGGCGGGGATGCTTTTAGGAAGCTTGTGGGTCCCAAACCAATAAAATTTCAAGAAATGCTATTCACAGAGAATAGATCATTTAGCGAAAGTTCTGTGATTTGAAGAAACTCAGGAGATGTTATTCACATAGAATAGATCAACTCCGGGGAGTAGAATTTTTTTACAATTTCTAGGGGTGACAGTATGAGAAAAGGTTCACCGAGAATACTGCCTTTCTCTTTGTTCCATATTGATTAACCCCAAGAGAAGGGAATAATGTATCTGGAAATCCTATGGGGATCTAGTTTTGACTGTGTTAAGAGTGACCAACATGGCTTTACCTAGTTCTAGACCTAGTCGCCGGGGAAAACTCTAAATAACTATACTAGTATATATACAGGTGATATATGATAAGTATTTAAAGGAGTATGAAAGAAGACTAGTTGTGCGCAGCTTCCCATAATACAGTTATATATATTTGACATGTATTTAAAAGAATGAAAGAAGACTAACCATGTGCAGCTTCCCACAACACAGTTATATATATATTAAAGCGAGTAAATGAAAGCGGATAAAAACTTACAGGTGAGCAAGCTTCCATGCTGTTTTGTTAGTTGTTCAAAGAAATTAAAGAAAGTTTTGATAACAAATGTATACTTGAATCTAAATCAAAAGGGAAATTGCTTTGAAAAGATTGTTGGGGCTTATACTCAAAGAGAGGCCAAAGGTTTAACAGTGATCGAACCGTTGTTTTGAATATCGTATCGGGACTTATACAACGACTGAGGCCCAAAGAGGTTTTCTGTACAAAGGTATGTGTCTTACAATTCAAGGAGAGGCCCAAATATTATTTTGAAAAAGAAAGATGGGACTTACAACACGAGGGTTGGCCCAGATGATTTGTTTGAAAACGGCGATCGCGCCAAGGTTTTTTGGAAACACAGTGGGTCTTATACAATGTCTGAGGCCCAGCAAGGTATCTTATTTACAAGGAATGGGTCTTACACTCTATTAGAGGCCCAGAAGCATTTTTGTACAAGTGATGGGGCTTACAACTCAAGGAGATGCCCAAGGGTTATTTTACACTAGCGATCGCGCCGAGATTTTTTTTTCGTGTCTGGACTTATACAATATCTGAGGCCCAAAATGGTTTTGGTTAAAGGGGGTTGGGTCTTACACTCTATTAGAGGCCCATGAGTGTTTGAAAAGGATTTGTGAGGGTGAAAATCAAAGAAACCCTAATTTTATCATTTTTAAAAGTAAATTCTTAAAGAAAATCAATAAATAATGATAAAATACCAAATAAGCTTGAATAAACAACTTGTGATTTTTGGTTAAGATTTGAAAAATGATGTTTTAATCACAAGATGAATTAAAACTCATTTGGTTTTGATTTTCAAGATAAAAATCCACTTTTAAAAGTGTTTAAAATAATTAAAAATGAATTTATTTACAAAAATATCAACTATATTAAATAATTAATATAAATCTGATTGTGGAATAAAATATTTTAACATTTTTGTGATTTTTTGCAAAAAGAACCAATAAAAAATCATTAAAATTGAAAGAGAAATTAATTTTCCAAATCATTTAAAATAATATAACAAAAATTAAAAAAAAAAGGAAAAAATAGTAAAAAGAGGATCTGGGGCGAGGGGGATTCGAACCCCAGACCTCTTGTGTGCAGCGTGCGCCTTCTACCATTGGGGTGGTGATACATTCGTGTATCAAAACCACCCCATGAATACACGAGGCATGCCTTGTTCTTGGCCTGGCTAAGGCAAGGCAAGGCAAGGTTTTGGCAAAAAAACGTGAAGCTTGTAACTTTCTCATTTCTCCATGGATTGGAACAAAATTTAGGTCTATCTTGCCTAGAATTTCACAAGGAATCCAATGGTGGTGGTGGTTTTTTCAGATGAGGCTCCTATTTCAAAACCGGATAGTGTTCTTGAAATAGGCCTATAATTGCATTTTCTATGCTACCTCTTATTACAGGCATGAATTACATGATGAATTGGTTCAAACACAACATATATAACATGTATGAGATGTGCATGATCAGTGGACTTCAAAGTAATGCATATTTTAAAGAGTTCAAGTTGTGATGCTTACCTCTTTAGGAGCTTTTTGGGTTATCTGCCAAGTTTCTTGTGCCAGAAGTAATTTGATGCTTTAGACACTCTCAATTGATCCCTTAGAAGCTTTTAGAATGGTTGGAACCAGCTAGAATCCTCAGGAACAAGTTTGAGCTCTTTCTTGCAAAAAGGGCAAAAGTGACCAATATGGCAACTCTCTCAAATGGTGTTCCAGATGTGGGGAACCATTTGGGACAGTTCAAGGATAATATTTGGAGTGTGTTTGAGGTTTTATCTGGTTTTGAAAGTGACTGAATCAAGACATGGCTTGAAAAATGAAAAAAAGTTCAATTTTGAGGTTGAAATTCTGGTATAACAGATCCCAGATGTCCTACATGATGTCGAGACATCTGGTCTGACATAAACAGCAAGGCAATTATAGACATTTAAAGAAGTTGCTGAAAAGTAAAGTGCACATAAAATTTGTTCACCCAGTTCGGTCTAACAACCTACATCTGGGGGCATACCAACCCAGGAAGGAAGTCCACTATTAGCAGTATCAAATTACAGACTCAACAAACCAGTTGACAATCCACTAACTTAATCACTACCCAATGACCCTTCTATCTAAGTTCTCCCTAGATAAGAGACTCCATCTCACTCCCAATCATCGCAATGATGTCTAGCAGTCAACATCTCAGTCACTGCATCAACAGCTTGATTTCTGAAAACTCTCCAAACACATAAAAATAGAAGACACACTCCTATATCAATACCTAGACATGACCCTCATGACTAAGAACAATGCTTAGAGTTGCTTAACAGCTTCCTCTAAGAACAATACATCTCTTACCTACAGGCTTAGAGATAAACATGATGACCATCCCATAAACCGGGTGGTTCATCAACCAACACAACCCTTATAATTTACATGATGGTTGGCTTACTAAAACTAGGTTATAATGCTTCTATTTATAACCTATTTCCCAACTGGATTTGGGCTTTAAATCTCAGCATATTAACTCCTACAAATCTGCAGAAGATTCTGCTACTAAATAGATCTTCAATTAAATCTTCATATCTTTTAGCCTTAAAAACAGCAACAAGATCTGCTCCAAATATGATTGCACCAGAATATATCTTCACCAAGATATTCGCCTGCAATCTCTCCACCAGATCTCTTAAAACAAACTAATACACGCAGCCCTAACAAAACACATCAGACTGATGTTCTGATGTTCTGTCAACTGATGTCATGACATCAAGTTTAACATCAGCACACAAAACTGCAACCCTGCAACAACTAATGTTGGGAACCAATGTTAAGACTTCAGACATGTGACATCAACATTGTTTTACCAAAATTTCAGCCAACTACAAGAACTAACAATCTCCCCCTTTGGCTAATTTTGGCTAAAACAATCTCAGCCTACACCAGAGATACCAACACCATACAAACTAACATCAGCACACAACTAGCAGTAACAACATCCAACAGCTGCACAACTACAAACTTCCCCTCAAAATAAGAACCAGCATAACAGTTGTACAAACTCAGCCTCAAGCCTAGAACCACAACAGACAACTAGGCAACAACTAGGCTAACTCTCCCCCTTTTTAGCCACAATTTGACAAACTCTGAACCTGCCAATCAACATACTCATATCAGACACAATGTCAAATTATTCTATATCCTTGTGAAACTGGTTCAAAGACAAAATCCAGACTCAATAGCTTAACAAACATTTTCTCCCCCTTTTTGAGATAACCAGAGCTCCTTTAGCTCTTCACACAACAAGGACATGACTGAAAAATGACTCTCAGATCCACACAGTATCATGACCTTTTGGTTAGACAAGGTGTCATGCATACTTGGATTGACATCACTCCAGTACCAAAATAGATAGTTTCCTTGCTCCACAGGAAACCACTCCTCCACACATACTCAGTTTGCTCAAAAACTTTACTGAGGTCCAGACTAACCCAATCTCAGGTAGGGTTACTTGTAGCAGAAGAAAATATCATTTTACCAAAATCTTCCTGATCATATCCTCACTGTCTGACACATTCTTCTGTTGTATATCTACTAGCAATTGCTTGCACTAGTGGAGTCTTCAACCTAGTAGCCATGCATTCACCAAGCATACTACTGGAATCTGCATATTCTGATCCACAAAGTCAGAACTTCATCTTCTGACAATAACGTTGATCCTCAATCCTCCATATCATAATCTCAGGCCTCCTTCAGGGATAACACAAAGTGATGTTATAACATCATTTAGGACATCAGTTTTTCTTCTTAGAACCCAATCAATTGGTTCTTGATATATCATTCAAAGAGCTCATTAAACTAGATAGTCCTTTAATACAAGAAGATCTTCAACATATCACACCTTCAACAGCTAATAAAGGTCGTCACATACCAAAACTCCACGAAGAGAAATAAACAGTCACATAGAGTAAATTCTCAACACTTCTTAAATTATGATGTTCAGACTGCAGTCCTGCACTTTTACATCAGACATATACATAGTCTCCCGTCAATGTATTTTGTCATCAGTTGAATGCACATCCTTATCAAACACAAACAAATACTCGACACCTGTCTAGGTATTTATCATATGTGATAAGGTAACCTTCTCACACAAGGTATGATATTTGGTCTGACATTCTTTTCTGCACACTTGTGGCACTAGCTGATCCCTCTTTTATAAATTCACACCACTGATCACTTCAGATTAGGTAAGTGGCTTGACCTGATACTCCACCATGAGCACAACTAACTTTCTTGGCTGAAAACTCAACACCTTTGAAACATCAGATCTGACTACAATCTCAATCATCTTCCAAATATAACCATCAGCAATCATGATGTTACAACATCTCTTCTCATCACTATTCAACAACATCTTTTGGGACATCAGCTTCTCATTACCATTCAGAGGACTCATTTTGCATAGAAGTCCTTCAAAAAGCTCCCAATAAAACACAGTCAGAGCAGCTTATTCAGGTTAACATACACACCTGAATACCATAAGCTCGCACACCCTCTCTGAAGCAAAGAGTTCAGACTAGCATACTCACATGATTCCCTCTTGGTTTGTTATCTTCACATGCTCCAAAACTCCACATCTTGCCAGGCTGATCAACTTCTCTCTAGCATGACTTGACAATAGGTCTATGTCCCCTTCACAGGCTTTTCTTCTACCTTTAGCAAGACCCTCCAAACGATACACATCCAATCATCTAGGTTTGACATTCGGATCAATTGATGAATATCCACATTCATACTTTCAAGCAATCAATACCTGATCTACTTCAGTCTTCTCTACATTCTCCTTTCAAGGCAGACCTTCTACTTCATCATTCTCCCGTATGATTAGGTAGACCATCTTTAGACATAATAACACGAATTTATATCATATTTTTACTTTGATTTATGTTATTTTCTTATTCCGTTTTTCATCTAATATCCGATTTTCTCGAGATTATTTAAGTGTTTTTGCAGGTAATCCCATTTTCCAAGTCAAAGTATGCTAAGTGTGGAAAGAAGCAAAACATGCAAGAAAAGAGCATAAAAGAGAAGAAAAATTGCAGAAACCAAACTTTACTGATGTGACGATCGTCACAGGTACACCACGACCGTGGCAGCTTCAAAATACATCACGATCGTCACAATGCCTCACGATCGTTATGCGCTCAATTTTACACGTTGAAGCATAAACGTGTCTACGAGGTTTCAGAGAGCCAGTTTGTTACACGATCACATTTTCCTTCGAAGAATACTAGGTTCAAAGTCACGTAACTGTCAAGAGGAGTGCCTACATTCTCTCCAACCTCCACCTAAATTCAGTCTATAAATACTAAAGTCTTCGAAGAACAATAGGTAGCCAAATTTTCCTTTCAAGAGTACTGTCTTGCTGCCAAATTATTCCCAGAATTCCTTTGCTTTTGTTTTGTTTTGATTTCCATTCCTTGCTACCTATTACTGGACAAAGTAATAGTTTCTCGCATTGAGGAACTATTACAACTTAGTTTTTGTTTTTGTTTCATTACCTTCATCATTTGCCAATTACTTTATTCAAGCAAGAACCTACTAGCTTGTGGAGGGATTGCTATTGCTGTTATTACGATTTACCAGGTTTCCATTATTAAATTTATAGCATCGCTTGTTTTATTTTAATTATGTCTTTGATTTATTGTTTTTCCGCTTTTACGTTTGATTTCATTATTATGTCTAGCTAAACCGATCGTATCGGTATGCAATGAAGTAACCAAATGGATTAAATAACTCTAAGCTAAAATCAATAATCAATTCTTCTTCTAGCTTCGATTTCTTAATTTTAAACCCAACTTTTATTACGAGAGTAAAAAAGTAACAAAGGTTAAAGTTGAGACCACGGGAGTGTGAGGCTTTACCCGGATAGCTGAAATCGGGCATTAGTTTTAAAAACAGCGGAAGCGCTTTAAAGTTAATTAGGTTTAACTAGTTTTTAAATAGTATTTTTAATCTTATACGGGCTAGCAAGAGCAGACATATTGACTTAGAAGTATAGTCCGAAGCAATAACCACGGGAGTGTGAGGTGAGGGCTTTTAAACCGGTTTTTCCTACAGATGAATAGGGTGATAAATCTTTTTAGGCTTAGGTTTAATTAATTCCACGTAGGTTTACTAAATTATATACCGATAACTTATTCATAACTAGTATTCCCAATTTTAATTTCCCTTTAATTTCCCGTTTGAACTAAAAAAACCAATTCTGATTAGCCTTAGATAAACATAGTAACAATAGATAACGGTGCGTTCGATTTCTAGTCTCTGTGGGATCGATAATCTTTTAAAACTACACGATACGACTGTATACTTGCAGTTAGATTTATTTAGGCACACTAAATAGAGCGATCAAGTTTTTGGCGCCGTTGCCGGGGACTAATTAAGTCGACATCGTAATTCCTTTGTTACGTCGTATAGACTAAGGCAAAAACCAAAATTCCCTTTCTGTTGATTGTATGCCAAGTACTCGCTCTTCTAGAGAAGACCTCATACGACCGACAGACGAACCTGAACGTCTTCTTACCGTAAAAAGACGTATCCAAGAATACTGCTTAGCTCACGATATCCCTTTTCCTTTATCAGAACCTGAATCTCAATCAGACCCTGAACTTGAATCTGAATCAGATTCTGAATCAGAAACAGACATGGCTGACCCACCACAAAACCGACCTCTTAAGTATTATACTGCCGCATCTCAACAAGAACCTCATAACAACATTGTCTCTCCAACTATCAACCAAAACGATTTCGAGTTGAAACCCTCGCTGTTATCTGCTGTGCAACAAAATCAATTTTCTGGAAACCCAACAGAAGATCTGAACGAACATCTGACCAAGTTTGTGCAGTACGCAGACACAGTGAAAGCAAATGGTGTAACCGCAGACGCCATAAGACTACGTCTTTTTCCTTTCTCATTAAGAGATAGAGCTTGGGCTTGGTTGCAATCCTTGCCATCAAACTCTATTACTTCTTGGGAAGATTTAAAGAAGGTCTTTCTGGCACGATATTTTTCGCCAAGCAAAACAGCTATGCTGAGAGCCCAAATCAACAGCTTCAGACAAAAAGACAACGAGTCTTTAAATGATGCTTGGGAAAGATACAAAGATATGAGGAGGATATGCCCGCATCATGGTCTTGAGGATTGGTTAATGATCCACACGTTTTACAATGGTCTCTTGTACAATACAAGATTGACAATAGATGCCGCCGCTGGTGGTACACTCATGGATAAACCCTATGATGAAGCCCAGCAACTCATCGAGAGCATGGCTCAGAATCACTACCAATGGGGAGGTGAAAGAACTCAAGTGGAGAAATCCCAACCAAAAGGAGGAATGTACGAAGTTTCTAGCCTAGATCATGTCCGTGCTAAGGTAGATGCAATAGCTCAAAAGATAAACAATTTGACCATAACACCCACAGCCATCGTGGCTGTTGTAGCGCCAAACTGCGAATTATGTGGAACAACTGGACACGCTGCCCCTGAATGCCAAGTTTTAGCAGGAGCCTCTACAGATCAAGTGAATTATGCTCAAGCAAACCCCTATGCAAATACCTACAATCCTAGTTGGAAGAATCACCCAAACTTCTCTTACAAAAACAAAAATGCACTGTATGCACCTGGTCAAGCACCTGCTGCACCACCAGGTTATCAAAAGGCTGCAACAGCTGCTCCGAATGTTCCTAGGAAGTCTAACCTTGAACTGATGATAGAAAACTTCATAGCTACCCAGACTCAGACAAACAAAGAGTTCTTGAATCAAAACGTACACA
Source organism: Lathyrus tuberosus (assembly GCA_022829125.1). Taxonomy (NCBI): domain Eukaryota; kingdom Viridiplantae; phylum Streptophyta; class Magnoliopsida; order Fabales; family Fabaceae; genus Lathyrus; species Lathyrus tuberosus. The sequence continues at coordinate 11,025,532 of JALAZF010000095.1, forward strand.
CTAGTGAACAGATTAAGCAGTTAGCAAACAAAGTGGACGCTTTGGCCACTCACAACAAAATGCTTGAAACACAAATTTCCCAAGTGGCCCAATAACAAGCACCTACTGCTGCTCCTGCTGGGACATTTCCTGGACAGCCACAACCTAATCCTAAAGGACATGCAAATGCTGTTATACTGAGAAGTGGAAAAGAATTAGATGGACCCATTGATCCCAGACTTCAAAATCCAGCCATGTACCAAAAGTCCGCTAACGACCCAACAACTGAGAAGGAGAATGAACCCAAGGAAAAGGAAGATAATGACCAGGAGGTTGTCAACAAAGAAAAACCTTATGTGCCTCCACCACCTTATAAACCACCTATTCCGTATCCTCAAAGATTGAAAAATTCCAAAACTGCAGGGCAATTTAAGAAATTTGTTGAACTTCTGAAACAATTAAACATCACGATACCTTTTACAGAAGCTATCACCCAGATGCCCTCATATGCTAAGTTCCTAAAATAAATCTTATCCAATAAGAAAAATATTGAGGAAAACGAAACAGTTACACTTACTGCTGAGTGTAGTGCAATAATTCAAAACAAAATGCCTCCTAAGCTGAAAGGCCCAGGTAGTTTCTCCATACCTTGTGTAATTGGGAAGTTTGTCATAGACAAAGCTCTATAAGACTTAGGAGCCAGTATTAGTGTTATGCCCTTATCCATATGCAAGAAGCTTGATATGGGAGAATTAAGACCAACTAAGATGTCTGTTCAACTAGCTGACCGCTCTGTTAAATACCCAGTTGGTATACTAGAAAATGTTCCAGTTCGTATAGGACAATTCTATATCCCTACTGATTTCATAATCATGGATATTACAGAAGACTCTACTACTCCTATCATATTAGGAAGACCATTCTTAGCTACTGCTGGAGCAATTATAGATGTAAAGAGAGGCAGGCTAACTTTTGAAGTTGGTGAAGAGAAGGTTGAATTTATTTTGACACAATTCTTACAAGCTCCAGCTATAGACGACACATGTTATCTACTAGATGTCATAGATGAGTGCGTAAGAGAAATAGAGATGGAACAGACCACATATTCAGATATTCTAAAATTTCCAATACCTCCGATTTTCGAAGATGATAACTGGCGTGAACCTTATCAAGACGATAGCCTAAGCGAATGCTTAGCACTTACACCAGATCATCTACCTTGCTCAAAGAAACCAGCCCTAGAACTGAAAACATTACCCAAAAATTTAAGGTATGAATTCCTAGTCGAAGCTCTCGAACAACCTGTAATAGTCAATGCAGACTTAGGATAGACCGAAACCAAGAAACTATTAGATGTCTTAAGAAAATACCCAACTGCGTTAGGCTATAACATCATTGACCTTAAAGGAATAAGTCCTTCTATTTGTATGCATCGCATTATGCTGGAGGAAGACTGTAAATCCTCTAGGGAACATCAGAGAACGATTAACCCAATCTTGAGTACTGTAGTCAAAGACGAAGTGAAAAAACTTTTAGAAGCAGGGATTATATACCCGATATCAGACAGTAAATGGGTTAGCCCAGTACATGTCGTTCCAAAGAAGGGAGGTGTTACAGTTGTTAAGAACGAAAAAGGTGAATCTATAACAAAAAGGGTTGTAACTGGAAGTAGAATGTGCATCGATTATAGAAAGTTAAATAAAGCCACTCGTAAAGACCATTTCCCATTGCCTTTTATTGACCAAATGTTGGAAAGATTGGCTAAACACTCATACTTCTGCTATTTAGACGGTTATTCAGGATTCTTTCAAATTCCTATTCATCCTGATGACCAAGAAAATACGACCTTCACATGTCCCTATGGAACATTTGCTTATCGACGAATGCCGTTTGGACTATGCAATGCACCTGCAACATTCCAAAGATGCATGATGTCAATCTTTACTGATTTTATTGATGACATTATGGAAGTATTTATGGATGACTTTTCTGTTTATGGGCAGAGCTTTGAAGGCTGTCTATCAAACCTAGAAATGGTATTGGAAAGATGCGTAAAAGTTAATCTCGTATTAAACTGGGAGAAATGCCATTTTATGGTAAATCAAGGAATCGTACTTGGACACGTTGTGTCCGATAGAGGAATTGAAGTTGATAAAGCTAAGATAGAAATTATAAAAAATCTTCAACCTCCGAAAACCGTACGAGAAATACGAAGTTTCTTAGGACACGCCGGTTTCTACTGACGATTCATAAAGGATTTCTCGAAAATCACTAAACCTCTTACCGGTCTATTAATGAAAGACGCTGAATTTATCTTTGATGAGAAATGTCTAAAAGCGTTTGAACAGCTGAAAACAGTTCTTATCACCGCACCTATCATGCAACCACCAGATTGGAGATTACCTTTCGAAATCATGTGTGATGCAAGTGATTATGCTGTAGGTGCAGTCTTAGGACAGAGGAGGGATAGAAAACTTCATGCCATCTATTATACAAGTAGAACCTTAGATTCTGCCCAAATGAACTACGCTACCACAGAAAAAGAACTTTTAGCCGTGATCTTTGCCCTTGACAAATTCCGTTCCTACCTAGTGGGAGCTAAGATCATCATTTATACAGACCACGCAGCTATTAGTTATTTACTTAACAAAAAGGATGCAAAACCTAGACTTCTATGGTGGATCCTACTTTTACAAGAATTTGATTTAGAGATAAAAGATAAGAAAGGAACTGAAAACGTAGTAGCAGACCACTTATCCCGATTAGAGGGCATTAAACCAGAGCCAGTACCCATTAATGAGGATTTCCCATATGAACGACTCATAGCCCAACTAGAAAGTGATATGTCTACTCTACAGTTGAATGACCCAAAGATGGAAGAAGTCGTGGAAGAAATTAACATACACACAACCCTGCCATGGTATGCTGACATAGTCAACTACTTAGCAGCTGGAGTACTTCCACCAGACTTATCTTATCAACAAAAGAAAAAATTCTTTCGTGATTTAAAACATTATTATTGGGATGAACCTTTGCTGTTTAAGAGAGGAGCCGACGGTATCTTCCGTCGTTGCGTCCCCGAAGAAGAAATAGAAAACATCATCTCTCAATGTCATTCTGCTCCTTATGGAGGACATGCTAGTACCTCAAAGACATGTGCTAAGATCTTGCAATCCGGCCTATTCTGGCCCAACCTTTGGAAGAATGTCCACATTGCAATACTAAACTGTGACCGGTGCCAACGCACCGGTAACATATCAAAACGCGATGAGATGCCTCAAAAAGGTATATTAGAAGTAGAAGTCTTTGATGTATGGGGGATTGATTTTATGGGACCTTTCCCACCATCCTTCAGAAATAAATATATACTCGTAGCTGTCGATTATGTTTCAAAATGGATTGAGGCAATAGCTTCTCCTACAAATGACGCACGAGTAGTCATAAAGCTTTTCAAAAACACAATCTTTCCCAGATTTGGCGTGCCGAGACTTGTCATAAGTGACGGTGGCTCTCATTTCATATCAAAAATATTTGACAAATTACTATCGAAGTATGGAGTAAGACACCGCGTAACAACACTATATCATCCACAAACAAGTGGACAGGTTGAGGTCTCGAATAGAGAAATAAAACAAATTCTAGAAAAGACCGTAGCCACCTCTAGGAAAGACTGGTCATCTAAACTCAACGAAGCTTTATGGGCATATAGGACGGCCTACAAAACACCAATCGGAACTACACCTTTCAATCTGGTCTATGGTAAATCTTGCCATCTACCAGTGGAATTAGAACATAAAGCCTATTGGGCTATTAAAACATTGAACTTAAGGTATGATTCTGTAGGTGAAAAACGTATCCTAGATCTGCATGAACTAGAAGAGTTAAGATTAGACGCTTACGAAAATGCTAAAATATATAAAGAACGAACTAAAAGATGGCACGATAAGCGCTTATCTAGAAAAGAATTTAGTGTGGGAGACGTTGTACTCCTATTTAACTCAAGATTAAAACTCTTTCCTGGGAAATTAAGGTCTAGATGGCCCGGTCCTTTTGAGATTACAAAAATTCTACAAAGTGGAGCGATAGAAATAAAGGGGAAGAATAGTAATCCATTTTTAGTTAATGGACAACGTCTAAAACACTATCACAACATTGAAAATAGAGATTATTTGAACTGCCTAAGACTTTTAGAGTTGCCCACCGAACCCCCTAACTAAGCATCTAATTGAATTCGTCAGGCTTTCGACGTTAAAAACAGCGCTTAATGGGAGGCAACCCATGATCTTTGTTTTTCTTGCTTTATATTTGTTATTTCTTTACGTTTCCTATGTTTTTTTTTATTTTGCAAATTTTTAGTTTCATTTATATCATTTTAAATTCAATTTGAAAATGTTGTGCTGATCTTAAAATTGAAAAAACTACAGGATTATAAAGTCTCTCTACTCTTTCTGTTCTCCTCTTCTGCTTACATTTTTTTCCAAAAAGTACTAATTAATGGCAAACGAGGATAACTTGTTAGTAGAATTCAGAGATGGAGCACAGTGGCATCGCTATGAGGCTTTGTCGCTCAGACCATTTGCCTTGACAAAATTCGCCCACAAACCCACCATGACCGCCTTAGGTGTAGGTGAGAGCGTAGACTTTCTGTTTAGCTAATTAGGTTGGGAGGGTTTTGCCAACAAGAAACATAAGTGCTACCGTAGGTTGACTTTAGAATTCCTGAGCTCTTTAAGCTATAACCCTCACTGTGGAAAAGGTTTAACCAGGGGAAGAATTACCTTTAGACTATTTGGATACAGCTGCCAGTTCACCATAAAGGAACTGTCGGATCTTTTAGGATTTCCTGAAGGGCCCAATGTTTTCTCTGTGGTTCAAGAGGATTTAGTGCTGGTTGGAGAGCTGAGTGATTTTTGGGGTAGAATTTCAGGGAAACCTGATTTTGACATGGACCCTATGCTTTCAACAGAAATACATAACACCGCTTTCCATTACTTTCATATGATCCTAGCCTATACTTTATTTGGTAAACCTGAGAATGATAACACTGTTTCGAGGGATGAGCTTTTCATTATGTTTTGTGCTTCTCAGTCTAGAGAGGTCAATGGACTCACTTTTATGCTGAACAACTTTTGCAAACTTATTAATAATGATAGCAGTCCAATTCTGATAGGTAGCCTAGTTACAAAAATAGCTGATGCTATGGGATTCAGAACCCGACTTTCTAAGATTAACCCCTTTGGAGAATATCGACCCATGAATATCACTTTTTGTTTCAATAGGGCTATGATTAGGAACCAAGGTTCGAACCATTTTCAGCTTCTGATTAACAATGTTGTCGTACCACACTTTACACTTCCAAATCATGAACGCACAAGTGTGCACAATTAACATAATTGGCTATATGACCTTGATGAACCCGTACCTGAACCGGAAGAAACCTTTCCTGAACCTGAGATCGACCCAAAAACACCCCCTCATTACCATGATCTTGATTTTATGGAATTCCAAGAAGACATTGACATTCCTAAAGTTGATGCCACTAACTATGCTGCTAATCTGAATTCTATTCTAAAGACTATGGATGAGTATCATAAAGAAATCACCTCAGTAAAGGATGAGCTAAACACTATGCGACAAAACATTGTTGGACTCATGGATTTGACCGTTGAACAATTTGATCATTTAAATCAAGCCATCGCATCTTTGAAGAAACGCCTTGGCTAGATTTATGAAGCACCTTATTTTCAAGTTTTTTATGCATTTACTTTAGAACAATTTTACATTATTTCAGTTTTCATTTTTTTTCATGTCGGGAATAATTTGATCTTCATACAGTTTTGATACATTGCTAGTATTTTACTAGCACCTCTTTGGTTTTAAAGGATAATTTCATATGCTGCTAATGTTAACTCTTTATGATTTCAACTTCATTCCTGCTCATACTTTTAATTCTGTTTTAATTTATGTTGTCATGTTACTTATCTCTGTGTATGCAATATAATGATGTTTCTATATGCTTACCATTGCCTGTTACTAAAATATTCTGTTTGGAATTGTCTCTGTCATAAACTATTTCACCACCCAGAAATTGCGAGCGTCACGATCGCGACGACCCCGTGACGACCGTCACGCGGGTTTGGAACAGATTCTGCGTTAAAACAGAACTGCTTCATTCGTCTCCCTATTCTTTCCCTCATTCAAAAACTCAGTCGTCCCACTACCTTTTGCAATTCCATAACCGTCCCACCATTACCATTTGACCCATATTAATCATTTTCCGTAACCATTCATCTTACCCATTCACTATATAATCAAACCATACACCCTTTCTTTTCACAAACCCTCATTCTCCATAACCTGTCTTCTTCCCTAATTTCTCTGTAACCAAACAATGGCACGTCAAATCCCAGACCTATCTACATTGAACTTCCGAGATGGAGAAGCAGGAGAACGCCAAAGAGCTTGGTACATCGATTTCTATCGACGTTCCGTTCAACCGACCCGCTACATTGACGTTGCATGTTTAGAGGAACTTGGAATGCTTGAAGGAGTAAGAAATTTGCTAGAAACAGCCAGCCTTTGGCAACTTTGCACTCAAAGCAGGCCCACTTACGAAGACCTAACTTTAGAGTTCCTCAGTTCCTTCACCTATATAACCCCTGCGGGAGAAATGAACCAATTAACCGGAGTAGCAAAGTTCCGCATGTTTGGTACAGAGTACTCAATCGGACAAAATCGCCTTGCTGAGATGCTTGGTTTCAAACATGGTGAGAATGTCCATTGCCGGGTGCCGCAAGAAAACTTCTCTCTGGTGGCGTTTCAACTTTGGAATCAGTTAACAAGAACGACCGCAGATACCTGGGACAGCTTAAACGCGACTTTCATCCACAACCCAGCTATCAGATACGTCCACCGCGCACTTGGAAGCACCATCTTTGCACGAGATAGTAACCATAAGGTGAATTCTAAGGAGTTGTTTTTCCTTCATTATATGTTTCATCCAGAGCTAATCAATGCCGCACCATTTTTACTAGCACACATACAATCAAACTGTGCTAGAGGCTCCAAACCCTTCTACTTTGGAGGGATTGTCACCTCTATTGCACTCGGTTTGAATTTGGAAAACGACCTTGCTAGACTACCCTCCATACCTCCTGTGTTCCTTGACATAGACTACTGCCAAAACTCTCAGCTCATCAAGTTACGACGAGATGGGAAATACCATCCTATGGTCCGCGCCAAAACCGTAAGAAGTATCATTATGCCTTGCAGGAGCCGTATTGACCCTTAGAATATGGCCAATTGGCTTTTTGATCTGAATGCTCCTGAGCAAAATGCGCCTGCTCCTAATGATCAAGAACATGGACCTGTTGATGAGATGGAGCAAGAGATGGATAACGGCCCAGAAAACCAACCACCGCCTGCCAATGATGCTCCTTCGACCTCCAAACGTCGTCGCCGCCCCGACCAAGACCCAGTTACTAATGAAGAAATCTTGAGGGCTATATGGCAACAAACCTAGCAAAAGAATGAAATGATGACCCTTATGCATCAAATCCAGCAAGGGCAAGTTGACCAAGGTCAGAGGCTTGACGGTGTCATCGGCGAGATGGGTGCATTGACACTGCGAGTGTAGAGCCTACATGAGTACATCCATCACGTGGGCATTCCTGATCACGTAGCGCAGCATGGAAGAGGACGCTCTAGAGGCAGAGGACGTGGAGCTCCCTGATTTTATTTTGTTTTTCTTTTTAGTTTTTCTTGTTGTTTCCCTTTATATCGTAACATTGAGGACAATGTCCGATATAGTGTGGGAGAGTCAGTTTATTTCCGTTTTATTTCCCTTTCTTGTACTTTCTTCTTCCTTATCAAAGTTAATATATGAATATTTTCGTTCAGTAATCCGATTTTCCCATTTTATTCTGCTATAACAAAAAAAAATTTACGATTAATGCACACCGTGCGATACCAAGCTTTAAATTATGTTAGGAAGCTGGGAAAGTGCTAACAAGATCGATACCGTCTTGACACCTTAGACCTCTTGCGTATGCGATATCAGTTTCGATACTTATTATACGATACCTTGAGTTCAGTCCTAAAGTAACCCTTAGTAGTTTATATTAGCAGTCAGCACCGTCTAAATCACAAACCACGTGGGGAGCCGATGAATATAAGTGTTTGATGCCCAGATCATGAAAAGAAAAAAATCTTTCTTATCTATATGCCGAGAAAAATAGAATATGCAACAACTTGCACAGTTGTGAAAATTTACAAGAAAAGAAAGAAAATCCGTTGTCGATTGGTTCAAAGGTACCTGATTCTGGACTTGGTAGGGCGAACTACGGTTCGATCCCCCGCAATCTACGAATGGGATGTATAAAGGGTTACCACACTTGTGTATCAGGCCCCGTGAGAAAAAGGGATCAAAGTCACTAACCGGTTACTCCACTACGTGCGTGAATAAGGCAAAGGGCTTAATGTGATTGCGTTAGAATGAAACCGGGTGAAATAGATACGAAAACTTATGGTTGAACTATAATGATTTGAACTGGATTGTACAAAAGAGAGGTCTATGACAAGCTTGTTGCTTTGTGTCATCATTGTATCCTTAGTGTTCTACACTAGTACCCGTCTTACTAACAAGGAACTCTTTTTCAAAATCCATTGGTATACCAGGTATGTGCATTTGATGAAGTTTGTCCGTTTTAATAGATTGATTGCTTGAGGACAAGCAAAGATTCAAGTGTGGGAGAATTTGATAACACGAATTTATATCATATTTTAACTTTGATTTATGTTATTTTCTTATTCTGTTTTTCGTCTAATATCCGATTTTCTCGAGATTATTTAAGTGTTTTTGCAGGTAATCCCATTTTCCAAGTCAAACTATGCTAAGTTTGGAAAAGAAGCAAAACATGCAAGAAAAGAGCAGAAAAGAGAAGAAAAATTGCAGAAATCAAACTTTGCTGATGTGACGATCGTCACAGGTACACCACGACCGTGGCAGCTTCAAAATACATCACGATCGTCACAATGCCTCACGATCGTCATGCGCTCAATTTTACACGTTGAAGCAGAAACGTGTCTACGAGGTTTCAGAGAGCCAGTTTGTTACACGATCACATTTTCCTCTGAAGAATACTAGGTTCAAAGTCACGTAACTGTCAATAGGAGTGCCTACATTCTCTCCAACCTCCACCTAAATTCAGTCTATAAATACTAAAGTCTTCGAAGAACAATGGGTAGCCAAATTTTCCTTTCAAGAGTACTGTCTTGCTGCCAAATTATTCCCAGAATTCCTTTGCTTTCGTTTTGTTTTTATTTCCATTCCTTGCTACCTATTACCGGACAAAGTAATAGTTTCTCGCATTGAGAAACTATTACAACTTAGTTTTTGTTTTTGTTTCATTACCTTCATCATTTGCCAATTACTTTATTCAAGCAAGAACCTACCAGCTTGTGGAGGGATTGCTATTGCTGTTAATACAATTTACCAGGTTTCCATTATTAAATTTATAGCATCGCTTGTTTTCTTTTAATTATGTCTTTGATTTATTGTTTTTTCGCTTTTACGTTTGATTTCATTATTATGTCTAGCTAAACCGATCGTATCGGTATGTAATGAAGTAACCAAATGGATTAAATAACTCTAAGCTAAAATCAATAATCAATTCTTCTTTTGGCTTCGATATCTTAATTTTAAACCCAACTTTTATTACGAGAGTAAAAAAGTAACAAAGGTTAAATTCGAGACCACGGGAGTGTGAGGCTTTACCCGGATAGCTGAAATCGGGCATTAGTTTTAAAAACAGCGGAAGCGCTTTAAAGTTAATTAGGTTTAACTAGTTTTCAAATAGTATTTTTAACCTCATACGGGCTAGCGAGAGCAGACGTATTGACTTAGAAGTATAGTCCGAAGCAATAACCACGGGAGTGTGAGGTGAGGGCTTTTAAACCGGTTTTCCCTACAGATGAATAGGGTGATAAATCTTTATACGCTTAGGTTTAATTAATTCCACGTAGGTTTACTGAATTATATACCGATAACTTATTCATAACTAGTATTCCCAATTTTAATTTCCCTTTAATTTCCCGTTTAAACTAAAAAAAAACAATTCTGATTAGCCTTAGATAAACATAGTAACAATAGATAACGGTGCTTTCGATTTCTAGTCTCTGTGGGATCGATAATCTTTTAAAACTACGCGATACGACTTTATACTTGCAGTTAGATTTATTTAGGCACACTAAATAGAGCGATCAAGATACAATGTAGGCAATCATCCCAGATAATGTCCTATCACAAGTTAGAACATCTTTCACACACCAAAACATCATCACCATGATTCTTTATATGTTCCACCAACTGGACTTACTATAGCATAGTACTCCAAAGAACTAGAGAAATAAACTCTCATCCACCTTCAAGAAGAATAATCTCCTTGAGTCTTCAACTCATCACCCTTCTGCCCAAGAGTAACTTGTTCCAAGACAATCCTCAATAATAACCAGCTGCCACACTCTGATTATCTTGATTCTTCGAATCCACTTCTGAGATCAACCAAATGCCACAGTTTGATCACCTCAAGCATGAACCCTCATATGAAAACAGCCAAATGCCACATTTTGACCTTTTTCACGTTTGTCAGAACTCTCACAAAGATATCCTGATCCACCAAGGAAACCAGATCTTCAAGTCACATGTTCCAATTGCTCAATAGCAAACACACTTAGACTCCCTAAGCCATGGTCATGTAACATCTTCTCCTTCCTGCAGCTCCCGCAAACTGCCATGAGAATGATCTTTTTGAAGCATCCTATTGTTCATTCTTGTAGATCACCCTATCATAAGCTGATGTGCCACATCACCAGCAGAGACTCCTGATGTTAAGTTAGATGTCAAAACATTATGATATCCAACTGTTGAATTTAGCTCTTCTTTCTGCCACTTAGAAGAACCTCCTCCCTTTGCAGAAACATATTTCCATGCTCTCATAGGCTTGATTCAACAATCAAGTTTGAGTAGACAACCTCCATCCTGCTTTGAAACTCCAAAGACTTTAAACCTAAAAGAGAGAAACCATTGACAGCATGTTCATAGACAAATATGCTTCTCCCAACACTTCAACCTACAAGACTGCTCTTCAATCCTTGCAAAAAGATGTTCCATTATGTGAGGACACCACATAACTCTTCAGCTTCTCAGCATAAAAAATAAAACACCAACTCCTCCTTGCACAAATCTGAAATGCTCATCCTATGGTTGGTACACACATATAACTCCTTTCAAACAGAGTCTGCTCCATGGCCATAAACAAAATTGCAAACATCTGGTTGCTTTGATCAGAAGGAACTTTCAGATATCAGAGAAAATGTCCTTGACATTTGAGCTTGACCTCCACAAAAACAAACAGCCCTTGAACACCTACTCACTTGGATCAGAAATACACTAATCCAATGAGTGACATTATATTGATCATCTCTTTGACCAACATACATATCTAAGACATGTTTCTTGAAGGAAACTTCTTAGACACACAACCCAGATGCCTCCTCTTCCAAGCCAGGAGGAGGTTCCAAACAGATGTGATCAATACACATTTGTTTAGCCCCCAAGCATCTGTTATGCCATACCTTTATCCAACAAGATTCTGCATAATCTGTTGGTTTTATGTTCCAACATCTGGTAGGACATAAGTTCTCTTCACAAGAAACACACCAAGAGATCCTTTATCACAGCCCAGAGATTAACCTTGTAGGGTTGGAGGCAAGAATAAACTGCTTCTAACTATCTTCAGATCTCTTTTCAACAAGCTCATATAAGAGTTCCTTTATGAGTGGACTTGGGATGAGCCACAAGTATCTTTGGCAACTCTAACAAGCTAGTTGAAGATATCCTCAAGTATCACCACACCATGTGATGCATCTTCAGAGGGGAACAAAATGTTGCAGCCTTAACACAAAACCACCAAGAATTTTCCATCAGATATATATATGCAACGGAACACACACCAGAAAACTCCTCTACAACCTTCAGTCAAAACAAACACGACACTCCATGTGCAATAAGTCAAACCACACAGCAGCTCACCACCAAAGATACAAGCCTGATAACAATAGACAAGTCCAATACACACCCTGTCAAGAACAGTTCATCCTCCACTTCAAGGGATCATACAAACATCTCTATGAACTGACCAAGTCCATACACCATCTCAGCAAAACTATCTTCCTTGCACATGAACCAGAAAGTATCTTCCCTAGATCTCATCCAGAAACAGACAGGATGCCTGCTCTGATACCAATTAAAATTCTGGTATAACAGATCCTAGATGTCCTACATGATGTCGAGACATCTGGTCTGACATAAACAGCAAGGCAATTATTGACATTTAAAGAAGTTGCTGAAAAGTAAAGTGCACACAGAATTTGTTCACCCAATTCGGTCTAACAACCTACATCTGGGGGCATACCAAGCCAGGAAGGAAGTCCACTATTAGCATTATCAAATTACAGACTCAACAAACCAGTTGACAATCCACTAACTTAATCACTACCCAATGACCCTTCTATCTAAGTCCTCCCTAGATAAGAGACTCCATCTCACTCCCAATCATCGCAATGATGTCTAGCAGTCAACATCTCAGTCACTGCATCAACAGCTTGATTTCCAAAAACTCTCCAAACACATAAAAATAGAAGACACACTCCTATATCAATACCTAGACATGACCCTCATGACTAAGAACAATGCTTAGAGTTGCTTAACAGCTTCCTCTAAGAACAATACATCTCTTACCTACAGGCTTAGAGATAAACATGATGACCATCCCACAAACCGGGTGGTTCATCAACCAACACAACCCTTATAATTTACATGATGGCTGGCTTACTAAAACTAGGTTACAATGCTTCTATTTATAACCTATTTCCCAACTGGATTTGGGCTTTAAATCTCAGCATATTAACTGCTACAAATCTGCAGAAGATTCTGCTACTAAATAGATCTTCAATTAAATCTTCAATTAAATCTTCATATCGTTTAGCCTTAAAAACAGCAACAAGATCTGCTCCAAATATGATTGCACCAGAATATATCTTCACCAAGATATTCGCCTGCAATCTCTCCACCAGATCTCTTAAAACAAACTAATACACGCAGCCCTAACAAAACACATCAGACTGATGTTCTGATGTTCTGTCAACTGATGTCATGACATCAAGTTTAACATCAGCACACAAAACTGCAACCCTGCAACAACTAATGTTGGGAACCAATGTTAAGACATCAGACATGTGACATCAACATTGTTTTACCAAAATTCCAACCAACTACAAGAACTAACAGAGGTTTTAAGAGAGGACTTTGTGATTTTGGTGTTACAGGTCATATGTGAGAGTTTGGACAGCTTAGATATGACATATTGGATGTGTTTGGATCATGAGTTGTGATGGAATTGCTCTCTAACTCAAAAACTCAGATTTACCTTGCAAAAGAAGGCATTTTGGCCTAGAGAAAGGGATTTTGAGGAAAGCAAGTGTTGTAGTGTTTTGGTGTACTTAAACTGAGCACAAATGAGCTCTATTTATAGTAGAGCGAGTTTGTTTTGCAAGCAATAGTGAATGGCAACTGCAGCAGGCCTTTGGCCAATGGTGATCAAATGGAATCTCAAGTCTCCTCTAGCCATTGACTAGAGGTTAGAGCACAGGCTTTGTAGCTTTGGTTCAGAGATAAGCCTTGACTGAATTCAGTTGGAATAGGCTCAGTTCATGCCACCTTGGTGCATCAATTGAATGCTTGAAAACAAAATTGGAGTCTTGAAGCATCTTTAGCCTTTTTAGGTTTGGCATGCTATTTGTAGATTCATGGACTTTGGAGGCTTGGAGATCAGATCATCCCTCTTGGATTTGATCCTCAGATGTGTCCAAAATGATGACAAGGCTTGGATTTGTCAGATTTGATCAAATCGAGCAAAATGCACAAAATCTGTCTTGGAAAAATCAGTTCATGAGGCCATGTTTCAAGGGTTGTATCTCCTTGCTCAAATGGAATTTGGAGATGATCTGGTATTTGTTAGAAAGCCCTCATGGCATACTTTAACTTTGATGTCCAACCCAAGACCTGGTTTGACTTGGATCAAGGTGAAAAATGTCCCTACATTTTGGAAAAAGTAAGGCAGGTTTTGACTTAGTGAAAATTTCACGAAGTGTTGGAAAAATGTGATTTTCATGTTTTCAGCCATTTTGATCACTCCATAACTAAAAATCCATGGAGAATTGGAATGAGATGTAGTTGACACTTTTAAAGTATGCCATGAGAGCTACAAATCCATCTTTGGACCATCCAAAATGGTTGCTTGGATCTCAAGTTATGATCCTTGGAAGTTGGTACCCTAGCCATTTTGTTTCATAACTTAGAAAAATTCTAAGTTTTTTATGGTTACCCCTTTTACAAGTTAACCAATTTTCTTTGATTTTTCTTGATGAATGATGATTCCAATCACACATTAACATCATTTTAGGGTTAAGGAACCTTGGTTGACGAAAAAATCAAAAAGTCAAACTTTGACTTTTTGTACAATTGACTTTTTCAGCAGATGAAATTTAAATTGTGCGATCCTCTATGAAATCAAGTCCTTGACCTAAATCAAACTTAATGGATGGATTCCATAGGTGTTGTAGGGTGTATGGAATCATGTCCCAAGGTTTGGGAACATGTCCTGGTCAAAAGTCAAAGATACAGTTGACTTTTTCTTCAAAACCCTAATTGTGGTTCAGATGAAATTGAAACTTGTGAATCAAGCTTCTTGGATCAATCCATTGTTGCAAATGGATCAATATGGTGTATTGGAAACCCTTAAATCATGTCTTGAGGTCTTGGCTCATGTTTTGTCCCAAAAGTCAACTTAGGGGTGAATTAGGTCAAGAAACCCTAATCCCTGATTTTTGGTGAATGCATCCCCTGAGGCAAAATTGACTTGATGATTGGGTCCATGAGGTCCCATGGAGTATCTAGGGTTATGCTTTGAAGAATTGGCTCATGCCCAGAGGAAAATTTCCATCTGGAGGCCCTGGTCGACAAAAACCCTAATTTGGTGACACTGGCGATCTTGAGGCTTGATCCACTTGGAAGGTTGCAACTTTGTGCTTGATTCTTGATGTGGGAGTCCTCTTGATCCCTTATGGATGTTTGAGAGGTTAGACAAGTTGAAGATCATGTCATTTCTTGATTGATCCTTTGTATAAATGCTCTGAGAGGGTTTAAAACCTTAATTCTGATTGTAGTGAATGCTCAACCATCTTTGAGGAGATTGATGAGGCATGATGGTTCATCCATATTGTGGTAATGATTTACACAATGATGGGAAATCTTAGTGGTCAAAATTTGGGGTATGACATTCTCCAGCAATCTTGTTCAAGTTCGCGCATTACATGTCCCCTCACGATACCAAATAGTCGACATCTTCGCTAATGAACTTCCACGACAACTCTTTGATAATTTTTTACTTAGTCTCAACATCAGACAACCACTAGTTTTGGCTACAGGAGTGTATTGTAATATGTGTAGTGATATATTTGTAAAGGGTCTATAAAGGCGCGAGGGTTGTAGTCCTCAGAATGGGCGATGGCCATATGTTTCCCTCCAATAGGAATAACTTCACCAAAAGTGTCCCTCACTCGCTCAATAATGGGAAACTAGGGAGAGAATATTTCTTGGTCAGAGAGAAGTCAATGTCAATAGATGATCCACGTCCCCCTAGAAAATAGGGATTTAAGGGTCCACCATTGTTTGGGTGGGCGGTTATCCTTCCCAAGGAAACACTAGACCATAGATCCTATAAAAATACTAAGGTTGGGGGGATATATCACAATTTACCCAAGATAACACTTATACACAAAGCCTCTTACCTCACCTGAGCTGACCCTCTCATACCACCATAAACATCACCAAACAGAGTCTCTCATCACAGTAAGCAGGCTCTAACCATCATCGACTACTAAAGCCTCTGAGTATCCCCTACCCGCATAGGCATACCATGCACACCTGTACTTTTTAACATATACAATGACACCCACTATAGGGCCTTGACAAAACTAACCTGGACCTTACGTGTTTCATTATCATCCTCTCCATCTTCCCCTTAAAGATGGCCGACAAAACTCTACACTCCTGGGTCAACGCTATAGTTGGGTGTTTCACTGACAGAGCAAACTCTAGCTCTTTCAAGATGAAATACAACAATTAGGTACTTGACGCGAACGTAATATCTCTCAGGTTCTCCAAAAGATAACAGGGAAAATTAGGAGCTAACATCACATTTTCTGACAATGATGTCGTCGACATCCTCTCTCATAATAATGACCTTATGGTCACCATTGTGCAACATGGAAACTGGGATATCGAGCGAGAACTAATAAATCTTGGAAGTTCTGCCAACGTCCTATTCTCATATGCCTTACAAAAACTTCAGCTCGCCCTAATGATATCAAAAGTTCAAGGGTTCTTTAATATGGTTTTCTTGAGACCAAATACAAGTGAGGGGCCACATAACCCTAGAGACAACATACGAAGAGGAAGGAAACGCCAAGGCCATTGAATTCATCAACCTCATAGTAGACGCCTGTCACCCTACAATATTATCCTAGGCCGACCATCCATCAATGTATTGGGGCAGTTATTTCCACCTTATACTTGGTCATGAAATACTCGCTGCCTAGTGGACGAGTAGGGACAACTCGAAGAGACCAGCAGATCTCTCAAGAGTGTTATCAGAGCGGCCTTGCGATGGGAAAGGAATAGCTTGCTCTTGTGGGTGCCGCTTCTCGAGGCCCCATATGAAGAAATTGACTGTTGGGATCTCAGGTTGGCCTCAAAAGTTCCTCTTTGAATAAAAATGAACTAGGATTAAAAAAAGATAAAAAAAAACTAGTAGGGCTTTAAATCACCAGAAAAAGAACCGTCCAGTTTATAAATGTGCACACTGCAAAAGATTAGGCCATTTAGAGCCTTTTTGTTTTGACAAATTAAAAAGGTCTAAAGCTAATAATCCTAAACCTTGTAAAAAAACTAATGCACTTGGACTTGAGAGAATTTGGGTACCAAAGGTGAAACCCTAGTGTTTTAGCGGTATGCTTTGCAGCTCGAAGCATTAAAGATCATCAACGGAGTTGTGTAAAGCAAAGAGTATACTTTCAAGTATACAATATATATGAAGTCTCAGATCAAAGAATGTACAATGATGATAAATGCCAATTACAATGATCAAAAGTGTTTTGAAAATATCTCAAGGTTTATGATCTTTAGTGATCACTCAAGCAAATATGTCTTTAATGTATATATTTATGTCTTTGTTTAACCAACTCTAACATCCAACAATGTGCTGAGAAAGACACGCCATAATGTGATTGATATTCCCTTCAATGGGAAGTTTTGATAATTAGCGGTAGTACACTATTTTAAGGTTGAAATTATCCAATTAATAATTTAAAATAGTGAATTTAATTTTGCTCATATCAATAAATTGATTTTATTAACTAGAGGGTCAACATGAGAGAACATTTTTTATTGGAACATTTCTTTATGAACAAAACACATTGTGAAAGACACATCACATACTCACTTAAAATATTAAAATAATAAATGTGTGAGTGCTCTCACTTATAAAATGTTTATCCTTCATTTATTTTTTAATTATTAATTAATGTGAAAATTCTCGATAGTAACTCATACTTGTTTTCTCAATATATTTTAGTTTCATGTAATGTGTAAAAAGGTCCTTACGGTTATTGAAAGGAAAATGTTGTAGTGGATATTTAGGGACCCAAATTTGCTGCAGTCAATTAATCCTGCATTCACGCATTCAAGCACGCTAAGCTGTTCGATCACGATCGGACGTCTCTGATTTAAAATAGATAATTTTAAAAAAATTAAATCTGCTTTTTCAAAGCCTTACGATTATGATCAAACGGTTTATAACGCACTGACAGCGTGAATGCGGCAACAATATGACTGCAGAAGATTCAAATTCGGATATTTAGGTTCCATCTAATGTGCAAATGGGTCCTAAAAGATAATTGGTTCACGCGGGTTAATTTGTCCACACATAGTAAATGCTTCAAACGTGGCTCAAGTTAGAACCACAAAGTGCTACACTCACAAATTAAGGTTAAAAGAGGGCTTGTAAAGTTGGAATTTTCTAGATCTCAACCGTTGTTTTTACTGTTTATTTTTTTTATTGAAAAGTTAGGATTCGTGCTTAAGATGAATTAATTCAAAAAGATCAATCTACAATCTATTAGTAAAGATCTACTTAAAATCATAACAAAATTTTATATAGACAATCCCAACATAAAAGATTATTAACATCTAATAAAATTAGAACCCAAAAATTTAAGAGAAGCACAATCTCATAACTCAAAACTTCACCTAACAAACCCTCGGAATTAGTACCAAGAGTATTCTATTAGGGTTAGCACTTAGAATATTCTGTTGCTCTATAGATTAGATTAGACAATTGGTGGTCTTGAGATCTTTAGTTAACCAAGAACCTAAAACTGTTCAATTTTTAGACAATGTTTTTGCTCTAGCTAAGATGCTTTCTTCAGTAAACTCTACATGATTACTGAACGTTTCTTGCAACTATGATGGCATGCATTTAACTAATCCTGATTTCAATGCTTGTATTATTATTTAATGATAATATTTACAGAAATCATGCCCATTCAAAAGGAATACTATTATTGAACATTAGTGTTAATAAATATGCAAATATAGCAGACAATTTACAGTCACTTTACAGTCATTATCATCTTGGGGAGAGATTATTGATACAGGTGGAATACAAACCATTGTTTATTAGAGGATTGCACAGTTCTCTCTATGCAATTACTGTGGCGGTGGTGTAGTTGAAAACTTCCACATATATTGCGATAAACTATCATAGTCTCATTTACCAGCAAGTTCGTCAACAGGAACTGCATCAGAAATTTCCCTCAACTGTTCTTCTGTAAGCTTCACATTCAGAGATCCAATGTTGTTTTCAAAGTTCTTCAATTTAGTAGTCCCTGTGGTATCAAACAAATGTATGATAAAGAATAGCACTTGGTCAATAGAATCAGTTTATTCTCATACTATCAAATTATCAATGAAGAAATGCACATTATGCCAAGAAAAGATATTGAATGGACATATGTTGAACACACAAAACAAGTATTCTTCCTAAACATAAAAAATGATACTACCAGGGATAGGGATTATGTCATTTCCCTGATGTAGCAGCCATGCTAAGGCTAATTGAGAAGGAGTGCATGCATGCTTGGAAGCCAACTCATTGATTCTTTCATACAAAAGCTTGTTCTTTTCCAAATTTTCTCCCATGAACCTCGGATGCTTAGTCTGTTAAGAAACAAGAAGAAATTTCAGTAGAAAATCATCATCAAATATGCGATTCAACAAATTGTCCGAGCCTTCTCTCGTCGATATTATTTTTACCATTATTATAAGAAAATTTCCAAATTCACGCAAACATAAAACTGTATTACTTGTAGCTAGTTGCATACCAGCACGCTCTGAGTAGGCAAGGTCTCTACCACTGACTTTCCTGCAAAAAAGCCACGGCCAAGAGGGCTGTATGCCACTATTCCAATGCCTAGTTCCCTGCAAGTACACAACAATTCTTGGTCTCAATAAAAAAAAACAATTTTAGATATTTTACACATTCTTGTTAAAGCATATCTGAAAGAGTAACAAAATGCACTATGAAAAGAGAATATTTCAATTTGTATAGTATACCTACAGAGTGGAATTATCTCTTCTTCAATGTCACGAGACCATAAGGAATACTCCATTTGTAAAGCGGTAATAGGATGAACTGCGTGTGCTCTCTTTATAGTGTCTGCATTTGCCTCTGACAACCCGATATATCTTATCTTCCCTTCGTTAACCAGTTGCTTGAGCTCCTTCATCTTTTACAAAGAGGTCAATGTTAAAAGCATTAATCACCTAGAAATGATTGGTAAGCGTAAATAAAAGTACAGCAAAATCATTCAACACTTACGGTATCCTCAATTGGAATTGAAGTGTCAACTCGGTGTTGATAATATAAGTCAATATAGTTGACATCAAGCCGCTTGAGACTGGCTTCGCAGCACTCCCTCGCGTATTCAGGCGTACCTTTTACCCCGAAAACCATGCCATCTGATATCGTAACGCCAAACTTGGTGGCCAATTGCACTTTTTCTCGAGGAAGTTGTTTTAATGCCTTACCGAGCATGAATTCATTATCATGTTTGTGTCCATAAATATCTGATGTATCAAAAAAGATTTGAGCATTTGATGTAAGCAATAGTATGATGAAAGTTAGTTACCTCTAAGCCTTGATTACCCAGTTTGACTCTTGGGACTTGCATCTCATTCTCCATTCTTCACCTCTATTATTGTCTTCCCTATAAGATCTAAAGTTTTAACGGGAGTAATAAAAAGCAGAACCGGAGATCAAATCAGGATACCGACGGTTTTAAGGTTAGACCGCATTGGACTCCAATTCAACTGGTTATAAATAAATAAATAATATACGATAGCTATAACTTTATTGATGATTTTATAAGAATTAATATTTAATAATTTAATTAATTTTAATAGTTTTTAGGGTTTAATGGTAGTGCACTGTCAGTGTAAAAAATATTATACATACATCCAATCAAAACATTTTATAGTGCAAATCATATAAATAATTTAAAATTGATAGACTGACTTGGCGGGATACATGGTTGTCATTGGTTGACAGTATAAAAATAATTTACACTGTCAGTGCACCATCCATTTTCTCTAGTTTTTATACATTTTAAGTTTTATATTTAATTATTAGTAAATATTAAAAAAAACCAATAAATGAAATAGAACCAAAATATTTAAAATGCTTTGAATCTCTTTATTTTTTTGTGTTTAACAAAAAAAATTTAATTTATAATAAGATAATTATTTTTAATTTTTACATAAAAAGATAAGCAAAATTTTAAAAGTAAAAGTAATTGGTTATAGTTAGGTAGCCATAAGATTATCACTTTAATAATAATAATAATAATAATAATAATAATAATAATAATAATAATAATAATAATAATAATAATAATAATAATAATAATAATAATAATAATAATAATAATAATAACAATAATAATAACAATAACAATAATAATAATAATGATAATAATAATAATAATGATAATAATAATAATAATAATAATAATAATAATAATAATAATAATAATAATAATAAATTGATATGCTAATGTGTATTATGTATTATTATATAAAATTAATTTTTAGTCATCAAATGAATGTATAACCATAAGGAATTGAATACAGTTTTTACTTTAATTTTTATATTTGGTTTTTCTATCTTATTATATAAGAATGATTAGAGAATGAATGAGAAAATTAATTCAATTAACATTTTGATTCAAAATGAAATCATTTATCATATATTTTATAAATCAAAAGCAAAATTCGATATGACGTTAGAAGTTGTCTAAACTCTTGGTTTTCTAGTTTTTTTTTTTATCAATTTTTTATTTGTTTTCCAGTTTAAATTCCAGTGTTTAGGTCCAAACAAACTGGTTACGGTTTCAGTTTCTAATTGAACCGGCCGGTCCGGTCCAATTTTGATTATCATATTTGTTGTCGAACAAATAATTAATTTGTTAAATTATAGTTCCTGTCCCCCAATTTTATCCAATTCACAAATTGGTCTCTTTATTTTAAATTCAGACAGATTTGGTACTTTCTCGCATTTTTTATAAAAAATCAATGAGATGTTTGTTTATTAATTTATATGTTTATCTATAAAGTTTCACAATAGGTTTATATACAATGATTTGTCATATTTTACAAGAAACTTGTCATTTAGAAAATATAAACATTATTAATTTAAAATGCAAAAGTATGAGATGAGGACCAAAATTGTTTAAATTTAAAATAGAAATACCAATTTCGTTAATCGTGTAGAATAGGAGATCAAAACTGTAATTAAATCTAATTAGTTAATCAAAATTATTATTGAGGAATCCCAGAAGTGTCAATGAGTTACCCAAGCAAGGTCTGTTTTAGGCTCGTGCAAGCTAATCCGTCACACCGGGCTTCTAAAAAATAAAGGTCTAATTTTTTAAGTTTTAAGACTTCAAATGTATAAGCATAAACGTGAAATGCATACAAAAATAGAAAATTTCTTAATGCACCTTATATGTTACTTATGCACCACGCAGAAATACTAAAATGCCTCCCAATTTTCGAAGACGCGTCTTCGGACGAACCCAATACATAGACAACGTAGGCGATTCAAAGTGACGCCCTATAAGTTGTGTTTTTTAAATACCAGAGATGCATTTCCGGTATATTTATGTAGATGCATCTCTGTAACGTATACACAGCAATATCAAAAGTAGACACTAAAAATATGTAATTTCCCAAAATGAAATTAACATTCATAAAATAAAATAAGTATTGCATAGATGATTTCAATATAAAATGCAACACTACACTTCAGTATCCATGTGGACGCTTCAACATCTTCACAATATCTTTAATCGATCTTGAAATCATCGCTTCCAACTCTAAGTAACTTCTGTTTTGAAACGGAAATACATATTACACATAGCCCTTACATCTACATCTATCTTGAGCTCAAAGTAGTTGAACTCAATCTTCTCTCTATTATCAATCGACAGTGAACGGTACACAATCAGAATTTTTCGATTATCTCCGTAAGGTAGGAGATATGGACTTCGTATTTCAGATCTGCGAGAGAGGTGTACTCGGTGAGCTTAAACTTTCGCCCGGGTGTCACACTAGAAAAGGAGACATTTGTGACATACCATGTAATGTTTATTTATGCCATTTGAGACATTTTATGTTTGTGTGAAAAAAACATAGCTCATAAGTTTATAAAAGCTGTAGACAAATATGGACCATTCAAAACCTGACATGCTGATTTCGGAGATATATCTTTGGTTTCGCACTCTATTATCTTGTTTTAAATGTGACCAATGTAGCTTGAAATAAATGATCTTTACCTGAAATTCTAACTTTTTTTTCTCCCTTTGGTGTGATGAACCACAAGATTAAAGATTTGGAGTGAAAATGTGGGTTGAGAATGGATGGGTTTTTGGTGAGAGTTTGTAAAGAAAAACAACAATGGTTGTGTGATCATGCAGCTGTGTGTTTTAACTATGGTCGGCCCAATCAATCTGGTGATCCTGTTCGAATTTTAAAAATGGGCCTAATAAAAATATTTGTAGCACAGTTTGATTCGATTATGAAGGAAAAATACATTTTATTAATAAATAAAATTATTCACAATTTGATTTGCTTTTAAATAATTAGTTAAAAAATTAAATCTTATTCAATTTCATAAAATTTAATTTGAATTAATTTTTTACTTTTATTTAGAAGAATTTAAATTTGAACACCTTTAATTATATTATATATTACCCAGTTAATTTGTTTTAGATTTATAGTTAAACGATTTGCAATTTGGACTTATAGGATTTTTTTCTTTTTAAATTATATATTACTTTTGAAATAAAAAAAATGTGTACAATATAAGATTTTTTTTCTTTTTAAATTATATATTACTTTTGAAATAAACAAAAAGAAATGTGTACAATTAATATAAGAAGTTTTCTTAATTATTAGTATTATTATTAATTTCTCTATCAGATGTATTAGAATACTAGCTGCTATGACTAATTGGTAAGCTAGCTTTTCTTTTGCAATAGATTGGGGTTTAGCTTGTTACATATTAATACCATATAAATTTTCATAATTATTTAATTTAAGAGTGTGCATTATTTTTAGAGGCCCTTTCAAGATTGAGGCCCTGTGTTATAGCACTGTTTGCCATGCACAGGGTAGACACTGATTTTATTAGATTATTTTAAAGATGTATCTCTGAAAATATTTGACATGCAAAGGTGACAACAAATTTCAAAATCCCGCCCAAACTTTCGAATATGCCTCTCCATAATTTCCACTGAGTTGATCACTTATGAATATATTTCATGAAAGATTCCGGAGATGCGTCTCTGATATTAAAAAAACCTAACTTATAGGACGCCACTCAGAATCACTACAAGAAAAAAAAAAAAGTGAATTACAACGGTTTTTTCGCAAGTTGCGACGGTTCAAACTCTCGCAAAATCTGTTTGGCGATAGTTTCTCAACCGTCGTAGAAGTGTGTGTCGCGGGGCTATTTTACGGAGGTTCAGAAAATCTTCGTACATAATTGCGGCTGTTCTAAACCGCCACCAAATTATAACTACGACAGTTCTAAAATGCAAACTATTTTTGAAATTAAGGTAAGTTGTGGCGGTTAAAACCACCGTAAGTTGTGAATATTTTAAATATATAAAATTCCACCCCCAATTTTTGGCATTATTATAACTCAAAGTTCAGCCATAACAACTCAAAGTTTATTTTATAATGCTCCTCATTTTGGGAAGATAACCGCATTATTTTATACAATTTTACAAACACATAACCTAAATAAATTATCTCATTGCAAAATTGGCTTAAACAAATTAAATAAATAAAATTATATAAAATAATGTGTTCATACATAGAAAGTGATGAGTGTGGCAACTCAATCACCAGGGACCATCTTAATATATATGCTGAAGTAGTCAAACAAGAATGATCCTTTACTCCGAAAGCTAGTACTTACTCAAAATTGTAGACGAAAACACATGAACAATACTATATCAAGTTTATTTATACAATTCAATCAATAAGCCATAACCACTACATATGTTCAGAATGTTTTCTCCATCTACGCCCTAACCACACACAACCATATCTACAATAGCTTGTTTTTCTAACATAATTGTGAGTTCCACAATTCATACCACTGCAACACCAATCCCACGCTAAAGTTTTAGTCCAGTTGTATCTACAAGGTTCTGATCAGGGCCTCCAAACTTAGGGTATACACAATTTTGGCATGCATTCCCTTCTTGAAGGTTATGTGTTGGCAAGCATTACATATCCAATATCCTCTTGACCAACTCATTTTTCCTGTTACATGTTTAAAAAAGGTTACTTTATTTTTTCCATCAATTCTCAATGCAGATAAAAAGAGATATAACTTAACTCCTTTGATAAATACTCAGGGACGAAGCCAGAAATATTGAATGGTGGGGGCACTATATGTATAAATTTATAGCTTTAAATAATATAGCAACCTATTTTTCAATATATACATATACAGTACAATTATTCTATCAAATTTTTCATATTTAAAAATAATTAAGAACTTCTTATTTTAAAAATAATTAAAAAAAAATTATATTTGAAAATAGAGAAAATATGATATGGATTGACAGTGTAAATTAATTTTATACTTTCAACCAATAACAATTATATATTTCGTCAAATTAGATGAAAATTTGTAAGTTACTAATATGACACAATAAAGTAATGAATTTCTATTAAATAATAATGTAAAATTATTTTACTGTGTACATTCCATTAAAATCTTAAAAATAATTGACATGCTTTTATGTTCATGTCTATATGTGTTACTATAACATGTGTCTCAATTTGATTCAATTGAATTGTGTTTATAACTTTTAAAATTACATGTGATTCAATTGGGTTGTTATGACTAGAGCTGTTAAAATGGGCTACCGGAACGGGCTGATGGGCTCGGGTTTTTAGGGCTGGGCCAAAAAAGTCTATTTTTAATATGGGCTCGAAAATTACTATCTGAGTCCGGTCCTAGATGGACTTCGGACTACCCGGCCCTAAATGGACTTTTTTTTAATAAAAAATAAAAATAAAAATGTCATAATATTTATTATAAATAAAATAAAAAATCTTATTATTTTAAACATAATACATTTTTATAATACATTTTTAAGTACTATATTATCTTTTATCAATACTATAATGTGTTTTTAAATACAATGCATGTCTAAATTGTATAAAATAATACTCGAATATTTAGCATAAGGGAAACTAATAGAATAAGAAAAAAGAGTATTGATTATATTAATGTAATATTTAAAAGAGAAATATTGAATAGAATATATATAAAATTTAGCGAGGTGAGAAAAATCAATGTGTTATTTTGGAGTAAGATATTATAAGTATTAATATAATTTTTTAAAATTTATAGTGATATAGACCTAATGAGCTACCCACAACCCATATGGGCTAGCCCTAATGGATATCGGACTTTTTAGGGCTGGGCTAAAAAAGCCCTGAAAAATATGGGCTCTAATTTTAATATTCAAGTCCTATGATTCTTCGGACCTGATGGATCGGCCCATGTGGTCTAGTCCATTTTAACGGCTCTAGTTATGACAATAAAAGTTGTAAATTTAATTGAACATTTAAAATAATTTTGACATAATCAAATAAGTATCTAAATAATAAAGGTAACGGCGTACTATTGATACAATATAACAAATGTTAAAACTGTACGGCACAGCAACCCCAACCATGATATATAAAACCATTATTACATGATATATATATATATATATATATATATATATATATATATATATATATATATATATATATATAGGATTATGTAATATTATATAATAAATATACATGATTTAAAACTTAGTGGAGGCATAGGCCCACACTTTAGTCTTAATAGCTCCGTCCGTGTAAATACTAGTAATGTATGTAGCACTAACACTTCTAATAAAGAGAGTGTATGGTGTTTAACATGTGTCCAACATAACACCAATACATGTTTTTTTTTTTGGAGCAGCAAACAAATATATTAATTAAAAGGCATAAGAAATGCCAATGAGATACAAGGCTCTAGTTTGACAAAAGAAACAGTATAAACTTCCACCTAAAAATACAAAACCTGCTACTTTAGCAGAACAGGTTATTTCACCCAAACAACATAATAACAGTACTAAACCATACAAGACCAAAGAGCCACCTGAGCCGGAAACTTATAATTATGTACGCGGAAAAACTGTCCCCCAGCACCGGCTGAACACCTGCTCGAACAGCGAGGAGCATAGCTGACGGAGACACACAGAAGTCTGCTTTGCATACAGCAGACACAGCCACCCAAACCTGAAATGCAAATGAAAAGAAACTTGGCATCTGCTATTATACTACCAGAGTCCTGCTTCAGCAAAATGCTGATAAATTATGCAGCCTAAACAGGGCCTTGGGTCTGCATTCCAATACATGTAGTTATTCAAATATTTCATTTTTTTAGAATTATTACACTTGTCAATGTGTGAGTGTCGCTACTTTTGCTCCTTTTTGTGTCAGTGCTTACCAAGCTAATAATTAATGAAAACAACGTCTGGGGAATTACATGTCTTTTACTAATTATTCTACTTTTATTTGGTTAATATAAAATATAACATGAATTTAAAGTATCTTTGATGTAAATGAATGAGCTATAAGGTTCCACTTTACAATCTCTCTACATTTATATCTGAATTCATATCATTTAATATTTTTACATTTCCGGATTCGAACATATGTCCTTGTCCTCGAAAGGCTTGTTAAGCTTTTCTTCTTTTAAAAATTTATTGTGTCCAAAAAATAAACAAAGCTGGGTTCGAACCATGTAAAATTATTCAATATACACTACATAATTTAATATAATTTTTATTAAAATTATTTTAATATACACACAATTTTAAATGCATGGTCTTGAAGAGACAAATTTTAAACTTTATACGTTAGCATTTTAATTTAAATAAACAAATTATATTAGAATTTTTTTTTCTAAATTAAAAAAAAAAATGAAAAGAGAGAAAAAATATTCTAGATATAGTGACAATTACATAATATAATTTTTTTGTTATAATTTATAATAGAATTGTTAAAATTTATTACTATTTATAATATCTTTTAATATGTTTATAAATATAAAATTCTGCACACATTAATAAACCAAATAAGAAGTTAGAGATTTTGTGCAATAAAAACCTGTACGTAATAAAAGTTGTATTAAAACAAGATAAAAAATCAAAATGAAAAATTAAAAATATATTTGTTTTAGTTTTCAAAATCTAATTTTTAAATATTGTTTGCAATTTTTTTTTTAAAACTACTTTAAAAAAATTAAAAATATTTGATTGGTAAATTAAAAATAAGGTAAGTAAAACATATACAATACATATTATACTTAGGTTTCAAAACGAAATACATATTTTACCTTTTGTTTTAATTAATTATTTTGAAATAAAATAAATAAATAAAACGTCTAAAAGGTGTTTTGAGTTCTCAGTACCTTTCTCTTCTCTCCCTTCTATCCTTTCGTTTATTGTGCCCTAGGTTTCACTTCCACATATCACACCATCCTTTCACTTATTGTTACCTTTCCTTATGCGTATTTTTAGTCCCTATTTCGCCGTCGTTTACAGCCATTCACTATCTCAACCAAAGGTGTCTTACTGTTTTCGATGTTTGTGTCCATAGATGAAATTTCAATCTCAAAGACCAAGTAGTGATGATATTTAGAAGTGGGTATGATTTATATTAGATGATTATTATTGTTATGTGTTATGTCGTTAATATAATTTCTTTGTAAAATTCATAGTAGATTAGTTTATGAGAGGGTTTATTGATGTTTTTAGTTTCACAGTGACTTTGAGCTATGATAATCCTTACTTGTTATCTTCTAAATTTCTAACTTTTAAATATACCTAATAATGTGGTAATAAGGTGTTATTTTAAATTTGTATTTGATTTTATTAATGGTGGATAGGTGTTATTTTAGACTTGCATCTTTTGTGTCTCACAATGATAGTAATAGTGATGCAGAAATTTGATGACTAATGACTAAATCCAAGCTTATGTTTATCTTCACTTTTGAAGGATTAACTTAATTTCAGAGAGATAAAAATTTGTGTAGATATGTTTAGTAGTTACTAAACAGAACTAATTTTATAAACATATTCCTAGTTGGGTTTGCTTCCGAATGATTAGAGGGATTCATAATAATTTTTATTTCAGATTTGTATAATACACCCAGACCACCCAGTGGCAGTTCTTTTCTTTCATAGAGAGACAAAAGGCTTAGGCATTACAGAAATATATAGATTTAGGATATACTGACTAATGTATTATCAAATGCTAGGTAATTAATGTATATATACTTTGATAGTTTATTGAGTTAATAATTGGCTTTGGGATTTTTCGGCTATTTTAAAGGTGTTTTTGGCCTAAGTTTGTTGTATTCTTATTGTTTTTTATTGGTATAAATATTCTTTGAAATGTGTGTTTTGTGGTATTTCCA
This sequence comes from Lathyrus tuberosus, assembly GCA_022829125.1. NCBI lineage: Eukaryota > Viridiplantae > Streptophyta > Magnoliopsida > Fabales > Fabaceae > Lathyrus > Lathyrus tuberosus. Next base: position 11,054,796 of record JALAZF010000095.1, read on the forward strand.
GTTTTGTTCAGGGAAATCACGAGTGGCGATGGAGAAAGGACTTGTCCTCTCTGCGAAGAAGAGATGAATTTGACAGATAAGTAATTGAAACCATGTAGATATGATTATCAGGTTTTATTTTATCTATGTGGAGTAGCTAGTTATTTGGAGTTTTGGTATAATTCATTGATGAAAAAAATGTTTTTTGTTTTATAAGGTTAAAATTCATTTGTCACTTATTATTTGGTTCATTAAATTTTCTTATATTGACTATGGATCCTTTAAACCATTTGTAAGGATTAATTTGTTTGCTTTACATGATTATTAGGATTGTTGAGATTTTATTTTCTCTTAACTTTCAATAAGGTAGAAATTCTCGTTAAAGTTAAGTGTTACTTCTTCATCTTTTTGACACCTTAAAACTTGTTTAATTTTTAAGTTGCCTTTTTTTTAGTAGAGAGTGCTTATGGTCTGATACTAGCAATGCTTCTTGCAACCTTCTACTAATTCTCTGCAGCAGAGCTCATGTTTGAGAAGTACAAAACACCTTTATAAAAAAGAGTGTGAAATCAATATTTCTTTTCACTAGGTGAGGAATGGGTTCCTTTCAAATGGCTGGTCTTGAATTTCCATGTTCCTAAACTTAACTCAAAAGCATAATATTTAGGGTTAAATATACAAACCCCCTGCAATGTTAGCGAATTTTCATTTTAACCTCTGTAAAATTTTTTTTTGTAAACACCCCCCCTTAATATCCAGATTCTCTCACTTAGGCCCCTGATTGCCATATTGCAGCAAAGATTTTTTTTTATTGCTTGCGTGGCAATCCACGTGACATTTTTAATTTTTTATTTATTTTTTATTTTTTTTAATTTTTTTTTTTAATATATATATTAATTTTTTTTACTTACTTTTTTATTAATTTGCCAGGTTTTCTTAAATTAATCTTATTAATATTTTTTTAAGAAATTATATTAATTTAAATTAAATATTAAAATATTTAATTTGGGCTTAAAGGCCAATTATTTGGAAGTCCAAGACTTGAACTTTTATAAAGTGTTATGTTTAAGAGATATATAAACTCTTTTATTTGGTGAAATGTTTTCAATGTGGAACTCAAAGCAATGTTATTATTGTTAGATTTCAAGCATTAACATAAGAACAAATACTCCATTTTCTATTGAGACTATGGAACAAAGTTGGCCACAAGAATTTTGTTTTTTCACAGTCAAAGTGGCAGGCAAAAAAAACAAAGGTATGCTGCTACAAGACCGCAACCTCTTATGGCCTTGTTCCTAATGATGTACGCCCAGGAGATGCAGCTGTTAAGCATGAGATTGGTTCAGCGAGGGCATACGGTAATTAAGGGAACAGCTGTGATGTTTCTGCTTATGGGGGATCTCAGCATTTTTCCAGGTGACTTAGAGAGGGATGTTGCAGAATCCTTTTTACAACTCGAGAGTTTTCAGCTGGTATCACAAGCTTCTATTTGAGCATAACTCATCCATCCTCATCAAAATTTATTGGAACATGTTGACTTGACAAGCTCCATTGGAATTACATGAAAAGAGAAAAACACAATTCCCAGACTTGACAAGCTCCATTGAAACAACTAAGCAACTGCAGATTTAATCAAAAAGGCTGAATCCCATATCCTGCATCACAAAAAACAATATTGACGAATTAACAATCAGAAAAATAACAGATTTCCACATTCAATACATGCTTGTAACTCACAAAATAAGTTAACGAACTCAAAAATAAACAAATAAACATGATTAAAGACATATGCAAAGTAAATTTTTATCTCATAAAAGAAAAGTTCATTTTTATCAATACCCAACCCGACGACCATATGTCCAAAATCAATTGCAGTAGCAACTATAAGTTGAAGATATTTGGATTTTACTAGGAACATCACAGTAGCAGCCAGTAATTAGTGGCTACAGCTATTTCGGTATCAAAGCCCAACTAACAGTTTTCCAGAGCAAAACGTGTAATTCTAATTAAAATAGGCTCTGCAACCAAATTAAATTTTAAAACAACTTTACATGCATACATACATAATTCAAATAGCTAAATGATGAAGGAAGTAATATATACCCAAACAAAACTTACATCATCAGATTCCTCTTTCTCCTCCACCTTCTCTTCTTTCTTTGCCTCGGCAGCTGCAGGAGCAGCACCACCGCTCGCAGGTGCAGCACCAGCGGCAGCAACGCCACCACCACCAGAAGGCACTGATGCCAACTTTTCCTTACCAGAAGCAATAAGTGATTTCATTTCGTTGGGTTTTTGTGCTGTTATTATGTTTTGGTTTTGTCCCACATCGACTACTTAGAAAGAAAATAAAGTCTTTATATAGTTTTTTTCCCACAACAGAAATTAAAACTTGGGTGATGGGTTGAAATGGAAGTGATTTTGAGCTTTATGTGTAATAGCCCAATGCAAATAATTTTTAAAAAGAAATTTGAAAATATTATAATATTTAAAAAAATAATTCATAAAAAATATTATTTAATTAAAATAATTAAAGAAAAGAAAACGAAAAAAAATAACATAAAAAAAATTTAATATTTAAAAAATAAAATAAATTAAAAAATAAAGTAAGTATACGTGGCATTTAAAAATAAAATAAAAATCCAGTTGGACAGCCAAGTCACTAAAAATTAAAATCTTTTCTGCACAGGGGGAAATCCGAGGGAATCTGAATATTACAAGGGGGTTTTTAAAAAAAAAACTTTACATCTCACATGGTTATTTTCAGTTGCAACCCTATAACAAGATTTGGATCTGTAGTATTTGGATCAAACTCTAGTGACGAATATAATTTCATGGTTCAAAAGAAGGTTTAGTATGCTGTAGTCGAAGTCTGTTCGAGGATACTGTCAAAATATATTAACTTGTAATTTAAGTTAGTATGTCGGATTGGGCCTTGTGTTAAGGATCCAATTGTTTAAGTTAGTTTGTACCCTAAGTTAGCTTGTAATGGGTAATTGTTAAAAAGTCCATTAGGTTAGTGTGTTAGTTTTCTTATAAATAGCATGCTAGTCTCTCATCTTGAATAAGGAAAAGTGGTGTGACAAAACCTTATTAGGTTGAGAGAGGTTAATTGTTGATATTCACTTGTAATCTTTGAACCCTATTGAAAAAGTGAATAGTAAAACAGATTTAATCAATTCTCTATTCTTCTTACTTTTTTTTCTTCCTTTGTAAACCCTAATAGGGTTTCAGTTGTTTTTCCGTGTTAACCCTAACCCTTGCGTGTTTCTTGATCATAAAGAAACCGTTTATACTTTGTTTCAAGGCATCTTTATTCATAACAAATTGGTGCGGTGAGCGTGGAGAAGATGCCTTCAACAAAGTATGAGATTGAAAAGTTCACCGGAGTGAACGATTTCGGTCTGTGGCGCTTGAAGATGAAAGTCTTACTGGTTCAGCAGGGTTGTTTGGAAGCGTTGAAGGGAATGGCAGCAATGGACGATGCGTTAACGGAAAAAGAAAAGACTACCATGATAAAGAAAGCACACAACGCAATATTGTTGAGCCTTGGTGATAAGGTTCTTCGACAGGTATCAAAGGAGACGACGACATCAGGGTTATGGGTGAAGCTTGAAAGCTTGTACATGACCAAATCTTTGGTGAATCGGCTCTACCTGAAGCAAGCCTTGTATTCATTCAAGATGAGTGAAGACAAAGCGTTGGCTGAGCAGTTGGATATGTTCAACAAGCTGATTCTTGATCTTGAAAATATTGATGTGAAGATCGATGACGAAGATCAAGCACTGTTGCTGTTGTGTGCTTTGCCCAGAACACATGCACACTTCAAAGAAACTCTCTTGTATGGAAATGAGTCCCTGAGCTTTGAAGAAGTTCAATCAGCCTTGTATTCTAAGGACCTGAACGAACGAAAGGAGCATAAACCTTCGACGGTGGGTGAAGGTTTGGCTGTTAAGGGAAAATTCTTTGGAAAGGATGGTAAGTTCGACAAGAAGAAAGGTAAAAGTCAACAGATGTCTTATAGTGGCGAAGCATCTGGTATTCGATGCTATCATTGTATGAAGGAGGGTCACATAAGAAAGGTGTGCCCTGAACGGCTGAAAGATCGTGGAGGTAAGGATAATGGCAACGCATCCATTGTTCAAGATGACTTCGACTCATCTGATGTCCTTCTAGTTTCAAGCGGCGACTCAAGAAAAGAGTGGATTATGGATTCAGGTTGCACTTGGCACATGACTTCAAATAGAGAATTGTTCGAGGAGCTATGTGATCAAGATGGTGGATCGGTGTTGCTGGGAAACAACAAACCCTGCAAAATTGCAGGTATTGGATCTGTGAGATTCAAGCTCCATGATGAGTCAATAAGGTTATTGACTGAAGTCAGGTATGTACCTGATTTGAAGAGAAATTTGATTTCTCTTGGTGAATTCGACAAAGGATATGTTTTCCAGGGAGAGAAAAGTATCCTAAGAGTCATGAAAGGGTCGAAGGAAGTCTTGAGAGGCGTAAAGAAACAAGGCTTGTATACCCTTGAGGCTGAAGTTGTAAGTGGTTCGACAAATGTTGCATCCATGAAATCTTTGTCGAAGACAGAAATTTGGCACATGAGATTGGGCCATGTCAGTGAAAGGGGTCTGGTCGAATTGGGGAAACAAAATCTGCTTGGAGGAGACAAAGTCGAAAAGCTGAAATTTTGTGAACCCTGTGTACTTGGAAAATCTTGCAGAGTGAAGTTCAACAAAGGCAAACAAAAAACTCATGGATCCCTTAATTACATCCATGCTGATCTTTGGGGGCCTGCAAGGTGTCCATCACATTCATGAGCAAGATATTTTCTATCCATAGTCGATGATTATTTCAGAAAGTTATGGGTATTCATCCAAAAGACTAAGGATGAAACTTTTGAGAATTTCAAAGGTTGGAAGACTCTGATTGAAAATCAGACTGGCAGAAAGGTCAAGAGGTTGAGAACCGACAATGGCCTTGAATTTTGCAATGAGGCGTTCGACAGCTTTTGTGCTGCCTCAGGTATTGCAAGGCACAAAACTACTGCAGGTACTCCATAACAAAATGGTTTGGCAGAGAGGTTTAATCGAACTATTTTGAAAAGAGTTAGATGCACGTTGACTAGTGCTAGGTTAAAGAATGTGTTTTGGGCTGAGGCTGTTTCGACAGCAACATATCTTATAAACAGATGTCCTTCGACTGCGTTAGATATGAAGACACCTGAAGAAGTTTGGTCGAGACATCCACCTAGTCTCGATAGGCTGAGAGTATTTGGTTGCGCGGCCTATGCTCACATTAGGCAAGACAAGGTCGAGCCTAGAGCTCTGAAATGCATGTTCATGGGATACCCTGAAGGAGTCAAAGCTTATAGGCTATGGTGCCTAGAGCCAGGTCACAGAAGGTGTATCACCAGTCGAGATGTAGTTTTCAATGAAGCTGAGATGACTTTCAAGAAAACTGATGATGCTGACGAAGAGCTGGAACTGGGAGAGATTTCTGTTGAGGTGGAGCATGTTGATGTTGAGTTGCGTATCCCAGATGAAGTCAAAGAAGAAGCAGAAGATGCTGTCAAAGATGAGGAGACTGATAATTACTACCTGCTAGCAAGAGACAGGTCGAGGAGAGTCATCAAGCCACCTCAGAGATTTGGGTATGCAGATCTTATAGCTTATGCCTTAATCTCTACAAGTGAGGTTCTCGACGAAGAACCTAGAGACTATAAGGAAGTTATGAGGAGTCGAAAGAAGACTGAATGGCTGAAGGCCATAAATGATTAAAACTAGTTTGTTGCCTTGTTAGTGTAGAGTTTGTTCCAAGGTGGAGATTTGTAGTATTTGGATCAAACTCTAGTGACGAATATAGTTTCATGGTTCGAAAGAAGGTTTAGTATGCTGTAGTCGAAGTCTGTTCGAGCATACTGTCAAAATATATTAACTTGTAATTTAAGTTAGTATGTCGGATTGGGCCTTGTATTAAGGATCTAATTGTTTAAGTTAGTTTGTACCCTAAGTTAGCTTGTAATGAGTAATTGTTAAAAAGCCCATTAGGTTAGTGTGTTAGTTTTCTTTTAAATAGCATGCTAGAGTGTGACAAAACCTTATTAGGTTGAGAGAGATTAATTGTTGATATTCACTTGTAATCTTTGAACCCTATTGAGAAAGTGAATAGTAAAACAGATTTAACAAATTCTCTATTCTTCTTACTTTTTTTTCTTCCTTTGTAAACCCTAATAGGGTTTCATTGTTTTTCCGTGTTAACCCTTGCGTGTTTCTTGATCATAAAGAAACCGTTTATACTTTGTTCCAAGGCATCCTTATTCACAACAGGATCATAATACTAAATTACTGTTTTGAGAGAATACATTTAGTATGTTATTATTAATTCTCTTTTTAAAATAGTGATTATCTCATTCCTTGTGTCTTGTTTTTGTTGATTATCTAGTCAGATATTTATCTCTTGTTAAAGAATGGTTAGGTATATCACAACATACATGGGGTGTAAATCAGAAAACACCATTCATAGACAGTTCATAAAGAAGGATCAAAAGTGCACACAAGTAAGCTTTATTGATAGTAAAAAAATAGTTTATGTTACTAAAAATGAGAAAGTTGGTTATTAATTGTTAAAAGAATGACACTAGATATAGTTTGAAAAGATGGCAAGATATAATTTATTTGTGATTCATTTTACATTACTTCTTATTCAATTTTAGGCATTGTTTTATTCTTACAAGTACTTTTTTTTTGTAAATGTAAAAGTGAGGTACAAATAAGATGTTTTTTTTAGCATTTCATATTTAGGATGCCATAATCAATATTTTATCTTTATTGAGTTCAATTTTCTTTTGAAAAAAATAATATGTTTGTAGGGTGTTTATGCAGTGGATTTTATCTTCTAGATGTCATTGTCATTGATGTTCTTCATCAAAGGATATCCAATGTCTCCAAGGCCCTACTCAAAGAGAAATTGGAAATAATTTATGGTGTGAAAGACCCAAATGTTGTTGTCATCTTCAAGTTCAGAATTCATTTTTAAGGAGGAAAGTCCATTAGTTTTGGTTTGATCTATGATTCTATTGATAATACAATGAAGTATGAGCTAAAATACTGATTTATGGGTGATGGTGCTTTTAAGGCTAGAAAGAAGAAATAAGTTTTTTCATATTTTGTTATGATATTAAAGTTAATTTCATATTGGGATCTTCTTGAGGTTATTTTATAGTCATATAACTTTTTAGTTGCCTTTAGTACTAAAATTTTATCTTTTGAGATTGAGTACTAATAGGGACCAATTTTGATTATTTAGCTAAACAATTTATATGGTAAAAAACATTAATGTTTTATTTATGTAATAGAGATTCTATTATATTTGATATTGTTATTAATTAATGTTTTATAAGGATATGTTTTTATATTTATGTAATAGAGATTCTATTATATTTATTATACTACCTCCGTCCCTAATTATAAGACCATGTTGAGTTTTTTTCTTGTCCCTTTTTATAAGACCCTCTTCAACTTTCAAAGTGCATTAATTATTATTTTCCAAACATACCCCTAATTATATTACATCTTTTTCTGCACTATGTAATAAATACAATTACATACACATTAACTATTTCTCTCTCCTAAGGATAAACTTGTAAAATTATACAAAATAGTCAATAAGTTTAATACTCTAATCAACTTTCTTAATTCCCGTGTTTTTCTTATTGGGGTCTTATATTTAGGGACGGAGGTAGTATTTGATATTGTTATTAATTAATGTTTTATAAGGATATATTTTTATATATCAGCAATCAATAATATAAAGAGTATTATTTAAAATAAAATGGTGTGACTTGAAGATTAGACAATGCTTTTAAAGTGTAGCCTAATTAAAACCGTAGACTTAAACTAGTTTAAAAAACCGTCGTCTAATGAATAGGCAATGATTATATAGGTGTAGCATATTCAAAACCGCAGTCTAAAACATGTTAAAAAACTGCACTCTATTAACTTATTTAGGCTACGCTTTTCCTTACTCGTGGCTGAAAGTAAAAAAAAAAAAACATAGCTTATACTAAAAGGCAACGGCCACAAAATCCACGGCTGGATAACCGCGGGTTAAAGTCTTAGGCTACAGTTTTTATATATATAGCCGCGGTTTTCCATGGTTGCCTAAACTCATTTTTGTTGTAGTGAAAGATAGATTGCATATAATAATCATGTATAGGTAAGTTATCTGTGATGTGAATTAAAAACACAAAGAAGCTTACCTTATAGAAGAACGAAAAAGAATAATAGAAGTACTTGGAAAGTATTGGAATTCAACCTTGGCTGCTTTTGCCATCCATCAAAAGGACCCTGTAGTATTATAAATCACATATCAATATGAATTTTTACTCTAAACATAACAAATGTCTCAACACAACAAAAAATATTATAAGTAATCAATTACAAGTTCCACTTACAGTGGATAAATTCATGAATACAGGTACAATATTCATGAAAATTGAGGTAATCAAAACCATTGTAATATAGAGTTTTCTTTACTACAATAATGAGCTCCATATCTATAAATGTAATTTTTATGAAGCATGGACACCACTAACACGACACCGACAATGACACCGGTAATAATTTAGAAAAGTGATAAGCCTCTTGTTGTTTCAGAACAGTACTTCACCCGAATAATAAAAAAACACATCCAATTTAAATTCACAAATTACACAAAACAAAAAAAAAAGAACTTTATGAGGGGTTTCTGACATAAGCTTCTCGCAGAGATGAGAACCAATGAAACCTCCAACACTGATCATGTAGATTGTTAACGACTTGATTGGGTTACCGTCGAGTTTACCTAGAGCTGGAAGATTGATAAAAATATCGGAGCTTGGTAATGCAAGTCATTACTTGCATAATGCACCATGTAAGAAAAACTTCATAATGATTTCTCTACTAAGCATACCAGTAATAACATAAAACGTGCTCCTACATAAAACCCATTTCTCAATAAATCAACAATCTACCAGTAATAACATAAAACCAATTCCTGCAATAGACAAGTCATCCAAAACCAGTGGAGCCTTAAATCACGGTAGAAAAGTTAATCATTATGATCAAGTAGTAAATTAAACACGTGTTTATATTAGTTCATCAAATTTCATTAGCTCTATGAAGGATGTTCATTGAAGAATATATGTCATAGTTTACTTGTCATAAAGACCAGCACCAACATAGCCTTCGAGATCTTCACCATTGCTAGTAATAACATTGCTTGTATACAGAGGAAGTGAATTACACGACACTTTTTGAAATAAGACCACATACAATTCCACCAATTTAAACTTTACTAATGCATCATAAGTCAATAAAATTTAATTTCATATAGAATACTGCACTTTTATACCTAGACTCCAATGCACTACTGATTTTAAGATCCAAGTTTAGTTTGGAAATTGTAGCAACAAGCTAATTCACATAATTACTACTATATATTAGATTACAAAGTATAAACTCTCTTACTGAGCTGATGTGCCCGTGGTCTCTTTAATTAGTTAATACTAGAGAGAATTCAATTCATCAATTACTCTCGCATATAATATTAATTATCCTAAGTAGAAGCCTCCTTTGACCCTCCAGACCGAGTCATATAATAACATAAATGCATAAACTGGTAGTGCTTGTGCTTAGCATAATTTATATTCTTAAAATGAAACGAAGTACAAGAGTTTTACACCACTCCATGCAATGCCCAATCAACTAGAGTAAGAGCATATACCTCATATAACATTATTTAAAAACAAACAGGAGAAAAACGTAAACAGTGCAAAGAGCTTAGTTTATTTAAAACATTATCAGTGCACAATGGTTTTTCTAGGATTTTATAGCGACACAAAGATTGCTTTGAGAAACAGTGCACTTTCTAAGAATTTGTTGCCTAATACTTGCAAAGATATTGAATAAACAATGTAACCAAAGGAAAATTCAACAAATCAATACAGTGACATGAATCAATAATATAACTGTAATATTTTTGTATATATTATGACTTGATTGAAGTTGCATACCATCCTTGTATGCTGTAATGTTATTCCGGGAAGTGTTTACAAAACTGAACAAAAGATCTCAAAGTGGTACTTTTAGTTTTATCGAAGTGGATGGAAGTACAAGGAACAGAAATGAACATGTTATTCAACATACCAAGCTAAATTGGATCTTAAACCAAGTTAAAAATTAAAACTACCATTTTACTCATATTAAACTATTTAACAATCATCTCACCATACAAAGTTGGGAATCGTTGCGGCATCCCTATCGAAACGTTGAGCCACATTTGTGTGAGCGGTTAATGTGATGATGCTTGGCACTGAAACAGTTTGACAGCCTTAAAGGAATCACCGGCGAGAGAAGTGTTCGTAAATCACAAACTTCTCTAACGTTGTTCCAAGAGCCATCACCAATTTTTAGCTCAGTGGGGGCAAGTTGAATCGGATGGTTATATTTTTCGTTCTATCTATTGGGTCTTAACTTTTTAATTGATTAGTTAATGGGTCTCGGTGTCTCGGTGTTGATTTTGGTAATGGTAATGAGGGTGCAATTCAAGAGGCAATATCTTATGATTAAACCAGGAAAAGATAACATTTCAAGTAATGAAAGTTGGAGATAGAAGCCAACAAGCTACTGCGCAGATCAAAAAATTATTGACATTCTTAAAAATAGCACAATAGGTTTTCTAGGATAGCCCAAGGCCTACTGAAGCCCATAAATATCAACAAATAATGGAAAATTATAAGAACACATGCAACATACAGTACCGATGAATGTAATTCCATACAACCCATAATTGTGTTGAGAAGTCACAATAGAACCTTAAACTTGAAAAACTGAAGTAAAAAAGGCAGCTGAAATTGATTAAAGAAAAACAAATAAAAGTGATGAAGTAAAAAATGAACCGTCTTCACCTTTCTTCTTTCTCCTCCCCATCTTCATCATCTGTATCAATTTCAACTTCTTCACAAAGAAAGTACATTCAACTTTTTCATTGATGAAATTAGAAGAAATTAGAAACAGAGAGAAATTAGGGTGACCTTGGATTGAAACAACGTAAGGGACCAAATCCTCTTCGGTTATGTTAACCAAATCCTCTTCGGTTACATGATTTTTGTTACCTACCACAGTTGAAATTGAAAGAACCTGTTTTAGGTCAAATTCGAAAAATGAAGAATTGGAACAAATTTTGTTTAATTCACCTGTTTAAGAAGATGATTGAAATCGAATGCGATAGAAATAAACACTTCTAATTGAAATCGAATGCGATAGAAATAAACACTTCTAATTGAAATTGAATGGGATAGATATAAAAAACACTAGAAAATTGAAACCAGGGCTTCATCGTTTTCTTTGATTTGATAAGGGTTTTGCGAATTGGAGAGAAAATTGGAATTGTACAGATGAATTTGGGAATGCGGAAACTGTAAAAATAGGATGTGATAGTTGAATAACAAAAAAATGTGATGTTAATGCGGCGGCAGGGCAGGTGGAAAAAGTGTCATAGGTTAAAATCGAGGGCGGTTTGGTATAAAACCATTGTAGCTTGTCAATTGTTTATTAAAACTTTGAGGCAGTTGCATATTGATGTCGCGATAAGTGTCGCAAATTTGGAATAATGGCAGTTTTTACTCAACCGTTATAAAATATGTGTCGTAAAATGGATAATTTTTTATAGTGAATGGCTTACGTTGTGTGTATTGGATGTGTCTGGAGATGCATCCTCAAAAACTGAAGGACAATTTAGTATTTTTGCATGGTGCGTAAGTAACATATAAGGTGCATTAAAAAATTCCTTAAAATTATGTTATTTGGACAGTACTACAAGTTATTTTACAAGTTATTTCAACCGTGCAGCAGATAAGTAACTCTATATTAAGCATTTGTTATATGTTCGATACTTGCTAGATGACTCTTCTACAAATTTTAACTATTTCATTGTTACTTCAATTTTTTTAATTTTTTATGGAATAAAAAAAATTTATTAAAACAAAAAAACATGAGATACAAGGTGACCCAAATGTCAAACCCTCAAGAAGATAAAACAAAACCAAACTGCCCAAACTAATCCACCATTAGATTAGCAATATGTTTTCTATATTTATGATTACACCACTCTCTATTGGTTAAAGTGTCTATAACTATACCCCTAATGTCTGTATTATTTACATTTTCCCAAAGCTCTTGTTGTTTCTATACCTCCAAATTTCGTAAATTGTCTTGGTCGCGGCATTACGAAGAATGCACGCTTTCCCGCCATTGTCTTTACCATTCCAAATTATCCACTTGAGTTCTTCATTCCATCCTTTAGGATCATGGTACGTGTTAGTCCACCTAAGAATGCTTCCAAATAGTATTCATTTAAGGGTAAGAGAAAAATGTGTGCTCCGCTGTTTCCACCTGTGAGCAGAAGTTACACCTGTCATTCTCGAGCAAGCCAAATATATTCATTCGCTCCTGAATTGCCAACCTATTATGACAAGCCAACCAGAACATAAACAGGGCCCTAGGTTGCGCCAATGTTCTATAAAACAAATGTCTCCAATTCACCTAGGAAAACACCTCTTTGATGTGATCAGACTCTCCTTGTCTCAAACTTAGTTAGCATATGGTTCCAATCATTCATGCACTAAACTATTACTCTTTGCTTCAATATAGCTTTGATAATCTACGACGCATTCTGTTACTTCAAATTATTTTAGAGCAAAACATAATTATTTTAATCATTTGGTATTTTCCCTTATCATTTTATCTCATATCTACTGTTTATTTACTCTATTTTGCCTAACATATTGAACTTTTTAAATAGTCAATTGATGTATTTTTTATTTTCGATTTTCGTTCTTGTATTTTTTTAAATAATCTTTTAAATGTAAAATTGTATAAATTTGCATATTTTTTATGGACTTTAATTTTAGTGATTAAAATCAAATAAAATTTAATATTTAAAAATTTTAATTTAAAAAAAATATAGAAACGAAAAACAAAACCACATCAAGTTACGAAGACCAATTGATTATTTAAATCTTTCACAAATCTTTTACTGGTGAAAATTCAAATTTTAGCTAATTCATAAATAAAATTAAATTAACTTTATTGGTGATGGTCAAATTAATAAATAATTTTAAACTTGTTTTTTATTTTATTTTATCTCAGTTTTTTATATATTTAGTTTTGTAGTTTAATTTTGTTTGTTTATTGTTTAATAATTAACCACGGAAAATATAATATTATGTGAATTTTGTTTTTTATTCTAATTATAGTGTTTTTTATTTATACATAATATTTGTTAGAAAATTATGCATATTTTTCTAATGGATATATTTGTGGAAGAGTAAACATAATGAAGAAGCACGTTAAAATTAATAATTTGTGAAATATAAGAGCATTCTCGGTGACACAAAAATATACAACACACTCACACCTAAAAAAATTCTCTAAATATTTTTACAAAATTCTTTAAATGGAAATTTTCTCCTATTAGATTGGATGAATTTTTGTTTTGCTTGTTACTTATTATTACTTGTTCCGGACTGACCCAATGGCTAGGCATGACTCAATTCATTTCTGCTATTAGAACGACCCAATAGCCTAAGTCTTGCTAGTTAAGGGCAAGAGGAATCATTCTCTCCTCTGCCCCTCTATTGAGGAAGGCTGGTCAGCTGACCTCCAGAATCAGCGGCCCTTCGTCACATTTCTGCTCGTCACGCACGGTTCCACCATCCAAAAACAGTCACTATGCTCTTGCCCGCGACCACACTCTTGCCCGCAGCAATGGCTAGTTCCGAGCACCTCTGCCCGTCCCAACGGCTAGTTTCTGGCAGTTACCTATTCTTTGGGAGCGAATATCTCGCCCCGAAAATAGGGACCAATGGCCAAGCGCTAGGGCATTATAAAAACCCTATCATCATTTGATAGGGGTAGGCATTCAATAATCATTCTAAGACATACTCACTTTGTACTTGCCTTCTCTTCTCTCGATTCTTACTTTAGCATTAGAGTGCCTTGCAGGTACACCCATTCCTCATCTTTGAAACCCATCATCGCAGACAAAGTCTCTGGCCCACTTCAGGTTTTGATCAGACGGTAAGATCAGTGGCGCCGTCTACGAGAAACTTTGTTCTTCCCGTCTTTCTTTCCCCGTAAATCCAAGACCAAAGCAGTTCTTTCAAGATTCCGATCATGGCCAGCCATGACAGTGTCAACGATGCTTGCAACACTGTCGTCCTCCCCGTCAGCAAGACAGACACTGACGCATCAACCCCCTTTCTTGGAGGAGACGTTCATCAGCAGAGGGATGGAGCCACCGTGTCTCCCTCTCTGGATCGCGCTGACAACGTTGAGGTCCAGTCTACGGAGGACCACCAGCCCGTCCCAGTTCCGCCCAACGTCGATCCGGCCATGGCAGTCCTACTGAAGGCCCTCAACAAGACAAATCTTCTGATCCTCCAGCAGAACACAATAATTGGAGCCTTAGAAGAGACCCGCCGTCCAAGATCTTCTTCGCTGAAGCGAAAGCGTCGGAGATCTCGGAGTCCTTCTCCCAGACGAGAAAAGGACCGCCGGGTTCCAGCAGAGCCAGAATCCCTGGCAGTAAGAAAGAGCGACCATACTTCTCCCCGGAGCCAACACTCCCCAAGGGCCAAGAGAACCATAAGGGATCTACGGACAGAGCACCAGTGTTTGCCTCCGCCCAGATCCAAGGGCCGAGCACGAACTCCTTCTCCAAGTCGAGATCGTCGTCCTCCCCCTGGACGGAGCACCTGCTCTCGTTCTTGGTCTAGCAGCAACAGCGATGACGAGCCTCGGGGCCCGTTATCCCAAGAAATCATGGCCACGCGCCTACCCAAAGGGCCGGAGAAACCCCCACCCCTAGGCACATATGATGGCACTACAGATCCCGACGAGCACATCGAGAACATCGATGCCCTGCTCGACTACCATGGCGTCAGAGGCACCGTCAAATGCAGATTGTTCCCAACTACACTGAGGAAAAGAGCAATGTCGTGGTACAAGAGCCTCCCCTTCGAATTCATCATATCCTGGAGGTAGTTGGGAATGATGTTCTCCAGACACTTCACAGCCTCTCGTCGTCACCCAAAGACGGAAACCACCCTTGAGGCCATCATTCAAGGGAAAGACGAACCTCTTTGAGTTTATATCGAAAGGTTCAACAAAGAAGCCGTCCAGGTCTCCACGACCGACAATATGAAGAATTACTTGCTTGAGCGAGGACTCCGTCCCCGTAGCGACTTTGCCAAGGCGGCTGGCATTTAGACTCTAGCAACACTGGATGCTCTCCTTCTCAAGGCTCAGACATACATCCAGTACGAAGAAAAGGAAGTTGTGAACACTGCCCGGGACTCGAGGCACCAAGAGAGTGCCATGTCCTCCAAGCACGACGACTCCTCGTCAAATCATCGGGGAGCAGAGAAAAGACGGGATGACCGCTCGCGGGAGTCCCGAGATCACAAAGGGCCTTCTGGCCGTTTTCACAAATACACTCCACTGACCTTCTCTCGTGAGAATATTCTCTCCGTGTAACGCCCTGTATAATATATATCTAGAATAATACAATACAAGCATTTTATTTGGTACTGACGCCATCATAAGTGCCTAATGCCGTAATTCACATACTTGACCATTTCTAAAAACATAATACAATCTATGATACAAGACATGGAAATTAGCCAAAAATATAAAATCTAAGATCAATATACAATATCCCCAATTGTATACAACAAATACACAGCGAAAAACTAAAGTCAAGCTTCTCTTGAAACATCCAAGCATAGCTCCACTTGTAAATCAAACCTGCAAATACCTCCTGAAAATAATCAACAATACTGGGGTGAGATACATCAAATCTCAGTGAGTTCCTTATCTTATGGATTCTCTCGGCATTACAGGGTTCTAGCCCGTTACTCAAAACATTCACTTATCGATAGCCTTATCAAGGCATCCCCTTTCTCCCGCCCTCTTCTACATCTAGAAGTAGGAACGAGTCATGGACCCTCGTAGATTTCTTGGCATACGAAATGGATTCCGAAATAAGGGACACATTATCACCTTAAATCGTCACTTCACACGGCCCGTACACCGTCACAAGTCTCTTTACCCGTAGGCTCCATTCGTACTATAACATTGGGAATCAAACCTACCAAGAAATCGTGCATTCATTATAGAGGAGCTCGTTACTCATGAAATGGCACATAATAGAATAATGGTTATGATTTCGTGATTTCACATACAACCATAATTGTATTCAACATTTCTAGGCTACATTAGCCTTTAGGCCTCTTTTCCCTTTCTCAAAAACATAATAATTAGACATGTTCCATACTAGTGTTTCACTCATTTCTATACCATTCGGTAATGGACACACGCCTCGGCCTCTTCTGCACGAGCGTTGTCGTTAAGTTATTCATCAATTTCCTAGCTCATTACTAGGTTCCAAATTCTTAAACTATGCCATTTGTTTTGGGGTAAAGTTTCCTCACTCTTTCTATTTCATATTTTAAGCATGCATATTCTCTTGATAATTTTTAACAATGATATTAGGTAAAGCATATTACAATTGCACATTTGAATTACATATAATAATTTCATCACAAGTTATACAAAAACATATTACAATTGGATAATAGAATCACATATAATGATTCACCCACAAGTCACATAACTCTTAGTTCCCCTCCGATCATTTAATCGGGTATCAAATCAATATTTCTCACTCTTATCCCGTAGGATATTTTCACAGCTTTCCAACGGCTATTACTATGCCTCGATCGGACTTATGATCCAAAAGATATGGATTTTCAACATATCACATAACATTGTTATCATTCAAATGCCACTAATTAATTAATCCCACCTCATACTCAATATTGGGTAGAGGGTCGTCGTGGCTTTCTAACGGTACCAAGAACGTCTCGATCCGAGTTACGGATCAAAAGTTATGGATTTTTAAAGAAAAGGAAATTATTGAAAAACTGCCAGATTCGCCTGGCGAGCAAGGATTTCGCCTAGCGAATCCCCCTTCGCCAGTACTTCGCCCGGCGAACCAGTGACGAATCCTCATTTTAGAAAAACCCACAAGTTCCAGTAGCCAAAACATGTCCTGTCTCCTCATTTTCGCCTGCCGATTGCGGATTTCTCCTGGCTAATTCCTCTTCGCCAGTACCTCGCCCGGCGAGACAGTGGTGAAACCTAATTCACCTGGCGAGTCCTGATTCGCCTGGCGAATTGCATCAGAACCAGAATTTCTTTCCTGCGTTTTCCATGGTTCCAAGGGTCCAAATTCCCACCCTTACCATACCAAAACAGTTTCAAACCTCAAAACAAGTATCAACAATTGATCATATACATGGTTCGACTATACTACGCAATTTATATCAAATTCCATCCGTTAGATTTCATTGATTTATCCATTTAATCATTTTCTCTCAATCTAACCTAAGTTCAAAATTATGAATTTCTAGAACTTAGTTTCTAACTAGAACCCACCTGGTAATCGAAGAAGAGTTTGAAGAAGATGATGAAACGATGAAGAGATGATGAAGATCCAAGCTCTTCCTTCTTTTCCATTTTCCTCTTTCTCCCACTTTCTTCTTTTCTTCTTCTTTACTAACTTTTCTTTTTCTTTCTCCTATATATATATATATATATATATATATATATATATATATATATATATATATATATATATATATATATATATATAACTTATAATATAATATAATCCAACAGGGCAAAATACCTCCAATTGATATTTTGTTGTCTCAACCCAATTGATCAATTATTAGAGTTACCATAAATTACTTTCTCGGATTAATAAATATTAATCCGTCTCTTTAATAATAAAATAATTGATCTCTTCAGAGTTTATTAGTTGCTCTATTGATCCCAATTGATAATACTTAAAATAGTTAGAGGATTTTATTAATCCAATTTACTAAAGGTAGAGCACATAGATACTCATCTGATCTCATCTGATATCCAATTGAGCATTTAGATAATATGGGGTATTACACTCCAAGTGCGCAAACTCAGAGTTCCGGTAGGCAGGGGTCTGTTTCCCGAAGCAGCTATTGGCCAAGCCAAACACAAATAAGATGAAGTACTTCCAGTTCCACAAGAGCCACGGGCATATGACAGATGACTGCATCCATCTCAAGGATGCAATTGATATCTTAATCAGGGACGGGCACCTGAAACAATTCTTCAAGAAGAAGGATGTTCCTCAGCAAGACGCCCAGGAGTCAAAGAAGGTCGAAGAGGAGGTGTCTTCCTCAGACGAGATCAGTCTTCAAGTCGCCATGAGCATCTCATGGCTGGAAGACTTCTATGTCCCCGATGGGCTCAACGTCCCTCCTTACTTCGTCGTACACAGCCCATGGGAAACCTTCCTTTCCTCCATGGTCATCTCGGGAGGGAGATTCAACAAGGTGACTGTGGGATCCATAAAAAGGAAGTTTGAGCATCTCATCAACACAAGCTCGAACCGAGTTCCACCCTTGATAAATTCTAGGGAGAGTCAGTTCCCATCATCTTCTACCGCGAGGAACTCCTTGGCGGAGCTCCCAACTCCAGCATTCCTCTGCTCGTAAGGGCGCAAATGGCCAACTTTGACGTTCGGCGAATCCTGGTCGACCAGGAAAGCTCGGTCGATATCATGTATTCCCAGCTATTCTTCACCCTTCAACTAAACGAGACACACCTGGAGCCCTAGATAGGCTCTGATCTACAAGGCTTCAATGAGTCAGTCACGAAGCCATGGGGTACGTGGAGATGATTGTCACCTTCGGGGTAGCAGAAACGGCCAGATCCATCAATCACTTTTCAAGCAAACATTTTCAGACCAAAAGCGGTAGATATTTCAAAGGGTTCCTATAGAGTACTATAGACGTTTTGGGTACTAACACCTTCCCTTAACGTAACCAACCCCCCTTATCCAGTCTCTGTGCACTTGTTCTTGTTGTAGAGCTTGTGTAGGTTTTGTTCGCTCTTTTTCCTTTCCTTTTTGGATAAAATAAAAGTGTGGTGGCGACTCTTGCTTTTCGAGTTAAGTTAATCAGTAGCTTACACTCACGATTTTGCCGCTACAGAAAAAGTGGCGACTCTGCTGGGGAATTTCACTCCCTTGAGGGGTTTAGCCTACTTTGATTTACTTACTGCTTTTCGTCTGATTTGCTTGTTACTTGATTGTTCTGTTTGGGAGTTACTCTGTGTGTTCGAGATAGGTCCTATACCCGGACCAGAGTGTACTTTGAGTCAGGAGAATGGTATAGTCAAGGGAGCTTTGAGGGAGTCGAATCCCGAAAAAGCAGAACTTGAGAATCTATCCACTTGGTGGTTGCCTCTTTGGAATTACTGATGTCGATCGAGCGATCGTTGAAGGCATTACTTTTTCCATAGAAACCTATAACACTAAGGACCGTTGTAACCCTTAACCTATCTTAGCCTTTTTAGGATCGTGGCGTGGAATCTATGAGGATGCAAATCCAACTTAGCTGTTACGTGATGCCACACTCAGGTTAGATTCTCTTGAGGATAACTACTAACCTCCAAGTAATCGGTGCGCTGGTGTGTCTGATAGTGGATTGTGGACCCTGGGACTCTGTTAGAACCGCTGTTTTCTACAGGTACAATGAAGATAAACCTTAGCATACACCTTTTGTGGGGTTGGTTCTTAACCTCGACTCCATGCTCGTGACTCGAACCTTTAAACCCGTGTGCTTTGAGTGATCTTGTTTGAGGTTATTGCATCCATGCACTCTTGCATCCATGAGTATACATCTACATTCTTCCAAGTTGTCTCAGAAACTCATTTCAACTGTCTTTTTCTCCAGTTATCTGTTCACCGTCAAGCTATTTCCTCAACACAACTACAGAACTAGAGCTACTGTCAGATTGAGAATGGAAAACCAAGAACAACACAATGCCGAAGTCAGAATGGAAATTGATGAGTTGAAGGCCGGCATGACCAAACTCAAAGAAATTATGCAAGTTCTGATTGCTAGAGGTGAACCACATCAGAGGATTGTTGTAAGTTCCTGGATTGGCTGGAATTTTGGTAAAACAACAAGGTGTTCAATGCTGATGTCATGGTGTTGATGTTGCAGCATTGAGACTTAGTACTGGGCTGTACTAAGTTGTGAAGGTTAACTTTGTTTGATGTCATGGGCTTGATGTCATAACATTGCACTTAACACTGGGCTGTGTTAAGGTTGCTAGTTGCTGAAGTGGATGTCTGATGTCACATAGGTGATGTTGTAACATCAGACCTGCAGAACTGAAGCTAATGACAGCATGGGCTTGTTGTTATTAGGGTCGCGTATTAGCTGGAATTGTGGAGAGTGTTGACTCGTTGGATGAGAATATCTTGGGCTAGATATTTTCTGTTACATGGGAGATTTGATTGCAGGTTTGTTGGAGAATTAAAAGGTGGAAGATTTAAAAAGATTTTGGGGATAAAATCTGTTTTAAAAGATTCAGTTTTTAATTAACAAATCGGATCAAATATTGTGACAAATCCAATCCAAATTCAAGGAGCTATATAAAGCGCACAAGACCAAGGAAGAAGGTACAGAAAACAGATTGAAGATCAAGAGCTGGAGGCTTAGAGTCTAGGGTTTGTTTATAGTACTTGTAATCACACTATTCTAGGTTTGAATAGGTGTTGAATTTTCTGTCCTCTCTAGAAGCTGTGAAGCAATAGAGAGTTGTTGATTGATCGAAGCTAGGAAGCAAGATCAAGGGATCTCAAAGAGGTTGTTCTTTGAGTGTTTTAGGGGATTGAGTAGTGTTCTCATATCTAAGTGGTTTCTTAGGTAGAAAGTCACTAGTAGAGTATAAGTTTAGGAGATTGTCAACTGGTGTGTTGAGTCTGTAAATTATATCTACAAGTAGTGAATTTCATCCCTGGCTTGGTAGCCCCCAGACGTAGGTAGTTAGACCGAACTGGGTGAATAATTCCTTGTGTTTTCTTGTTGCTTATTCTGTCCATTATTGCAGAGTGTGTTGTTGTGACATCGCACCTTAACATCACACGTCTGGTACCAGAATTTCAATTGGTATCAGAGCAGGCATCCTGTCTGTCTCTAGGTGAGATCTAGGGAAGTACTTTCTGGTGAAAGATGGACAAAGAGGTTGGAGGATTTGTCAACAAACCCCCTATCTTGGATGGCTCAAACTATGAGTATTGGAAGCCTAGAATAACTACTTTTTTAAAGTCATTAGACAGCAGAGCTTGGAAGGCTGTCATTAAAGAGTGGAAAGCTCCAGAGGTATGTGAGAAAGATGAGGCTGGCAAGGATAAAGTAGGCACCTCAAAGCCTAAGCCTGAAGAAGAATGGACCAAGGAAGAAGATGAGCTTGCCCTTGGGAATTCAAAAGCCCTAAATGCTATCTTCAATGGGGTTGACAAGAACATATTCAGGCTGATCAACTCATGTGAAACTGCTAAGGCTGCTTGGGATATTTTGAAGGCTACTCATGAAGGTGCATCTAGAGTGAAGATGTCAAGACTTCAGCTTTTAACATCTAAGTTTGAAAGCTTGAAGATGAAGGAAGAGGAAACTATTCATGACTTCCACATGAGTGTTCTTGAGCTGTCAAATGCATCCAGTGCTCTTGGTGAGAAGATGACAGAAGAGAAGCTGGTAAGAAAGATTCTTAGGTCCCTCCCTAAGAAGTATAAGATGAAGGTAACAGCCATTGAAGAATCTCAAGACATCAGCAAGATGAGAGTTGATGAGCTTATTGGATCTCTTCAAACATTTGAACTTGGGCTGAATGAGGAAGAACCAGAAAAGAAGCCCAAGAGTATAGCCTTAGTCTCCACTCCTGCAGCAGCTAAAGATGATGAGTCCCAGGAGGATCTGCCTCAGGCTATAGTTATGTTGGGAAGGCAATTCAACAAAGTGTTCAAGAAGATGAACTATAACTATAGGCCTAATGTCAAGAACATCTCCTCTGACATCAGCAAGTCAAAAGAGAAAGATGAAGAGAAGACTGTCCAAGATAAAGGTGTTCAGTGCTTTGAATGTGAAGGGTATGGACATGTCAAGAAAGAGTGTCCCAGATTCTTGAAGAAGCAGAATAAGGGCTTGACAATTTCCTGGTCTGACTCTAACAGTGAAAGTGAAAGTGAGTCAGCAAAGCATGTTACAGCTTTGACAGGAATTATTGAATCTGATGATGATAGTGATGGAGAAGTCACTTATGATGAGCTAGCTTCAACCTACAGAGAGCTGTGTTTTAAAAGTGCTGAGATTTGTCAAGAGAACAAGTGTCACAAGGAACAGATTGCTCAGCTTGAGAATGAAAAAGTTGATCTGGAAAATGAAGTGGTGCTAGTAAGAGCTCATCTTGATCAAATGACCAAGTCTGTTAGGATGCTGAACAGTGGTACAGACACTCTTGACAAGATTCTTCAGACGGAAAGGATAGCTGGAGACAGGACTGGATTAGGATTTGTGGTTGAGGGAAAAGTATCTACTGAAGCAAGCACTTCAGGAACCAAAGTGGAGATGTCTCAACCATTGTCTCAACATCAGCCAAAGGTGCAGGATCCTACTCCTAAGAAAGCTGATGTTTCACAACCAAAGAGGATTGAGAAGAAGACTGGTCCTTATCAGAAGAGAAAGCAACCACAAAGAGCTAGTCAGTATATGCCCCCACAATACCATAAGAGCATGCAAGTTGCAAGGCACAAACAGAACATGTTAGAGCAGATGTCTCAACATCAGGAAAACTGGTATGGATCTGGTTTCAATAATGCTGTATCTTACAATTATAGGAGGAGGAAGCCTCATCACCATGGGAGACAGCCTAGAAGACAGCATCGTCAGTTCAGGAGACAGTCTACCTATGGTAAAAGACATCAGCTCGATAGAAGATAAGCTAACTCTGGAAGGAGAAGACAACATTATGAGTGGCAGCCACAGCTTTATCATCAAGATGGGAGAAGGTTTAACCACTTCAGAGATGATAGAATCAGATGTTTCTATTGTGGAAGGTATGGACACATGCAGTACTCTTGTTACAAGCTGCATGGATACCCTCAGCCTCAAAACAGAGGGAGAAAGCACAAGCCCAAAGTTGTTAAACAATGGGTACCTAAGGAGAAGGGGAAGTGCTTATTGGCTCAGTTGTCTGACAAAGAAGCAGAAGAAGGAACTTGGTACTTTGACAGCGGATGTTCAAAGCACATGACTGGATCCAAGGAGTATTTGGTGGAGATCATGTCTGGGCATGCTAACAAGGTTGTCTTTGGTAATGGAGAAGAAGGAGTTGTAGAGGGAGTTGGAAGAGTGAAAAATCTTGATGGACTCACTCTTGATAGTGTGATGATTGTCCAAGGGCTGGATGCTAATCTGATCAGCATAAGTCAGCTATGTGATGAAGGGTACAAAGTCTGCTACTCAAAGGATGAGTGTCTGGTGACAAGTGAGAAGGATGAAGTGGTCATGAAAGGAGTCAGAACCAGAAACAACTGTTATTCTTGGATACCCATAAGGGTTAGCCCCACTGTGGATGACAAGACTGATGCTTTAACATTAGGTTGTGACATCAAGTATGAAGGGATACTGAAAGGTCAAACTGAGCTAATGAGCTCTAGGGTGAATCATCTTAAATTTTTAAAAGGAAAGGTTTCGTGGAGGGAAAACTTTAGTAATTGGAACCAAAATCAGGAGCCTTACCATATTAATATCACATCAAGACCTACCAAAACCATCTCATCACAACGCCTCATCTTCCTAAATCTCAACAACATAGAGAGTTTTGTTCTAAACCTGGTCTGTTTCAAAGGAATGATGTCTTCCAAGTACTCTGAACCGGCACGAGCTAGGGTTCCCTCCGAAAACGACCTAGGCAATGATGAACACGGTTCTGGTGCTCCTTCCGAGTCAGATAACCCTAAACCCTCCCCTACGAATAAAACTGAAGGCAGGACATCATCATCCCATGCTGTTGAAGAGAAGTTTAATGTAGACTTGGAGTTGGAACAGCTTACCACCAAAATCCTGGAGAAGGGGATACGCGTAAAAGGGATTTCTGTCCCTCTAAGGCAAATGGCTGCTGAGAAGGTCGCCACTCAAGAGGACAAAGATCTTCAAAAGGATGAGGGTAAAGATCCTGATGTCAATGGTAATGTCAGAACATCATCCCCTAGGGAAGCTAGTCACAAGGGTAAAGAGAAGGATCAGGTCGAGGTCATTAAGATTGAGGACTCATCTGGTGATGAGAAAATTGGAAGAAGGAAGGACAAGAAAAGGGCCTCAAGTAAAGATTCTCCAAAATCGTGGAGCAAAGTTGCCAAGGACGGTAAAAAGAGGAGAATCAGTAAAGAGTCTGAGTCTGAGAGCGATGCTCAAGACATCGACCCAACTGATAATCAAGTGCAGAATCACTATGGAGCCATGTGGAATTATGTGCCTCAAAGAAATATTGCACTGGAAAGAGAGGTAGCTGCAGAAGACACTGGAATTATTGACCTCATTGAGTGTGCTGGTCTGCGAAGGACTGTGACGGGGTTGACCAATTGTTATGATGGGCTGGTCAGAGAATTCATAGGTAATATCTCAGAATCTATAAACAACAGCAAGAGTCGAGCCTTCAGAAGAGTTACCATCAGAGGCAAATGTGTATGGTTCTCTCCTAAAGTGATCAATGGCTACTTAGGAAGAAGTGAGGAAGAATGTGAAGAATTGGAAGTCTCCAACAATGTGATATGTAAAGAAATCACTGGTGGTCAGGTAAAAGTTTGGCCAGAAGATGGAAAGCTGCAAACCAGGTTGTTGAGTGTCAAATATGCCATTCTGCACAGAATTGGTGCTGTCAACTGGGTTCCTACTGGGCACAAGGCCACAATTTCGGTTGAATTGGGGAAGATAATCTATGTTGTAGGGACAAAGCAAAGAATTGACTATGGCTCCTACATCTTTGATTACACTGTTAAGCATGCTGCTACTATGAAGATACCAATTGCTTTTCCCTCTCTCATTTGTGGGATTATCTTATCTCAACAGCCTGGAATTCTACAGCCTTGGGATATAGCTTGCACAAGAAAGCTTGCCTTGTCAGTCCATTCCAAGTTGTTTGAAGTGAAACATGTTTCTGACAATGTCAAGACATCTGCTTCAACATCACAACAGCAGCCAGCCAAGAAAGGGTTAATTTCAGAACTGGAAGAGGCTTACAAGGAGTTGGATGAAGTCATCAAAGTTAGTACTGAAAGGAAACAAAAATTTGAAAGACTTGTCATGACTCTGAAAATGGCAGCAAAGGAAGATGATGAAGGACCTGGTGATATAGGAGAAAGTGAGGAGCTCAGCTCTGATGAAGACTAGCTTACTACCTTGCTGTTTTTGGTAGTTAGTAGTTTAGTTTTCTTGTTTTGTTGTTTTGCACTAAATGTGCTTGCTTTGTAATTTGAATATTGTGCTGGTTTATGCACCTACTTTTTGTTCTATGATTTGTTTTGCCTATTTGCTGACTGTGAGGCTAACAATGAGGGCTAGTTTAGGACTAACTTTATTGAGATAGTTGTCTAATTATGGCTAAAAAGGGGGAGAGTTAAAAATTGCCATGAGGAGAAGAGTAGTTGCTGCTAAAAGAATAAAAATAAAAGGTGTTTAGTTGAAAAGTAATGATGCAGCTGTGGAGGGGGAGTATAGACAACATAGTTGTGGAGCTGCTAGTGAAGTATTCATAGCATTGAAGAGTGCAGAGTGCAGCAAAGCAGACATCAAGGGGGAGATGTGCTGCACATTGTGAGCTACTGAACAGCTGTGATGCTGGTTCAAGTTTTTGAGGGGGAGCACCAATTGGCTGTTGTCAATAATGAAGATGGTGCTGCAGCAGATCAAGTGATGAAGACTATATGAAGATTGTCAAACTGCTGCAAGTTAAAGTTTCAAAATATTGAAGATATTCCGCTGCTGAAGTCTCTGAAGATGTAGAGATTATTTTAGCCAAAGGGGGAGATTGTAAGTTCCTGGATTGGCTGGAATTTTGGTAAAACAACAAGGTGTTCAATGCTGATGTCATGGTGTTGATGTTGTAGCATTGAGTCTTAGTACTGGGCTGTACTAAGTTGTGAAGGTTAACTTTGTTTGATGTCATGGGCTTGATGTCATAACATTGCACTTAACACTGGGCTGTGTTAAGGTTGCTAGTTGCTGAAGTGGATGTCTGATGTCACATAGGTGATGTTGTAACATCAGACCTGCAGAACTGAAGCTAATGACAGCATGGGCTTATTGTTATTAGGGTCGCGTATTAGCTGGAATTGTGGAGAGTGTTGACTCGTTGGATGAGAATATCTTGGGCTAGATATTTTCTGTTACATGGGAGATTTGATTGCAGGTTTGTTGGAGAATTAAAAGGTGGAAGATTTAAAAAGATTTTGGGGATAAAATCTGTTTTAAAAGATTCAGTTTTTAATTAACAAATCGGATCAAATATTGTGACAAATCCAATCCAAATTCAAGGAGCTATATAAAGCGCACAAGACCAAGGAAGAAGGTACAGAAAACAGATTGAAGATCAAGAGCTGGAGGCTTAGAGTCTAGGGTTTGTTTAGAGTACTTGTAATCACACTATTCTAGGTTTGAATAGGTGTTGAATTTTCTGTCCTCTCTAGAAGCTGTGAAGCAATAGAGAGTTGTTGATTGATCGAAGCTAGGAAGCAAGATCAAGGGATCTCAAAGAGTTTGTTCTTTGAGTGTTTTAGTGGATTGAGTAGTGTTCTCATATCTAAGTGGTTTCTTAGGTAGAAAGTCACTAGTAGAGTATAAGTTTAGGAGATTGTCAACTGGTGTGTTGAGTCTGTAAATTATATCTACAAGTAGTGAATTTCATCCCTGGCTTGGTAGCCCCCAGACGTAGGTAGTTAGACCGAACTGGGTGAACAATTCCTTGTGTTTTCCTGTTGCTTATTCTGTCCATTATTGTAGAGTGTGTTGTTGTGACATCGCACCTTAACATCACACGTCTGGTACCAGAATTTCAATTGTGATCTCTGAAATCTTACCTGCTGTTGTTGACCCTCTACTGACTCAGCAACCAGCTTCTACTTGAGAATTTGGGTTACCTCTGAATTACTCGCCACCCTTTGCAACTACTTTTGTGTTTGTCCCGTCTGTACTGCCAGTATCTTCAGCTCCATTGTTCACTGAACCTCAGCCTGTTGTGCATTCTATTGCTCAAGCTATTCCTGAGAATCCTCTTTTCGTGTACCATGCTGCTGGTCCACAATCTGAAAGTCAGGGAGAACCTGGATACATTGAAGAAGTCAGAGAGTAATGGAAAACTCTAGACAAAAGGATAAGAGCCATGGAAGGAAACGATACCTTTAGTGTTGCCGCAATGGACATGTGCTTGGTTTCAGATGTGGTTATACCTGCAAAATTCAAAACTCTTGATTTTGAGAAATATAAGGGGCACACCTGTCCCAGAAGTCACTTGGTGATGTACTGCCGCCAGATGGTTGCTCATGCCAAAAATGACAAACTGCTCATTCACTATTTCCAAGACAACTTTAGTGGGGCTTCAATGAAATGGTATATGGGACTTGAGAAGAACCGTATCCAAAGCTAGAAAACATGGCTGATGCTTTCTTAAAGCATAAGTACAACCTAGACATGGCACCTGATCACCGTCAACTGTAAAATATGTCTCAGAAAGAAAAAGAATCCTTTAAGGAGTACGCTTAGCTCTGGAGAGAGCTAGCTGCTCAAGTGGAGCCACCATTGGCAGAAAAGGAATTGACTGGTTTGTTCATGGACACTCTTTTGGGAAAAGATGATAGGCAGTGTATCATCTGGTTTTGCTGACCTAGTCACTATTGGAGAAAGACTAAAAGAGGTTTTCAAGAAAGGAAAGATTACCAATGCTGAAGCCTTTAGTGGTGCTAAAAAGTATGCTGGGAATTTTCAAAAGAAAAAGGATGGTGACACCCATGCTGTTTCAGTTGAAGGGAAACCTCATCACAGGCAACAACAATATGTAGTTGCAGTTGCTCCTATTGTCAATGCTCAATCAGTTCAAGCTCCTCGTCAGGCTGTTAGACAAAATCAGAATCGCAATAGGGTTAACTTTGATCCTATTCCGATGTCCTACACTGAGTTGTATCCTTATCTTGTAAAGAAAGGTTTGATTACAACGAGGGATCTACCTCCTCCTCCAAATCCTCTCCCAGCCGGCTATAGGGTTGATCTTCACTGTGAGTTCCATCAAGGTGAGGCAGGCCATAACTTGGAAGGTTGCTATGCATTGAAAGCTAGAGTACAAGAATTGGTGAACTTAAAGATTCTGACTTTTCTTGATGACAATCCCAATGTTGTCAACAATCCTTTTCCAGAGCATGCCAAGTGAAGTTTGATTCAGTTCAGACAGATTATCTCCTAAAGCCAGTGTTTCAGACAGGACAGCTCATCCTTGTTGCTGATTAGTCACTAGGCCTTGTTTCTTTATGTTTGCACTTTTCTTTGATTGTATTGATTGTTTGCTTTCGAACTTTATTTGTACTTTCATGGTAATTTCAATGAAATGAGCATTGCAATGTTTGATTCAATTCATTTATATCCACTGTGTGCATCTTTATGCTTTCTTTTTAACAAAACAAAAATATATCTCCTGTTCACTTTTTTTATCAAACTTTTGTTTATGCAAAGATTGGAGGGAGGATGATAAAAACGAAATACCTGAAATTGTTGGACTGTATGCTTTCAATTTAAAACTTGGTTGATGATGTACATGCATTGTTTCAGCTCCCAAACACTGGAGAAAAAAGGAAGTTAATCCTAGAAGTTGGAGTTTCTTTCTGTACGAAAAAACCCGCAATCTTAACCTGAGGATGGGTAGTTCTCAGTTAATTTGACTGTGTATTTAAACACAAGAGAATCATTGCAATCACAAACTTTCCTTCGCACACATCAAAGAAGTGTCGAAGATGACTTTCAAATCAAAAGCCAATGATGGTTCACTGTAATCATTTAGCCAGCAGTCACTATCTTTAAAAAAAAGAGAATGAAGAAAAAAAAAATCAAAGGAAAATCCCGCTAAGTCAAAACCTATGAAGGAGACTTAGGCAAAAATTGGGGCATCCCGCTGACTGTAAACTCAAATGACATAGTTCAGGCAAAAGTTAGGGATAACAAAAGATCAATCATGAGGTTGCTAAAATCCTCGAAGACAAAACAAGTTGACTGAAGTCCTCATCAAAAATAACAACAAAATGTTGTAAGTGACTGCCGTCTCAAAAATCCCTTGGCTCTTGAGTCATCATCATAACTGTGTTGCAATTCCAAAATCTCCTGGAACCTGAATGCATAGTTTGAATTAACTGAGCATAGGAATGGAGATCATCATGAAGAATGGGTTGGGTACAAATAAACTTTGAGCCTATATCCTTTGTTTCAAAAAAACCGTGAACTAAACCACGTTACAACCTTCAAAAGACCTAATTGAAGCCGGGTTTCTTTTGAAAGCATACTACAATAAGGTTGCGTAAATTGACTCCCATGTTTGTTGCCAATCATTTGCTTTGGTGTCACACTTTTGCTTTCTCTTTCACTTTGCATGTCTGAACCGCCGTGTTTTGACAAGTGATTCATTTTTCTTTACATCAATTATATCATTCCAAAAATGATTTTTGATTTCAAAAATCGCATGAGCGTTGCATTAAAATTACCATGTTTGTTTGAATAATCCTATTTGCAGGTAAACTTTCCTCGTCAGGAAATTTCAAACAGTTGAGAAACTTGGTCAGTGATCCTATCAGGGGCACATTACTTCCAAATCCTGTTGTGAATTAATTCAAGATTTGATTGCTCAGTGCAAGTTATTCTCATAATTGGTTAACCTGAAGATCTCTTTCAAGACCCATGTTGAGTATAGCCTTCTCAACTTTCATTTTAAGAACTGAAGCCATGATCAGTTCATCCCCAACAATAGTCAAGCTGAAGCCATGATCAGTTTATCCTCAGCATTCATTTCAAGAATTGAAACCATGATCAGTTCATTTTTCCCCTGCAGTAGTCAAACTGAAGCCATGATCAGTTTATTTTCATCAGTCAATCAATCTGGGGCAGCCTTCTTCAAGAATCCTCAAGATTTCTTTCCTCAAAAGACCATCAGCCCGATACAATTCACAAGTGTGACAGAGATGTATTCAACATTTTCTCTCCAAGCAGAGTGGGCAGTGTTCCCTGTGTTGAGGAATCAGAGTTCCTTTCTTCCCTCACAAAAGAGTCTATCTCAGTTGTCCCAATCATCTGCATTGCATACATAAATCATTCATCTATCATACATAAATATTTTCATAGCTCAAAGTGTGTTTCGCGCTCATATGCATTTCCTGAGGTCCTGTTGCTTTCAACATCTTACCTTGTGATCAAAGTCCAACTTACTTGGCGCCTACCCAAACATTACCTATCTTCTCACCCAGTGTTATTCCTGGATGTCTTGTTTATTTTCTTTCTTTCCAATGTTATTCCTGGATGTTTTCGTTTCCCTGTGCATCTTGTCCTGTTGTTAAGTCTGTGTCTTCTTTCATTCCAGTGCTATTCCTGGATCTTTGTATTCTTTCACTCTAGTGCCATTCCTGGATGTCTGTCTCTTTTGATCTCCAGTGCCATTCCTGGATATCTTGTTCCTCTTGTTTATCCCAGTGCTATTCCTGGAAGTTTTGCCTCTGTTCTGTAATCCCCATCATATCTTTCTTGGATATCTTTCAGTGCCATTCCTGAAAGTTTTATCTGTTCATTCAGTGCCATTCCTGAATGAGTTTTCTCTTTTGCATTCAGCACCATTCCTGGATGTCTTTCTCACTATCATTCAATGCCATTTTTGAATGTAGTGATTTACCTTTACCTTTCAGTGTTATTCCTGAAAGTCCCTGCTCACTTTATTCAACACCAATCTTGGATATTGTGAACTCTTTTTATCCAATGCCATTCTTGGATACTTCTGATATATTTTCCAGAACTTTTCTCACTTTATCCAATGCCATTCTTGGATGTTGAGATTTTTTTGTCCAATGCCATTCTTGGACACCTTTTCCCCAGCCAAGTCCAATGATATTCTTGGATATCTCTGATGTTTAACCTTGCCATCCAATGCCATTCTTGGATGTCCCCAGTGAAGTTTTCAAATGGAATTTTGTTTATATCCAATGCTATTCTTGGATGATTCTGATGTTTGTTGTTGCCTCATCCAATGCTATTCTTGGATACCTTATCCTCAATAGAGTGTTCTTCACCTCCATCCAATGCTATTCTTGGATGAAGCTGTTGTTTTTACCAGAAACTTTCTTGTTGCTGTCCAATGCCATTCTTGGACATCTTTTGGCATACCCTTTGTCTCGTTTGTAGTTTCCATCCAATGTTATTCTTGGATGTTACTACTCATCTTCCAGGGTCTTGTCCCTCTCTTTCCAACTATTGATGGATACTTCTTGTCACCTTGACAGATCTCCAGAAATAGCTTGTGTTCCCCAGCGTGTCTTTTCGCGTTATCTCACTCAATTTACCATATCCCTTGTTTCAAGTTTCCCCGCAGTCTGTTTTATCCTTTGCATTTATATCAACTCGTGGAATCTTATGGCTAAAAATTTGGTTTTCTATATTTAAGTATCTTCAATCTTGTCGAGACGAAGTTTTCAACCTTAATATCTTCTGATAGAAGAAACTTAAATAGGGGCAGCTGTTGAACCCTAATTTGTACCCCTAAGATTTCGCACTTTTGATTTTGCATCTCATACCACAAACAAGATCACAATCTTTGTTTCTCCCAAGCATCTGTGTGTTTCTTATTCACTTTATTGCTTTATTTGTTTATATTTTACTAACCTTAACCAAAACCTAAAAATATTTGTTTTTCTCTTTATTGACATTTTCAGGGGAAGAACAGGTTAAAAATGCCAAAATAACAGTCCCACAGCTCGAATGAATTTTATCTGAGAATAGTCAAAGTTGATCCGCAATCATGTCAAAATTATCTGATCAAGAGTTTCCAAGATTTAATGGATCATTATTCAAGAGACTCCAAGGTTCATGTGTTTATTTCCATGCCTTCTTTGACGAGCAAAAGAATCGAGCCGAACCACAGTAGTGCACTCAAAAAGGGCATTTTTTCAAAATTTGCACTGAGTAACCGGTTACCCTATATAGAGTAACTGGTTACCCTCGTGGAAATTTGAAAAAAAAAATTCAACAAATTCAAATTCAGCAATTTTGCATCAATCTCAGCCCTTGATCACATTTGGAATATTCTAGACCATCTCATTTTAATTCCCTACATCATCATAATTAATGCCTACCATACATCTTCACTAATCACCACTCTTTTATGAATTTCCCTCCAAATTCAAATTCCAAGCCTAATTTTCATTTCCAAACCAAATTCCAAACCACCAAATTTCCCAAGCCTAAACTCTATAAATAGAACCCTCATTTCATTCATTTCACAAGCTTTTGAGAGCCAAATTCACCTTGCTAAAATTTCACTTGAAGTTTTTGATAGCCAAAAAACCTCTTGCAATTTCTCTCCCCAACTCCAAATTTCACTAAAGCTCACTTTTCTTCTTTTGAAAGTTAACAAGAATTCACATTGAATCTTGTTCAACTTTGAGCTAAACCTTCATCCAAACTTATTTTTTTCATTAATTCTCATAGATCAAGACTTTGGTGTTAGGATCTTGAAGCAATTTGAAGGAATTTTCATATTTGAAGTGGTAATTCATTTTTCACCATTGTTCTTGTAGATCTTTGGAGATCTTTTGGAGATCTTTGTTACTTGATCTTTTGGATCTTGTAATTGTGTTTAATTGTTGGTTCTTGCTGTTATTTTACTTAAAATTTCTTGCAATTTCAGTTCCATGATCACAAGGTGTTTGTAAAAAGTTTTGAAAGTTGATCATGCTGAATTTTGCACTATTTTTTGCTGCTGCGTGCAGAGTAACCGGTTACTTCAAGTCAGAATGCAATTCTTGGCTTGTTTTTGGGACTGTTTTGGTTCCTTTTCCATTTTCTTCCCTTCCCTTTTGTTCTTAGTCTTAGATCACATAATTGTGTGGTTTAATTTGGCTTTCTCTTCATCTATTTCTCTTTTCTTTTGATCGATGAAAATCTTATGGATCATATAATTCCTTTGTTGAATTTTGATCAAGACTAAATCGCTACCTTCTTTTGTTTTCGTGCGGTATTGCTTTCGGATGACGATCTACATATCGTTCATCTAGCATGCATTAGCACAAAGATCCATTGACCGGCCTCATTGTAGGGTAACTACTCCGTAAATTACTCGGCGATTGCTTAACATAGCGCAACATTATGTCCCGTATCGGAAAACAACTCAATGTTGGCTGATCTTTTGTATTAGGTTCAAAATCTATGAAGCTTGTTGTTGTAGAGGCTTTGATTCTATCAATCTTCTAACAAGTCTTCATTAACCTTGACCTAAGTACACTATTCAATTATTATTGATCACTTACTCTAACAACTAACAACTAATCACTAACTTCTAACTTTTACTTTTACAATTCCTTCTCGCTCCTTATCTCTCTTTTACTTTTATGCTCCATTATTATCATTTCATATCATGTTTATGCTTCCGCAATTTTTTCCTTTGTTCGTTGGACATATGTTTATGCTTCCGCAATTTTTCCTTTGTCCGTTAGACCCATGTTTACGCTTATGCCTTTTTCTCTTTGTCCACTTGGACCAAAACATTAATAAAGGCCAAAACCTCTAAAAAACTTGTGCTTCTAATCTTGGACTATGGTTACTATCCTTTGCAATGGACATGGAGTTTTGCACCTAGACCTTGGACTTCAATGTTATTCTTGGATCCTTGGACTTAGAACTAGGGCTTTTTCCCTTTGCTTTGGAATTATGGTTCGAAGACCTTGGACATCCAATGCTATTCTTGGAACCTTGGACTTAGAACTAGGACCTTTTCCCTTTGCGTTGGAATCATGGTTCGAAGACTTTGAAGATTTGTACTTTTGCTTTGGTTTATGGTGAAGCTTGCATTTGTGGTTAGATCATTCTATTCCTTAGCTTTTACTTTATGCTTTAGGATAGCCACTTCTTCTCCACCCCATTCTTCAATTTTCAAAATTTTCTCCCTTTTTCAAAACTTTCTTAATTTTAAACTACACCTCTTTCATAATCAAACCTTGACTTTGTCAAGTGATTTTACTCTTTTCTTTTCATTTCTTAACAAAATGCTAAACTACATAAGCATATTGACACCTTTTTTAAAAAAGACTTTAAAAAACACCAAACTCATCAAACTCTCTTTTTGTGCCCTTGTGCACTTTTTCCTTTAACTTTTTCATAAGTTTAGACATGATTCATCTCTTTAAGCAGAATTATTCTCTTGGAAATGACGACTTATCTTTACATTTTAAAATCAACCAAAACAAACAAATTTCATTCTTTGTACCACGAACTACAAGGTTTTGATCCTACATTGCACTCCGTGGGTACGTAGGCATGAGGCGACAAGTCTCTCCAAACACAAAAATCATAAAAAATAATTTCTCTTCTCATCTCCTCAATAACTTTTCAAGCAAACATTTTCAGACCAAAAGCGGTAGATATTTCAAAGGGTTCCTATAGAGTACTATAGACGTTTTGGGTGCTAACACCTTCCCTTAACGTAACCAACCCCCCTTATCCAGTCTCTGTACACTTGTTCTTGTTGTAGAGCTTGTGTAGGTTTTGTTCGCTCTTTTTCCTTTCCTTTTTGGATAAAATAAAAGTGCGGTGGCGGCTCTTGCTTTTCGAGTTAAGTTAATCAATAGCTTACACTCACGATTTTACCGCTACAGCAGACACACCCACTCCTCATCTTTGAAACCCATCATCGCATACGAAGTCTCTGCCCCACTTCAGGTTCTGATCAGCCGGTAAAATCATTACGTATTGTTATAAATGAATAACAACATTGGCTTTTTTTTTATATAAAATTTAAGTATTTCATTGATTAACTAAATGTTACTCATTTGAACTATTTTTTTGTTTGGATTAATTTTTATTATTTTATTTATTTTTTAAAATATTTATTTATTTTTGAAATCACTTGATATAATTTATTTTCTTAATTATATTTTATTTTGCATTGAAACCATTTATATAATTTCATTTTAATAATTAAAATTTGATTAAAAAATGATATTTCTTTATTCTTAGAATTTTATTTCATTTATTAATTATAAATTTTAGATATTATTTATATGTCATAATCAAATGTTTAAAAATTATCAAATGATTAACTAATTTATTATTAAATTTCTATGATGAAATATAACACGTTATTATTTATAACTTAATCTATTGTTTTTCTTTTTATTAAAGAAATATATATTGTTAAAATTTATTTTGTAATAATATATTAAAATGTTAATAAAATTAATATTATTTTTAATTAAATTATCCCAATTAAATATAAAATAGATTAATAAATTCAATTATTAGATTTAAAAGATTTTTTGAACAACCTCACTTACGTTAGTCTAGCATAAGTTAGTATTTAAAAGGTTTTGTAATTTTTCTAACTAATTGAATTTCTTTCATGCCACAATATCAATTGTAATAAAATTTCAAAACCCTTAGTATAATTTTTCAAAATTTTGAGGATATATCATAATTTTAATAATATTTTTAAAATATAAATTATTGATTTTTTATATTTCTCTATCATTATGAATTGACACATTATTATAGTTGATCTAGTTACAAAATTAACACATGGGTATAGTTGATCCAGTTACAAAAATTAAAGTTGTAAAAGTAAAATTTCTTTTAAAATATTAGCTTAAAAAATCTTTTGGTCCAGTAAATTGACGTAATTTTTATTTTAGTTTCTAATTTTTTTTTTAATGGAGTTCCTGCAGTTGTTTGATTTTAAATTATTTTTATAAATAAATATTATTTTCCTTTTAGTTTTTTGAATTTTGGATGTGACCAATGCTGCTAACATATCCATTTTTTTTTTTCGTTTATATTTCCTTAAGTGTTTTTTTTTTGTTTAGGTCTTAATTTTTGCTTTTTAAATTTCAAGATCCAAAAAAAAAAAAAACAATTACAAGGAATTATTTGTATTAAAATAAATGAAAAAAAATTATAGATGTCACTTCAGTGATGTTGGCCACATTATTTTTTTAACAGAAGTTTAATGTCAGGCACCAAATTAAAAAAAAAAAAAATCAATTGTTAGGGACTCCATTAAAAAAAAGATTTAGAGACCACAATAAAAGACACGTCAACTTACAGAGATCAAAAGATTTATAGATCATTTTTTTAGGACCTTCGATGAAAGATGTCTTCTTTACCTATTAAAGTTAGTTGATTTTGATAGAGTTTTGAATGGTCTTAGTGGTATGATTTCAGATTTTAACCTTAACAGTTTTACTAGCAATGAACCCTCTCGTAAAGTCCAAATGTTTTTGAAAGTGTCATTTTTAGTAAAAGTGTTTGGGACTTAAAAT
This sequence comes from Lathyrus tuberosus, assembly GCA_022829125.1. Classification (NCBI taxonomy): domain Eukaryota; kingdom Viridiplantae; phylum Streptophyta; class Magnoliopsida; order Fabales; family Fabaceae; genus Lathyrus; species Lathyrus tuberosus. The sequence goes on from JALAZF010000095.1 coordinate 11,091,318, forward strand.
AAAGTTTGACATGACCTTAAGATAGAAAGTAGTTTTTGGGTGTTTTTAAGTAGCACATACTTTGAATTTTCTTCTAGCTATTCTTATTGATGAGTCAAACTAATATATGTGTTAGCCAAGAAATTTCAATATACTTACTCGACAAAGGAATTAGTCGAAATTTTCGCACGAGCGTAAGGCATGATTTCATGTCTTTTGACCAGAGACAATTTGGGACAAAACTCCAATGTTTGACATAATAAGGTTTTGGTATGGTACTTAGCAAAATTTCCAAAGTTAGTTGTTGACCAATTCAACAGATCGAAGGAGATTTGACTAAAGCAAATTCAAAATCAAACTAATTAACTGTTTTTGGTCTTTTCTAAAGCAGCTAACACGCGTGGAGATAAATCGAAGGCAAGCAAAACATGCAAAAGTGGCGTGTCGATTGGAAGACAGTTGAACATTGAAAACAGTTGAACGTTAAAGACGGTTAGTTTTACAGTACTATAAAATGGGATTCTAGCGTTAGGATTCGGGTGTGGTAAAATCATTGTAAACTTCAATACAAACTCAAAGTACCCATACGCAAGTGAGAAACGAGTCTCTGAAGAAAATGTACTTGCCTACCGACTTTTACTTATGCAAATAAAATCTTTCCATGTTATCTACATTTACTTGTCTTATTTTAATTCAAGTTATCAATTTCGACTTAGTTGAAATTGCTGTTACCTTCACTTTCGAATTTAATATTTTTTCAAAGTAGTCAACACAAACACTTGACAACATTAATAGACATTTCTTTTCTCAGAACATTTTTCACAACACGCCCCGAGATTTACTAGTTTGGTCATTCAAGCAATAAATTCAAAACTAAGTGATTGTTTACCAAAATCACTAGTGAACAAATTGGCAAGCCCGGTGGGACATGTTTATGCAAAATTTTGAATTTTCTTCTTTTAAAAAATGTTGTATTTTTATTTGTTTGTTGTCAATATTTTCTTGTGTTGAAAAATGTTTTACGCATATGGACTTTTATGCACTTGAGGAGTGGTAGAACTCTAGTCGAAATGGTTTGACTTAATAACACTTCACTTCCCTAAAATGACATTCCAGACATTGAACAACCTATCGGATCAGCAGTGGGAACACTGACTAATCCTTAGTTGAATCTGAGTACGAATCAAAGTCCTGGTACTGAATTCGAAAGAGCCTATATAAATAACATTTCATATGCTAGTATAGTATGTTCTTTGATGTATGTTATAGGCTGTGTTAGATGAAGGCAATTGATCTAGAAGGGGGTTGAATAGATCACTTCTTTTTAAATGCAAGTCAATGCTAAAATTTGTTTTTAAAAATATTTTGCGGAAGCGGCCAAGGATAATTCGTCTACACGAACAAAGTTACTGAGAGGATCGGATATACATAAGCCAAATAGAACGAAAGGCTCGAAGAGAAAAATTAGAATTACAACTTAACAATTAATCAATTTTCTAAAAGCACTTAATAAGGTGCAATCTCTAATGAGCAGTTAAAAATTAAACCAAACTTGACAATATATCAAACACGTTGTATGCGTTCAATCTATCGAGCACTTGGAGTGCATAAAACTCCAAGCTAAACCTTCTATGATAGTTGATGCAGAATTTTCACTAAGAACAATCCAAAATGATTGTGCAATGGTTTTCAAATTAATTTTTAGCACAAAACTATACCCAAATTTTTATCGATCAATTGAACGATTACAAGCGTAAACAGTTCGAAATGTAAATGAGATAAGGAAAAGGAAACGGCACCAGGTTTGTATAGGCAGTTCCCCTTTCGTCCTCGCTTCGGGTACGTCTGCCCCCAATTCTAAAAACTAGAATTGAGATATCTATAACTTGTTTGCAAATGTTTTTACAAGAGAAAACTTAGCTATCTCACACTGAAGAAACCTCATTGATGCAGATACTTTGTCTTCTCTTCCCTTGATTTGAGTCGAATCAAGTGCCTCGAACTTGTTGGAAGAACCTCTGTTTACCGTTACTAGATTGCAAGAACACACAGGTCTTCAATCACCTTCACCTGGCGGATTCTGATCCACACACAGTTCGATCCTCAAACCTTGTTGTACAATCCTCCGGTTAATGCTACTAGATCGACAAACCCTCCGTTCTTCGATCACCTTCGCTCGGCTGAATTCAATGCACACAAGATCTAATCCAAAAACCCCCCAAATCCAATTGATCTTGGAGGACAAAACCCTAGAGGTTTTATTCAAGAACAAACCCACTGAAACACTCACCCTAAACCAAGATACAACTCTATGCTTTGGACGTTATCACTTTATGATGCAGAAAATCAACAAAAGTGATTATGTGTATTTGTTGAGAAATGTGCAAGATGAAGATGAAAGTGATGAGAGAAAACGTTTCAATGTATTTCTTTCACTTGTTCTTGTTCTGTAAAAAATGAGGAACCATCTATTTATATGATGCAAGGACCAACAGAAAATGGCTAAATTACCTGCAGGGTCCTTTAAGTTATTTAATTGTAACACTTTGGTCCTTTATGTTTGTTTTGCTTCAAGTAGGTCCTTATGTTACATAACTGTTGCAACGTTACCCTTTTAATGAACTTCCGTTAAAAAAAACCTGACGTGGCACAAACGTTGCTTATGTGGCGTTTAACAGTGCTGAGGTGTAATTATTCAATTTATTATTTATTTATTTTATTACCAGGTGAGAAAATTAAAAGGTTAAATATGAAATCCCCAAATTAGAACCCTAATCTTCATCTCCTTCATCTCTTCATCTATGGCATCTCTCTGTAGCAGTGGTACAAATCAAAAAATTGAAAGCGGAAGTACATTCATTTCGAGATCATCTCCACTTGCAATCGGACCAACCTGTTCTTGTGGTGCCAAAGCAGTGATAAGGAAGGTTAAGAAGCAAGGCAGAAATGTGGGCAAGCTATTTTGGGGATGTAGATATTTTCAGGTATGTGGGGAAGCTATTTTGGGGAAGAAATGTGGTTTTTTTATCTTATTTTGTTGTGTATTAGTGAATAGTATGTTTAACTTCATCAATGATTTTGTTTTGTTGACAGAGTGAAGATGATAATGTTGGTTGCAATTTTTTTGAGTGGTACATAAACCAACAAATTGATGAAGGCAAACCAGAGATACAAGACACATACAATTCAAAATGTTCCAAGTGTGGTGAAATGGATGTACAAATCGACATGCTTAGAAGGGATGACAACTACAATAAGGAGATGATGAAGAACATGTTGAAGATTTTGAAGATATTAGTTTATGGCATAATTTGTTTAGTTTTCATTTTAGTATTCTTGATGTGTATGTTGGTTAAGAAGTGGTGATGACAATTGAGAATACGTGTAATTTGTTTTGTATCTCTGTTATTTGTGTTGCACCTGATATACCAGTCTTGTTACTGCAATATGTGTAATCAGTTTTGCATTTAATGTTATTTGTGTTACAACTAATACAACTTAAAGGACCAATTTGTTAAAATTTAAAAAGTTATAGGACCTGTTTGTTACAATTTAAAAAGAAATAGGACCTTTTTGTTACAAATTAATCATTGTTATAACACAACTCATAATAATGCACAGCCACAACAGAATTATAACACAACACATAATAATGCAGAATCATAACAGATGTAAACATAATAGCACAAAATTGTTATAAGATCCACAAAATACCTAGTTATAACAGATTTCCAAAATACATTTAGTTCCAAAATACAGACTACATATTTAGTTCCAACATTCTATTTGGTCTCGGTCTGGCCTTTCTCATGGCAAGTAGCTGAGAAACTGTGATGGAGTGTCTTGTTTGAACTCTCTCTGAGGCTGCTGATCTCCTAGTTTTAATTCCTTGGGACTGTTGGGATTGGACTGTTGGAACTGTAGTAGTGGCTGTTTGAGATTGCCTTGGTTGAACTCTTTTTGTTGGCTGGGATTGGACTGTTGGAACTGTAGTAGTGGACATTCATCTTGCATCAGGATTTCAATGCATTTAGTATAACAACCACCTTCAATGTTGGAAACACCATTCTTACTCCATATTGCAACCAGAGTGTAAGAATTGGTCATTCACATACACCTGCCATTAATTAGACAAGAACACTGTTATTATTTATTTACTCTTATTAGTAAGATATTCATGCATTCACACAAACCACTTTCAAGGAATGCATCTATGTCTTGTTTGACCAAAATCAAGATGACATTATAATACCAAGATTTATTGAAAGGATAACAAAAATCACTGCTTGACATGTAAAACTTGTCCAATTGGATTGAATTAGTTTGAATTGAATTAGTTTGAATGAATAAAATAATCTCACCCAAACCCAAATAATTTTAATACACTTTTTCTTTATCTAAAAGATAATTAATCCAACTCAGCTAATAGTTACTCCAAATTATAAAAAGGAACAAAACCACCAGGTTTTAATTAACTTTCAACTAAACTCAGAATTACCAAAATTCTTATTTCAACCGGAGGGTTAAGAAAGAAAAAAAAAACAGGAATATGCTTTTTGAATGGAGGTAATTAACAAGACATAAAAGGGTAGGCCTTAGCACACCATATAGGCATGGTGCTCTATACTGTGAAAGGAAAAACATATATACTAATTCCCCGTGCATGAATTCTGAGGCTGAGTAATGATTTTCATAAAAGAATGAAACGGACACATATCTTCTATTTTCACTTAGCAATATTAAAAAAAAGTGACAAAATATCCCCATATCTATACTAAAATAAAAAAAACAATCTATTTTCAACCTAATGTGACATGTCATGAATTGAAGATAGTGTTTTGTTTCAGGCAAAAACCCACTTGGACAAAATGACAACATAGGCAACACTATCACCATATCAACATCACTATCTTAACAACCATGAAATAATAAAAATCAATTTAATTACCTTGTCCAAAGAATACATCCATTTCTATCCTAACCTATTAACATCAAACTGATCCAAAGAGACCCAAACAGACCCAAGACATAGTCATAATCAAACAGACTCAAAACTAAAATCAATCACATCTAACCTAAGAAGCACCTAAGAAGAACACCAAACTACAATCAAATATAGACATAAAAAACATACCTCAAATTCTTCACCTTCACGACCGTATCCGTCAATGGTGGCGTCTTCGTCTTCGTCCCTGAGCTGAGTTGAGTATTCTTCACCTTCAGAATGTGTTCACTTAAATCTGCTTAGGAGATGCCATAGATGGAGAGATGAAAGAGATGAAGATTAGGGTTCTAAACCTTTTAATTTTCTCACTTGGAAATAAAATAAATAAATAATAAATTGAATAATTACACCTCAGCACTTTTAAACGCCACATAAGCAACGTTTGTGCCACATCACATTTTTTTTAACGGAAGTTGATTAAAAGGGTAACGTTGCAATAGTTATGTAACATAAAGGACCTACTTGAAGAAAAACAAACATAAAGGACCAAAGTGTTATAATTAAATAAGTTAAAGGACCTAGTAGGTAATTTAGCCACAGAAAATAATAACAACATTTTGAACAAAGAGAAAAAAAAATTGGTTACTAACAGCGAGCAGTCGACCACTCATCCAAGAGGGTCAGCCTGCGCTGACCCGTGAAACAATCTGCGCATGTTGGAAGACCATGCATCGACCACTACAGGGACCATGCGTCGACGCATGGCTGAGAAAAATGCACAATCCCAAATGGTAGTAGCATGCGTCGACGACAGGGTTGGCGTGCGCTTACCCGAGCGAAACGCAGACAAAGTCAACCCATCATGAGTCGACCGGACCTCAGCTTAGGTCGACTCAAACTTCAAAAACACTCAAAAATTGATTTTTAGACACATTTTCATCTATATAGGCACCGTTTATGCATTCCTAATACTAATATCATGATCACCCATCTTTAATGGATATGGAAGACTCCACTATATGTTTAGACTCATGATTATGCAATGCAAAATTAGAATGCCGACACCAATGAGATGACACCGTCCAAATTACAAACTACTAGCTAGTATACATTTTGACATCATTAAAATAAAGCTCAAATGAGAGACACCTTGCCCTCATATACTCCCCCTTTTTTTATGATGGCAAAATCTTCAGCTTGTTTTGTAATTTGAATTTCATCCTCCCCCTAACTGTGTGAATTCCTCTAAGATTCAATCTTTGTTGCTTGTAGATGTTCTTCTCCCCCTTTGACAACATCAAAAAGAGAAAAAGACAATGGTCAAAGAAACATATCATATATTTACGGATACCCTCAACAACTTGCAAACAAGAAACATCAACAAACATTCACATAGAATGATGATAATGCGAAAAATTTGATGGATAAATAAGGCACAGGAAATGAATACATATAGACTCAAAATACCTTCCATAATAGTTCAAATGTCAACATATTCCAAAAAGCAAACCAAGTACATAATCAAAATGCAGCAGATACATGTCGTAAAAGCAAACACTAGATATAACATGCATCAAACTATGATCCTATGTCTCAGGGTCTCCTCCCCCTAAAGTGATGACCTCGTCCTCTGAAATACTGGTCTTGAGGTGGAGGAAGAGGTTGTTCTTCCAACCGCTCATTCAGTTCCAATACAGCCCTGTTGAGTGTGTTGATACCATTCGCCACACACCATGTCTGACCTTCAGCAGCAGTATCTAAATTGTCATAACAGTAGTAACAAACCTGTTGAAGGTTTGATTTTGTGCCTCCAACTGGTTTGAGAGAGCCGTATACCTCTCTTCTTGTATGGTCATGAACTTTTCTTGCTACAAATGCATTGATCGTAACATGTCGAGGATTTCCTCGTTGTTCTGTTGCGGTGGTTGTGTAGGTGTAGGAATAAAATATTCGGGCTGGTGCCATTCATATTCTTCATGTTGTTGCCAACCATGATTTGGAGGAACATAGGATGAACTAAGTAAGGTCCATCCCGTGTGCTTCCATTCACCTCATCCCTAATTTTCATATGGATCTTGAGGTGGAGAGTATCCCATCCATTCAACATTGTCATCTTCCATCATATTCACCTCAGTTTGCATGTTGTTACCAATTTGTCCTTCATGTCGATTCTCTTCTGCATCCTCTTCTTCATCTACAACATCATACTGAGTATCTTAATATGTTGCTCAGTGCTTGAATTTGTATTCCTCGTCTTCAGAGCCCTAAAAGTAACCTATCATAGTAAGAGTCTTCTGAGTAAACTCTTGATCAGTAGTAAATGTCATGTAAGGAATACCTGGGACCGTTACCTCAGCCTTTTTCAAGAGACATTGAATAAAAGAGGCATAACATAAAGCCATACCTTTAGTAGAATCGCAGAGTGCAAACATCCGACTTGTGAAGTAATGCAGCCAGTTAATGCGCTTTTTGTTTTTCAGCAGATAAATCAAGTGGACTTCTGCTTGATCGACCCGAGAGTACCCTTATTTCATAGGCTGTAAGATGTGAGCAATAATCCATTAAATAATTCTATCAACCGGTTTCAATAATCCAGTTGTGACTGTTTTAGGAAATAGGTTGTTATTCACACTACTCTCTGAGAAAGGGTCTCATAGCATGGAGTTCAAAGCAGCCTTAAATTCATAGTTGTCAACAAATATAGTGTATGTTACCTTAGGAAGACCTGCTATTTCTAGTTTAACCAAACTGTTCCAAACAGATGCATTGACAGAGTGCTTTTTACCACCAATTATATATTGAAAATCAATACCTTCAAACTTGCTCAGAATCCCAGTGTAAAACAGCTTGACTAAGTCTTCATTATACTTGGTATCACAGTCTAGAAATTCATCAAACTTTTGAACATTTAGTATTTCAATAATTTCAGATAGATGATAATCGTCAGCCCTCAATGGATAGTACACAAATTGTTTAACCACAGAACGGTTTCGAAAATCTTTGTTGAATATCTCAGCTAAATCATCAGACAGTAAGGAAAGAGCATTTACCAGCATTATTGATGTACCAGCCCTTGATGTTGATGCTTTGGAGGTCCTCTTTCCGGTAACCCTTTGTGAAGCCATTGAAGAACAATCTGTAAACTCGGATGAACAATACTCACTTTGTAGAGGAAGATGAACAGTACAGAATCTTGATGAGGAAGATGAACAATACGAAATCTAAACTGAAAAACCTTGGCTCTTATGTAGATAAAACCCTTTGAACACCTCCTAAACTGTAAGATTTGTTGGATTTGAAGAGAGTAGTGGCAATGGGTTTTTAGGGTTTGAGATTTTTTAAGGAGAGGAGAGAAGAGAGATGAGGAGACAGTAGAATCAATGTGTTATGACGTGCAATTGGAAAATGAGACAAAGAAAATTAATTTAGTCAATTTTCTCAGCAATGAAACAGCGCGCGTCTTCCCGAGGAAAAGAGAATCAAAATTCGTCAGCGATGCGTCGACCGAAACAGGTCATACGTCGGCGCACGCTGAACAAATTTTGACAATTTTAAAAGTTTAACGCGATGAGTCGACCAAAGCTCGGCCTGTGCTGACCCGCGCCCTCATGTGAGAAAAATGACATTTCTTGAGTCGACCCATGCCATGTTTTGGTCGACTCAAACCAGTATAACATGGAAAAATGTATATTTTGAGCCACTTATGCAACAAGTAATCATAAATAACACACCATACACACGCCAATACTAAAAAATGGATCAAAAATACATTTAATCATGAATTTAAACATCAATTTAAACCACATTTTGGCCATAATAATTCACAAACATAATTGATCAAGAATAGAATTTTTAAGAAGGAATGATATTACCTCCGACAATTGATGATGGATGCCCTCACATATATCTTAATCTTATCACTTATTGTTAGTTAAAAGAAATAAAGACAAGTAAAAGGATAGAGCATGCAATCATATGATCAAACTCGATCCGAGATATCGAGAACACCAAGTTCCCTATGGATGTTAAAGAAAGGCTCCGTTGCAAGAGGTTTAGTGAAAATATCCACAAGTTTATTCTTAGAATCAACATGCTCAAATACCACATCACCTTTCTCTACATGATCCTTAAGAAAATGGTGCCTTACTTCTATATGTTTTGTGTGAGAATGTAATACCGGGTTTTTGGTTAGGTTAATGGCACTTGTATTATCACACAAAATAGGAATACGTTCAATTTGAACATTGTAGTCAAGTAATTGTTGCTTGAGCCATAAGACTTGAGCGCAACAACTACCGACCGCAAGGTATTCCGCCTCGGCTATTGACAAAGCAACAGAAACTTGCTTTTTGCTATGCCAACTCACTAAGGAATTCGAGAAAAGGTGACAAGAACCACTAGTACTTTTCCTATCCAATTTGCAACCGGCAAAGTCGGAATCGAAATAGCCAACCAAAGAGCAATCGCTTCCTTTGGAGTACCAAAGCCTATACTTTGGAGTACCGCATAGGTACCTAAGTATGCGCTTCACAACTTTTAAATGCGACTCCTTAGGACACGATTGGTACCTAGCACACATGCAGACATAAAACATGATATCTGGTCGTGATGCGGTAAGATAGAGTAGAGAGCCAATCATACCACTATATCTCTAGACATATACATCCTTACCATTTTCATCTCGACTCAAGTTGACACACGTAGGCATCAGAGTGTCAATCGCCTTTGAGCTAGCTGTAACACCCCAGTTTTGTCAGTTTTATTTATTTGAGTCGTTTTGAGTATTTTATTATTATATTATTTTATTTCTGACTTTTATGTGAAAATATGTTATTTTTCATCGTGAATATATATTTTGTAGCGTTTTGGGAACATTTGCGAGATATTTGAGTGTAGGGGTATTTTCGGCATTTTGATTTATTTTGTTAAGATAGAATATAATAGAAATAGAAAGAGAGAAAAATAGTAAGAGAAAGAAAAAGAATAGAAGAAGAAAAGAAAAGGAGAAGAGAAGAAAAAGAGAGAATTTGAGAAAACTTGGAAATTAATCAACCAACTTTCTAGAACACGATTAAATCGGGTAAGGGTGTGAAACTCGATTATCTTATGCTTGTGTATGATTATGTATGTATGTGTTTGCATATGCTATTGTCTTTCTCTAGTTTTGGATTCTAGGTTGAAATGAGAAATATAATGAGAAATCGATGGTTTCACAGTCGAAAATCGGTGTAAACGTAGTAGAATACTTGTTACCATGTTTGAGTTATGTTCTAATTGTTATATGTTGGTTTGGAAATGTTTTGGTTGAGAAAATATCATTTTTGGATGATCTGGTGCGCTGCTGGGTTTTGCTGAAATCGCAGGTTCGCATTGCGAATGGCCAGCGAATGGGTGGCGAGCGTTCGCGTGAGGTTCGCACTGCGAACGTTGTATTATTTTTCATTCTGCCACTGTTCGCTGGAGGATTCGCATTGCGAATGGGGGTAGCGAGCATTCGCTGGATGGTTCGCACTGCGAACGTTGGGAATTTTATAGGCTATTTTGCTTCTGCCACTGTCCGCTGGGACATTCGCACTGCGAATGAAGAAGCGAAGGACTCACTAGGAGCTTCGCACTGCGAACATGATAGTTTATTCCAATTTGTTTTCCTTATAACTATTGATTCGTGAGTCGGTTTGAGGCGTGGTTTGATGCGTTAGAAAGCTTGTGAAATGTTCTTTATTATTGTAATGGTTTTGAGATTGTTAGCCGATTTAATTATGTCGGGAATCTGGAAATGTGTTGTGTGTCGACTTTTACCGTTTTAACTGTGTGTATTTGAGGCGTTATTACACAACATGCTTGAGATATAGTTGTATGACTTGTGTGCGGATTATATGATATAAATGCATGTGTTTAGATGGTGTGATTATGGTTTGTGGCCGTATGGCAAATAAATGCATTGTTTTGGGCTTGAATTGCAAGCATGATTTATGTTAAGAGAGATGGCTGCATATATGTGTGCATTTGAATGTCATGAGTCCTTGTATACCAAGCATCATGATATGCATTCTTGTGATGTCCTGAGTGACGGATGGATTCCAGAGGGAATCTGCTATAACATCGTGAGCCTTAAAAATAAGAGGTATGAATCGCCTTAAAAATAAGAGGACCGAAAGCGATGGTTATAGACGATCGTGTGCCCATGTGGGGTGTGAGCGATCGGGTCGGGTGCCCGTGTGGGGTGTGAGCGATCCATAAACGTCGTGTGCCCGTGTGGGGTGTGAGCGACGGGGAACATCGTATGCCCGACGGGGAGTTACAGTGATGTAACGAGCGATGATTCCAGCAGAGTTCCTGAGTGAACTAGTGAGGAGAAACATTGGAAGTCGGTACCACATGTGCATATGCATAGAGTCGTTGTGTCGGTCTCTTGCATTTGCATAAATCATTAAGGTTTGTTTATGGGTGGAATTGTGGATAAAATTGATAAATTGATATATGGATATGTGTTGGTGATACTTGTATTGTGTATGGTTGGTATACCTTGGTGATGGAAATATGAAATATACATTGTATTGTTTTGTATTTGAATTATGGTATTATTTGTGGTGAGAACCATTTATATGTGTATTTTTGGTGTTATATATAATTGTATGCAAATATATTATGATTGTTTTTCTCACCCTTATGCTGTTTTATAATGCTCTACGAGGCATTGCAGATTAAATTGCTGGAGGTATTTTTGTGAAGCTTAGGACTTCATTCTTTTGTCGGTCGGCTCTGATATGTGGCACCGGGTAGTCAGGGGGATCTTTTTGTAGTTTGATGTGTATATGTATATATATCTATTGGCGTGTGCATGTATGACTTGATATATGACAAACTTTTTATGATACATATATATATATATATGAGATTCAGTTACGAATTTTCTGCTTTTATTCTGTAATTGGATTGTGGGTGTATTACTACCTGAGTTGTTGCATATATGTATGAGCAGGTGTTGTATGTTTGTCTCAAGTTGATGTGACCCCTCGGTCTATGCTGTGAATTTTAAATATACTCTGATGAAATTTTGAATTTTCTTTTACTGCTTTATTTAATTAGGGGTATAGATTGGGGGTGTTACATTAAGTGGTATCAGAGCCAATCCGTGTCAGTTCGTGTCTGTCTGTGTCAGTCCTTGTCGGTGTGGCGTTTGGAGTGAGCTGTTTGTTTAACCATAGTGCTATTATTGGAAATGAACTGAATATGGCTGGTAGGAATGATGCTGCTTTGGCTGCTGCGATGCAAGCTATGGCTCGGGCTGTGCAGGGTGCACCTAATGCTGCAGGTAATGATGAGCTCAGGAAGAACAAACCGCCTGTCTTCAAAGGAAGATATGATCCTGATGGTGCTCAAAGTTGGCTGAAAGAGATTGAAAGGATTTTCCGAGTTATGGATTGTGCTGAGGATCAGAAGGTGAGACTGGGTACTCACATGTTACTGGAAGAAGCTGATGATTGGTGGGTTAGTACACGTCATGTGTTGGAAGCTGCAGAGGAGGAGATCACTTGGGCTGTGTTTAGCATTGAGTTTCTGAGGAGGTATTTTCTTAAAGATGTAAGAGGAAAGAAGGAAATTGAGTTCTTGGAGTTAAAACAAGGTAATATGTCTGTTGTTGATTATACTGCTAAGTTTGTGGAGCTTGTGCAGTTTTATCCACATTATGCTGAAGCGACTACGGAATTTTCTAAGTGTGTAAAGTTTGAGAACGGATTGTGTCTTGAGATAAAGCAGGCAATTGGTTACCAAAGGATTCAGAGGTTCTCTGATTTGGTGGATTGTTGTAGGATTTATGATGAGGATAGTAAGGCTCGTTCTACTCACTATAAGAGTGTGAGCGAGAGGAAAGGGAAGCAACAGTTTCGTGGTGGTCCGTATGTAACACCAGCTGATAAAGGTAAACAAAGGGGGAATTTTGAGAAAAGGTCAAGTGGAGGAGGAATGTCTGGTCCTCTGAGGTGTTATAAATGTGGTGAGTTGGGGCATCGTCAGTTTGAGTGCAGGAAAGATATGAGGAAGTGTACTAATTGTGGAGGTTTAGGACATGTCGCAGCTGATTGTGCAAGGCAGAATGTGGTGAAGTGTTTCAACTGTGGTGAACCTAGTCATATTAGTACGAAGTGTCCAAAACCGAAGCAGGCTCAATCTGGTGGGAAAGTGTTTGCCTTGGCAGGAACTCAGACTTCAAGTGCAGATCGTCTGATCAGAGGTACTTGTTTTATTAATAGTACTCCTTTAGTTGCTATTATTGATACTGGAGCGACTCATTCGTTTATTTCGTCTGAGTGCGCTAAGCGTTTGAATCTTGTGTTGTCTTTGATGGATGGTGAGATGGTTATTGATACTCCAGCAATGGGGTCAGTAACTACTTCTTTGGTTTGTTTGAGTTGTCCTTTGACCATTTATGGTAAAGACTTTGAGATGGATTTGGTGTGTTTACCGTTGGAGGGTTTAGATGTGATTCTGGGAATGAATTGGTTGCAATTCAATCGGGTTCATATTGATTGTTATCATAAGCTGGTAAGGTTCCTTCTCTTGAGGAAGACGAAGACTCGAGTTTCTTATCTACCAAAGAGTTGAAGAGACTTTTGGCGGATGAAGCTCAATTGTTTGGGTTGTTTGCATCTTTGAATGTGGACAGTCAAGTTTCACTGAATGTGTTTCCTGTTGTGTGTGAATTTCCGAAAGTGTTTCCCGAGGATATTTCAGACTTGCCGTCAGAGAGAGAGGTGGAGTTTTCTATCGATCTAGTTCCTGGTACTAGACCTGTTTCTATGGCACCTTATCGTATGTCGGCATCTGAGTTGGTAGAGTTGAAGAAGCAATTGAATGAATTGTTGGAGAAGAGGTTTGTGAGGCCAAGCGTTTCTCCTTGGGGTGCTCCAGTTTTATTGGTGAAAAAGAAAGATGGAAGTATGCGGTTTTGTATTAATTATCGCCAGTTGAATAAGGTGACGATTAAGAATAAGTATCCTCTTCCGAGAATTGATGATCTGATGGATCAGTTAGTGGGTGCGTGTGTGTTCAGTAAGATTGACTTGAGGTCGGGGTATCATCAGATTAGGGTGAAAGAGGAAGATATTCAGAAGACGGCCTTTAGGACACGTTACGGTCATTATGAATATTCTGTGATGCCGTTCGGGGTCTCTAATGCGCCAAGTGTGTTCATGGAGTACATGAATCGTATTTTTCACGAGCATTTGGATCGATTTGTTGTTGTGTTTATTGATGACATATTGATTTATTCTAAGTCTCGGGAGGAGCACGCGGAGCATTTGCGTATTATTTTGCAGGTTTTGAAGGAAAAGAAGCTTTTTGTCAAATTATCTAAGTGTGAATTCTGGTTGTCGGAAGTGAGTTTTCTTGGACACGTAATTTCAGGTAATGGTATTGTTGTGGATCCATCTAAAGTAGAAGCAGTTCTACAATGGGAGGCTTCGAGATCTGTTACTGAAATTCGAAGCTTTTTGGGTTTGGCTGGATATTATCGAAGGTTTATTGAAGGTTTTTCTAAGCTAGCACTTCCTTTGACCCAGTTGACTTGTAAAGGGAAGAATTCATTTGGGATATTCGGTGCGAGGAAAGTTTTAATGAGCTGAAGAGAAGATTGACGACAGCTCCGATTTTGATTTTGTCGAATCCTAATGAACTGTTTGTGGTGTATTGTGATGCGTCTTTGATTGGTCTAGGTGGTGTGCTAATGCAAGACGGTAAGGTCGTGGCGTATGCTTCGAGGCAGTTGAGAATGCATGAGAAGAATTACCCTACGCATGATTTGGAATTAGCGGCTGTGGTTTTTGTGTTGAAAATTTGGAGGCATTATCTTTTTGGTGCGAGGTTTGAAGTCTTTAGTAATCACAAGAGTTTGAAATATCTGTTTGATCAGAAGGAATTGAATATGAGGCAACGTAGATGGTTGGAATTTTTGAAGGACTACGACTTTGGCTTGAATTACCATCCTGGTAAAGCTAATGTGGTAGCCGATGCATTGAGCCGGAAATCGTTGCATATGTCCGCTTTAATGGTTAAGGAGTGGGAACTTTTGGAATCGTTTAGAGATTTGAGTTTGGTTTGTGAAGTGACGTCGGATAGCGTGAGGCTTGGAATGCTAACGATTACTAATGATTTTTTGATGACTGTAAGTGAGAAGCAGAAGTTGGATGCGAAATTAGTGGATTTGATGTTGGTTGGCGGAAAAGATACGAGTGGTGATTTTCAAGTGGATGTTAATGGTGTTTTGAGGTTTCGAGGTAGAATTTGTATTCCGGATGATTCGGATTTGAAAAGGATGATTTGGTAAGAAGGACACCGGAGTAATTTGAGTATACATCCGGGAGCGAACAAGATGTACCAAGATTTGAAGAAGATTTTCTGGTGATCTAGATTGAAGGGAGATGTGGTTCAGTTTGTTTATGCTTGTTTGACGTGTCAGAAATCGAAGGTAGAACATCTGAGGCCTAGTGGTTTGTTGCAACCGTTGGATATTCCGGAGTGGAAGTGGGATAACATTTCCATGGATTTTGTAACAGGGTTGCCGAATACACAACGAGGGCATAATGCTATTTGGGTGGTTGTTGATAGGCTGACTAAATCGGCTCATTTCATTCTGATTGACATCAGTTTTTCTTTGGAGAGGTTAGCTGAGATTTACATCAGTGTGATTGTGAAGTTGCATAGGGTTCCATTGAGTATTGTTTCGGATCGAGATCTGAGGTTTACTTAGAGATTTTGGGAAAGTTTACAGAAGACGTTGGGTTCTAAATTGAGATTGAGTTCGGCTTATCATCCGCAGACGGATGGTCAGACCGAGAGAATGATTCAGTCGTTGGAAGATTTGTTGAGAGATTGTGTTCTTGAGTAAGGTGGTGCGTGGGATAATTATCTTGCATTGATTGAGTTCACGTATAATAACAGTTTCCATTCTAGTATTAGAATGGCACCGTTTGAAGCATTATATGGACGAAGATGTCGAACACCGTTGTGTTGGCACGAATCTGGTGAGAGTTCGGTGGTTGGACTAGAGTTGGTGCAACAGACTACAGAGAAAGTGAAGCTTATTCGAGAGAAAATGAAGGCTTCTCAGAGTAAGCAAAAGAGTTATCATGATCGGAGAAGAAAATATCTTGAGTTCCAAGAGGGCGATCATGTATTTTTGAGAGTTACGCCGGTAACGGGTGTTGGTTGTGCGTTGAAATCGAAGAAGCTTACTTCTCGGTTTATTGGTCCTTACCAGATATCCGCGAGAGTGGGTGCTGTGGCTTATAGGGTGGCGTTGCCGCCGAATCTGTCGAATTTGCACGATGTGTTCCATGTTTCACAGCTTCGGAAGTATGTTCCGGATCCGTCGCATGTGATTCCGATGGATGAGGTTGAGATAAGGGAGAACCTTACGGTTGAGGCATTACCAGTGAGGATTTTGGATCGCGAGGTGAAGCGGTTGAGAGGCAAGGATATTGTACTTGTGAAAGTGGCGTGGGGAGGCGCTGCTGAGGGCAATTTGACTTGGGAGTTGGAGAGTCGGATGCGGGAGTCGTATCCAGAGTTGTTCGTCTCAGGTAAGATTTTCGAGGACGAAAATTTCTAAGTGGGGGAGCGTTGTAACACCCCAGTTTTGTCAGTTTTATTTATTTGAGTCGTTTTGAGTATTTTATTATTATATTATTTTATTTCTGACTTTTATGTGAAAATATGTTATTTTTCATCGTGAATATATATTTTGTAGCGTTTTGGGAACATTTGCGAGATATTTGAGTGTAGGGGTATTTTCGGCATTTTGATTTATTTTGTTAAGATAGAATATAATAGAAATAGAAAGAGAGAAAAATAGTAAGAGAAAGAAAAAGAAGAGAAGAAGAAAAGAAAAGGAGAAGAGAAGAAAAATAGAGAATTTGAGAAAACTTGGAAATTAATCAACCGACTTTCTAGAACACGATTAAATCGGGTAAGGGTGTGAAACTCGATTATCTTATGCTTGTGTATGATTATGTATGTATGTGTTTGCATATGCTATTGTCTTTCTCTAGTTTTGGATTCTAGGTTGAAATGAGAAATATAATGAGAAATCGATGGTTTCACGGTCGAAAATCGGTGTAAACGTAGTAGAATACTTGTTACCATGTTTGAGTTATGTTCTAATTGTTATATGTTGGTTTGGAAATGTTTTGGTTGAGAAAATATCATTTTTGGATGATCTGGTGCGCTGCTGGGTTTTGCTGAAATCGCAGGTTTGCACTGCGAATGGCCAGCGAATGGGTGGCGAGCATTCGCGTGAGGTTCGCACTGCGAACGTTGTATTATTTTTCATTCTGCCACTGTTCGCTAGAGGATTCGCATTGCGAATGAGGTAGCGAGCATTCGCTGGATGGTTCGCACTGCGAACGTTGGGAATTTTATAGGCTATTTTACTTCTGCCACTGTCCGCTGGGACATTCGCACTGCGAATGAAGAAGCGAAGGACTCACTAGGAGCTTCGCACTGCGAACATGATAGTTTATTCCAATTTGTTTTCCTTATAACTATTGATCCGTGAGTCGGTTTGAGGCGTGGTTTGATGCGTTAGAAAGCTTGTGAAATGTTCTTTATTATTGTAATGGTTTTGAGATTGTTAGCCGATTTAATTATGTCGGGAATCTGGAAATGTGTTGTGTGTCGACTTTTACCGTTTTAACTATGTGTATTTGAGGCGTTATTACATAACATGCTTGAGATATAATTGTATGACTTGTGTGCGGATTATATGATATAAATGCATGTGTGTAGATGGTGTGATGATGGTTTGTGGCCGTATGGCAAATAAATGCATTGTTTTGGGCTTGAATTGCAAGCATGACTTATGTTAAGATAGATGGTTGCATATATGTGTGCATTTAAATGTCATCAGTCCTTGTATGCCAAGCATCATGATATGCATTCTTGTGATGTCCTGAGTGACAGATGGATTCCAGAGGGAATCTGCTATAACATCGTGAGCCTTAAAAATAAGAGGTATGAATCGCCTTAAAAATAAGAGGACCGAAAGCGATGGTTATAGACGATCGTGTGCCCATGTGGGGTGTGAGCGATCGGGTCGGGTGCCCGTGTGGGGTGTGAGCGATCCATAAACGTCGTGTGCCCGTGTGGGGTGTGAGCGACGGGGAACATCGTATGCCCGACGGGGAGTTACAGTGATGTAACGAGCGATGATTCCAGCAGAGTTCCTGAGTGAACTAGTGATCAGAAACATTTGAAGTCGGTACCGCATGTGCATATGCATAGAGTCGTTGTGTCGGTCTCTTGCATTTGTATAAATCATTAAGGTTTGTTTATGGGTGGAATTGTGGATAAAATTGATAAATTGATATATGGATATGTGTTGGTGATACTTGTATTGTGTATGGTTGGTATACCTTGGTGATGGAAATATGAAATATACATTGTATTATTTTGTATTTGAATTATGGTATGATTTGTGGTGAGAACCGTTTATATGTGTATTTTTGGTGTTATATATAATTGTATGTAAATATATTATGATTATTTTTCTCACCCTTCTGCTGTTTTATAATGCTCTACGAGTCATTGCAGATTAGATTGCTGGAGGTATTTTTGTGAAGCTTAGGACTTCATTCTTTTGTCGGTCGGCTCTGATATGTGGCACCGGGTAGTCAGGGGGATCGTTTTGTAGTTTGATGTGTATATGTGTATATATATATATATATATATATATATATATATATATATATATATATATATATATATATATATCTATTGGCCTGTGCATGTATGACTTGATGTATGACAAACTTTTTATGATACATATATATATATATATGAGATTCAGTTACGGATTTTCCGCTTTTATTCTGTAATTGGATTGTGGGTGTATTACTACCTGAGTTGTTGCATATCTGTATGGGCAGGTGTTGTATGTTTGTCTCAAGTTGATGTGACCCCTCGGTCTATGCTGTGAATTTTAAATATACTCTGATGAAATTTTGAATTTTCTTTTACTGCTTTATTTAATTGGGGGTATAGATTAGGGGTGTTACACTAGCCATGTTGAATCGCTTGAGTAACTCAAGATAATACTTCGTCTGGCTCACGAATGTCCCTTCATCGAGTTGTTTGATTTGCAATCCGAGGAAATAGTTAAGCTCCCACATCATGCTCATCTCGAACTCTCCCTGCATTAACTTAGGAAACCCCTTGACCATATTTGTGTTAGTAGAACCAAATATAATATCGTCTACATATACTTGTACCAAAATTTGGTGTTTTCCTTAACGTTTAATGAAAAGAGTTGTGTCAACCTTTCCTCTAGAGTACCCTTGATCAAGTAGAAATTTGCTAAGACGCTCATACCAAGCCCTAGGGGCTTGTTTGAGACCGTACAAAGCACGTTTTAATTTGTAAACGTGACCGGGATACTCATGGGAATCAAATCCAGGAGGTTGGGCAACATAAACCTCTTCATTTATATAACCGTTAAGGAATGCACTTTTTACATCCATTTGAAATAATTAGAAGTTTTTTGCATATGCATAGGCAAGCAACAGGCGTATAGCCTCGAGTCGGGTAACAGGCGCATAAGTTTCCTCATAGTCTATGCCTTCCTCTTGGTTATACCCTTGCGCAACCAAGCGCGCTTTATTTCTAGTTATAACCCCATTTTCGTCGAGCTTGTTCCTAAACACCCATCATGTGTCGATTACTCGATTGCCTCGCGGAGGAGGGACAAGGTCCCAAACCTCATTTCTTTTAAATTGATTTAACTCCTCTTGCATTGACAAAAGCCAATGTTCATATAGTAAGGCCTCTTTTGAGTTTTTAGGCTCAACTTGCGTAACGAAAGCGAAGTAATAACAGAAGTTACTTAGCTTGGAACGAGTTGTTACTCCCTTTGAGATGTCACCGAGAATGTTGTCGATGGGATGGTCTTTAGAAGACTTCCAAGCTGGAGGAAGTTCATCTTTATTAGACGGATGATCCTCTTCACTCTTCACAGGTTGGTGATCTTTTTCCTCCTCAACATGCACTGCTTCAGGTTGATCAGTTCCTTTATCAGCGTCCTTGAGTATGTCTTCAGAAGATACACCTGCACCATGAAAAGAACTACCTTTTTCGACATTTTTCGGATAAGACTCATCAAAAGTAACATGAACCGACTCCTCAACAATAACTAACCTCTTATTGTAAACACTATATGCCTTACTAGACTGAGAGTATTCAAGAAAAATACCCTCGTCGGCCTTAACATCAAACTTACCAAGTGTCTCTTTACCATTATTCAACATGAAACACTTACAATAAAAAACGTGAAGGTGAGATACATTGGACTTTCTCCCTTTTAAAAGCTCATACGGTGTCTTGTTTAGAATAGGACGGATGAGTACCCTATTCAAAATGTAACAAGTCGTACTTATGGCGTCGGCCCAAAAGTATTTTGGAAGTCCACTCTCATTGATCATATTCCTTCCTAATTCTTCCAAAATATGATTTTTACGTTCCATAACCCTGTTTTGTTGAGGGGTACGTGGTGCGGAAAAGTTATGATCAATCCCATGGCTTTCACAAAATGCTTCAAAAAGATGATTTTCGAACTCACCCCCATGATCACTTCTAATTGATATAATGTTTGTGTTCAATTTGTTTTGGGATAACTTGGCAAATCTTTCAAAGGCCGAAAAAGTATCGCTTTTGATTTCTAAGAAAATAGTCTAGCAAAACCGAGAAAAGTCATAGAATATCACAAAACCATAATAGTTACCACCTAGGATTTTAATCCTAAATGGTCCAAAGAGGTCCATATGGAGGAGCTCAGGGGGTCTCGTAGTTGAGACAATGTTTTTAGATTTAAACGAGATCCTTGTTTGCTTCCTCATTTGACACGCATCACATAAGTGATCCTTTGTGAATTTGATTTTGGGCAAGCCGATCACTAGGTCTTTAGAAACTATTTTATTAAGCAAATCAAAATTGACATGCGTCAACCGTCTATGCCATAACCATGAATCTTCACTCATGGTGACTAGACACTTGACGCTACTCAACGATACCTTATTCAAGTCTAGTATATAGACGTTGTTCACCCTCAAGCCTTTAAACACATCCTTTTTATCACTATTCTCAATTATGCAACAATCCTTTGAAAAAGATACTTTATAGTCCTTGTCACATAATTGACTAATGCTTAAAAGGTTATGTTTAAGGCCCTCAACAAGAAGCACATCAGAGATAGTAGTATATGAGGGGTTACCTACACTACCTTTGCCAATTATTTGTCCCTTGTTGTTATCTCCGTAGGTAACAAACCCCTTTTTCTTCTCCACAAAGTCGATGAAAAGAGATATGTCTCCTGTCATATATCTTGAGCAACCACTATCCAGAACCCATCTTCTTTCTGTGGTCTCAAGTCGTTGTACCTACATAGTCAATTAAGGGAAATAGGTACCCAATTCTTATTGGGTCCTTAATTGTGAGTGAAAATAGGATTGCATTTGGGCAACCATTGATAAACGCCTTTAGGAACCAAAAATCTCCTAAAGCGACACTTAGCAATGGTATGACCCCTTTTGCAACAATATAAGCAAGTGAGGTTAACATGAGAATCACTTTTGCTAGGTTGATTTCTAATCACATAAGTATATTTTTGATATGGATTAATCATGCTTTTCTTAAAGTGTGATTTATCAATAGCAAAAGTCATTTTTGGTTCTAGAGCCTTGTCAAGCTTGGCCTTAAGAGTTCTAACCTCTTTTTGCCAAATGTGACAAGTATCGCAACCAAAATTTAACCACTTACTTTTGTCTTCCACAACATCTACCTTTGTTACTTCCACCATGGACTTTTTGAGAGCCTCTAATTCCTTTTCGGAATCGGAGATCTTTTGCTCCAAATGAGAAAATATTTGTTTATTTGATGCTAACCGTTTAAAGGCTTCCTTGGCCTCATGGTGTAGAGTATCAAATGCACGTTGTAGTTCAGAATAAGACATTGAATTAGAGTTATCGTACTTAGAGTGTCTTACCTTTTTGTTATTTTTCCTTTGGTGAGCGGAAAGGCAAAGGTTAACGGATTCTCCTTCGTCACTTGAACTTTCAGCACTAGATGATTCACTATCGCTTTCCCAAGCGATATAGGCTCTTCTAGGTTTTGATTGTTTCTTCCCGTGACGACTTTTGTCCTTACCTTTGTCCTTCTTCAACAATGGACAATCTGGCTTATAGTGGCCGACTTTCCCACAGTTATAGCAAGAACCCTTAGTTTTTCCACTCTTTTTGTCTTCATTCTTGGAAGACTTTGATTGTTTACGAAAGTTGACAAGGTTTTTCTCCAAATGCTGGATACCATTTTTCTTGATATAGCGATTGTATCGCTTCAAAAATAATCCTATGTCTTCATTCGAATCCTCTTCCTCGTCATCACTGGATTCACTCTCGCTCAGCTCATATGCGGAGGACTTTGAACTAGAAGTCTTTAGAGTTATCGACTTCTTTTCTGCTTCTTTGGTCTTGTTCTTTTCCTTCTTCTCTCTTTTCTCAAATTTGTCTAAGCTTATGAGCATTTGCTCATGTTCCTCGAGCTTCCCAAATAACGTTCTGATGTCTAACGTCATTAGGTCGTTGGCTTCTTTGATGGCGGTCACCTTCGGTTGCCAATCCCTAGTCAAACACCTCAAGATTTTGTTAGTAGCATCCTCATTGAAAATTGGCCTATTAAGTGAGTGAAGTCTATTGATTAAATGAGTGAACCTCTTTTGCATGTCGGCAATGGTTTCCCCTTGCTTCATGTGAAAAAGGTCGAACTCTTGAGTCAATGTATTAATTCTAGCTAGCTTGACGTCGTTAGTACCCTCATGGGCAACTTGTAACGCGTCCCACATAGCTTTAGCACTCGTACAATGTGAAACTCTATAATATTTGTCAACTCCTAATGAGGAGATCAAAATATTTCTAGCCTTCTAATCGTAGTTGTACTTGTTCTCGTCTTCTTTATTCCATTGTGCTTCAGGCTTAGGTACTACCACGTTATTCGCATCGGTCATGGTTATTTCCATTAGACCATTTTGTATAACGCTCCATACCTTCCTATCAATAGAATTGATGTGAACACACATACAATCCTTCCAGTAACTATAATTCTCACCATTAAAAACAGGTGCTCTATTATAAGCCCCTTTCGGTTCGTTTGCTATTTTCTACAAAGTTATACTTGAAGCACTAGAATTAACCGGTGCTCTTGATACCACTTGTTAGATGAAGGAAATTGATCTAGAAGGGGGGTTGAATAGATCACTTCTTTTTAAATGCGAGTCGGCGCAAAAATTTGTTTTTAAAAATATTTTGCGGAAGCGACCAAGGAATATTCGTCAATACGAACCGAGTTACTGAGAGGATCGGATATACGTAAGCCAAATGGAACGAAAGGCTCAAAGAGAAAAATTAGAATCGCAACTTAACAATTAATCAATTTTCCAAAAGTACTTAATAAGGTGCAATCTCCAATGAGCAGTTAAAAATTAAACCAAACTTGATAATATATCAAACACCTTGTATGTGTTAAATCTATCGAGCACTTGGAGTGCATAAAACTCCAAGCTAAACCTTCTATGATAGTTGATGCAAAATTTTCACCAAGCACAATCCAAAATGATTGTGCAATGGTTTTCAAATTAATTTTCTGCACAAAACTATACTAGAATGTTTATCGATCAATTGAACGATTACAAGCGTAAACAGTTCGAAATGTAAATAAGATAAGGAAAAGGAAACGACACCAGGTTTGTTTAGGCAGTTCCCCTTTCGTCCTCGCTTCGGGTACGTCTGCCCCCAATTCTAAAAACTAGAATTGAGATATCTATAACTTGTTTGCAAATGTTTTTACAAGAGAAAACTTAGCTATCTCACACTCAAGAAACCTCATTGATGCAGATACTTTGTCTTCACTTTCCTTGATTCGAGCGAATCAAGTGCCTCGAACTTGTTGGAAGAACCTCTGTTTACCGTTACTAGATTGCAAGAACACACAGGTCTTCAATCACCTTCACTCGGCTGATTCTGATCCACACACAGTTCGATCCTTAAACCATGTTGCACAATCCTCCGATTAACGCTACTAGATCGACAAAACCCTCAGTTCTCCGATCACCTTCGCTCGGCTGAATTCAATGCACACAAGATCTGATCCAAAAATCCCCAAATCCTATTGATCTTGGAGGACAAAACCCTAGAGGTTTTATTCAAGAACAAACCCACTGAAACACTCACCCCAAACCAAGATACAACTCTATGCTTTGGACGTTATCACTTCATGATGCAGAAAATCAACAATAATGATTATGTGTATTTGTTGAGAAAGGTGCAAGATGAAGATGAAAGTGATGAGAGGAAACGTTTCAATGTATTTCTTTCACATGTTCTTGTTCTGTAAAAATATGAGGAACCATCTATTTATATGATGCAAGGACCAACAGAAAATAATTACAGCATTTTGAACAAAGAGAAAAATAGAAAACTTGGTTACTAACAACGAGTGGTCAACCACTCATCCAAGAGGGTCAGCCTGCACTGACCCGTGAAGCAATTTGCGCATGTTGGAAGACCATGCGTCAACCGCTACAGGGACCATGCGTCGACGCGTGGCTGAGAAAAATGCACAATCCCAAATGTCAGTAACATGCGTCGACGGCAGGGTAGGCGTGCGCTTACCCGAGCGAAAGGCAGACAAAGTCAACCCATCATGAGTCGATCGGACCTCAGCTTAGGTCGACTCAAACTTCAAAAACACTTAAAAATTGATTTTTCGACACACTTTCATCTATATTGGCACCGTTTATGCATTCCTAATACTAATATCATGATCACCCACCTTTAATGGATATGCAAGACTCCACCATATGTTTAGACTCATGATTATGCAATGCAAAATTAGAATGCTGACACCAATGAGATGACACCGTCTAAATTACAAACTACTAGCTAGTATACATTTTGACATCATTAAAATAAAGCTCAAATGAGAGACACCTTGCCCTCACAGGATGTACGAGGCTAGATAATGTATGAAGTGCCACTACAAGAAAAAAGGAGATTTACGACACTTGAGTTGCGACAGTTATCACAAAACCGTCCATATTCCTGGATTGCGACGGTTGTCACTACAGTTAGGGTCAACTGTCGTAGATTTTTTGCGATAGTTATCAAAAAACCGTCCTTATTCCTGGACTACGATAGTTCTCACGACGGTTTGAGCCAACCGTCGCATATTTTTTAGGCATGTTGTATAAAATAATTGCGATAGTTACCAAAGAATCGCCCTCTTTCCACACTCGCGACAGTTAAGGCGAACTGTCGCAATTACTTTAGCCAATCATAATCACTATTTTTTTATTCCTTTAATTTCCCACTTTTTTCTTTCATTTTTATTTTCCAACCTTTTCAATTTTATTAATTAATTTAATAAATAATTATTATAATTTTCATGACAATGTAGCTTAATATTTTTGTCTAAAATAATAGTAAAATATTTTCTGTTTTATTATATAAATAGTTAACTTTTATTAAAATTAATTTTGGTAACAATGTTAATATATATATATATATATATATATATATATATATATATATATATATATATATATATATATATATATATATATATATATATATATATATAAATGATTATTCATAAAAGAAGAAGTTCACGTGTCTTCCTTCCCAATTCCAACCTAAATTTTTTCATCTCCCTCCTAAAACTCTAATTCCCTCATAGTGTCCTTTTTCATTTTCAAACTCAATTTAATTTCAGAATTAATTTCAATTTCTATTACAATTTCACTTCAGAATCCTAAACACTCGAAACCCTCGTTTTCCCCTCAAGCGCCCGTTCGCTCGAAACCCTCGTTTTCCCCTCAAGCGCCCATTTGCTCGAAACCCTCGTTCTCCTCGTGTGCTCCTCCACTTATATGACCTCTCCATCATTTGTCTTCCTCTGTGTTGTGCTTGGAGTGTCGACATTGGTGGTCCGGTATTGCCCTTGGTTCTAAAAGACTTGTTATTCACTTTTCTTCTGGTTATTTATTTTGCTTTTATTATCACTTTACTTAACGATAATGCATTAAAAAATTCCTTAAAAAAAGAAAAAGAAAGAAAGAACCTATTTGGATTCCAATTGGTGGTAAGAAGTATGTAAAGAAGAATTAGAACATTGGGTGGAAGTTGCAAAAACACACACGTTTGGGCAAAGCGTGTGGTGGTTTCCGAAAAGTAGAAGGCAACAGCTGTTACACACAGGCACTAATTTTCAATTTCGGGGCATCGTTGGCACTGTACCCCCTTTCTCTTCCTTCTTCTCTCACCATTCATCACATTCAATTTTCCCGGATCTACTCCATTTTTCGCCATCCCTAATTTTTCTTCGATTCTGGCTAGGGTTTACGCGTTTTACTGATCTCAATTAGGGAAGAGAGCTTGGCCGGAATGGGGGCACTGGTTTCGGTTTTCTTCTATGTTATCGCCTTCTTTTGCACCGTTGGAGCCGTCTGTTTGGCGATTCTTCATATATACAAGCATCTTCTCAATTACACTGAACCTACTTACCAGCGTTACATTGTTCGCATCGTTTTCATGGTTCCGGTGAGTTCTAAGGGATTTCATTTGAATTGTTCACATTTTTCATTGTTTATGAATTGTTCAAGACTAATTGTATTTTCTAGTAGGTTTATTTATTGGTGCATTTTCTTAGTTGGAACGAATAGTTTTTATTAGCTAAGGTAATTAAATTAACCTGGCCCTAAATGTTCCACAGTTGAAATGCAATGTTAGTTTCATTGTTTATGAACTTCTTCTTATATGTAAACTTGAGAACTCGAAAGGAGGTGAAGGGATTTGGATTAGAGTTCATTGTGTAAAATAGAAAGTTGTAAATTGTGGAACTTTTTGTGAGCTTATGGAGTGGCTTACCTATTTTTTTAACTATTTGGTTCTTTACCGACAGTCTCTACTTGTTGTATTTGATATGCTTAAATACAGTGTTTTCCTATTGCTTAGCAATTATAATTTGTAGCACCGACGCCTCTGAAAAAAAGGTGTGTCCGTGTTATTATCGGTATCCAAACCGAGACCGATCCATGTGATTACGTTTAATTTATTCATTTTTTCAAATTATTATCGGTGTCGTGTTTCCGATGTCTGTGTCCGTGTCCGTGCTTCATGGAATGTAAATGCCCACACATGTATGGTTTGTGTGTTTCTCCATAGTTCTTTGATTTCTTTTATTAGGTATTTTGTTTTCTTCTTCATTTTCATATCATAATGCTCTTGAAGTATTAATGGGAATACTCCTAGTTTTTGTTCTGTGACATTTCTTTGTATAGTTCATTTCAAATAGGTATACTAAGCATTAATTAATTTTCTTTGGCAGGTTTATGCGCCGATGTCATTTATGTCACTTGTTTTGCCGGGGAGTTCAATTTATTTTAATTCAATCCGGGAAGTGTAAGTTATATGTGTTTCCGTATTTATTCGTTTACTTTTGTTGTTGCCGATATTTAGACTGAATAATTCTTTCAGAGTAGTATATTTTGTTCGTTCCTGTTTCATGGTTAACACGTGATAAGTGCAAATTGTACCTATTTTTGTATATATGTTTTGTTGCACTTATCGATTCTTTTTGGTAAATATCGTGCGAATAAAACCCAATTTGTTTGTAAATACGTTTAGTTTACATTTTCGGTGTATAGTGTGTTACCGTGTAAATATCATTGAGTTTAATCGATTTTCATTTATTTTTGTAGGTGTTCCAGCAATGGGATATTTCCATATTCATAAAGAGCATTGAATAAGCTTTCCAACGCTTCAAACCGTGCGTCAATCGGAGTTACGGTTCAAGAGTTATGAAGAAAACAAATTCTGGTTTTCTGTCATACTCGCTAGGCGAACCTGGAAAGTCAGAATTGCCTATTTTAGCCATTTTTCATCATTTTTTATGTTATGGTTTTGGGGATTCTTGCTCCAACTCCATCAAACTTCATTTTTTTAGTAGATTCGCTTAGAAAACAACATGGAAGCTTGCATGTGGATGATCCGAGGTGGATTTCTCATCGATCGGCTCCGACAATCCGTGAAGTGTTTGGTTCATTTCTCTTCCTCTTTGTGTATTCTTTCTTGTTGGGTTGTGCATATGTATTTGCTATGAACTCATGTATATTTGTCGCCCATGGCGTTGTATAAAACTTGCTTTACAAATCTTTATTGGTAATTGTCTCTAATTTTTGCTTTATGCGCGGGGTTTGTGTCGCGTTAGACATAACCTTCACGAACGTCGATTAGGGAGGATTGTCTGTTGGTTGCTGGACTCTAGAGATAGATTTAGGAGCTAACAATCTTTAATAGGCGTCGAAGCTTAATGCCTTCCGTGTTTCGAGGCTTCGCTCGCGAGAGTGACGAAGAGAGTAACACGGTTGTTTTCTCAACTTTGCGTTAGACATAACCTGTGTTGTGAGCGATGCTGGGTGATATTGATGAGTATTGTAGGTGGAGTATAACTGGTCGGTAAGTTTAAGTTTGTGAGGAGTGATTTGTATGCATTGCCGGACGAGTTTTTCTTGTTGAAGAATGAAGTTCTTTTTGTTTTAATATTTACTTTTATGTTCTCTTGTTTGAAACTATTTTAATCCACACTCATAAACGCGAGAGATTGTCGAATGGCATTCTTTCCCTCGAACCGATCTCTGTGGACACGACATAAATCCCGGAGGGAATTCTTTCCGAAAATAAATATTTTTGCTTGCTTGCCGCTATACCGCATTCAACAACATGTTGGTTGCAATTTAGGTGATTAAATGATTACCAGTGATATATTATATAATGGTAGCGAGTAGATGTTAAGCTTTGCTAGAGTTGTAAGAAGCTATCACAAGAATGGATTAGTAAATTTTTGTTAATGTGTGAATCAGTTAGAGTTATCAGCTAGCAATGTTGTTAGCTAATTTATGTTTCAAGTTAGTTGCAGTCAGTTTACAAAATGTTGGTTTTCTGTTTTATGCTATTGAAGTCGCGTGGATTGGAAAAAAGCTGTTATGAATCTGTGTATTTTGCTATTTGAAGGAGTTTGATTAATGTTAGGAGATAGCTCATTGTTACACCCTAATGATAAAGCTATGTTAGTTGTTAATTCCAATAACTGTTGGGTGTAAACTGTTAACTTTGTTATGAGGTCGATTTTGAAGTTAGTTAAGGCATAGCCATCATATTAAAATGTTGATGCCTTGGTGAAATGTTGATACCTCGCGTGCCAACCTTGAACCGGAGCAGAGGAGGAAAAGAGTTTTGCAGTGAACAAATCTTCAGAAAGTTCTGTTCTTCCACTTGGTTTTGCCGGGTGCAGTGATGCTTGATGTTGGAACTTTTGTTTACTGGAATGGCTGCTTGAAAATGACATTTAGAAAATAACTTATTATGCTATACTCACCACATATTCATGGAGTTAGGTTGGACTTATTGTTTTTTTTTATGTTTTCTTGTTGAGAATATTTTTTTTCTAGTTGTACTGTCAAACAGCCTTGGGTAAATTGTATCTGCCTTATGTTATTGATTTTTTCTGCTCTTACTTGATAGTCTATTCTGTTGCTGTTAATGTTTTAATCATTTATATTATATAAATATGTTAATATTTCAATTTTAACTTATTGGAATTGAGCCTTGGACTTTTGTACAGAAGCTAGGAGATGCTGTTCTTATTCCTGCTGGTTTACCTCACCAAGTTAGAAATCTGAAGGTAAAATTTACAAACATGGTACTAATTTCTTTGTTTTCCAAGAAGTATATAAAGTCTATAAAATTCTGCTAGAAGTGATGAATATCATCTTGAATTAGATTAATATCTGATTTAATTTTTGGTTCATCGCCCATCCTTTGTAATTGTGTTCTCTAAATTTTAGTAGCTTGGTTAGTATTTTTTCTGGACAACTTTACTTATATTGCATATATACTAGTACATCACGACGAGTTCCCCTGTTTTGAATCAACAACAACAAATGTAAAGCTTCAAACAACATTGACAGTTCAGCAGATAACAAACATTTGAAGTTTTCGTTTCATATTGATGTTGTTATGCTTGTACTCTCGTATCCGGAAGCTAGTGCGAAAGATGGCTCACTACTCTTCAAAGAATGTGCGAAAGGCTTGCTTGTCTTATGGTGTTTGCCAATTCTACTCGCGATCTCGGCGGAGGTAATATACATGCACATAATTTTAAATTGTAGTCAGCAACCACTATTGCAGACACAATATAGCATTTTTAAATTGCAGTCTGCAACTGTGATTGCAGACACAATATAACAGTTTTATTTATGCTTTCGCCACATTTATCTGCATTTTACTGCAATTACAATGTGACTAGTGTTGTTATTGGAATTTTTCAGTGATTCCATCACCTGAGGGGAAGAGAAGCATGATGAAACTAGCACAAAGGATGGTAACAAATTTCTGTGCAAGTATAAGTGCATCAGCAAGCCATAGATGTACCACACTTTCTTCTGCGAATGAGACTGGAGTCAGAGTTACTGTGAGAAAGAGTACAGATCCTGGTCAGCCTAATGGTATTGTGCTAAGTGCTGCTACTACCATTTGGTTGCCTATTCCTCCACAAACTGTTTTCAGTTTCTTCAAAGATGAAAGAAAAAGACCTCAGGTTTGTTATATTACTATTATTTTATGTTACCTATAATGATTGACCTTATAATTAAAGCTTTTTTTATGGTTTTGATTAGTGGGATGTTCTTTCCCATGGTAATGTTGTTCAAGAAGTTGCTCATATAGCAAATGGTTCACACCCTGGCAACTGCATTTCTGTACTTAGGGTAAGACATCATTTATTTTTTTTATCCATTTTGTTACTCATTCACGAGGACGATTCATTTTGTTGTGTTCTCTAAATTTTAGTATCTTGGTTAGTATTTTTTCTGGACAACTTTACTTATATTGCATATATACTAGTACAGCACGACGAGTTCCCCTGTTTTGAATCAACAACAACAAATGTAAAGCTTCAAACAACATTGACAGTTCAGCAGATAACAAACATTTGAAGTTTTTGTTCCATATTGATGTTGTTTAGCTTGTACTCTCGTATCCGGAAGTTGGTACGAATTTCAAAGAAGAGTAGTGAGCCATAAGACTCACGATTTAATGTTTGTGTTTATTGTGTGAATATCATGAAGATTGATGATTGCCATTAATGTAACCTACAATAGCTGTATTCTGAATTCTAAACTGAGTGCATATTTTTTTTAAAAATATTTGCAACTTGCGGCGGTTCAAACCGCCACAATACACCATAGATTTTTTTTAAATATTTGAAAATTGCGGCGGTTCAAACCGCCACAATATACCCTCGCAAAAACAAAAATCATTGAGCAAGTTAAGACGGTTGGAAACCGTCACAATATGGAGATTACGACAATTAGCTACCCGTCGTAAAAATAACGGCGGTTTGTACGTCAGCTTTCACAACCGTCGCAATACGTCCTCGCGACGCACGTTTCCGCGACAGAACTGAAACCGTCGTAACTTACAAATTGCGACGGTTCTAACTGTCATAATATGCCAAAATGAACCGTCGCAATTTGCCAATTTTCTTGTAGTGTGAGCCTTGTAAGCAAGTATATGGATAATCTTGGGAAGGCACAATAACAAGCATTAAAGTGGATCCTAAGGTGCATAAATGGGTCTCTGAGCAAAGTCCTGATTTATGGTGGAGCCTGTGGTGATGATAACAAAGTCGAAATTAAAGGATTTGTTGACTCTGATTATGCAAGTTGTATGGATTCTAGAAAATCTATTTCTGGATGTGTTCACTATGTTTTGTACAACAATCAGTTGGAAAGCAACACTTCAGTAGGTTTTTTCCTTATCAACCACTGAAGCGGAATATATTGCCCCAACTGAAGCTGTGAAAGAAGCATTGTGACTTGAAGGGTTTGCTAAGGAGCTGAAACTTCAAGGTCGAGCCATCACTGTTAAATGTGATAGTTAAAGTGTGATACACCTGTCAAAGAATTTAGCCTATCACTAGGAAACCAAGCACATCGATGTAATGTTGTATTTTGTCAGAGAGATGATCGAGTGCGGAGAAGTCTAAGTGCTAAAGGTTTTGACTGATGACAATGTTGCTGATATAATCACCAAGACATTACCAAGTAGCAAGTTCTTCCACTGTATGTAGTTGATAAAGCTGCATGTTGAAAGTTACTTTGTTCCCTTGCTAGTGTAGAGTTTGCTCCAAGGTGGAGATTTGTGGTATTTGGATCAAACTTTAGTCTCGACAAGGTTAGCTTCATGGTTCGACAGTAGTTGGAGATGTGCATGTCGTAGTTGAATTATGTTCTTGCATGTAGAAATATGTTAGCTTGTTGTTTTAGTTTGCATGTGAGTTAGGTTAGTTAGTTTGGCCAATTATTTAGTATGTTAGTGAAATTTAGAGTATAGTTTTTCTTATAAATAGAATACTAGTCATCATTTCTCCATCAATCCATGATAATCCTAATTAGAGGGAGAAAGTGGTGTGGCTGAGATTCAATTGTAAACATTTTTCTCTAATGTGTAATTGAATCGAGAATCCAGTTTTTTAACCACTTTGAATTGTCTTTCTCTTCTTTTCTCTCTTTTCTTTTACTTTGTGGTTTTCTTAGTAATTAAGAAACCGATCATATTGTATTTTCTAGGCATCGCTTTCACAACAACACCCTTCAAATATTTTATTGATAAAAATGCTCCTTTCATTTTTCTCACTAACAAGATGTTGAAAATTTTTCTCTCCAAGTAAAAAATTTAGTAGATCAATCAAAAATCTCGGTATGCATTTTTATAAGAACTTAAAAAAAAAACTAGGCGAAACAATGTTAATTAATTAATTTTTAAAAAATCTGGTAATTCATATCGGGTAGACTTATACAAAAATAAAGTTAAAATTACTGGACTTTTTTTTTTGAATTTTTCAAAAATCCAGTAATTCATATCCGATAGACCAATTAAAAGACGAAGTTAATTTTACCATTTAAAAAAAAACGGTATAAAATCATAATATATGTTTTAAAAATCTATAATTTTAAATCAGATATTTATAAAATATGATATTAAAAAATAAGATTTTATATTAGAATTTTTAAAAAACAAGTTATTGAAAATTATTTTACACTTGTTTTTATATGTGTAAAATCTATGTTTTTATACCGTTTTTTTTTAAATATGATAAATAATAATAAAAAATTTAAGAAAAACTAAACAAAAAAATCAGAAATCAAGAATTTGTAAAAAAATGATATATTAATTTAAAAATCCGGAAAACCACAAAATTTTTTGAAAAATTCGTACATTTTTATTACAGATATTTTGATAGAATTATACATATTAGGATAGTGGGGGTGTTAGATAAAAATAAAAGGATAATTCGTCTACAGGATCCAACATCTAATAACTACATAACTACTAAAACGGCACCGTTTCGTATCATCTAATATACAAAGGCTCGGAGCGGGTGAGGTTTGAAAATAAAAACAAAAGCCAGTAACGATGTTGACCTTTTCGGTTACCGTTACTGTCTTTTTCCTACACAAATCAAACGTACACAATTTTCAATTTTCAAATTTCAAATTTTTCTCTCTTTCCTTCTTTTAACCAAATCCCCAATTTCAAACCAAAAAATATAACTCTTCCTCCAAAAACGGTTTCTTCTCTCCAATGGGTGCCTCAGGAAAATGGTTCAAATCACTTCTTTCTCATAAAAAAATCTCATCTTCAACTACAACAACCGACCAAGTAAGTTAACCTTTTTGTTGTTTTTTGATATGTTGTGGTGTTTTTAGTGTTGATTGGTTTGTTGATGTTTGTTAAGGAGAAGAAGATTAATGGTGATAACAAGAGTGGTACTACTAAGAAGAAGTGGAAGCTGTGGAAGTCGTCTTCAGAAGGATCTTCTTCAAATTTGAAGAAGAGTGGTGGTGGTGGTGGTGGTACAGCTTCTGTGTGTGATTCTTCGCTTACTGCTGCTGCGGTTGCTGTGGTGGTTCGAGCTCAACCTAAGGATTTTAACCTCATCAGGCAGGAATGGGCGGCTATTCGAATTCAGGCTCTGTTTCGAGCTTTCTTGGTAACTGTTTCTTTTCCTGGTTTAGGTTTTTTGAGCTTGCTATATGAATTGTGTTGCGAGTTTCTACTTTGTAGGGTTTTGAAATTTTCATCACATAGTGCTATATCCAAATTAAACATGTTTGAATTTCCAAGTTTAGTTTAGTGTATGTTTTGTTCCAATTTTTTATGAGCCTAAATTGATTTCAGAGGTGTACACGTTATGACATGTTTTATGAGGATTTGATCAGTATGTGGTCACCGTGGTCGCAATTTATTCTTTATCAAAAGACGGTGAATAACAGTACTGGTATTGGCATCTTCATAAACTGTTTTGTCGATGCTGTTTTTGCTGTAATAAACAGTTTTTTAAAACCTATATGTCTATTGACTCTTGAGCTTATTTTCTCATTGTAGGCTAGAAGAGCTTTGAGGGCACTGAGGGCAGTGGTGAGGCTGCAAGCTATATTTAGAGGCAGGCAAGTGCGAAAACAAGCCGCCGTTACTCTAAGGTGCATGCAGGCTCTTGTTAGAGTTCAAGCTCGTGTAAGGGCTAGGAATGTCAGGAATTCTCCAGAAGGAAAAGCAGTTCAACAGTTATTAGACGACCATCGCAACCAAGCTGATTCTGTTAAACTCATAGAGGTGATATAATCATCATAATAACTAAGCTCTCTATAATTTGCTTCAAAAATATCATATTTGATGATATATTCTAACATATAGCAAATTTCGCTATGTTATTTGTTATCAGCAAGGATGGTGTGAAATCCCTGGAACTGCAGATGAAGTTAAAGCAAAGCTAAGGCTGAGACAAGAAGGTGCAATCAAGAGGGATAGAGCAATGGCATACTCTCTATCTGCACAGGTAATTAAGTCGAGAACATCGAATCTTATATATACGCGTTAGTTTGCTTCTTTTCTATGATTGAAGTTGTTAATATCTGTGCTTGCATATTGCAGTCGAGAATCAGTGCTAGTCCAAACTCGAAATCAGCAACTCCTCTCAAGCATCATCATAACCGCGACAGCAAGAGCTTAGGTAACAACTTGTTAGAACGCTGGATAGTGAACAAACCATGGGAGAGTCCAATGTCAAACAGGAAGAGTGAAGAGCTTGTTCCTACTTTTCAAACAAGAAGGAATGCTATGACAACTAGGATTTCAGCTCTTAAAATCTGTCAGCAAACTCCATCCTCTTCCACCATAAGCTCCGAATACATGAATGACGATAGCGTTATATCGTCCTCATGTACATCTGGATCTCCATCTCTTATGCCATTCAGCAATACTACTGTTATGGTGGAAGCAAGAGAGGAAAAAGATGTACCAAGCTACATGAGTTTGACAGAATCAACTAAGGCTAAACTCAAAGCTTACAGAAGCTCTTCGCAGAATTCTAAGAGACTCACAATGGACGATTGTCTGTCTCATAACACAAATTCAACGTTTCTGAATGGATATAATAGTATAAGCAGTTCTGGTTCTGACCCTTCGGTTAATATATGGAAGGATCGTTGTGCAACACCTCTAAGAGCAAGTTATTATCAAAAACGATACGGAAGGAGATAGAGAATTTCTCCAACAGTTGCAATTGCAGCTTAATGTGTCTATTTTCAATGAGTTCAACAGCTTGTTGTCCATTGTCATCTTGACACAGTGAGACAGACAGATTTAGTTTTTCTGCAACAACCAAGTTTAGCTTTTTGTTACATCAGTGATTCAGTACTTTTTCTGAGAAAGTGGTTAATTTATAGTGTAGATATATATTAGTTTTGTCAATCTCATTGTGACTCCAAAAAATTAAAACCTTGACATTCTGAGTAAAAAGTTTGAGCTTAAGATATTCATTTTCTGAAGATAGTAGTACTTTTGTTATTTCCAATTAATTAATAAAGTAAAAATAGATGCTCAATTTGAACTTGTGCATTAATATGGGCAGGATTGGTAACTCCTTTCCACTTTAAGCTTCATACCAATGGTTTTGATATGCACATCTTGTAAATTTTGATGGAAAACACTTCTGTTAGCATAGAGTGCATTTGCAACTTCTGTTAAACATTAACCTTAATATGTTGCAATCTTTGTAACATTTAGTCATGTGAGAGATGCTCATTCTTCATGAACTCTTTCAAAAGTTTTATATCTTATAACAAACGAGAGAGTTTGACTTATCCTAATACATGTTAAATATTTTGTGGTTATTATTTATTATTATGTTTTAATTTGTTTCTATTATTAGTTTATAACAATTGATACCAGAGCTCCGTTTTAGGGTCTGATCCATAGTGAATGTCTGTGAGAGAAATTGTAATTTTCCTTAAAGTAGAAGGATTTTAAGAGAATGGATAAAAGTGATAGTAGTAATTTCGTGCAATCGATTATTCCCAAGTTTGATGGTCATTATGATCATTGGGCGATGTTGATGGAAAATTTTCTCCGCTCGAAATAGCCGATTGCACGAAACTACTATTATCACTTTTTGCCATTCTTCTAAACTCCTTTCACTTAAAAAAAAATTACAATTTATTTCTTGATACACTTTTTTTTCACTCCAATGATTTCTGTCATACACACTCCAATGATTTCTCTCCGACGGTGGGCGTCAATTGTTAGTCAAAATAAAAGAGAGATAAAAAGAGTATGAAGGAGAAACAAGAAAAATAAATAGTAAAACGATATAATAATGGTTATGAGAACTTTAAGGAGATATTAAATCATAATCATTCACCTTTCTTATTTTATTGGCTATAAAAGCCGTGTATTTTTCATTTGTAATACATTAGAACAAAATTTCAATAAATAATTTTAGTATAATTGAGTTGTGAAATTTTCATGTGAGGAGAGGTTAATCAATTTATAAATTTCATTTTCATTAATTTTGTGTGCTTCCGCGTTAGTTTGTTCTTTCACAAATCTGATAATATGAGAAAATTTTGCATAGTTTCTTAACAACTGGTATCAAAGGCAGTTGGTTGATTTTCTAATTTTTTTTAAGCAAAAAAAAAAAATTCAGAGACAGTCATGAGGAAGTTAGATTTAAGTGGGAGTGATTGCTTCAGACGAAGAAAAGGTGAAAATCAAAAAGTTCGATGGTGTTGAGTTTAGCTTTTGAAAGATGCAGATTGAAGATTATCTATATCAGAAAAAACTACATCAACATATCACAAAAAAAATCTTTTGAAATGCTCCAGCACTTGGAATCTGGCTCCACACCATCAAACTTTTCAATTTTCACTTTTCCTTCACCTGCAACCATCACTCCCACTTAAATATGACTTCCGCATAATCGTTTCTGAAAATTTCTTTGCTAGAAAAATTAGAAAATCAACCAACAGGCTCTAATACCAGTTGTTAGGAAATTACGCAAAATTTCTCCATATTTCTTTTTACTATTTCTTTTTCTTGTTTCTACTTTATACTCTCTTTATCTCTCTTTTATTTTGACCAACAATTGGCGCCCACCGTGGGAGAGAAACCATTGGAGTGTGTGTGAGAGAAACCATTGTAGTGAAAAATGTGTGTATTAAGAGAGAAATTGCAATTTTCTTTAAAGTGGGATGAGTTTAGGAGAATGGCGGAAAGTGATAGTAGTAGTTTCGTGCAGTCGGTTATTCCTAAGTTTGATGGTCATTATGACCATTGGGTGATGTTGCTGGAAAATCTTATTCGTTCGAAAGTTTATTGGGGTCTCATTGAGAATGAGATATTAGTTATGACAACAATATTATAGCCAACAAAGGAGCAACGTAAATTGACTGAAGAGCAAAATTTAAAGGATTTGAAGGCAAAAAATGACATTTTTTAAGCAATTTCTCGTGATGTGCTTGAAACAATCCTCAATAAGGACACATCCGAAAGTATATGGGATTCAATGAAGCAAAAATTTTAGGGTTCAAACCGAGTCAAAAGGGCACAAATGTAAGCTTTATGAAAGGATTTTGAGATTCTACATATGAAAGAATGACAAATTGTTAATGCTTATTTCTCTCACACTCTAACCATTCATAACAAAATGAAAGCTCATGGTGAAAGTATGAGTCAAACAATCATCACTAAGAAGATTTTGAAATCAATGGTCTCAAAATTTAATTATGGGGTATGCTCAATTGAAGAATCCAACAACTTGAATACAATGACTATTGATGAGTTACAAAGTAGTCTTCTTGTTCATGAACAAAGAATGACAAGCCATGGAGAAGAAAAGCGAGTTCTTACGATATCTAATGAAGATAGATCTGAAAGAGAAAGAGGTAGAGGCGTGTTTAGAGGAGGTTGAGGAAGAGGAAGGGTGCGACAACCCTACAATAAAGCTGTTGTAGAGTGTTTTCGGTGTCATTACTTAGGACCCTACCAATGTGAGTGTCCTGAGTGGAAGTAAAAGGCCAACTATGTTGAATTTGAAGAGAAAGAAGAAGAAGAGATATTATTAATGTCCTATGTTGAAATCGAACTTGGCGAGAAGGATGTGTGGTTTCTTACCTCTGGTTGCAGCAATCATATGAGTGAAAACAAAAAGTGCTTCTCAGATTTAGACTAAGGCTTTAGACATACTGTAAAACTTGGAAATGACAGTAGAATGGCTATTATTGGAAAAGGAAATATCTGCATGCAAGTGAACGAATTTACTCAGATAATTTTGAATGTTTACTATATTCTTGAGTTAAAGAACTATTTATTGAGCATAAGACAACTACAAGATAAAGGCTTATCTATTTTGATTCAACAATGGGAATGTATGATATATCATCAAACAAAAGGATTAATTATGGAAACAATCATGAGTGGAAATAAAATGTTCTGTTTGGTAGCTTTCATGATGCCAAATGAGTCTGCATGCTTTCAAAATGTGTCAGAAAATGAATCTTATCTTTGACATTGTCAGTTTTCTCACTTAAGCTATCAAGGATTGAGGACACATTTTTTTTATAAGAAATGCTGAATGGGTTGGCTTCAATCTAAATTCTGAAGAAGCTACGTACAGAGTGTTTGATCGGCAAACAACATAGAGATTCTATGTCTAAAAATACCTTATGGAGAGCATTAAATAAACTTCAAATTTTGCATGCAGATATATGTAGACCCATTAAACCAGAATCAAATAGCAACAAAAGATACTTCTGAAGTTTTATAGATGATTTTACTCGTAAGACATGGATTTACTTCTTACATGAAAAATCAGAGGCTTTTACAATGTTCAAAACTTTTAAAGCTTATGTTAAAAAGGAGTCGAATGCATATATCACCTCTTTGAGAACAGATAGAGGTGGTGAATTTACCTCAAATAAGTTTGAAGAATTTTACAAAGTTCAAGGCATAAGCAGACAGTTGACTGAGAGAAAAAATAGGACGATTATGAACATGGTGCGCTCTATGTTTGTTGAGAAGCAAGTTCCTAAAATGTTTGGGCTCAAAGCTTTAAAATGGAGTGTGCTTATTCTGAATAGATGTCCTACATTAGCTATGCAAAATAAAACTCCAAAAGAGGCATGGAGTGATGCATAGCCAACAATTAATTACTTTCGAGTTTTTGGATGTGTGGCTCATGCACATATTCTAGACCTGAAAAGAAGCAAGTTAGATGATAAGAGCAAGACATGTCTTTTGCTAGGAGTAAGTGATGAATCAAAGGCCTACAATTTATATGATCCAATTTACAAGAAAATAATCATTAGCAAGGATGTGATTTTTGAATAAAATGTATGACTGAACTGGGACAGCAACAAATATGAACGCAAAATAGATGTTTTAGAATGGAAAAATAATGAGGAGAATGAAATTGAAGAAGGGGGTGGCAATGAAGAGGAAAACAACAATGTCAATGAAGAGGGAGGAAACAATGATGATACAAAAATTCCATTGAATCTAATTCATATTCTAGTGAATCACATAAGGATGAATCACCAAATATGGTGGAAGGGAGGATATGAAGAACACCTTCTTATTTGGCAGATTATGAAACTGCTGAAGGCTTATCTGATGAAGATAACTTGAATGCAATGATGATGCTTATTGAAGATGATATACTCTCATTTAAGGAAGCTAGAAATAGCAATAAATGGAGATACGCAATGAGGGCGGAAATTGGATCAATAGAAAAGAACAAGACTTAGGAGCTTACTATTTTACCAATTAAAATCAAACCAATTGGAGTTAAGTGGATTTATAAAATTAAACCAGTGAGAATATGGAGATAGATAAGTACAAGAGAGACTAGTGGCAAAGGGGCATGCACAACAATATGGAGATAATTACACTAAAGTATTTTCTCTAGTGGCCAGACTAAATACCATTCGATTGATACATTCTTTGGCGGCTCAACTTAGTTGGGATGTTTTTCAATTGGATGTAAAGAGTGCATTTCTTCACGGCGAACTTAATGAAAAGGTATTTGTGAAGAAACCATTAGGATATGAGAAGAAAGGTGAAGAAGAAAAAGTTAACAAGCTGAAAAAAGATTTGTATGGCCTTAAGTAGGCACCAAGAGTATGACATAGAAAGATAGAAGCATATTTTGTTCGAGAAGGCTTTGAAAAATGTTTTTGTGAACTTACATTATTTACAAAAACAAAGGATGGAAGGAAGTTGTTTATAGAACAGAGTTATCAAAGAATAATGAAGGAACGAAAATTGATGCAACTTTATACAAGAAGATGGTCGC
Organism: Lathyrus tuberosus; assembly: GCA_022829125.1. Classification (NCBI taxonomy): domain Eukaryota; kingdom Viridiplantae; phylum Streptophyta; class Magnoliopsida; order Fabales; family Fabaceae; genus Lathyrus; species Lathyrus tuberosus. Next base: position 11,132,032 of record JALAZF010000095.1, read on the forward strand.
CAATTTGATGTATTTAACTACAACAAGACCTGATTTAATGTATGGAGTAAGACTCACTGGCTTGTAGTAAAAAAAATACTAAGGTACCTCAAAGATACATATGAATTAGGTATTTTTTTACAAAAAGGGAGGCAACTCAAACTTGGTGGCCTACACTGACAGTGAATTTTCTGGTGATTTGGAGGACCGAATGAGCACTTCTAGATTTTTTTCTTGCTTGGTTCTCCAACAGTCTGTGGTCCTCTAAAAAAGAACATGTTGTGACATTGTCGACTACTGAGGCGTAGTATGTGCAGGGCAGTCTCAGAAAATTTAGAGGCCCTGTTCTAATTTTTAAAATTGATCCTGATAAAAAAATAAATTGTATTGTATTAAAATTATAAATAATATTATAAATTAAATAAAAAATTATTTATAAATTTAATAATATATTACTGAATCTTTAATTATGTAATTAAAATCTATAAATATTATCCAAAATTTATTTTAAAAAATTTTAAATGGTACACATTAGTTTCTGAATAAATAAAATATAAATTTTCAATTTCTATGTTTCACGAATAAGTCATGGTGTGCTCCTGTGGCACATAGTTTTGTTATTAACCAAGGCTAGGTGGGTACGAATCCTATTTTTGTCACTTTTAAAAAAATAATACAGTTAAATTATAAAACCTTGTTCACAGAGTATTAACCCTCAACTTCTTGTTGCAAAGTGCAAACAAATCCGCTACACTACTTGAGAATTAATGCAATTTTGATTCAATATATATATATTAGACTGCACGGGCCCATATTCGACCTTGAGTATGTGGTTGTTGCATCTTGTGCTTGACAATGTATTATTTGGTTAAGGATGGTTTTAGATAAGCTTGGTCATAAAGAGAAAAGGAATACTATGATTAAGTGTGATAATAGCTCTACAATAAAGATTTCAAAGGATTCTGTTTTTCGTGGTAGAAGCCAACAAATTGATATCAAATTTCATTTTTTAAGAGATTTGGTAAAAGATGGAGTTGTGGAATTAAGCTATTTCAATTCTCAAGAATAGGTTGCAGACATAATGACAAAGCTTATAAAGTTAGATCAATATTTAAAACTTCGTAAAATAATGGGAATTGTTGAAGCTTTAAAATAAACTAAATGCATTATGCATATAGCTTAAGGGAGGGAATGTTAAATATTTGTGGTTATTATTATTACTATGTTTTTATTATTAGGAATATAACATGGTACATAGTCTCCACTTAATCAAGGCTTGTAATGCGGTGGCTTCTATTTTTACATTTTTCCTATTTTTAAGTCAATTGTAATGATATATATATATATATATATATATATATATATATATATATATATAAATTTAATTGATATGCACTGACAGTGTAAAGATTTTTTACACTGTCACTTAATCACAATCGTTAATTTATTTGAAATGTTTGACTTTTATTTCAACCCCTTGAAAAGTAATACCAACGGATAGTTGTGATGCATTGACAGTGTAAAACTTTTTACACTGACATTGCATAACAATTAATATATCTCTCTCTCTGTCTCCTCTCTCTCTCTTTCAATATATATATATATATATATATATATATATATATATATATATATATATATATATATATATATATATATATATATATATATATAGCAAATTCTTATTCTTAATAATAACAAGGCATTCTCTCTATTTTTTTTCCATCAAACATCGGGTAATGGTCATAATGACCATCAGACTTATGAATAAGCAACTGCAAGAAAATACTATTATCACTTTCTGCCATTCTCCTAAACTCCTTCCATTTTAAATAAAATTGTAATTTATTTCTTCATACACACTTTTTTTCACTCCAATGATTTCTCTCACACCAATATCTCACTTTGGTTGCAGCAATCATATGAGTGGAAACAAAAAGTGGTTATGTGATTTAGACTAAGGCTTCCAACATACTATAAAACTTGGATATGACAGTATAATGCCTGTTATTGGAAAAGGCAATGTTCGTATGCAAGTGAACGGATTTACTCAAGTAATTTCGAATGTTTACTATATTCTAGAGTTAAAGAACAATTTATTGAGTATAGGACAACTAAAAGATAAAGGCTTATCTTTTTTTATTCAATATGGGAAATGTATGATATATCATCCAACAAAAGGATTAATTATGGAAACAATCATGAGTGGAAATAAAATGTTATGTTTGGTGGCTTCCACGATGCCGAATGAGTCTACATGCTCTCAAAATTTGTCAGAAAATGAATCTTATCTTTGGCGTTCTCAATTTGTTCACTTAAGCTATCAAGGATTGATGACACTTTTTATAAGAAAATGGTAAATGGTCTACATTAGATCCAAATTCCGAAGAAGCTATGTATGAAGTGTTTGATCGACAAAAAACATAAAGAATCTATGTCTAAAAAGAGCTTATAGAGAGCATCAATTAAACTTCAACTTGTGCATGCATATATATGTGGACCCATTAATCCAAAATTGAATAGCAACAAAAGGTACTTCTTGAGTTTTATAGATGATTTTAATCGTGAGACATGGATTTACTTCTTACATGAAAAATCAGAGGCTTTTTCAATGTTCAAAACTTTTAAAGCTTATGTTTAAAAAGAGTCAGGTGCAGATATCACTTCTTTGAGAATAGATCGAGGTGGTGAATTTACCTCATACGAGTTTGAAGAATTTTGCATAGTTCAAGGTATAAGTAGACAATTGATTGCAACCTATACTCCTCAACAAAACAAAATTGCTGAGAGAAAAAATAGGACGATAATGAATATGGTGCGCTCTACGTTGGTTGTGAAGAAAGTTCCTAAAATGTTTTGGCCCAAATTTATAAAATAGAGTGTGCATATTCTTAATAGATGTGCTAAATTGTTTGTGCAAAAAAACTCCCAAAGAGGCATGAAGTAATGTAAAGCCAACAATTAATTACTTTTGAGATTTTGTATGTGTGGCTCATGCACATATTCCATACCAAAAAAGAAGCAAGTTAGATGATAAGAGCAAGAAACATGTTTTGCTAGGAGTAAGTGATGACTCAAATGCATACAAATTATATGGTCCAATTTCCAAGAAAATAATCATAAGCAAGGATGTGATTTTTGAAGATGTATGTTGGAACTGGGATAACAACAAAGATGAATACAAAATAGACGTTTTAGAATGGAAAAATGATTATGAGAATGAAATTGAAGAAAGAGTAGAGGAAAATGAAGAGAGATGCAATAATGGCAATGAAGAGGGAGGAAACAATAATAATACAAAAAATTACTTTGAATATAATTCATCTTCCAGTGAATCACATGAGGATGAATCACCAAATATGGGTGAAGGGAGGGTATGAAGATCACCTTCTTACTCGCTAATTATGAAGTTGGTGAAGGCTTATCTGTAGAAGATAACTTGAATGCAATTATGATACTCACTGAAGATGATCCATTCTCATTTTAGAAAGTTAGAAAGAAAAACAAGTTGAGAGATAGATAAGTACTAGGGGAGACTAATGGCGAAGAGGTACACACAACAATATGGAGTTGACTTCACTGAGTTATTGCTCTAGTGGCCAGACTGGATACCATTCGATTGATACTTGTTTTGGCTGCTCAACACAGTTGGGATGTTTTTCAGTTGGATGTAAAAAGTCCATTTCTTCACGGTGAACATAATGAAGAGGTATTTGAAAATAAACCATTAGGATATAAGAAGAAAGGTGAAGAAGAAAAAGTTTAGAAGCTAAAAACGCTTTGTATGGCCTTAAGCAAGTACGAAGAGCATGGTATAGCAAGATAGAAGCATACTTTGTTCGAGAAGGCTGTGAAAAATGTTTTTGTGAACATACATTATTTACTCAAACAATGGAAGGAAGCAAGTTTTAATATTAGGTCTTTACATTGATGATTTAATATATACCAAGAATGATAGGAATATGTGTGAAGAATTTAAAAATTCAATGATGGTAGAATTTAATATGTCTGATTTGGGAAGGATGCAATATTTTTTAGGAATTGAGATAATACAAAATCCAAATTGGACTTTTGTGTGTCAAAGAAGGTATTCTCATGAAGTCTTACTGAGGTTTGGAATGAATAATAGTAACTCAGTGCAAAATTCTATTGTGCCAGGAACAAAGCTATCAAAGAATAATGAAGGAACCAAAGTTGATGCAACTTTATACATGAAGATGGTTGGTAGTTTGATGTATTTGACTGCAACAAGACCTGATTTAATGTATGAAGTAAGTAGCATTAGTAGATTTATGTCTTGTCCAACTAAATCACAATGACTTGCAGCAAAAAGGATATTAAGGTACCTCAAAGGTACAACTGAATATGGTATTTTTTTACAAAAAGGGAGGCAACTCAAACTTGGTGGCATACAATGACAGTGACTTTGCTGGTGATTTGGATGACCGAAGGAACACTTCTAGATTTGTTTTCTTGCTTGTTTCTACAATGGTGTCTTGGTCCTAAAGTTGTGACATTATCGACTACTGAGGCTGAGTACGTAGCGGCTGCATCTTGTGCTTGTATTGGTTTTTGGTTAAGAAGGGTGTTAAAAAAGCTTGGTCCTAAAGAGAAAATGAGCATTATGATTTAGTGTGATAATAGCTCTACAATAAAGCTTTCAAAGAAGTCAATTTTTCATGGTAGAAGCAAACACATTGATATAAATTTTCATTTTTTTAGAGATTTGGTAAAAGATGGAGTTATGAAATTAAGCTACTTCAATTCTCAATAACAGGTTGCAGACATAATGACAAAAGCCATAAAGTTAGATCAATATTTAATACTTCGTAGGATGATGGGAATGGTTGAAGTTTCAAAAATAAACTAAATGCATTATGCATATAGTTTAAGGGAGGGAATGTTAAATATTTTGTGGTTATTATTATTACTATATTTTAATTTGTATATATCATTAGGAATATGACTTTGTAAATAGTCTCCACATAAAAAGGCTTGTAACACGGTGGCTTCTATTTTTAAGTGTTTCTATTTTTGAGTCAACTGTATTGCTATATATATATATATATATATATATAGCAAATTCTCATTCTTAATGATAACAAGGCATTCTCTCTTATAGTAGTTATTTGTTTATAACAATACACACTTCACAGTTAACACGAATGAGCTTTGTTTGTGTATAAGTATACTTGTTAAGGAGTGCACACGAACATCAGGAGTAAAATTGGAATTACTCAAATCGAAATAATGACGGGGACCATCAAGAGACTTCAATTTGATATCTAATTTAAAATCTTAAAAAGATTGAGTATATGAATCTCACCTCTCATATATCAATCATTTAGTTCACTCATAATTGATATATGACTAATAGTTCTAACAATTTTTCTCATGGTATGAGTTTTCCACGTCATTACTCTATTTACTATATCTAAATCCACCTAGACAACCAAAACTTTAATATCTTCTTTGGGGGGTAAGGAGACTCTTAATATAAGAGATTTTCATATTTTTTTAAATATGTCTTAAAATATTAATTGATAAAGAGATAGAAAATATATTTTGAGATTGCACAATAATTAGCCTAAAAGTTAATGAAGATGACATAATAGAGAGTGAGGCTTGCGGTGGATCTAACGTGGTGGGAGGCGATGGATCATCAAGAGAAGGAATCATTCACATTGGGTCAAAAACTCACCTAAATGTCAAAGATTTACCAAACAAGTGAGAGAGACACCACATATTCACTCAACACCTTAAGGTGATAGGTGTATGAATCCTCTCACTTATAAAGTGCTCAACCTTCACATTTATAAGAAATTTGGGACTTAGAACTCACACTTATTTCTCCACACAACTCACATTTATTTCTTAACAGGAGGCTGGGGGAGTAGCCAGCGGCAGAGGCCCGACGGTGGGTTTAGGTGTGGCGGGAAGTTCGGTTCATCATAACTCAAGATCAGTTTTCTCAGTTTGTGTGTATTGAATTTCGAGGAATCTTCATGACACCCCCAAGTTTACCTGGAACCCCCTAAAGGGCCTATAATTATGCTTTTGTCCTTGCTATATATTACCTATTTTAAAAAAAGTTTTGATAAATTCCGGATTTTTTTCATGCAGTTTCTAGATATTTTGTAAAATTTCCCGTTTGGATGTAGAATTATCAAATTTATTGCAAAATTATCGGATATTTTGCAAAAGAATGCAGACATATCGGACATTTGCAAATTTGCCGATAAAAATTTAAGGTTTTCTAGAAAAATTATGAAGAATTAACAAATTTTTGAAAAATTCGGAAAGACGTTACCAGTTATTTGGAAAAATCCGGAAACAAATTAAACCTACCATATTTTTTGCAAAATATGGCATGCTACAAAATTTATGGAAATTTGAAAAGTATGGTAGGCAATATTGAAATTTTTGAAAAAACATTTTTTTTTTACCTTTTTAACAAAGTTAAACGGATAAAACATATGCATATAATGCAAAAGTGTTATAATATCATTACAAAACAAATTATGTCGACTTCCTAACTACTTCCCAGTACCTAATACGTCCCACATATGCTGATTCCCATGTTTATGCAACTTCACTACAGTTCTGTCTCCATCGGTCTGTTACGGAAGACAAAGGACAATTGAGTTTCAACTTTACCTGCACCCAATGATTGTTGTTAACAAAACCTACTGCAATCATTTTTTACACTGCTTGACACTATGCATGGAGCTGCACTAATGAGAAGAATGTGATGTTAAGATTCGTGGAAAACGAGACCAATATAAAATTGTATCTAGAAGCAATAGGGTAACCCATATTAGGAGTGTCATCCACTTTTCACGACCCTGCACACCAAAGCCATCAACCCGCAATGCACTCCTAACTTCTGGTAGAGTGTCAAAGATAAAATTAAGTATCTAACTGCGTCCAAATAAAAGGCCAATATTCTTAGCCCCTTTCAAGTAAAGCTGCAATAGCCCGAAAATCACAATTTCCATCGTCTTCCACATCAACAATGTCATCAATGTACTGATGCAAGAAAGCAGGAAACTGAGACACATATTTTAGTTTTGAAGACATGTTACATTGTTGACTTTCAGTTGGTTTTGTACATGATCTCTTTGTACTCTGACTTCCCTACAAGCCCTCAACATACTCCACTGTGAAGTATCGCAATGCACATCACTCTATTCACCCTTTTTACTCTTCTTAGTTCCATTCTTTGGCTTGTACTTCACTAGTGGTGGACACATGGAAGTTGTGGATGGAAGTGTTAGTTCGTGAACTTTTTTCTTCATCACCTTCTGGCCTATAATATCGAGAGTACCAAAATACTTCTTAAGCTTTTCAAACTCTTCTTCTAAATCCAACTGTGTCCCACTGTCTTCTTTAGTGATATCATGCTCTTCAACAAATAATTTTTTCCAAAATACATGAACCGAGTCTAACGAAATAGGCTCTCCTTGTATTTGATACACTGCAAGTTCACATGCACAAGATAACCAATGGGTTGTTTTAATGAAGCAACCACAAGTTGTTTTGTTACAACTAACACCTCTAGAAAAATACGACCTCGCGAGCATTCACGTGCTCATGGAAATTATTGAAAAGAGTCACCACCGAATTTTATTTATTCCGAAGAAGGAAAGGGAAATATTGATAAAACCCATAAACAAAGAGAAAATGGTCGTCGCAACCAAATTCAGGTTCGGGCCGATTATTCGGGGTTTTTATGGATTGCAAGACTCCAATGTTCCTTTTTCATTCAAAGTGTTTATAAAATTTGTTTGCGGTCAATGAACGTTTGGTAAGACTAAGACGTGTGTCCCGGGTCCGATTGTTCAAGGTTTTCATGGAATGCGAGACTCCAATGTTCTTTTTTTGTCCAAGTTTAAATTAAATATCTTAGGGCAAAAGAAAGAGTGAACGCTTAATCCAAGACGTATGCCTCAGGCCGATTATTCGAGGTTTTCATGGAATGAGAGACTCCAATGTTCTGCTTCTTTCGATTTTATGTTATAAAAAGGTTTTTAATGTCACGTTTGATTGGAAAGAGATTTGATTTGCATCAAAACGAAGTTAATTGAATGAAACGAGCTTTTGACAAGTCACTTGGCGTTTGACCAAGGACTTTGATTCCATTTGACAAAAATATTCCAAAGCTTATAAAGATTATTTATCCCTAAGCATATTGGGATATCTAGGTTATTGTGCTAAAGTTTAACATGAGGTTTTAAATATTTCTCATGGGGAAGTGATCCTAGCTAAAGGGTCTAAAATATGTGGCTTATACATTTTAGAAGGTTCCAATGTTGTTTTTCATTCATCATCAAATAGTGAAGACAATCATGACAAGAACAAGTTGTGGGATTTAAGGTCAAGGCATGATGGATGCTTGGAGGTTGTTTCAGAGAACTTTAATGAATTATGTAGAGTACAAGAGATAAAAGTGTACGTGACCGCTGAGTTATCATTGAGTTTATGCGGTAAGACTAGTGCAAAAGAAGCTAATTATCTGGTTAGGAGATATTCATTTACATAAATATAGTTCCAAATACTTATGGAGGTTTGGAGTATGAAGACTGTAACCAACTCAGTTTCTAAGGCCATCACTTGATGGTTATGTTGTGAATTGTGTCTTCAATCGCTATTTAAGAGGTAGAAATGATTATGAGTTGTTGGGAATGGAACATGGAGGATCAAAATCACAAATATATTACTTTTAGTGAGTCCCATCACGAGAAGAAAAGTAAAGACCTGGGTATGGAACTTTTAAAAACTATGGTAGAGAAGTCCCAGTTTTAGGTGGAAGTTCATACTATGGATACGACTAGTTGTGAGAGAAAGATTACAGAGGCATCTTATTATCATTTGACTCATGATAAGGTAAATAGGGAGATCGTACAATCTAAAAAGGTCAGAGAGTAGTAAGGTGGTTAATGGATAAATTAACATCACCATAATTTCATGTCAAGGTGGAGATTGTGGAAGTATGCCTTAAAATATTAAGTGATGTAGAGAAAGATAACATATTTTGACAACGAATCCAGAATTTTTAATAAGTGAGGTCAAACTCAATTTTTTATACAAAGATTAAAATCAAATAATGTAAATATTCATAAAAAGTATATAAATACTTATGCAAAATATGATGATAATGTATATCTAAAAACTTAAATATTACAGACCAAAATAAAATACCAATGTATATAAAAAAATTGAAGACAACTTAATATCTAAACTAGATTAAGACCCGCGCGATGCGCGGGATTGAGATGAGCTATTTAAATTATTTATATTCGAAGTTTAATTTTCTAACATGTAACTACAATTATAACTAAAAATTATATTTCAAAAAGAATGTGAGGAATTTATCTTTCTATTTGAAAGTTATAAATTTAATTTAAAAGTATTATTTGACTATTTTACTTTAAGTAATCTGATACTCTTATATTTTTATTATTCTTTTAAAACAAATAAACTTGAATGATATTTTCTTTTCAATAAAAATATCCAATTTATAATTTTCCTAAAAAAATTATGGATATGTAAGATAAGACATCAAAATTAAAAATGAAAAATTTGAAATAAGTGTATAAAATTTACAACAAAAAAAAATTATTCCTTCATTTTTCATTTCTCCAACATCTCCGAGAATACTTTTTCTATCATTTTGTGTATTAAATATCTCACACATTTGAATGTAAGAAATTTCTATTCTTTTTTTATTTATAATTTTTTCAACATCTTTGAGAATAATTTTCCATCATTTTTCTCCAATTTGTGATGTTTTGGTAGTTTGATAATGAAATGAACATGATAGTTGAATATGTTTCAGAGTTCTCCAACATCTCCAAGAATAAATTTTCATCATTTTGTGTATTACATATGTTGCACATTCGAATGTAGGGCATTTCTATTCATTCACTTTTTATTTTCTCAACAACTTCAAGAATAATTTTTCATTAATTTTCTCCAATTTGTGATGTCTTGGTAGTTTGAGAATGAAATGAGTATGATAGTTAAATATGTTTATGAGTTTGATGATAAACCGTGCATTAAAATAAATATAAAAATGTTATTTTTGTGTAATTGTCTCTCATTATACCAATAATTTTAATGTATACAATTGATTTAAATAATTGAATTTTATTTTTATATTAATTATTTATAAATAATTAATATATTATAGGACATTTATATGTATTTTATTTTATATTAATTATTTATAATTTTACTAATATATTATAGTACATTTATATATAATAGGCTAAAAATTAATTGTTAAATTTTATATTTGATGTTTAATTTTTTAACATATAATTATCAAACTATCAATTTGTGATGTTTTGGTAGTTTGATAATGAAATGAGCATGATAGTTGAATATGTTTCAGAATTCTCCAACATCTCCAAGAATAAATTTTTATCATTTTGTGTATTACATATGTTGCACATTTCGAATGTAGGGCATTTCTATTCATTCACTTTTTATTTTCTCAACAATTTTGAGAATAATTTTTCATTATTTTTCTCCAATTTGTGATGTCTTGGTAGTTTGAGAATGAAATGAATATGATAGTTAAATATGTTTCTGAGTTTGATGATAAACCGTGTATTAAAATAAATATAAAAATGTCATTTTTGTGTAATTGTCTCTCATTATACCAATAATTTTAATGTATACAATTAATTTAAATCAATTGAATTTTATTTTTATATTAATTATTTATAAATAATTAATATATTATAGGACATTTATATGTATTTTATTCTTATATTAATTATTTATAATTTTACTAATATATTATAGTACATTTATATATAATAGACTAAAAATGATTGTTTAATTTTATATTTGATGTTTAATTTTTTAACACATAATTACAATATTAATTCAAAATTATATTTTAGAAAAAACGTGAGGCATTTGTTTGTCTATTTGAAAGTTATAAGTTATATTTGAAAGCATTATTTAACCATTTTATTTTAAGCAATGTAATACTCTTTTTATTTTACTACTTTTATTTATAATTTTTGCGGAGTAAAACACTAATATTATGTATTTTTGTTCGAAAAAAGATGATAGACATCCATGAAATAAAATTAATGATTAGTATATGAAAAGTAAAATAGAGAAATGACTTGTAAAATCTATAAATAATGGTGTTTTTTAAATAATTATAAGTGGAAAGTTCCACATTATGCTAAAATGAATATTAAGAGTTTTATATTGATAAATTTTGAAGAGTGACACATCAGATTTTATTTGACGTGGCAAAAAAATGATGAGTTGTCAATTAAATGGTTTGTGGCTCAGAATTAATATATTATAATAGATAATAGATACTATAATTGATCTTACGTGTCTTCATATTTTGAAAGTGTTGTAAGATTTTTTCATTTTCAACAATATCAAATATATCACTCTCTATGTATGTTACCAAACAATAATTCAAAAATTTCAGAAGTAGCTATAGGCAAAAGTAATGTCAAGTGGGCAAGGGGTGGGGCCGCGATTTAGGGGTATTATTGTAATCTGGATCAATAAGACATGACTATAGCTACTCTATAGTCGTAAATGTAGGTAATTTGATCGAACTGCGTGAACAAAGCTTTTGCGTGTTTCTCTCTACTATGATTTGTTTTCGCGTAACGTTTCCAACATTCATAAGTAAATACACCAAAGGATAAACAATGTATTTTTTAGTCTCTACCATCATTCTTGAAAGATCACTAATTCTCTGTAAATTAGAAAATTTCTCACTATAACAAACATCCATGATGTAATTTTCAAGTTAATTGTCGAGTCCCACATAAGCTTTATCGAAAAAAATCCCAACAGATAAAATCGAGCCAAATTAATCAAATTTTCCTTATCAAATACAAAAAAAAAAGAATCATGTGGAATTTAAGTTGCTCCACAAATAAGCAATTCATTATTCACCTCTGTAAATATGTTATTCAACTCTTGAAGTTGTTTATCAATCACCTGATAAAAGACCTCGACTTAAAAGTGATGCAAGTTTGAAACAATTTCAAAGTTACTTCTTAGTTTTCCATGTAACATGAATGCGTCATCAATATTTATAATGTCAATACTATGCTTCTCACAAAATAATGTCTCTTCATCGAATAGACTAGGCGAACCATCTTCTCTCATATTTTGCAATCTTTCCTTTGAAACTTTAAAAAATGTCATAACATTTACAATATCTTGATCTTTTATTTACAGTGCTTGATATAAATCGTTAGTGACTCCTAATATATTTCAGATCAAAACCAATTTAAAAATAAATTCAAAGGATTGCAAAGTATTCAATAATTGACGAGTTGTAACTTGTTTCTCTGAGCTAAGGCTATATTTTAAAATTATATCTAGCACATAATAAACATAAGGAAACAAAGAAATCAACCTTAGTAATGTACCATAATATGATCTCCATCTAGTATCTTCAACTCTTGTTAGTGTAGTTTCTTGATTCAAGATGCAGCCAATAAAAATTTCTTCACTCTCTAATGCTTCCATTACTTTAAGAATTTGAATTTCCCTAAGAATATCTCCGCGTTTGCATAAAGCTCCAACAATATTAGATAAACTATTAACTACAAGAAAAATCAAGCAATATCATCATGCTTTTTAGCAACCTCCACAAGTGCCAATTGGAGTTGGCGAGCAAAACAATGAACATAGAACACATACTTATTTTCTTTTAATATCAAACTTTAAAGGCCATTAAACTCTCCTTACATATTACTTTCTCCATCATATCCTTGTCCACAAACTATTGACAAGCTTAATTTTTACTTTGCCATTAATGACTCTAGTGTTAATTTTAAAGACATAACACTTGTATTTGCAACATGGACAATGACAAGAAACCTCTCAATGACACATCATTTCTTGTCTACATAACGTAAAACAACAACCATTTGCTCTTTAACTAAAACATCACGAGATTTATTAATTAAAATAGAGAACAAATCATTGTTAAAATTTTGAATAATAACTTTTGTGGTCTCACAAGCAGCAACTTTGACAATATTTTTTGAATGCTAGGAGACACTAATTTGAGATTGCCATGAGATTTTTTCAATAGTTTATCAATCTCTTCATTGTTATTACAAAGAAAGTTTATAATCTCAAGAAAATTATCTTTATTCTTTGATTTCACCGATTCATCATCACCACAAAATGTTAATCCCAACTTTAATAAAAGCCAAATCCAATCAATTGTTGCACTTAAATGAATCATATATTCCCTCTTAATCAAGTCAAATTGTTTGCTGATAACAACTTTAATATGTTATTTTTGATTCATTAGTGCATTATGCTTTCTCCAAGATGGATTGTGAGGACTATTAGGACCTCCAACATGGACGTTGGGTGTATCTTTCTATTTTCAATTTGAAAATCCCTCGGTCACAAATGCATCTCACCCTTTGTGTTCTCCTATCTCATATCTCATAAGGTAACAAAACAAACAAAACGATACATCTTTTGCTACACTATATTCCAACAAATTACCAAAGATTTAACTTACGAAAATACGTATCAAATTATTCTTGTGGAAAATTATGCTCCTTTGGTTGACAATGACCTTTTTGTAAATAAGCTCTTTGGGTTTCATCTTGATCATTTGGATGATAACATGACATTTGATTCCTCTCTACAAGATCAATGAAAATATTGTCTAAATCAACATCTAAAAATCTTATTTTTCAAAGATGGCTCTAATTGTTGTGTCGGTGCATTTTTCACTTCATTAACTTGTTGAGACTATAATGTTGATTTTCTTTTAAAATGTTTTTTTTTTATTTCTAACACAAAAATTATAACGCTAATTAGTTATTTGATTCTAATACAACTATGAGCATAAGGTTAAAATTAAAAACACGAGATAAAAATATGAAATCACAGTACACAAAATTTGAAATCACAATACAATAATATAATATAAAAAAAAATAAGAGTGATGGGAGAAACTTACTTGAAGTCTTGAATTATTATCTTTTAACTCAATTTTCGTAAAACAAAAAAAAAAAATTAAAAGTAGAAGACTTGTGAATAAAAAATATTAAAAAAAGTAATAGTGTGGAGAAGAAAGAAGACAAAAAAAAAAAAAAGAGAGAAATATACTTTTGTGTAGTATTAATTTTTTTATTTTACAAAAACCTATACAACTTTCTCATATAGTTTAATTTCTATTTATTTTAAAAACAAAAGTAAAACAAAAAAGTAAAGTAAATATTCATATTTATGTTTTCTACACCCCTATTTAAAATTATAAGTTATTTTATCAAAAAAAAAAAATTTGTCCCAAATTATAAATCACTTGACAATTCCAACGCACATTAATGATATTTTTTTATAATATACCATTTATCATTTATTACTTTTTCTTCTTCCAATTCTTTAAATTTCTATCTTATATGCAATAAATAAAGAAAATAATTGTAAAGACATACATAATTTCTCTTTATCGTACAAAATTAATTACGTTTTTTAATATATGTGAAATGTTCAAAATGACGTATAATTGAGGACAGAGAAAGTAGAATTTAAAGTAAATGAATATTGGGGACCAATAATATATTTTATGTGGAGTCAGTATATCAAAACATGTTATTGCTAGTTTTAAAATATTCAAAAGGGGTCACTTGTCCCTATTTTTCTTTACTTGCATTTCTGCCTATATTTCGAAATTAGAGAAACTAGAAATTAGCTTAGAAGTCATCATAGATGGAATAACGTACAATAAGAGTCGTAGTTGAGTCGACGTGGCTAGAGGCTAGTGGAGTTGCCAGTGGCTGCGACGTGATAGTGGGTTCAAGTTCGACAGGAGGTTCGGCTCGTCGAAGCTCGGATCTAGTTTTCTCAGTTCACATATATTGGCCTTCATTGATTTTATATTTTGTGGATCTATTCATATATGAGTTATGTTTTTGTCTTGTTATGGATTCATTGGGTTTTAGTAGCTATAAATATATATCTCTTGCATTCTTGCTATTATAATATTTAAAACTTTATAGCCAAAGACAGAGATAAAGGTAAACCTCTAAGTGCGTGCTCTTGGAATTAGAGAAATCCTTGGAGATATCTCGGGTATTGAGAAACAGTTCTAAATAATATTTTAAAAATCAGACCGGTGAGGGTATTTGATCACTAGTTTATTGGTCGAACCACTGGGTCACTGGTCGAACCGCATGACTAAACCGGATAAAATTGAAAAACTCGGTTGAATAAACTTGTCACTATAACAAAATTATATAGGTATTAAACCGATCGAACCAGATGACTCGGTGTCTAGGAAAATCACTAACACCTAAAAAATTTAAAAATATCATAATTTCACAAGTTCATAATTTAAAACCGGTCGAACTAATACTAGCATACTGTAAAAATCTCTACTTACTATATTTAACATCACTGTCACCAATTTTTAAAAGAAAGAATATCAGCTTTCTCTTATATTTTAATTTTAATTTTTTTAAATAATGAAAAATAACGTGTTTTATTTATTTATTTAATAAAAAGTACTTAAACCGTCGATTTTCTGATTTTTACTGGTTTACACCGATTTTTACGGTTCTCATCGATTCAATTACATAAACGATCCAACAATTGAACCAGACCGAATATCACTTCGGTTCCCGATTCAGCCGGTCCGATTTTTAAAACTATGCTTCTAAACACCTTAAATTTGTGTGATATATATATATATATATATATATATATATATATATATATATATATATATATATTTGAAAAAATTGAACCAGACCGATTATCACTTAGGTTCCCGATTCAGCCGGTCCGATTTTTAAAACTATGCTTCTAAACACATTGAATTTGTGTGATATATATATATATATATATATATATATATATATATATATATATATATATATATATATATATATATATATATGTGAAAAAATTGAAAAACACTTAGGTAAAAAAATAGAGTTTGTTCTTGATAACTATTTTCTTTTAATTCATTTGTAATCTTTTGTAACAATTCTTGAAAATATAGTGACACAGAGTTGTTTTCTCCTCAAGAATAAATTGACTGATTGGATTGAATAAACAAATTGTTTTGTTTATTGTCTTTACTTTATCTTTTTTTGTCAAGTTAAATTAATGTCTTATTGCATAAAATTATTTTTAAGAAATACCATTTTATTTGAATTGTCATTGCTCTTTGTTCTCCATGCATCAAATTTCTTAATATGATTACACTCTAAATATTTTTAAAAAAATATATACTTTTAATTATTCTATCAATTTCACAAAAAATATTAAATTTAAAGCAACCCCTTTTTACTTTAAAACCTTAAAATATTGACTTGAGATTTTACTACAAGATCATGCATAATATTGTATTACATAATTTTTTTATGGGAAAGAAATTATCATTAAGCAGCAGACGAAAACAATACAAGCTCAGAGGGATCAACGACTGGATAGGCTCCAATCCAAGTTTTTGAACCATACATTTTCTCAATCCCTACCAAATTATGGGCATCAACATTAAACAATCTAGGTAAAAACATGACAGAAAAGACTTTAAAACTATTAATCATGACTCTACAATCAACAACTATTGGTTCAAGTGTAGCAATTACCAAAGTTGAATTGATATAATCCAAAACAACCTGGACATCTGATTGAATAACCACCCGCTCCAACTTCAGCTCTTGAGCAATCCCAAGACTCCATCTGATAGCAAGCAATTCAGCCACTACTGGTTCCACAACAATGTTCTCCCTTTTACTAGCAGCAAGAATAATGTTCTTCTCATGATTCTTTATGATACAACCAAAAGACACAAATCCATCATTTGAAACACTTGCATCCACCCGCACTTAATGAAGATCCTTTGTGTTTGATTCCAAAGTAGAGTGGATGGGGAATTTTTCCTTAACATCAATCTTAGGGTTCCATCTATTAAAATCCAACATGTAATCAAGTGCATCCTCCGCCACCCTAACAGGATTCACGCTTTTATGCTGGTAAAGCTGCAGATTACGAGCTGAACAAACCTTGTGGAGCAAGGAACACAACAGCTGGGTGCTTAAGAGATCACCACAAGTTAGAACATTCAGCAGCCACTCATTAATGCCACCCACAGAAGGGACACGATAACTCAGAATGGAGGAGAAGAAGGATTGTTTTGCAAACTCACAATGCAAGAACAAATGGTGAGCTGACTCAACAGTAGAAAGACATAAGGAATAAGTGACATATAACCTGATACCTTTCTTTTGAAGATTGTCTTTTGTTGGCAAAATGTCCTTGGCTAGTCTCCAAAGAAAACTTTGGGTTCTGTTATAGAGAGGGGAACACCGAATTTCCTTCTAAAGCTTCTGTTGAGGAATACCCAATGGGCCAGGATGCTTTGCTTCTCTATTAAGAACACAAATGTGGTATGCTGATTGAACTGAATACTTACCACTCTTTTCGTAGTGCCAAATTTTCTGTCATCCGTGTTTCTAAAAGATAGAGGAACTTAACGATTTTTTAGCTTCCTCCACTTCAAAACTGCTGAAAACCAGTTCCCTCCTCAACATACCCAAGTCGCTATCAATGAGGTCACTTAACTTTCAATCCATCTCCAAACCCCTTACCAGACAAATTAATTTGAAACTAACATTTTGGGGAATTCATCTATCCTTACCCACCCTCACTTTCTCTCCATCGCCAATCCTCAATCGAGCTCCCTTTTGAATGAGTTCCTTCCATCCACCCTCACTTTCACTTGAAATAAACTTTTCCTTCCATCCATTGATTTTATTCCAACCCCTTTCAATGGAAAGCATAAATGTTTCCTTCTTAGACCTCCCAAACACAATTGGTAATCCTAGATACTTGGAGTGCTTTGACACAATCTTTACTCCCATCCTTGAACGGGTCATATCTTTGCCTTCTGTTAAGTGCAAATTTTGACTTAAATTGAACCATCTTTCTTGGCACTTTTTAACTCAATTCTCATGTTTTCATAGATTTAATTCATGTTCTTGTGTGATTCTTCAATTATTGTGAAAATACCTTTGGTACTTGTAATTTGTGTGTTATTGTGTAGAAAAAGACATTAAGTCATCAAAGAAGTAAGACACAAGAAAAGAGATGCAAGTTAGCAGGAAATGAAGAAACTTCAGAAAGTTCGCTTTGCGAACTTGCCAGTGAATGTTCGCTTTGCGAACTTTCCAACGAATACTCCCTGACTTGAGGCAGTAGGAAAAGGCACCTAAGTTCGCATTGCAAACTTTCCAGCGAATGTTCGCTTTGCAAATAATTATTCGTATTGCGAACTTATGCAGAATTACAGAGGCGGTTTAACTGTTCCTCAGGCACATCAGGTGCCTAATTTGATGTTCGCTAGGCGAATAATCTGTTTGCAGTGCGAACATGACAGATTTTGTAAATACTATATAAGTACTTTTCTTGTTTTTAAGAAATAACTTGTACTTTTCACATCAGGACTTTATCTCTCTTCATTTCAAGAATATTTTAGAGAGAGAAACTCAATCCCTAAGGGGGAGAAGGTAAGATCTTTAATCTCTTGTTGGGTTTGGATGTAATCTTTTGATACCTTATGTATTTCATCTAATATATGTTTATGAACTAGTTTTGATTCTCTATTGTTGGTTGTCTTTGATTGTTTATTTGTGGGTCTTGACAAAACTCTTTTCAAATCTTCGGTCTTAGATTTTCATCTATCAATGAGCAAACTATTGACATGGTTTTGTGAGTTGATATTCATTTACATCTTAGCTTTTTAGCATTGTGTTGATTGTTAGTTTGAATAACTTCTAGTAATTAATGCATTAAAAACCGCAATAACGCTTGACGAACGGTATTTCGAGGATGCGTGATTATAGTGAGGAAGAACGATGTTCACATACATTTGGCAAATTAGATGAATACTTGTAAAAAGGGTTAATCATATGTACGTATTCTGATCATAACTTTGTATATGAATTACTCATTAGTTTGATATGGCTGTTATAGTAATATCTGTTGGGTCTAGATGCCAGAAATGGATGTAGGCTTAACATTCATGTAGGTTTTAAATACTTTGTATTGATTGGTAATGTGCGAGAGCAATTATTGATCGGTACAAAATCACTCACAACATGCGGGGACCGAGAGGATATGTATGTCGTGAGTGATACGTGAGGATGTTAGACGAATGATTGATTTGTGTTTACTTGATTAGAAGAATGCATGTGTTATCAATTGATGAGATCCAATCCCAACAAGGCTCCGTTTATAATTCAGTCTTTACTTTATATTTTCAGTCTTTATATTTTATGCCTTTAATTTTGGTTCCTTAAATATTTTAAACCAAAACTTTTGCACCATAAGCTTAGAAATGTAGAGACCGTTGAACGACATTCTTCTCGCACTGATCCCTGTGGAGACGACAAAACTGGGTACTTAATTAATTTTTGCTTGCTGCTTTACCGCTCCAACAAAATGGCACCGTTGTCGGGGATTGGTGTTTGGATATTGAATCGCATTGCTATAGTTTCTATATTTTTGAGCTTTGTACATTTGTTTATATTGTATATATTTGTTTTCTTTTATGTTTTCTCTAGTGTGACTAGGAATGATGAGAACTACTTCTAGATTGGTTGCTATTTGTATAAAAGTATTCAATGAAGCTTCGACCGAGCCTGGATGGTGATGATAGGATGATGAGCATTGAATGAATGCAAGGTAAATTGTACCGCTTTATAGAATGTTAGAATGATTTAAGAATTTTGTTCTTTGTGCAAGTGTGTATTCTTGTTTCTTGTTGCAACTTGTTTGAATGCTGGTTTCACTTAGGTCCAAAAGCCACAAATTGTGAGAAACCTCCATTGTTTACTATATGCTAGGATGACTGATAACTTTGTTTAATTCGTTTGATTCATGCTTTATCTTTTGATTATTATGATTTTGTGGAAGCATTAGAAATGATCAAGGCACTTGTTTATATTGAGCACAACCATATCCAAAAGTACCTTACCCGTGAGTAGAGAGAATTCGTTAACCCCCTTTGAGCCTAAACAGTTTAGATCTCATTTTAGTGATGAACTTGGCTTATGTACATAATTTGAAAGTATAGTTCATCATTGAATTTTGTGAGGTTCTAAAAAAATTTCTTCTTGAACCTTTGAACATTGTTTTAATTTGATTTCGATCATTCACTTGAGGTTTGGTTGAATTCAAGTTGGGGAGAATGAAAAAGAAGAATGGTAGGTTACTAAAACTTTTGAAAAATTTCAAATAAGCATGAATAGAAAAAGTGTGAATATGAATGTGAAAAACAAAAGAAAAAAGAATGATTGTTTGAATAAGAAAAATAGAGAATGAAATAATTATGCATAAGGAAGTTTGAGAAGGTTTGTGGTAAAGGAATGAAAATGGTGAATGAAGTTGAGATGTGTGAATACCTTGTATAGTGAATGTTCTTTTGCATCAGAAATTTCAATTCAATGGACTTAAGAAATGTCCCTTTATTGTTCACCCGACCAAGCTACAACCCTTAAAGCCCTTAGTGATCTTTTGCTTCCATGTTTTCATTTTTTTATTGTTAGATGGATGTATGAATTAAATTGTTATTAGCATTATTTGTCAGGTGAGTGAAATTGCCCCGCGGTTGCAAAAGCGTTAATTTCTTCATTCTTATTCTGAAGAGGAGTGTTAGAGTGGTTCAAGTATGAAAATTTAGTTGTTATTTGAAACATTCCATGATATTTGTTTAAGAACTAAATTCTTTGTCATTGTTCGATTCTATTGAGTGGTGAACGTTGCTTGTGCGTATTTTCATGCTTGACCAAATCCTCTTATTTGAGAAAATTTCTCTTGTTTGAAGTTGATCCGTTAATCTTTTCTTGGTTGAATCTTATGCTTGAGCAAATCCTCTTGTTTTAATGAGGGGCATACTTTGCTTGAGGACAAGCAAAAATCTAGTGGGGGAGAGTTTGTTAAGTGCAAATTTTAACTTAAATTGAACCATCTTTCTTGGCACTTTTTAACTCAATTCTCATGTTTTCATAGATTTAATTCATGTTCTTGTGTGATTCTTCAAATATTGTGAAAATACCTTTGGTACTTGTAATTTGTGTGTTATTGTGCAGAAAAAGGCATTAAGTCGTCAAAGAAGTAAGACACAAGAAAAGAGATGCAAGTTGCCATGAAATGAAGAAACTTCACAAAGTTCGCTTTGCGAACTTGCCAGCGAATGTTCGCTTTGCGAACTTTCCAGCGAATACTCCCAGACTTGAGGCAGTAGGAAAAGGCACCTAAGTTCGCATTGCGAACTTTCCAGCGAATGTTCGCTTTGCGAATAATTATTCACATTGCGAACTTATGCAGAATCACAGAGACGGTTTAACTGTTCCTGAGGCACATCAGGTGCCTAATTTGATGTTCGCTAGGTGAATAATCTATTCGCAGTGCGAACATGACAAATTTTGTAAATACTATATAAGTACTTTTCTTGTTTTTTTAGAGATAACTTGTACTTTTCACATCAGAACTTTATCTCTCTTCATTTCAAGAATATTTTAGAGAGAGAAACTCAAACCCTAAGGGGGAGAAGGTAAGATCTTCAATCTCTTGTTGGGTTTGGATGTAATCTTTTGATACCTTATGTATTTCATCTAATATATATTTGTGAACTAGTTTTGATTCTCTATTGTTGGTTGTCTTTGATTGTTTATTTGTGGGTCTTGACAAAACTCTTTTCAAATCTTTGGTCTTAGATTTTCATCTATCAATGAGCAAACTTTTGACATGGTTTTGTGAGTTGATATTCATTTGCATCTTAGTTTTTTAGCATCGTGTTGATTGTTAGTTTGAATAGCTTCTAGTAATTAATGCAATAAAAACCGCGATAATGCTTGACGAACGGTATTTCGAGGATGCGTGATTATAGTGAGAAAAAACGATGTTCACATACATTTGGCAAATTAGATGTATACATGTAAAAAGGGTTAATTATATGTACGTATTCTGATCATAGCTTTGTATATGAATTACTCATTAGTTTGATATGGATGTTATAGTAATATCTGTTGGGTCTAGATGCCAAAAATGGATGTAGGCTTAACATTCATGTAGGTTTTAAATACTTTGTATTGATTGGTAATGTGCGAGAGCAATTATTGATCGGTACAAAATCACTCACAATATGCGGGGACCGAGAGGATATGTATGTCGTGAGTGATACGTAAGGATATTAGACGAATGATTGATTTATGTTTACTTGATTAGAAGAATGCATGTGTTATCAATTGATGAGATCCAATCCCAACAAGGCTCTGTTTATAATTCAGTCTTTACTTTATATTTTCAGTCTTTATATTTTATGCCTTTAATTTTGGTTCCTTAAATCTTTTAAACCAAAACTTTTGCACCATAAGCTTAGAAATGTAGAGACCGTTGAACGACATTCGTTCTCGCACCGATCCCTGTGGAGACGCAAAACTAGGTACTTAATTAATTTTTGCTTGCTGCTTTACTGCTCCAACACCTTCTTCACGAACATTTTGACTAAAAGACGCCTCCGACTTATATAGGTACACCACTTGTCCATAAAAGAGCTGGTACTTTTGGAGATTAACCATTATACTATCGGCTTCAAGAGAGTTTTCATGAGTAAACAGTAAACAGTCATTAGCGAAGAAGAGATGTGTAATGATTGGAGCCTTCCTAGCAATTTTGATCCTATGGATCTTGTTTTCCTAGGCCTCTTTCTTTAATAAACCTGAAAGCACATGAGCATAGAAAACAAATTAGTAAGGTGAGAGAGGGTCTCCTTGGCGGAGCCCCCTCTCCGGAGTGAAACTCATACTTGCTTGGCCATTAACCAAAACTTTTCTGGAGACCAAGAAAATGCACTTGTTGATGAGATTAACCATGGAAGTAGGAAATCCCATCGAGGTCAGGACAATTGAAACAAAGGGCCACTCCAAACGATCATAAGCTTTCGACATATCAAGTTTGAGTGCCATAACTCCCCTTTTACCTTTTGTCTTCTTCTTTATCTAGTGGAAATACTCTATAGCTACCAAAGAATTATCCGTTATAAGATTACTTTTATTAAAATCACTTTGTTCTCCATCAATGATTTCAGGAAGGATATGCATTATCCTATTTACAATTGTCTTCGTAACCACCTTCATCACTACATTACAAAGGCTTATGGGATGGAAGTCCTTAGGACTGGAAGGGTTTTTACACTTGGGAATCAGAGCTATATGGGCATTGTTTATCATCCCAAGATCTTTGTTGTTGTTAAGCACATCCATAACCAAATTGCTAACCTTATGACCAATAATACGCCGATAGTTCTGAGAAAAACAAGCGGGAAGCCCATCAGGACCCAGAGCTTTGAGGGGATGCATCTAGAAAAATGTCTCTTTAACCTCCTGGCTAGTAAATCTATCTTCGCACCAACTGATGTGATTATGCTTGGGCTTCCCCTTCACCACTGAGCATGCCTCAAGAATGTTGGAAGGAATGGAAGAAGAGAAAAGTTCATAAAAATAATTTACTAGGAGTCCTTCGCAATGGTTTTCCCCTCTCCACCACCAGCAGTTATCATCCTTTAACTTCTGAATTGCATTAGTTTTCCTTCTTCGGACAACTTTCCTATGGAAGAATTTTTTGTTCTTATCACCATGCTTAAGCCAAATTTCCATACTCCTTTGTCTCCACATAACCTCCTCAATTTAAAGAAGATTATTTCTTTAACCCTCGAGTGCCTTGTTGGTTTTGATCGAATTCACACTACTGTCTCATCTCTCTTCCTCCTTGAGAAGGTCGTCAATTCTCTTCAACTCCTTATTAATGTCCCCGATTTTGTATTCCTAAGAAACATCTTCCAAACCTTTCATTGCAACCAACTTATTGAAACATCTTGTATTTTGGTTGTTCCAGAGCTGGTTCACAACTTTTCCATATCTTGGATCTCTGCTCCACACTTTTTAAAACCTAAACAAGTGTTTTCTCTTCCCATTCCTGCTTCCCGAATCAGCTTCTAAACTGAGACTAACGACAACATGGTCAGACAAAAAATGAGATAGATGGCTCACCCTAATGGAGGAGAACCTATTAATGAATTTGTTAGAACCTAACCCTCTATGTAGATGAGATTGAATATTCTCACTTCCTTGTCTTCCATTCGACCATGTGAAAGGGTTCCCTTCAAAGCCCAAATTAATTAGACCATAGAGGTCCAAGGTTTAACGCCCCAAAGACAGATGGTTAGAGGTCCTATTGTTTCCTCCACTTTTCTCATGTTCGAAAACCATATCATTTAAATCCCCAAAGCAGATGACTCTATCTCCACTTCTCCTAATTAACTCCTAGATCATCAACCAAGTTTTCCTCTTATTTTTCTTTTCCAGGAAAACATAAATGCCATTGAAAAACCATTCCTAGTTGTCCCAGTCATCAATAACAGATTCTCCAATGTGATTTAAAGAATATGAAAGAATGTTTAACTGAATCTTTTCCTTACAAAGCAAGATAAGACCTTCTGCTCTCTCCCTCCCATTACCCTTACAATATACACTTTGAGAGCAATCCAAACCACTTTTATATCTAACGGATTGAACTTTCTCCACTTTGAGTCTATATCCCATAATAAAGACTAAGTCAGGATTTTCAACACGAATGAGCCTCAACAAGGCTCGAACTGCACGGGGACCCCCTAACTCCATGTAGTTCCAACTAAGAATTTTCATTGTTGTAGGCTATGTTGTATTTCCAACACCACCTCTGGTACTCATGCCTGAATATACTTTAACTTGTCTTGACTATTCATCTTCTTCTCTCCACTTCCACATCCTTCCACGATTCCATCCACAATCATAACATCTAGTAGGTGTCTCTTTCCAATCTCTAGGTCCACATTTTTTGCCTGGATGGTGTTCGTCTTCCTGTTTACCTGTCTTCTAGTCCACTTCTTCCTCTTCACATTTGACCCTTTTAGGCTATCTCATTTACCTTAATCCATATTTGAAATGTCAATTGCACCAATGATTCAGCTACAACTTCAATCTCCATTAAGTTGTTCCCCGATTGTATCTCCTTTGTTTTCAAGACCTCATCCAACTTACTTACACTTAGTTTATATTTGTTTTGCTCCACCTCTCCTTCTTCTCCCTCCTTTTCTTTTCCCTTTGTTGTCACATCTGCTTTGCCTTGAGGATATGTTGAACAAACTTTTGTAGCACAAACTAGAATTTAATTCCTTCTTCTTTTGTTCTTCTGTGGTTCTTGGCAAGGGGGAAGCTCTCAACCAAAGTCCGTACAATAAATCTTGTTCTTCTAAATCTTCAAATCCTTCTTCACGGAGGTCACCCACCGCTGCATAATCTTTTAGCTAGTGGGCAACTCTCCCACAGACGAAACAAAAAGTCGAAAGTCTCTCATATTTGAAGTGTAGTCGAAGTTTTTTTTTCTTTGAAACGCACCAGTGTTCCTAGTTTCAAAGGATGTTTGAGATCTATTTTAACCTTAACTCGAAGAAACCTCCCATTTCTATGAGCTTCCTTTTGATCCATCTCCTCAAAAACTCCCATGATCCCACCTAACTTCCTCATTATCGCCTCAAATCTGAACATGAGTGGTAGTTTGTAGACTCGAACCCAAAATAACCCATAATGCATGTTCAGCTCCAATGGTTGTTCTTCACCTGAGACTCGACTTAAGACCAACATATTTCTATCAAAACTCCATGGTTCGTTCTGTAACATGTTCTCAAGGTCCCTCTTAGAAGCGAATCGAAACAAGAATAGGTTTTTGTTCAACTCTTGTGTTTCCACTTGATTTTTTTTAGCTTCCAGGCTCCAACCATCGTGTTCGTAAAAGCACGGGAGTTGAAACTGTTATCCATCCATAGTTTCCCTACGAGAGTGCGTTGGAAGATCTCCTCTCTGTATATCTCTTCAACTTCCGTTGTGACCCTTTCTTCTTCTTCCTTCGATAATGGAATATTTTTCCATTTATCCATGGACGTCAAAACCTCAAACACCTAGTAATGTATCAATTCGAGACGAGACTGAAACAAGAAAATGCACACTCCTATCAGAGAGGAGGAGATAAACCCTATATTTGGATGAAAAGAACCATACAGACTGAAATGAGAGGACGAAAAAATCGTCACCCAAAAACCCTATAAACGAATGGAAAAGGGGGAAGACACGCTAAGTTCTTAGAGAGATGCGAGACATTCTCTCTAGAAACACGTGGAAAAAATTAATTAATTTAAAAAATAACAAATATGATAAATTGTACAATTATTTCATACGGCACGACTGTCGCTTCTGCTCGATTTCTCAATTGATTATTAAATATATGAATATCATAATCATTTATAATTCTTTTATATTCAATATAAGATTAATTAGTTATACTTAAATTTAAACAAATATGATAGATAATTGGATGCATTATTTTTGATTTTTTATTTTTGTCCCCTCATTGATCTAATGTACTACGCATTAAGACTGTCTTTGTTAATCCTGCTTGCTAATTTATTTAATTTAATGTTTATTTGATTAGAAGATGAAAAATTTTAATTCTGTACAAATTAATTATAAAAAAATTAATTTTAATTAAAACAAAACAAAATATAAAATATATTTATATTTAAATATTCATGTAAAAGATGATTGAAACATATTTTTCATGTTAAAAATTAATTGTAAATGTTAAAACATTAAATTTCCTATAGTCCATTAATCCAGATGAATAAATATTTTTAGTCAAAAGTATAAGTTAAAATCATTGTTAAAGATAAAATATATATTATACCAAAAAATTCAAATCTATTGATCTTAAAAATAGAGTTAAACACAACACTAGGGTTGAAAATGAGTCGAGTCGAGTCGAACTCGTCTTAACTTAGTTCGACTCGTTAAGAATTAGTCGAGTTCGAGTTCATCACGAATTTTTTTTCGGCTCAAATTCGACTCGTTAAGAATTAGCCGAGTTCGAGTTCATCACGAACTTTTTTTTCAGGTCAAACTCTACTTATTAGGAGTTCACGAATATCTCGGTTCAACTCGTTAGGTTTATCTTGTTAGGTTCAACTCGCTTATTTCACAGACTTAAAAGTAAATTTTTAAAGTCTATTATATATATATATATATATATATATATATATATATATATATATATATATGACACTTTAAATTAATATTTTTTAAATAAAAAAATATAGAAATAAAATAAAAGTTATAAGATTGGAATTTATACGATGTTAATTTTATTTGTATAATTATTCGTAAAAATATTTTACTCATTTAAGAATATAAATTATCAATTAAAACCGTTAGATTAAAAAAAAATATGAGACTAAGATTTAGAACAAATCTTTAAACCTACTCTTAAAGACAATATAATCTATTTCATATATAATCGAATTGACTCATGAATCTAACGAGTAGAACTATGTATAGTTTAAGTTCAGATCATTTAGTTAACGAACTTAATTTTTAGCTCATATTCAACTCATTTAATTCATACACCTAATTCAATGATTTAATTTTCAAATCGAATTCCAAACTATTTTCAAATTAGTTTGGTTCATTGTCAGCCGTACACAGCACCAATCTATGATGAATAATTAAGTGTGGGCCAAAATAAAAGCCAAGTCTGTTTTTTACCTTGTTGAAAATGGATCAATCATGCTTTTGTACCCATCTTCTATTGTCTATTATGTACTCACAGAGAATGGAAAAAACATCAATTCAAGATTTGAAACGAATAAGCTTTATTAAAGACATTTCTTATCGCCACTTAAGCAACAAGAATAGATTTAAATAGAAAAATCACGTGGTCCAATTTAATTAATAATACTCATTTTTTTTCAAAAGGAATAACTTGTATGGTCCAGTTCTGGTCACTCTCCTGCTTTTTTTTTTTTTTTTGTTTTAAATCTTTATATCCGACCTTGCGACCGACTAATTTAAGAGGGACCAATATCCACCGTCCACTAGAGGAGGCTCCGTTTCAAGCCAGAGCAAAGCTTCGTATGGACTGGCCCACACAAGAGTTGATTGCACCTAATAGGATTCGAACCTAAGACTTTGAGAGGAACACACTCTCAAGACCCAAGCCTCCACCACTAGGCCAACTCTATGACTATGTACAAACCAATCATATGGTGAAATTTCAAAATGTCATTTTTATTTTTCATTTTTATTAATATTTTCTCCCGGTTGAAATTTTTTCAAATTTATATGTCATGATTGATTAAGGAAGTGCCATGGTTGAGTAATTGTTGATGTCAAACTAGATTGTCTAATTGAATCAATTCAATTGAGAGTCCTATAGAGATATCAGAATGTAGATGCGTATGTTTGAACCCATGATATTCTATTTTTTTATCTTTAAATGAAGAAATTTCAATTACTAAACTACTTGATAAAAAATGTTTAAATAGTTTTTTGATCTTTGTTAGTTGGCATGTTATTTATTTTAGTCCATAATCTTTTTTTTTGAATGAGATCCTTATATTTTGAGTTTCATTTGTTTTTAGTCACCGACATCATCAACCTTCCGTTACAAAAAAACTGAGGTATCAAACATCCAGTGACTGGCACCAGTGACATGGTATCTGAGGACGAAATAAATTTTTTTTTTTTTTACAAAACATCTTCTTCCGCAATCTATCTCCAATTTTTCTCACCTTCAAACTCATCTCCAACCCCTATTTTATCATGCACAATATCATTCATTGTTCTCAATCATTTCAAGCATTGTTCTTGATTGTATTCTCACTTTAATCTTCATATCTAAACCCTAGAATGTATGTCTCCTCTTCTTAATATCCTTCCTCTATTTTACATCTGAAACAATGAGTGGTGTGCTGTTGTGAAGGTGTTAAAGCAAATTTTCTGTGGAGAATATTTCATGTTGGCTCTAAAAATAGTTAAATTCATGGTTTGTTTATATTCTCCAATGGTAGAAGTGTTTGTCCATTATTAGATTCATGACTTTACCAACCTTACTTCCGTACTAGTTAAATACTTCAATTTTGTAATGTTAGTCAAGAGCTTTGGAGCCACGTCACTGGTTTAAAATCTTCTATTGTGAAACCTAGAATTAGGGGATAAAACAAAAAAAAAAAATAAAAAATTAGGGACTAAAACAAAAAATATATCAACTTACATGGATGAAAAGACTATTTAAGATAGAATTTTGGGGTTGTGTTCATTTTTTCATCCCCAGCCTTCATACAAATCCAGAATTTTTTCAAACACAAATTTGATGTTGAAATTTATACTGTAACACCAAAGACTTGATTGCATCTTGAAGAAATGCTATAAAATTCAAGAACACAATTAAAAATACAAACATACAAAAAAGCAAGAATGTACAAACAAAACATCTGTGTTACTTCCTCACCCAAATACATTTGTTTCCATAAAGAGAAAAAAATAGAGTGGTTTCAAAACCAACACTAATATGTAAAGTTAGAAGTGAAAATTGAATGTACTAAACATCAAAGAATAAGAAATTTAAGATATTTGAGTTATTAATCTTGAAAAGGAGTATCAACAAATTGAAAATTTACAATCGACCATATAAGAAAATTAAGGTCTCTGGAATTGATTTTTCTACCCTTGCCTCATCTTTCAACATGTCATCAATTGATGAGAAGTTTAAGTCTTTTCTTTCCTAATCATAACTATTGAATGCTATTAGTTTAAACCCAACCATATGTGTGTAGCATTTGTAAGAATTATGCCTCGGTTTGGTTTCTTCTCTTTTCAATATCTTCTCTTTACTGACATTGTGATCTTTCTTCCATCACAGTACCCAAGTAACATGTTAAATCTCATCTGCAACATTACCAAATCCAATATGAAGAGGTATTGGCTCCAATATTTGGTATTTCCACTTTTTCAAGGTTCAGTTTCTTCACTCCCTCTCTTTCTGCGCCTTCGAATTGAATGCTACAAACACCATTTACAACCCTAAGTTGTGAGCATTCAACATGGCGAGACCACTCAAGCTGATAAACGACATCAATGACCATAAAGAGTTGTAGAAGATCGCTGTAAAAATTTACCACAAATGGAAGGTTTCTTCTACTTCAAAGGAGCATTTTGAGATGATCGTTGTTGACAAACATGTGAGTTTCAATGGTCTTTCTTAGATTCGTCTTACTTTACCATTTCTTTACATATTATTAGGTTTGCTTTTTGAGATTTACGTTACTGATTTTTCCTAAATATGTTATATGGTATATGGTGTTTATGGATTTAGGTTTTTCGTTTCATTTTGTTAGACTTTTCGTTTCATGTTGTTTTCCACGTTTCGTTTCATGTTGTGAAAGTTTGTCTTTTTTTCCAGTTTAATACATCACTATACTTTTGATTTTCTTTTCCTAATGTTTTCCGTTCTAAACTGATGTTGTAACTCATGAATTTACGTTTACCGTTGTGAACTAATGTTGTAACTCATGAATTTAAGTTTACCATTTGTAAATTTTATAATAGATCCCTTTCATAACATTCCATGTTTTGTCTCTTTAATTATAAAACTGCTTTTAACATTACAGGGTCATGATATTCAAGTCATTGTTCCGACAATGTTTAGGCAAGCCTTTGACTCGACATTATCAGTTAACATGACTTGCACTATCTCAAACTTTCAAGTTCAGCCTAATGATTTACTCTTCAGACCAACCAACCACAAGTATCTGTTGAAATTCACCGGTGGGACAACCATAGGAGATATTGACAAACATGACATCCCTGATAAGGTCATTAACTTCACCTCTTTTGCTGATATCATTTCAGGAAAATGGCAGAAGAATCTCCTTATAGGTATTGTTTATAATTACCTCATTCAGTACTTCCATTTTGTGTTACAATTTTGTTTTCGATGCCTTATTGTGTTTCATTTAAATAGATGTCATAGGTATGGTTGACGAATTCGGATACTCCCAGTCGCCATTAGGGGGCAAGAAAGCGCAAGTTAACTTGGTCTTAAAAAATGTGGGGTATGTCAATTAATGTTAATGGTTTGTTTTTCAATCTATCGTGTTGTAACTATTTTATTTTATGCTATCTTGCTCCGTTTCATAACATAGCGATAACATCTTACTTTGTACCCTATGGGAAGCCTACGCTTTGGAGTTTTTTAATTACAAAAAAAAATAACTAGATCCTTCGACACCAACGGTTATTCTACTACAGTACGCAAAATTTAAGGAAGAAGGTTGTTAATCCTTACATAATTTTGCACATTTAAACATTGGCACATCTCATTAATCTTTTTTTTATTTGTAGGGAAATATCCCCTTTCTATAACAAACACCTGCAATGTTACCAAGATCCATATCAATGATGATATGCCCGACATAAAGGATTTTCTTAATAGGTAACCTTCCTATTAAATAAACACGACCTGAGGACTATCACTGGTGACTTTTATTTTTTGTACTTATTTTGGGTTATTTCACACAAATGCAGGTTGCCTAAAGACTCAATTGTAGGGAAATATGTAAACAACTTCAGCACTCACACCCGTGAATGGTCACAACAATCTTCAACATCTCAACTCACTTCGTCTGAAAAGTTTATGTCAAAGGCTATCAAACTACCACTGTGTCATACCCTAACTTTTAACCCTAAGATTCCACCTCATTTGCATCATTTTGGCATAACATCAATTATCTCATGTGTGTGTTTTTTATGCATCACTAACCCCTTTAAATTTCAAGAGTTTGTGTTTTGGTTCATTTTGACTACAAGCTAGGGTTTTGACACCAAGAAGCTCAGGAGTTGACCAATCAAAGAGTTATGATCCTGAACTCTCAAATATGATCAAGAGTTTCCTTACATCAATAATCAAGTGCAAGATTCCATCAATACCATTTCATCAAGCCCCAAGTCATCAGATGCACTAAATTAGGGTTTTGACCTAACTCAGCCCTGGGTTGACTTTTTTGAGAAAGACATGATCCCACACTTCAAGACATGTTTCAAGGACCTCAAGCACATCATCTTAGCCCATTCATATGTTTGGTTTGATCCAAGAAGCTTGATTCATTGACAATTGAAGAAATCAAATTCATTTGGA
Organism: Lathyrus tuberosus; assembly: GCA_022829125.1. Classification (NCBI taxonomy): domain Eukaryota; kingdom Viridiplantae; phylum Streptophyta; class Magnoliopsida; order Fabales; family Fabaceae; genus Lathyrus; species Lathyrus tuberosus. The sequence continues at coordinate 11,164,114 of JALAZF010000095.1, forward strand.
AAAAGTCAATTGTTCATCAAAGTCAAAGTTTGACTTTTGAAATTTTTGGTCAAACATGGACTCCACAAGTCAAGGATCATGAAAATATGATGGATGATTGCATTTGATCATGATAGATCAAGAAAATCAAGAAAGGATCAAGATTGGTGGAATTAGGATTTCTAAAAAAAATTTAAGTTATGGAACTTCATGTTCAAATGCCCTACTTTTCAAGACTATAACTTCTTCCTCAAGCATCCAATGAAAACACTTGAGGACTCATTTTAAAGATGGTATTACATACTTCACTTTGGTGAAATAATGGACTCAAAAGCACTTACCAATTGAAAGTTATGGTTGTTCAAAGTTGAGGTTTTTCATGTTGTGAAAATGTCCAACAGTACTTAGAAATTTTTCTAAGCATAAATCAGTGAAAAGTCCAATTTTGTTGACCAGTTTTCTCATGGGTCCAATTTGATTCTTTCTAAGTAATCAACATCAACATTGTAGTATTTGATCTCATCTTTCCAATGGTACCAAGAGCAAGAAAAGATCTTGCTTGAGCATGAAGTTACAATGTTGCAAAGTGGCCATGGTAAGGCGGTTTTGACCTGGGCAGAATTGTGCATCATGATTTTACACGAATTCATGATCACTTTTGGCCAAGTTCCAAGCATTTTCTAAGCTTGTCATCAACTGGAAACTTGTTCCACTCCATGAAATATTCCCAAGGATATCAAGTTCTGCAGAAATTGATCTTGTTCATCATGCAAAAACATCATCTAACATGCTGACTTGTTCTACTTTGGATATTGGACAAAAGGTCCCTCTTCACTTCCGACCACTTTCCATGATTCAAGGAAAGCATGATCTGAGCCAAGATTAACTTGTACAAGCTAAAAGTCATCAGAAATTTGTGAGGAGAAGTCAACTTGCAAGCTAGAAAGCAAAAGCATGGCTACTTGTACTTGAATCCACTTTATGCAAAAGTTGAATTATCCATTGGATCTTGATCACTCTTTGTCCAGACTCTTGCCACTTGCATCAGAATGTTTTAACTATAAATAGGACTTCCTTTCCTCAGCAAATCACACCAGCATTGAGCTCTAAACCCCCTTAATCTCAGCATCCCAACCTTGAACACATGTGTTCTTCATTTTGCTAAAGAACCATCAAACCTTCCAAAAACCTCCATAGTCACAAAGCCATTAAACCAATCATACAAACACACCACAAATCATCCATATCAACCGTCTAAACTCACTACACCACCTCTGAACCCTCCAATAAAAAATTCAACTCTCTCTTGGTCAATTATTTGACCAAGGAGCCAAACCTCCCTAAAACTCAACTCTGTACATTTCCATTCAATCTACCACTTCAAACACTTCATAAACACATCATACAAACTATTCCAACCATCACATTCTATATGTAACACCCCTAACTTGAAGATCAATTTCTCACTTTTGTCACTTGCAAGAGGGTTCGAGCCAGAAGATTGGAGCAGTTTCAACACACACCAGGCATTGCGATAGCATCCTAGAGGTTCAGGGAAGCTGTTTGCATCATCATCCACCATCTGGAAGTGTGTTTGAAGAGGAATTGAACCTACTCTAATATGTAAGTTGGTCGTTTCTGAAACTCCATGATTAGGGCATCATCTCCATCCATTAAAATTGCTAAATTACTTGCCATGATGTAGTGTTTAATACCCCTATGATAATTGTCCTTGATCATCGATGCTTGTGATTTCATGTTGATTTTTTATTTTAGGGTTCATACGGTTGTGTGATTGATTATTTGCAGTAGAGTTCAAATAAATAAAATTGAGTGATGCCATTGTTTTCCTTGTTTGATTCTGAGCAATTTTGGTTTTTACATTTTTGAATTTGATTGAAAAATGAAGAAGTTATAAAATCTGAGAATCCAAAAATGGTGAATGGCTCGTGGGGAAGAAGATGATCATGGTGGCACGTTTTTTATTTTAAATATCATGTTTCATATATATTTTAATGGTTGCAACATAATACCTGAATTGGCATTGCGCCCTAGTGGTAGTACGCTGGTTTGTTGTGTTTGTGTGAAAGGTCTGGGGTTCGAATCCCCCTCGCCCCAGACTTTTGCCATTTTATTTTTTTAGTTCATTTTCACATTAAAGAATTAAATATTATTTCCTGCGCGCATTTGTTATCATCAGTGTAGCACATGGCCTAGTGGTAAGTGTTTTAGGCTATAGACACAAGCGCATGGGTTTAAGCCTCATGGGCTGCATCCCTTTCTTTTTATCACCTTTTCCATTTTCTTTCTTTTTCTTTCTTTAAGTATTTCTTTAATTAATTTTAATCATTTTGTTTAATTTCAAATCTTCCTATTTTATTTTAATACCATCAAAATACCAAAAACATTTTATTACTTTGTCCCGTTTATTTTATTTTTCAATATTAAATATTAATTATATTTTATTATTTAGGATATTTAATTAAAATCAACTTTAAAAATCACAAAATACTTTCATGTCCTTTTCATTTTTCTTTCTCCCATTTAAAATGTCTGAAATATTGTCTTGCATTTTGGTTTGTTAAATCCCATGTTCACATGCAATCTCTTTCATTTTCATTAATTGTTAAGATGTTTTCAAGTGGTTTAAACATGAATGCTTATACTTTGTTTAGGGTTTTGTTTGGTCCTTGATCAATGCCTTTGATACTTACTCATGTAAATGTTGTCTCGTGTGGTATACTTGTCCTTATTGACACTTTGATTTCCATTGTCTTGAATGCTTTAATAGTTGATAATTGTTCATATTTTTTCCAAAGACATCCATGTGCTTAGAGCTTGTTTCTTGCCCTAATTTTCACCTTTAAGTTGATGCTTGTCCTTGTGGATATATGTTGTGAATTGCTATACCATGTTTTGCTTTGATTTAAGTCATGACTTGGTACTTAACTTGTCTTGTTGAAGCATGCCTTGTAAACTTGTATCCAAGCTTTTCTTTGTTCACTTAAATGTTGTATACCATGAACAAATATGTTGTTATAAGTCTTGTCCATGTTTGTTGAACCACGTTAACCTTTCTTGTACCATGTCCTCATGTTTGTCTATTTTGTTGAATGATAGCATCACTTGTATATATATATATATATATATATATATATATATGTTGTCTAATTCCAAAGGAGGGACTTATTATTGACATCATTGTCATTTTGCATATGCATGTTTACATTCTTGTACATATATTTAACTTGTAATCCTTAAACTTGATATCCCTTAGGAAGTTTCCCTTAGGATCATTTACAACTTAGGCACCTCAATTAGGGTTTTCCCCTTTTTCAAAACTCAAAACCACTTTCAATAAGAACCTTGACTTTAGGTAATTGATCTTTTCAACTCTTTTTCTTAATAAATGCTTCAAGATATCTTAAGCATATTCAAAACACTTTGACAAGACTAAAAGACACAAACTTCAAATCAAACCTTTTTCCACTTTGGCCTTTTTCAATTAAAAACCTTTTCAAATAGATTAGACATTAGTCATCCCTAGTTGAGATATAATTCTCCTACCCCATAACATTGTGAGAAAGATGATTGATTCTTTTCCACTTGAGAGAGGTGTGTGACATACTTGTTGATTATATACCAAAGTTTGAGTCATTCTCTCAATGTGAAAGCAAAGATCCCTCTTCCACATGTTTGTGGTGGTTAAGTTGAGTATTCTCCTTAAGATGACAACTTGTCTCTTCTTCAATAAAATCCACCATAACAAATCCTTTTCAATTTATACCCCGAACTACGAGGTTTTGATCCTTTATTGGTACGTAGGCATAAGACTTTGTGTCTTGCCAAACACAAAAATAATAAAAAAACATTTATCTTCTCATCTCCCCAATCAATCCCAAATAGCAAACAACTTGACCATAACACAAATTCAACAAGAGGTTCCTATAGGATACTATAGATACTTAGGGTTCTAATACCTTCCCTTAGTATAACCAACCCCCGAACCTTATATCTCTTTATTGATTTGTCTTTGCATTACATGTTTATGGGTTATTCTTTCTTTACCCATTCCCTTAGATAAATTAAAGATCGGTGGTGATATCTTATGATTTGTGAACCTAGTTAACTCAATAGCTATGGTCTCCGATTCTCACTGCGACACACTAGAATAAATTATCAAATTACCGACGGTTTAAATCAATTATTTCTTAGTGGTGAATTCAATGTCTTCATTTATTTGTATTGACATAACTCTTTCTATGTCGTTTTTCTACATATCACATTTTTTGTTACAGTTGCAACGACTGATAAACTTATAGCTTCACCTCACGGTTGGTACTATAAAGCTTGCCATCAATGTCCTCAGATTGCAAAGGGAGACAACCCACCATTTTTTTTGCAGGGATGGACATCAAACCAAATTGAAATTTGGAGGTTCATCGTTCACTAAAACATTCCCAACTCTTATGATTATTATGCCACATCTTGTAAACTGACTTTTGTTTGCGTTGTAGGTATAAGATAGAAATAGAAGTAGTTCATAATGGTTGTTGTGGGAACTTTGTGTTCTGGGACCGCAAATGTTCCCAACTTTTAGAAACATCTGTTGCACAACTACGTGTGACAATGATAGACATTACCATGAAGTTTTATAATCCATATGTTACAAACATTTTGTTTTCATGTTATCTGCTATGTAAATTAAATGTAATACGTTCTGCGCATTTGAACTCTAGGATGGAATCACGGACCTAATCGAGTTTTCTCTAGCACTGGACGCAATGTTGGGTTTGAAGTTGGCATTCAAAGTTAAGTCGCAGCTACGATGGGGAAGTTCCTCCGTTGTCCAATTTCTAAGAGATGAACAACTAATCAAACAACTTGAAGGTCCGTGTAAAATAGAACATGTACAAACTTTGTGGTTGTTTTGTTATTACCTTTTCCCTTTTTTATAATTGTGAGAATTATTAATTTTGTTACATTCTATCAGTCAAATTCTGTCAATGATGCCACACCCTTGTCAATGCAGGTATATTAACTTCATCCTGAATCATGATATTTCTATTTCATTTTCTATTACTATATATCTTTACTCCAACATTTTTTATTATGTTCTTATCAAATCATGGAGAGTGTTGACGAGGATGTCGTCGTTGATGAATGTGAAGCTGTAACGGTAAATTATACTATACCAATGAAGGGACCTACGCTTTCTTTTGCAAGATAACCTAATCTTTCTAACATCACTTCCAACTCTTCTACCACAACTTAGAAATAACCTCTTCACACAATCCTGAACCTGCCACACCAACCACAAATGTCAAGAGGCTTGCTCCATATGCTTCCACAGATTCAACAACACAGAAGTTGTTGGGTGAAGGATACCTCTCATCAACTAAAGTCAAGAAGGTCACCAAAAGGGGGAAAATTAATTTCACAACTACTACTTTTGTGCAACTTAACTGCATTCTTTTTTAGATCCTTGACAGAAGATTATATCCAACACGATGTTCCCTTACAATTAACTATGATGTAATTTGTAAACTTATTTTGGATCACCTATGATTATGCCATTGAGATAATGGTTCTGCAAAACAATACTACTTATGAAATATACTTATTTTGCATTTCATTATTCTATTCTGCACCCAATATTTAAATTGAGTACCAGTTCTATTGTGCACCTAATTATGGTTATTCATTAGTTAAGTTCTTATCTTTCTAAGATAAAATAACCCTTGCCATGAAGTTTAGTTCAATTGATGTTCGTTAACAACATACCTACAATCTCTAGGGACAACCATATATTTCACGATGGAGAGGATCTTATATTTCAATATTTATCGTTTGTCCTTATGAATTTGTTGTTTCCATAAATCATTCACAACATCAACCTTATTATATTCAGCTTAGTCATCTAAGGTGTACGAATTCAACCACCTCTACAATCCAGATTTTGGATTCTCTACAAATCCACACGCAGACCTTAACAATCCCATCATATAGCATATAATATATTATATTCCCATTGGATAAAAACCAACCTTTCTTTATTTTTATATATCTCTGAGCACACTATCAAAAGTTATAGTTGCGAGGGCGAAGTTCTATGTCCTGTCACATATGTCACAATCATATTTGCCATCAAGTAAGCATGTCTTGTTGGTATCAGTTTGCTTATGGTATTACACCTCCTTTTATTTTACTTTTATATACAACTTTGTTGGTTTTACCTTTCTTTGTTTAGTATATCGTATTATTTTGGAAACCATATAATACATTTGTTATTTCATTACAACATGGTTGACTTTTTATCATCTACTATATTGAGGAATGCGACCATCACCGTATGATTATTTTACCTGTAACTTACAACTTACTTCCAACTACTTTGCATTCTTCTCATTGCATATTACCAACCAAATTTCATTGAAAGTCACATCAACCAGGATTTTCACTTCCAATTACTACACCCACTTCCAATCCATCCCCAGACCCATCACATCAACACATTCCTTCTCCACTTCCCAACCTTCCTATAACTAGAAAATCAACCAGGATCTCCAACCCCCCCCTTCATACCTCCAAGATTTTCACTATGGCATGTTAACAGGTACCACCCCACCTCCCAATCAACCTCATCAAGGTATTATTTTATACCCTATCTCTAATTTTATAACCTATTCTAATTTATCTCATAACCATAAAATTTTCACTCTTAATTTATCCTTTAACATTAAACCCACATCTTATGCCACTTCTATTCTAGATCCCAATTGGCAAGGAGCCAGTCATAATTAGCTCCAATCCCTCATAGATAATAATACTTGGGATCTCACTCCCCTTCCCCTAATAAACATGTTATAGGCTACATGTGGATCTTCAAGTTGAAATTCCACGCCAATGGCACCATCAAACAGTATAAAGCATGTCTCATATCCAAAGGGTTTAATCAAACAGATGGTTTTGACTATCATGACACCTTTAGTCCCGTTATAAAAATGACAACCATTAGACTTCTTCTTTCAATTGCCTCTATTCAAAACTGACACTTACAACAACTTGACATTAACATCGCCTTTTTACACAGTGACTTGGACGAAGAAGTTTATATGAAAATTCCCCCTGATTAAAAGTTCCTCATAAAAACCTTGTTTGCAAGCTTAAGATATCTCTTTACAGTCCCAAAGAAGCTAGTCGTCAATGGAATCATAAGTTAACCTCCACCCTCATTTCTTTAGTTTCTCCCAATCTAAACCAAATTATTCTTTATTTATTAAGAAAAATGAACATGGTTTTACCTATATTCTTGTGTATGTTGATGATTTGGTGCTTGCAGGTAACAATATTGTTGAAATCAATCACATTAAATAAGTCTTGAACATTATTTTTAGCATAAAAGACTGGGTGATTAAAAGTATTTTTTAGGTTTTGAAGTTGTAAGGTCTGCTTAGGGTATCTCACTGTGCCAACGCAAATACAATCTCGATCTCCTCCATGAAACAGGTCTGCTAGCTGCCAAGCTAGCTTCGACACCAATGAACCCCAGCCACAACCTGAACAACGAAGACTCACCTTGTCTTTCTGACTCGACTCAATACAGGAGCCTAATTGGTAAGCTAATTTATCTAACCCACTCCCGTCCTGATAAAAGCTTTTCTGTGTGCAGATTAAGCCAACACATGGCAGCCCTAACAGAAGTCCATCTATAGGCTACTTTCTGGGTCTTCGATATATCAAAAAGTCTCTAGCTCTTGGCCTCTACTTCAGCAGCAAAACCGACTCAACCCTCAATGGTTTCTCCGACTCTGACTAGGGTTCCTGCCCTCTTACTCCGCCGTTCTACTACATGATTTTGTTTTTTCCTAGGGACATCTTTAATTTCCTGGAAATGCAAAAAACATCATACCGTGTCTCGTTCTTCATTTAAAGTGGAATACCGTGCTTTAGCCAACACAACTTGTGAAGCTATCTTGTTACAATATCTTCTAAAAGATTTCCACATTCCCACCATCGGTCGATCACTATCTATTGTGATAACAGAAGCGCATACAAATTGTCACTAATCTAGTGTTCCATGAACGCATGAAGCACATTGAAATCGATTGTCACGTCATACGCGACAAAATTATTGACAACACCATCCATCTCATGCTTATCGACTCTGCAAATCAAACTGCCGACATATTTACAAAATCCCTACACTTAGGACCATTCACTAGCCTTGTTGACAAACTAGGATTACTTGACATCTATTCTAGTTTGAGGGAAGATATTAAAATATAACATTTTATTTTAGGATTTACAGCCACATTTTCTCACTACTGTACCTAATTTTTAGCTAGCTTTAGGGTATTTACGTGTAAGTCACCACTTATTGTAGAGGTGGAAGATTCAGTTTTTATTAATGGAAATCAAATGCATTGCATAGTTTGCTAAATGTTAATAGATACAAATATTTTTCTTTTGCACTATATTTGAGAATAAAGACTTAATATGGTGATTTTTTTTTTACTTACATGTTACAAAATTCAATAACAATATTAAAATTGTTAATCCTAAAAAAATCAAAGATAAATTTACCCAAAGAAGAAACTGACTATTTATTTTTATTTCTCATGTCAATTTTTTTTTATATATCAAAACAATAATTAATAAAAAAAATAAAAAATTAAAAATAGTAGATACAATATTTAATTACTCAAATCAGTGTACTTATTTTGCAATTGCATATCATTTCGTTTTATTATTTAAATGAATTAGATTTTTAGGTGCCATCTAGGGTGAACCACCATCTATGGTCATGGACCATGATTAAGAACCAAATCTTATAAAATACCAAATTTAACAATGTACCTCTCTACACACAATTTTTTCCTTTTCCTTTCACTTCTCTTCCATCTTACTCCTCTTTTCAAGGAACCTTTTCTGATTAAAATTTTATGAAGAAATATATAAATACTTTTAAGCTTAAATAGTGTTTTCGTCCCTATAAGTTAGCGTCTTTTTGGTTTTCGTCCCTGATTTTTTTTTTGTATGAGTCCCCATATGTTCATTTCACTTTTGACGTTAGTCCCTGCTGTTAATGGGATGTTAAAAAAGATAAGATGGCAGACGGTGATGACTTGGCTTATTCCTTATCATTCTTATTTATATTTGCTTTGAACACGTGGATATAATATTTCCCCCAAAAAAATAAGCCATCTAAAATACATTTCCCTCTTTTATGTTTAGTCCCTATAAATTAGGGTTTCAATTTTAGAAAGGAAATCAGCTCAGAGAAGGTGAAGCGACTGGTGCGAGAGCTTGTCTAGGCAACTTAGGTCGGGATAATGTTGAAGTAGATATTGACCCTGATAGGTGGAGCTTCTTTGAAGCAACTGGTATTGTGAAAGATCTTTGCAACCTTGAGTACACTGATTATTGGTTATGGTGGTATAACAGTGTATCGGGTAAGCATGCAAGGATAGTTAGTGATATTGATACTGCTGTTATTTATGAAAAAGCTGTTGAAACTAGTTGTAGTGTTGATTTATTTGTTGAGCATAGGGTAGTTTTAGCTGATAATGTTGTTAATGATGCTGAAAAAATCGTTAATGATGCTGATAATGTTAAGGATAATGCTGATAATCTTGATAATGTTGAAGCTGATAATTTTATTGAGGATGATGTTAGTGATAATGGTGGTGATGGTAATGTTATTGAGGATGATGTTAGTGATAATGCTGGTGATGGTAATGCTATTAAGGATGATGTTCATGATAATTCTGGTGATGGTAATATTATTGAGGATGATGTTCATGAGAATGCTGGAAATGTTGATGGTGATGCTGGCAATCTAAATGTTGATGAACCTCCCAATGTTGATGGAGTTGAAGGAGATGATATTGATGATAGTGATAATAATGGTTTATCATTTAAGGACAATGAGGATGAAAGGGCCATTGGCATAGATGATGGATTTGATGTTGTAGACAAACCAACTGGAAGGGTTAAGTAGATAACAAGGAAACACATGAATACTCCAACAAAGATAAGAAATGTTGATGCTAATCTGGGTTCATCAAGTGGAGTTAGTGTTGGTAATAAAGGGATTGAAACTAATTATTTAAGTGATGATCTAGGCAGTAGTGATCCAGATGCATCAGATGGAGAGAAAGGACAAAAATATCCTAGGTTTAAGATGGAAGAGTTAGATAAGGACTATAAGTTCAGAGTTGGTTTGGAGTTTGTATCTCTAACTGAATTTAAGGAGGCAATAACTGAATGGTCGGTGTTAAATGGAAGAGAGATAAAGTATGTGAAAAATGACAAGGTTAGAGTGAGAGTAGTTTGTAAGGGCAATTGTGGGTTTTTGGCTCTTATTAGTAAAGTGGGGAATAAGCACACGTATAGAATGAATAAATGGTTTGGTGCACACACGTGTGGTAGGGTTTTGAATAACACCACTGCTAACTCCAAGTGGATTGCGAAGACTGTGGCGGCTAGGATGACTTCATCTTATGGAATTAAGCTTCTTGATATTGTGCCTGAGATTAGGAGTACTTACTCTGTAGGTATATCTATGAACAGGGCATGAAAGGCTAAGCAAATTGCAAAAGCTTTGGTTGAAGGTGATGCAACAAAGCAGTATACACTACTGTGGAGGTATGTTGCAGAATTAATGAGGGTCAATGCAGGGAACACCTACAAAATTAAAGTCTCTAGGATTGATCCAACAATTCAACCTAGGTTTGGATGCTTTTATTTTTGCTTTGATGGGGTAAAGAAGGGATTCACTACTGCTTGCAGGCCACTCATTAGTGTTGATGGATGTCACCTAAAGACAAAATACGGAGGCACACTGCTTGTTGCTATTGGAAGGGATTCTAACGACCAATATTACCCATTGGCCTTTGGTGTATGTGAGACTGAAACAAAGGAGTCATGGAGGTGGTTCTTGACCTTGCTTTTGGAAGACATTGGACAAGACAAAAGATGGGTATTCATATCAGACCAACAAAATGTACTTTTCATATTTATTTAATTTTTCAATTCATCCTTATTCTATGTAATTGTGTTTTGATTTGGTCCTTGTATATGTCAACTTGTTTTGATCTAGGTCCCTGAATGTGTCAATTTGTTTTGTATTAGGTCCCTGAATATGTCAATTTGTTTTATATATTTTTGTTTTCTTGAAATAGGTACCTTATTTTATTGTTTGTTTTGATTTGTAGGGCTTAATTCCCGTTTTTGAAGAGTTGTTTGAAAGGGTGGAGCATAGGCTTTGTCCTAGGCATTTATATGCCAATTTCAAAAAGAAGTTTAGTGGTGGCACACAAATTAGAGATTTGATGATGGCTGCAGCAAAGGCCACATATATACAAGCATGGGAAGCAAAGATGAAAGGGTTGAAGATGTTTAATCCTAAGGCTTAGGTGTGGTTGATCAAAATTCCTACAAAATCATGGTGTAAGCATGCTTTCTCATTTTATCCCAAATATGATGTGTTAATGAATAATGTGTCTGAAGCTTTTAATAGCACAATCCTAGTGGCTAGGGATAAACCAATCTTAACCATGTGTGAATGGATAAGAAACTACCTTATGAATAGAAATTCTAAATTAAGAGAAAAGGTGGATAGGTGGGAACATAGGATAATCCCAAGACCTAGAATTAAGTTAGTTAAAGAGGTAGAAAATGCTGGTAATTGGATTCAAAACTAGTCTGGTGATTCTACTTGGCAAGTTGGACATATACATAGCAAACATAGCTTCATAGTTGACACTTCTAAAAGAACTTGTACATGTAACTTTTGGGAATTGGTTGGCATACTGTTGCGGTGAGAATCAGATATCAAGCTATTAATTAACTTGAATCACAAATCATAAAATTCACCATCGAGCTTTGATTATTCCAAAGGAAAGGGTAAAGAACGAAAAAACCTTTTGCGCCATGTGAAGACACAGCTAAGAGATTGGGGTTTCGGGGGTTGGTTATACTAAGGGAAGGTATTAGCACCCTAAGTATCTGTAGTACTCTATAGGAACCTCTTGTTCATGTTTGTGTTATGTTATGTTTGCTTGCTAAGGGGAAATGTGTTAAGGTAAAGACCTATGGGTATATACACTAAGTATGCTCGCCAAGACATCGCATCTCGTGCCTACATATCCTGACGGGAATGGAATCAGAGCATTCGTAGTTCCCCTCAATGGGGTAAAAGGGTGAGAAATAGAAAAGGTTGAAAAAGAAAGAGGTGGAAAAAGAAAAGGTGGAAAAAGAAAAAGGTAGAAAAAAGAAAAGGTAGCTCGCTAGGATCTCGCAATCCTATGCCTACGTATTCTCAAGATGAACTTTAGAAATCAGAGCGTCCGTAGTTCCCCTCCATGGGGATTGTCATACCCCAAATTTTGACCACTTAGATTTTCCATCATTGTGCAAATCATCATCACAATATGGATGTACTTTCATGCCTCATCAATCTCCTCGAGGATTGTTGAGCATTCACTACCATCAAGAATTAGGGTTTCAAGCCCTCTCAGAGCTTTAGACAAAGGATCAATCAAGGAAAGGCTTGATCTTCAACTTGTCTAGTCTCTAGAATATCCACAATGGATCAAAAGGACTCCCACTCCAAGGATTAAGCACAAAGCTGCTCCCTTCTGGGTGGATCAAGTCTCAAGGTCGACAGTGTCACCAAATTAGGGTTTTGGTCGACCAGGGCCTCCAGATGGAAATCTTTCATCTGGGCACAAGCCAATGATCCAAAACATAACCTAATATACTCCATGGAACCCCATGGACCCAATCATCAAGTCAATTTGACCTCAGGGGATGCATTCATCAAAAATCAGGAATTAGGGTTTCTTGACCTAATTCACCCCTAAGTTGACTTTTGGGACAAATCATGAACCAAGACCTCAAGAGAGGGTTTGAGGGTCTCTAATGAACTATATTGATCCATTTGGAACAATGGATTAATCCAAGAAGCTTGAGCAACAAGTCTCAATTTCATCTGTACCACAATTAGGGTTTCGCGAGGAAAGTCAACTGTAACTTTGACTTTTGACCAGGACATGCTCCCAAGCCCTAAGACATGATTCAATATACCCTATGACACCCATGTAACATGTCCATCAAGTTTGATTTAGGTCAAGGACATGGTTTCATGAAGAATTGCACAGTTTGGAATTCATCTGATAAAAAGTCAACTGTGCACAAAAGTCAACTTTGACTTTTTGAGATTTTTCACCAAAATGGATTTTTAACCCTAAAATGATGTTAATGTATGATTTGAATCATCATTCATCAAGAAAAATCAAAGAAAGTGGGATAACTTGTAAAAGGGGTAACCATAAAAACTTAGAAAAATTTCGAAGTTATGGAAAAAGTGACACTAATGTGCCAACTTTGGAGGACCATAACTCCTAAACCACAAGGCCATTGTTCCTCATTCAAAGCTTGATTTGTAGATCTCATTGCCCTCTACAAAAGCTTCATACTGACCTATGTCCAAATTCCTCATGGATTTTGAGTTATGGAGTGATCAAAATCAAGAAAAGCCACTTTGTTCCAACACTTGGTGAAAATTTCACTAAGTCAGATTTTACCTTACTTTTTGCCAAATGTAGGGGGATTTTTCACTTGGATTCAAAAGAGATCAAAACCAAACATGTTCAAACAGTTGTTGTATCATGTAAGGGCTTTCCAAAATGGCCAAGAACATTACCAAATTCAATTTGAGTCATGAGATACAACATTGGCAAGTTGCCTTGTTGAAATCTGTCAAGGCAAGGCAGATTTTGCATTTTTGCTCGATTTGCCAAAATCAGCCAAATCCAAATGCTCCTGTCCACTTGGACACCTCTGAGGATTAAATCTAAAGGGGACAATCACTGAGCCAAGCCTTCAAAGTCTTTGGAACAAGAAATAGCATGTTGAACCTAGAATGGCCAAAATAGGGACAAGACTCTAATTTTGGATTGGAGCATTCAATGGAAGCATCAAGGTGGCATGGACTGAGCCATTCTCAACTGAATTCAGTCAAGACTTATCCAAGACCAAGGGAACCACAACCCTGTGCCCTAACCTCTAGACAATGGCTAGAGGAGACTTGCATTTCCATTGGACAACATTGGCCAAACCTCTGCTGCAGTTGCCATTCACTGTGGATTCCAAAACAAACTTGCTCTACTATAAATAGAGCTCAATTGTGATCAGTTTGAGTACACCAAAGCCATCAAACAGATGCTTTCCTCAAAATCTCTTCTTTCACTCCAATTTTGCCTTCTAAGGCAAGTCACTATCGAGTTTTGAGTTTAAGAGCTTTTCCAATCAAACCAATCACACACACACCTCACATACATCATATAGAAGTGATCCAAACACTCACGTAACATCTGGAACACAGATTTCACAAAATCACCAGCCAATTGCTCAAGTTCTTGACAGTTTTGCAGTTGAGGTACCATCTTCAACTCCAAACCATTTCAATCCATTCCAAGCATTCATACACACTCCATGGCACCTAGGGAAGCTATCCAGATCATTGGAACCTAGCTGTAACACCTCCAACACAAATCACGATCACCAGCTGCAAGTGGTAAGCATGAGCTCTTCTAACTCTATGATCCATGCAATTTTTGCTGCACAATAATTTGGCCATATGCTCATAATCATGCATGGAATGTTTTCCCTCAATTAATTGCATTGTTTGAATCGTGTATCAAAAATCCTAGCCTTCATGCAGAAATTAGGGTTCTTGAGGATTTTTCATGATTTTTTGTTATATGTTTAATTTAAATGAAATTAAATACCATAGACATGATCGTGAGGTTGAAACGAGTTGATTGGTATGTGGATTACATGATATGATCAAGGATTCAGTGAGATTGAAGAGAAAATACAAATCTGGGCAAACCCAGAACACGCGCGTGTTCTTGGCGCCATTTTTTGAATATTTGAATATTTGAATTTTGTGATTTTATTTAATTGATTCAAAAATTAATTTCTCTCTGAGTTTTAATGATTTTGAATTGATTCTTTTTTTTAATAATTCACAAAAATGTTAAAATATTTTATTTTCCCAAAAAATCCCAAAAATATTATTTATTTTGTATAATTGATATTTTTTCAAAGAATTAATGTTTTAATTGTTTTTAACATTTAAAATATTTTTTCCACCTTGATTTTGCAACTTTTAATGCTTTCTAATAATTTTGTAGGTCAATACTTAATTTTTGAAGCATTAATCCAAGATCACTATTTGTTTTTCCTATGTTAAACAATTTTGATCATTTTAATTGAATTTTTATTCAATTAAAACACATTTTTGAAAACAAATTAGGGTTTTGGATTAATTCAACCCTTATAAATCATTTTCTTAAACTCTTGGGCCTCTAATAGAGTGTAAGACCCAATCCTTTTTTGACCAAATCATTTTTGGGCCTCAGTATATTGTATAAGTCCCGATACCGTAAAAAACAAACGGCGCGATCGTCGCCTTTTCAAAAAAACCTTTTGGGCCTACCCTCGAGTAGTAAGACCCATTTCTTTTCTTTAAAAACTCTTTGGGCCTCTATTAGAGTGTAAGAACCAACCCACTTGTACAGAAATATTTTGGGCCTCACTTATTGTATAAGTCCCTCTGTACATTTTTAAATACGACGCGATCGTCGCCAGTTTAAAGAAAACCTTTTGGGCCTCTCCTTGAGCTATAAGACCCATTCAAAACTTTTGGGCCTCTATTAGAGTGTAAGACCCAACCCCCTTTTAACCAAAATCATTTTTGGGCCTCACTTATTGTATAAGTCCCTCTGCGTTAAAAGAAAACCTCGGCGCGATCGCCATTTTAAACGGAAAAATTAATTGGGCCTACCCTCGTGTTATAAGCCCCACTCTTTTTCTTTAAAACTTTTTGGGCCTCTATTAGAGTGTAAGACCCAACCCCCTTTGTACAGAAAAACAATTTTTTGGGCCTCAGTCACTTGTATAAGTCCCTCTGTACAAATTCAAACAGTGCGCTCACTGATAAAACCTGGGCCTCTCCTTGAGCTGTAAGCCCCAAATCTTTCTTTTTCAAAGCACTTTCTCCTTTAATTTTGAATATACTGTTGTTTTCAATCTTTCTTTGTTGAACAACTAACCAAACAGCATGGAAGCTCTACAACCGAGTAAGTGGTTATTGCTTTCATTTACCGCTTTCATATACATATAACTGTATTGTGGGGCTGTTTCGCTGTAAGTCTTCTTTCATAAACTCATATCAACTGTGTAATAATAGTATAGATATTTAGAGTTTCCCCGGCAACTACGTATAGCATTAAGCCCGTTGATCACTCTTAAATAGTCAAAACTAGATCCCCATAGGATTGCCAGACACAGTCTTCCCTCCTCTTGGGGTTAAACAATATGGAGATATGAAAGGTAGCATTCTCTGTGAACCCTTTCATAGACTGTCACTCATAGAAGTTGTCAAAGAAACTCTACTCCCCAGAGATGATCTTTTCTCCGTGAATGGCATCTCTTGAGCTTCTCGGGGTTTGGGGACCCACAGGCTTCTTAAAAGCACTTGTCAAGAAACTCTATTCCCCATAGATGATCTTTTCTCCGTGAATGGCATCTCTTGAGCTTCTTCCAAATTCTCGAACTTTCCTGGCTTGATCTATTCCTCGTGAATAGCCTGTCTTGAATTTCTCGGGGTTTGGGGACCCATCGACTTCTTAAAAGCATCGACCTCCTCTTGGGCATTGTACAAGGACCCACAGGCTTCCTAAAAGCAACCCCACCTCCTCTTGGACTTAGTACAAGGACCCTACGGCTTCTTAGAAGTATTCACAGCCTCCTCTTAGGCTTCGTATAATGATCTCTTCCTCCAGGAATGATAG
Source organism: Lathyrus tuberosus (assembly GCA_022829125.1). Classification (NCBI taxonomy): domain Eukaryota; kingdom Viridiplantae; phylum Streptophyta; class Magnoliopsida; order Fabales; family Fabaceae; genus Lathyrus; species Lathyrus tuberosus. The sequence continues at coordinate 11,180,961 of JALAZF010000095.1, forward strand.
CCTCCTCTTGGGCTTCATACAAGGACCGATCGACTTCTTAAAAGTTTTCAGCCTCCTCTTGGGCTTCGTACAAATTGTCCCGACGACCTCTTAGAGGTATAGGAACAAAACTTAATCATCTGCATAGAGCAGTCCTTTCAAAGAGTCTACTACTGTTTCTCAAAGCATAGTACAAAAGATAAAACTCTAGACTTGGACAGTCTAATCTCCTTGAGTCTCAAAGACATTCTCAAGTGACCCCATCGTTAAATAGGAAGAAAACCCGTAGACTCGGACAATCTCAATACCCTTCGGGTTTCCCACTTCCTTAAAAAACAGGAATAACCCGGATCCTCGAATCAAATCCTTGAGTACAGTGTTGCTCATATAAGAACTGATTTTCTCTTTCAAAATCAGTATATTGGACCTGTCACTCAACTGAAACAGTAACCATAGCCTCCTCTTAGGCTTTGTATAATGATCCTTCTCCAGTCATACTAGCCTCCCTCTTGGGCTTTGTACAATGATTCTCCCCAGCAGAGTCAAACAACGTTTAGCCTCTCTCTCGGGCTTTGTACGAGACACACATAAGAGACTCCCTTGTTGAGTCAATCACCCCTTTTGCCTCCATCTCGGGCTTTATACGAGATACAAAAAGGTTCTTATTGAGCCAAACAAATTTCAGCCTCCATCTCGGGTTTCGTACGAGATACAAAAGACTCTCTTGTTGAGTCAAATAGCCTCCATCTCGGGCTTTATACGAGATACCAAAAGATTCCCTCGTTGAGTCAAAACCTTTTAGCCTCTCTCTCGGGCTTCGTACGAGACACATATTAGCCTCCTATTAGGATTTGTATAAGAAAACCACTGGTTGATCCGATCTACCTTTTAGCATCAAAACTGTGCCTCGTTCACAGTACACAAACATCAACAACTCCTTCCCCTTCATCTAATTGCTGTAAGCGGCAAGCCTCTGGATCATCTACATCCATGCCACTGTCCTTCTTTTAGCATGAGAAATTCCTAAGGAAAGATAGCGTTGCTCTAAACTGAGTTAAAGTCTTCTCCTTCAGGTTAAAATCCCCTATAAAGGAAATTATGGCATTGCCGGATCCGGTATCCCGGTTAAAGTAATCCTCCTTTACAGTCAGTCGCCCAACAGTTGTGACAAACAGACCCCTTTAGAGGTGACAAATTCTCTCTAAGGTCAACACTTTTAGCTTCACATCTTGGGCTTTGAACAAGATACAAACTACCCTTCAGCTTCACGTCTTGGGCTTTGAACAAGACACCAAAACAACCATTTCCTCCCATAGAATAGGAGGAACTACGAACGCTCTGATTTCCCTGTTTCGGTAAACGGGAATACGTAGGCATAAGATTAAAATAAAAAATCTTAGCGAACACACTAAACAAAAACCCAAAATCCCATACTTTCATATACATCCGTCCTAACATCTCAACCGATAGCCTAAAACACCTCTTTTCGAAAAAATAACCAAGGAGAGACCCCGAATCTTTGTAGCATCTGTAAACCAACAGTTTTGACTGTTTAACCTCAGTATGCAAGTAGGGTTAGTTGGAGACATCTATTTCTCTTCCTTCATCAGCTTCAATAGGATAAAAAATGAATTAAACTGTAGTACTAGAGCGATCGTGCTTTGCAACCACATCCAAAAATCACTTGCTACAGGGGTGAAAAGCTTGAAAGCAAAGCTTGTGAGGATTGATTATTTAGGAGAAGAGATTAATGGCTATCTCTTATAAAGGGATTGTGAAGGGTTAGACCGTTGTGAAGGAGAAGAGATTAATGGCTATCTCTTGCGAAGGTTAAAGAGAGGTTATAAGAGATTAATGGCTATCTCTTGAGAAGGCTAGGTTAAAAGGGAACGAGCTATCTATGACCTTGCGGTCAATAGAAAGACTTTCCTTTGGAAAAAGGGGAGAATAACAATTCTTATGGGCAAGAAGTTTGTAAAGATATTTATATAAGAACAAAACATTAAACAACAAGATATCAAAGTGAAACCAAGCTCACAATGCTATACAAGGTTAGAACCACATGCATTAGGCATTACTTAGACAAAATGAACAAAATAACATATTGAAAGAATCAAAACAGTCAAGAGTATTCATAAGAAAAACCCTAAAAGGTCTTCCACTTCCAACACGAATAAATACCTCAAAAATATTTATTTTTACCAATTTCTTTTTATATTCAAGAAGTAGACACATTAAATAGTAATTTACAAAAAGAATGGGCAAAAAGGATTAAAAAATGATCAAGTTATGAATTGTTGAAATTAAAGCATGAACCATGAAACTACAAGATAACATGTGATAAAGATTAGGAGAAAGGCCTCCCATGGGTGTTGAACCCGCGCCATTGCACTTGCAGTCCAAAACTCTCACCATCTCAACCTAAGCAAACGTCTTGACATGTAATAACAACAATACAATATATATGAAATCAGGGTGATTTTCAGGAAATAGAACAAAAGGACTGGGGCGAGGGGGATTCAAACCCCAGTCCTGGTAGTCAATTGCGCGTGTGTCTTTGCCACTGGGGTGGCCTTTACATCCGGTAATGAACACAACTTCATAACAACTTAACCCTTCAGGCGAGAAAATGCCAAGGGATAATGAAGCATGATGACCTGATGCAAAACCAATGGTGCCAGCCTCTCACTCACCAACCTACAACATTCTGACTCATCCAAACTTTAACACCAAGCAAACCAAACACGCAAAGGAAAATGAAAAAAAGTAAAACAATACCTCCAAAGAATCAATCACATAGTAGAACAAAGGTAATTCTAAAACAATATGAACCAACATAAAAAATGGGAAGAAAACAGAAACTAAGTAATGAGCCTCTTCATTTCTTATAACTTTGGCAAGATGTGGTTGAAAACAAGTAGATACTCCCAACATTAACCTTTAATTCCTTGCCTGAACCAATCTCCATATCAGGTTTTCAGCAACTTAGAGGGCTTTAAACATCAGTTTAGTATCAGGGTAAGAATTGAATCCTTACCAGGCCAGGACAGACCTTGATTGAAGGGAAAGGCATGAGGGCTGATAGTGTCAATAAGGATGGATCTCATGAGTTTTATTAACATCATTACAACACACCTCATTCTCAAATAACACCATAATACCATGACATCAACAAAACTGGTACCAGTAGTATAATCACATAGCTCAAATGGTTTGGACTGACATAATCAGTAGTTCAACATGCATATCTCCTATTTATCCAAAACTAACTTACACTAGGCAGGGGTATGACCAATTTTAAATCACATACAAATGCAAAACATTGATGGGAGGCAAGAGGAATGCAACATATACAAAAGCATGATTGTTTCCCTTCTTAGGACATAGACTATGGATTGTCAGTGATTAAGCAAGTCTAAATAAGGGCATGCATATTATACTTCAAATAATGAGCAACTGATCAATGCATACACTCATAACCAGGGGTCATACAAACTAAACACAAGTATTCTAGGCAAAACAGGCATATGAAATGAGAGCATGGTAACACAAGCTTATTCAAGTACTAGCATTCAAAACAGACAGTTGCATATTCATGTCATAGTGAGGGCAAACACTTATCGTACCAACATAATGGACACAAAGACAACTTAAATGTGTGGACAAAACCAGTTCTACTTCAAGACAAAGGACACTCAAATGATCATGGCATCCTACTATGCATGTGGTCTAATAGTGAGCAACATATTAGCAATGCTATATCAGTTACATTAATACAATACCAATTCACATCTTTCATGCTATTTAACAACTGAAGGCTCAACTTGGCAAGCTGCTAAGAAATGATACAAACTCAAAGACTCATATTCTTAACAAACTTACAGGGGGTCCAATAACCACTTGATCAGGATGCAAGAAAAACAAACCAAATAGCATGACAGTAGTGTGATCCAAGTGGAATATGCAAAGCAATATCATTAGAACTTGTCAAACAAAAACCTTCTTATCACAAAATTGATATCTTAGGCACATAAATTTGTCATGAGAAGTGGATACATCAGAGTTGGTTATATCTGCCTAAAACCATCCTGAACATGATATTGGCTCATAAAACTAGTTTGGGCCATGATATAAGGTTCAACCTAGTCTTAACATACCCTCAACCAGTGCAGGGAGTGGCTTTCAACATCTGATTCAAAACATGAAAATCAGAAAGAATTTGACTAGCACAGGCAGTACAGAAGTGCAATCTCAAGGTAAGCATAGCATCAAGGTAAGTAAAATACATGGTAGTAAGATAAATAGAAACATCAATACATCCCTAAAAAAATAATCATATTCTAATACCAAATATGCTTTGAGGTGTTTCAGAAGCATACCAATACCATCATCACATTACTAAATCAGTGTCACACCAAAGGCATCAACATAAGTTTAAGAAAACAAACATGTACCTTAACAATTAGTAGCAACAAAACAAGAGCATTCAATCCTTGACAGCAAACATGAATAGTAAAACAAAGGGTTATCCTTTAATGAGACATGAGCAAGAATCATGCCATCAATAGTCCCAACAGGTTGACATATATAAAAAAATACAGGCTTAGAGCATTTCAAAGCTTCAACAGCAAATAAATAAGTTTCAATACATCTCAACCCAAAATGCTAGGGATTAATGACAATGAGGATAATAACATCCCTACTTACCACTGAGCAACAACAACTAAAGTCTTGATACATGACTTAATATGGATACCAAGTAACTTAGTTGTGAACAACAGCAAATCCACATTAAGAACAACAAGTGGAATAATACCAAAAAAACATCACATGAATATTCAAAGTAAAACATGATGGCACTATCAATGTTCATGAGCATGAATATGGAGCATAAAGAAGAAATATTACCAAGTGGAATATGTCCACTGCACCCTCAACAATGAAGTGTCAACTCTTTCAAGAAACACACAACAAGCTCTGCAAATGCTCCTCCTTCTTCCTTACTTGCCAAACTTGAATTCAGAGATATTTTTAGAGTAAGTATGTGAATATTGTTGGTGTCTAAATTGAGTAGAAAAGCCTGCTATTTATAGGGAAAAGTCAAGAACTCAAGGCATGGCCAAAGTTGCACATTATGCCAAACCTGCCCTTTTCCATCATGTGGGATGTGGTGTTTGCTGAACCAAGATTTCAAAATGTCTTTGAACTCTGAGCACAAGAAGGTGAGAAGTGATTGGTGAGAGGCTCAATGAATAAACAATACTTCTTTCCCTTGAAAAGTTTCTCTTTCCTTGTGCAAGTGACATAAACAAGACATAAACACTATTTTAATGTGAATCAAGTTGCAATTTCATGGAAAAGGTTGGATTAAGTTTAAATCCATCAATAGAACTCAGAAACATGTGGCTTTGGTGGTTAGAGAAGGTTTTGAGTCAATACACAAAAGTTGGTTTCTTGAGTTTTAAGAAATGAAACCTCCAACTTTGAAGCTTCGAAATTCCCAGTTCACTCAATGGTTTGAGGAGTGCTTTTTGGAAATCCCTCAATGCCCTCTACAACTTTCATGTTCAAGGATTTTTGATTTAAGGCTTGGAACTATATGAAAAATTGAGTTGAAGTTGTGTGAAAACTAAGGTGAAAAAGCTGAAATTTCACTAAGTCCCCAAGGTGATTTATCTTCCAAGTCTTGTAACTTAAGAACCATGCATTTTTTGAAATAGGGTCCTCTAATATGTTTTGAAGATCATGGAAATAGATTCCATTTGAGATTTGAGTTACTCAATTTGGATGTGTGGTTTGAAAGTTATGATTGTTTCAATTTTTGCACAAGTAGTGAAATTTCCACATTTGAAAAGTTTCATGAACCAAACCTTGCTTCCTTTGCAAGAAACTTCTTAAAACTTGATTTCTCACAACTTAACTCATCAATGAGACATGTCATGATGGATTTGTGACTTGGATGCTTCATTTTGGATCAAAATCTCAAGGATTAGGGCCTTAGTCAAAACCCTAATTTCAACTGTGAATGCACTGGAATGATTTCTGATGATCTTGCTTCTTCAATCACATCTAAGGCTCATAGATGGTCTATAGAGATGTCTACTATCACATGGAGTCATGTCCCAAGGCTTGAGAATAAATCTTGATCAAAATTAAAGGCCATGATTGACTTATCTTGACAAAACCCTGATTTGGAGGCAGGGTGAAATTGTGGCTCAAGTTACTTGTGATGAGAGCCAGTCACACTTGAATTCTTATTGAGTAAGACTTTCAGGATGTAAGTGAGCTCACATGGTTGCATTTGGAGCCTTAACTGTCTTTTTGAATAGGTAACTTCCTTGATTCATGTGTGAGCTTGGCTTAGGAGACTTTGCCCTCCTCTTTGTATAAGTCCTGGCTTTCCACAGAAGAAACAAACTTGCAAAATGAAATGGTTAGTTAACAATGCATAGATGATTGAACCTAAATGTCAATGCAAGTCGTTATGACATCTAAGGGGTAAAATTTGGGGTACAACAATTGCCCCTATTTAAATAGATTTACCGGATTGTCATACCCCAAATTTTGACCACTAAGATTTCCCATCATTGTGCAAATCATCATCACAATATGGATGAACCATTAGTCTCCCCAAAGATGGGTGAGCATCCACTACAATCAGACTTAGGGTTTCAAGCCCTCTCAGAGCTCTTAGACAAAGGATCAATCAAGGAATGACATGATCTTCAACTTGTCTAGCCTCTCAAACATCCACAATGGATCAAGAGGACTCCCACTTCAAGAATCAAGCACAAGGTTGCAGCATTCTGAGTGGATCAAGCCTCACGATCGACAGTGTCACCAAATTAGGGTTTGGTCGACCAGGGCCTCCAGATGGAGATTTTCCTCTGGGCATGAGCCAATGCTTCAAAGCATAACCTATGATGCTCCAAGGGACATCATGAACCCAATCATCAAGTCAATTTGGCTTTAGGGGATGCATTCATAAAAAAACAAGAATTAGGGTTTCTTGACCTAATTCACCCCTAAGTTGACTTTTGGGACAAATCATGAGCCAAGACCTCAATACATGATTTGAGGGTCTCTAATAAACCACATTGATCCATTTGTAACAATGGATTAATCCAAGAACCTTGAGCAACAAGTTTCAATTTCATCTGAACCACAATTAGGGTTTTGATGAAAAAGTCAACTGTAGCTTTGACTTTTGACAAGGACATGCTCCTAAACCCTAGGACATGATCCAATACACCCTATAACACCTATGAAATCAATACATCAAGTTTGATTTAGGTCAAGGACTTGATTTCATAGAGGATCGTACAGTTTGGAATTCATCTGACAAAAAGTCAACTGTGCACAAAAGTCAACTTTGACTTTTTGAGATTTTTCACAATTATGGTTTTCTAAACCTAAAATGATGTTAATGTGTGATTGGAATCATCATTCATCAAGAAAAATCAAGAAAAGTGGGATAACTTGTAAAAGGGGTAACCATAAAAAACTTAGAAAATTTTCTAAGTTATGGAACAAAGTGGCTAGGGTACCAACTTAGGAGGACCATAACTCCTAAACCACAAGGCCATTTTTTCCCATCCAAAGCTGGATTTGTAGCTCTCATGGCCCTCTACAAAAGCTTCAACTACACCTCCTTCCAATTCATTATGGATTCTGAGTTATGGTTGGATCAAAATCACTAAAAAACATGAAAGTACAACTTTTCCAACACTTAGAAAAAATTCGGTCCAAGACAGATTTTGTTGGAAACACCAAAACTTGTGGGATTTTTTCACACAGTTCCAAGCTGAATCAATTCAAGGTGTAAACATCAAAGTTGTTGTACATATTGCCTACAACCCAAGCAACTCATTGGCATGAAACCACTCCACTTGAGCCAAGAGTTATGGCTGCTACAATCAGTTTGTGAGTTCTCTTTTTATCCACGATATCTGAGTCAAAAGTAATGATCACTATAGCACATGCATTCAATCTGATCATAAGCCAACTGATCCAACTGATAGGGCTGAGTCCAAAAGCCAAGGAATCTTCCAACTTGAGATTAATGCATTTTGGCATATATGCCTTGAATTCAAAGGCATTTATGTGAAATAGGGCACTTTCAACAAATCCACTCTACTCAGTTAAGTTCTCTGATTAAACAACAATAAAAACATCTGAAGAATGTGAATTTGGTCAAGGCATAGCCCTGCTCTTGGGAGGGGCTAGGTTGCCTTGCATGAGAAGAAATGCCACCAAGCCAAAGCCTTTAATGTGATCTGATCCAGTAGCCATTCACTATTCCTCCAAGACAAGAATTGATCACCTATAAATAGAGGTTCCAATTGATCATTCAACACACACCAAAGCAATTTACAGCACTGCTTTCTCTCATTCTCTCTTAAGTACCAATTTTCTTTATTTTTGAGCAACCACCATCGGGTTTTGAGTTGCAGCCTTAAACAATCCATTCCAATTGCTCAAACACATCACATATGATGTATTTGAGGTGTCCAAACACTTAAACACCAACTGTAACACCTCTAGCTCAAAATCACTCTTCAACCAAGCCATTATGCCTCAATTATGCAGTTGGAGTCCTCCAACTTGATCCAAAGGTTTTCAAAGTGTTCCAAAGCTTGCAACACACTCCACAACATCCATTGAAGCTGTAGGGATCATCAAATCACATCTGGAACACAGTTTGTGCAGAGTTCCATTTCAGCTTGCATCAAGGTAAGCCTTAAAACTACATCTTCATGATCCATGCATATTTCCTCGCATCATATTTTTGCCAATTGCTTGCCATCATATGTTGAGTGTTTCCCCTCAAAAAATTTGATCATAGCCCTCACAACCATGTCTGCACGATTGCTTTTACAAAATTAGGGTTCATACGGTCATGTTGATATAACTTGCTATACACTAAAAATAAATGAAATCAAATATTGCCATCGTGATCCTTGTGAAAAAACGCACAAGTTTGGTATTTGAATCATGTCAAATGGTTGAGAAATGAGTGACTTAGAGGGCTTCACACATCTGAGCTTGAGGTTGAAGATGGCCATGGCGCCATGCTTGAGAAACCAACCAAGTTTGCCTTATATTTTTCCCTTGTCATGTTATTAATGAATTGACATTGCGCCCCAGTGGTTGATCAGCTGGTTTGTGTGTATTGGCAAGCCAGAGGTCTGGCGTTCGAATCCCCCTCGCCCCAGACCTCTTTTTTATCACTTTTTCCTATTTTCTTATTTTTCATATTATTTTGTTAATGATTTGAAAAATTAATAACTCCTTCAATTTTAATTATTTTTTATTGGTTCTTTTTGCAAAAAATCAAAAAAATGTTGAAATATTTTATTCCACAAAAAAAATCAAATTTATATTAGTTATTTAATATAATTAGTATTTTTGTGAATAAATGTCTTTTATTTGTTTTTAAACCTTTTAAAAATAAATATCCATTTTGGAAAATCAAAACCAAGTAGGTTTTAATTCATCTTGTGATGAAAGCCTCAATTTTCAAACCTTAAACAAAAGTCACAAGTGGTTTATTCAAACTTATTTGGTATTTTTACCATTTTCATTTGATTTTCTTTAAATATTTACTTTTAAAAGAAAACAAATTTAGGGTTTCCTTGATTTTCACATAAACAAACACTCATGGGCCTCTAATAGAGTGTAAGACCCAATCCTTTGTAAATACAAACCTATTTTGGGCCTCAAATGTTGTATAAGTCCCGTTGTATTTCAAAAGTTCGGCGCGATCATCGCCCGTTTAAAACAAACCATCTGGGTCTCTCCTCGAGCTATAAGACCCATTCAAAATTATTATGGGCCTCTATTAGAGTGTAAGACCCAACCCCTTTTGAAAACCAAAACTTTTGGGCCTCAGTCATTGTATAAGACCCACTGCGTTTTCAAAAATCTCAGCGCAATCGCCATTTCAAAACAAAAATCATTTTTGGGCCCCTAATAGAGTGTAAGACCCAATCCCCTTTTAACCAAAACAATCTTTGGGCCTTAGATATTGTACAAGTCCCTCTGCGTTAAAAGAAAAGCTCGGCGCGATCGCCAGTTCCAAGAAAACAAATCATATGGGCCTACCCTCGTGTTATAAGCCCCATTTCTTTTTCTTTCAATCATTTTTTGGGCCTCTTGAGAGAGTGTAAGACCCATCCCCTTGTACAGAAAACCTTTCTCGGGCCTCAGTCACTTGTATAAGTCCCTGTACAAAACGACAGTGCGATCACTGATAAAACCCTGGGCCTCTCCTTGAGCTGTAAGCCCCAATTTTCCTTTCAAAAGCACTTTCTCCTTTGATGTTGAATATAATATTGTTATCAAAGCTTTCTTTGTTGAACAAACTAACAATACAACATGGAAGCTCTACAACCGAGTAAGTGTTTACCCACTTTCATTTACCGCTTTCATATGTATATAACTGTATTGTGGGGCTGTTTCACTGTAAGTCTTCTTTCATAAACTCATATCGACTGTGTAATACTAGTATAGATATTTAGAGTTTCCCCGGCAACTACGTCTAGAACTAGACAAAACCTCGTCTCCTTACATCCGACGTTCTCCCGGATATTTCATCATAACCTAAAGCATGAGAATTTTCTTTTACGACAATTTTAGATAACTAGATCTAAGAAATCTCCCCCTTGAACAGTTCATATACAGAAGGCCAATGTTCCAAGTGAAACCCCTTATGGAACTGTTCATCAGCCTCCTCTTGGGCTTAGTGCAAGGACCCACAGGCTTCCTAAAAGCATCCCCGCCTCCTCTTGGGCATTGTACAAGGACCCGTCGGCTTCTTAGAAGTTTTCACAGCCTCCTCTTAGGCTTCGTATAATGATTCTTCCTCCGGGAAGATAGCCTCCTCTTGGGCTTCGAAGAAATTGTCCCTTCGGCTTCTTAAAAGTTTTTCTCGCCTCCTCTTGGGCTTCGTACAAATTGTCCCAACGACCTCTTAAAGGTATAGGAACAGAAATTAGTCATCTTAATAGAATAGTCTTTCAAAGAGTCTAGATCTTTCTACCGCGAACATATTGTCTCTTAATCTCTCCTAAGCATAGTACAAAAGATAAAACTCTAAACTTGGACAGTCTAATCTCCTTGAGTCTCGAAGACATTCTCAAGTTCCTTTCAAAAATAGGAAAAACACCCGTAGACTTGGGCAGTCTCAATACCCTTCGGATTCCCCGTTTCCTTAAAGAACAGGAAATAATCCCGGTCCTCAAATCAAATCCATGAGTACAACATTACCCATATAAGAACTGATTTTCTCTTTTAACCAACATACTGGACCTTCACTCAACTGAAACAGTAACCATAGCCTCCTCTTGGGCTTTGTACAATGATTCTCCCTAGCAGAGTTAACTCTTTCAGCCTTCATCTCGGGCTTCGTACGAGATACAAAACACTCTCTTGTTGAGTATAAAAGACTCTCTTGTTGAGTCAAACATTTTAGCCTCCATCTCGGGCTTCATACGAGATACAAATCACTCTCTTGTTGAGTATAAAAGACTCTCTTGTTGAGTCAAACATTTTAGCCTCCATCTCGGGCTTCGTACGAGATACAAATCACTCTCTTGTTGAGTATAAAAAGACTCTTGTTGAGTCGATCACCTTTAGCCTCCATCTCGGGCTTCGTACGAGATACAAATTACTCTCTTGGTGAGTATAAAAGAATCTCTTGTTGAGTCAAACCCTTTTAGCCTCTGTCTTGGGCTTCGTACAAGACACATATAAAAACATTCTCTTGTTGAGTTAACCCTTCTAGCCTCTCTCTCGGGCTTCGTACGAGACACATAAAAACACCCTCTTGTTGGGTCAATAGCCTCCTCTTAGGCTTTGTATAAGGAAACCCTGGTTAAGCCAATCGACCTTTTAGCATCGAAAGCTGTGCTTTGGTCACAACATACAAACATCAACAACTCCTTTTCCCTCGTCTAAATTGCTGTAAGCGGCAAGCCTCTGGATTATTTACATCCACGCCACTGTCCCTCTTTTAGCATGAGGAATTCCTAAGGAAAGATGGCATTGCTCTACACTGAGTTAAAGTCTTCTCCTTCAGGTTAAAAATCCCTTATAAAGGAAATTATGGCCTTGCTGGATTCGTATATCCCAGTTAAAGTAATTCTCCTTTATAATCAGTCACCCAACAATTGTGACAAACAGACCCCCTTAGAGATGACAAATTCTCTCAAAAGTCAACACCCTTTTAGCTTCACATCTTGGGCTTCGAACAAGATACAAATAGACCCTTCAGCTTCACATCTTGGGCTTTGAACAAGATATAAACCACCTTTTGCTTCATGTCTTGGGCTTTAAACAAGACACCAAAATACCATTTCCTCCCATAGAATAGGAGGAACTACGATCGCTCTGATTTCCCTATTCCGAAATACGTAGGCATAAGATTGAAAAAGAATCTTAGCGAGCACACTAATAAAAAAACCCCAAAGTCCCCTACCTCTAGCCAATCTAGCGCAGTATCCCAACAAATTCCCCATGAACAGTCCCAGTATTTCGTTCTGAACAAAATAAGCAGAGAGAGACCCACAAACTAAAGCCGCATCTGTAAACCAACAATTTTGACTGTTTAACCTCAGTTTGCAAGCAGGGTTAATTGGAGACATCTATTTCCCTTCCTTCATCAGCTTCAATAGGATAAAAAGTGAATCGAACTATAGTACCAAAGCGATAGTGATTCGAAACCATATAAACCGTGCTACAGAAAAATGGAGACCACAGTGGGAGAGACTTGTTCTTCTCCCGTCTCTTAGGAGGAAACCTTAAAGTTTAGACAATTTCACAGGAAAAATGGCGCCCACCGTGGGGCCAAACAAAGGAGTCTTGTCTCTCTCATCTCTCTGGATGAAACCTTCTCTTAGGACGAGTCCTTAGGTTCACAAGGTATCACCGAATGACGGTTCCATCGGGGAATGTCATTATTGCTAGGATCAGCCCTCACTATGATCTTAGGTCAAAACCCTTAATTTGGGAAGGTACCACAGAATGGCGACTCCGCCGGGGAGCCATTTTCTGTTAGGATCATAGGATTCATAGCTCTTAAAAAGTCTAGGACATTAGGAAAAATATATATACTGCTTTTCCTAATTGATATCTGTGTTTATTTTTCTGCTAATGGGAATGCGTGTGATGCCGCATGTGGAAAGATTGAGTATACACCTAGGAAAAACCTTTTTCAGTAGTGCGGAAGCTATCAGAAATAGTTGTCACGCGATACTACCCTCTTTTGAGATTCTTCGAAATACATCACCTAGCACGGTTCCCGGCCTGCTGATGTTATCTCGACAAGAATCAATGATTTTGAGAGACAGGTACAAAAATCACTAGTATAAACCTTTGGGATGGGTAGAGCCTTGAATTCATGACACCGACCCTTTGACCCCATGTTTTTACTATGTTTTTGTGTGCTGTATTCATGCATTCATTTTAAAAAAACATTAAACAAAATTTTTTTTCTCTTCTAGTCTCTCTTTTTCAAATTAAACTAAGACAATGATTGCAAATGTCAGAGAGAAAAGGATTGCGCTAATGGATTTAGGTAGAAGAAAAACTCACAAGTATACCTTCAAGGTTCCAAAACTAGAGGATTTGAGAGGATTATCAAGGATGATCACTAACCCTGACACTTTCATATCCAAGTACGGAGGTCTACTACCTCTGCTAAGGGTCCATGTAATTGAAGGAATCCTGGAGGCACTCGTTCAGTTTTACGATCTGGTCTATCACTATTTCACATTCCCGGATTACCAGCTCGCACCAACGCTGGAGGAGTATTCACATCTGATTGATCTACCCATTACTGATCAAGCTCCCTTTTCTGGACTGGAAGAAATTCCAAAGGATCAGACCATTGCAAAAGCAATTTATTTGGACGAATCAGAAGTCAAGACTCACCTGACCACCAAGGGAGGAATTCCAGGTTTACCAGCCAAGTTTCTGGTAAAGAAGGCTCTGTACTTTGCTAGTATAGGGAACGTGACTGCTTTTGAAAGCATCTTTGTTTTGCTCACCTACGGGTTATTTCTGTTTCCCAGCATTGATAACTTCGTCGATATCAACGCCCTTAAGATTTTCCTGATTGGAAACCCCGTACCAACCTAGCTCGCAGATGCGTATCATTCTGTACACTTAAGGAATTTATACAGTGGAGGAATGATCACGTGCTGTGTACCCCTGCTATATAATGGTTTATCTCCCATTTGCCTAAGTCTGCCGCTTTTTGGGATCATAAGAGTGCCTTACGTTGGTCGCAGAAAATCATGTCTCTTACCAACTCTAACATCGATTGGTACAATCGAATCTATGACGGGATCAGGATCATTGAACGTTGTGGAAACTTCCCCAACATACCCCTCATAGGAACTAAGGGAGGAATCAATTACCATCCAGTTTTAGTCCGTTGTCAATTTGGATACCCGATGAGGCATGTCCCGCGTAATGCTCATCTGGAGGGTCTTTTCTTCAAGGAAGGAGAAAATGACAGGGTACTAAAGATGGAAATAGTGCATGCTTAGAAACATGTTCATAAGAAAAGACGGGAGTCTCTAGGAAAACCGCACTGTGTCTCGGTGGAGCCTTATCTCCACTGGGTACAAACTAGAGCTCTCAAGCTAAAGATGCCTTATCCTCGTCACGGAGTTCTTCCGCCGAGGGAATCTGTCATGTACTTCATGACTGAAATGGAAAAAACTTCAGGTTACTCTCAACAAAGTTCAACAGGAGAGGAGGTCTTGGAAGAACAAGTACCACATTCTCAATGTAGAGTGTACAAAAATACAGCAACTGCTGAAAGATAAGGATGCTCTAATTGAGATTTTGGAGCAACATGCTATAGAAAATCAGGATGACCAAAGGAATTTGCTCGCTCCTTTCACTTGGCAAAGGAATGACAACCCGACAACGGCCCAAGAGCCCCGGTCCAAGAAAAGGAAAGTACCAGAATCAGCACCCGAGTTCTCTTCAGATAGGACTCGGGACCCATTACCTTAGGTTTCTGTTTCTGCACCTTGTAATTGACTGTATTTCCATTTCCGCAATCCTTTGAATTCAATAAAACGGGGGTGTCCCCACTGTTTAATATTTGCAATCTAATTGTCAAAGTTTATTTTGATTAAACCAAAAAAACAATTAATATAATCATTGCATTCATCATTCTCACGTCACGTATTCTTCTTACCTACGAATCTCACGTTTGTGTCTCGGCTCTAGAGTCAAACTGTCTCATTCGTACAATACTCGGGCCAATCATCAGAAAAAGATGGATGATCTTGAGGAAGAGAACAGAGAGTTGAAAGAAGAGATCTACGCTCTGAGAGAGGATATGAGAAAGCTTCGTAATGACATGCAAGCCATGGCAGAAGCTCAGCTACAAAGAACTGTGATCTCAGAGATCACCTCAACGCCCATAGTGGAGAAGTATAATCCTAGGTATCAAATGCCGAAAGATCGTCCCTGGGGCATACCTGTTAACTATATCCCGGAAGGATATGTTCTGCCGATCACTGAAGATCAGGGAATCATAGCAGAAGCCGCTGGACCTGAAGGTTACAAACTTCAGGAAAGCGAGGATGCCAGAGGCATAATGAGGACTCCTGAAGGTTACAAACTTCGGGAAACGCCAAGATGCACTGTCGTAGTAACGGTACCACCCCCTGTGGTGCACACTGTCTTGGAAGGACAGATTCCATAGATACCTTCTGGTAGAAAGGAAAGTATGTTCGATAGAATGAATGAATTCCAGGAACAATTCCTGGAAATGTAGAAAGAACTGCAAGCCCTTCGCGGTCAGGATTTATTTGGAAAGGACGCCGCAGACCTTTGCTTGGTCCCCAATGTGAAAGTCCCGCACAAGTTCCAAGTACCCGATTTTGAAAAATACAAGGGTAACTCTTGCCCTCAAAGCCATTTGGTGATGTACGCTCGACGAATGTCAGCTCAGACAGAAAATCAGGATCTGCTGATTCACTACTTTCAGGATAGTTTAACCGGTGCCGCATTAAAATGGTACATGGGTTTAAACCGCGCTACGATTAGCACTTTCAGAGATCTTGGCACTGCCTTCTTCCAACAATATAAATACAATTTGGACATGGCACCAGACAGAGATCAACTCAGATTAATGTCGCAAAAGGACAAGGAAACCTTTAAGGAATACGCTCAGATATGGCGTGAAATTGCCGCTCAAATTTGTCCACCTCTTGAGGAAAAAGAGATGACAAAGATTTTCTTAAAGACCTTGAGCTCATTTTACTACGACAGAATGGTTGCCAGTGCGCCCAGTGACTTCACCGAAATGGTCAGTATGGGAGTGCGTCTCAAGGAAGCCGTTCGAGAAGGACGTCTAGTCAAAGACACTGGGTCGACAAGTGGTACTAAAAAATACGGTAGTGCTCTCCATAAGAAAAAGGAGCAAGATATTGGGAATATCTCCCTCGTAAAGCAAAGGCAACGGTACCAACCAGTAGCAGCTGTAACTCCTGCTATCAGCCCTGTGCCTGTTTCTACGTATCAACCTCAGTTTGCTCAAAGCCAACCGCATTCGCAGCAATTTTAGCAAAGGACACAACAGCCTCTTCAGCAGGCTCGTCCTCAATACAACAACAACCGTACAACGCGGCCACCAGGATTTGATCCTATAACTGTATCGTACGCAGAACTATTTCCGTTACTACTGGCCAAGGGGCATGTCCAGACTAAGTCTCCTCTTACAGTACTGGAAAATCTGCCTTTTTGGTTTAAGGTGGATCAGACTTGCCCTTACCATCAAGGGGGACCAGGGCATAACATAGAAAACTGTCTCAGTTTCAAATCCGACGTGTAAAAGCTTGTTAGGAACGGGGTCTTATCTTTCAAAGATACGAATCCGAATGTTCTCACGAACCCGCTGCCTCAACACGAGAAGGCTACAGTCAATTTGATAGAGGGAGAGTCTAGAAACACCTATCAAATTCACGATGTACTCTTATTGAGGGCCAACTTAGTCAAGATACATTATAGACAGAGTGGATATGGCCATGTGCCACCTCATAATTATCACCAGTGTGATATCTGCTCTAAAAGCAATCAAGAATGTTCTGTGGTGCAATTAACTCTACAGGAACAGATGGATCTCGGATAGATCCAAGAGCACCGAGTTCGTGGAGTTAACATGGTTTATACGAATTCCAACATCATTCAAAACCACGATATCCATACGATGAATGTCAACTTGGTGGCAATGCACTCAAGGCAAAGCCAATATCATAATCTGCCACGACACGATTACAATTCTTGTCTAACTTGCTCGGTAAACAAACAGGGATGCTCTTTTGTACAAGAGGCCCTCCAACGTCAGATAGATCTTGGATGGATTCAAGACTTCCATGATAGGAATCATTATCAAATCAACATGATTTAAATCTTCGATATTCGCTTGATGAATACCAGCCTGGCGGAGTTACATGCTACACAAGTTCGGCTCGGGTTCCTGGTATCACATGATTATCAGAGTTGTAAAGCTGGTTGCGAAGACGATCAGGGCTGTGCCCTTGTCCAAGAAACACTTCAGCACTTGTTGAACCACTGGTGGCTTCTAATCTATATGGATGAAGACACCCAGCAAATTAGCATCACTAACGGGAATCCTACTAGATATCAAAGTCAGGATGTTCGGTCGATGGAAACAAACCTAGTAAGGTTACAATGTATTCAAAGCAGACGTGTCCAGGTTCCACTACACAACTATGAGCGGTGTGGAGTTTGCTCGGTGGATAATCAAGGATACTACCTCGTGCGAGCAGCCCTTCAAAGTCAGTTGGACCGCGAAGAGATTCAACCATGGTCAAGTTCTGGACCAGTCAACTATTTCACTGATCAAATCGAGGACGTCGTCGTAATCTCTGATCATCAGAGGACTAGGGATGTTTGTACCATTATCCCTCTACTTGATGAATCGAGAGTTCCCAACCAGGAACGGATCGAAATTACTTACGATGGTCGGAAAAATCAGAAGGCTCCCATAGTCATCTATCTACCGGGACCGCTACCGTATGAATCAACTAAGGCTATCCCTTACAAATACGGTGCAACAACAATTGAGAATGGAAAGGAAATTCTGTTACCCTCCGTCGTGAATATTGCAGACATCAGTCGAGTAACATGGAGTGGTAGAATCTTCAACAGAGGAGTTGGAGAACCCAACAAAGAAAAGGAACCTCAGACAGAAGTTCCCGATCCACCAGTCGGTCAATCTAGTAATCCCGACCTTTCAAAAAATGATGATGAGATGCTAAAGCTCATCCAAAGGAGTGAATACAACATTGTTGATCAGCTGTTACAAACTCCTTCAAAGATCTCGGTATTATCACTTTTACTCAGTTCCGAAGCCCACAAGGAGGCTCTACAGAAAGTCTTGGAGCAAGCCTTTGTGGAACAGGATGTAACAATTAGACAGTTCGATAACATTGTCTCTAACATCACTTCCTGCAATAACTTGGAATTTAGTGATGAGAAATTACCTGAAGAAGGTCGCCGTCATAACATGGCGCTCAACATTACAGTCAACTGCCAGGACGATGCTTTAGCCAGCGTACTGGTAGACACAGGGTTAGCCCTGAATGTTATGCCGAAGTCCACTTTGATGTAATTATCATTCAAAGGACCTCCGATGAAAACCAGCGAGGTCGTCGTCAAAGCATTTGACGGATCCAGAAAAACAGTTATCGGTGAAGTCGACCTTCCCATAACTATTGGTCCTCATACTTTCTAAGTCACTTTCCAGGTCATGGACATCCGGGCAACATACAGTTGTTTATTAGAAAGACCTTGGATACATCAGGCTGGGGCGGTCACTTCGACCCTCCACCAAAAGCTAAAGTTCGTCCAGAACGACCAACTTGTCACGGTTTGTGGAGAACAAGCCTTGCTCGTGAGCAACTTGTAATTATCTACTTGTGTAGAACCCAAAGAGGTTGTTGGAACTCAGTTCCAAGCACTTTCGGTGAGCAATGAGAATCAATCAGAGAAAGGAACCTCGATTTCCTCATACAGAGATGCTCTCGAAGTGATCGAAAATAACAATGCAAAAGGATGGGGACAGCTTGTCATTCCCACTGATAACAAAACAAAGAAGGGTCTTTGTTTTTCTGCAACCTGCACCCAGACAGCTGCTAACGATGAAAGTCTTCATCCCATTCAGAACTTCTTCCACAGTGGAGGCTTCCTTCAACCAGTGACTCAAGACGTACATACCATCAATAAAGATGATATCGGAGGAAGAATGGAAGTCCTATCTCAATGAGGACGGCTATACGTCTCAGGGAGAAACACATACTCCCTTTTGCTTTCCTGCACAGAGCCCGAGATTTATACCAAGGTCAGATATCGAAATGATATACGGAGATTGTGATCCGGAAGGATGTCGTGCTCCACCAAACTCATTAGAGGAAGACACTCTGATGAAGGACAACTTTGACCATGACTACTATGTCCCGATGGATGGTCTGCCTATCTGGCAGCCGTACCGAGGAGACTTGGGGCAAGAAAATCAGCTGAACAATGAAAATCAGCTGAGCATCATTGAACAGAATACCTGTGTCCCTGCCATGTCATGGGATCAACACTCAGGTCATTCAGAAAATATCTCGTACGACGATGAATTGGCAAAGCTCGCCGGACTAGAATTCATCAACTATGTTTTTCCCGAGGTCAACGTCATTGAGAGGGATGACTCCTCCAGTTCCAAAGAAGTGTGGGACACCTTGGGACAATCAAGTGGAAAATACGACTTCAAGGTCAAGTACACCGCTCC
This sequence comes from Lathyrus tuberosus, assembly GCA_022829125.1. Taxonomy (NCBI): domain Eukaryota; kingdom Viridiplantae; phylum Streptophyta; class Magnoliopsida; order Fabales; family Fabaceae; genus Lathyrus; species Lathyrus tuberosus. The sequence continues at coordinate 11,200,765 of JALAZF010000095.1, forward strand.
TGAAAGCTCTCGTATCAGGCTCGAAGACATCCAGCCAACTGGATGGGGGAGATACAGCTGAGAGTACAAATACTACGCAAAATACAGCTGAGGAATCCTCCTACAACAACTCTGCCTGGGAGACAGATTCCAATGATCCAGCTCCACCAGAAATCAGCGTCATTTCTTAAGAAAAATCAAGGAAGGTACCAGACTTTGTGATTCACCGAGGAGTTCGCCGCCAATGGGTTGCTGTCGATGTTCCGAAGATTGTTCATAAGTCTAAGTAATTGCCATCTTTATTTTAACCTTTCACCTTGCCTAGGTGAAACAGATGTTTTGATAGGGCTCACTTTCTGTAAATATCCCTCTTCGTTTTGCCCAAAGCGACAGAGTTTTGTTTTATAGGGCTGTAGTTTCAAGGATCAACTTGTTCATTAATAAAATAATGCCGTTCTGTAATTTCCGCATTAATTGTTGTTTTCTCTTTTCATTTTACAGAAAATGGTAATCCTAAAAAACAACTCAATAATAAAAACAAGCAGTAAAAGAAATACACTGCACACACTTTTGCATTTTTCCTCTATCTCTTCTAAACACAAATCATCACGTCATACAGATTGCTTGTTTCAAACCCCATTGAAACATACAATCCGATGCCTTCTCCCGACTTTGAGTTCCCGGTATTTGGGGATGAAGAAGAAGTTGACAACAAAATTCCAGAAGAGATCTCCCGACTACTCAGACAAGAGGAAAGGTCCATTGAGCCTCACAAAGAGTTGGTGGAAATAGTCAACTTAGGATCGGAAGAAGAGAGAAAAGAAGTCAAGATTGGGGCACTGCTCAGTCCAAATGTCAAAGAGAGTTTGACGAAACTTCTCAGAGAGTTTCCCGATGTATTCGCTTGGTGCTATCAGGATATGCCAGGGTTGGATACCAGCATCGTGGAACATAATCAACCATTGAGATCAGAATGTCCACCGATAAAACAAAGGTTGAGACGGACTCATCCAGACATGGGTGTCAAAATCAAAGAAGAGGTACAGAAATAGATTGACGCGGGTTTCCTCACTATGTCAGAATATCCTCAATGGTTAGCCAACATCGTACCAGTTCCGAAAAAGGACAGAAAGGTCAGAATGTGTGTGGATTACAGAGATCTAAACAAGGCTAGTCCAAAGGACGACTTTCCCTTACCACACATTGACATGTTTGTAGACAGTACAACAAAGTTCAAAGTTTTCTCCTTCATGGATGGATTCTCGGGCTATAACCAGATCAAAATGGCGCCGAAAGACATGGAAAAAACTTCGTTCATTACCCCCTGGGGTACCTTCTATTACAAGGTAATGCCGTTCAATTTGAAGAACGCCGGGGCAACCTATCAGAGGGCCATGACTACTCTGTTTCATGACATGATACACAAAGAAATTGAGGTATATGTCGATGATATGATTTCTAAATCTAAAACAGAAGATGAGCATGTGACCCACCTGTCAAAGTTATTCGAGCATTTGCGAAAGTACAAACTCCGCTTGAATCCCAATAAATGCACCTTCGGTGTTCGTTTAGGGAAACTCTTATGGTTCATCGTCAGCCAGAAAGGAATTGAGGTTGATCCTGACAAGGTCAAGGCCATTCAAGAAATGCCTTCTCCGAAAACTGAAAAACAAGTCAGAGGATTCCTGGGACGTTTGAACTATATTTCCAGATTCATATTCCTCATGACCCCGAAATGTGCGCCGATTTTCAAATTACTAAAAAATAATCAGGACTACATTTGGACAGAAGATTGCCAAACCGCCTTCGACAGTATCAAGGAATACCTGTCAAACCCGCCGATTCTATCACCTCTAGTCGAAGGAAGACCGCTGATCATCTATTTAACAGTCTTGGAAGACTCAATGGGGTGTGTACTTGGCCAACAAGACGAAACCAAAAGGAAAGAGTCTGCCATCTACTATTTGAGCAAGAAATTCACCGACTGCGAAACTCGGTACACTATGCTTGAGAAAACTTGTTGCGCTTTGGCTTGGGCAGCCAAACGTCTTCGCCAGTACATGATTCATCACACTACTTGGTTAATCTCAGAAATGGATCCAATCAAGTACGCCTTTGAAAAACCTGCTCTCACGGGAAGAATCGCCCGTTGGCAGATGTTGTTATCAGAATATGACATAGAGTACCACGCTCAGAAAGCCGTTAAAGGAAGTGTTTTAGCCGATCATTTGGCTCATCAATCGATTGATGATCAGGAATCAGTCGGATTTGACTTCCCAGACGAAGATGTCATGTATCTAAAAATGAAAGACTGCGATGAACCGCTACCCAGTGAAGGGCCAGAACCAGATTCCCAATGGGGACTTATTTTTTACGGAGCTGTCAATCATTAATAAAAAAAAATTGGGGCAATCATCATAACACCTCAGGGTACCCACATTCCTTTCACCGCCAGACTCACATTCAAGTGCACAAACAACGAGGCCAAATACGAAGCTTGTATTATGGGTCTCGAAGAAGCGATTGATTTGAGGATCAAGAACTTGGATGTATATGGCGACTCAGCTTTGGTCGTCAATCAGGTCAAAGGAGATTGAAACACATACCAATCAGGACTGATTCCGTACAAAGATTACGCAAGAAGGTTGTTACCCTTCTTCAACAGAGTCGAGTTTCATCATATCCCTCGTGAGGAGAATCACATGGCTGATGCATTAGCCACCCTCTCTTCCATGATTAGTGTAGGTCAATGGAATGACTTACCTAAGATCGACATAATGCGCCTTGAACGGCCCACTTACATCTTCACGATTGAAGCAGTCATAGGCGATAAACCTTGGTATCACGATATCAAATGCTTCCTTCAGAAACAAGAGTACCCACCTGGGGCACTAAGGAAGGACAGAAAAACCCTCAGAAGACTGGCTGGCAGCTTCTTCTTGAGCGGTGATACACTTTATAAGATAAACTTTGACATGGCCTTGCTTCGATGCATCGACAGACCAGAAGCAGACATGCTGATAAGAGAAATTCACGAAGGGTCCTTTGGCACTCATGCCAGCAGACATACAATGGCGAGAAAAATTCTAAGAGCAGGGTACTATTGGTTGACAATGGAATTTGACTGCTACAAGTATATGAGAAGATGTCACAAGTGTCAAATATACTCCGACAAAATCCATGTACCGCCTACACATATCAAATTTCTTTCTTCCCCATGGCCTTTTTCCATATGGGGAATCGACATGATCGACATGATTGAGCCCAAAGCTTCAAATGGACATCGGTTCATCCTGGTAGCCATTGATTACTTCACCAAGTGGGTCGAAGCAGCGTCATACGCTAATGTAACCCGACAAGTGGTGGTACGATTTATCAAAAACAATATCATCTGCCGTTATGGTGTTCCTAGCCAGATCATTACAGATAATGGATCTAACTTGAACAACAAGATGATGAAAGAGTTGTACACAAAGTTCAAGATCGAACACCATAACTCATCTCCCTACCGACCCAAGATGAACGACGCGATAGAAGCGGCTAACAAGAACATCAAGAAGATTGTTCAAAAGATGGTCGTAACCTGCAAAGATTGGCACGAGATGCTACCCTTTGCTCTTCACGGTTATAGCACATCTGTCCGCACTTCAACAGGGGCAACCCCTTTCTCTCTAGTATATGGCATGGAAGCAGTACTCCCCATAGAAGTAGAGATCCCATCAATCCGGGTATTGATGGATGCTAAGCTTACAGAAGCTGAATGGTACCAAAGTCGGCACGACGAATTAAATCTGATCGAAGAGAAGCGAATCACGACACTATGCCATGGTCAGTTGTATCAGGAAAGGATGAAGAAGGCGTTCGACAAAAAGGTCCGACCTCGCGTCTTAAGGAAAGGAGACCTCATGCTCAAAAAGATACAATCATTTCTCACTGATTCTCGGGGCAAGTGGACTCCGAATTATGACGGCCCATATGTGGTCAAGAAAGCTTTCTCAGGCGGTGCCCTGAGACTTGCAACCATGGACGGAGAGGAATTTTCCTACCCCACAAATTTTGAGGTAGTCAAGAAATACTTCGCCTAAAAAAAAACGTCTCGGTGGATTGAAAACTCGAAAGGGCGGTCCAGGAAAAAATTAGAGACATGATCAAAAATCATCCCGGTGGATTGGAAACCTCAAAGTACAATCTAGGCAAAAATTAGGGATAATGGCAAGTAACTACGTTCGACAAAGGGGCAAGTCCCTCGGAAGGAGTTACATCATCCGTCAGGAAAGCTCCGGTCAAGGTCATCTTCGACAGAAGCTCAGGATGCCCCGAAGTCAAATTTGGTAGAAGGATATTGGTCGTTATGTTTCGATGTAGCCCTTTTCCCTTAAATTAGCATTTTCTAACTTTGTAAATACTCTATGGAATCACGCGTTTGGCTGATTTCCATCCTATCAATAAAATTTGAGCCCTTGTGCTTTTGATTGCAATTCTTATTTGTTTTAGCTTTACAGAACGACGTTTTAATATGATTAACGATTCTTGAAATAAAACAAAAATGAATTTACTTGTTAAACTTTTTTCTGCTTTTAAAATAAAGATGACAATTTCTTTTGACTGCTGAACATCGAAAGAACATCGATCGCTTCTCCAGAAGTAATCGAACCTCAAAGTGCAGAATCAAAGTACTCCTTTTAAACCAGTGCACCTGAATGAAGGATCAACTGTGTTAGAGACCATTGTTTCATCTGACACCCCCAACAGAGTTCTTATCTCTTAAGCCCGACCAACATAGTTCCCGACAGGGACTATCTCTCCTAAGCAAGGCAGAATTGCTATCGTGAACCAGTGATACTTTTCACCCCCCACTGTGGCCGAGTATCCAGTCGTGTTTATCTACTAGTCTGTATGTCGCGTCAGTTTTGTCAGCATATACATACATACACCATGCATTATTGATTCACATGCATAATCATATTGCATCACTATCACTCTCGTCGGTCTTATCCCCTAGTGATAATAGTCCTCTCAATCGAGTTGTCAGTTCTTTCCTCGTCAGGAAATGGCGCGTCTGCACTACCTCTCTCCTCCAGTTTATTTCTGGGATGAAGTCGGCCCTTGACCACTTTGATAACTTGAACCTCTGAAAAACCAGAGAACCCTCAGCCAACATCATTCTTCGCCATTGAAGATGATGTCTTCGCTTTCCCGGATTAAGGAAAATCCCTAGAGAAAGCCTCTCAACTAAAGACTTTCAGCAACACATTGGCCATTCTCTCCAGAATGTCAATGTCAACAAATTCATCGGCACCTCAAAATTGGATCACGTCATATGGCATTTCTCCAAGAAGATCTCCGAGAAAAGTATGATGAAATACCCCAAGCAAGAAACAGTCTCTCAAAGAGACTCGTTTCCCCCAGATAGAGTCAACAAATGGCATCTCCAACAGAGAAGTTTGTACCCCTCTACAATTCAGACAGATGGGTTCCCTAGCAAGTTTGACATCAAAAAGTTTTTCTATCAAATGGCATCTCCCCAGGAAAATTCTGCGAGAAGTTTGAGGAAAACCGCTATGAATAGCGTCCCTTGTCAAGAAAGTTTATTGACAAAAGAAACTTAGACCAGTTCCTTGGTAGGAAACCAGGATCGAGGGGAAGTTTATTTCAGAAACTGAGACCAGTTCCTTGGTAGGAAACCAGGATCGAGGGGAAGTTTATTTCAGAAATTGAGACCAGATCCTTGGTAGGAAACCAGGATCGAGGGGAGGTTTATATCAGAAATTGAGACCAAATCCTTGGTGGGAAACCAGGATCGAGGGGAAGTTTAAATCAGAAACTGAGACCAGTTCCTTGGTAGGAAACCAGGATCGAGGGGAAGTTTACCTTTTCTAAGCATCATTGCTTAGCCAAAGAGGAAGGATGCACGAACTGCCATTCATAACCACCATCAAAATTTCGGGTATTCTGATATTTAATCCTCTTGCACCCTGAATGCCCGAATACCTTCGCCATTCACACCTTCGGGTCCAAGAAGATTAAATAGAGGCATCTATCATACCCCAAATTTTGACCACTAATATTTCCCATCATTGTGCAAATCATCATCACAATATGGATGAACCATTAGTCTCCCCAAAGATGGGTGAGCATCCACTACAATCAGACTTAGGGTTTCAAGCCCTCTTAGAGCTCTTAGACAAAGGATCAATCAAGGAATGACATGATATTCAACTTGTCTAGCCTCTCAAACATCCACAATGGATCAAGAGGACTCCCACTTCAAGAATCAAGCACAAGGTTGCAGCATTCTGAGTGGATCAAGCCTCACGATCGACAATGTCACCAAATTAGGGTTTGGTCGACCAGGGCCTCCAGATGGAGATTTTCCTCTGGGAATGAGCCAATGCTTCAAAGCATAACTTATGATGCTCCAAGGGACATCATGAACCCAATCATCAAGTCAATTTGGCTTTAGGGGATGCATTCATAAAAAATCAGGAATTAGGGTTTCTTGACCTAATTCACCCCTAAGTTGACTTTTGGGACAAATCATGAGCTAAGACCTCAAGACATAATTTGAGGGTCTCTAATAAACCACATTGATCCATTTGTAACAATGGATTAATCCAAGAAGCTTGAGCAAAAAGTTTCAATTTCATCTGAACCACAATTAGGGTTTGAATGAAAAAGTCAACTATAGCTTTGACTTTTGACCAGGGCATGCTCCCAAACCCTAGGACATGATCCAATACACCCTATAAACCTATGAAATCAATCCATCAAGTTTGATTTAGGTCAAGAACTTGATTTCATAGAGGATCGCACAGTTTGGAATTCATCTGACAAAAAGTCAACAGTGCATAAAAGTCAACTTTGACTTTTTGAGATTTTTCGCAATTATGTTTTTTAACCCTAAAAAATCAAGAAAAGTGGGATAACTTGTAAAAGGGGTAACCATAAAAAACTTAGAAAATTTTCTAAGTTATGGAACAAAGTGGCTAGGGTACCAACTTTGGAGGACCATAACTCCTAAACCACAAGGCCATTTTCCCCATCCAAAGTTGGATTTGTAGCTCTCATGGCCCTCTACAAAAGCTTCAACTACACCTCCTTCCAATTCATTATGGATTATGAGTTATGGTTGGATCAAAATCAGTAAAAAACATGAAAGTACAACTTTTCTAACACTTAGAAAAAATTCTGTCCAAGACAGATTTTGTTGGAAACACCAAAACTTGTGGGATTTTTTCACACAGTTCCAAGCTGAATCAATTCAAGGTGTAAACATCAAAGTTGTTGTACATATTGCCTACAATCCAAGCAACTCATTGGCATGAAACCACTCCACTTGAGCCAATAGTTATGGCTGCTACAACACACCATGCCAAGGCTGCCATGAAAAATCAGTTTGTGAGTTCTCTTGTTATCCACGATTTCTGAGTCAAAAGTAATGATCACTATACCACATGCATTCAATCTGATCATAAGCCAACTGATCCAACTGATAGGGCTGAGTCCAAAAGCCAAAGAATCTTCCAACTTGAGATTAATGCATTTTGGCATATATGCCTTGAATTCAAAGGCATTTATGTGAAATAGGGCACTTTCAACAAAGCCACTCTACTCAGTCAAGTTCTCTGATTAAACAACAATAAAAACATCTGAAGAATGTGAATTTGGTCAAGGCATAGCCCTGCTCTTGGGAGGGGCTAGGTTGCCTTGCATGAGAAGAAATGCCACTAAGCCAAAGCCTTTGAATGTGATCTGATCCAGCAGCCATTCACTATTCCTCCAAGACAAGAATTGATCACCTATAAATAGAGGTTCCAATTGATCATTCAACACACACCAAAGCAATTTACAACACTGATTTCTCTCATTCTCTCTTAAGTACCAATTTTCTTTGTTTTTGAGCAACCACCATCGGGTTTTGAGTTGCAGCCTTAAGCAATCCATTCCAATTGCTCAAACACATCACATATGATGTATTTGAGGTGTCTAAACACTTAAACACCAACTGTAACACCTATAGCTCAAAATCACTCTTCAACCAAGCCATTATGCCTCAATTATTCAGCTGGAGTCCTCCAACTTGGTCTAAAGGTTTTCAAAGTGTTCCAAAGCTTGCAACACACTCCACAACATCCATTGAAGCTGTAGGGATCATCAAATCACATCTGGAACACAGTTTGTGCAGAGTCCCATTTCAGCTTGCATCAAGGTAAGCCTCAAAACTACATCTTCATGATCCATGCATATTTCCTCGCATGATATTTTTGCCAATTGCTTGCCATCATATGTTGAGTGTTTCCCCTCAAAAAATTTGATCATAGCCCTCACAACCATGTCTACACGATTGCTTTTGCAAAATTAGGGTTCATACGGTCATGTTGATATAACTTGCTATACACTAAAAATAAATGAAATCAAATATTTCCATCGTGATCCTTGTGAAAAAATGCATGAGTTTGGTATTTGAATCATGTCAAATGGTTGAGAAATGAGTGAGTTAGAGGGCTTCACGCATCTGAGCTTGAGGTTGAAGATGGCCATGGCGCCATGCTTGAGAAACCAACCAAGTTTGCCTTATATTTTTCCCTTGCCATGTTATTAATGAATTGTCATTGCGCCCCAGTGGTTGATCAGCTGGTTTGTGTGTATTGGCAAGCGAGAGGTCTGGGGTTCGAATCCCCCTCGCCCCAGACCTCTTTTTTATCACTTTTTCCTATTTTTATTATTTTTCATATTATTTTGTTAATGATTTGAAAAATTAATAACTCCTTCAATTTTAATTATTTTTTATTGGTTCTTTTTGCAAAAAATCACAAAAATGTTGAAATATTTTATTCCACAAAAAAAATCAAATTTATATTAGTTATTTAATGGCTTAATACCCTTTTTGGTCCTCTAACTATATGTCTGGGTCCAATTTGGTCATCTTCCTTTTAAAAGTTCCAAATTGGTCCCTTACGTTATCTAACTGAATCAAATTGGTCTTTTCCGTCAAATATTTGTAATGCTGTTAGAAATAAATGACGTGGCATCTGAGGTGGCGATTTTTGATGACGTGACATAGGATTTATTAATTTTTTATTATTTATATTTTTTTTCATTATCCATGTCATTTTATTAGTAAATTATTAATTAATTTTTTTTATTAAAATTTTTTTTGTTGAAATTCATATAGAATTAAATTTATACAAATTTTAAAAAATTTAATTTCTATTCCTTGGGCTTGAAGCCCACGATTTTTACACTAGTAACCCAATAATAAAGATTTATTATTCTAATGTGAAGAAATGCTTTATAAACACTTGTTGAACCAGTAGAATTCTCGATGTGGGACTTTAACAAAAGTGCTAAACTTCACCTCAGAAACATGCGTGTAGATTCCTCAGAAACATTTATATTTCATAAATAGCTTTATCAACTACACTAGATGCTAGTGATGGGTGAACTTATCAAGACAGTAGCAGCAGCATAATAACAGTTATTTATTGGATTTCATTAGCAAACTACACTAGATACATTCATGAACAAGCCAGATCTAAGAACTTACAGTAGATCCGCAACACATATGCAGTCTTCGTAATTTAAAACCTTGCCATGTATATCCTTTGCTTCTTTTGGAAATGAAATGGTGACACGTGTTGGCATTGAGGATATGTCCATGTTAGAGAAGACACACTCTGAAGGGTGAAGTTCACTTTCTTAATTATGTTTGTGATTTTTATACATGGCTTTTCATTACTAAAAGATTGTATATGCATGCAGATACATGCTTCAAGAGTCTCTCACCTTATGTTATCATTTTCCAGCTTCCGTCAATTAATCGACGAATTTTCTTAGACGAACCAGCAGTAATGATTTATAAATTTAAAAGGAGACAAAGTACTAACAACATCGATGATATTTGATATAACAAGGTTGTAGCACTAATATGCTCAATCCGGACACAGTAGATATTTGTATTTTACTAGGCTTAACCTAAAAGATGTTAAAAATTATTGCTGCTAATTTTAGATGCTATCCAATATTACAATCTCTGCTTATCTCCCTTACCCGTTTCCTTTTGAATAAGATAATTGCTTCATATCCTGGAAGCTGCTAAGTAGATTGCACAGGTAGTTAATACACATATGGGGCAGGAGGATATGTATGTATTAAGTACAACCCGAGGTCAGTAGAAATAGAAGATTCTCAAAAAGAAAGTTTTGAAGGGAAAAAAAACTTTTGTTAATTCCCTACAACCAATTTGAGCCCCAAATTAGGGTATGCATTGAAGAAATCATAAACCATAACAAGACTAGTGTCACAAATAAAGTGCTATTATATGGTCGAAAAAGCTTCAACCCACCACCTTAAAAACAACTTGCCTCTAAAATTCATTATATTTCCGTTTTACAACCACGCCAAATTAAATAGAAAGGAACATGAACATGATCCAATGAAATCTACATTTTGTTTGTCTTCTCTCTTCCTGAGTAGCCTCTCAAACAAAGCCAGCATTCAATCACCTTCAAATATAAACACTATTAGACAATGAAATGAAGCTTAACTTTTGTTAGTTACTCACAAACCAGATAGCTTAGCTTCTTTCAGTTAGTTACAGCTCAATAAACAGAATCCGCTAGCTGTATACACAATCTTAGTGAGCTCTTTCTCTCTCTCAGTCTCTCACAACCATGTCCACCATGTATAATGGTATCTATATCTCTTTTCTTTAACACTAAACATTATTTATTCATGAAACTTATTAAACTTAGAATTTCCATGCATGCTGATATAATCAGTTACCATTGTTTGAAACACCACCACTGTTGAAACACCACCACTGTTGTAACCACCACCACCATGGTGATGGATCTAAATCACATAAAAAAATCAAGCGTTGCTCACATGGTGATGGTCTTTGGTTGTGATTTTTTAGGATGAAAAGTTGGAGGTAGAAGAGTTTCAATGGTGAGGAGTTTGAAATCAGAAAGTTTATTTCCTTTTCCTTGTTCGTGTTTTTGTTACTACTGAAGCTTATTTTGGTTATGTGTGGGTGGTGATGGTTTATGAAAAAGGGAAGAATAGAGGGAGTATTTTACTGCGTGTGGTCTGAGGCTTGTGGCGGAAGAGTGACACAGAGGGTTTGCTGTTATGCAACAAAACAGAGGGAGCTTGTGTAGGTTCTTCTATTTTGCTGAAAAGGTTCTTCCGTTCCAATTTCCAATAACTCAAGTCCCACATTGAAATTGGAATAATAAAATTAAGTGTTTATATAAAAGATTTATTCACAATATAATGACAAATCTTAACTATTGGGCTCCTACTCTAAAGAACTTGGGCCCAAAAATTTTGTATTACAATGTGCAACAATTAATTTAAATTGATTTTCAAAATAAATAAAAACATTTAATTATTAAATGTAATAATAAAAAATAATTATGCCACTTCAGCTGCCACATCACTTATTACTAACACCGTTACTAATATTTGACGTAAAGGACTTAATTGATTCAGTTAGATAACGTAAGAGACCAATTTGGAACTTTTAAAAGAAAGAGGACCAAAATGGACCCAGACCTATAATTAATTAGTATTTTTGTGAATAAATGTCTTTTATTTGTTTTTAAACCTTTTAAAAATAAATATCCATTTTGGAAACTCAAAACCAAGTAGGTTTTAATTCATCTTGTGATGAAAGCCTCATTTTTCAAACCTTAAACAAAAGTCACAAGTGGTTTATTCAAACTTATTTGGTATTTTTACCATTTTCATTTGATTTTCTTTAAATATTTACTTTTAAAAGAAAACAAATTTAGGGTTTCCTTGATTTTCACATAAACAAACACTCATGGGCCTCTAATAGAGTGTAAGACCCAATCCTTTGTAAATACAAACCTATTTTGGGCCTCAAATGTTGTATAAGTCCCGTTGTATTTCAAAAGTTCGGCGCGATCATCGCCCGTTTAAAACAAACCATCTGGGCCTCTCCTCGAGCTATAAGACCCATTCAAAATCATTATGGGCCTCTATTAGAGTGTAAGACCCAACCCCTTTTGAAAACCAAAACTTTTGGGCCTCAGCCATTGTATAAGACCCACTGCGTTTTCAAAAATCTCGGCGCAATCGCCATTTCAAAACAAAAATCAATTTTGGGCCCCTAATAGAGTGTAAGACCCAATCCCCTTTTAACCAAAACAATCTTTGGGCCTTAGATATTGTACAAGTCCCTCTGCGTTAAAAGAAAAGCTCGGCGCGATCGCCAGTTCCAAAAAAACAAATCATATGGGCCTACCCTCGTGTTATAAGCCCCATTTCTTTTTCTTTCAATCATTTTTTGGGCCTCTTGAGAGAGTGTAAGACCCATCCCCTTGTACAGAAAACCTTTCTCGGGCCTCAGTCACTTGTATAAGTCCCTGTACAAAATGACAGTGCGATCACTGATAAAACCCTGGGCCTCTCCTTGAGCTGTAAGCCCCAATTTTCCTTTCAAAAGTACTTTCTCCTTTGATTTTGAATATAATATTGTTATCAAAGCTTTCTTTGTTGAACAAACTAACAATATAGCATGGAAGCTCTACAACCGAGTAAGTGTTTACCCGCTTTCATTTACCGCTTTCATATGTATATAACTGTATTGTGGGGCTATTTCACTGTAAGTCTTCTTTCATAAACTCATATCGAATGTGTAATACTAGTATAAATATTTAGAGTTTCCCCGGCAACTACGTCTAGAACTAGACAAAACCTCGTCTCCTTACATCCGACATTCTCCCGGATATTTCAACATAACCTAAAGCATGAGATTTTTCTTTTACGACAATTTTAGATAACTAGATATAAGAAATATCCCCCTTGAACAGTTCATATACAGAAGGCCAATGTTCCAAGTGAAACCCCTTCTGGAACTGTTCATCAGCCTCCTCTTGGGCTTAGTGCAAGGACCCACAGGCTTCCTAAAAGCATCCCCGCCTCCTCTTGGGCATTGTACAAGGACATGTCGGCTTCTTAGAAGTTTTCACAACCTCCTCTTAGGCTTCGTATAATGATTCTTCCTCCGGGAAGATAGCCTCCTCTTGGGCTTCGTACAAATTGTCCCTTCGGCTTCTTAAAAGTTTTTCTCGCCTCCTCTTGGGCTTCGTACAAATTGTCCCGACGACCTCTTAAAGGTATAGGAACAGAAATTAGTCATCTTAATAGAACAGTCTTTCAAAGAGTCTAGATCTTTCTACCGCGAACATACTGTCTCTTAATCTCTCCTAAGCATAGTACAAAAGATAAAACTCTAGACTTGGACAGTCTAATCTCCTTGAGTCTCGAAGACATTCTCAAGTTGCTTTCAAAAATAGGAAAAACACCCGTAGACTTGGGCAATCTCAATACCCTTCGGATTCCCCGTTTCCTTAAAGAACAGGAAATAATCCCGGTCCTCAGATCAAATCCATGAGTAAAACATTACCCATATAAGAACTGATTTTCTCTTTTAACTAACATACTGGACCTGTCACTCAACTGAAACAGTAACCATAGCCTCCTCTTGGGCTTTGTACAATGATTCTCCCCAGCAGAGTTAACTCTTTTAGCCTTCATCTCGGGCTTCGTACGAGATACAAAACACTCTCTTGTTGAGTCAATCATTTTGCCCTCCATCTCGGGCTTCGTACGAGATACAAATCACTCTCTTGTTGAGTATAAAAAGACTCTTGTTGAGTTGATCACCTTTAGCCTCCATCTCGGGATTCGTACGAGATACAAATCACTCTCTTGGTGAGTATAAAAGACTCTCTTGTTGAGTCAAACCCTTTTAGCCTCCGTCTTGGTCTTCGTACAAGACACATATAAAAACACTCTCTTGCTGAGTCAATCCTTCTAGCCTCTCTCTCAGGCTTCGTACGAGACACATAAAAACACCCTCTTGTTGGGTCAATAGCCTCCTCTTATGCTTTGTATAAGGAAACCCCGGTTGAGCCAATCGACCTTTTAGCATCGAAAGCTGTGCTTTGGTCACAGTATACAAACATCAACAACTCCTTTTCCCTCGTCTAAATTGTTGTAAGCGGCAAGCCTCTGGATTATTTACATCCATGCCACTGTCCCTCTTTTTGCATGAGGAATTCCTAAGGAAAGATGGCATTGCTCTACACTGAGTTAAAGTCTTCTCCTTCAGGTTAAAAATCCCCTATAAAGGAAATTATGGCCATGCTGGATTCGCATATCCCAGTTAAAGTAATTCTCCTTTATAATCAGTCACCCAATAATTATGACAAACAGACCCCTTTAGAGATGACAAATTCTCTCTAAAGTCAACACCCTTTTAGCTTCACATCTTGGGCTTCGAACAAGATACAAATAGACCCTTCAGCTTCACATCTTGGGCTTTGAACAAGATATAAACCACCTTTAGCTTCATGTCTTGGGCTTTAAACAAGACACCAAAACACCATTTCCTCCCATAGAATAGGAGGAACTACGATCGCTCTGATTTCCCTATTCCGGGAATACGTAGGCATAAGATTGAAAAAGAATCTTAGCGAGCACACTAATCAAAAAACCCCCAAAGTCCCCTACCTCTAGCTAATCTAGCGCAGTATCCCAACAAATTCCGCATGAACAGTCCCGGTATTTCGTTCTGAACAAAATAAGCAGAGAGAGACCCACTAACTAAAGCCACATCTGTAAACCAACAGTTTTGACTATTTAACCCCAGTTTGCAAGCTGGGTTAATTGGATACATCTATTTCCCTTCCTTCATCAGCTTCAATAGGATAAAAAATTAATCGAACTGTAGTACCAAAGTGATAGTGATTCGAAACCATAAAAACCGCGCTACACGGATGGCACGAGAAATGGAAATTCTCGGTACATCAAGGTGACAGATGTTTAAATATAGAAAACCGAAAATTTTACCCTTTGATGGAATGCACATGCTAAGGACAAGCAACAGACATGCAAATGCTGACATGCCATGAACTTCTAGTATGATGATATGATGTCATGATAGATGCAAAGGTGCAGACAGGCCAGACACCAGAGATAAAGAGAAAACCACCACAGAGAGCTTACTGGGAAAGGATGAAGGTTAATATCCATGAGGAAAACTCACTGGGGATACAGACTAACTAACATAAAAGACTCAATGGGGAGACTCTGAGGAAACACTGGGGAAAATAAAAGCACACTCTTTACTGGGCATGGAACCAGAAAGAAGACATGATCTCTACTGGGGACCGGTTTGAAATAAAAGGATAGACACCAACAAAATACTTTCTGGGATTTTCTTATACTGAAGATTTCAAACGGGATCTTCAAGAAAAGCCAGAAAAGACAGAGAAAGGCATATTCAGAAAAACATCAGATGGCAAAAGAAACCAGATATCCAATAATGGCTTTGAATGAAAGGTATAAATCATAATATCTAAGAAACCATAAGATAATAATGAGATTAAATGTTAACTCTGAGAAGGCATCAGATGCAAAGTGAGAAAGGTAGAGATCCAAGAAGGCATTGGATAAAAGGAAACCAGTCATCCAATAATGGCTTTGAACGAAAGGTACAAATCACAATATCTAATAATGGCTTTAGATGAATGTGACCAGAGACTACATTCAAGAATGGCATTGAATGCAAAGAAACCAGTCATCCCATAATGGCTTTGAATGAAAAGTATAACTCATAATATCTAATAATGGCTTTAGATAAAAGTGGACAAAGACTTGATCTGGAAAAACATCAGAAAGAGAGACACATCTGGAAAGGCATCAGATGGTAGAGAAAACAGACATCCAATAATGGCTTTGAATGAAAGGTATAACTCACAATATCTAATAATGACTTTAGATAAAAGTGAACAAAGACTCGATCTGGAAAAACATCCAAAAGAGAGAAACATCTGAAAAGGCATCGGATGGTAGAGAAACCAGACATCCAATAATGGCTTTGAATGAAAGGTATAACTCACAATATCTAATAATGGCTTTAGATAAAAGTGAACAAAGACTCGACCTGGAAAAACACCAGAAAGAGAGACACATCCGGAAAGGCATCAGATGGTAAAGAAACCAGACATCTAATAATGGCTTTGAATGAAAGGTATAACTCAAAATATCTAATAATGGCTTTAGATAAAAGTGAACAAAGACTCGATCTGGAAAAACATCAGAAAGAGAGACACATCCGGGAAGGCATCAGATGGTAAAGAAACCAGACATCTAATAATGGCTTTGAATGAAAGGTAAACTCATGATATCTGAGAAGGCATCAGATGCAAATGAGATAAAAGGTGAAATCCAAGAAGGCATTGGATAAAAAGAAACCACAACGTCCAAGAAAGTATTGAACGAATATGAACAAGGGGATGCCCAAGAAAGCATTGGATAAAAGGAATCACAATATCTATGAAAGCATTGGATGAATGTGAACAAAGGTGAAATCCAAGAAAGCATTGGATAAAAGGAATCGCAGTATCTAAGACAACATTGAATAACTGTGAACTTTCAGGAATGGCACTGAAAGTAAGGCAAATCACTGTATTCAGGAATGGTATCGAATGATAGTGAGAGAGACATCCAATAATGGCTTTGAATGCACAGGAGAAAACTCATCCAGGAATGGCACTGAATGAATAGATAAGACTTTCAGGAATGGCACTAAAAGATATCCAAGCAAATTTGATGTGGTTACAGGAGATAGACAAAACTTCCAAGAATGATACTCGGAGAAACAAGAGGAATAAGATATCCAGGAATGGCACTGGAGATCACAAGAGACGGACATCCAGGAATGGCATTGGAGTGAGAGAAGTAAATCAACAAGACTAGATGCTCAAGGAAACAACAATATTAAGGAATGACACTGAATGAAATGACTGGTAACGTTTTGGTAGGTAAGATGTGGATAACGACACGACCTCAGGAGAAATGCAAATGAGGATGAAACACTCATGATATGCATATGTATATGAATCATGCTATGATATATAGTCAAATGCAAATGTGATGCAGATGCTGACGACACATCTCGACTCTTTTGGTGAGAAGACACGACTGGAAGACTGATTCCTCAACACGGAGATCACTGCCATTCTTCTTGGGGACTAAAGATGCTACCAGTGAACACATTTCTGCCACACTGGTAAACTGTATCAAGTGATGCTCTTTGTAGGAAGGATGGAAAGTTGCATGGGGATTTTTCAAATTAATTGCCCCAGATTAGTTGACTGTTGTAGATGAACTGATCATTGCTTCAATTTGTCTGATTCTGAAATGACTGTTTCACGGTACACTGGGAAAGCTTGCCCCAGTATGAGTCTTGAAATGTCTTATGGATAAACCAATTCTGAGAAGGACTTGCCCCTGAACAACAACCCTTGAACTGATTCTTCAATAGGATTTGGAAGGAACTTGCCCCTGATAGGATCACCGACCAAGTTTCTTAATTGTTTGAAAATTCCTTGAAAGGAAAGCCAGTTTGCAAGCAAAAGTATTTTTACGAACATGGTAATTTTAGAGTTCATGCAACTTTTGAAATCAAATCATTTTTTGAAAAATGCAAAACAAAATGAGTCATTGGCCTGAACACGGTGATTCAAGACATTTAAAGGTGAAAGGTGAAGCACAAGTGTGGTGACCTGCAAAGATCTTTGGGAGTCAGTTTACGCAGCCTTGCTGTAGTATGCTTTCAAAATAACCTTGCTTCAGTTAGGTCTTTTGAGGGTTGTAACGTGGCATGGTTCACGGTTTAGGAAACAAAGGATAAAGGCTCAAAATTTATTTATGACCCACCCAATCTACGTGATGAACTTCAGTCCTATGCTCAGTTAAAACATGATATACATTCAGATTCCCATAGGCTAAGAATTGCACTGATGATGATAATGATGATGGTCCAAAATTTAATGGACTTGAGATGGCATTCACTGCTTCCTTACAACTTTTGGTCGTCATACAAGCTTGTTCTTACTTCTCTTTGTATAAGGTAAGGTCATGAGCTTCACACCTTTCTTGGCTTTTGCCTCGAAAGGGACTCGGCTCATTCTTTGAGTAAGTATTTCTTGATGACCCTTCTTCATTTATCACTTTGGGAACAACTTGTACAACATTAATTCATTTAATTAGGAAGAGTTGAAAATTTATGACATCCTGGCTTGATGATTATGGTGATCCACCATTGGCGTTTGAACTTGAAAGACATCTTCGACACTTGCTTGCTGTGTGCGAAGGAAAATTTGAGAATGCAACCTTTTGTTGAAAGGCGTCTTGCATGAAACTCTTGCATTTGAATACCCAATCAAGTTAACTAAGAATTACCCTACCCCAGGTTAAGATTGCGGGTTTTTATTTGTAAAGAAAAGAAACTCCTACTTCAAGGCTCGAAGGGGTTAAAGAGGGGTTATCTTCCTTATTTCTTCAGTGTTTGGGAATTTAAACAATGCCTTACATCGTCAGCAAAGTTTTGATTTGAAAGCATACCAACAGCAGTTATGAGTATAAAATTTCCATCATTCTCCCTCCAATCTTTGCATGATAAAAAAGAAAGTGGAAAAAGAGATAAAATATTTTGTAAAAGAAAGCATAAATATGTAAATAACAGACAAATGAATTGAATCAAAAGTTACAATGCTCATTTCATTAATCACGAAAGTACAAACATAATTTGAAGGCAAACAGCCAGTACAAAATAAGGAAAATGCAAACAACAAGAAACAAGGCCCAGTGTCTAGTTAAACACAAGGATGAGCTGAGCTAAAGTCGATTGAAGCTTCACTTGGCGTGCCTTGGCAGAGGGTTGCTCTGTACATTGGGATTGTCCTTAAAGGAGAAGATTTTGTTTCTCATTAGCTCTTGTACTTTTACCTTTAATGCAAAGCAACCTTCCAAGTTATGGCCCGCACCACCTTAATGGTATTCACAATGAAGATCAGCCCTATAGCCGGCTGGAAGAGGATTTGGAGGAGGAGGCAAAGGCCTTGTGGTAATCAAACCTTGTTGAACCAAACCAAGATAAAGCTCGGTGTATGTCATGGGAATAGGATCAAATTGATTCCTATTACGGTACTGGTTCTGTCCTGCAGATAGACGTTGGGAGGCTTGAGCTGGTCGTGGAGCAGTAACCAAGGGACTGACAGCAGCAACAGTAGGGTGAATAGCATACTGAGGTTGGGGACGAGGCCTTCTCACTTCAACTATTATAGTGTTAGTCTGATCTTCCCTTTGTAGCGAGCGATTTTGGACGCGGTTCTTAAGCGCTGGTCGCTCTCTGCGGTTTGAGCTTTAAACTATAGGTCGATTCATTTTTTATCCTATTGTGAGCTGAATAAGGAAGGGAAATAGATGTCTCCAATTAACCCTGCTTGCATACTGAGTTTAAACAGCGGTCTGTTAGGTTACGGATGCTATCAATGTGGGGGGGCCTTTGTACTGGTTATTTGTATTTTCGCCAATACTGTTCTCTTTCTTTTTACCTGGGCAGAAGGTTTCTGGCGGGGAATAAGGATTAGGATGTTAGGACTGATGCTTTTGAATTACTGCTTTTGATTGACGAAGATATGGGATTTGGGTTTTTTGTTGATTGCGCTCGCTAAGATCTTTTCTTTCGATCTTATGCCTACGTATTCCCGTTTACCGAAACAGGGAAATCAGAGCGTTCGTAGTTCCTCCTATTCTATGGGAGGAAAGGGGTGTTTTGGTGTCTTGTTCAAAGCCCAAGACGTGAAGCGAAAGGTAATTTGTATCTTGATCAAAGCCCAAGATGTGAAGCTGAAAGGTCTATTTGTGTCTTGTTCAAAGCCCAAGACGTGAAGCTGAAAGACCTCGACTTTAGAGAGAATTTGTCATCTCTAAAGAGGGGGAAGGAGAATTACTTTAACTGGGATACGCGGATCCGAGCAATGCCATAATTTCCGAAGAAAGGGTTTTAACCTGAAGGAGAAGACTTTAACTCAGTGTAGAGCAATGCCATCTTTCCTTAGGAATTTCTCATGCTAAAAGAGGGACAGTGGCATGGATGTAGATGATCCAGAGGCTTGCCGCTTACAGCGATTAGATGAAGGGAAAGGAGTTGTTGATGTTTGTATACTGTGAACAAGGCACAACTTTGATGCTAAAAGGTCGATTGGATCAACCAGTGGTTTTCTTATACAAAGCCTAAGAGGAGGCTAATTTCCGCTAGGAAAATCATTATACAAAGCCTAAGAGGAGGCTAATTTCCGCTAGGAAAATCATTATACAAAGCCTAAGAGGAGGCTATTTTGTGTCTCGTACAAAGCCCGAGAGAGAGGCTAAAAGTTTTTGACCCAGTGGGGCATATCGTTATACAAAGCCTAAGAGGAGGCTAGCAAAGAGTTGACTCAGTTGGAGAATCTTTTATACTCAGTAAGAGAGTGTTTTTGTATCTCGTACAAAGCCCGAGAGAGAGGCGAAAAGGTTATTTTGACTCCACAGGGGAGAATTTTGGTATCTCGTACGAAGCCCGAGATGGAGGCTATTGTAACTGTTTCAGTTGAGTGACAGATCCAATATACTGATTTAAAAGAGAAAATCAGTTCTTATATGAGTAACACTGTACACAGGGATTTAATTTGAGGATCAGGGATATTTCCTTCTCTTTGAGGAAACGGGAAATCCAAAGGGTATCGAGACTATCCGAGTCTGCGGGTTTCCTTCCTATTCAACGAAGGGTGCTTGAGAATGTCTTTGAGACTCAAGGAAGTTAGACTGTCTGTGTCTAGAGTTTTATCTTTTGTACTATGCTTTGAGAAACAGTAGTAGACTCTATGAAAGGACTGTTCTATGATGATGACTAGGTTCTGTTCCTATACCTCTAGGAGGTCGTCGGGATAATTTGTACGAAGCCCAAGAGGAGGCTGGAAACTTTTAAGAAGTCGACGGGTCCTTGTACGAAGCCCAAGAGGAGGCTATCATTCCCGAAGGAAGAGATCATTATACGAAGCCTGAGAGGAGGCTGTGAATACTTCTAAGAAGCCGTAGGGTCCTTGAATAATGCCCAAGAGGAGGCCGATGCTTTTAAGAAGCCCGTGGGTCTATCATCTCCTTTCCATTAAGAGAGATAACTCTTTTAAAGATGAAAACCACTGGTAAACGTGCGAGGTTTACTATCCAGCGACTTTTAGCTTTTAAAGAGGGTTCCTTAGTTAAGGTTCAAGATTATGACCGTAGTGGGTACCCAAACCCCGAGACATTCAAGGCAAGCTATCCACAAGGAATAGATCAAGTCAGGAAAGTTCGAGAATTGGGAAGAAACTCAAAGATGCCATTCACGGAGAATACATTCATCTTGGGGAGTAGAGCTTCTTGACGATTCCTATGGAGGACAACCGAAGAGAAGACTGTATCTGGTGCTCCTATTGGGGATCTAGGCGTCTATTTCTACGAATAAGTGAAACGGCGTCACCTAGTTCTAGACGTAGTTGCCGGGGAAACTCGAAATATCTATACTATTATTACACAGTAGATATGAGTTTATGAAAGGAGACTTACAGTGAGCAGCCCCACAATACAGTTTATAATATGAAAGCAGTAAATGAAAGCGATAACCACTTACTCGGTTGTAGTGCTTCCATGCTGTTTGGTTAGTTGTTCAACAAAGAAAGATTAAAAACAACAGTATATTCAAAATCAAAGGAGAAAGTGCTTTGAAAAAGAAAGACCTGGGGCTTACAGCTCAAGGAGAGGCCCAGGGTTTTATCGGTGAGCGCACTGTTTGAATTTGTACAGAGGGACTTATACAAGTGACTGGGGCCCAAAAAGGTTTTCTGTACAAAGGGATGGGTCTTACACTCTCTCAAGAGGCCCAAAAAGGTTTAAAGAAAAAGAGTGGGGCTTATAACACGAGGGTAGGCCCAAATGATTTTTCCGTTTAAAATGGCGATCGCGCCGAGGTTTTCTTTTAACGCAGAGGGACTTATACAATAAGTGAGGCCCAAAATGTTTTGGTTAAAAGGGGGATTGGTCTTACACTCTAATAGAGGCCCAAAGTGTTTTGAATGGGTCTTATAGCTCAAGGAGAGGCCCAAATGAGTTTTATTTTTAAACGGGCGACGATCGCGCCGTTTACTTGTACAGAGGGACTTATACAATGAGTGAGGCCCAAAAAGTTTTTGTACAAGGGGGGATGGGTCTTACACTCTCTCAAGAGGCCCAAAAAGTTTTGAAGAAAAATAAATGGGTCTTACTACTCGAGGGTAGGCCCAGATGATTTTTGAAAAGGCGACGATCGCGCCGTTTGTTTTTTGACGGTATCGGGACTTATACAATAAGTGAGGCCCAAAGATGATTTGGTAAAAAAAAGGATTGGGTCTTACACTCTAATAGAGGCCCAAAGTGTTTTGAAAATGATTTATGAGGGTTGAATTAATCCAAAACCCTAATTTGTTTTCAAAATGTATTTAATTGAATAAAAATTCAATTAAAATAATCAAAAATTGTTTAACACATGGAAAACAAATTGTGATCTTGGATTAATGCTTCAAAAATTAAGTATTGACCTCCAAGCCGTGACAGCAAGTTCAGAGTGATTTTTGATTTGGAGGTGTTACAGATGAGTGGTGATGATCTGAACAGCTTCCCTACACCCTATGGATTGTGTTTGGACGGTTGGACTTGATTGAAATTGGCTGGATCATTTTGTGGTACCTCAGCTGCACCTTGTTTGAAAATTTGAGCAACCAGCTGGTGATTTCATGAAATTGATGTTTCAGAAGTTATGTGAGTGTTTGATCAGCTCATATGTGATGTATGTGAGGTGTGTGAGTGATTGGTTTGTGCAGAATTGCTCTCAAACTCAAAACCCGATAGCTACCTTGCTAAGAAAGGCATTTTTGCCAAGAGAAAGAGATTTTGAGGAAAGCATCTGTTAGATGGCTTTGGTGTACTTAAACTGACCACAATTGAGCTCTATTTATAGTAGAGCAAGTTTGTTTTGCAAGGAATAGTGCATGGCAGCTGGTAAGTAGGTTTGGCCAATGTTGGCAAATGAAAATCCAAGTCTCCTCTAGCCATTGACTAGAGGTTAGGGCACAGAGCTTTGGTCCCCTTGGTCTTGGATAAGTCTTGACTGATTTCAGATGAGAATGGCTCAGTCCATGCCACCTTGATGGTTCCATTGAATGCCTCATTCCAAATTTGAAGTCTTGTCCCTATTTTGGCAACTCTAGGTTCAACATGCTATTTCTTGTTCCATGGACTTTGGAGGCTTGGCTCAGTGATTGTCCCCTTTAGATTCAATCCTCTGAGGTGTCCAAGTGGATTGGAGCAATTGAATTTGGCTGATTTTGGAAAATCGACCAAAGTTGCAAATTCTGCCTTGCCTTGACAGATTTCAGCAAGGCAACTTGGCAATGTTGTATCTCATGGTGTAGGTTGAATTTGGCAATGTTCTTGGCCATTTTGGAAAGCTCTTACATGATACAACAACTGTTTGAACAAGTTTGGTTTTGATCTCTTTTGATTCCAAGTGAAAAATCCCCCTACATTTGGAAAAAAGTGAAGGCAAATTCTGACTTAGTGAAAATTTCACTAAGTGTTGGAAAAAGTGAAATTTTCACTTTTCAGCCACTTTGATCACTCCATAACTCAAAATCCTTAATGAATTGGAATGACTTGTAGTTGAAGTTTTTGTAGGTGATAATGAGGGCTACAAATCCATCTTTGGATGAGAAAAAATGGCCTTGTGGTTTAGGAGTTATGGTCCTCCAAAGTTGGTACCTTTGCCACTTTATTTTTAACTTAGAAAAATTTCTAAGTTTTATGGTTACCCCTTTTACAAGTTATCTCACTTTTCTTGATGAATGATGATTCAAATCATACATTAACATCATTTTAGGGTTAAAAATCCATTTTGGTGAAAAATCTCAAAAAGTCAAAGTTGACTTTTGTGCACAGTTGACTTTTTATCAGATGAATTCCAAACTGTGCAATTCTTCAGGAAATCATGTCCTTGACCTAAATCAAACTTGATGGACATGTTCCATGGGTGTCATAGGGCATATTCAATCATGTATTAGGGTTTGGGAGCATGTCTTGGTCAAAAGTCAAAGTTACAGTTGACTTTTCCCTTAAAACCCTAATTGTGGTGCAGATGAAAATGAGACTTGTTGCTCAAGCTTCTTGGATCAATCCATTGTTCCAAATGGATCAATATGGTGTATTAGAGACCCTCAAATCATCTCTTGAGGTCTTGGCTCATGGTTTGTCCCAAAAGTCAACTTAGGGGTGAATTAGGTCAAGAAACCCTAATTCCTGATTTTTGATGAATGCATCCCCTGAGGCAAAATTGACTTGATGCATGGGTTCATGAGGTTCCATGAAGCATATTAGGTAATGTTTTGGATCATTACCTTGTGCCAAGATGAAAATTTCCATCTGGAGACTCTGGTCGACCAAAACCCTAATTTGGTGACACTGTCGATCTTGAGACTTGATCCACCTAGAAGGGAGCAACCTTGTGCTTAATCCTTGAAGTGGGAGTCCTTTTTGATCCATTGTGGATGTTTGAGAGATTAGAAAAGTTAAATATCATGTCATTTCTTGATTGATCCTTTGTCTAAGCACTCAAGGAGGGCTTGAAACCCTAATTTTGATTGTATTGGATGCTCACCCATCTTTGGGGAGACTGATGAAGCATGATGGTTCATCCATATTGTGATGATGATTTTCACAATGATGGGAAATCTAAGTGGTCAAAATTTGGGGTATTACAGATGCCCCTATTTAATCTTCTTGGACCCGAAGGTATGAATGACGAAGGGATTCGGGCATTCGGGGTGCAAGAGGATTAAATATCGAAATATCCGAAATTTTGATGGTGGTTATGAATGGTAGCTTACGCATTCATCTTCTTTAGCTAAGCGATGATGCTTAGAAAAGGTAAACTTCCCCTCGATCCTGGTTTCCTACCAAGAACTGGTCTTAGTCTCTTTTGAAATAAACTTCCCCTCGATCCTGGTTTCCTACCAAGGAACTGGTCGTAGTTTCTGATTTAAACTTCCCCTCGATCCTGGTTTCCTACCAAGAACTGGTCTTAGTTTCTGATTTAAACTTCCCCTCGATCCTGGTTTCCTACCAAGAACTGGTCTTAGTTTCTGATTTAAACTTCCCCTCGATCCTGGTTTCTTACCAAGGAACTGGTCTTAGTTTCTTTTGTCAATAAAATTTCTTGACAAGGGACACTATTCATAGCGGCTTTCCTCAAACTTCTCGCCGAATTTTCCTGGGGAGATTCCATTTGAGTGGAAAAAGTTTTGATGTCAGACTTGCTGGGGAACCCAGTCGTCTGAGTTGTAGAGTTGTACAAACTTCTCTGTTGGAGACGCCATTTGTTTCTACTGGGGAAAGCGAGTCTCTTGAGAGACTATTTTCGTTTGGGATCTTTCATCATACTTTTCTCGGGATCTTCCCGGAGAAACGCCATATGATGGGGTCCAATTTTGTGGGGCCGATGACCTTTTCATCAGTGGTCCTTTCGGAGCAAAACTGCATGCTGCCGAATCTCTGATCACGAGGCTTTCTCTGTGGATTTTCCTTAATCCGGGAAAGCAAGGATATCATCTTCAATGGCGAAGAGTGATGTTTATTGAGAGTTTTCTCTGGCTTTTCAGAGGTTCAAGTTATCAAAGTGGCCAAGTGCCGACTCCGATCTAAAGATACACTGGTGGCGAGATTGTGCAGACGCAACACTTCCTGACGAGGAAAGAACTGAAAAACTCGATTGAGAAAACTGTTTATCACTAGGGGATAAGACCGACTCAAGTGATAGTGATGCAATACGAAATGCGAACGCAAATAAAATGCATGAAGTATGTATGTATATGCTGACAAAACAGACGCGACATACAGACTAATGGATGAACACAATTGGATACTCGGCCATCGCGGGGCGAAGAAGTACCGTTGATTCAAAATAGCAATTCCACCTTGCTTAGGAGAGATAGTCCCGTTGGGAGCTATGTTGATCGGGCTTAGGAGATGAGAACTCGGCCGAGGCTGTCAGACGAAACAAGGTCTCTGACACAGTTGATCCCTTCATTCAGGCATACTGGCTTAGAAGGAGTACTTTGATTCTGCACTTTGAAGTTCGCTTACTTCGGGAGAAGCAATCGATGTTCTTCTGATGTTCAACAGTCAAAAGAAATTGCTATCTTTATTTTAAAAGTAGAAAAAGTTTTAACAAGTAAATTCATTTTTGTTTTATTTCAAGAATCGCTGATTAAGTTTAAACAACGTCGTTCTGTAAAGCTAAAACAAGCAAGAATTACAAACAAAAGCACAAGGGCTCAAATTTTATTGATAAGATGGAGATCAGCCAAACGCGTGATTCCAAAGAGTATATACAAAGTTAGAAAACGGTAATTTACAGGGAAAAGGGCTACGTTGAAACATAACAACCACTATCCTTCTACCAACTTTGAATTCAGGGCATCCTGAGCTTCTGTCGAAGATGACCTTTGACTGGAGATTTCCTCCGATAGATGATGTAACTACTGCTGAGGGACTTGCCTCTGTTGAACATAGTTACTTGCCATTATCCCTAACTTTTGCCTGGATTGTACTATGAGATTTCCAATCCATCGGGATGATTTTTTTTTTCATGTCTCTAATTTTGCCTGGACCGCCCTTTCGGGTTTTCAATCCACCGAGACGTTTTTTTTTTTTTTTTTTTTTTTTTTTTTTTTTTTTTAGTTTAGGCGAAGTATTTCTTGACTACATCAACATTCGTGGGGTAGGCAAATTCCTCTCCGTCCATGGTTGCAAGTCTTAAGGCGCCGCCTGAGAAAGCTTTCGTGACCACATAGGGGCCATCATAATTTGGGGTCCATTTGCCCCGAGAGTCAGTGAGAAATGATTGTATCTTCTTGAGCACGAGGTCTCCTTTCCTGAAGACACGAGGTCGGACCTTTTTGTCGAACGCCCTCTTCATTCTCTGTTGATACAACTGACCGTGGCATAGTGCCGTGATTCGCTTCTCTTCGATCAGGTTCAGTTCGTCGTGTCGACTTTGACACCATTCAGCTTCGGTGAGCTTAGCTTCCATCAATACCCGGATTGATGAGATCTCTACTTCTATGGGGAGAACTGCCTCCATGCCATATACTAGAGAGAAAGGGGTTGCCCCTGTTGAAGTGCGGACAGATGTTCGATAACCGTGAAGGGCAAAGGGTAGCATCTCGTGCCAATCTTTATAGGTTACAACCATTTTTTGAACGATCTTCTTGATGTTCTTGTTAGCCGCTTCTACCGCTCCGTTCATCTTGGGTCGGTAGGGAGATGAGTTATGGTGTTCGATCTTGAACTCAGCACACAACTCTTTCATCATCTTATTGTTCAAGTTAGATCCATTATCAGTAATGATCTCGCTTGGAACACCATAACGGCAGATGATATTGTTTTTGATAAATCGGACCACCACTTGTCGGGTTACATTGGCGAATGATGCTGCTTCGACCCACTTGGTGAAATAATCAATGGCTACCAGGATGAACCGATGTCCGTTTAAAGCCTTGGGCTCAATCATACCAATCATGTCGATTCCCCATATGGAAAAAGGCCACGGGGAAGAAAGAACTTTGAGATGTGATGGCAGTACATGAATTTTGTCGGAGTATATCTGACACTTGTGACACCTCCTCATGTACTTGTAGCAGTCGGATTCCATGGTCAACCAATAATACCCGGCCCTGAGAATTTTTCTCGCCATTGTGTGTCCATTGGCATGAGTGCCAAAGGATCCTTCATGAATTTCTTTCATGAGCATGTCTGCCTCTGGTCTGTCGACGCATCGGAGCAAGACCATGTCAAAATTTCTCTTATAGAGAGTGTCACCGCTCAGGAAGAAGTTTCCAGCCAATCTTCTGAGGGTTTTCCTGTCTTTTCTGAGTGCCCCAGATGGGTACTCTTGTTTCTGAAGGAAGCATTTGATATCGCGATACCAAGGTCTGTTGTCTATGACTGCTTCAATCGCGAAGATGTAAGCGGGCCGTTCAAGGCGCATTATGTCGATCTTAGGTATGTCATTCCATCGACCTACACTAATCATGGAAGAGAGAGTGGCTAATGCGTCAGCCATGTGATTCTCATCACGAGGGATGTGATGAAAGTCGACTCTGTTGAAGAAGGGTAACAACCTTCTTGCATAGCCTTTGTAAGGAATCAATCCTGATTGGTATGTGTTCTAATCTCCTTTTATCTGGTTAATAACCAGGGCTGAATCGCCGTATACGTCCAAGTTTTTGATCCTTAAATCAATCGCTTCTTCGAGACCCATAATACATGCTTCGTATTCGGCCTCATTGTTCGTACATTTGAACGTAAGTCTGGCAGTGAAAGGAATGTGGGAACCCTGAGGGGTAACAATGATTGCCCCAATTCCGTTTCCATAATGATTAACTGCTCCGCCAAAGATGAGTCCCCACTGGGAACCTGGTTCTGGCCCTTCACTGGGTAGCGGTTCATCGCAATCTTTCATTTTTAGATACATGACATCTTCGTCTGGGAAGTCAAACCCGATTGATTCTTGATCGTCAATCGGTTGATGAGCCAAATGATCGGCTAAAATACTTCCTTTAACGGCTTTCTGAGCGTGGTACTCTATGTCATATTCTGATAGCAACATCTGCCAACGGGCAATCCTTCCCGTGAGAGCAGGTTTTTCGAAGATGTACTTGATTGGATCCATCTCGGAGACCAACCAAGTAGTATGACGAATCATGTACTGGCGAAGACGTTTGGCTGCCCAAGCCAAAGCGCAACAAGTTTTCTCAAGCATCGTGTACCGAGTTTCACAGTCGGTAAACTTCTTGCTCAGATAGTAAATGGCAGACTCTTTCCTTTTAGTTTCGTCTTGTTGGCCAAGTACACATCCCATTGAGTCCTCTAGGACTGTGAGGTAAATGATTAGTGGTCTTCCTTCCACTGGAGGTGATAGAATCGGAGGATTCAACAAATATTCCTTAATACTGTCGAAGGCAGTTTGGCAGTCTTCTGACCAAACGCAATCCTAGTTCTTTTTGAGTAATTTGAAAATCGGCGCACAAGTGGCGGTCATAAGGAATATGAATCTGGAGATGTAGTTCAAACGTCCCAGGAATCCTCTGACTTGTTTTTCAGTTTTCGGAGAAGGCATTTCTTGAATGGCCTTGACCTTGTCAGGATCAACCTCAATCCCTTTCTGGCTGACGATGAACCCTAGTAGTTTCCCTGAACGGACACCGAAGGTGCACTTGTTGGGATTCAAGCGGAGCTTGAATTTTCTTAGACGTTCGAACAATTTTGACAGATGTTCAACTTGCTCATCCTCTGTTCTTGATTTTGCAATCAAATCATCGACATATACCTCGATTTCTTTGTGTATCATGTCATGAAACAGAGTAGTCATGGCCCTTTGATAGGTTGCCCCGGCATTCTTAAAACTGAACGACATTACTTTGTAACAAAAGGTACCCCATGGGGTAATGAACGAAGTTTTCTCTATGTCTTTCGGCGCCATTTTGATCTGGTTATAGCCCGAGAATCCATCCATGAAGGAGAATACTTTGAACCTTGCTGTGCTGTCAACCAGCATGTCAATGTGTGGTAAAGGAAAGTCGTCCTTTGGACTTGCCTTGTTCAAATCTCTGTAATCAACACACATTCTGACCCTTCCGTCCTTTTTGGGAACGGGTACGATGTTGGCTAACCATTGAGGATATTCAGATGTAGCGAGGAAACCCGCGTCGATCTGTTTCTGTACCTCCTCCTTGATTTTGATGGCCATGTCCGGGTGAGTGCGTCTCAACCTTTGCTTTACTGGCGGACATTCCGATCTCAACGGTAAGTGATGTTCCATGATGCTGGTATCCAACCCTGGCATATCCTGATAGGACCAAGCGAACACATCGGGGAATTCTTTGAGAAGCTTTATCAAACCCTCTCTGGCAGTTGGACTGAGCAATGCTCCGATCCTGATTTCTTTTTTCTCTTTTTCTGAACCCAAGTTTACCGTTTCCAACGGTTCTTTGTGAGGTTCAATGGACCTTTCCTCTTGTCTGAGTAGTCGGGAGATCTCTTCTGGAATTTCGTTGTCATTTTCTTCTTCAGCCTCGAATACCGGGAACTCAAAGTTGGAAGAAGGCATCAGATCGTATGTTTCAACGGGGTATAAAACAAGCAATCTGCATGACGTGATGATTCGTGTTTAGAAGAGATAGAGAAAATGCAAGTGTGTGCAGTGTTTTGATTTTACTGCTTGTTTTTATTATTGAATGTTTTTTTTAGGATTACCATTTTCTGAAAAAGTAAAAAGAGAAAACAGCAATTAATGCGGAAAATACAGAACGACGTTATTTTATTAATGAACAAGTCGAATCTTGAAACTACAACCCTATAAAACAAAACTCTGTCGCTTTGGGCAAAGCGAAGAGGGAAATTTACAGAAAGCGAGCCCTATCAAAACATCCGTTTCACTTGGGCAGGGTGAAAGGTTAAAGATGACAATTACTTTGACTGATGAACGACCTTCGGAACCTCGACAGCAACCCATTGGCGGTGAACTCCTCGGTGAATCACAAAGTCAGGCACCTTCCTTGATTTGTCTTCAGAAATGACGCTGATTTCTGGTGGAGCAGGATCGTTGGAATCTATCTCCCAAGCAGAATTATCGTAGGAGGATTCCCCTGTTGCATTTTGCATAGCATTTGTGCTCTCAGCTGTATCTCCCCATCCAGTTGGCTGGATGTCTTCGAGCCTGATACGAGAGCTTTCGGGAGCAGTGTACTTGACCATAAAGTCGTATTTTCCACTTAGTTGTCCCAAAGTGTCCCAAACTTCTTTGGAACTGGAGAAGTCATCCCTCTCGATGACGTTGACCTCAGGAAAAGCATAGTTGATGAATTCTAGTCCTGCAAACGTTGCGAATTCATCTTCATGTTGAGTAGTTTCCGAATGACCTGAATGTTGATCCCATGACATGGTGGGGACACAGGTATTCTGTTCAATGACGCTCAGCTGAGTTTCATTACTCGGCTGACTTTCTTGCCCCAAGTTTCCTGGGTAAGGCTGCCACATTGGCAGGCCATCCATCGGGCCATAGTAATTGTGATCAAAGTTGTCTTTCATCAGAGTGTCTTCCTCTAATGAATTTGGCGGAGCACGGCATCCTTCCGGATCACAATCTCCGTAGATCATTTCGACATCTGATCTTGGTATAAATCTCGGACTTTCTGTAGGAAAGCAAAAAGGCATAGGCACCTCTTCCTGAGACATATAGCCGTCCTTGTTAAGGTAGGACTTCCATTCTTCATCTGTGTCAGAGGGATCTTCCTCATTGATAGCATGAACTGTCTGAGACACTGGGTGAAGAAAACCTCCACTGTGGAAGAAGTTTTGAAGGGGATGAAGACTTTCATCGTTGGCAGCTGTCCGGGTACAGGTTGTAGAAAAACCAAGACCCTTCTTTGTTTTATTGTTAATAGGAATGATAAGCCGCCCCCATCCTGTCGTATCGGTACTCTCGACCGCTTTGATAGCATCTTTGTATGAAGAAATTGAAGTTCCTTCTTTGTACTGATCATTCTTGTTCACCGATAGTGCTTGGAACTGAGTTCCAATAACCTCCTCGGGTTCCACACAAGTAGATGATGATAGGTTACTCACAAGCAAGGCTTGTTCCCCACAAACCGTGACAAGTTGATCGTTCTTGATGAACTTTAGCTTTTGGTGGAGGGTCGAAGTGACCGCTCCAGCCTGATGTATCCAAGGTCTTCCTAATAAACAACTGTATGTTGCCTGGATGTCCATGACCTGGAAAGTGATTTGGAAAGTGTGAGGACCAATAGTTATGGGAAGATCCACTTCGCCGATAACTATTTTTCTGGATCCATCGAATGCTTTGACGACGACCTCGCTGACTCTCATCGGAGGGCCCTTAAATGATAATTGCGTCAAAGTGGACTTCGGCATAACATTCAGGGCTGACCCTGTGTCTACCAGTACGTTGGCTAAAGCATCGCCCTGGCAGTTAACTGTAATGTTGAGCGCTATGTTATGACGACGACCCTCTTCAGGTAATTCCTCATCACTAAATCCCAAATTATTGCAGGAAGTGATGTTAGAGACAATGCTATCGAATTGTCTGATTGTTACATCCTGTTCCACAAAGGCTTGCTCCAAGACTTTCTGTAGAGCCTCTTTGTGTGCTTCTGAACTGAGTAACAGTGATAATACTGAGACCTTTGAAGGAGTCTGTAATAGTTGATCAACAATGTTATATTCACTCCTTTGGATGAGCTTTAGCATCTCATCTTTGTCTTTTGAAAAGTCGGGATTACTAGATTGACCGACTGGTGGATCAGGAATTCCTGCCTGAAGTTCCTTTTCTTTGTTGGATTCTCCAACCCCTCGGTTGAAGATTCGACCGCTCCGTGTTACACGACTGATGTCTGCAATATTCACGATGAAGGGTAATGGAATTTCCTTTCCATTCTCAATTGTTGTTGCACCGTATTTGTAAGGGATCGCCTTAGCTGATTCATACGGTAATGGTCCCGGTAGATAGATGACTATGGGAACCTTCTAATTTTTCTGACCGTCATAAGTAACCTCGATCCGTTCCCGGTTGGGAACTCTAGATTCGTCAAGTAGAGGGACGATGGCAAAAACATCCCTGATCTGGTGATGACCAGAGATCGTGACAACATCCTCAACTTAATCGGCAAGGTAGTTCAGCGACCAAATGATGGGTCCTGAACCTGGATATGGATGAATTTCTCCATGATCGATCTGACCCTGAAGAGCTGCTCTCACAAGGTAACACCCTTGGTTACTTTCCGAACAGACGCTACAACTGTCATAGTTGTGTGGTGGCACCTGGCCATGCCCACTTTGAATACAATGTAACCTCACTAGGTTACCTTCCATTAATCGGACATCCTGACTTTGACGACGAGTAGGATTCGTGTTATTGATACTAATCTGCTGAGTATCTTCGTCCATATAGATTGGCATCCACCAGTGATTTAACAAGTGCTGAAGTGCCTCTTGGACAAGGGTACAACCTCGATCGTTTTCGCAACCTGCTTTACAGTTTTGATAATCGTGTGATATTAAGAATCTGAGTCGGACCTGCTCAGCATGTAACTCTACCAGATTGGTATTCATCACGCGGATGTCAAAGATCTGAACCATGTTGATTTGATAGGAGTTCCTATCATGGTAGTCTTGGATCCATCCAAGATCCATCTGACGCTGGAGGGCCTCTTGTATGAAAGAGCATCCCTGTTTGTTTACCGAGCAAATCAGACAGGAACTGTAATCGTGCCGCGGCAGATTATGATACTGGCTTTGCCTTGAGTGCATCGCCACCAAGTTGACATTCATCACACAGATGTCGTGGTTTTGAATGACGTTAGAATTCTTAGAGACCATGTTAACTCCACGAACTCGATGCTCCTGGATCCATCCGAGATCCATTTGTTCCTGTAGAGCTGCTTGCACTACAGAACATCCTTGGTTGTCTTTAGAGCAGATATCACACTGGTGATAATTATGAGGTGGCACATGGCCATATCGACTCTATCTACAATGCATCCTGACCAGATTGGTCCCCAATAAGAGTACATTGTGAATTTGATAGACATTGTTAGTCTCTTTCTCAATCAGATTGACTGCAGCCTTCTCATGTTGAGGCAACGGGTTCGTAAGAACATTAGGATTCGTATCTTTGAAAGATAAGAGCCCGCTCCTAACAAGATTTTGCACGTCGGATTTGAAATTGAGACAAGTCTCAATGTTATGCCCTGAACCTCCTTGATGATAAGGGCATGTTTGATCCACCTTAAACCAGAAAGGCGGATTTTTCGGAACTGAAAGGGGAGACTTAGTCTGGATGTGCCCCTTGGCTAGCAGTAACGGAAACAGTTCTGCGTACGTTACAGGTATAGGATCAAATCCTGGTGGCCGTGTTGTACGGTTGTTGTTATATGGGGGACGAGCCTGCTGAAGAGGCTGTTGTGTCCTTTGTTGGTCAGGTTGGCTCTGCGCAATCTGAGGTTGATACATAGGAATAGGCGCGGGGCCGATAGCAGGAGTAACAACTGCTACTGGCTGATAACGTCGCCTTTGCTTTCTGAGAGAGATATTCCCAATATCTTGCTCTTTTTTCTTAGGGAGAGCACTACCGTATTTTTTAGTACCGCTCGTTGATCCAGTGTCTTTTACCAAACGTCCTTCTCGGACGGCTTCCTCAAGACGTACACCCATGCCGACCATTTTGGTGAAATCACTGGGCGCACTGGCAATCATTCGGTCATAGTAAAATGAGCTTAAGGTCTTTAAGAAGATTTTTGTCATCTCTTTTTCCTCAAGAGGTGGACAAATTTGAGCGGCAATTTCACGCCACCTTTGAGCATACTCCTTAAAGGTTTCCTTGTCCTTTTGTGACATTGATCTGAGTTGATCTCTGTCGGGTGCCATGTCCAAATTGTACTTGTATTGTTGGACGAAGGCAGTACCAAGATCTCTGAATGTACTGATCGTAGTACGGTTTAAACCCATGTACCATTTGAGTGCGGCACTGGTTAAACTATCCTGGAAGTAGTGAATCAGCAGGTCCTGATTCTCCGTCTGGGCTGATATCCGCCGAGCGTACATCACCAGATGGCTTTGAGGGCAAGAGTTACCCTTGTATTTTTCAAAGTCGGGCATTTGGAACTTGTGCGGGACTTTTACATTTGGGACCAAGCAGAGGTCTGCGGCGTCCTTTCCAAATAGATCCTGACCGCGAATGGCTTGCAGCTCTTTCTGCATTTCCAGGAACTGTTCCTGGAATTCCTCCATTCTGTCAAACATAGTTTCCTTCTTACCAGAAGGTGTCCGTGGAATCTGTCCTTCCGGGACAGTGTGCACCACAGGGGGTGGTACCGTGACTACGGCAGTAAGTCTTGGCGCCTCCCGAAGTTTGTAACCTTCAGGAGTCTTGAGTATGCCCCTGGCATCTTCGCTTTCCCGAAGTTTGTAACCTTCAGGCCCAGCGGCTTCTGTTGCGATTCCCTGATCTTCAGTGATCGGCGGAACATATCCTTCCGAGATATAGTTAACAGGCATGCCCCAAGGACGATCTTTCGGCATCTGATACCTAGGATCATACTTTTCTATGATGGGCGTTGAGGTGATCTCTGAGATCACAGTTCTTTGTAGCTGAGCTTCTGCCATGGCTTGCAGGTCGTTACGAAGCTTTCTCATATCCTCTCTCAGAGCATCGATCTCTTCTTTCAACTCTCTGTTTTCTTCCTCAAGATCATCCATCTTTTTCTGACGATTGGCCCGAGTATTATACGAATGAGACAGTTTGACTCTAGAATCGAGACACAAACGTGAGATTCGTAGGTAAGGAGAATACGCGATGTGAGAATGATGAATGCAATGATTATATTAATTGTTTTTAGGTTTAATTAAAATAAACTTCGACAATTAGATTGCAAATATCAAACAGTGGGGAAACCCCTTTTTATTGAATTCCAAAGGATTACAGAAATGGAAATACAGTAGATTACAAAGTGCAGAAACAGAAACCTAAACTAATGGGTCCCGAGTCCTCTTCTTTGACTGGGGCGCTTGGGCCGTTGTCGGGTTGTCATTCCTTTTCCAGGTGAAAGGAGCGAGCAAATTCCTTTGGTCATCTTGATTCTCTACAGCATGCTGCTCCAAAATTTCAATCAGAGCATCTTTCTCTTTCAGTAATTGCTGTATTTGGATACACTCTACGTCGAGGGTGCGGTACTTGTTCTTCCAAGATCTTCTTTCCTTTTGAACTTTGTTGAGAGTAACCTGAAGCCTTTCAGTTTCCGTCATGAAGTACATGACAATTTCCCTCGGCGGAAGAATTTCGTAACGAGGATAAGGCATCTTTAGCTTGAGAGCTCTAGTTTGTACCCAATGGAGATAAGGCTCCACCGAGACACAGTCCGGTTTTCCCAGAGACTCTCGTCCTTTCTTATGAACATGTTTCCAAGCTTGCACTATTTCCATCTTTAGTGCTCTGTCATTTTCTCCTTCTTTGAAGAAAAGACCTTCCAGATGAACACCCAGTGGGATGTATCTCATCGGGTATCCAAATTGACGAAGAACTAATATCGGATGATAGTTGATTCCTCCTTTAGTTCCTATGAGGGGTACGCTGGGGAAGTTTCCACAACGGTCAATGATTCTGATTCCCTCATAAATCCTATTACACTAATCTATATCAGAGTTGGTGAGAGACATGATCTTCTGCGACCAACGTAAGACACTCTTGCAATCTCAAAAAGCGGCAGACTTGGGCAAGTGAGAGATAAACCATTTGTAAAGCAAAGGTACACAGCATGTGATCTCCCCTCCGCTGTACAAATTTCCTAAGTGTATAGAATGATACGCATCTGCGAGCAAAGTCGGCACAGGGTTTCCAATGAGAAAAACCTTAATAGCGTTGATATCGACGAAGTTATTGATGTTAGGAAACAAAAATAATCCGTAGGTGAGCAAGACAAAGATGCTTTCAAAAGCAGTCATGTTCCCTATACTAGCAAAGTACAGAGCTTTCTTGGTCAGGAACTGGGCTGGCAAACCTTGGGTGCCACCCTTAGTGGTCATGTGAGTCCGGACCTCAGACTCGTCCAAATGAATTGCTATTGCAATAGTCTGATTCTTTGGAATTTCTTCCAGTCCAGAAAATGGAGCTCGATCAGTGATATGTAAATCAGTCAGATGAGAATACTCCTCCAGCGTTGGTGATAGCTGGTAATCCAGGAATGTGAAACAATGATAAACCGGATCGTAGAATTGAATGAGCGCGTCCATGATCCCCTTAATCACATGGACTCTTAACAGTGGTAGCAAACCACCGTGCTTGGCTCTGAAAGCCTCTGGGTTAACGATCATCCTCGCTAACTTTCTCAAATCCCCTAGTTTTGGAACCTTGAAGGTATACTGGTGAGTTCTCCTTCTACCGAAATCCATTAATGCAATCTTTTTCTCTGATATTTGCAATCACAGTCTTAGTTTAATTTGAAAAACAGAGAGACTAGAAGAGAATTTTTTTGAATGTTTTAATGTTTTATTAAATGAATGCATGAATGCAGCACACAAAAACATAGAAAAAACATGGGGTCAAAGGGTCGTTGTCATGAAGTCAAGGCTCTACCCATCCCCAAAGGTTTATACTAGGGTGATTTTTGTACCTGTACTCATTATCATCAGCTCCTCCCAGGAAAGCAAAACAACAAGCGGATCGCCAGCGAGTTGCAGAGCAATCTTAGAGTAAGTGCCATTCACCGAGAATAGATCACCAGCCTCAAATGAGGGTAGTATCGCGTAACAACTATTTTCGATAGTTTCCGCACTACGAAAGGGTTTGGCTCCTCAGCTTCTCAGACTTAACAACTGGCCCATTGGCTATAAGAGTGAATGGGTTGCGTTGGTCAGCCTCCACTGAGGTTGATGGTCGACCCCATCGCCATCACTTATCTTAAGTGTATACTCATTCTCACCACATGCGGCATCACACGCATTCCCAGTAGCAGAAAAATAAACACGTATAACATTTAGGAAAAGCAGTATATATATTTGTCCTAATCATCCTAGACTTATAAAGCTATGAATCTTAAGTTCCTGACAGAAATGGGTTCCCCGGCGGAAGCCCCAATCTGTGGTTCTCAGCCCAAGAGATGGACCAACATAGGTCAATCTTTCTCCTCAGCCGAGTTGCCATTTTCCGTGGAAAATGAGGATGATGCCCTAAAGCAAAATGAGATTGGCCCCACGGTGGGCACCATTTTTCTGTAGCGAGCGATTTTGGACGTGGTTCTTAAGCGCTGGTCGCTCTCTGCGGTTTGAGCTTTAAACTACAGGTCGATTCATTTTTATCCTATTGTGAGCTGAATAAGGAAGGGAAATAGATGTCTCTAATTAACCCTGCTTGCATACTGAGTTTAAACAGCGGCCTGTTAGGTTACAGATGCTATCAATGTGGGGGGGCCTTTGTACTGGTTATTTGTATTTTCGCCAATACTGTTCTCTTTCTTTTTACCTGGGCAGAAGGTTTCTGGCGGGGAATAAGGATTAGGATGTTAGGACTGGTACTTTTGAATTACTGCTTTTGATTGACGAAGATATGGGATTTGGGTTTTTTGTTGATTGCGCTCGCTAAGATCTTTTCTTTCGATCTTATGCCTACGTATTTCCGTTTACCGAAATAGGGAAATCAGAGCGTTCGTAGTTCCTCCTATTCTATGGGAGGAAAGGGGTGTTTTGGTGTCTTGTTCAAAGCCCAAGACGTGAAGCGAAAGGTAATTTGTATCTTGATCAAAGCCCAAGATGTGAAGCTGAAAGGTCTATTTGTGTCTTGTTCAAAGCCCAAGACGTGAAGCTGAAAGACCTCGACTTTAGAGAGAATTTGTCATCTCTAAAGAGGGGGAAGGAGAATTACTTTAACTGGGATACGCGGATCCGAGCAATGCCATAATTTCCGAAGAAAGGGTTTTAACCTGAAGGAGAAGACTTTAACTCAGTGTAGAGCAATGCCATCTTTCCTTAGGAATTTCTTATGCTAAAAGAGGGACAGTGGCATGGATGTAGATGATCCAGAGGCTTGCCGCTTACAGCGATTAGATGAAGGGAAAGGAGTTGTTGATGTTTGTATACTGTGAACAAGGCACAACTTTGATGCTAAAAGGTCGATTGGATCAACCAGTGGTTTTCTTATACAAAGCCTAAGAGGAGGCTAATTTCCGCTAGGAAAATCATTATACAAAGCCTAAGAGGAGGCTAATGTCCGCTAGGAAAATCATTATACAAAGCCTAAGAGGAGGCTATTTTGTGTCTCGTACAAAGCCCGAGAGAGAGGCTAAAAGTTTTTGACCCAGTGGGGCATATCGTTATACAAAGTCTAAGAGGAGGCTAGCAAAGAGTTGACTCAGTTGGAGAATCTTTTATGCTCAGTAAGAGAGTGTTTTTGTATCTCGTACAAAGCCCGAGAGAGAGGCGAAAAGGTTATTTTGACTCCACTGGGGAGAATTTTGGCATCTCGTACGAAGCCCGAGATGGAGGCTATTGTAACTGTTTCAGTTGAGTGACAGATCCAATATACTGATTTAAAAGAGAAAATCAGTTCTTATATGAGTAACACTGTACACAGGGATTTAATTTGAGGATCAGGGATATTTCCTTCTCTTTGAGGAAACGGGAAATCCAAAGGGTATCGAGACTATCCGAGTCTGCGGGTTTCCTTCCTATTTAACGAAGGGTGCTTGAGAATGTCTTTGAGACTCAAGGAAGTTAGACTGTCCGTGTCTAGAGTTTTATCTTTTGTACTATGCTTCGAGAAACAGTAGTAGACTCTATGAAAGGACTGTTCTATGAGGATGACTAGGTTCTGTTCCTATACCTCTAGGAGGTCGTCGGGACAATTTATACGAAGCCCAAGAGGAGGCTGGAAACTTTTAAGAAGCCGACGGGTCCTTGTACGAAGCCCAAGAGGAGGCTATCATTCCCGAAGGAAGAGATCATTATACGAAGCCTAAGAGGAGGCTGTGAATACTTCTAAGAAGCCGTAGGGTCCTTGAATAATGCCCAAGAGGAGGCCGATGCTTTTAAGAAGCCCGTGGGTCTATCATCTCCTTTCCATTAGGAGAGATAACTCTTTTAAAGATGAAAACCACTGGTAAACGTGCGAGGTTTACTATCCAGCGACTTTTAGCTTTTAAAGAGGGTTCCTTAGTTAAGGTCCAAGATTATGACCGTAGTGGGTACCCAAACCCCGAGACATTCAAGGCAAGCTATCCACAAGGAATAGATCAAGTCCGGAAAGTTCGAGAATTGGGAAGAAACTCAAAGATGCCATTCACGGAGAATACATTCATCTTGGGGAGTAGAGCTTTTTGACGATTCCTAAGGAGGACAGCCGAAGAGAAGACTGTATCTGGTGCTCCTATTGGGGATCTAGTCGTCTATTTCTACGAATAAGTGAAACGGAGTCACCTAGTTCTAGACGTAGTTGCCGGGGAAACTCGAAATATCTATACTATTATTACACAGTAGATATGAGTTTATGAAAGGAGACTTACAGTGAGCAGCCCCACAATACAGTTTATAATATGAAAGCAGTAAATGAAAGCGATAACCACTTACTCGGTTGTAGTGCTTCCATGCTATTTGGTTAGTTGTTCAACAAAGAAAGATTAAAAACAACAGTATATTCAAAATCAAAGGAGAAAGTGCTTTGAAAAAGAAAGATCTGGGGCTTACAGCTCAAGGAGAGGCCCAGGGTTTTATCATTGAGCGCACTGTTTGAATTTGTACAGAGGGACTTATACAAGTGACTGGGGCCCAAAAAGGTTTTCTGTACAAAGGGATGGGTCTTACACTCTCTCAAGAGGCCCAAAAAGGTTTAAAGAAAAAGAGTGGGGCTTATAACACGAGGGTAGGCCCAAATGATTTTTCCGTTTAAAATGGCAATCGCGCCGAGGTTTTCTTTTAACGCAGAGGGACTTATACAATAAGTGAGGCCCAAAATGTTTTGGTTAAAAGGGGGATTGGGTCTTACACTCTAATAGAGGCCCAAAGTGTTTTGAATGGGTTTTATAGCTCAAGGAGAGGCCCAGATGAGTTTTATTTTTAAACGGGCGACGATCGCGCCGTTTACTTGTACAGAGGGACTTATACAATGAGTGAGGCCCAAAAAGTTTTTGTATAAGGGGGGATGGGTCTTACACTCTCTCAAGAGGCCCAAAAAGTTTTGGAGAAAAATAAATGGGTCTTACTACTCGAGGGTAGGCCCAGATGATTTTTGAAAAGGCGACGATCGCGCCGTTTGTTTTTTGACGGTATCGGGACTTATACAATAAGTGAGGCCCAAAGATGATTTGGTCAAAAAAAAGGATTGGGTCTTACACTCTAATAGAGGCCCAAAGTGTTTTGAAAATGATTTATGAGGGTTGAATTAATCCAAAACCCTAATTTGTTTTCAAAATGTATTTAATTGAATAAAAATTCAATTAAAATGATCAAAAATTGTTTAACACATGGAAAACAAATTGTGATCTTGGATTAATGCTTAAAAAATTAAGTATTGACCTCCAAGCCGTGACAACAAGTTCAAAGTGATTTTTGATTTGGAGGTGTTACAGATGAGTGGTGATGATCTGAACAGCTTCCCTACACCCTATGGATTGTGTTTGGACGGTTGGACTTGATTGAAATTGGCTGGATCATTTTGTGGTACCTCAGCTGCACCTTGTTTGAAAATTTGAGCAACCAGCTGGTGATTTCATGAAATTGATGTTTCAGAAGTTATGTGAGTGTTTGATCAGCTCATATGTGATGTATGTGAGGTGTGTGAGTGATTGGTTTGTGCAGAATTGCTCTCAAACTCAAAACCCGATAGCTACCTTGCTAAGAAAGGCATTTTTGCCAAGAGAAAGAGATTTTGAGGAAAGCATCTGTTAGATGGCTTTGGTGTACTTAAACTGACCACAATTGAGCTCTATTTATAGTAGAGCAAGTTTGTTTTGCAAGGAATAGTGCATGGCAGCTGGTAAGTAGGTTTGGCCAATGTTGGCAAATGAAAATCCAAGTCTCCTCTAGCCATTGACTAGAGGTTAGGGCACAGAGCTTTGGTCCCCTTGGTCTTGGATAAGTCTTGAATGATTTCAGATGAGAATGGCTCAGTCCATGCCACCTTGATGGTTCCATTGAATGCCTCATTCCAAATTTGAAGTCTTGTCCCTATTTTGGCAACTCTAGGTTCAACATGCTATTTCTTGTTCCATGGACTTTGGAGGCTTGGCTCAGTGATTGTCCCCTTTAGATTCAATCCTCTGAGGTGTCCAAGTGGATTGGAGCAATTGAATTTGGCTGATTTTGGCAAATCGACCAAAGTTGCAAATTCTGCCTTGCCTTGACAGATTTCAGCAAGGCAACTTGGCAATGTTGTATCTCATGGTGTAGGTTGAATTTGGCAATGTTCTTGGCCATTTTGGAAAGCTCTTACATGATACAACAACTGTTTGAACAAGTTTGGTTTTGATATCTTTTGATTCCAAGTGAAAAATCCCCCTACATTTGGCAAAAAGTGAAGGCAAATTCTGACTTAGTGAAAATTTCACTAAGTGTTAGAAAAAGTGACATTTTCACTTTTCAGCCACTTTGATCACTCCATAACTCAAAATCCTTAATGAATTGGAATGACTTGTAGTTGAAGTTTTTGTAGGTGATAATGAGGGCTACAAATCCATCTTTATATGAGAAAAAATGGCCTTGTGGTTTAGGAGTTATGGTCCTCCAAAGTTGGTACCTTTGCCACTTTATTTTTAACTTAGAAAAATTTCTAAGTTTTATGGTTACCCCTTTTACAAGTTATCGCACTTTTCTTGATTTTTCTTGATGAATGATGATTCAAATCATACATTAACATCATTTTAGGGTTAAA
This sequence comes from Lathyrus tuberosus, assembly GCA_022829125.1. Lineage (NCBI taxonomy): Eukaryota > Viridiplantae > Streptophyta > Magnoliopsida > Fabales > Fabaceae > Lathyrus > Lathyrus tuberosus. The sequence goes on from JALAZF010000095.1 coordinate 11,243,168, forward strand.
AATCCATTTTGGTGAAAAATCTCAAAAAGTCAAAGTTGACTTTTGTGCACAGTTGACTTTTTATCAGATGAATTCCAAACTGTGCAATTCTTCAGGAAATCATGTCCTTGACCTAAATCAAACTTGATGGACATGTTCCATGGGTGTCATAGGGCATATTCAATCATGTATTAGGGTTTGGGAGCATGTCTTGGTCAAAAGTCAAAGTTACAGTTGACTTTTCCCTTAAAACCCTAATTGTGGTGCAGATGAAAATGAGGCTTGTTGCTCAAGCTTCTTGGATCAATCCATTGTTCCAAATGGATCAATATGGTGTATTAGAGACCCTCAAATCATCTCTTGAGGTCTTGGCTCATGGTTTGTCCCAAAAGTCAACTTAGGGGTGAATTAGGTCAAGAAACCCTAATTCCTGATTTTTGATGAATGCATCCCCTGAGGCAAAATTGACTTGATGCATGGGTTCATGAGGTTCCATGAAGCATATTAGGTCATGTTTTGGATCATTGCCTTGTGCCCAGATGAAAATTTCCATCTGGAGACTCTGGTCGACCAAAACCCTAATTTGGTGACACTGTCGATCTTGAGACTTGATCCACCTAGAAGGGAGCAGCCTTGTGCTTAATCCTTGAAGTGGGAGTCCTTTTTGATCCATTGTGGATGTTTGAGAGATTAGACAAGTTGAAGATCATGTCATTTCTTGATTGATCCTTTGTTTAAGCACTCAGAGAGGGCTTGAAACCCTAATTTTGATTGTATTGGATGCTCACCCATCTTTGGGGAGACTGATGAAGCATGATGGTTCATCCATATTGTGATGATGATTTTCACAATGATGGGAAATCTAAGTGGTCAAAATTTGGGGTATTACACCCTTTTCCTCTGAAAGTTCCCCTAGGATTTCTTCACAGCATTGGAAGATTCAGCAGCTTTTGACACTTTTCCTTTCTTAAGACCTTCCTCGAGTCTTTGGCCGATAGTAACCAAATCAGTGAAGTTAGAGGAAACACTTCCAATCATCTTTTCCCAATATAATGGGGACAGGGTATCCATGAACATTCCATTCAACTCTTTCTATGCCAAAGGAGGTTCAATTTGGGAAGCTAACTCTCTCCAGCGCTGAGCATAATCCTTAAAAGATTCCTTCTCATGCTGAGTCATATTTTGCAGCTGGCGGAGATCAGGGGCCATGTCAAGGTTATACTTATAATGCTTCATGAAGGCATTTACAAGATCTTGGAAGCATTGAATGGAGTTTTGCTCGAGACCCATATACCATTTAAGTGATGCTCCACTCAAGCTATCTTGAAAACAGTGGATAAGCAGCTTCTGATTTTTGGTATAAGCAGCCATCTTGCGAAGATACATGACTAAATGAGCCCTTGGACAAGAATGCCCCTTGTACTTCACAAATTATGGAGTTTTGAACTTAGCAGGCATAACAAGGCCAGACACTAAGCACATGTTGTCTGCATCAACATTAAAGAGGTCATTACCCTCAACGACTTTAAGTCTTTTGTCCATGATCTGAAACTGCTCTCGGACAACTTCAGGTTCAACAAATTCTTCACGGCCTTCACCTTGAGCACTTGCATCATTGTACTCAAAGAGGGGATTCTCAAAAGAAGATCGAACAGTCTGTGGAACGGCATGGAATGTTGGTCTGGGCTCGGTGAAAGCAGTAGCTTGAAATATAGGCATAGCAGTCTGACCAGCCATAGCAGTAGATGCAATCGATGGAGAATAGTTGTGTGGAAAACCAAACTCGGGCCAAGTTGAAGGTGGCATCTGAACGAGTGGAGGATCAGTGCTTGAAACTTCCTGGATGACAGTTCTTTGGGGAGGTTCACCTCTAGCAATCAAAACCTGAAGCATCTCAGTGAGTTTAGTCATGTTCGACTTAAGGTCATCGATTTCCATTCGGACCTCAGCATTGTGTGCCTCTTGCTCTGACATCCTTTGTCTGTAGTTTTCTCTAGTCTGGTATTTGTGTCAAGGAATCAGCTTGATGACTCACAGCTGACAGTGGAAGATAGAGACCACTGGAAATGAGTAACTGGATAAACGGACGCATGCAATGAATCATGCAAAAATGAAAATGATATGCAATGCAAACAGGAAGCAAAACACACGCGACAGAATCAAGGATTCGAGATTACATCATGGAGTCTGGGTAAAGAACCAACCACGGGGTGTGTACTAGGGTTTATCAACTGTAGAACAGGGTTCTAAAAGTTCCCAGAGTCAACGTAAATCCTTCGGATACTATCGGCCTACGTGACTACTCATGCGGGTTAATAATATTCTCAAGATAAACTCGTCTAAGTGTAGTATCGCGTAACAACTACTTGGGACTACTCCCTCATAGCCACCGCACTACGTCCTAAAAGGCCAAGTGGGGTGAAGGTAACTACAGTCCTCAGAATCACTGGCTCTCAAATCGGGAAGAGTGACATCAATGCGACTACTCACATCAGACATCAACAATCCCAAAGGGCCTCAACTGAGCATGGTCATCATATGCCATAAATTGTTAGAACTACTCCCAACAACCGACTATTGATTACACCACAATCCTATCATAAGTGCTCTCAAGTCTGGGTTAGGACTTATCTCACCACTCAAAGTAAGAACCCTGCACACAGAAAAACCAAGCACAGATAGGTATATATACATATATATATATATATATATATATATATATATATATATATAATATAAAAGTATACAAGCAAGCAAACATATAAATAACACAAATGCAAACAAGGTAGGCTTAACCCTCTTAGGGGGATTCCCCAGTGAAGTCGCCATTTTCTGTTGCGGTGAGAATCAAATATCAAGTTATTAATTAACTTGAACCACAAATCATAAAATTCACCACCGAGCTTTGATTTATCCAAAGGAAAGGGTAAAGAATGAAAAAACCTTTTGCGCCATATAAAGACACAACTAAGAGATCGGGGTTTCGGGGGTTGGTTATACTAAGGGAAGGTATTAGCACCCTAAGTATCTGTAGTACTCTACAGGAACCTCTTGTTCATGTTTGTGTTATGTTATGTTTGCTTGCTAAGGGGAAATGTGCTAAGGTAAAGACCTATGTGTATATACACTAAGTATGCTCGTCAAGACATCGCATATCGTGCCTACTTATCCTGACGGGAATGGAATTAGAGCATTCGTAGTTCCCCTCAATGGGGTAAAAGGGTGAGAAATAGAAAAGGTTGAAAAAGAAAGAGGTGGAAAAAGAAAAGGTGGAAAAAGAAAAAGGTAGAAAAAAGAAAAGGTAGCTCGCTAGGATCTCGTAATCCTATGCCTACGTATTCTTAAGATGAACTTGAGAAATCAGAGCGTCCGTAGTTCCCCTCCATGGGGGTGAAAAGCTTGAAAGCAAAGCTTGTGAGGATTGATTGTTTAGGAGAAGAGATTAATGGCTATCTCTTATAAAGGGATTGTGAAGGGTTAGACCATTGTGAAGGAGTAGAGATTAAACAACAAAATATCAAAGTGAAACCAAGCTCACAATGCTATACAAGGTTAGATCCACATGCATTAGGCATTACTTAAACAAAATGAACAAAATAACATATTGAAAGAATCAAAACAGTCAAGAGTATTCATAAGAAAAACCCTAAAAGGTCTTCCACTTCCAACATGAATAAATACCTCAAAAATATTTATTTTTACCAATTTCTTTTTATATTCAAGAATTAGACACATTAAAGAGTAATTTGCAAAAAGAATGGGCAAAAAGGATAAAAAAATGATCAAGTTACGAGTTGTTGAAATTAAAGCATGAACCATGAAACTATAAGATAACATGTGATAAAGATTAGGAGAAAAGCCTCCCATGGGTGTTAAACCCGCGCCATTGCACTTGCAGTCCAAAACTCTCACCATCTCAACCTAAGCAAACGTCTTGACATGTAATAACAACAATACAATATATATGAAATCAGGGTGATTTTCAGGAAATAAAACAAAAGGAGTGGGGTGAGCGGGATTCGAACCCCTGTCCTGGTAGTGAAATGCGCGTGTGTCTTTGCCACTGGGGTGGCCTTTACATCCGGTAATGAACATAACTCCATAACTACTTAACCCTTCAGGCGAGAAAATGCCAAGGGATAATGAAGCATGATGACCTGATGCAAAACCAATGGTGCCAGCCTCTTACTCACCAACCTACAACATTCCGACTCATCCAAACTTTAACACCAAGCAAACCAAACACGCAAAGGAAAATGAAAAAAAGTAAAACAATACCTCCAAAGAATCAATCACATAGTAGAACAAAGGTAATTCTAAAACAATATGAATCAACATAAAAAATGGGAAGAAAACAGAAACTAAGTAATGAGCCTCTTCATTTGTTGTAACTTTGGCAAGATGAGGTTGAAAACAAGTAGATACTCCCAACATTAACCTTTAATTCCTTGCCTGAACCAATCTCCATATCAGGTTTTCAGCAACTTAGAGGGCTTTAAACAACAGTTTAGTATCAGGGTAAGAATTGAATCCTTACCAGGCCATGACAGGCCTTGATTGAAGGGAAAGGCATGGGGGATGATAGTGTCAATAGGGATGGATCTCATGAGTTTTATTAACAGCATTACAGCACACCTCATTCTCAAATAACACCATAATACCATGACATCAACAAAATTGGTACCAGTAGTATAATCACAAGCTCAAATGGTTTGAACTGACATAGTCAGTAGTTCAACATGCATATCTCCTATTTATCCAAAACTGACTTACACTAGGCAGGGGTATGACCAATTTGAAATCACATACAAATGCAAAACAATGATGGGAGGCAAGAGGAATGCAACATATACAAAAGCATGATTGTTTCCCTTCTTAAGACATAGACTATGAATTGTCAGTTATTATGGAAGTCTAAATAAGGGTATGCATATTATACTTCAAATAATGAGCAACTGATCAATGCATACACTTATAACCAGGGGTCATACAAACTAAACACAAGCATTCTAGGCAAAATAGGCATATGAAATGAGAGCATGGTAACACAAGCATATTCAAGTACTAGCATTCAAAATAGACAGTTGCATATTCATGGCATAGTGAGGGCAAACACTTGTCGTACCAACATAATGGACACAAAGACAACTTAAATGTATGGACAAAACCAGTTCTACTTCAAGACAAAGGGCACTCAAATGATCATGGCATCCTACTATGCATGTGGTCTAATAGTGAGCAACATATTAGCAATGCTATATCAGTTACATTAATACAATACCAATTCACATCTTTCATGTTATTTCACAACTGAAGACTCAACTTGGCAAGCTGCTAAGAAAGGATACAAACTCAAAGACTTATATTCTTAACAAACTTACAGGGGGTCCAATGACCACTTGATCAGGATGCAAGAAAAACAAACCAAATAGTATGACAGTAGTGTGATCCAAGTGGAATATGCAAAGCAATATCATTAGAACTTGTCAAACAAAAACCTTCTAATCACAAAATTGATATCTTAGACACACAAATTTGTCATGAGAAGTGGATACATCATAGTTGGTTATATCTGCCTAAAGCCATCCTGAACATGATATTGGCTCATAAAAATAGTTTGGGACATGATATAAGGTTCAACCTAGTCCTAACATACCCTCAACCAGTGCAGGGAGTGGCTTTCAACATCTGATTCAAAACATGAAAATCAGAAAGAATTTGACTAGCACAGGCAGTACAGAAGTGCAATCTCAAGGTAAGCATAGCATCAAGGTAAGTCAAATACATGGTAGTAAGATAAATAGAAACATCAATACATCCCTAAACAAACAATCATATTCTAATACCAAATATGGTTTGAGGTGTTTCAGAAGCATACCAATACCATCATCACATTACTAAATCAGTGTCACACCAAAGGCATCAACATGAGTTTAAGAAAACAAACATGTACCTTAACAATTAGTAGCAACAAAACAAGAGCATTCAATCCTTGACAGCAAACATGAATAGCAAAACAAAGGGTTATCCTTTAATGAGACATGAGCAAGAATCATGCCATCAATAGTCCCAACAGGTTGACATATATAAAAAAAGACAGGCTTAGAGCAGTTCAAAGCTTCAACAGCAAATAAATGAGTTTCAATACATCTCAACCCAAAATGCTAGGGATTAATGACAATGAGGATGACAACATCCCTGTAGCGCGATTTTTGTGGTCTTGAGTCACGATCGCTTGGGTACTACAGTTCGATTCATTTTTTATCCTATTGAGCTGATTAAGGAAGGGAAATAGATGTCTCCAATTAACCCTGCTATGTGGACGTGGGGCCCAATCTTTGGTTATTTTGTTAAGAACAATGTATGGATTATTTGTGAGGTTTTCGGTAATGTGTTTAGATTTGATGCTTTTGGGTTGATTCAGTGGAGATACTGGATTTTGGGTTTTTTGATTAGTATGCTCGCTAAGATTTTTTCAATCTTATGCCTACGTATTCCCGTTTAACGAAACAGAGAAATCAGAGCGATCGTAGTTCCTCCTATTCTAAGGGAGGAAAAAGGGGTTGTTTTGGTGTCTTGTTCAAAGCCCAAGACGTGAAGCTAAAGGGGTGATTTGTATCTTGCTCAAAGCCCAAGATGTGAAGCTGAAGGGTCTATTTGTATCTTGTTCAAAGCCCAAGATGTGAAGCTGAAGGGTGTATGCTGAGAGAGAATTTGTCATCTCTAAAGAGGAGTTGTTGATGTTTGTATGCTGTGAGCAAGGCACAACTTTGATGCTAAAAGGTTGATTGACTCAACCAGGGGTTTCTTTATACAAAGCCTAAAAGGAAGCTAAAAGTTGTTGACTCAACAATAGAGTCTTTTATACTCAACAAGAGAGTGATTTAAATCTCGTACGAAGCCCGAGATGGAGGCTAAAATGTTTGACTCAACAAGAGAGTCTTTTATACTCAACAAGAGAGTGTGAAAAGGTTAGCTCCGCTGGGGAGAATCATTGTACAAAGCCAAAGAGGAGGCTAAGTGTGCTGGTGACTGTCTCAGTTTAGTGACAGGTCCAGTATGTTGGATAAAAGAGAAAATCAGTTCTTATAAAGATTAAAGGTAAGGTTGTGCTTTGGGATTGATCAGAGGATCAGGGTTATTTCTTGTGCTTTAAGGAAATGGAAAATCCAAAGGGTACTGAGACTGTCTAAGTCTACTGGTGTTTTGAGAAATCAATTCTCAGATAGTGAATGATCATTGTATGATGCCCAAGAGAAGGCTGGTATGTTAAGGGATGAAGGTCAACCTATCAACAGGTCTGACACTTGACTCAGAAAGACAGCTCTAGCAAATTGATGACTAGGTTCTATTCCTATACCTGTAGAGGTCTCTGGGTCCTTGTACTAAGCCCAAGAGAAGGCATTAGAGCTTTTTGAAGCTGAAGGGTCCTTGTACAATGCCCAAGAGGAGGCGGGGATGCTTTTAGGAAGCCTGTGGGTCCCCAAACCAAGAGAAGTTCAAGAAATGCAATTCACCGAGAAGAGATCATTTCATAAAAGTTCGAGGTTTGAAGAAACTCAAGAGATGCCATTCACCGAGAAAAGATCGTCTCTGGGGAGTAGAGTTTCTTTGACAATTTCTACGAGTAACAGTCTGAGAAAGGGTTCACTGAGAATGCTGCCTTTCACGTTTCCATATTGTTTAACCCCTAGAGGAGGGAAGACCGTGTCTGGTAATCCTATGGGGATCTAGTTTTGTTTGTATTTAAGAGTGACCAACAGGGCTTTACCTAGTGCTAGACGTAGTTGCCGGGGAAAACTCTAAATAACTATATTAGTATTACACAGTTGATATGTGATAAGCATATAAAAGTTTGTGAAAGAAGACTTACAGTGAAACAGCCCCACAATACAGTTATATATATGAAAGCGGATAAAGAAAGCAGGTAAACACTTACTCGGTTGTAGAGCTTCCATGCTGTTTGGTTAGTTGTTCAACAAAGAAAGCTTTGATAACAATATTCTAAATCAAAGGAGAAAGTGCTTTGAAAAGATTGTTGGGGCTTACAGCTCAAGGAGGGGCCCAAGGTTTTATCAGTGATTGCACTGTTGAATTTGTACAGGGACTTATACAAGTGACTGAGGACCAAAAAGGTTTTCTGTACAAAGGGATGGGTCTTACACACTCTCAAGAGGCCGAAAGGTGTTTAAAGAAAAGGAATGGGGCTTATAACACGAGGGTAGGCCCAAATGATTTGATTTTTGAACTGGCGATCGCGCCGAGGTTTCTTTACCGTACTGGGTCTTATACAATGCATTGAGGCCCAAAAAAGTTTTGGTTAAAAGGGGGTTGGGTCTTACACTCTATTAGAGGCCCAAAGGTGATTTTAAAAGAAAAGATGAGGCTTACAACTCAAGCAGAGGCCCAAGGGTTTTGTTTGAAAAATGACGATCGCGCCGAGATTTCTTTAACGTATTAGGACTTATACAATGCACTGAAACCCAAAAAAGTTTTTATTTACATGTTACACTCTCTCAAGAGGCCAAAAGGTGTTTGAAAAAGATTTGATGAGGGTTGAATTGATCAAAACCCTAATTTGTTTTCAAAATATATTTTAATTGAATAAAAATTCAATTAAAATGATCAAAATTTGTTAAACATGTGTGAAAAACAAATTGTGGTATTGGATTAATGTTTAACAAATCATCTTTATACCCACAAAATAATTGGAAATCAATTAAGTTTGGAAAATCAAGGGAGAAAAAATATTTCAAATGTTAAAAACAAATAAAACATTAATTCTTTGCAAAAATATCAAATATATGAAATAGGTAATATTTTTGGGATTTTTTGGTAAAATAAAATATTTTAACATTTTTGTGAATTATTAAAAAAAGAATCAACTCAAAATCATTAAAACTCAGAGAGAAATTAATTTTTGAATCAATTAAAAAAAATCACAAAAATTCAAATATTTGAATTTTCAAAAAGGGCGCCAAGAACATGGCAAGAACACGCGCCACCCTCTGTTTCTGCAAATTTGCATTTTCTATCCAATCTCTCTGAATACTTGATTATATCATGCAATCTACATATCAATCTGCCCGTTTCCACCTCACGATCATGTCTATGGTCTTTAATTTCTTTTATTTTAAGCATGGAATAAGAAATCAAAGAGAAACCTCAAGAACCCTAAAATTTGCATGAAGGCTCAGAAATTCCATACAAGATTCAAACAAAGTAATTGATTGAGGGAAAACACTCTATGCATGATTATGTACATATGGCCAAATTATTGTGCAGTAAAAAATGCATGGATCATAGAGTTAGAAGAGCTCATGCCTACCTCTTGCAGCTGGTGATCGTGTTTTGTGTTAGAGGTGTTACAGATAGGTTCCAATGATGTGGATAGCTTCCCTAAGTGCCAAGTGATGTGCCTGAGTGCTTGGAATGGTTTGAAACAGGCTGGAACTGAAGATGGTATCCCAACTGCAACTTGGTTAAAACTTTGAGCAGTTGGCTGGTGATTTTGTGAAATCAGTGTTCCAGATGTTGTTTTAGTGTTTGGATCACTTCTATATGATGTTTATGAAGTGTGTGTGTGTGTGATTGGTTTGGCTGGAATTGCTCTCAAACTCAAAACCCAATAGTGACTTGCTTTGGAAGGCAATTTTGGAGTGAAGGAAGAGATTTCGAGGAAAGCATCTGTTTGATGGCTTTGGTGTACTCAAACTGATCATAAATGAGCTCTATTTATAGTGGAGCAAGTTTGTTTTGCAAGCAATAGTGAATGGCAACTGGTGTAGAGGTTCGGCCAATGTTGATCCATGGGAACCCAAGTCTCCTCTAGCCATTGACTAGAGGTTAGGGCACAGGCTGCTGGTTCCCTTGGTCTTGGATATGTCTTGACTGAATTCAGTTGGAAATGGCTCAGTCCATGCCACCTTGGTGCATCCATTAAATGCTCCAAAACAAAATTGGAGTCTTGTCCCTCTTTTAGGCATTTCTAGGTTTGGCATGCTACTTTTGGTTCCAAAGACTTAGGAGGCTTATGGATCAGTGTTTGTCCCTCCTTGGTCTCCCCCTAAGGTGTTCATATGGATAAGTGTGTTTTTCATTTGCACAAATTTGGCAAATCGAGCAAAATGCACAAATCTGCCTTGCTTTGACAATTTTCAGCAAGGCATATTGCCATTGTCATATCTCATGGCTCAAGTGGAATTTGATGGGGTTCTTGGCCATTTTGGAAAGCCCTCATATGATACAACAACTGTTTGATCATATTTGGTTTTGATAGTTTTTGGATCCAAGTGAAAAATGCCCCTACATTTTGAAAAAAGTGAGACAAATTTTGACTAAGTGAAAATTTCACTAAGTGTTGAAAAGGAGTGACATTTTCACTTTTTGTGATTTTGATCATTCCATAACTTAAAATACATGAGGAATTGGAATGAGTTATGTTTGAAGCTTTTGTAGAGTGCCATGAGAGCTACAAATCCATCTTTGGATGGGGAAAAATGGCCTTGTGGTTTAGGAGTTATGATCCTCCAAAGTTGGTACCCTAGCCACTTTGTTCCTTAACTTAGAAATTTTCTAAGTTTTTTTATGGTTACCCCTTTTACAAGTTATCCCACTTTTCTTGATTTTTATTGATGAATGATGATTCCAATCACACATTAACATCATTTTAGGGTTAGGGAACCATAATTGATCAAAAAATAAAAAAGTCAAACTTTGACTTTTGGGCATAGTTGATTTTTTATCAGATGAATTCCAAACTGTGCAATCCTCTATGAAATCAAGTCCTTGACCTAAATCAAACTTGATGGATTGATTTTATAGGTGTTATAGGGTGTATTGAATCATGTCCCAAAGTTTGGGAGCATGCCTGGGTCAAAAGTCAAAGATACAGTTGACTTTTTCCTGCGAAACCCTAATTGTGGTTCTGATGAGCTTGAAACTTGTTGATCAAGCTTCTTGGGTCAATCCATTGTTGCAAATGGATCAATGTGATGTATTTGAGACCCTCAAATCCTCTCTTGAGATCTTGGCTCATGTTTTGTCCCAAAAGTCAACTTAGGGGTGAATTAGGTCAAGAAACCCTAATTCCTAATTTTTGATGAATGCATCCCTGAGGCTAAATTGACTTGATGATTGGGTTTGTGATGTCCCTTAGAGCATCTTAGGTTATGCTTTGAAGCATTGGCTCATGCCCAGAGGAAAGTTTCCATCTGGAGGCCCTGGTCGACCAAAACCCTATTTTGGTGACACTGGCGATCTTGAGGCTTAATCCATTCAGAATGCTGCAACCTTATGCTTGATTCTTGCTGTGGGAGTCCTCTTGATCCATTGGGGATGTTTGAGAGGCTAGACAAGTTGAAGATCATGCCATTCCTTGATTGATCCTTTGTCTAAGAGCTCTGAGAGGGATTGAAACCCTAAATTTGATTGTAGTGAAGGCTCAACAATCTTTAAGGAGATTGATGAGGTATGATGGTACATTCATATTGTGATGATAATTTGCACAATGATGGGAAATCTCAGTGGTCAAAATTTGGGGTATGACAATCCCTACTTACCACTGAGCAACAACAACTAAAGTCTTGATACATGACTTAATATGGATACCAAGTAACTTAGTTGTGAACAACAACAAATCCACATTAAGAACAACAAGTGGAATAATACCAAAACAACATCACATGAATATTCAAAGTAAAACTTGATGGCACTATCAATGTTCATGAGCCTGAATATGGAGCATAAAGAAGAAATATTACCAAGTGGAATATGTCCACTGCACCCTCAGCAATGAAGTGTTCACTCTTTCAAGAAACAGACAACAAGCTCTGCAAATGCTTCTCCTTCTTCCTTACTTGCAAAACTTGAATTCAGATATGTTTTTAGAGTAAGTATGTGAATATTGTTGGTGTCTAAACTGAGTAGAAAAGCCAGCTATTTATTGGGAAAAGTCAAGAACTCAAGGCATGGCCAAAGTTGCACATTATGCCAAATTTGCTCTTTTCCATCGTGTACGATATGGTGTTTGCTGAACCAAGGTTTCAAAATGTCTCAGAACTCTGAGCACAAGCAGGTGAGAAGTGATTGGTGAGAGGCTCAATGAATAAACAATAATTCTTTCCCTTGAAAAGTTTCTCTTTCCTTGTGCAAGTGGCATAAACAAGACATAAACACTATTTTAATGTGAATCAAGTTGCAATTTCGTGGCAAAGCTTGGATTAAGTTTAAATCCATCATTAGAACTCAGAAACATGTGGCTTTGGTGGTTAGAGAAGGTTTTGAGTCAATACGCAAAAGTTGGTTTCTTGAGTTTTAAGAAATGAAACCTCCAACTTTGAAGCTTTGAAACTCTCAGCTCACTCAATGGTTTGAGGAGTTCTAGTACTTTTTGGAAAGCCCTCAATTCCCTCTACAACTTTCATGTTCAAGGATTTTTTATTTGAGGCATGAAACTATATGAAAAATTGAGTTGAAGTTGTGTGAAAACTAAGGTGAAAAAGCTGAAATTTCACAAAGTCCCCAAGGGTGATTTATCTTCCAAGTCTTGTAACTTAAAAACCATACATTTTTTGAAAGAGGGTCCTCTAATATGTTTTGAAGATCATGGAAAGAGCTTCCATTTGAGCTTTGAGTCACTCAATTTGGATGTGTGGTTTGAAAGTTATGACTGTTTCAATTTTTGCACAAGTAGTGAAATTTCCACATTTGAAAAGTTTCATGAACCAAACCTTGCTTCCTTTGCAAGAAACTTATTAAAACTTGATTTCTCACAAATTAACTCATCAATGATACATGTCATGATGCATTGAGGACTTGGATGCTTCATTTTTGATCAAAATCTCAAGGATTAGGGCACCAGTCAAAACCCTAATTTCAACTGTGAATGCACTGGAATGATTTCTGATGATCTTGCTTCTTCAATCACATCTAAGGCTCATAGATGGTCTCTAGGGATGTCTACTATCACATGGAGTCATGTCCCAAGGCTTGAGAACAAATCTTGATCAAAATCAAAGGCCATGATTGACTTGTCTTGACAATACCCTAATTTGGAGGCAGGGTGAAATTATGGCTCAAGTTACTTGTGATGAGAGCCAGTCACACTTGAATTCTTGTTGAGTAAGACTTCCAGGATGTAAGTGAGCTCACATGGTTGCATTTGGAGCCTTAACTGTCTTTTTGAACATGTAACTTCCTTGATTCATGTGTGAGCTTGGCTTAGGAGACTTTGCCCTCCTCTTTGTATAAGTCCTGGCTTTTCACAGAAGAAACAAACTTGCAAAATGAAATGGTTAGTTAACAATGCATAGATGATTGAACCTAAATGTCAATGCAAGATGTTATGACATCTAAGGGGTAAAATTTGGGGTACAACACATACCATGTAGACATGCAGTTGCTGCCTTAGGCTTTAGGAACCAACACCCTGAAGACTATGTAGATGACCGTTATTCTAAAAAAACATATGTGGCATGCTATGATTTCAATGTTAGCCCAATTAATGGCCAAAACATGTGGCCTGAGGTTAATGCTGAGGAGATGTTGCCTCCATCATACAAAAGAGGCTCTGGTAGGCCAAAGAAACTAAGGATGGGGGAACCTGATGAGGACCCTAACAAGGGAAGGACACGAACATCTTATTGTTGTACCAACTGTGGTGTACATGGCCACAATGTAAGGAGCTGTACAGTTCTGGTGCCTGATCCTAAATCTCAGAAAAGAAAGGTATTAAATTAACTTAATTATGTATTTTTACTAAGTGTTTCTAAGTGATATTGATTGAATCACTCTATGTGCAGAAAAAGGCAAAGAAAACTGCTACACAAACAACACAACCTGAAGCTTCTACACAAACAACACAACCCGAGGCTTCTACACGAATAACACAACCTGAAGCTTCTACTGAACAACAACAACATCATCCTGAACCTCCCACTGAAGAACAGCCAGAAACACAATGTGATGTGGACCCAGAGTTTGAAATGCTTGCAGCAGATCTTTGTGCAGCTTTTGAAAGAACACAACCTCAACCCAATGTCAATGATGTCACTTCCTAAATTCCAGCTCCAACTAATTTTGCTAGTGTCCATGCTCCAACTGTTGAGGCTGCTACAAAGGTTGGTGACTCACAAGCAAACTACATTCTGTTTGCACCTGTTACAGAGGTTGAGCCTACGCCTAATGTAACTGTTCATGCACCTCCTCCTAAGGAACTTGCTTCTGCCCCTCCTAAACCAGTTGAGTATTGCTACTGACTAATTGACATAATGTGTATGTTTCTCAATTTTAATTGAATTAATGAACATGCTCCATTGTGTCTTTGTAGGCAAAACAACCCAAACAAAAGGTCACAAGGAAGTTGGCGTTGAGGAAAAGTGATAGACCAAGGGTGCTCAGAAGCAACAAGCAGAAAGGAGGAGAAGGAATTAACTTTGCTAAAAGGAGAAAGAAGTAACCCTGCACCAGGGGGTACCATGGAATTTGTAGACATTGGTGTACTTAAGCCTTGTAGTTTTCTGTTTTGACTTATGTTTTATTGAACAACTTTACTACAATGGTATACTTAAGCCTTGTAGTTTTCTATTTTGTATTTTGATGCCAATGTGTATTTTGGCTTAGGACTTAATGTTTATGCTACAATGTATGTTTTGGCTTAAGCCTTTATGTGTATGATACAGCGTGTTTATGATACATTATCAAGTTTGTTTAATGAAGTTTATCAGGTTTGTTTTATGATACATTATCAAGTTTGTTTAATGAAGTTTATCAGGTGTGTTTAATGATACATTACCAAGCTTATTTAATGCAGTATACCAAGTTTGTTTAATGCAGTATTTTATGTACACTTTTATACCAAGTTTGGCTCAATTTACTTTTATGTACACTTGATATGGCCTATTACCAATTTGGCTTTTATGCAAATTAAAAAGTTTGGATTATACACAATTCAAAACAGGAGGAGCAATACAATTGCATGCATAAATTGTCCAAGACCAAAACATCTTTTTCATTCATCATATTGTACAGGGACCAATCTCAAAATACATCAATGTTACAAGGACTAACAAAAAAAAACGAATCAGACATAAACAAATGGGATTCACCACCATTTGTGATAAGCAAAGAAAAACCCCCATGACACAACCAACAATATCTTCAACAGAGAGGCTTTCCTCTTCTCCTTCTCCAACTTAATCTTCATCTTTGCCTTTTTGCCAATCTCAATCTCTTTAACAATGGACCCTAAATCCTTCAACATTTCCGAGCAATTGCAACCACTTGAACTTCTGAGATCACTAACTGGATTTCGTTGAAGCTCATCGTCCCAAATGAACAACTTGCAACCAGACATTAACCCTGCATTGACACTTCCAAAATCTTCTTTTAGGGTTTTCAACAGAATTTGACATAAACATTTTCATACTTCTATTGCAACCACAAACCGGTGCTTGAAATTGAAGAGAGTTCGCGGACGAAGAAGAGGCCATGGATGTAGAAGGAGCAGACCAGACCTAGCGAAGGGTGAAGAAGAAACCACTATTTGAAGGAGGAAGGAAGGAGAATCAACCCAAAATGGTCTTTTTTTACATTTGATCCCTTATTAAAAACTATATCCACGCGTGTTCTCTAAAAAATAAAACAAATGATAAAACATTGGTCAGGTCATCACCGTCTACCACCTCAGCGTTTTTTAACGTTCCATTGACAATAGAGACTAAAGGCAAAGAGAAATTAATATATGGGAACTCATACAAAAAAATTAAAAATCAAGGACCAAAGTCAAAAACACGCCAACTTACAGAAATGAAGACACTATTTAAGTCATACTTTTATTTAAGCCCACTATTTGTACAAATTGAATTGAATTTTAAAAAAAATTGGATGAAAATACCTACTATCCCAACACTCTCGTTGATACTGATAAGTAAATTAAGATATTTTCCTCTTATCAAGTCTATCATGCAAAAACAAAAGAAAAACATTAGAACAATAAATTATTCTCCTAACAAAACAAATTCACAGTAAAACTGATATATCTCAAAAGCATGTTTTCTAAAACATTTTAAAATGATGAGATGGAGGAAAAAAATGTCAAGAAGGAAAGGCACTTGAAAAAGCCATAGTTCGATTTAAACAAATGGGGCGGCGGCAGTTCTGTGCTGGTTTGAAAATTCTGGCACTGTTGCAACAATAATTAGAGTAGAAAAACAAGAAAAAGTATTGGGTGTATAGTTTTATAATAAGATTGATACAATTATTTAATTTAATGGTGGCTAATATTGGTGTACATGGGTGAGGGACCCTAGAAGTCACCCGATTTTTATATTTCAAATTATATATAATATTATAGAGAAATGTTATTTTTACACCAACATATACACTATTTTACTGTTCACTAATATGGTGAATAGTAAAATATTAGGATAATAAAATAGTTTTTTTTTAAATATAAAAATTAATTATTTTTGTATATCTAAACTTTTATTAATCAACTTCATAACTTTATTAATCAACTTTTTAAATTGTATTAACTAACTTTGTTTTACTACAAAAAATTATTTTTATATCTGAACGTTTATTAACCAACTTCATAATCAACTTTTTACATTGTATTACCCAACTTTGTTTTACTAATAAAAATTATTTTTAATATCTGGACATTTGTTAACCAACTTCATCACTATATTAATTAACTTTGATTTACTATTAAAAATCACTGTTTACAGATACTGCTCACATACATTGTTCATGTATCGTTTTATTGTTCACGGCACTGTTCACCGTATTTATGAACAGTGCATACGGTGTAAGTGTAAAAAAAGGTGTAAAGATAACATTGTTGTATATTATAGCTTACATTACCAAAACACCATTAAACAATATTCGGGGCAGTTCGCAAGGCCCCGCATACAAAGACTCAATACAGAAGGCAGAAGAAACAAGAAGCGAGGAACATGCTAGAGCTTAGCCAAGCATAAAGTATGCAATCTCAGCCTCTAACCTATCTTCCACCGTTTGGATCTAATAAAAAATGATTAGCATAATATGTCGGATTCACCGGGAGCGATTTTAATTAATTAATATCTCTGTTTTTTTTTATTAAAAATTGTTTTGAACTTTTCACACGTTTTTAGAAAAATAATAAATATTGTATGAAATTGAGAAATTATGAATATTGTGAAAAAAAATAGCATTAATTATTCATTAGTAATGTAAAGTGATTTATATTGTGGTACAATTTTTTTTTTGAAACGATTTATAATAAAAAACCAAGGGAGTAACATATATAAGCTTCACACCCTCTAGTTTCAAGGAACTCTTTCACGCTCACTCTGAATTGATTTTTTAACATTTCACTGAATTGGACGTTGGAGTGCTAACTTTGTATGTCCATCCTTCTCAGGTGTATCAGAAACACTAACCACCGCACCAGAAGATCTCGTTCCTATCTTATTTCCTATCCATGGTTCCACCATGTAGCAGTGACACCGTCGTTGGGAATCGAAATTTAATTCTCTCAAATCTCCATGAGAAACCATCGTCACTTTATCACAATTCAACAACAACCAATCTTCTTAATGTCTGAATAATCAATGGATCTTGTGAAAGCCATTGCAACATCAAAATCTACTCGATTAGCCGGCTAACGCAATGCCATAACCATAGCTACAACAAGAGTAAATGCTCATGATCCTGTGAGGGAGGTTCTACTTCCTCCAACGGTTGAGGACGACAAGTTCTAGAGACTTCTCCTTCTGCTCCTACTCCTCAAAATTCAGTTCCTCCAACGATCGACAAAAGCACGCTCCATATACTCTCGACCTTTTAATCTTCTCAACAAATACTTCAAGGCCAAATCTCAAAGCTTCGTCCATTACAACCACAATTCCTTGGTCAAGAGATGCTTCAAAGCCTCCAACAACTGCAAGTCATCTTAGGCATGCAAGAGGAGAACGATCTATTTAACAGTGTTTGTAACCTGGAAGATCAATAAAACCCACACTTCTTAGTTGAAAAACTACTCTGAATCAAAGAGAATTTATAGTACGCTCCTTCCAGATAGCACTTTGTACGTGAAGCAACATCACGTGGCAACAAGTGAGTCACACTGGAACCGATCCACATCTACATTGTCTTTCCACATAGAGTGGATCATAGATCACCATAACACATCCATCAACAAGGAAACCATAATCTTCTACACGATTTTGGAGGAAAAGGCGACAGTTAGACTCAACTAAAGGTTTGTCACCCCCAACGATCGCCATCACATAATTCTCTAAGGGAGGACATGCACGACATCAGAGTACAATTTTTTGATTGAATGAGGAACCCGCTCTCTAGGTGCATCTTCATGGTAGGATCCCAAGGTCTCTCGACAAACCTCCAAAGTTGGATAGCTATAAAGGCACAAAAAATCCAAACGATCACGTTGAGCATCTAGGCACTATGCTTGAATACCACCATATCCATGGAGTTTTGAAATGCATGTTATTTGTGCTGAGTCTCAAAGGAGCTGTGATGACGTGGTTCAAAATTCAGCCTAACGGTTACATAAATTTTTAGAAGGAGCTCTAAGAATCTTTAATTTCCTATTGACTATCTGAAAGCGAAAACCCACTACAATAGACATACTTAGTGGGATCCAACAAAACAAGAAAGAAACCCTATGAGAATAAATAGACGGATTCACCAAGGTGATAATAGAATTTGGAGGAATGAATAATAGGTTGAAGTGTTGGATATTCAAAAAGAGGTTAAAGGCGGATTACATGTTTTGCGGGAAACTAGGTTTGGAGGTAGTCAAAAGCCTAAATGATCTCAAACTAAGGCTTATCCTTACATCAACTATGAATAATAACTCCTGGCTAAAGAGATAAAGAAAAACTGAGGTCGGGGAACCCTAGAAATGGTCAAATAATAGAGAGAGAGACAGAGAGAGAGAGAGAGAGAGAGAGAGAGAGAGAGATCATAATCACCCCCGGATAGATGAAAATTGAGAACCTCGGCCCTGATTCTCATTCTACACTCCCATGAACACATCAAGATAGAAGATTATACAAGAATATACAAATATGACTTCAAGGAAGTCAGGATAAGAAATTCCTACGTACTCTATGAAGGAATCAACTATGATATACAAAACAAAGTTTTTCCATTTCCACAAGAGTCATGTTCACAATACTGAAGAATATGCACACTAAGGACGCAATAATAAATTGATCAAGAAAGGGAGCCTTACCTAAAATATTGTAGAGGATGGTAAAAAAGATTACTATGGGAGAAAGGAAGAATACAAAAGGCTCGACCGAGACGGGAAAAGAAAAAGAAAGTGTGATAGAGGTCAACATGACCTACCTCAGTGAGCACTTGGGAGATATCATAATCATCCTCCAAGGAAAAGGATCAATGCTCCCATAAAGTATGATATAAATTGTTCTAATTCAGTGGTTGCGTGAGAGAGCAGTATGTGCAACCCAAAACTAGCAATGTTAAGCCCTACTAAGAAGCCCAAAAGATTAATAAACATTAACTGTGTCACTTGGTTAAGTATTTATATTTCATGCATATGCAACCTACTTTACGTCATCATGTAATATTTTCTCCCATGCAATGAATAAAATTTTCACTAAATTCTCCTATTTATGATCGCGAAACAATAGACACGGCTAAAGGTGCTGTCATAAACATCATTGGTGTAGACTAATGCAATCAAACCCACAACAAAGTCACTGGTTAATGAAAACAAACCACAAAACAAAGTTGTGATCCAAGATCACCCCCTCTTGGTAGCTAGTCCCTCTAAAGCGTAGAAGGTGAATCCCCAATACATTTGCCTCGAACCAAATATAAACTTAGGGACAGGGAAGAGGAGAAAACCCTTGGTCAAGAACGTTCCTCATAAGAGTCCAATAAAACTTTTGAGCACGACCTCAGACAATAGCTAATTCCAAGAGAATCCAACTAGGGACTTGAGGAAACATGCGTAGCAGGTAGAAACAACACTAAAAAACAAATAAACAACAATGATATAAACATACTTGGCCATGCATTCAAAAGAAAACATTAAGCTAGGCCAGAGTACCTCGACAAAAAAAAATTATGAGCTTGGCTCATCCCTAACATTCAGCGACGTCGAATCCATTATTTCTTGTTCAAGATGAATATGTTCTCTTGATATTTTCACCCCGTGATGAAAAATTTTCACTTGGCTCAAAGAAATTTCCAAGGAAGTCTATAAAGTAGAATAACCATGTTCCCCTGACTTCACATACTCTTTGGACATGTTAATATTTTTTTAGACGCATCTTCCAAAGGTCATCTTGAGCCTTATTCCAACCCTCTTGAGCTTCATTCAAATATGCCTATAATTATTTTACCAAATTATGAAACTAATATAATTCTTTAGTTGCATCAGCAAGGGCAGCCTCAGTATTAGATAATGATGTCCCGATAGATGTTCGAACTCGATCTTCTCCAATTTGGCTCAACTCTTTGAGGTCTTATGTTGAACGAATCCCTTGTATGAGACATTTTGATAGCACATCCTTTGGAAGGATTCCTGATATTCGTACTTGGGGACGGGTGTAAGGTAATCTCCGCTGCAGTTTAATTATGAGGGGACCTTGTTTGTGTTCAACATGGCTACCCGGAGTTTGGACTTTGCTCGGGAGCGGTAATGTGATGAACTCCAAAGGATAAGGTATAACTCTAGGTATCCTCTTCATCTGGAACATTAATTTGTGGAATTTCATCTTACATACAAGCGAAAGTCAAACAAATCAAGGAGACATTATCTTTGAAAAGGAAAAAAAAAAGAAGAAACCTCCTACACGACTCACCAAAGATATATCACCTCTCCTTTTTGGTGGTAGCATCGACCAACAAATGCGTCTCTCTGTAGTTCCTCTTTTATTTCTTCGATGTAGTCCCAGAAGACACGATTTCATCGAAGAAACCCAAGTTTTCCCATAAATCCACCATTTTCTTCTTCAAATAAGCCTCATCTTGAGGCAGATAATTGGGAACATAGACATAAATCCCGACCTTGAATAAGAAATTATTTTAAGGCAAGAATTTTGGGAACCTATCTGAACATTGTGAGGGTGCTTCCAATTGGACATCACCCATACTTGCATGAGCAACCTCAGAGAGAGGAATAACTAGGTAGTACAGATATTTGGAATTCTTTACACTATCAGAGTATACCTCGAACATCTTTTTGCCATTTCTAAGAGAAAGTAAGACTTGACCCCATGTTGAGTCGGCCAATCGATCTTAAATGTTAAAGAGGTGGAAAAAGAGCATCAACGCCGACACTCTTTTCCTATACTCACTACTACAAAAATTATATTTCATAATAGTTGGAATAGAGATGTAACCACAAGTGATGGTTTGTGGTAACGAATGGTGTGATAGTAAGTGAGCTAGTTACCACCACGGGCAATTGACTGTGGTAATAAAATGGATAACGCGCTACTTTTCACCACGGTTGGAATATCCAACCATAGTGAAAAGTGGAAATGCCATGGGTTTGATACCCATTAACACCCTTTTTGGCGTTTTTTAAACTGGACAGCCCACTACATATCACCACGGTTGAAAGAACCAACTGTGTTGTTTTTTTTAAATATATATATTTTGGATTTTACAAAAATCTCATTATTGTAACCCGTATTTTTGTGAATCAGAACAGATCAGTAAACAACAACAATACATTTGAGAATCAAAACCAATTTGGAAACTATTATGAACTAAAAATATGTATTACATCAAAACAAAAATGGCACCAAAACGACATACATTTTACACATCATTACATCAAACAAGTAAACAGCCAACATACAAATATATTATGCACTAGATTCATTATTTTGAAGGAAACAAGATATATAATATGACTGAACGTCTTTTGGTGTCTTCTTTAAACACCTATAATTTCAAATAATAATACTTGTTAGTATAACACTTCAAAGTTATAACAAACAATAAATTATGAATAAACAATAAAAAATATTTACTTCTTAGTTTTTCCATATGCCTTATTCATAATCATAATGAATAACTTGCACATCATCCATATCAACTTCTTCATATGAAATAGGCATATGTGTTGAAAAAAAAGGAGTCTCAAGAATATCAAAATTTAAATCTTGATTTCATCGCTATGAGGAATGTGTTTTTCTTAGAGAATAGTTTACCATCTTTTGTTAGAAGGGTTAGTGACATAAAACACTTAGTTTGCTTGGGATACCATGATGAATGATTCGGTCATATAAGTTTTCTTTCCAAGGTCAACCCGTGTAAATCCTAACTCATCAGTTTGTACACCAGTGTTACGGCCAATTGTTGGTTGAAAACGTGTGATGTCACATGCAAGTATACATGTATATTTTCAGTAGCAAGTGATAAAATAGTAGGGATGTCGAATCCACATCTAGTGTAAAATAAATTAGGTTGATTTTGTAGAGACTATCTTTTGTAACTGAGCATGAGTAACATAAAAAATAGTTTATGGTTGTCACAGGTTCAGTTTGGTAGCAAACAAAGTCAATTTTTTTTAAGGAAAGTAAGTGAGTTTTAATAATAGAGAGCATGTTGGACAATGATCCATTAATATAACTTATCATTTATGTGTACATGATTTGTTATGTCATGCCATGAAAGGTCAGAAAGTGATCTTGTGGCGTATCTCTACATCATCATAAACATATACAATAAAGTAATGGGACAAAACACTAAGCCTCGCCTGTAACCTTAATGCATATTTGATTTTCTTCTGAATAACCTATATGATTGTAGATCTTTATGTATAAAGTAGCTAATCTAGTGAATATCTCTATCCTACTATTTTCAATCACTTTTATCATGAAATCCACTTGTTGTTGGATCCCTCACAATAACAAGCTTGTATCTTTTCCTAAGTTGATCAGTCAAAGAAGCAGATTTACAACAAGTTAACATGTGATAAAACAAAACAATAACAACACATCTGTTATCATAAAATACTACTTTATATTAACTTCGCATTTCTCAATATAAAAGGTTTTAGCTCATGGCGAGTTTAGTACTTACATGATACAACGATAGTGGTTCCTAAGCTAAGCATTCTTAAACACATGGTGAAAAAGAAATAAAAACCTAAGATTAACTTCTTTGTCTTCTTGCAATGGTTAGTCACCAAGAGACGACTTCTGTCACACCAAATATTGATAGCATACACTTGAGGTGATGAGAAGAAGAATCTCTACTTTGTTCAGGTCACTTCCTTCACTAATTTTCTCTAAGTGTTTCTATCTTAAAAATGTTGAACTACTTTCTTTTTCTTCACGAGATCCTTTTATAATCACTTCCAACTTAGGTTTTTTTCCTTGTCTTGGATCATGAGCTTGTGGATATTTGTAAAATCGGGCCCAAGGAAAACAACATTATTCCCTCGATTTCTTCAAATTCGTACCAATGCAGAATCAGGTACAAACATCATGTGGAGGACAAGGTGTAATGCGGCAGGCTGGTAGCACATTCAATCAGGCGACATTGTCCTTTGCAGCAGCGAGGAGTTGTAGTGGATGTATTATGGTACATAATTGTGTCTTCTAGCGCATTACTCTTATACCTTTGCATAATCAATTTCACTAACCTTCATTCTGCAGATTGTTACCACGTATGCCCTAAGGATATGATTGATGTTTCTCTTTAGTCCCAGCTTCCTCCAGCTCTCCACTTTCAGTTAGGTAAAATTGTTGATCTAGACTGTCGTGACATGCCTTGTCAGAAGTTAACTCTACATAAGAAACAAATACATAAAAACTAACGAAAGAGAACACCTACTGTGCTCTTTATAAACTACTCTAAAATAGAAAAAAAATCAATCACTTAAACTACTGAATAATGAAAATAAAGAGATATATTCAAGTATTAAGTCTTGTATTAACCTACAAAATGTGAGTTATCACCAATCCACTTGCATTTAAATAAAGGCACTTTGAATAGAACATAATCAATCTCTCAAATCTCCCCAATGACCCCAAAGTACGATTTATATGCCATTCTAGGATTCTTATCTTTGGAATTAGAGAAGTACATGGATCTAACCTCAACCATAAATAAACTAGAAATGTTCATGTATCGCTCTATTGGATACATCTATCTTCAATAAACAGGACTACAAAATCTAATTTCCCTGACTAGATGAATAATTAAGTGAACCATGTCAAAAAATGATGAAGGGAAATACATCTCCAATTTACACAAGATTATTGAAACCGCATATTCCAATTCATCTAATTTTTTGAAATAAGTACAGTCTGGCTATAGTTATCCTTACATTTTTTGGTAAGATGCCACAGGTAGCCATTCGTAGAAGTTGTTGCATTAAGACATGACAATCATGATATTTTAAGCCAATTATATTGATATCTTTAATTGATACAAATTTCTTGATGTTTGATGAGTACCCTTGGGGAATAGTGATACCATGCAAA
Source organism: Lathyrus tuberosus (assembly GCA_022829125.1). Taxonomy (NCBI): domain Eukaryota; kingdom Viridiplantae; phylum Streptophyta; class Magnoliopsida; order Fabales; family Fabaceae; genus Lathyrus; species Lathyrus tuberosus. Next base: position 11,267,635 of record JALAZF010000095.1, read on the forward strand.
CACTCGCCAAAACTTTTTTGCTTTTTAGATAAAGTGTGACATGTCGGGGAAATTATGTTCTTTTTCCTAATTATTCTGAAGCCAGCTATTTCCGTATACCTATGCCCACCATATCTAGATGGGAATTCTCACCATCTTTTGTCTTGCCTTGAATATTTAGATGTGTTTCAATCAAACTATCACACAGATTTTTCTTTATAAACATCACATCAAGACAATGTCTTACATCGAGGTTATACCAATGTGGAATATCAAATAACACCAGCCTCTTTTTCCATACATTTTTCTCAACATGCCCTTTTATTCTTTCCAAAGACAACATTAATATGTTCTTGTAATTTATAAACTTCCTCCCCTGATAAAGACATAGAAGCTATATCAAACTCATCTCTTTATTAACAACCTTCCAAAATCTAGGAAATGCATGATTGGGTTTTAGAAATTTCTGATGCCCAAGATAAATGGTCGTTTTTCCATATTGAAGTTGGTGGAAGCACGTATTAGATTCACATATTGGGAATATTTTATGTCCCTTGACGTTGTATCTAGACAAATTAACATATGTAGAAAAGTCATTGATTGTGCAAAATAACATGACACATATCTTAAGCTTTTCAACTGAATACACATCATCAACATCAATGCCTCCCTCCCACAAAACTCTTAAATATTCAATTAATGGACTTAAATAACTTTCTATGTTGTTTCGAGGTTGTCTTGCCCCCAAAATCATCATAGATAACAACATATATTTGTGCTTCATGCACAACTAAGGAGATAGGTTGTAACTCATGAGAAGAACATCCCACGAAGTATGGTTTATACTCAGATTACCAAAGGGGTTCATTCCATTAGTGCCAAGTATAAGCCTAAGGTTTCTTGGCTCATAGAAAAAATCCATAAATAGCAAATCAATTTTCTTCCATTGCAAAGAATCAACTACCTTGTGAATTTTCCCAACACGTTTTCTTTCATTTGCATGCCTTATAATATTCTTTATGTCTTTAACATTATCAAATGTTCTCTTGAACCTTGGAATTATTGGAAAAAGGGTGTTTCTTTCTAACATCGTCATCGTCATCACCACTGTTGTCCTTCATCTTGTAGTGCAACTCTCCACGCTTTATGGATTGATTCAATTTTTAATACTTTTTCTTGTATAATACGCAATCATTACGACATGCATGTATTTTGATATACTCCAAATCCATTGGACATAATATATTCTTGGCCTCATAACCACAGTTTGACAAATTGTTACCTTCTGGAAGCATTTCTTTTAGAAACTCAAGCAATTATGTGAAATTGTTATCCATCCACCCACTTTTGCCTTAAGATTAAACAATTTTAATACTGCATACAATCGTGTAAAATTTGTGCACCCCTTATATACGATGCATCTTTGTCACTACATAAAGTATAATAAATATGGGATTTCCTAAAAGAATATTCTCAAATATCACATATCATATCTTCTAGTCGATCATCCATATCTACATAACCTTCATGTCTTTATGACATCGTAGTTTGATTTTTATCTACTTCACCATGCCACGTCCATATTGTATAATTTTGACAATTTCCATCACAACATAGGTGATTGAATATTACTTTCTTTTAATGTTTTTTATTACTTCATATAATACAAGAACGATAAAAGATTCCATTATCTTCAGGAAGATTTTTTTCTCGCTAATTCAAGGAATTCAAGAACTCATTTCTCATACACCAGACCTAATCTATCATCTTTCATCCAACTAAAATCCATAATACATTCTAAAATTTATATCAAATGTTTATAAAAACATTTAACAATATAATATTACATCACAACAACACCATTCTCAAAAACACAATAACAATCCCAATACAACAACTTACTAAGTCACTTTTCAACAATATGGAAAAATAATATATAACAATATTAATACAACAATACAACAACATTCTCAACAACACAATAACAATCTAAGTACAACAACTTACTAAGTCACTTTAGAACAATATGGAAAAATAATATATACAAATAATATAATAATACAACAACAACATTCTCAAAAACACAATAACAGTCTTGATACAACAAAACAATAACAATACAACAACTACAACAACAATATATAACATTCTCAACAACCCAAAAACAATCTAAATCTCACTCAATCCCAAAAACTTATAACATTAAATAAAATAACATCAACATTCATGAAGGTTAATGAAGAAATGAGTTTAACGCACCATAAAGGTAAAGAAGAAGAGTCAATGATGAGTTTCGTGATCCTTTCCTGTGACTTTAGGCTTTCCTTTCTTTGATTCATACCAGATATAATGGAGGTTAATGAAAAAAAAATGAGTTTATTGAATATGGGTTTATGCTAGGGAGTAGTTATGTTTTGAAGGGTTTTCGCTTAAGGCGTTGTTCTGTTATGAGGGAAATAAACTTCAGCCTGTTATATTAAATTAAAAAGGAATACTTTTTAAGAATGTTACTAAAAACGACAGTAGTGATAAAGTAACACATTTCACGATTGTTATATATATATATATATCAACTGTGGGGAAATATTATAAATATATATATATATAAAGGCTCAACATGTTCATTCATCTTTTCACTAACCTATATATCATGACCCTGAAGGTTTAGGATTTGTAGATACTAAAATATTATATTGAAAAACTTGGTTTGAAGATTGATGTCAAGTTTCACTTTATAAAGTAAACGGTATGTTTAAAACTTAACATTGATCTTCAACACCAAACTTTTATATATATATATATATATATATATATATATATATATATATATATAGTGAAAACGATATTGCAACGTAAACATGTGTTAAAAATGAGTGAAAACCAAATTGTATGCGTTGTGATTTGAAGCGTGTCTCTGAGAGGAGCAGTTCTCCATGGTTGGAAACTCTGACCATGGTGAAATGTTATTTAATTTTTACTTTAAAAAAATGAAACACGCCATACTTCCCCACAGTTGAAAAATATGTTTGTGGTGAAATGTGCTTTGAAATTGAAGAAAGAAAGAGCGCCTAAATGAATAAATTTGACCATAATTGATAATATGGTGGAGGTGAAATTACGTTACAAAATGTACACTTTATAGTAGTGACTCACACTAGTACTATAAGACTTTTATGTTGGACATGTGAATTGTGTGTTTTAGAAAAACTTGGTTTTGAAAAACTTTTGGAATTAAAATCAGATTTAGAAAACATTTTGAAAAACATTTTAATATTAAGCAATGGAAAATAAAATAAAAATTGTAAAGTGCGGAAATTAAAGAGATTAAGGGAAGAGATAAAACACCAGAAGTTATAGAGGTTCGATTAAACAAGGAAAAATACCTACGCCTTTTCCCATGAATTGATCTTGAGAATATCCAATAAACTTAAGAGTTTTAAGTAAGTTAAACTCTCAAACCCCCTTATACAAGGAAAAATTAAATTTATATCTAACTTCCAACTAAGCAACAAATTATGGATTTAAGCGTACATCTTCCTTCCAAGCGGAGGATTGAATCAGTTAATCTTCTTTCCATAAGAATCTTGGAGCGGTTAGTTTTTAAGCTTTTAAACAAACCTTGGGAGCATTTACACTGAGATGAGCTCTCAAACCTAAACTTTGGTTTTATATCTGGTTAACCAAAAATTTGTGAGATTTTACCACCAGACTAATCTTGGTTTTATTGCGGGCTAACAAAGAACCTATGAGATTTTACCACAGGTTGATCCCTAATCTAAACAAGATACTTGATCACACAAATTCCAAACCTAAGCTTTTTACGGGTTTGGCTTGAACCCAAACAAACAATCCCTAGGTGGATAAAATTTTCAACCAAAGTGTAAACAAAAGTCCCTTGGCGAGCTTACAAATCCACCCTTCCAGAATTACAGCTTCCTCACCTACAAAAAGACTTTCTCGAAAAGCACTTCGGCTAAATTCCTAGTAAGAGAAAGTAAACAAAAGAAAATTTTAGAGAGAGAGAGAGAGAGTGAGAAATGTAAAATGAAACACGATTCTGGATGATTTGAAATGAGGGAAGGGACCTCTATTTATAGGATAGAGGTTGGATTAAAAAGGAAATAATTTTAAGGCCAATTTATGACTTGTCAATCGATTGGCACCATATACCAACCAATTAGCTGCATCAAATTAATTAATTACTTAGCTTAAAAAGAAAGAAAAAATATTTAGACATTGCACCTAATTAAGCCGTTGTCCTAATCGCTTAGGGCACATTTGTGAATTATTCCAATCGATTGGAAGAATTCTAGCCGATTGTTGTAGACAAAAAAATTCTCCCAGAGCTTTTCTGACAGATCCTAATTCATATGGCATGGCTTCAAGACATTTTTGAAAAATGTTTGTTTGAGAAAAACAGGTTTGAAAACAGTTTTGTGTGTGTGTGTGATTTAACCATGTACTTTTACAAGAATTCCCGTATGCTTCACAATATGTTCACTCATATGTGTCGAGACAGGCTTTCACAACTTTCATATACTTCAACACTTGTCAGATGTTCCTTTCTTGTAGACACTTGCTTGAGTTCACTTGAGATAAGGCTTGAGTTAGATTCCTTTTTGTTGCAATCATCAGAGAGTAAAGTCCATCAAACCCTAATACTTTGGTTTTCACTTTTAATTGCTTAACCGCTTATGCATGACTTGCCATTATTGGACATTCAGTTGTTATCATAAAAAACTATTGTCTTTATTAAAGGCGTGTCACCTAGAAGTAACTTACAAGAAAAGGTTCCATGTTGTCCCCCTTTTTTATGATGACAACGCATCTCTCAGGGGCGTGGTAAAAGAAATAAATAAAAGTGTTTGAAGTAATCAAACTCCCCCTCAATTAAGTAGAGAGTATACTCTACTCTCCCTAAGATTTTACTTCTCCCCCTTTGTCGAAATCAAAAAGGTGGGTAAAGATGCAGTGCGAGAAATTTAAGTATGCAAACATACGCAAATAAACATTTAGGAAAATAAAAATATTAGTTTTATTAATTAAAAAAAAAGAGCTTGGAAAACAAGGAAACATTTGCAAAATTGAAATTACAAAAGGGAAATTGCAAGAGATGGAAAACATAAGCAACTATAAAACAATTAATTCATCTTGTCATCATCCTCGCATGAAGCCATTAGAGAGACGAGGTTCATTTTATCCATTCTGTTGATGAGATTGTTAATCTTTGCATGCATTACCCTTTGCTCATGATGGATCTCATTGAGGGTGTTTGAGGAGGATGGAGGAAGGTCCTTGTTCTTCACTGCCTTGATCTTCTTGGAGACAGTGGAATAAGTATCCTTTATTGAATAACATGTCCCATTTTTCTTATAACAGCTTGCTCTATCTTTGTGTGCACAAAATTCTGTTCTTCCTCTCCAAAATCATAGTCGTGGTAGGTTAAAAATTTTGTAATTAGTTAGGCATAGGGTATAGTGAAATTTTTCTCCTTTCTATCTAGCATATGGTGAAATACGACATCTTCCCAATTTTTCTCAACTTGATTTTTAAAAAACCAAACTGCGGGGACGTTTGATTTTTGGATAGTGTTATAGTTACTTTTCCTTGGGAAAAGCACATGATTCATTGTGTAGTTAAACAAACTACTATTTGGGCATATGATGCCGGCATGAGATTCTAAAAGAGGGATCTATACATTCCAGAATTTCCTAAAGCCGAGTTGGTGGAAAAGTCGAGTACAAAGAGGCTAGAAAGTCAGATGATCATGTTTATACCTGCAAATCAGAATCTGGTTAGGAGCACTAAAACAAGCAAACTGGGGCCGACCTCATTCATACAAGTCGGGGGCAACCTCGTTCATGCAAGTCGTGTCCGATGTCAATGCTAGGATGCCATCTAAAGAGTCGCAAGAGACCGTTACAGAATGTAACATGATGACATGAGAGTTATAATTATTGATGAGAGAGACATTACATGGCAATTATAGGGGCAACAGACGTTACCTAAGGATGTTTTTATGAGGGATATGAAAGAGTAAACATGGATAAGTGAGGAGAAGATCAAGCCATATAAATAGGAGATTTCTTAGAGGGTGAAGGACAAACATAAATTAACAAAGAAACATATAACAGACACTCCAACAAATCATTTTAGGCTCTCCTTGAATGGTAACAAGGAGGTCAACGTTTTAGTGTTTTTAGCAAGAACATTTGGCGTCCAGTATGGGGCCTCGATAAAATTAGCCCAGACCACACAAAAACCATCATCAAAATCACTAATAGCCCAGCTGTGCAATGTCTAGATCGTCTCCCAGCCAAAGTTATCCACCTTCACCATCGGATATAGCCCAACTACTCGCAGTGGTGGAGGCACTCCGTCAACAAAATGAAACCTTGCAAGATCGTGTTCAGGTTTTGCAAACACAAAGTCAACAAGAAGGGGACGTAGAGGAGGAGCCTCTAAACATTAAACAAAACTAAATAGATATATGAACTATGAGAAAGACATCATAAAATATGGCAACCAAACTGTCACGAAACTCAACAGCAAACTCATATATCAAAAAGACCTTCAAGCTATCAACTTAAAACAATCACAAATGCATTACATGATCATGGCAAAAACATTCAGAATCATTGAGCATGGGTATGATAACATGGAACCATGGATAGAGGAAAAGAAAAGGACTTACCTAGTGGAGTAAGTCCACTTCTTCTCTCACTTTTGGAGCTTTAGACCCTTAGAAATCAACGAGCTCAGTCTCTTCTCTCGGCTGCTAGCGTTGTTCAAGCTCCTGAACGTGATGTGCAACTTCTGACTTATTTGGTTTTCTTACAAAGCTCACAAGTTTTCTTTGGGTGATGTGTTTCTTGTTCTGCTCATTGGTGTGTAGTATTCTTGTTGGTGTTCTGATCTTGTTTTATGATGATATTGATGTTTTGTTGTGTTGTTGTGTTTGATGTATTGATGGTGTTTAAAAGAGATGGAATGAGAAAGTGTTACGATTTTCTTGAGTGAAGGTTCTGATATGTGTTGATTGTTCGTCATAATCAAAGGAGAACAACCCTCCTTTTATAGTAGAAGTAGTTGGATATTGCATGGAAAACACAGTGGATATTTGTTTTGTTTAGGAGAGAAATATCAAAAACTAAAGATCCTATGCGTGTGGCTGTCTTGATCTATCACCTTGAGCCAAGTGAAATCTAGCCATTGCTTGTGTTGTGGATTAGTCATAAAATAAGAAGCAAAGACCCAGGGTTGTGGTACAATGCTCAGTTTACATGATGGTCCATGTTCCTAACCTTGTGCGTCAACTTACCAAGTACAAAGTGGTTGTACCTTAGAGCTTTTCCTTGCACGGGTTTTGTGGTAAAGTGTGTTGGAAACTATGATGAAAAGGTCAGCAGAGCATGCTTGGTACATGGCTAGGATTCAATTCAAATTTTGGCTCAGATGGTGCAATGGAACTGATTCATAAACCTCTCTTGATCACACGATGTTTCTCATTTTACAACATGGTAACTTTTCACATGCCAGCTTTGTCAAGTACAAAAGCAGTTGTACTTCTGGTGGCTTTCCTCCATGAGTTTAGGGCAAAATAGGTGTTGTGAAAAGCTGATGGAGAAAGGACAGTAGAGTATACTTGTGATAGGAGGATCCAGATTTCGGTTCAAGTGGGAACTAAGTCATGCCATGCCTTTTGCCACCCGATAGTTTGCACCTTAATGAACCAAATAAAAAAATCTTTTCCTCTTTTGAAAGGTTAACTAAATTAAATCATACAAAAATGAAAGATAAAAATCATAATTAAAATTTAAATGGAAATAGAATTAAACTAAATTAAGACTAAACTAAAATAAAAATAATCCATATTAAAAAAAAAATACTAAATTAAAAGTATAAACTAAAAAGTTATAAATTGAAATAAAAAAAATCTAAATGACATGGAATGATAAAATTGGATAAAAATGGTATGGTTGATGGTCAACGAAAATGTTTAACTAAAATGCAAGAAATGTTGACCTAGAATGACATGCAAAAGATCAAAGAATCTAAGGGTAAATTTTGGGATATGACAGTTGCCCCTATTTAAATATATTTACTGGATGATATGAGTGATGATAGTTCTCGTGAAATTATGGTGAAAGGTATTTAAATAAAGGTAACCGAAAATTTTACCCTTAGATGCAATGACATGTTATGCTATGGACAAAAGAAAACTAAATCTATAATGCTGACATGCCATGAACTCTACTACGATGAGAACGATGCAATGCTAAATGCGAAATGCAGACGAAAATGAAAGCAAATAGGGACAAAGTCCACACAATGAGTAATCACTCACTAGGGACGACAACAACACTGGGGAAACTGAAATAAAACTGGGGGAAATCTAAGGTGATAGAACAACTGGTTCAAACGTGACCGACAGACACTTTAGAAATAAAAGATAACACACGATCCTCATTGGAAGCAGCACCGGAAAGACGGTTTTCATTGGTGAATCAAATAACAAAGACTAGATCTGGAAGAACATCAGAAAAAGATAGGCACATCCGGCAGAGCCTCAGATGGCAAAAGAAACCAGGCATCAAATAATGGCTTTAGATGAAAGGAATCACTGTAACGCCCACATATAATACTTGCTGCAAATCTCATATTATACATGAGTTTCACTTTTGGAACTGAAATATAATAAGTTCCTAGTTAACACATTATACACATAAATGCCTCTAATACAAAACACTAAAAGTCTAAGGCATTACATATACAAGATGTTCCAAAATGATAAAAACTAAGAACTAGATCAATACAATGATCTCAAAACATAACGCCATAGCGGAAGCCATGCCATCACAAAACCACGATCCGTAAGGAAAGTCAAATAACCTTGTCCTTACCCTTCGCCGAACCTGCAGAACCTGTGATGTAAACAACAACAGTGGGGTGAGATACATCAAATCTCAGTGAGTTCCCTATCTTAAAGTCCTCTCGGCTCTACAAGGTTCTAATAAACCTACTCATGTCAAAGGGGAAAGGGGAATCACCATGAGTACACACACACAAGTAACCATCACGGTGAGCCTGTAAACTCACACTAGTACCGAAGTACCTCTTGAGCCTGTAAACTCAAGGATTCACAATCAATAACCATACCAAGGCATCCCCTTTTCCCGTCCGCTTCTACGTCTAGAAGACGACCCGAGTCATGGATCCTCGAATTACTTGACATACGAAATGGATTCGGGAACAACGGCCTGTTAGCCGTGAACCGTCACTTATGATGGCCTGTTAACCATCACAAGTCTCTACCCGTAGGTCCCATTCGTACTAAAGCGGGAATCAAACCTGCCAAGTAATGGTGCATATGTTTCAGAGGAGTTCGAGACCCATGAAACACACTATCAATAATAACCGGTTACGATTACACAATACACACGCCTCGGCCTTACTTGCACGAGCATTGTCACCATTCCATTACACAGCCACAACATTGTTTAGGGTAAATCCTCACTCTACTTAATTCATATTTTAACATGCATACATTGTCAACAACAATTATACACATTTAACAGATAAAAGTCGACAAAGTGACACTATTCTAGATTTCCCGACATAATTAAATTGGCCAACAATCTTAAAACCATTGTAATAAGAAATTACATTTTATTATCTTTCCAACGATACCAAAATTGTTCCAATCCGAGTTACGTACAAAAAGTCACGGCATTGGAAACAAACGATCGGGAAAATAATCATAACAGCAGAATTTCTGCAATTCACCTGGCCATACGCGTATTGGCACATCCCATACGCGTATTGCCCAAAATTCTCGCCCAGCCATACGCGTATTTCCCCAAGCCATACGCGTATGAGCAGAGACTGGTTTTCTTTGAAAATTTCCTTTTAAAAATCCCATATGCGTATCAGCCTTGCCATACGCGTATGAGCAGAGGATTTTTCCTTTGAAATTTCTCGTTTTAAAAACCATTACGCGTATTGCCCGTGCCGTACGCGTAACGCCCATGCTCCATACGCGTAAGGCCATGCCCCATACGCGTATGGCCAGAAGAAAATGCAGAAAAACCAGCAGAAAAATCTGCTGCGGGTTTAACCAAAATCAACCCCAAAATCTCATTTTGATCAATCACAATGCATCCAAACCTGTTATAACACAACAACTAGTATTCTATACAATCACACTTTGAATTTTAGCAGTTAGATTCATGATTCATACAAAATTATTCAATTTTCACAATTTCCAATCTAACCCTAAACTCAAAATAAACTCTACTCTAAAGAGTCTAACTAGAACCCACCTGGATAACAAGATGAGGAGATTGGTACTGAGATGAAGAGATGAAGAACAACTGATTGTTGATGATCTTGAGCTTTTGAAAATTTCCTCTCCTTTTTCCTTTCCTTCCTTTCCTTTCTTTTCCTTTTCTTCACTTTTCTAACTTTTGTTTGTTTTCAAATGAAATGGAAAGGAAATAGATAGTATAGAAAATGACCATTTATTAGTAATACTACTAAATGTCCAAATTAGCTCAGATACACCAAATAATAAAAACTCAACGTTAAATACTATTAATTTAATCAACTCTGAGTTCGTCAGTTTACTCTAATTATTTTATCAAATAATTGCTCAGAGTACTCCGGAACCCAGTTGATCATAATAACATTAACCAGAGCATTTATAAATTTACGGGGTATTACATCCTCCCCCCCTTAAATAGAAATTCGTCCTCGAATTTAAAATATTACCTGAACAGATGTGGATAAGAATCTCACATTTCCGATTCTAGTTCCCAAGTAGCATCTCCCGGATGCGTCATATCCCATTTCACCTTAACAAGAGGAATGTCTTTGTTCCTTAACACTTTCGTTTCTCTTCCCACAATACAACTCGGCTGTGGTTCAAAAGTCAAATACGCTTCAATTTCCACTGATTCTGGTAAAGTTGGCTGGAGAGGATCAGGAATAAACTTACGGAGCTGAGATACGTGAAAAACATCATGCATTTCAGATAGAGAGGGTGGTAAGGCTAATCTGTAAGCAACTTCACCAATCCTTTCTAAAATCTGATACGGTCCCATGTATCTCGGACTTAATTTGCATGACTTAAACGGTCCTTTCAATCTCAATCTTGGAGTAACTTTCAGAAATACATGATCACCTTCCTTAAATTCTAAAGGTCTCCTGCGATTATCCGCGTAACTCTTTTGGCGATCTTGTGCTTGTTTAACTTTCTCACGGATCATTCGAATCTTTTCTGTAGTCTCTTGAATAATCTCGGGTCCCAAAATCCTATCTTCGCCAATTTCAGCCCAACACAAAGGTGTCCTACACTTCCTCCCATACAATGCTTCATAAGGAGCCATACCGATGCTCGCATGATAACTATTGTTATAGGAAAACTCAATTAATGGTAAAAGTTCTTTCCAATTCCCTCTACTCTCTAGCACACAAGCTCTTAACATATCCTCCATCGTCTGTATTGTTCGTTCAGTCTGACCATCCGTCTGAGGATGATTCGACGTGCTTAATCTCAAATTCGTACCCATAGCTTGTTGGAACACTTTCCAAAACCTCGATGTAAACTTCGGATCTCTATCGGACACAATATTAGAAGGAATACCATGCAATCTCACAATCTCAGCAATAAACAACCTTGCAAGATGACTTGCCTTATAAGTAGTCTTCACGGCTAAGAAATGCGCAGATTTCGTTAGTCGATCTACAATTACCCAAATAGAATCATACCCTCCTTGTGTACGAGGTAAACCCACTGCAAAATCCATAGAAATACTATCCCACTTCCAAACTGGAATATCCAACGGTTGCAACAAACCGCCCGGTCTTTGGTGTTCAATCTTCACCTGTTGGCACACTGCACACTCTGACACATATTCTGCTATATCCTTTTTCATCCCAGACCACCAATAATCTTTCTTTAAGTCTTGATACATCTTCGAAGAACCAGGATGTATCGTAAAAGTACCTTTATGAGCTTCATCTAAAATCTTCCTTTTCAATGTCTCATCCCTCGGAACACAAATCCTTTGATTAAACAGAACAATCCCATCCATTGTTCGTGTAAATCCTGGTTGAAGTAACAACCCTTGTAACTCCTCCTCTAACATTTGTTCTTGTTGAATCTCAACTCTTAAAGTAGAATTGACATTCAAATTTCCCATAATTACACCATTCGGAGTCCACACAAATTGGAGATTAAGATCTCTAAACTTTTCCAACAACGAATATTCCAAAATCATCAATTCTGCACTATGAACCATTTTCCGACTTAAAGCATCTGCCACTTTATTCGCCTTTCTTGGATGGTACTTCAATTCTAAGTCATAATCCTTTAAGTACTCCATCCACCTTCTTTGTCGCATATTCAACTCCTTTTGGTCAAACAAATACTTCAAACTTTTGTGGTCACTGAACATTTCAAAACGTACACCATACAAATAATGACGCCACACCTTCAGTGCAAACACCACGGCAGCTAATTCTAAATCATGAGTTGGATAATTCTTCTCATGAACTTTCAACTGTCGAGAAGCATAAGCTACTACTTGACCACCTTGCATTAGAACACCCCCTAATCCCCTCTTAGAAGCATCACAGAACACTTTGTAAGAGTTGTTAGGATCAGGAATAATTAATACTGGAGCACTCGTCAAACTTTCCTTCAATTTCATAAAACTTTGTTCACAACCCGAATCCCATTCAAAACCAAAATCCTTCCGAGTGAGTTTCGTCATTGGTAAGGCCAATTGAGAAAAACCCTTAATGAACCTTCTATAGTAACCTGCCAATCCCAAGAAACTTCTAACCTCGGAAACATTTCTCAGTCTCTCCCAATTAATCACTGCTTCTACCTTCGAGGGATCCACTGCCACACCACCTTGAGATATAACATGTCCAAGAAAATTAACTTCCGACATCCAAAACTCACACTTGCTCAACTTAGCAAACAATTGCTTCTCTTGCAATACCGATAAGACAATCCTCAGATGTTCTCCGTGCTCTTGTGGAGTACGAGAATAAATAAGAATGTCGTCAATAAAGATTACTACAAATTGGTCCAAGTAAGCCTGAAATATCCGATTCATGTAATCCATAAAAACAGCTGGAGCATTAGTCACACCGAAAGGCATCACTAAGAATTCGTAATGACCGTAACGTGTCCTAAATGCAGTTTTTGGCACATCGGAACTCTTCACTCGGATCTGATGATAACCCGACCGTAAATCAATCTTCGAGAACACACAAGCTCCTTTCAATTGATCTAACAATTTGTCTATCCTGGGTAAGGGGTACTTGTTCTTAATGGTGACTTTATTCAACTTACGATAATCAATGCACAAACGCATTCCCCCATCTTTCTTCTTTACCAACAACACTGGAGCTCCCCAAGGTGAAACACTAGGTCTAACAAAATGCTTAGACATCAAGTCCTCCAATTGGTCCTTTAACTCTCTTAGTTCAAGCGGTGCCATCCGATAAGGAGAAACGGATATAGGAGCCGTTCCCGGTACCAGGTCAATGGAGAACTCAACTTCTCTCTCCGGAGGAAGAGAAGAAACATCCTCTGGAAACACTTCAGGAAACTCACACACTATAGGAATACTCAGAACTTGCTGTTCACTACTTCCTTCCTTAGTAAGAACCAATAAAATAGATTTCTCCTTCTTAAACAAGAAATTTACCATTCCCACCGTACCTTCTAAAATCGTTGACAACACATCTTTCGGAGTAGCCTCGGCAGATGGAATAATGATTAACTTCTCCTCACAACCGATAAAAACCGAATTAGCTGAAAGCCAATCCATTCTCAGAACAACATCCACTTTCTTAAGCGGCAAACAAATAAGATCAATCTGGAAGACTCTTTCGTTCACCGACAACACACAATTTTCACACATCAGCGGTGTTTCAACCATTTCGTCCATGGCAGTAGTAACCACCATAGGAGGAAACAAAGGAACAGTTTGCAACCCTAGTCGCTTTACACAACGCGTGGACACAAAAGAATGCGTTGCCCCACAATCAAATAAAACAAAACAAGGATGTCCATTTACGAAACACGTACCCGCAATCAAGGAGTTGTCACCCTTTGCCTTCCTTGCAACCAAGGTATACACTCGGCCAGTAGTCTTCCCTTGTGTCTGATTTCTACCCTGAGGACAATCCTTAGCCATGTGGCCCACCTTATTACACTGATAACATCTCATTCCCTCCAAACTGCACCTACCATAATGATTCCGTCCACACATATGACATACCGGAGGCACACTAGTTCTAGAACTCTGTACTTGCTTCCCTTTGGAAGATTGTTGCCTTTACCTAAACTGCTGATTCGACCTTCCATGGTCACTCTGAGTTGCCCTGTTCGAATCCACCTCCATTTGTACCTTTTTCAAACTATTTTCCGCCACATAACATTGTCTTAACATTTCAGCATAAGTAGCAAATTCCCGTTGAGACACACTATGTGAAATTTCAGCCCTCAACCCAAACAGAAACTGATCAATCTTCCACCTCTCATCAGGAGCATACATGGCCAGCCTAGAATAGTCAGCCATGATCTCAAATTTTTCCGCATAGGAAGCCACTGATAAATTGCCCTGTCTCAACTGTTGGAACTCAAACTCCTTCTGAGACCTTAAAGAACTCGGGAAATATTTCTCCATAAAAATTACCTTAAACTGCTCCCACACTTTTGGCACCTCTTGTATCGTCATCAAGGCTGAAGCGCTCTCCCACCACCTCATGGCAGGACCCTTCAATAAGTGAGAAGCAAAAACCACCTTATTCTCCTCACTGCAATGCACTATCAGGAAAATCTGTTCCATACCTGATATCCATTCATGCGCCTTCACTGGATCTAACCCTCCCTGAAACTCCGGAGGATTCATACGGATGAATTCCCTATAGGTTCCCCCTGCAACTTCAGGAACAACTACTGGAGGATGCAGCCCATCAGCCATTTGCTGCATCATTCCTTGCATGAACTGATTTTGCTGCTGCTGCATCTGTGGCATGAATAGGTACAGAGGGGCATTCCCTTCAGCACCCTGTGGAACCGTCCCAGCTGGAGTAGTCCTCGGAGTCCTTGGTCTTCCACGGTTGTTTCTACGTCCGTCGGCCATGTTCCTGAATTTCATACAAATAGGATTAAGTTGATCAGGCTCAATACCATAAATATAACACGTAAGACCAAAGGCGACACCACGTATCTGAAACGGAAAGAATTACTTATTCTATTTCATGGCTAGGTCGAGGATACGACCTGCTCTGACACCAACTGTAACGCCCACATATAATACTTGCTGCAAATCTCATATTATACATGAGTTTCACTTTTGGTACTGAAATATAATAAGTTCCTAGTTAACACATTATACACATAAATGCCTCTAATACAAAACACTAAAAGTCTAAGGCATTACATATACAAGATGTTCCAAAATGATAAAAACTAAGAACTAGATCAATACAATGATCTCAAAACATAACGCCATAGCAGAAGCCATGCCATCACAAAACCACGATCCGTAAGGAAAGTCAAATAACCTTGTCCTTACCCTTCGCCGAACCTGCAGAACCTGTGATGTAAATAACAACAGTGGGGTGAGATACATCAAATCTCAGTGAGTTCCCTATCTTAAAGTCCTCTCGGCTCTACAAGGTTCTAATAAACCTACTCATGTCAAAGGGGAAAGAGGAATCACCATGAGTACACACACACAAGTAACCATCACGGTGAGCCTGTAAACTCACACTAGTACCGAAGTACCTCTTGAGCCTGTAAACTCAAGGATTCACAATCAATAACCATACCAAGGCATCCCCTTTTCCCGTCCGCTTCTACGTCTAGAAGACGACCCGAGTCATGGATCCTCGAATTACTTGACATACGAAATGGATTCAGGAACAACGGCCTGTTAGCCGTGAACCGTCACTTATGATGGCCTGTTAACCATCACAAGTCTCTACCCGTAGGTCCCATTCGTACTAAAGCGGGAATCAAACCTGCCAAGTAATTGTGCATATGTTTCAGAGGAGCTCGAGACCCATGAAACGCACTATCAATAATAACCGGTTACGATTACACAATACACACGCCTCGGCCTTACTTGCACAAGCGTTGTCACCATTCCATTACACAGCCACAACATTGTTTAGGGTAAATCCTCACTCTACTTAATTCATATTTTAACATGCATACATTGTCAACAACAATTATACACATTTAACAGATAAAAGTCGACAAAGCGACACTATTCCAGATTTCCCGACATAATTAAATCGGCCAACAATCTTAAAACCATTGTAATAAGAAAGTACATTTTATTATCTTTCCAACGATACCAAAATTGTTCCAATCCGAGTTACGTACAAAAAGTTACGGCATTGGAAACAAACGATTGGGAAAATAATCATAACAGCAGAATTTCTGCAATTCACCTGGCCATACGCGTATTGGCTCATCCCATACGGGTATTGCACAAAATTCTCGCCCAGCCATACGCGTATTGCTAATACGCGTATGAGCAGAGACTGGTTTTCTTTGAAAAATTCCTTTTAAAAATCCCATACGCGTATCAGCCTTGCCATACGCGTATGAGCAGAGGCTTTTTCCTTTGAAATTTCTCGTTTTAAAAACCATTACGCGTATTTCCCATGCCGTACGCGTAACGCCCATGCCCCATACGCGTATGGGAAGAAGAAATTGCAGAAAAACCAGCAGAAAAATCCGCTGCGGGTTTAACCAAAATCAACCCCAAAATCTCATTTTGATCAATCACAATGCATCCAAACCTGTTATAACACAACAACTAGTATTCTATACAATCACACTTTGAATTTTAGCAGTTAGATTCATGATTCATACAAAATTATTCAATTTTCACAATTTCCAATCTAACCCTAAACTCAAAATAAACTCTACTCTAAAGAGTCTAACTAGAACCCACCTGGATAACAAGATGAGGAGATTGGTACTGAGATGAAGAGATGAAGAACAACTGATTGTTGATGATCTTGAGCTTTTGAGAATTTCCTCTCCTTTTTCCTTTCCTTCCTTTCCTTTCTTTTCCTTTTCTTCACTTTTCTAACTTTTGTTTGTTTTCAAATGAAATGGAAAGGAAATAGATAGTATAGAAAATGACCATTTATTAGTAATACTACTAAATGTCCAAATTAGCTCAGATACACCAAATAATAAAAACTCAACGTTAAATACTATTAATTTAATCAACTCTGAGTTTGTCAGTTTACTCTAATTATTTTATCAAATAATTGCTCAGAGTACTCCGGAACCCAGTTGATCATAATAACATTAACCAGAGCATTTATAAATTTACGGGGTATTACAATCACAATATCTAATAATGGCTTTAGATAAAAGTGAACAAAGTAGGGATCCAAGAAAGCATTAGATGCAAAGAGACCAGTCATCCAATAATGGCTCTGAATGAAAGGTACAGATCATAATATCTGAGAAGGCATCAGATGAGAATGAGATAAAAAGGGTAATCCAAGAAGGCATTGGACACAAAGGAACCAGTCATCCAATAATGGCTTTGAATGAAAGGTACAATCACAATATCTGAGAAGGCATCAGATGAAAGTGAACAAAATAGAGATCCAAGAAAGCATTGGATAATGAAAACCAGTCATCCAATAAAGACTTTGAATGAAGGTACAAATCACAATATCTGAGAAAGCATCGGATGAGAATGAGATAAAAGGTGAAATCTAAGAAGGCATTGGATGTAAAAGGAACCAGTCATCCAATTATGGCTTTGAATGAAAGGCATAATCACAATATCTGAGAAGGCATCAGATGAAAGTGAACAAAGTAGCGATCCAAGAAAGCATTGGATAAAGAAAACCAGACATCCAATAATGGCTTTGAATGAAAGGTACAAATCACAATATCTGAGAAAACATCAGATAAACGTGAGAAAGGTAGAGTTCCAAGAAAGCATTGGATGAAAAAAATCACAAAATCCAAGAAAGCATTGGATGAATATGAGCAAAGAGATACCCAAGAAGGCATTGGATAAAAATAAACACAAAATTCAAGAAAGAATTGGATGAATGTGAACAAAGGTGGAATCCAAGAAAGCATTGGATGACTGAGAAGGAACTTTCAGGAATGGTACTGAAAGCAAAGGCAAATCACTATATTCAAGAATGGCATCGAATTATAGCGAGAAAGACATCCAAGAATGGCGACTTCACTAGGGATGCTCCCCAGTGAGAAATAAGGAAGTTATTCCCTTGTCAAACCCTTCGAGCCTAGAAGTAGGAGTTCTTTCTTTACAAAAACCCGCAATCTTAACTTTGGGGTGGGTAGTTCTCAGTTAACTTGGTTGTGCGTTCATGCAAGACACCTTTCATATAAAAGTTGCACTCGCAAATTTTCCTTCGCACACAGCAAGCAAGTGTTGAAGATGTCCTTCAAGTTAAATACCAATGATGGTTCACCAAGTTGTTTAGTCACTTTCCTTACCCAAAGAATGAGCCAGGTCCCTTTTAAGGCAAAAGCTATGAAAGATGGGAAGCTCACGACCTTGCCTTACATAAAAAAGAAGAAGTTTGTATGACCACCAAAAAGGGTAAATCTCTAAATCCTTCATCCTGAAAGTCCTTAATGGCAAACAATTTTGTAAGAAAGTAGTGACCGCCATTTCAAGTCCTTTGAATTCTGAACCATCATCATCGCTATCATCAGTGCAATTCCTAACCTATGGGAACCTGAGTGCATAGTTTGAGTTAACTGAACATAGGAATGGAGATCATCACGAAGACTGGGTGGGCACAAATAAACTTTGAGCTTTTATCCTTTGTTTCATAAACCATGAATCGGGCCACGATACAACCATCAAAAGACCTAACTGAAGCAAGGTTATTTTGAAAGCATACTACAACAAGGTTGCGTAAACTGACTCCAAAAGATCTTTGCAGATAATCTATTTTGGCATCATACCTTTCACTTTTAAATGTCTTGAACCGCCGTGTTCAGACTAGTGACTCATTTTGTTTGGCATCTGTCAAAAATAATTTTGATTTCACAAGTTGCATGAACTCTAAAATTACTATGTTTGTACAAATACTTTTGTTTGCAAACTGGCTTTCCTCTCAAGGAATTTTCAAACAATTAAGAAACTTGGTCGTTGATCTTATCAGGGGCAAGTTCTTTCCAAGTCCTGTTGAAGAATCAGTTCAAGTGTTGTTGTTCAGAGGCAAGTCCTTCTCGGAATTAGTTTATCCAGAAGATTTTTCAAGGCTCATGCTGGGGCAAGCTTTCCAAGTGTACAGCAAAGCAGTCATGTGAAGACTCAGACAAACTGAAGCAACAATCAGTTCATCTACATCAGTCAGCTAATCTGGGGCAATTAACTTGAAGAATCCCCATGCAACTTTCCATTCTTCCTACAAGGATCATCACTTGATACAGTTTACCAGTGTGGCAGAGATGTGTCCAGCAATAGCATCTCTAGTCCCCAAGCAGAATGACAGTGATCTCCATGTTGAGGAATTAGACTTCCAGTCTTGTCTTCTCACCAAAAGAGTCGAGCTGTGTCGTTAGCATCTGCATTTGCATGGCATAATTCATATACCATATGCATAACATGAGTGCTTCATCCTCATTTGCATTTCTCCCGAGGTCGTGTCGTTATCCACGTCTTACCTTGTGGCCAAAGTCCAACTTACTTGGCGCCTACCAAAACGTTATCCGTCCTTTCATTCAGTGTCATTCCTGAATGTTGTCGTTTACTTGAGCATCTAGTCCTGTTGTTGGATGTTTGTATTCTCTCATTCCAGTGATATTCCTGGATCTTTATATTCTCTCACTCCATTGCCATTTATGGATATTTTATTCCTCTTGTTTCTCCCAGTGCTATTCCTGGAAGTTTGGCCTCTCTTTTGTAATCCCCGTCGAATTGGCTTGGGTATCTTTAAGTGTCATTCCTGAAAGTCTTATCTGTTCATTCAGTGCCATTCCCGGGTGAGTTTTCTCCTATGCATTCAGTGCCATTCCTGGATGTCTTTCTCGCTATAATTCGAAGCCATTCTTGAATATAATGATTTGCCTTTACTTTCAATGTCATTCCTGAAAGTTCCTTCTCAGTCATCCAATGCTTTCTTGGATTCCACCTTTGTTCACATTCATCCAATGCTTTCTTGAATTTTATGATTATTTTTATCCAATGCCTTCTTGGGTATCTCTTTGCTCATATTCATCCAATGCTTTCTTAGATTTTGTGATTTTTTTCATCCAATGCTTTCTTGGATATCTACCTTTCTCACGTTTATCCGATGCTTTCTCAGATATTGTGATTTGTACCTTTCATTCGAAGCCATTATTGGATGTCTGGTTTTCTTTATCCAATGCTTTTTAGATCGCTACTTTGTTCACTTTCATCTGATGCCTTCTCAGATATTGTGATTATGCCTTTCATTCAAAGCCATAATTGGATGACTGGTTCCTTTTACATCCAATGCCTTCTTGGATTTCACCTTTTATCTCATTCTCATCTGATGCTTTCTCAGATATTGTGATTTGTACCTTCATTCAAAGCCATTATTGGATGACTGGTTTTCTTTATCCAATGCTTTCTTGGATCTCTATTTTGTTCACTTTCATCTGATGCCTTCTCAGATATTGTGATTGTACCTTTCATTCAAAGCCATTATTGGATGACTGGTTCCTTTGTGTCCAATGCCTTCTTGGATTACCCTTTTTATCTCATTCTCATCTGATGCCTTCTCAGATATTATGATCTGTACCTTTCATTTAAAGCCATTATTGGATGACGGGTTTCTTTGCATCCAATGCTTTCTTGGATCCCTACTTTGTTGACTTTTATCTAAAGCCATTATTAGATATTGTGATTCCTTTCATCTAAAGCCATTATTTGATGTCTGCTTTATTTTGCCATCTGATGCTCTGCCGGATGTGCCTATCTCTTTCTGATGTTCTTCCAGATCGAGTCTTTGTTATTTGATTCCCCAATGGAAACCGTCTTTCTGGTGTTGCTTCCAATGAGGATCGTGTGTTATCTTTTCTTTCTAAAGTGTCATCCAGTCACGTTTGAATCAGTTGTTCTATCACCTTAGATTTCCCCCAGTTTTATTTCAGTTTCCCCAGTGTTGTTGTCGTCCCCAGTGAGTGATTACTCATTGTGTGGACTTTGTCCCTGTTTTCTTTCGTTTTCGTCTGCATTTCACATTTAGCATTGCATCGTTCTCATCGTAGTAGAGTTCATGGCATGTCAGCATTATAGATTTAGTTTTCTTTTGTCCATAGCATAGCATGTCATTGCATCTAAGGGAAAAATTTTCGGTTACCTATATTTAAATACCTTTCACCATAATTTCATGAGAACTGTCATCACTCATATCATCCGGTAAAGATATTTAAATAGGGGCAACTGTCATACCCCAAATTTTACCCTTAGATTCTTTGATCTTTTGTATGTCATTCTAGGTCAACATTTTTGCATTTTAGTTAAACATTTTCGTTGATCATCAACCATACCATTTTTATCCAATTTTATCATTCCATGTCATTTAGATTTTTTTTATTTCAATTTATAACTTTTTAGTTTATACTTTTAATTTAGTATTTTTTTTAATTTATATTATTTTTATTTTAGTTTAGTCTTTATTTAGTTTAATTATATTTCCATTTTAATTTTAATTATGATTTTTATCTTTCATTTTTGTCTGATTTAATTTAGTTAATCTTTCAAAAGAGGGAAAGATCTTTTTATTTGGTTCATTAAGGTGCAAACTATCGGGTTTGAACCGAAATCTGAACAAAGGATCGTCCCATCACAAGTATACTTTACTGTCCTTTCTCCATCAGCTTTTCACAACACCTATTTTGCCCTAAACTCGTGGAGGAAAGCCACCAGAAGTACAACTGCTTTTGTACTTGACTAAGCTGGCATGTGAAAAGTTACCATGTTGTAAAATGAGAAACATCGTGTGATCAAGAGAGGTTTATGAATCAGTTTCATTGCACCATCTGAGCCAAAATTTGAATTGAATCCTAGCCATGTACTAAGCATGCTCTGCTGACTTTTTCATCATAGTTTCCAACACACTTTACCACAAAACCCATGCAAGGAAAAGCTCCAAGGTACAACCACTTTGTACTTGGTAAGTTGACACACAAGGTTAGGAACATGGACCATCATGTAAACTGAGCATTGTACCACAACCCTGGGTCTTTGTTTCTTCTTTTATGACTAATCCACAACACAAGCAATGGCTAGATTTCACTTGGCTCAAGGTGATAGATCAATACAACCACACGCATAGGATATTTTTTTTTTTTGATATTTCTCTCCTAAATAAAACAAATATCCATTGTGCTTTCCATGCAATATCCTGCTACTTCTACTATAAATTGAGGGTCGTTCTCCTTTGTTTATGGTGAATAATCAACACATATCAGAACCTTCACTCAAGAAAATCGTAACACTTTCTCATTCCATCTCTTTTAAACACCATCAATACATCAAAACACAACAACACAACAGAACATCAATATCATCATAAAACAAGATCAGAACATCAACAAGAATACTACACACCAATAAGCAGAACAAGAAACACATCACCCAAAGAAAACTTATGAGCTTTGTAAGAAAACCAAATAAGTCAGAAGTTGCACATCACGTTCAGGAGCTTGCACAACGCTAGCAGCCAAGAGAAGAGACTGAGCTCGTTGATTTCTAAGGGTCTAAAGCTCCAAAAGTGAGAGAAGCAGTGGACTTACTCCACTAGGTAAGTCCTTCACTTTTCCTCTATCCAGGGTTCCATGTTATCATACCCATGCTCAATGATTCTGAATGCTTTTTCCATGATCATGTAATGCATTTGTGATTGTTTTAAGTTGATAGCTTGAAGGTCTTTTTGATATATGAGTTTGCTGTTGAGTTTCGTGACAGTTTGGTTGCCATATTTTATGATGTCTTTCTCATAGTTCATATCTCTATTTAGTTTTGTTTAATGTTTAGAACTAATCGATGATCTGAGTATTGCACCTTGGGCTTTATTTTGTGAGTTTTGGTTGAGAACTGAGTGGGAAAATGTTTGGTTAAGTTGATGTTGCCATGTTGTTCTTGTGGTATATTTCACGATGGGTAGGGTTTTGATGTGTATGGGGAAGAAGAAGAGAGCTTGCGTGGCAGTGAGGGAATGGTAGGAGCGTTTTTTTGTCTGGTAGTCACTTAAAATGTTGAGACAGGTTGATGTTAATCTGCTAGCATGTAACTTATATTTTGATGTGGTTTTTAATTGGTAACTTGAAACACTTGAGGGTTTAAGTATCATTGGGGTGGGCATATACATTGGACATATAGCCACCCCAGTGGTAAACCATGCGCGTGTGAAACCAAGGGATCTGGGGTTCGAATCCCCCTCGCCCCAGACACCCTTTTGACATATCTTTTCTTTTTGTGCTTCCACAACCATTTGGACTTGGGCCTTGTTTGATAGGCTAATCGCACCCCTTGGATTATAGGGCCCAGGCGCAGCAGCATATAGTTAGTTCATTAGGATTTTACAATCACACCCCCTGTTTATTTCCTTTTTATTTTTACTCCATTTTCTTTCTTTTTTATTTTTACCAATTAAAAAATGGTTTTTAGTAATAGAAAATCATCAAAAATTCACAAATATATTTTAGTTTCTAACTTAATTTTCTTTAATTTTATTTTCATTTTTATTTTATTTTTATATCTACTTCTAAATTTTCAAAAAAAACATGAATAACCTTATGCTTAAATTTTGAACTTTCTCTAAACATCACTTGTTTCTTAAGAGCTTTGTGAGTTTTCCTTGGTTAGTTCTATGGTATGAGAGGGTTGTTTGAGAAGGTTTCCTTGACCTTGGAAAAGTTTATTCCATTAGGGTTTTGTTTGTACCTTTTGGCTTTGTTGCTAAGTCCCTTACCTTGGATATTTTGCCTATGATTTTGAACTTGAAGATGCTATCTTTATCATATGTATGTGTGCTCATTTGTTTATGTTTTGTTATGAATTATCTCTTGCCATACATAGATGTTTGAATCGTACTTTTGAGATTGATCATGCTTAATTGTTGTTCACCACCTTTGAATTCTTGAACTCATGCTTATCACTCAATTTAATCCCCCTCAAACTCTTATTTACAAGAAGTTGTCCTTCCCCTCCTTCCAAAGGAAAGTCTCTCTATTGAACTCAAAGTCATAGATAACTCATTACCCTCTGTTGACCTCATAGCCTTAGGAGTCGCCACACTTCGCGTAGGAGTCTTGCTGTCAGACCCTACTTTCACGTGTACAATTCATTCCCTTTTAACCTGACCTTAGGTTTGGAGTCGCCGCACTCCACGTAGGTGTCTTGCTGTCAGACCCTACTTTCCCTTGGAACTTTGGCCATAGTCAATGGTTCCTCACCCTTAGTTAGGTGAACTACGGTTGCTCTGATTCTCTAGTCAGATACGTAGGCACAAGATGTCACGTCTTGGCTAGCATGCTTAATGTATATACCCTAGGTCGTTAGCCTTAGCACTTTTCTTTTAGCAAACAAACTTTAGCATAGCACAAATACTAACAAGAGGTTCCTGTAGAGTACTACAGATACTTAGGATGCTAACACCTTCCCTAGGTATAACCAAACCCCGGACCTTAGATCTCTTAGCTGTGTTCCTACATAGCGCACTTAGGATTTTTTTCGATCTTTACCCTTTCCTTTGGATAAATCAAAGCTCGGTGGTGAATTTCAAGATATGTGATTCAAGTTAATTAATAGCTTGATATCCGATTCTCACCGCAACATCAGGACCTTTAAAGAAATAACTCTACAATGGTTTATGAGCTTACCCAGATGCTCGGTCATTAGCTACTAAGACTTAACTAAAAAAATGGTACAACATTTTTCAGCAAGCAAGCATATAAAAGTTTCGACTACCAATCTATTTAATGTAAGGATAATCGAAACCCCTCAGAGAGTATCTGGAAAGGTTCAATGAAGAAACAATCAAAGTGTATCTGAATCAATAAATTTTCATGGGAGCATTTTGACATGGCCTTAAAGCAGGGCAGCTCACTGAATCCCTAGCCCAAAAATCGGCATCCAACATGGATGAGGTTATTACTAAAGCATAATGCTACATAAAATGGGAGGAAATTAACATGGAAATGAGATCCCAAGATGCCAAAGAAAAAGTGTGAGTTAAAGAGGAAGGATCTGGGCATAAGAATGACTATCCTAAGTCCGAACTCAGAGATCAGACAATGATGAGGTCATCTTGGCATCCGTTTAACAAAGAACCCTTGTACACACCATTAAGCGCCAGACAAACGGATATCTTGAGAGAAGTTTATCATCTCAAGTTACTTTCCATACCGGGCGGCTAAAAGGGGTCCATGCTGTGATGGGAAAAGATGGCAGTGCATGGTGTGCATACCACAGAATTCGTGGACACCACACAGAAAATTTTCATCAGCTAAAAATCGAAATTGAGATCTTAATTCAGAGAGGTCAGTTGTTGTCCTATGTTAAAGACGTCGGAGGACAGCCAGGAAAGAGAAGTCCTCCACGAGAAGATATCAGCTCAGACAACCCTACACGAAAGAAGGGGAAGAACACATATGAAGTCCGTGAAGCCCGCGTGAATTGTCATACATTGAACACCATTGCTAGGGGATTTGCAAGAGAACGAGAAACCAGTTCGGCTAGAAAAAGGTATGCCTGGATAGTGATGCATGTCAGGCAGAAGACGCCTTCAGATGAAAAGAAAAAAAAGGCCACAATCATTTTCTCCAGAAGAGATGCCGAAGAAGTGTTAGCCCACAAAAATGACTCGATGGTGGTCAAAATGCAAATTTGGGACTGGAGTGTGAAACCAGTTCTGGTAACTCCGGGAAGTTCAACAAACGTTCTGTATTGGGAGGCATTCAAGGGAATGAATTTTGATATTACCGAGTTGTTACCCTTTAAAGGTACTTTAGTCGGATTCTTAGGAGAGCGGGTGCAGGTGCTAGGAAATTTACCTATGATAACAACTTTTTGATAGTGGAGAAAATGCGAAAAGTGTCTAAGTGAGGTTTTTAATTATCAACGTTGCATTTCCCTACAATATTATTATGGGAAGGCCATCATTCAATTCCTTGGAGGCGGCGTTATCCACTTTATACCTCACAGTGAAATATCCTCTCAAAGATGGTCGAGTATGAGTAGTAAAGGGTGATCAGGAGTTAGCAAGGAAGTGTTGTAAAGATAAAATGAAACTCAAAAGGAAGGCTCAAATCGACGAATCAATAAAATATGATCATTTAAAAGTGAACCTAGTTGATATTGATCAAAGGGAGGAGCCTATAGAGGACAGTCTGATCCCTATTGAGGATGTAAAGACGGTACAAATTGGTGCCCAATCATCGCAAACAACTCAGATTTGCTATAGTCTGTCTCCTGAGGAGGAAGTCGAGATCATTATAATATAGAGGGAGAACGTAGACCTGTTTGCATGGAAATCGAGTGATATGCCCAGGTAATGACCCAAGCATAGTTTATAACCATCTAGCGCTTGATCTGACCATCAAGCCGGTAGCACAGAGAAAATGAAAGGATGGCGAAGAGAAGAAAAAGGTTGTAGAAGATGAAGTCGAAAAGCACATGAAGGTCGGTTTTATTTAAGAGATCAGGTGTCCTACTTGGTTAGCTAACATAGTTATGGTAAAGAAGAAATTAGGAAAGTGGCTAATGTGGGTGGACTTCACCGACATGAATAAAGCATGTCCCAAAGATCCCTATCCACTTCCTCACATTGATCGACTCATGATAACATCAAAACACACTGCGTATTTGGCTCGGATTGCACATGGTTATTATAGTTTATTTACTATTTTTCTTGTATTATGCTTATGTTTTATGTCGTTTTCAGGTAAAGTGCCTTAGTAGAGCCTTTCGTGAAGAAAAGAAGCAAAAAGAGCGAGAATCGAAAGATTTTAGTGGAAAATACACACATGGCATTCCACATGGCGTTGGCCAAGGAGGACGCCATGACGTGTAGGGTTTAACCCACGTCTCAACGGTCAAAAGACCACTTTCTCCACCTTTTACACACATGGCGGGCGCCATGGGTAGATGGCGGGCGCCATCTTCCTAAAACGCGCCTTGGTCAAAGGCAGTTGGAGGAAGTGGCCATGACTAGAGGAATTATCTCCACATGTTTTCTGAACGTCTCGTGTAACTTCCAAGGGTTTTCACACTATAAATAGGCCATTAGTTTCCATTGTTGATCATCCTCTCTTAGTTACAGCATAGGCATAAATTCAGTTTGTTTAAAGCAATAATCCGTCACATCGAGGGGTTATTGCACCATTTTTGTAATCAAGATTGGAGCACTTTAGAAGTAGAGTAATCTTGCCGCCATTTTACTTTTCATGTCAGATTTACTTTCCAGCATTGTACCAGATTAAAGTCTCCGATTTGGAGCAGGTTTATTATTCAATTCGCATTTTACTTTTTTACTCGCACCGTCTGTACTATATTTACTTTCCCGCACTGCTTTACTTTGTCTATTTCCTGTCTTGCCTTAAATTCGTTTACTTATTTGCACCGCTTTTACATTCTTTATTTTATCGCATTGCTTGTTTTAATTTCTTGGTCTTAAAAGATTTGTTTTCAAACCGAACTTAAGCGTGACACTTTCGTTCTCACTTTTGAAAATCAATCGCACCCTTTACACGTTTTTTATTTCCTAAATGACTTATCCCGCAAATCTATTTCATGCCATGTTTACCATAGTCATGTCTAGCTAAATCCTTAAGTGCTGGGATGTGAGGACCGTCGTTTCGACGGTACTTCGTATGTTGTGTTTGTAGAAATACTTTAGGGTCTAGTTTGGTTTTAATGCAACTTTTTTGAGTTTAACTTGATCGACCATTACGTAAATGGGACCGTGTTTCTATTTGCGTAATGATCGTGACTATGTCGGGTAAGATCAAAAGCCGTTCGATACTTATGATAAAATTTGGTTAGTTTTTAATTGATAAAAACAGCGAAAGCAATTTTTTAATTAATTAGGGAAGTTTAATATTATTAGAAAGTGACTTTAAAACTATTTTCGGACGCGTTTGTAGATTTAGGATCCGGTTGGCCGAGCATATGCCGGAAACCCTTTGATGTTAAAAGTTTCCAATCAAAAGCACTTTTTTAACTGAATCTTAGAGGTGATTATATAAAAAAGGACTTCATCATTTTAACGCAATACGCGACCGGTGCAGCGTGAGTGGTTGGTATAGATTAGAGGGTAGGTCCGTTTTCGATCACGCTAACGCGGCGGTTCCTTTTTAATTGACTCTTTTTCCATGGAAGAAAATATTGCCCCGTAAGTGTCTCTACTTAAACAATAGGAGTACCGTTTGATTGATGCGAATTATATACCAGTACCATTTATCTAAATTCATTTCTATTCTTTATTCTTTGTCGCCTGCGCACTATATACTATTTCTATTAGCCTTAGATAAACAACATAACAATAGTAATCAATACATTGACATTGGTCTCTGTGGGATCGATAATCTTTTATGTTACTCTGACGTACTCCGTATACTTGCGGAAAGCACGCATCAAGTTTTTGGCACCGTTGGCGGGGACCAACCACGTCAAATTCTGTACCCTGTTGTTACACCGTCTAGACTAAGGCACCCCTTTTTCTTAGTCGGTCAATGCGAAGATCTCACAGTACCGGAAACTTAGTTGATCCAATAGAAGAACCCGAAAGATACGCTCGTGCTTGTCTTTTGCTCCGAAGAATTAGAAGAGCAATGGCAGAAGAACAAAACCAAAGACCGCTTAAGGACTTCGCCTTGCCATCCAACGAAAAACCCCACTCTAGTATTGTAAACCCGACTATTCAAGTTAACAACTTTGAATTAAAACCTTCTCTATTACAACTAGTGCAACAAAACCAGTTCGCAGGTCTTCCTACGGAGAACCCGAACCAACACTTAAAGGTTTTTATTCAAGTAGCAGACACCTTAAAAACCAACGGTGCTTCTCCTGAGGCGATACGTCTAAGACTATTTCCCTTTTCCCTCGGAGATAAAGCCCGATCATGATTAGATTCTCTTCCAGCAAATTCAATAACCACTTGGAATGACCTAAAGAAAGTATTCCTAGCTAGATATTTTCCACCGAGTAAGACCGCTATCCTATGGAACCAAATAACTACATTCACTCAACAAGATGGTGAATCACTTTTCGACGCATGGGAAAGATGCAAAGAACTATTAAGAGCTTGTCCACACCATGGTCTAGAACAATGGCTTATAATTAATACCTTTTATAACGAACTCATATATAACACAAAGATGACCATCGACGCAGTCGCCGGTGGCGCTCTGATGAATAAACCTTACCCTGAAGTTTGTGCTCTTATTGAAGATATGGCATAAAACCATTATCAATGGGGAACAGAATGAACTTCGGTAGAGAAGAAAGAGACCAAAGGAGGTATTTACGAAGTTAGTTGTCTCGACCATATGAAGGACAAAATGGACGCCATAACCCAAAAATTTAAAAGTTTAACGATTAACCCTACAACTACCGTAGCTTCAGTTCAACCCAGATGCGAAATCTGTGGAACCCAAGGGCATACTATGGATGAATGCCATCTTTTTGCCGAAACAAACACAGATCAGGTCAATTATGCCCAAGGTAATCCCTATTCAAATACTTACAACCCTGGATGGAGAAATCACCCCAATTTTTCCTATAAGAATACAAACCTTACTCAGGCTACTACACCCCAAACACCACCAGTTTACCAAGCCCAAAGACCGAATCAACCTGTGCAAGCTACACCTCAAAAATCGCATCTTGAGAAAATGATGGATAGCTTCATTTCCGCCAAAACTCAGCAAAACAAAGAATTCATGAACCAAAACATTCACATGAATGGATTAATTAATCAACTAACCACCAAGGTTGATTCTGTGATTACCCACAACAAAATGCTGGAGACCCAGATCTCTCAAGTGGCACAACAACAAGCTACTCAAGCTACACCAGGAGGACAATTCCTTGGACAGCCTGAACCAAACCCAAAAGGGCACGCTAACGCTATTTCCCTACGGAGTGGAACTACTTATGCTGAACCTGTAAACCCTAGGTTGAAAAATCCAGAACCCCCCAAGAAGAATATTGTGACCACACCTGAGAAACAAGTAGAGGAACCAGTTGAGTATGAGAAAAAGAAGGGTGAAGAGGTTAAAGATAAGGAGGGAGAAAACGATAATGAAGTATACGTACCACCCCCTCCTTATAAACCACCAATTCCGTATCCACAAAGACTTAAAAAAACCAAATTAGACAACCAATATAAGAAGTTTATAAAGGTGATTGAGAAGCTCCACGTTGAGATTCTATTCACCGAAGCTATTACCCAAATACCATCTTATGCCAAATTCTTGAAAAAAATCTTAACGAACAAACGAAGACTTGACGATCCTAAACCCTTAGAATGCAATTCTATTGCAGAAAATAAGCTTTCTAAAAAGGAGAAAGACCCTGGAAGTTTTTCTATACCCTGTGTTTTAGGAAATCATGTCATCGACAAAGCACTTATGGACTTAGGAGCCAGTGTGAGCTTAATGCCCTTAGCCGTTTGTAATAGATTGAACCTCAGAGAAATGCAACCAACTAGGATGTCTCTTTAATTAGGCGATAGATCAGTTAAATATTCAATAGGAATTCTAGAAGACATTCCAGTTAGGATAGGCTAACTCTATATTCCTACAGATTTTGTCGTCATGGACATTAAAGAGGACGACGAAATCCCGATCCTTCTAGGTAGACCATTCTTATCAATAGCTGGAGTTATAATAGATGTCAAAAGAGGAAAAATGACCTTTGAAGTAGGGGATAAAAAAGTAGAATTTATATTATCCTAATTCCTAATGCCACCAGCCATAGATGATTCCTGTTATGCCATCGATATCATCGATGAGTGCATAAGAGAGTTAGACCAAACAGATCCAGTTGAAATAATTAAATTACCCTCGAACCCCATAATGGAGGACGACGGATTTGAAAGGTTAATTGAACCCTATATAGATGACAACCTTTACGAACGCTTAGCACTCACCCCAAACCATATGCCATGCCCTAAGAAACCAGCAGTAGAGCTCAAGGAATTGCCTAAGAATCTAAGATACGAGTTTTTAGATGAAGAACTAAATCGTCCAGTGATATTTAGCGCCACCTTAAACGATGATGAAACCAATCAACTCTTAGATGTCTTAAGAAAATATGTCGCAGCTCTAGGTTATAACATTTCTGATCTCAAAGGGATAAGCCCATCCGTGTGCATGCATCGGATTATGCTGGAGGAAGATTCCAAACCTTCTAGAGAACATCAATGAAGGATAAACTCCATAATGCGTGATGTGGTAAAAAGGGAAGTGTTGAAATTACTAGAGGCTGGGATAATTTATCAAATTTCTGATAGTAAGTGGGTAAGTCTTGTACATGTGGTACCTAAAAAGGGGGGTGTCACAGTAGTACAAAATGAAAGAGGAGAACAAGTAGCTAAACGTATAGAAAACGGTTGGCATATGCGTATCGATTATAGAAAACTTTACAAAGCAACTAGGAAAGATCATTTCCCTCTTCCATTCATAGGTCAAATGCTTGAACGTCTAGCAAGGCATTCTTACTTTTGCTATTTGGATGGATATTCGGGATTTTTCCAAATTCTTATTCACCCCGATGATCAAGAGAAAACAACCTTTACATGCCCATATGGAACATTTGCCTATCGATGAATGCCATTCGGACTATGCAATGCCCCAGCTACTTTTCAACGATGTATGATATCGATCTTCACAGATTTCCTTGACGAGATCATGAAAGTTTTCATGGATGATTTCTCGGTATGTGGATCCAATTTTGTAAACTGCCTAACTAACCTTGAGAGAATTCTGGAACGATGCGTAGAAGTCAATCTCGTTCTAAACTGGGAGAAGTGCCATTTTATGGTTACCGAAGGAATAGTGCTAGGACACATAGTGTCTGAAAGAGGCATAGAAGTTGATAAAGCTAAAATAGAGGTTATAGAAAACCTCCAACCACCGAAGACAGTTAGGGAAATCTGAACTTTTCTTGGACACGCCGGTTTCTACCGACGCTTCATCAAGGATTTCTCTAAGATAACCAAACCCTTGACTGGCCTTCTAATGAAAGACGTTGAGTTCAATTTCAACGAAAAATGTATCAAAGCCTTTAAACTCCTTAAACAAGCATTGATCTCCGCACCCATTATACAACCTCCCGATTGGAACCAACCTTTCGAAATTATGTGCGATGCAAGCGACTACGCTGTTGGTGCTATTTTAGGACAAAGGAAAGATAAGGAACTGCACTTAATCTATTATGCAAGTAGAACATTAGACGCCGCTCAGCTAAATTATACCACAACCAAAAAAGAACTCCTCGCCGTAGTTTTCGCTACTGACAAATTCCGATCTTATTTAGTCGGAGCCAAGATTATAATCTACACCGATCACGCTGCAATCTAATATCTTTTAAGCAAAAAGGACACTAAGCCTAGATTACTTCACTGGATCCTTTTGCTACAAGAGTTCGATTTGGAGATTCGTGATAAGAAAGGCACCGAAAACGTGGTCACTGATCACCTTTCGAGGATAGAATACCTAAAACCATATCTAATTCCGATAAACGATGACTTCGCTTATGATAGACTTATAGCCATAATTAGAACCGATCATAGTGATGATCCTTACCCTTATTTAGAATTAGACCTTGAAAAGGCCTTAGTAGTCTCAAACTTACCGTGGTACGCCGACTTTGTAAATTACTTAGCCGCCGATATTATACCCCCTAACCTCAATTACAAACAAAAGAAGAAGTTCTTTCACGGTGTGAAAAACTTTTACTGGGACGAACCCCTACTATTCAAGAGAGGCATAGACAGTTTATTTCGTCGCTGGGTCCCTGAAGAGGAAGTAGAAAACATAATTAAACATTGTCACTCTGCACCATATGGTGGACATGCAGGCACATCTAAGACTTGCGCCAAAATACACCAAGCAGGCCTTTATTGGCCAACACTATGGTGCGACGTCCATGCCTACATTATCAGATGTGACCAGTGTCAATGCACTGGGAATGTCTTAAGACGTGATGAAATGCCCTTGAAAAATATCCAAGAAGTAGAACTCTTCAATGTCTGGGGATGAAAATTTGTTTTTGCCATATCAATTTGCATAAGTACAATGCTTTATTTTTCCTTTTGATTTTCTAACAAGTACATAAACGAAGTAAAAGGTGAACAGAAGAAATAATAAAACAAGCATATAGTTGTTAAGATGACATTTACAGTTGTCTTAAGAGAATCTTTATTAGGATTATATACTAGACACCATTTCCCAAGAGCCACACATTAAAAGATTGATTTGACTAATCAATATTGAAACTCTAAACACTCAAGATATCGGGTGAATAGTTACTATAAAACATTCAGCAAACCATCATTCTGAATCACTTAATCTTTAGAACACCAAAAATTAATAAGTAGAAGCAAATATGGGTTCCAAAGAGAGATTTTAGAAAACCAACAATACTGAATGCATCAACTCAAGCAAATGAGAATAATGTGTCATACCCCAAATTTTGATCACAAGATTTCCCATCATTGTGCAAATCATCACCACAATATGGATGTACCTTCATGCTTCACCAATCTCCTCAAAGATGGTTGAGCATTCACTATGATCAAGAATTAGGGTTTCCATCCCTCTTTGAGCATCTGGACAAAAGATCAATCAAGAAATGACATGATCTTCAACTTATCCAAACTCTCAAACAC
Source organism: Lathyrus tuberosus (assembly GCA_022829125.1). Classification (NCBI taxonomy): domain Eukaryota; kingdom Viridiplantae; phylum Streptophyta; class Magnoliopsida; order Fabales; family Fabaceae; genus Lathyrus; species Lathyrus tuberosus. Next base: position 11,301,535 of record JALAZF010000095.1, read on the forward strand.
CCATAAAGGATCAAGAGGACTCCCACATTAAGAATCAAGCATAAAGTTGCAGCATTCCAAGTGGATTGAGCTTCGAAACACCCGGTGTCACCAAATTAGGGTTTTTGTCGACTGAGGCCTCCATAGTGAAATTTTCATAGGAGATTGAGCCAAGGCTTCAAAATACGAGTCAATGTGTTCAAAATAACCCTAGGAGTCCCTATGCAAAGTTAGATCACCCTCAGAGAATGCATTCCTCAAAAGCCGGGAATTAGGGTTTCTCCGCGCCAAACAGCTCTGGAGCCAAAAGTCAAAACATGATTTTTTGGCAAAAATGATCCTTATGACTTATATTTTCATAAGATATGATTTATAATGTCATTTGAACAAGAATTGATCAAGAAATCATGATAACTTGTAAAAGGGGTAACCTTGAAAAATTGAAAAACTTTTCTAAGTTACTAAATTTGAATGGTTTTGGTGCCAACTTCCAAGGGCCATAACTTTTAATCCAAGCAGCCATTTTGAGTGATCCAAAGCCTTATTTGTAGGTCTTCCTACATTCTACAAAAGCTTCAACTACATGAAACTCTAATTCTTCATGGATTTTTGGTTATGAATGGATCAAAGTGGTGAAAAATCAAAGATTTAACACTTAGTACAAAACTCTCTAAGTTTCAGCCTTGAACATCAATGTTCATGAGGATTTTCAACTAAGTCCAGATAGTTTCAAGACAAACTATGACCACACATGAATTGTACCATATAAGGGCTTTTTAAAAAGTACATGAGCATTTCATAACTCCATTTGAGCAAGGAGATAAGATCCTCCCAAGATGGAACTTTCCAACTGTCTTGTACAAGACAGAATTGTGCAATTTTGCTCGAATTGGCTAAGTTAGGCAATTGCAAGCCTTGTCATCCATTTGGACACCTCAGAGGATAACTTCAAAGGGAAAAGATCTGATCCACAAGCCTCCCAAGTCCAAGGATCTACATGTAGCTATGTGTCACCTAAAAAGGCTAGAAATCTCAAAGACTCCAATTTTGTTTCAATGCATTCAATGGATTCACAAGGTGGCAAGCATCAAGACATTGCTAACTAAATTGAGTAAAGCCTTATCTCTAAACCAAAGGACTCATAGCCTGTGCCCTAACCTCAAGTCAATGGCTAGAGGAGACTTGAGATTCCTTTTGATCACTATTGTGCTGAGAATCGGATACCAAGCTATTAATTAACTTGAATCACACATCTTTGAAATTCACCACCGAGCTTTGATTTATCCAAAGGAAAAGGTAAAGAATGAAAACCCTAATTTTAAGAGATCTAAGGTTCGGGGGTTGGTTATACTAAGGGAAGACATTAGCACCCTAAGTATCTGTAGTACTCTACAGGAATCTCTTGTTAGTATTTATGTTATCTATTATTTGCTTGCTAAGGAAAATGTGCCAAGGGAAAGACCTAGGGGTTTATTTACTAAGTATGCTCGCCAAGACATCGCATCTCGTGCCTAAGTATCCTGACGGGAATGGAATCAGAGCATTCGTTGTTCCCCTCACTACGGAGTAAAAGGGTGTAAAAAGAGAAAAGGTTGAATCCAAGAAGGCATTGGATGTAAAGGAAAAAGGTGGAATCCAAGAAGGCATTAGATGTAAAGGAAAAAAGTGGAATCCAAGAAGGCATTGGATGTAAAGGAAAAAGGTGGAAAAAAGAAAAGGTAGCTCGCTAGGATCACCGCAATCCTATGCCTACGTATCCTTATAGAAAGTCAGAGCAATCGTAGTTCGGCTCACTACGGGAAAAATGTTTAGGTAGCTCGCTAGGATCATCGCAATCCTATGCCTAAGTATCCTAAATAGGAAGTCAGAGCAATCTTAGTTCAGACGACTACGGATGAAAAGCTTGAAAGCAAAGCTTGTGAGGATTGATTGTAAAGGTGAAGAGATTAATGGCTATCTGTTATGAAAGGATTTGAATGAAAAGTTAAAAGTGGTAAAGGGAGAAGAGATTAATAGCTATCTCTATGGAAAGTTAAAGGAAGGGTTAAAGGTTACAAGAGATTAATGGCTATCTCTTGAGAAGGCTAATGGTTTGTTGATGAAAGTGGTTTAAAAGTTCTAAGGTTGAATGAAATGTTTTCTTTGATTTTTAAGGTTTAAGTTAAAAAATAAACAAAGATAAACAATTAATACAAAAATAATAAATATTTTTGGGATTTTTTAATATGAAAAACATAATAAGAAGAAAATAATTAAAATGTTTTTTTTTGCTTTAAAATAAAGATGAAAATTAAAATATTTGAAAAGAAAATAAATAAAATTTAGTACCATATATGATCAACCAATACCCATTTTCATGGGGTTTTCACTCAACATTTCAAGACAAACACAATGGTAACTTGAATGGATGAAAATGATACCTTAAGGAGGGAGTTCAAATATCAAGAAGGTTTACCTATTGGAGTATGTCCAATGCATCTTCTAGAGCACTTCCAGATGAGATGTGATGATGTTTACAGCTTCACTGAGCCCCCAGGAGTGTGTGGGAATGATGGGTTTCAATGCATTTGATGAGTTATGTTTGATGTAAGAGAAGTGGAAAAATCGGGAGATTCGAAGTTTCGACTCTTGTGTGACAATGGATTTAGTGAGAATATGATATTTGGAAGAATTTCATGACCATTCCCTTGAATCTTCCTTGAATGAATCCTTCATCCTCTCAAAAATCTCCTCCCATCCTCTCAAAAATCTCCCCAATCCTCTCAAAAATCTCCTCCTTTAATGAAGAAAACAAAGTGGCTATTTATAGGATTTTTGATCCTCCCTTTCTTGAGTACCAGGATTGTCCTGAGTATCAGCTTCTAATTACTTGTTTGCCATCAGTAATTACGAAACTACCATTAGTAGTGTAAATGAGAAGACCACTTATTTACAAAATTGCCATTAAGTGATGCTGATCCTCACGCCGCTGATCCTCACTTGCTTTTTGTTATTACAAAAATGTCATTTCTTGGAGTTCACGTTTGGCATATTCCTTCCTTGACCCCCAAGCATGCACAAATATTACTGTTTTGCCATTGAGTGATGCTGATCCTCACGCTGCTGATCCTCATGCTGCTGATCCTCACTTGTTGATCCTCATGCTGATCCTCACGCTGCTGATCCTCATGTTGCTGATCCTCACTTGTTGATCCTCATGCTGATCCTCACGCTCATGCTGATCCTCAAAAGCTTCTTGATAATTATAATTTTGCCATTGGTAATTATTATTTTGCCATTGCCTTATTTTTTTTATTCCTTTTTGTGTTTCTTTTGAACAAATGATTTCTTTCTTCGATTTTCTCGACTTATCTTGACCAAACTCAATTATTTCCCACACTTTCTCGATTATTGACTCTAAAAGTTCATAGTTGACCAAAAAAATGTCAAAAGTCAAACTTTGACTTTGAGCATCTGTTGACTTTTTAACAATTGAACCAAAATTCTTCAACTACCAATAGATCAAACTTCCCGAGCCGTTTTAAACATATGAATGAGCCATAAAGATGCATTTGAAACCTTTGAATCATGTTATAAGCCATGAGATCCTGGTGAACGTAAATTGATGCACACTCAAACTTGATTATGGATGGAGGGAAACTCTTGATCACCATGAATGAGTGGAGGTTCTTGAGAAGTGGAGAGTCACACAAATCCTTGATTGATCATTTGCATGAATTTCTTGAAGAAAAATCCTAGCTTTTACACAAAAGAAACAAAATGGCAAGACATTGTGGTTAGCTAACAAATGTATAGATGATTGAGACCTAAATGCAAGTGCAAGATGTTATGACATCTAAGGAGTAAAATTTGGGGTACAACAGCTGTCCATATTTAAATAACTTTTCCGGATGGCACGAGGAATGAAAATCCTCAGGACATCAAGGTGAAAGGTATTTAAATATAGCAAACCAAAAATTTTGCCCTTAGATGGAATGCAGATGCTAAGGACAGGTAACAGACATGCAAATGCTTACATGCCAGGAACTCTAGCATGATGAAAATGATGGTATGCTAAATGCAAGATGCAGACAAAAACGAAAGCAAGCAGGGATAGAGCCACAATAATGAATAGGCACTCACTGGGGATGACAACAAAACTGGGGAAGCTAAAGGTGACCGAGCAACTGGTTCAAGCATGACTGGCTGACACTTTAGAAAGAAAAAATAACAGAAGATCCTCAATGGAAGTAGCACCGGAAAGACGGTCTCCATTGGGGAATCAGATAACAAAGACCCAATCTGGAAGAACATCAGAAAGAGAAAGGTACATCCAGAGGAACATCGGATGGAAAAAGAAACCAGACATCCAATAATGGCTTTGAATGAAAGGTACAAATCACAATATCTAATAATGCCTTTAGATAAAAGTGAACAAAGCAGGGATCCAAGAATGCACAATAAACTAGTCATCCAATAATGGCTTTGAATGAAAGGTATAGATCATAATATCTGAGAAGGCATCAGATGAAAGTGAACAAAATAGAGATCCAAGAAAGCATTGGATAAAGAAAACCAGACATCCAATAATGGCCTTGAATGAAAGGTATAATCACAATATCTAATAATGGCTTTAGATGACTGTGAACAAGGTAGGGATCCAAGAATGGCATTGGAAACCAGACATCCAATAATTCCTTTGAACGAAAGGTATAAATCACAATATCTAATAATGGCTTTAGATAAAGTGAACAAAGTAAGGATCAAAGAAAGCATTGGACAAACAGACACCGGACATCCAATAATGGCTTTGAATGAAAGGTATAAATCACAATATCTAATAATGGCTTTAGATAAAGTGAACAAAGTAAGGATCCAAGAAAGCATTGGACAAACAAACACCTGACATTCAATAATGGCTTTGAACGAAAGGTATAAATCACAATATCTAATAATGGCTTTAGATAAAGTGACAAAGTAAGGATCCAAGAAAGCATTCGACAAACAGTCACCCGACATTCAATAATGGTTTTGAATGAAAGGTAAACTCAAACTATCTGAGAAGGAATCAGATGCAATTGAGACAAAAGTTGAAATCCAAGAAGGCATTGGATAAACCACAACGTCCAAGAAAGCATTGAACGAATATGAACAAGGAGATACCCAAGAAAGAATTGGATAAAAGGGAATCACAATATCCAAGAAAGCATTAGATGAATGTGAACGAAGGTGAAATCTAAGACAACATTGGATAAAAGGAATCACAGTATCTAAGACAAAATTATATGACTGTGGACTTTCAGGAATGGCACTGAAAGTATCTAAGCCAATTTGATGGGTTACAGAAGATAAGCAAAACTTCCAGGAATAGCACCGGGAGAAACAAGAGGAATGAGATATCCAGGAATGGCACTGGGGACTACAAGAGATGGACATCAGGAATGGCACTGGAGTGAAAGAATATAAAGATTCAGGAATGGCACTGGATGAAAAAAGACAAACATCTAACAACAGGACTAGATGCACAAGGAAACGACAACATTCAGGAATGACACTGAATGAAATGACGGATAACGCTTTGGTAGGCGCCAAGTAAGTTGGACTTTAACCACAAGGTGAGACGTGGATAACGACATGACCTCGGACGAAATGAAAATGAGGATGAAACACCCATGTTATGCATATGGTATATGAATTATGCCATGCAAATGCCGATGCTGATGACACAACTTGACTCTTTTGGTGAGAAGACAAGACTGGAAGACTGATTCCTCAACACGGAGATCACTGCCATTCTGCTTGGGGACTAGAGATGCTACTGCTGGACACATCTCTGTCACACTGGTAAACTGTATCAAGTGATGATCCTTGTAAGAAGGATGAAGAGCTGCTTGGGGATTCTTCAAATAAACTGCCCCAAATTAGCTGTCTTGTTGTAGATGAACTGATCATTGCTTCAGCTTGATTGATTTTGAAAATGACTGTTTCACGGTTCTCTTTGGAAAGCTTGCCCCAGTCTGAGTCTTGAAAAGTCTGGATAAACCAATTCTGAGAAGGAATTGCCCCTGAACAATAGATCTTGAACTGATTCTTCAACAGGATTCGGAAAGAACTTGCCCCTGATAGGATCACCGACCAAGTTTTTCTAATTCTTTGAAAATTCCTTGAGAGGAAAGCCAGTTTGCAAGGAAAAGTATTTGTACGAACATGGTAATTTTAGAGTTCATGCAACTTTTGAAATCAAATCATTTTTTTAAAGATGCAAAACAAAATGAGTCATTGGTCTGAACACGGCGGTTCAAGACATTTAAAAGTGAAAGGTGAAGCACAAATGTAGTGACCTGCAAAGATCTTTGGGAGTCAGTTTACGCAACCTTGCTGTAGTATGCTTTCAAAATAACCTTGCTTCAATTAGGTCTTTTGAGGGTTGTAACGTGGCTTGGTTCACGGCTCATGAAACAAAGGATAAAGGGTCAAAGTTTATTTGTACCCACCCAATCTTCGTGATGAACTTCCAATCCTATGCTAAGTTAACTCAAGCTATACATTCAGGTTCCTCTAGGTTAGGAATAAATTAATGATAGTTGATGATGGTTCAGACACCTCGGTAGTCACTACTCTCTTGCAGAATTTAATTATCCTTTATTGATGAGGTTTTGAGACCTCTTCTTGTCTTCACTGAGGTTATGAGACCTCTTATTTTATTGAGGTTATGAGACCTCTTCTTGTCTTTGCTGAGGTTTTGAGACCTCTTATTGTCTTTCGTTTTAATCCCTTGCCTGGACCGCTTCTTTGAAGCTTTTGGGTCCACCAGGATGCCTTAATTTTTTCCCAACAGGTTGCGACTGCCACATTATTGGTGAATGAGGATTCAATTTCCTGGCTTTCTTCGATTTCTTCGTCCCTTTTGGGATATTTGAAGGATAATACATGGTTGATCCTATACAAAGAGTGTACAAATGAACGAACCTTTTGAAGATCGAACGCATAATCAAATTAACTGAACCCACTACCCTGCCCCAGGTTCAAAATTAACGGTTTTTGTTATTTGGACAAGAAAACTCCTACTTCAAGGCTCAAAGGGGTTGACGAGGGATTATCTTCCGTATTTCTCCAGTGTTTGGGAATTGAAACAATGCCTTACATCCTCGGCAAGGTTTAATCGAAAGCATACCACAACAACTATGGATATAATGTTTTCATCATTCTCCCTCCAATCTTTGCATAATCAAAAAAGAAAGTGGAAAAGAGATAAAATATTATGCAAGAGAAAGCATAAAGATGTAAATAGTGAACAAAATGAATTGAATCAAAAGTTGCAATGCTCATTTCATTAATCATGAAAGTACAAACATAGTTGAAGGCAAACAACTATTACAAATAAGGAAAATGCAAACAACAAGAAACAAGGCCTCGTTACTAGTTAAACACAAGGATGAGCTGTCCTGTCTTTAAGAAGTAACCAAGTTGAAGTCGACTTAAGCTTCACTTGACGTGCCCTGGTGTCGCTCCCGTGGATTTTCATCCAGGTACAAACGCGAAAGTGGCGCGAAAACAGAGTCGCCAGCAATGTGTATTTATCCCAAGAGAGGGAAAGGAAACACTGCGTAATCCTGAGGGAAGGGAAAAAGCATGGTCTCGCGACCAAGAGAAACGGGTAAGGGAGTCGGTTACGCGAGGGGAAGGTATTAGCACCCCCACGCGTCCATCGTACTCGATGGGATCCACGCTTGTTGTCTCGATCAAAGGGTGTCGTCATCTGGAGCTCTACTGCTACTGGAAAGGGGAAGGAACGGGAACGGAAAAGAACGAAGAAACGAAGAAGAAAAGAAAAGGAAGTGACTCGATAGGACATTGTCGTTCTATGCCTACGTATTCCCTCGTGCAATGGGAAAGTCAGAGTCAACGTAGTTCGGACACAAACTAAGGGGGAGGTTGCTCGCCAAGACATCGCCGTCTTGTGCCTACGTGTCCTTAATCGGACTAGAGAGAGGAAATCAGAGCAGTCATAGTTTGACCTAACGAGGTCTGCATTTTTTATGAGCGACGTTAAGTTCGCGTCCGACAGTTAGGGTCGATGCCTGTTTGCGACGAGACGGAAGTAACGCGCCCTTTTCTGAAAATGATTTGAACTTGAACGATCCCGAAGGATGAAAAGGTTTGAGTTTGTTTTTGTGTTTTTTAGACAGAAGTGGATTGAAGTTTGTTTGTAACTTGCATTGTACCGAAGTCTATGATATAGGAACGAATGCTTAGCAAATCGTTCCAAAATGGAACGTCCACTAAACACTCTAGAAAAATGAGAGGAAACCCCTCATTCCTCACTTCCCACATGCGAGGCTCATGCGCAATACACGTTAACTTTATTAAGTGTTTTAGAAGTGTTATGAGATGAGAAGAGAAGACCCAAGGGGAAAAGAGAATATCTAAGGGAAAACTAAATTGCTCCTAATGTTGTCATGCAAGGTGGCCCTATAGTTGAGTTTGAAAGGGGAAACATCTACCTAAGTTAGCATGCAAAGGGAAGCCTAATGCTAATCCTACTCCAAGCTTAATCGAAAATTAAGTTGGACTAGGTAGGTCTAAGGGAGTGAGTCCAAGACTTAAACAAGTCTTGAGATTCATGGGAAGAGAAGGAGTGAAAGAGACGAAGGAGGAAAATAGGCGAATAAACAAAAACAGCGGCTACCATAGCGCACCTGCACCAATGCAGCAGTAAAATCCAGTGAACACACCAAACAGTATTCAACAGCTCATATTCAGCACATAAATGGGTGTAAAAAGCAGCAGCAGCACATACAACAACACATATGCACATAGACAGCAGTAGAAACAAGGCAGCATGCAATACATTTGGAGATGATTCAATCATGACATAATGAGCAAACATTAAACATCATACACTCTTTGATCAATCATGATCACAATCACACCACACCCCATAGTAAGCAATGCTTGAAAACATCATGGAAGAATACACCACATCATGAAAGAATGCACAACATTTAGCACATGAACAAGTCCAATCAAATATGCATTTCATGAGGTTAGATGCAACCACACGTATACATCGTAACAACTCCAACAACACCAGCAATAATTCACAATTAACATGCTCAAGGAGTGTGTACAAAGTGTTCGTCACATCAAGAAATAACAACGCAAACATGATCACAAACATTAAAAATCCAAGAGTCGCGTGTCAGAAAATTGTGTACATACAATGGTGTGAGGTGCAACAGCATCAAAACAGTCCACAAACATGTGTCATATCAATCCATGAAGATTAAGAGTGAAACGGGATCGAAACATGCTCAAAAATGCACAGAAAATTCACTCTGCAACAGTGTTAATCGGTTAACCAAGTGTGTTAACCGATTAACAGCTCAAAAATAAGCAGAAAACAGCAAAATACACTGGTTAACCGATTAACCAGTTTGGCTGCAACTGGTTAATCGGTTAACCCTGTTCAGCAGCAAAAATTAATTTGAAAAATCACTTCCAGCAGCAAAAATCACTTATGCAAACCTCTCCAATGATCATGTAATCAACAATGCACGAAAATTAAACTCACACACAGTAATCAAACATCAATTAGATCCAATAATCACCAACATCAAGAATCACATTCAAGCAAAATGGATCAAAATCAAGAACAACCAAAGATCTACATTGTATAAGTTAAAATTAAGCTAAAATGAGTGTGGATCTGAGATTAACCAACCTATAAAGCTGAGATTTGCTTTGGTAAGTGTTGTAAACAGAATTTGATGAATCCAAGTAGAGAAATCCAAGATCCACAAGCTCCTTGCACTCAAAAGTTGAAAATCCACGCAATAAGCAACAAAAGCTCCAAAATCACTTCCAAAAATCACTTCTGAGATTCCAGAACCAGATCCAAACAAAAATCCAAATTGAAAAGTAGAAATGTAGTGATGATGAGAGGTTTTAGCTCAAGAATTAACAAGTTCCAATGAAGAACTTGTTAATCTTTGAAAAGGAGCTTTGAGTGTGGTTGAAAATGGAGATGGAGAATGAAAAAGTGGGAGAGAATTGAAAGAGAATTCTGAAAATTGAGAGTGAAAAAATGATCTAGCCCCCTAGAGGTTTGGAATTGATGAGATTAAATAACCCCTAGGTTAGGAGTTAAGTTTGGGTTTGGAGTGAGGTTAAGTGGGTGGAATTTGGGGTGAAAAATGAATTAGGAAAGGAAAATGTGGAATTAGAGTGGAGAGAATTTAAATTTGGATGGAAAATCAACTCTCTCTAGATCCTTCTACTGGTGTGAAATGAGATTTGGTGATTAAAATTTGGATTAAAAAGATGCAGTGCTGAAAATGAAGCATTTGGGCAATTTTTGCCTTGGTTAACCGGTTAACCAAATTACACTGCAATTGGTTAATCGGTTAACCCATCCAAATTTTCAAATTTTGCGCCAAAAGGAGGGAAACTTGGAGAATCGCTTGATTCCACCTGTTCTGAACCACGTTAGACCTCTGAAACTTGCCATTTGATATTTCCACTGAGTAACACCTGAAAAGAACACAAATTCTTGCTGACACCTCGGGATATCCTGCTGTATTAATAATGCCTGACGCCGAATAACCGATCAAAAATTGACTGTCAGGGTTTCTGATCATCAAATCATCTAATGAGCAAAATAAATGCTCAAAAAGACTTTGAAAGCTGTTTGCTTGGCTCTGAATATTGTTGAAAATGATACTGGAACTGCTGACGCCATGAGCTGCTGGAAAATACCTTTATCCCATGCCCAAAAGAACTATGCAAAATGCAGAAATAAGGATGCAAATGAAATGAAGCATGAGCCAGTTAGCGCTAAAAGTAAGAGGGCAAATTTTGAGGTATTACAGCTGCCCCTATTCAATCAACTGTGGACTTGAATGGATGAAAGCAACGGCTATCAGAAATCAAGGTACATAGGGATTGAATACAAAGAAAAACCAGAAAATTTGCACTCTGTGGGTGAAAAGAAATGATACATGACAAACACAGCAGTTGTGATGAGGGATGGATACTGGTGGAAAAGAGTTTGGAACGAATAAAGTTCAGAGGTCGCCTGTCGGGAACGGCTAAGTTTAAAACTTGTGGTATGCCTGTCGGGAACGTCTGACGTTGAAAACCTGTGGGTTACCTATCTGGAACGGTAAATGGGCCTGTCGGGAACAGCTAGGTTTAAAACTCAAAAGGTGCCTGTCGGGAACGGCTGAAGTTATAAACTTGTGGGTTATCTGTCTGGAACGGTAAATGGGCCTGTCGGGAACGGCTAGGTTTAAAACTCAAAAGGTGCCTGTCGAGAACGGCTGAAGTTATAAACCTGTGGGTTATCTGTCTGAAATGGTAAATGGGCCTGTCAGGAACAGCTAGGTTTAAAACTCAAAAGGTGCCTGTTGGGAACGGCTGAAGTCGAAAACCTGTGGGTTACTTGTCTGGAACGGTAAATGGGCCTGTCGGGAACGGCTAGGTTTAAAACTCAAAAGGTGCCTGTCGAGAACAGCTGAAGTCGAAAACCTGTGGGTTACCTGTCTGGAACGATAAATGGGCCTGTCGGGAACGACTAGGTTTAAAACTTAAAAGGTGCCTGTCAGGAACGACTGAAGTTATAAACCTGTGGGTTATCTGTCTGGAACGGTAAATGGGCCTGTCGGGAACGGCTAGGTTTAAAACTCAAAGGATCGCCTGTTGGGAACGACTGAAGGAATCCTATCAGGAATGGCTCCGGTAATGTTCTGTTGAGATGTAAGATCAAAAAGGATCTACAAACCGAAAAAAAAGGGACTCTGGTGAGGAGGAAAGAGGTGAAACCTTGGTACTGCTTGGAAATGTCCGTTGGGGAATGAATGAGGCATTCTTTTTGGCTTTGTCGATGTGATCGAAGAGAAATAGCTTTGGGCTCTCGCACGAGGCATCAAAATTGGCTTATGCTTCACATGCATATGTTTGAATTTTTCCATGGCGTAATGCTCCATCTCGAATGGAAATGCTACGCATTTTTTAAGGATGCAATGATACTACATGCAAGATGCAAAGAGGTTCCTTAGCAAAATAAATGTTGAGGAAAAGATGGCAACTCCGCTGGGGATAGCGAACTGAATTGTCTTCGTGTTCGCAACTCATGCTGAGGGAAACAAAGTAACCTGATCTCCTAAACTAGGCTCTGCACTGATGAAACTTGTCGAGATTACTGTAAAGGAATGAAGATCTTGTTGGGAATGTATCTTCTGAAATAATCTGCTTGGGGAAGAACTATAACCATAGAACTCTGCTGGGGAAATGGCAACTTTCTGACCTGGTTGCTGGGGAGTTGAGATCAGACGAACTCTTGCTGAGGAAGGAAATACCCGCTGAGGGACTGAGATCAACCATGTTCCTGCTGGGGATGACAACCCTAAGGAAGAAAAATTCTGTTGAGGTAACCGCTTCTGCTTGGGGGGAAATATTATTTAAGTCCCGCTGGAAAAGACACTGAAGACATCACGTGCCATTGATGGGCTGACCAGCGAACATTAACACCTGCAAACAAAAGGGTGGGAACACATGCCCCAAGGTAGCATGTGTTTTGAATTCATCACCCAAGAACACCTGGCACTTAAAGCAATTTTAACTATTTTCTTTTGCACGCATGTCAATGTAAAACCTCGATGTTTTCAAATGCAACGTTTATCAAAAACTCTGACTTTTTTGCAATCAAAACAAAATGTAAAAGAAAACACAAGAAAAGGACATTCTGAATAAAGAAACCTTTATTGATTGAAAAGCCTGAAACTAGGCGTTTACATCAGGAGGCAGTTCCTAGAAAGAGGTAACTGCTTAAAAGAGAAAAGAAACTATCCTAATGGCAATGTGGAAAACGAAAATCCATTGAGTTTTAATTCTGCTATGGTTCATATGTCTTCAAGACTCTCTAAGTACTTTGCTTTCCGAGGGGGATGATTGGACCGATTCCTATCCTTCGGAATGCCTCTTGTTGAAACGAGACGGGATACAGGTTACTCAAACCGCAGCCTTTCGCTAAATCCCTCTTTTGCCTGGACCGCCCTTTGCGGGTTTTCAATCCACCGGGATACCCATTTTTGCCTAAGTTGCCCTTTCGGGTTTTCAACTTACCGGGTGTACTTATCTTTTTTATTTTATCCCTAATTTTTGCCCGAACCCTTTTTTTTTTGGTTCGCCGGGATGCCCTTTTTTGCCTGGACTCTCTTTTTACTGTCCAGCGGGTCCATTTATGCGAAGTATTTTTTGACTGCGTCTGAGTTCACAGGCGACGAAAAATCTTCACCGTCCATAGTTGTAAGTGTAGCGAGCGATTTTGGACGCGGTTCTTAAGCGCTGGTCGCTCTCAGCGGTTTGGGCTTAAACTACAGGTCGATTCATTTTTTATCCTATTGTGAGCTGAATAAGGAAGGGAAATAGATGTCTCCAATTAACCCTGCTTTGCATACTGAGCTTGAACAACGGTCTGTTAGGTTACGAATGCCATCAATGTGGGGGGCCTTTGTACTGGTTATTTGTATTTTCGCCAATACAGTTTCTTTCTTTTTATCTAGACAGAAGGTTTCTGGCGGGGAACAAGGATTAGAATGTTAGGACTGATGTTTTGAATTACTGCTTTTGATTGATGGAGATATGGGATTTGGTTTTTTTTGTTTAGTGTGCTCGCTAAGATTTTTCTTTCAATCTTATGCCTACGTATTCCCGTTTACCGAAACAGGGAAATCAGAGCGTTCGTAGTTCCTCATATTCTATGGGAGGAAATGGGTTTTTGGTGTCTTGTTCAAAGCCCAAGACGTGAAGCGAAAGGTGGTTTATATCTTGATCAAAGCCCAAGATGTGAAGCTGAAGGGTTTATTTGTATCTTGTTCAAAGCCCAAGATGTGAAGCTGAAGGACCTCGACTTTAGAGAGAATTTGTCATCTCTAAAGAAGGGTTTGAGGAGAATTACTTTAACCGGGATACGCGGATCCTAGCAATGCCATAATTTCCTATAGAGGGGGTTTTAACCTGAAGGAGAAGACTTTTAACTCAGTGTAGAGCAATGCTATCTTTCCTTAGGAATTTCTCATGCTAAAAGAGGGACAGTGGCATGGATGTAGACGATCCAGAGGCTTGCCGCTTACAGCGATTAGATGGATGTTTGCGTACTGTGATCAAGGCACAGCTTTGATGCTAAAAGGTTGATTGGATCAACCAGTGGTTTTTTTATACAAATCCTAAGAGTAGGCTAATATGTGTCTCGTACAAAGCCCGAGAGAGAGGCTAAAAGGTTGTGACCCGACGATGTAGTCGTTTGGTATCTCGTATAAAGCCCGAGATGGAGGCTATTTAACAAGAGAGTTTTTGTATCTTGTACGAAGCTCGAGATGGAGGAGAAAAGGTTTTTGACTCAACGAGGGAATATTTTATGTGTCTCGTACAAAGCCCGAGAGAGAGGCTAGGGTTACTGTTTCAGTCGAGTGACAGGTCCAGTATACTGATTTTAAAAGAGAAAATCAGTTCTTATATGAGCAACACTGTACTCAAGGATTTGATTCGAGGATCCGGGTTATTCCTGTTCTTTAAGGAAATGGGAAATCCGAAGGGTATTGAGACTGTCCGAGTCTGCGGGTTTCCTTCCTATTTAATGAAGGGGTGCTTGAGAATGTCTTTGAGACTCAAGGGAATTAGACTGTCCAAGTCTAGAGTGTCATCTTTTGTACTATGCTTTGAGAAACAGTAGTAGACTCTTTGAAAGGATTGTTCTATTAAGATGACTAGGTTCTGTTCCTATACCTCTAGGAGGTCGTCGGGACAATTTGTATGAAGCCCAAGAGGAGGCTGGAAACTTTTTAAGAAGCCGACGGGTCCTTGTACGATGCCCAAGAGAAGGCTATCATTCCCGGAGGAAGAGATCATTATACGAAGCCTAAGAGGAGGCTGTGATTACTTCTAAGAAGCCATAAGGTCCTTGTACTAAGCCCAAGAGGAGGCGGGGTTGCTTTTAGGAAGCCTGTGGGTCCTTGTACGATGCCCAAGAGGAGGCCGATGCTTTTAAGAAGCCCGTGGGTCCCAAACCAAAGAAACGTTCAAGAAAAGTTTCACCGAGAATAATTCATTTAGTGAACAGTTCTGAGGTTTGAAGAAATTCAAGAGAAGTTTCACCGAGAATAATTCATCTCTGGGGAATAGAATTTCTTGACAATTCCTAATGAGGACAGCCGAAGAGAAGACTGTATCTGGTGATCCAATTGGGGATCTAGTTGTCTATTTCTACGAACAAACGAAACGGCGTCACCTAGTTCTAGACGTAGTTGTCGGGGAAACTCGAAATATCTATACTATTATTACACAGTTGATATGAGTTTATGAAAGAATACTTACAGTGAAACAGCCCCACAGTACAGTTATATATATATATATATATATATATATATATATATATATATATATGTGAAGCGGTAAATGAAAGCGTATAAACACTTACTCGGTTGTAGAGCTTCCATGCTGTTTGGTTAGTTGTTCAACAAAGAAAGATTGAAAACAACAGTATATTCAAAATCAAAGGAGAAAGTGCTTTGAAAAAGAAAGATTTGGGGCTTACAGCTCAAGGAGAGGCCCATGGTTTTATCAGTGAGCGCACTATTTGAATTTGTACAGAGGGACTTATACAAGTGACTGTGGCCCAAAAATTGTTTTCTGTACAAAGGGATGGGTCTTACACTCTCTCAAGAGGCCCAAAAAGTTTAAAGAAAAAGAGTGGGGCTTATAACACGAGGGTAGGCCCAATTGATTTTTTCGTTTAAAAATGGCGATCGCGCCGAGATTTTCTTTTAACGCGGAGGGACTTATACAATAAGTGAGGCCCAAAATGATTTTGGTTAAAAGGGGATTGGGTCTTACACTCTATTAGAGGCCCAAAATGTTTTGAATGGGTCTTATAGCTCGAGGAGAGGCCCAAGGTTATTTTTCAAAAGGCGACGATCGCGCCGTTCGTTTTTTGACGGTATCGGGACTTATACAATACACTGAGGCCCAAAAATGTTTTGGTCAAGAAAGGATTGGGTCTTACACTCTATTAGAGGCCCAAAGTGTTTTGAAAATGATTTATGAGGGTTGAATTAATCCAAAAACCCTAATTTGTTTTCAAAAATGTATTTAATTGAATAAAAATTCAATTAAAATGATCAAAATTGTTTAACATGTGAAAAACAAGTTGTGATTTTGGATTAATGCTTCAAAAATTAAGTATTGACCTACAAAATAATTAGAAAGCATTAAAAGTTGCAAAATCAATGTAGAAAAAATATTTAAAATGTCAAAAATAATTAAAATATTAATTCTTTGCAAAAATATCAATTATACAAAATAAATAATATTTTTGGGATTTTTTGATAAAATAAAATATTTTAACATTTTTGTGAATTATTAAAAAAAGAATCAACTCAAAATCATTAAAACTCAGAGAGAAATTAATTTTTGAATCAATTAAACAAAATCATAAAATTCAAATATTTGAATTTGTGAAAAAGGCGCCAAGAACACAAGCAAGAACACGCGCGTTTTTCTGGGTTTGGCTGATTTGCGTCTTCCATCCAATCTCACTGAATACGTAATCATATCATGCAATCCACATATCATTATGCTCGTCTCAACCTCACGATCATGTTTATAACACTTAATTTCATTTAAATTAAACATAAAACATGAAATCACGAAGAAACCTCAAGAACCCTAATTTTTGCATGAAGGCTAGGATTTTTGATACACGATTCAAACAATGCAATTAATTGAGGGAAAACATTCCATGCATGATTATGAACATATGGCCAAATTATTGTGCGAGGAAATATGTATAGATTGAGAGATGACCAAGTATGTGCTTACCTCCAAGCCGTGACAGCAAGTGCAAGGTGATTTTTGATTTGGAGGTGTTACAGATGAGTGGTGATTATCTGAACAGCTTCCATACACCCTATGGAGTGTGTTTGAATGGTTGGACTTGATGGAAATTGGCTGGATCACTTTGTGGTACCTCAGCTGCAACTTGTTTGAAAATTTGAGCAACCAGCTGGTGATTTTGTGAAATTGGTGTTTCAGAAGTGATCTAAGTGTTTGATCAGCTCATATGTGATGTATATGAGGTGTGTGAGTGATTGGTTTGATTGGAATTGCTCTCAAACTCAAAACCCGATAGCTACCTTGCTAAGAAAGGCATTTTTACCAAGAGAAAGAGATTTTGAGGAAAGCATCTGTTAGATGGCTTTGGTGTACTCAAACTGATCACAATTGAGCTCTATTTATAGTAGAGAAAGTTTGTTTTGCAAGGAATAGTGAATGGCAGCTGGTAAGTAGGTTTGGCCAATGTTGGCAAATGAAAATCCAAGTCTCCTCTAGCCATTGACTAGAGGTTAGGGCACAGAGCTTTGGTTCCCTTGGTCTTGGATAAGTCTTGACTGATTTCAGATGAGAATGGCTCAGTCTATGCCACCTTGATGCTTCTATTGAATGCTTCAATCCAAATTTGGAGTCTTGTCCCTATTTTGGCCATTCTAGGTTCAACATGCTATTTCTTGTTCCATGGACTTTGGAGGCTTGGCTCAGTGATTGTCCCCTTTAGATTCAATCCTCAGATGTGTCCAAGTGGATAGGAGCATTTGAATTTGGCTGATTTTGGCAAATCGAGCAAAATTGCAAATTCTGCCTTGCCTTTGACAGATTTCAGCAAGGCAACTTGCCAATGTCATATCTCATGGTGTAAGTTGAATTTGGTAATGCTCTTGACCATTTTGGAAAGCCCTTACATGATACAACAACTGTTTGAACAAGTTTGGTTTTGATCTCTTTTGATTCCAAGTGAAAAATCCCTCTACATTTGGCAAAAAGTGAAGCAAAATCTGACTTAGTGAAATTTTCACTAAGTGTTGGAACAAAGTGTGATTTCTTGATTTTGATCACTCCATAACTCAAAATCCTTAATGAATTGGACTTAGGTCTAGTTGAAGTTTTTGTAGAGGGTAATGAGGGCTACAAATCCATCTTTGGATGAGAAAAAATGGCCATGTGGTTTAGGAGTTATGATCCTCCAAAGTTAGTGTATTAGTGGTACTTTTTCCATAACTTAGAAAAATTTCTAAGTTTTATGGTTACCCCTTTTACAAGTTATCCCACTTTCTTTGGTTTTTCTTGATGAATGAGGATTCAAATCATACATTAACATCATTTTAGGGTTAAAAATCCATTTTGGTGAAAAATCTCAAAAAGTCAAAGTTGACTTTTGTGCACAGTTGACTTTTTATCAGATGCATTCCAAACTGTGCAATTCTTCAGGAAATCATGTCCTTAACCTAAATCAAACTTGGTGGACATGTTCCATGGGTGTCATAGGGTATATTGAGGCATGTCCTAGGGTTTGGAAGCATGTCCTGGTCAAAAGTCAAAGTTACAGTTGACTTTTTCCTTAAAACCCTAATTGTGGTGCAGATGAAAATGAGACTTGTTGCTCAAGCTTCTTGGATTAATCCATTGTTCCAAATGGATCAATATAGTTCATTTGAGACCCTCAAACCCTCTCTTGAGGTCTTGGCTCATGATTTGCCCCAAAAGTCAACTTAGGGGTGAATTAGGTCAAGAAACCCTAATTCCTGATTTTTTGAGGTATGCATCCCCTGAGGCCAAATTGACTTGATGATTGGGTCCATGTGGTTCCATGGAGTATATTAGGTTGTGTTTTGGATCATTGGCTTGTGCCCAGATGAAAATTTCCATCTGGAGGCCCTGGTCGACCAAAACCCTAATTTAGTGACATTATCAATCTTGAGACTTAATCCACTTAGAAGGGAGAAACCTTGTGCTTAATCCTTGAAGTGGGAGTCCTTTTGATCCATTGTGGATGCTTGAGAGGCTAGACAAATTGAAGATCATGTCAGTCCTTGATTGATCCTTTGTCTAAGCACTCAGAGAGGGCTAAAAACCCTAATTTTGATTGTAGTGAATACTCACCCGTCTTTGGGGAGACTGATGAAGTATGATGGTTTTTCCATATTGTGATGATGATTTTCACAATGATGGGAAATTTTAGTGGTCAAAATTTGGGGTATGACAAATGCCCCTATTTAATCTTCTTGGACACGAAGGTGTGAATGGCGAAGGTATTCGGGCATTCGGGGTGCAAGAGGATTAAATATCGGAATACCCGAAATTTTGATGGCGGTTATGAATGGTAGCTTACGCATTCATCTTCTTTAGCTAAGCGATGATGCTTAGAAAAGGTAAACTTCCCCCTCGATCCTGGTTTCCTACCGAGGACCTGGTCTTAGTTGCTGAAATAAACTTCCCCTCGATCCTGGTTTCCTACCAAGGACCTGGTCTCAGTTGCTGAAATGAACTTCCCCTCGATCCTGGTTTCCTACCAAGGACCTGGTCTCAGTTTCTGATATAAACTTCCCCTTAATCCTGGTTTCCTACCAAGGACCTGGTCTCAGTTTCTTTTGTCAATAAACTTTCTTGACAAGGAACGCTGTTAGTAGCGGATTTTCTTCAAACTTCTCGCCGAATTTTCCTGGAGAGATGCCATTTGACGGAAAAAGCTTCGACGTCAGACTTGCTGGGGAACCCATTCGTCTGAATTGTAGAGTTGCACAAACTTCTCTGTTGGAGACACCATTTGTCAATTCTACTAGGGGAATGCGAGTCTCTTAAGAGACTGTTGTCGCTTAGGATCTTACATCATACTTTTCTCAGGATCTTCCCGGAGAAATGCCATATGATGGGGTCCAATTTTGAGGTACCGATGACCTTTTCATTAGCGAATTTTTCGGAGCGAAACTGGCATGCCGCCGAATCTCTGATTAGGAGGCTTTCTCTGGGGATTTTCCTTAATCCGGGAAAGCAAGGATATCATCTTCAATGGCGAAGAGTGATATTGGTTGAAGGTTTCTCTGGTTTTTCAGAGGTTTAAGTTATCAAAGTGGTCAAGGACCAACTTCTTTTTCAGAAATAAACTGGAAGCGAGGTTGTTCAGACGCAACATTTCCTGACGAGGCAAGAACTGACAACTCGATTGAGAGGACTTCTACCACTAGGGGACAAGACCGACTGGAGTGCTAGTGATGCAATATGAATGTGAATGCAAATTAATAATGCATGATGTATGTATGTATATGCGAACAAAACTGACGCGACATACAAACTGACAGGTGAACATGACTGGATACTCGGCCATCGCGGGGCGTGTAAAAATATCGCTGGTTCAAAATAGAAATTCCACCTTGCTTAGGAGAGATAATCCCTGTTGGGGAGCTACCGTTGGTCGGGCTTAGGAGATGAGAACTCGGCCGAGGCGGGTCAGACGAAACAAGGTCTCTGACATAGTTGATCCTTCATTCAAGCGTACTGGCATAGAAGGAGTACTTTGATTCTGCACTTTGAAGTTCGCCCACTTCTGAAGAAGCGGCCGATGTTCTTCTGATGTTCAACAGTCAAAAGAAATTGCCATCTTTAAAAGCAGAAAAAGTTTTAACAAGTAAATTCATTTTTGTTTCATTTCAAGAATCATTAATCATGTTAACAACGTCGTTCTATAAAGCTAAAACAAATAAGAAATACAAACAAAAGCACAAGGGCTCAAATTTTATTGATAAGATGGAGATCAGCCAAACGCGTGATTCCACAGAGTATATACAAAGTTAGAAAATGGTAAGTTACAGGGAAAAGGGCTACGTTGAAACATAACGACCACTATCCTTCCACCAACTTTGAATTCGGGGCATCCTGAGCTTCTGTCGAAGATGACCTTGACTGGAGTTTTCTGACAGATGATGTAACTGCTGCTGAGGGATTTGCCTCTGCTGAACATAGTTACTTGCCATTATCCCTAATTTTTGCCTGGATTGTACTATGAGATTTCCAATCCATCGGGATGATTTTTTTCATGTCTCTAACTTTTGCCTGGACCGCCCTTTCGGGTTTTCAATCCACCGAGACATTTTTTTTTAGTTTAGGCGAAGTATTTCTTGACTACATCAACATTCGTGGGGTAGGCAAATTCCTCTCCGTCCATGGTTGCAAGTCTCAAGGCACCGCCTGAGAAAGCTTTCGTGACCACAAAGGGGCCATCATAATTCGGAGTCCATTTACCTTGCGAATCAGTGAGAAATGAATGTATCTTCTTGAGCACGAGGTCTCCTTTCCTGAAGATGCGAGGTCGGACCTTTTTGTCAAACGCCCTCTTCATTCTTTGTTGATACAACTGACCGTGGCATAGTGCCGTGATTCTCTTTTCTTCGATCAGATTCAATTCGTCGTGTCGACTTTGACACCATTCAGCTTCGGTGAGCTTCGCTTCCATCAATACTCAGATTGACAGGATCTCTACTTCTATGGGGAGCACTGCTTCTATTCCATACACTAGAGAGAAAGGGGTAGCCCCTGTTGAAGTGCGGACAGATGTGCGATAACCGTGAAGAGCAAAGGGTAGCATTTCATGTCAGTCTTTGTAGGTTACAACCATCTTTTGAATGATCTTCTTGATATTCTTCTTAGCCGCTTCTACCGCTCCGTTCATCTTGGGTCGGTAGGGAGATGAGTTATGGTGTTCGATCTTGAACTCATCACACAACTCTTTTATCATCTTATTGTTCAAGTTAGATCCATTATCAGTAATGATCTCGCTCGGAACACCATAACGGAAGATGATATTGTTTTTGATAAATCGGACCACCACTTGTCGGGTTACATTGGCGAATGATGCTGCTTCGACCCACTTGGTGAAGTAATCAATGGCTACCAGGATGAACCGATGTCCGTTTGAAGCCTTAGGTTCAATCATGCCAGTAACGTCGATTCCCCATATGGAAAAAGGCCACGGGGAAGAAAGAACTTTGAGATGCGTTGGCGGTACATGGATTTTGTCGGAGTATATCTGACACTTGTGACACCTCCTCATGTACTTGTAGAAGTCGAATTCCATGGTCAACGAGTAGTACCCTGCTCTCAGAATTTTTCTCGCTATTGTGTGTCCGTTGGCATGAGTGCCAAAGGATCCTTCATGAATTTCTTTCATAAGCATGTCTGCTTCTGGTCTGTCGACGCATCGGAGCAAAACCATGTCAAAATTTCTCTTATAGAGAGTGTCACCGCTCAGGAAGAAGTTTCCAGCCAATCTTCTGAGGGTTTTCCTGTCTTTTCTGAGTGCCCCAGGTGGGTACTCTTGTTTCTGAAGGAAGCA
Source organism: Lathyrus tuberosus (assembly GCA_022829125.1). Lineage (NCBI taxonomy): Eukaryota > Viridiplantae > Streptophyta > Magnoliopsida > Fabales > Fabaceae > Lathyrus > Lathyrus tuberosus. Next base: position 11,323,712 of record JALAZF010000095.1, read on the forward strand.
TTTGATATCGTGATACCAAGGTTTGTCGTCTATGACTGCTTCAATCGTGAAGATGTAAGCGGGCCGTTCAAGGCGCATTATGTCAATCTTAGGTATGTCATTCCATTGACCTACACTAATCATGGACGAGATAGTGGCTAATGCATCAGCCATGTGATTCTCATCACGAGGGATGTGATGAAACTCAACTCTGTTGAAGAAAGGCAGCAACCTTCTTGCATAGTCTTTGTAAGGAATCAACCTTGATTGGTATGTGTTCCAATCTCCTTTTATCTGATTGATAACTAGGGCTGAGTCGCCGTATATGTCCAAGTTTTTGATCCTTAAATCAATCGCTTCTTCGAGACCCATGATACATGCTTCGTATTCGGCCTCGTTATTTGTACACTTGAACGTAAGTCTGGCAGTGAAAGAAATGTGCGTACCCTGAGGGGTAACAATGATTGCCCCAATTCCATTTCCATAATGATTAACTGCTCCGTCAAAGATAAGTCCCCATTGGGAACCTGGTTCTGGCCCTTCACTGGGTAACGGTTCATCACAATCTTTCATTTTTAGATACATGACATCTTCGTCTGGGAAGTCAAACCCGATTGATTCCTAATCATCAATCGGTTGATGAGCCAAATGATCGGCTAAAATACTCCCCTTAACGGCTTTTTGAGCGTGGTATTCTAGGTCATATTCTGATAACAACATCTGCCAACGGGCGATTCTTCCCGTAAGAGCATGTTTTTCGAAAACGTACTTGATTGGATCCATTTCGGAGACCAACCAAGTAGTATGCCGAATCATGTATTGGCGAAGACGTTTGGCTGCCCAAGCCAAAGCGCAACAAGTTTTCTCAAGCATCGTGTACCGAGTTTCGCAGTCGGTAAATTTCTTGCTCAAATAGTAGATGGCAGACTCTTTTCTTTTAGTTTCGTCTTGTTGGCCAAGTACACACCCCATTGAGTCCTTTAGAAATGTGAGGTAAATGATCAGTGGTCTTCCTTCCACTGGAGGTGATAGAATCGGAGGATTCAACAGATATTCCTTAATGCTGTCGAAGGCAGTTTGGAAATCTTCTGACCAAACGCAATCCTGGTTCTTTTTCAATAATTTGAAAACCGGCGCACACGTGGCGGTCATAAGGAATATGAATCTGGAGATGTAGTTCAAACGTCCCAGGAATCCTCTGACTTGTTTTTCAGTTTTCGGAGAAGGCATTTCTCGAATGGCCTTGACTTTGTCAGGATCAACCTCAATTCCTTTCTGGCTGACGATGAACCCTAAGAATTTCCCTGAACGGACACCGAAGGTGCACTTGTTGGGATTCAAGCGGAGCTTGAATCTTCTTAGACGTTCGAACAATTTTGACAGATGTTCAACATGCTCACTCTCTGTTTTAGATTTTACAATCATATCATCGACATATACCTCGTTTTCTTTGTGTATCATGTCATGAAACAGAGTAGTCATGGCCCTTTGATAGGTTGCCCCGGCGTTCTTCAAACCAAACGGCATTACCTTGTAACAAAAGGTACCCCATGGGGTAATGAACGAAGTTTTCTCCATGTCTTTCGGCGCCATTTTAATCTGGTTATAGCCCGAGAATCCATCCACGAAGGAGAATACTTTGAACTTTGCTGTGCTGTCAACCATCATGTCAATGTGTGGTAAAGGAAAGTCGTCCTTTGGACTTGCCTTGTTCAGATCTCTGTAGTCGACACACATTCTGACCTTTCCGTCCTTTTTGGGAACGGGTACGATGTTGGCTAACCATTGAGGATATTCAGATGTAGCGAGGAAACCCGCGTCAATCTGTTTTTGTACTTCTTCTTTGATTTTGATGGCCATGTCCGGATGAGTCCGTCTCAACCTTTGCTTTACTGGTGGACATTCCGATCTTAACGGTAAGTGATGTTCCACAATGCTGGTATCCAACCCTGGCATATCCTGATAGGACCAAGCGAATATATCGGGGAATTCTCTAAGAATCTTTATCAAACCCTCTCTGGCAGTTAGACTGAGCAGTGCCCCAATCCTGATTTCTTTTCTCTCTTGCTCTGAACCCAAGTTTACCGTTTCCAACAGTTCTTTGTGAGGTTCAATGGACCTTTCCTCTTGTCTGAGTAGTCGGGAGATCTCTTCTGGAATTTCATTGTCATCTTCTTCTTCAGCCCCAAATACCGGGAACTCAAAGTCGGGAGAAGGCATCAGATCGTATGTTTCAACGGGGTGTAAAATAAGCAATCTGCATGACGTGATGATTCGTGTTTAGAAGAGATAGAGAAAATGTAAGTGTGTGCAGTGTATTTATTTTACTGCTTGTTTTTATTTGAATTGTTTTCTAGGATTACCATTTTCTGAAAAAGCAAAAAGAGAAAACAACACTAAATGCGGAAATTACAGAACGACGTTATTTTATTAATAAACAAGTCGAATCTTGAAACTACAGCCCTATAAAACAAAACTCTGTCGCTTCGGGCAAAGCGAAGAGGGAAATTTACAGAAAGCGAACCCTATCAAAACATCCGTTTCACCTGGGCAGGGTGAAAGGTTAAAAGACGGCAATTACTTTGACTGATGAACGACCTTCGGAACCTCGACGGCAACCCATTGGCGGCAAACTCCTCGGTGAACCGCAAAGTCTGGCACCTTCCCTGATTTGTCTTCAAAAATAACGCTGATTTTTGGAAGAGCAGGATCATTGGAATCTGTCTCCCAGGCAGAATTGTCGTAGGAGAATTCCTCTGTTGCATTTTGCAGAGTAGTTGTACTCTCAGCTGTATATCTCCATCCAGTAGGCTGGATATCTTCGAGCCTGATACGAGAACTTTCGGGAGCGGTGTACTTGACCATGAAGTCGTATTTTCCACTTGGTTCTCCTAGAGTGTCCCAAACTTCTTTGGAACTGGAGGAGTCATCCCTCTCAATGACATTGACCTCGGGAAAATCATAGTTGATGAATTCAAGTCCTGCAAATGTTGCGAATTCATCTTCATGTTGAGTAGTTTATGAATGACCTGAGTGTTGATCCCATGACATGGTGGGGACATAGGTATTCTGTTCAATGATGCTCAGCTGAGTTTCATTACTCGGCTGATTTTCTTGCCCCAAGTTTCCTGGGTAAGGCTACCACATTGGCAGACCATCCATTGGGCCATAGTAGGTGTAGTCAAAATTGTCTTTCATCGGAGTATCTTCCTCTAATGAATTTGGCGGAGCACGGCATCCTTCCGGATCACAATCTCTATATATCATTTCGACGTCTGATCTTGGTATAAATCTCAGACTTTCTGTAGGAAAGCAAAAAGGCATAGGCACCTCTTCCTGAGACATATAACCGTCCTTGTTAAGGTAGGACCTCCACTCTTCATCCGTGTCAGAGGGATCTTCCTCATTAATAGCGTGAACTGTCTGAGACACTGGGTGAAGGAAACTTCCACTGCGGAAGAGATTTTGAAGGGGGCGAAGACTTTCATCGCCGGCAGCTGTCTGGGTACAGGTCGCAGAAAAACCAAGACCCTTCTTTGTTTTATTGTCAGTAGGAATGACAAGCTGTCCCCATCCTGTTGTATCGGTACTCTCGACCGCTTTGATAGCATCTTTGTATGAGGAAATCGAGGTTCCTCCTTTGAAATGATTGTCTTTTCTTACCGACAGTGCTTGGAACTGCGTTCCAATAACCTCCTCAGGTTCTACACAAGCAGATGATGATAAGTTACTCACAAGCAAAGCCTGTTCTCCACAGACTGTGATGAGTTGGCCGTTCTGGACGAACTTTAGCTTTTGGTGGAGGGTGGAAGTAACCGCCCCAGCCTGATGTATCCAAGGTCTTCCTAATAAACAACTGTATGTTGGCCAGATGTCCATGACCTGGAAAGTGACTTGGAAAGTATGAGGACCGATAGTTATGGGAAGATCAACTTTGTCGATAACCATTTTTTTGGATCCGTCGAATGCTTTGACGACAACTTCGCTGACTCTCATCGGAGGGCCTTTGAATGATAACTGCATCAAAGTAGACTTCGGCACAATATTCAGGGCTGACCCTGTGTCTACCAATACGCTGGCTAAAGCATCGTCCTGGCAGTTGACTGTGATATTGAGCGCCATGTTATGACGGCGACCCTCTTTAGGTAATTCCTCATCACTAAATCCCAAATTGTTGCAAAAAGTGATGTTAGAGACAATGCTATCGAACTGTCTGATTGTTACATCCTGTTCCACAAAGACTTGCTCCAAGACTTTCTGTAGAGCCTCCCTGTGGGCTTCTGAACTGAGTAACAGTGATAACACCGAGATCTTTGAAGGAGTCTGTAACAGTTGATCGACAATGTTGTATTCACTCCTTTGAATGAGCTTCAGCATCTCATCATTATCTTTCGAAAGGTCGGGACTACCAGATTGACCGACTGGTGGATCAGGAGTTTCAGACTGAAGTTCCTTTTCCTTGTTAAGTTCTCCAACTCCTCGGTTGAAGATTCTACCACTCCGTGTTACACGACTGATGTCTGCAATATTCACGACGGAGGGTAATGGAATTTCCTTTCCATTTTCAATGGTTGTTGCACCGTATTTGTAAGGGATAGCCTTAGTTTATTCATACGGTAGTGGTCCCGGTAGATAAATGACTATGGGAACCTTCTGATTTTTCTGACCATCATAAGTAATCTCGATCCGTTCCCGGTTGGGAACCTTAGATTCGTCGAGTAGGGGGATAATGGAAAAAACATCCCTGGTCCTGTGATGACCAGCGATCGTGACAACATCCTCAACTTGCTCGGCAAGGTAGTTTGGCGTCCAGTCGATGGGTCCAGAACCCGGATATGGACAAATTCCTCCACGATCGACCTGACCCTGAAGAGCTTCTCTCACAAGGTAACACCCTTGGTTACTTTCCGAACAGACGCCGCAACGTTCATAGTTGTGTGGTGGCACCTGGCCACGCCCACTTTGAATACAATGTAACCTCACTAGGTTAGCTTCCACAGATCGGACATCCTGACTCTGACGCCGAGTGGGGTTTCTGTTATTGATACTGATTTGTCGAGTATCTTCATCCATATAGATTGGCATCCACCAGTGATTTAACAAGTGCTGAAGTGCCTCCTGGACCAGGGTACAACCTCGATCGTTTTCGCAACCCGCTTTACAGCTTTGATAGTCATGTGATATTAAGAATCTGAGTCGGACCTGCTCAGCATGTAACTCCACCAGGTTGGTATTCATCACGCGAATATCGAAGATCTAAACCATGTTGATTTGATAAGGGTTCCTATAATGGTAGTCTTGGATCCATCCAAGGTCCATCTGACGCTGGAGGGCCTCTTGTATGAAAGAGCATCCCTGTTTATTTACCGAGCAAATCAGACAGGAACTGTAATCATGCCGTGGCAGATTATGATACTGGCTTTTCCTGGAGTGCATCGCCACCAAGTTGACATTCATTGCACGGATATCGTGGTTCTGAATGACGTTAGAATTCGTGTAAACCATGTTAACTCCACGAACCCGGTGCTCTTAGATCCATCCGAGATCCATCTGTTCCTGCAGAGCTGCTTGCACCACAGAACATCCTTGGTTGTCTTTAGAGCAGATATCACACTGATGATAGTTATGAGGTGGCACATGGCCATATCCACTCTGTCTACAATGCTTCTTGACCAGATTGGTTTTCAACAAGAGTACATCGTGAATTTGATAGACGTTGTTAGTCTCTCCTTCTATCAAATTGACTACAGCCTTGTCATGTTGAGGCAGCGGGTTCGTAAGAACATTGGGATTCATATCCTTGAAAGATAAGAGCCCTCTCCTAACAAGCTTTTGCACGTCGGACTTGAAATTGAGACAAGTCTCTATGTTATGCCCTGAACCTCCTTGATGATAAGGGCATGTTTGATCCACCTTAAACCAAAAAGACGGATTTTCCGGTACTGTAAGAGGAGACTTAGTCTGGATGTGCCCCTTAGCTAGTAGTAACGGAAATAGTTATGCGTACAACATGGGTATAGGATCAAAACCTGATGGTCGTGTTGTACGGTTGCTGTTATATGGAGGACGAGCCTGCTGAAGAGGCTGTTGTGTCCTTTGCTGATTAGGTTGGCTTTGCGCAACCTGAGGTTGATACGTAGGAATAGGCGCAGGGCCGATAGCAAGAATTATAGCTGCTACTGGTTGATAACGTCGCCTTTGCTTTCCGAGAGAGATATTCCCAATATCTTGCTCTTTTTTCTTAGGGAGAGCACTACCATATTTTTTAGTACCGCTCGTCGATCCAGTGTCTTTTACCAAACGTCCTTCTCAGACGGCTTCCTCAAGACGTATGCCCATGCCGACCATTTCGGTGAAATCACTGGGCGCACTGGCAACCATTCGGTCATAGTAAAATAAGCTTAAGGTCTTTAAGAAGATCTTTGTCATCTCTTTTTCCTCAAGAGGTGGACAAATTTGAGCGGCAACTTCACGCCATCTTTGAGCGTACTCCTTAAAGGTTTCCTTGTCCTTTTGTGACATCGATCTGAGTTGATCTCTGTCGGGTGCCATGTCCAAATTGTATTTGTATTGTTGGACGAAGGCTTTGCCAAGATCTCTGAAAGTGCTGATCGTAGCACGGTTTAAACCCATGTACCATTTGAGTGCGGCACCGGTTAAACTATCCTGAAAGTAGTGAATCAGCAGGTCCTAATTTTCCATCTGAGCTGACATTCGTCGAGCATACATTATCAAGTGACTTTGAGGGCAAGAGTTACCCTTGTATTTTTCAAAGTCAGGCACTTGGAACTTGTGCGGGACTTTCACATTGGGGACCAAGTAGAGATCTGCGGCGTCCTTCCCAAATAGATCCTGACCGCGAATGGCCTGCAGCTCTTTCTACATTTCCAGGAACTGTTCCTGGAATTCATCCATTCGGTCGAACATAGTTTCCTTTTTACCAGAAGGTATCGGCGAAATTTGTCCTCCTGGGACAGTGTGCACCACAGGGGGTGGTACTGTGACTACGACGGTGAATCTTGGCGTTTCCCGAAGTTTTTAACCTTCAGGAGTCTTCAGTATGCCCCTGGCATCTTCGCTTTCCTGAAGTTTGTAACCTTCAGGCCCAGCGGCTTCTGTTGTGATTCCCTGATCCTCAGTGATCGGCGGAACATATCCTTCCGGGATATAGTTAACAGGCATACCCCAAGGGCGATCTTTCGGTATCTGATACCTAGGATCATACTTCTCCACTATGGGCGTTGAGGTGATCTCTGAGATCACAGTCCTTTGTAGCTGAGCTTCTGCCATGGCTTGCGTGTCGTTACGAATCTTTCTCATATCCTCTCTTAGAGCGTCGATCTCTTCTTTCAACTCTCTGTTTTCTTCCTCAAGATCATCCATCTTTTTCTGACGATTGGCCTGAGTGTTATACGAATGAGACAGTTTGACTCTAGAATCGAGACACAAAACGTGAGATTCGTAGGTAAGAAGAATACGCGATGATGAATGCAATGATTATATTAATTGTTTAAGGTTTAATCAAAATAAACTTCGACAATTAGATTGCAAATATCAAACGGTGGGGAAACCCCTTTTTATTGAATTTCAAAGGATTACAGAAATGGAAATACAGTAGATTACAAGGTGCAGAAACAGAAACCTAGGCTAATGGGTCCCGAGTCCTCTCTGAAGAGAAATCGGGTGCTGATTCTGGTATCTTCCTTTTCTCTGACCGAGTCTCTTGGGCCGTTGTCGGGTTGTCATTCCTTTGCCAAGCGAAAGGAGCGAGCAAATTCCTTTGGTCATCTTGATTCTCTACAGCACGTTGCTCCAAAATCTCAATCAGAGCATCTTTCTCTTTCAGTAGTTGCTGTATTTTGATGCACTCTATGTCGAGGGTGCGGTACTTGTTCTTCCAAGACCTTATCTCCTTCTGGACTTTGTTGAGAGTAACCTGATGCTTTTCAGTCTCAGTCATGAAGTACTTGATAGATTCCTTTGGCGGAAGAATTCCGTAACGAGGATAAGGCATCTTCAGCTTGAGAGCTCTAGTTTGTACCCAGTGGAGATAAGGCTCCACCGAGACACAGTCTGGTTTTCCCAGAGACTCTCGTCCTTTCTTATGAACATGTTTCCAAGCGTGCACTATTTCCATCTTTAGTGCTCTGTCGTTTTCTCCTTCTTTGAAGAAAAGACCTTCCAGATGAACACCCAGCGGGATGTGTCTCATCGGGTATCCAAATTGACGACGAACCAATATCGGATGATAGTTGATTCCTCCTTTAGTTTCTATGAGGGGTACGTTGGGGAAGTTTCCACAACGATCAATGATTCTGATTCCCTCAAAAATCCTATTACACCAATCTATATCAAAGTTGGTAAGAGACATGATCTTCTGCGACCAACGTAAGACACTCTTGCAATCCCAAAAAGCAGCAAACTTGGGCAAGTGAGAGATAAACCATTTGTAAAGCAGAGGTACACAGCATGTGATCTCCCCTCCGCTGTACAAATTTCCCAAGTGTACAGAATGATACGCATCCGCGAGCAAAGTTGGCACAGGGTTTCCAATGAGAAAAACCTTAATGGTGTTGATATCGACGAAGTTATTGATGTTGGGAAACAAAAATAATCCGTAGGTGAGTAAAACAAAGATGCTTTCAAAAGCAGTCCCGTTCCCTATACTAGCAAAGTACAGAGCTTTCTTTGTTAAGAACTGGGCTGGCAAACCTTGGATGCCACCCTTAGTAGTCATGTGAGTCCTGACCTCAGACTCGTCCAAATGAATTGCTCTTGCAATGGTCTGATTCTTTGGAATTTCTTCCAGTCCAGAAAATGGAGCTCGATCTGTGATGTGTATATCGATCAGATGAGAATACTCCTCCAGCGTTGGTGCTAGCTGGTAATCCGGGAATGTGAAACAGTGATAAACCGAATCGTAGAATTGAATGAGCGCATCCATGATTCCCTCAATCACATGGACTCTTAACAGTGGTAGCAGACCTCCGTGCTTGGCTCTAAAAGCCTCAGGGCTAGTGATCATCCTTGCTAACCTTCTCAAATCCCCTAACTTTGGAACCTTGAAGGTATACTGGTGAGTTCTCCTTCTACCGAAGTCCATTAGCGTAATCCTCTTCTCTGATATTTACAATCACAGTCTTAGTTTAATTTGAAAAACAGAGAGACTAGAAGAGAAGTTTTTTGAATGTTTTAATGTTTTATTAAATAAATGCATGAATGCAGCACACAAAAACATAGAAAAAACATGGGGTCAAAGGGTCGTTGTCATGAAGTCAAGGCTCTACCCATCCCCAAAGGTTTATACTAGGGTGATTTTTGTACCTGTACTCATTATCATCAGCTCCTCCCAGGAAGGCAGACAACAAGCGGATCGTCAGCGAGTTGTGTGCAATCTTAGAGTAAGTGCCATTCACCGAGAATAGATCACCAGCCTCAAATGAGGGTAGTATCGCGTAACAACTATTTCCGATAGTTTCCGCACTACAAAAAAGGTTAGGCTTTTCTTAAGTGTATACTCAATCTCACCACATGCGGCATCACACACATTCCCATTAGCAGAAAAATAAACACATATTCAATTAGGAAAAGCAGTATATATTTGTCTTAAAAATCCTACACTTATAAAGCTAAGAATCCTAAGTTCCTGACAGAAATGGGTTCCCCGGCGGAAGCCCCAATCTGTGGTTTTCACATAAGTGAAGAGAAAAAAGAAAAAGAAAGACGGGCCCCACGGTGGGCGCCATTTTTTCTGTAGCGAGCGATTTTGGACGCGGTTCTTAAGCGCTGGTCGCTCTCTGCGGTTTGGGCTTAAACTACAGGTCGATTCATTTTTTATCCTATTGTGAGCTGAATAAGGAAGGGAAATAGATGTCTCCAATTAACCCTGCTTTGCATACTGAGCTTGAACAGCGGTCTGTTAGGTTACGAATGCTATCAATGTGGGGGGGCCTTTGTACTGGTTATTTGTATTTTCGCCAATACAGTTTCTTTCTTTTTATCTAGACAGAAGGTTTCTGGCGGGGAACAAGGATTAGGATGTTAGGACTGATGTTTTGAATTACTGCTTTTGATTGATGGAGATATGGGATTTGGTTTTTTTTTGTTTAGTGTGCTCGCTAAGATTTTTCTTTCAATCTTATGCCTACGTATTCCCGTTTACCGAAACAGGGAAATCAGAGCGTTCGTAGTTCCTCCTATTCTATGGGAGGAAATGGGTTTTTGGTGTCTTGTTCAAAGCCCAAGACGTGAAGCGAAAGGTGGTTTATATCTTGATCAAAGCCCAAGATGTGAAGCTGAAGGGTTTATTTGTATCTTGTTCAAAGCCCAAGATGTGAAGCTGAAGGACCTCGACTTTAGAGAGAATTTGTCATCTCTAAAGAAGGGTTTGAGGAGAATTACTTTAACCGGGATACGCGAATCCTAGCAATGCCATAATTTCCTATAGAGGGGGTTTTAACCTGAAGGAGAAGACTTTTAACTCAGTGTAGAGCAATTCTATCTTTCCTTAGGAATTTGTCATGCTAAAAGAGGGACAGTGGCATGGATGTAGACGATCCAGAGGCTTGCCGCTTACAGCGATTAGATGGATGTTTGCGTACTGTGATCAAGGCACAACTTTGATGCTAAAAGGTTGATTGGATCAACCAGTGGTTTTCTTATACAAAGCCTAAGAGGAGGCTAATATGTGTCTTGTACAAAGCCCGAGAGAGAGGCTAAAAGGTTGTGACCCGACGATGGAGTCATTTGGTATCTCGTATAAAGCCCGAGATGGAGGCTATTTAACAAGAGAGTTTTTGTATCTCGTACGAAGCCCGAGATGGAGGCGAAAAGGTTTTTGACTCAACGAGGGAATCTTTTATGTGTCTCGTACAAAGCCCGAGAGAGAGGCTAGGGTTACTGTTTCAGTCGAGTGACAGGTCCAGTATACTGATTTTAAAAGAGAAAATCAGTTCTTATATGAGCAACATTGTACTCAAGGATTTGATTCGAGGATCCGGGTTATTCCTGCTCTTTAAGGAAATGGGAAATCCGAAGGGTATTGAGACTGTCTGAGTCTGCGGGTTTCCTTCCTATTTAACGAAGGGGTGCTTGAGAATGTCTTTGAGACTCAAGGGAATTAGACTGTCCAAGTCTAGAGTGTCATCTTTTGTACTATGCTTTGAGAAACAGTAGTAGACTCTTTGAAAGGATTGTTCTATTAAGATGACTAGGTTCTATTCCTATACCTCTAGGAGGTCGTCGGGACAATTTGTATGAAGCCCAAGAGGAGGCTGGAAACTTTTTAAGAAGCCGACGGGTCCTTGTACGATGCCCAAGAGAAGGCTATCATTCCCGGAGGAAAAGATCATTATACGAAGCCTAAGAGGAGGCTGTGATTACTTCTAAGAAGCCGTAGGGTCCTTGTACTAAGCCCAAGAGGAGGTGGGGTTGCTTTTAGGAAGCCTGTGGGTCCTTGTACGATGCCCAAGAGGAGGTCGATGCTTTTAAGAAGCTCGTGGGTCCCAAACCAAAGAAACGTTCAAGAAAAGTTTCACCGAGAATAATTCAATTAGTGAACAGTTCTGAGGTTTGAAGAAATTCAAGAGAAGTTGCACCGAGAATAATTCATCTCTGGGGAATAGAATTTCTTGACAATTCCTAATGAGGACAGCCGAAGAGAAGACTGTATCTGGTGATCCTATTGGGGATCTAGTTGTCTATTTCTACGAACAAACGAAACGGCGTCACCTAGTTCTAGACGTAGTTGTCGGGGAAACTCGAAATATCTATACTATTATTACACAGTTGATATGAGTTTATGAAAGAATACTTACAGTGAAACAGCCCCACAGTACAGTTATATATATATATGTGAAAGCGGTAAATGAAAGCGTATAAACACTTACTCGGTTGTAGAGCTTCCATGCTGTTTGGTTAGTTGTTCAACAAAGAAAGATTGAAAACAACAGTATATTCAAAATCAAAGGAGAAAGTGCTTTGAAAAAGAAAGATTTGGGGCTTGCAGCTCAAGGAGAGGCCCAGGGTTTTATCAGTGAGCGCACTATTTGAATTTGTACAGAGGGATTTATACAAGTGACTGTGGCCCAAAAATTGTTTTCTGTACAAAGGGATGGGTCTTACACTCTCTCAAGAGGCCCAAAAAGTTTAAAGAAAAGAGTGGGGCTTATAACACGAGGGTAGGCCCAATTGATTTTTTCGTTTAAAAATGGAGACCGCGCCGAGATTTTCTTTTAACGCGGAGGGACTTATACAATAAGTGAGGCCCAAAATGATTTTGGTTAAAAGGAGATTGGGTCTTACACTCTATTAGAGGCCCAAAATGTTTTGAATGGGTCTTATAGCTCGAGGAGAGGCCCAAGGTTATTTTTCAAAAGGCGACGATCGCGCCATTCGTTTTTTGACGTTATCGGGACTTATACAATACACTGAGGCCCAAAAATGTTTTGGTCAAGAAAGGATTGGGTCTTACACTCTATTAGAGGCCCAAAGTGTTTTGAAAATGATTTATGAGGGTTGAATTAATCCAAAAACCCTAATTTGTTTTCAAAAATGTATTTAATTGAATAAAAATTCAATTAAAATGATCAAAATTGTTTAACATGTGAAAAACAAATTGTGATTTTGGATTAATGCTTCAAAAATTAAGTATTGACCTACAAAATAATTAGAAAGCATTAAAAGTTGCAAAATCAATGTAGAAAAAATATTTAAAATGTCAAAAATAATTAAAATATTAATTCTTTGCAAAAATATCAATTATACAAAATAAATAATATTTTTGGGATTTTTTGATAAAATAAAATATTTTAACATTTTTGTGAATTATTAAAAAAAGAATCAACTCAAAATCATTAAAACTCAGAGAGAAATTAATTTTTGAATCAATTAAACAAAATCACAAAATTCAAATATTTGAATTTGTGAAAAAGGCGCCAAGAACACAAGCAAGAACACGCGCGTTTTTCTGGGTTTGGCTGATTTGCGTTTTCCATCCAATCTCACTCAATACGTAATCATATCATGCAATCCACATATCATTATGCTCGTCTCAACCTCACGATCATGTTTATAACACTTAATTTCATTTAAATTAAACATAAAACATGAAATCACGAAGAAACCTCAAGAACCCTAATTTTTGCATGAAGGCTAGGATTTTTGATACACGATTCAAACAATGCAATTAATTGAGGGAAAACATTCCATGCATGATTATGAACATATTGCCAAATTATTGTGCGAGGAAATATGCATAGATTGAGAGATGACCAAGTATGTGCTTACCTCCAAGCTGTGATAGCAAGTGCAAGGTGATTTTTGATTTAGAGGTGTTACAGATGAGTGGTGATGATCTGAACAGCTTCCCTACACCCTATGGAGTGTGTTTGAATGGTTGGACTTGATGGAAATTGGCTGGATCACTTTGTGGTACCTCAGCTGCAACTTGTTTGAAAATTTGAGCAACCAGCTGGTGATTTTGTGAAATTGGTCTTTCAGAAGTGATCTAAGTGTTTGATCAGCTCATATGTGATGTATATGAGGCGTGTGAGTGATTGGTTTGATTGGAATTGCTCTCAAACTCAAAACCCGATAGCTACCTTGCTAAGAAAGGCATTTTTGCCAAGAGAAAGATATTTTGAGGAAAGCATCTGTTAGATGGCTTTGGTGTACTCAAACTGATCACAATTGAGCTCTATTTATAGTAGAGCAAGTTTGTTTTGCAAGGAATAGTGAATGGCAGCTGGTAAGTAGGTTTGGCCAATGTTGGCAAATGAAAATCCAAGTCTCCTCTAGCCATTGACTAGAGGTTAGGGCACAGAGCTTTGGTTCCCTTGGTCTTGGATAAGTCTTGACTGATTTCAGATGAGAATGGCTCAGTCCATGCCACCTTGATGCTTCCATTGAATGCTTCAATCCAAATTTGGAGTCTTGTCCCTATTTTGGCCATTCTAGGTTCAACATGCTATTTCTTGTTCCATGGACTTTGGAGGCTTGGCTCAGTGATTGTCCCCTTTAGATTCAATCCTCAGGTGTGTCCAAGTGGATAGGAGCATTTGAATTTGGCTGATTTTGGCAAATCGAGCAAAATTGCAAATTCTGCCTTGCCTTTGACAGATTTCAGCAAGGCAACTTGCCAATGTCATATCTCATGGTGTAAGTTGAATTTGGTAATGCTCTTGACCATTTTGGAAAGCCCTTACATGATACAACAACTGTTTGAACAAGTTTGGTTTTGATCTCTTTTGATTCCAAGTGAAAAATCCCTCTACATTTGGCAAAAAGTGAAGCAAAATCTGACTTAGTGAAATTTTCACTAAGTGTTGGAACAAAGTGTGATTTCTTGATTTTGATCACTCCATAACTCAAAATCCTTAATGAATTGGACTTAGGTCTAGTTGAAGTTTTTGTAGAGGGTAATGAGGGCTACAAATCCATCTTTGGATGAGAAAAAATGGCCATGTGGTTTAGGAGTTATGATCCTCCAAAGTTAGTGTATTAGTGGTACTTTTTCCATAACTTAGAAATATTTCTAAGTTTTATGGTTACCCCTTTTACAAGTTATCCCACTTTCTTTGGTTTTTCTTGATGAATGAGGATTCAAATCATACATTAACATCATTTTAGGGTTAAAAATCCATTTTGGTGAAAAATCTCAAAAAGTCAAAGTTGACTTTTGTGCACAGTTGACTTTTTATCAGATGCATTCCAAACTGTGCAATTCTTCAGGAAATCATGTCCTTGACCTAAATCAAACTTGGTGGACATGTTCTGTTAATTCTTGTAGTTGGCTTGAATTTTGGTAAAACAATGTTGATGTCATGGTTGATGTTTCAACATGAGTTTTTAACAGCCTTGTTATGTTGAGTTAACATTCTGGTTATGTTAAGTTTTTAAGGGTTGCAGTTTTGTGCTGATGTTAAACCCGATGTCATAACATCAGATGACAGAACATCAGAAAACCATCTGTGTGGTTTGTGGATTGCAGAATGTTAAGGTGTTGAAGAGTTATAGTGCTGAAGAGTGATGTCACATGCGATGTCTTGACATCACTATACCAGAGCATCAGTCTGCTGTGTTTTTAGGACTGCGCGTGTTTCTGTTATTGGAGAGATATTCTACTGAAGAGAGTGAGAGATTGTAGGCGAATATCTTGGTAAAGATATATTCTGGTGCAATCATAAGTGGAGAAGATCTTGCAGCTGAATAGTGAAGATTTAAAAGATATATAATATCCTGGAAATATTATGTGGAGCTGAATTTAATGCATAAAGATATGGAGAATATTTAGAGTTAATGATTGAAGATTTAATTGAAGATTTGATTGAGGATTTAATTGAAGATCTATTTAGTAGCAGAATCTTTTGGAGATTTGGAACAGAAGATTTGATATGATTTGAAGGCCTAAATCCAGTTGGGAAATAGGTTATAAATAGAAGCATTGTAACCTAGTTTTAGGAAGCCAGCCATCATGTAGATTATAAGGGCTGTGTTGGTTGATGAACCACCCGGTTTGTGGGATGGTCATCGTGTTTATCTCGAAGCCTGTAGGTAAGAGATGTATTGTTCTTGGAGGAAGTTGTTAAGCAACTCTAAGTAGTGTTCTTAGTCATGAGGGTCATGTCTAGGTATTGTCATGGAAGTGTGTCTTCCAAAGTCTATGTGATAGAAAAGATTAGGAAATCAAGATGTTGATGCAGTGACGGTGTAGTTGACTGCTAGACATCATCGAGATGATTGGAAGTGAGATGGAGTCTCTTGCCTAGGGAGGACTTAGGTAGAAGGGTCATTGGGTAGTGATTGAATTAGGTAGATTGTCAACTGGTGTGTTGAGTCTGTAATTTGATACTACTAATAGTGGACTTCCTTCCTGGCTTGGTATGCCCCCAGATGTAGGTTGGTTGAACCGAACTGGGTGAACAATTGATTGTGTTCATATTCTGTTTTTATTGTCTTGTTCATGCAACATAGTTTGATGTTGTGACATTGCACCTTAACATCACACATCTGTACCAGAATTTCAATTGGTATCAGAGCAGGCATCCTGTCTGTTTCTGGATGAGATCTAGGGAAGATACTTTCTGGTTCGTGAGCAAGGAAGATAGTTGCTGAGTTGTGGACTAGGCGAGTTCATACGGTTGGGTGTAGGATCCCTTGAAGTAAAGGATGGACTATTTATCAGAGGTGCCATTGTGAGAGTGTTGACCCTTGGTGACAAGCAAGGATTTTTGAGCAGCACCTGAAGGTTGTTGAGGAGTCGTTGTATGTTCCGCTGCAGGTAACCCTGGTTGGTTCTCGTATCTCTGGTGGTGAGATTCTAGGAAGGTATTCTCTTGGAAAGACATTAAGGGTTGGTCTCCTCAGCAGGTTGGTCTCTGACGTGGTAGTTGGTGCTAGGCAACTTCAACTGGTTGGTTTGAGAGATCGAAGATTCTTGAGGATTATCTCATACCTTTGTTTTGGGGAAAGAAGTGATCAGAAGGTGAATGGATTGTTTTGATGAAGAAAGAAGAGGGTGGAGCCCAAGGCAAAAGAGTATCACTGTCAAATCTTTCATGCGGGAGTGAAGATCTTGATAAGGTATCTCTTAAGCTGAGTTGTGGTGACCTATTCAGGAGGGTCTTTCTGGTTATGTTATCAGAAACTAAGCTTGATATGTCAATCCTAATGTCTCGACATCGCGCTACACATCAGCAGTTTAAAGGTAAATGCTGAGTCAAAGACCTGTTAGACTGTAGCTGTTTTGAAGGATCACTGAAGCTGTGAAGTTGAACAATTTGTGAGATGCTGTTCATATAAAAGGTAGT
Organism: Lathyrus tuberosus; assembly: GCA_022829125.1. Taxonomy (NCBI): domain Eukaryota; kingdom Viridiplantae; phylum Streptophyta; class Magnoliopsida; order Fabales; family Fabaceae; genus Lathyrus; species Lathyrus tuberosus. The sequence goes on from JALAZF010000095.1 coordinate 11,340,499, forward strand.
AAGCTTGAGCTAAACAGTCTGAGGACAATATTGTAAGTGCATCCTAGAGTTTGTGTTCAATAGCAGTGTAAATCAGCCTGGGGTAAATTGGTGTCTGCATTAGTCGTATAGAGTGAACTCTTCCAGCTTTGAGGATTGGAAGTAGCAGAGTGTCTATGGTATGGCTTTAGATGCAGAAGGATGGTAGTTATCACTCTTAAGTTGACAAAGGTCTGAACCTTGTGCTTATAAGAAGAAGATTTTGGAAGAGTGTGGTATGCAAGTTACTGCAGTTTTGTTGGTCTAATCTTGGAAGTTGATCAGATGTTGATATGTTCTCATGTGAGATATGTTTGGATTAATATGGTCGGAGTCTCCAAATCCATTGTAGAAGTGTTTAATGTGATGAAGACTGATGTTGACACACCATTTCAGCCAAAGAAAGATAGTGATCAGTGATGTGGATTAGCAGAAGAGGGATCAGCTAGGGCCTCAAGTTTCAGACCAGATCAAATGTTGAGTTTTTGTCTGTCTTCAACTAATGACAATATACATTGACGTGAGACTATGTATATGTCTGAGGTACAAGTGCGGGACTGCAGAAGTATTGAGAATTTATTTCTCTTTGTGGTGTGAGAATGTATCATCTGGTGGGGTTGATTGGTGACTGTGTGCTTGGAGCATCATCCAAATTATCTGGGATAAGTTTGAATTAGAAGAGGCAGAGTGTTGAGGAATGTTGACAAGCTGATGTGTTTAAGGCTAAAAGATATGAAGACATCATAGTCTTGTGGGTTTCAGCTTGGATCAGTTCTAAGTGGTTTGGAGCAGGGTGGTTGCTCTGGTTGTGAAGGTCTAGGATAAGTGGCAGTTATCTCTGGCTTTCTACTGACGGCTCTACTAAGGGAAGTGGCATTCTTTGGTATAGCTATGGGGTAGTCTTGGACTACTTATTTTCTGAAGATTCAGATGTGGTAGGTTTGAAGTCTTTGGAGTTTCTAAGCAGGATGGAGGTTGTCTACTCAAACTTGATTATTGAATCAAGCCTATGAGAGCATGGAAATCTGTTTCTGCAAAGGGAGGAGGTTCTTCTGAGTGGCAGAAGGTTGAGCTGAATTCAACAGTTAGATGTTCTGACATCTTGCTCAACATCAGGAGTCTCAGCTGGTGATGAGGCACATCAGCTAATGATAGGGTGATCTACAGGAATGAACAATAGGATGCTTCAAAAAGATCGTTCTCATGGCAGTTTGCGGGAGCTGCAGGAAGGAGAAGATGTTACATGACCATGGCTTAGGGAGTCTAAGTATGTTTGCTTTTGAGCAAGTGGATCATGTGACTTGAAGATCAAGTTTCCTTGGTGGATCAAGATATCTTTGTGAGAGTTCTGACAAACGTGAGGATTCATGAATGAGGTGATCAAACTGTGGCTATTGGTTGATCTCAGAAGTGGATTCGAAGAATCAAGATAATCAGAGTGTGGCAGCTGGTTATCATTGAGGATTGTCTTGGAACAAAGTACTCTTGGGCAGAAGGGTGATGAGTTGAAGACTCAAGGAGATTATTCTTCTTGAAGGTGGATGAGAGTTTAAGTCTCTAGGTCTTTGGATTACTATGCAATAGTAATTCCAGTTGGTGGAGCATATCAAGAATCATGGTGATGATGTCTTGGTGTGTGGGAGATGTTCTAACTTGGTGTTGGGACATTATCTGGGTTGGATATCCTTGGTGAAGGATGTTTATGCTCTGGTTCAGGAGCTTGGAGCCTACATTATGCCTAAGGAGCGTCTACATAGTCATACGGGAGAATGATGAAGTAGAAGGTCTACCTTGGATGGAGAATGTAGAGAAGACTGTAGTAGATCAGGTATTGATTGATTGGAAGCCTGATGAGAATGGTCATATTTAGGAGATGATTGCTCCAGCATTATTTCAAAAGAGGTGTTTCTGACGTTGTGGATTAGAATGTGGAGATTCTAATCTTGGTTTGTTGTAGTATGTTCTGGCAAAGCATGTCTACTATTTTTGAAGACCTCACTAGTGGATGTAATGGCAGAGGAACTATGTCAGATGAGGTGATTGGATCAGAAAATTTTGAAGAGATTGGATCTCAGTAAAGCTTTTAAGTAATCTGAGATTTCGAGCAGTGTCATACCAGTCAGGATAATTGAATGTGTTCTCCAAGAGTGAAAGTACAGTATGTGAAAGTGCTCAGCAAGTGTGCTCAAATGTTCATCTCCATCTAGAGCTGTAGTTAACCATGACAGGGGGAGTAATTGTCTATGGATTCTGCAGCAAAGGTGCATATATTGTGAAGCTTGCATGCTGATCAAGCTTGTAGAGATTGGTTGCCTCTTGTGAGGAGATAATGTCAGATAACATGATGTTGGAATTACTTTGTGAGAGTCTTTGTTGATGGGAGATGTCACACTTGTCTAGGTGTGTGGTTTTAATTCAAAGTAAGAAGACTTGACTTAAAGAGTAGTGGAAGGCAGTGTATTTGTGGATGTATGAAGAGTATGATCAAGAAATTCATTCCTGAGAGAAGTTGATCAGCTTGGCAAGATGTGAGTTTTGGAGCATGAGAAGATAACCACTTAAGAGGGAATCTTGTGAGTTGTGGTATTTAGATTGTTTGAGGATGAAGCATTAAGTGAATGCGTTCAGCAGGTGTGTTGAACAGAGGGTGCGCTCTTGAAGACATGAAGATGAGTCTTATGTTTTCCATTCATTTAAGGTGTTCTTCTTGCAAATGAGCACTGGTTATCTTAGATAGGGGGAGTTGATCTTTTGTTGAAGTAGGTGTCAGGCAAGATGTTACTGGTGAAGTTCATGGTCTGTCAATGGATTGAATCAGAAGTATACTTTTACCCCAATGTTTGTCAAAAAGGGGGAGAGAATGTACAGTAGTAGCTGCTGAGTCTGGATTTTGTTCTGAGCATATTGGTTGGATGATTCAGAGTTTGATTTTGGAATTTGTTTGTGCTTGCTGCGATGTTCAGAGTTTGTCCAATTATGGCTAAAAGGGGGAGAGTTAGCCTAGTGGTTGCCAAGGTGTGGTTGTGAAGCCTTTTCTGATATGGTGCAGCAGTTGAGGGGGAAAGTGTTTGAACAGCTGTGATCTGGTTATGCTGATGTGAAAGTGTTCGTTTCTGCTGCAAGATATATTCTGATGTAGGCTGAAATTGTTTTAGCCAAAATTAGCCAAAGGGGGAGATTGTTAATTCTTGTAGTTGGCTAGAATTTTGGTAAAACAATGTTGATGTCATGGTTGATGTTTCAACATGAGTTTTTAACAGCCTTGTTATGTTGAGTTAACATTCTGGTTATGTTAAGTTTTTAAGGGTTGCAGTTTTGTGCTGATGTCAAACCCGATGTCATAACATCAGATGACAGAACATCAGAAAACCATCTGTGTGGTTTGTGGATTGCAGAATGTTAAGGTGTTGAAGAGTTATAGTGCTGAAGAGTGATGTCACATGCGATGTCTTGACATCACTATACCAGAGCATCAGTCTGCTGTGTTTTTAGGACTGCGCGTGTTTCTGTTATTGGAGAGATATTCTACTGAAGAGAGTGAGAGATTGTAGGCGAATATCTTGGTAAAGATATATTCTGGTGCAATCATAAGTGGAGAAGATCTTGCAGCTGAATAGTGAAGATTTAAAAGATACATAATATCCTGGAAATATTATGTGGAGCTGAATTTAATGCATAAAGATATGGAGAATATTTAGAGTTAATGATTGAAGATTTAATTGAAGATTTGATTGAGGATTTAATTGAAGATCTATTTAGTAGCAGAATCTTTTGGAGATTTGGAACAGAAGATTTGATATGATTTGAAGGCCCAAATCCAGTTGGGAAATAGGTTATAAATAGAAGCATTGTAACCTAGTTTTAGGAAGCCAGCCATCATGTAGATTATAAGGGCTGTGTTGGTTGATGAACCACCCGGTTTGTGGAATGGTCATCGTGTTTATCTCGAAGCCTGTAGGTAAGAGATGTATTGTTCTTGGAGGAAGCTGTTAAGCAACTCTAAGTAGTGTTCTTAGTCATGAGGGTCATGTCTAGGTATTGTCATGGAAGTGTGTCTTCCAAAGTCTATATGATAGAAAAGATTAGGAAATCAAGCTGTTGATGCAGTGACGGTGTAGTTGACTGCTAGACATCATCGAGATGATTGGAAGTGAGATGGAGTCTCTTGCCTAGGGAGGACTTAGGTAGAAGGGTCATTGGGTAGTGATTGAATTAGGTAGATTGTCAACTGGTGTGTTGAGTCTGTAATTTGATACTACTAATAGTGGACTTCCTTCCTGGCTTGGTATGCCCCCAGATGTAGGTTGGTTGAACCGAACTGGGTGAACAATTGATTGTGTTCATATTCTGTTTTTATTGTCTTGTTCATGCAACAGAGTTTGATGTTGTGACATTGCACCTTAACATCACACATCTGTACCAGAATTTCATGTTCCATGGGTGTCATAGGGTATATTGAGGCATGTCCTAGGGTTTGGGAGCATGTCCTGGTCTAAAGTCAAAGTTACAGTTGACTTTTTCCTTAAAACCCTAATTGTGGTGCAGATGAAAATGAGACTTGTTGCTCAAGCTTCTTGGATTAATCCATTGTTCCAAATGGATCAATATAGTTCATTTGAGACCCTCAAACCCTCTCTTGAGGTCTTGGCTCATGATTTGCCCCAAAAGTCAACTTAGGGATGAATTAGGTCAAGAAACCCTAATTCCTGATTTTTTGAGGTATGCATCCCCTGAGGCCAAATTGACTTGATGATTGGGTCCATGTGGTTCCATGGAGTATATTAGGTTGTGTTTTAGATCATTGGCTTGTGCCCAGATGAAAATTTCCATCTGGAGGCCCTGGTCGACCAAAACCCTAATTTGGTGACACTGTCAATCTTGAGACTTAATCCACTTAGAAGGGAGCAACCTTGTGCTTAATCCTTGAAGTGGGAGTTCTTTTGATCCATTGTGGATGTTTGAGAGGCTAGACAAATTGAAGATCATGTCATTCCTTGATTGATCCTTTGTCTAAGCACTCAGAGAGGGCTAAAAACCCTAATTTTGATTGTAGTGAATACTCACCCATCTTTGGGGAGACTGATGAAATATGATGGTTCTTCCATATTGTGATGATGATTTTCACAATGATGGGAAACCTTAGTGGTCAAAATTTAGGGTATGGCGGTAAGCATCAAGGCTCCGCCCGAGAAAACCTTCTTGACAACATATGGTCCTTCATAATTCGGAGTCCACTTGCCCCTGTGATATGTATTAGGAGGAAGAATCTTTTTCAACACCAAGTCACCCGTCTGATAATTCCGAGGACGCACTTTCTGATCGAATGCCCGCTTCATCCTTCTCTGATACAGTTGCCCATGGCATACTGCTGCCAATCTCCTCTCTTCTATGAGACTCAACTCATTGAACCTCGTTCGAACCCATTCGGCCTCATCAAGCTTAACATCCATCATGACCCTCAGAAAAGGAATCTCAACTTCAACCGGTAAGACCGCTTCCATTCCATACACAAGAGAAAACAAGGTTACCCCAGTAGACGTATGTACTGATGTACGGTACCCATGCAAAGCGTAAGGTAACATCTCGTGCCAATCCTTATATGTCACGACCATCTTTTGCACAATCTTCCTGATGTTTTTATTGGCTGCCTCGACAGCACCATTCATCATTGGGCGGTACGGAGAAGAATTGTGATGTTCAATCTTGAAGCTCTGGCACATCTCTTGCATTATTTTATTATTAAGATTAGAACCATTATCAGTGATGATCCTCTCGGGCACCCCGTATCGACAAATGATCTCTTTCTTGATAAACCGGGCAACCACCTGCTTGGTGACATTTGTAAACGAAGCAGCTTCCACCCACTTGGTGAAGTAATCAATGGCCACTAGAATAAAACGATGTCCATTAGAGGCGGTGGGCTCAATCTTCCCAATCATATCAATTCCCCACATGGCAAAGGGCCAAGGGGAACTCATCACGTTTAAAGGATTCGGTGGCACATGCACTTTATCAGCATAAATCTGGCACTTGTGGCATTTTCGAGCATATTTGAAACAATCAGCCTCCATGGTCATCCAGTAATAACCAGCTCGCAACAATTTCTTTACCATGGCATGTCCACCAGCATGGGTACCAAAAGAACCTTCGTGCACTTCCTGTATTAACATGTCTGCTTCGTGTCTATCCACGCATCTGAGCAAGACCATGTCAAAATTTCTCTTGTACAACACACCATCTTCATTCAAGAAGAAACTGCCCGCTAACCTTCTCAAAGTCTTCTTGTCATTATTGGATGCCCCAGCCGGATACTCTTGACTCATCAAGAAATGCTTGATATCATGATACCAAGGTTTATCGTCGGTCGCTGTATCGGCTGCAAGCACATGAGCAGGTCTATCAAGCCACATCACATCAATTTTGGGTATATAATTCCACCAATTCACTTGAATCATTGAAGATAATGTTGCCAAAGCATCCGCCATTTGATTCTCATCACGAGGTACATGATACAACTTTACTGTTTTGAAGAAAGTCAACAGTCTTCTCGTATAGTCTCTGTAAGGGATCAAGTGGGGTTGATGGGTGCGCCAATCTCCATTGACCAGATTGATCACTAGAGCAGAGTCCCCAAATACATCAAGGGTCTTGACCCTTAAATCAATGGCTTCTTCAATACCCATAATGCAAGCTTCATACTCGGCTTCATTGTTGGTGACATCGAAAGTTAGTCTGGCCGTGAAAGGCATATGTGAACCTTTCGGAGTTATGAGAACTGCCCCAATGCCACTACCATTCACATTAACGGCCCCATCAAACATCAATTTCCACTTGTCATCAGGATCTGGCCCTTCATCAACTGGTGGCTCGTCACAATCTTTCATTTTCAAGTACATGATGTCTTCATCAAGGAACTCAAACTTCATTGGCTGATAATCATCAATTGGTTGCTCAGCAAGATAGTCAGACAGAATACTACCCTTTATGGCTTTTTGGGAAGTATATTGTATGTTATACTCTGTCAACACCATATGCCAATGGGCAACCCTTCCGGTGAGAGCTGGCTTTTCAAAAATGTACTTGACTGCATCCATCTTTGATATCAATAAGGTTGTGTGAGTCAGTATATACTGTCTCAAACGCTTAGCAGCCCATGCAAGTGCACAACATGTGTTGTGGTGAGAATCGGATAACAAGCTATTAATTAACTTGCATCGCATTTCTTTGAATTCACAACCGACTTTGATTTATCCAAAGGAAAGGTTCAAGATCGAGAAAAACCTAAAGGGGGGAGATCTAAGGTTCGGGGGTTGGTTATACTAAGGGAAGGTATTAGCACCCTCAATATCTGTAGTACTCTACAGGAACCTCTTGTTTATGTTTGTATTATGTTATGTTTGCTTGCTAAGATATCTATGCTAAGGTGAGGACCTAAGGGTATGTACACTAAGTTTGCTCGCCAAGACGTCGTATCTTATGCCTACGTATCTGATAAAGAATCAGAGCAACCGTAGTTCACCTAACTAAGGGTGAAAGAGGAACCATTGACTATGGCCAAAGTTCCAAGGGGAAACGAGTGTGAGCTCATTTTAGAGTTTTAAGAAACTCTCTAAATCTAAGTTATGATGGGGAAAAGTGAGTTCTCATGATGATGAGAATCACATAGAGTTTAAGAACTCTATCCTATTACTAAGTTATGATTCCATGGCTCTTATGAGGCCAGGAAAAGGGAAAGGCTCTTATGTGGCCAAGGTGGGGTGATTGGTTTATTGACTTATGAGTCAACTGAGGGGAACTTTCCTTTGGAATAGGGATGTGTTAAATGAAACAGGCAACCACAAACATAACAGGAAATATGTACAGGTCTCACCAAGGAGAGAAATGAAGAGTTAGTATTCAAAGAAATTGAAAATTAAAAGGAAATATAAATAGTCTCGTCTTAATCATGATTTAATCAAGAAAATCGATAATCAATGATTCTTGACTTTCATCGACTAAAAAGTAAATGAAATTGAAATAAAAAGAAAGTGGTCTCATATTGATCAAAGTTTTGTCTCTTTAATGAGATTAACCAAACCATGAAGTTTGTTATATCATCGACCAAAATAAAGAAAATGGAATCGAAGTGAAAAATAAAGTCGGTCTCGTCTTAATCAAGATTTAAATCGATAATCTTAGATTTCTGACTTTCATCGACCGATAAAGATAAGTAAAAAGTGGTCTCCTATTTATCAAGACTTTATTGACTTGAAATAGTCAAAGTCAAGAGTTGTGTAATGTCATTGGCCGAAATAAAGGAAGTGAACCCGAAAATAAAATAAAGTCGGTCTCGTCTTAATCAAGATTTAGTCGAGAAATCGATAATCTTAGATTTTCGACTTTCATTGACCAACAAAAATAAACAAGTGGCCTCATATTTATCAAGACTTTTAGTGATTTTAAATAAATCATCCAAGTCAAGATTTTTCTATATCACGGGCCCTAAAATAAAGAAAATGGAATTGAAGTGAAAATAAAGGTGGTTTCGTCTAAATCAAGATTTAACTCGATAAAATCGATAATCTTTTTGTTAGACTTTCATTGACCAACTAAAAGGAAAAATAAAAATGGCCTCATGTGAATCAAGATATTTAGTGATTTGAGATAAACCACCAAGTCATGATTTTTGTGATATCATTGGCCTAAAGTAAAGAAAGTGGAATTAAAATAAAATAAAAGGTGGTCTCGTCTAAAACAAGATTTAACTCGATAAAATCGATATTCTTTTTATTAGACTTTCATTGACTAACCGAAAGGAAAAAATACGGCCTCATACTAATCAAAACTTATTGATTTGAAATAATCAACAAAGTTAAGATTTTTTTTATGTCATTGGCCCAAAATAAAGATTTTGAACTAGAATCGAAAAATGAAACCGAAACAAAAAGAGAAATAAAATCGCAATCAAAAGAAGGAACAAAGATTGATTATTTCTATAAAAAAAACTCCTTTTTTATAAACTAGAAAGAAGATTTAAAAACTTTATAAAGCAAAAAGAAATCTTTTTTAAGAAAATGAACGATGGCAGGGGTGATTAAAAAAAGGAGGGTGTGAATTGGAAGAAGAGGATTCTTCCTCGTGGGCCTTCTCAAACCCATTCGCTCACCAACCCCTAGAAATAGCATTGAAGAAAAATAATAAAAAAATGAAAAATAAATAGAAGTAAAAGGATCAGCTTATTAACACATAAGCATTACAAGGCATGACTCAACTCAGATCATCAACATCTAAAAGCCACTTCAAAACGACATGAAAAGGAACCGACACCACCAACGTTATCTCCATTAAACGGAATCGACAGAAGATCAAAACGGTCAAACGAATCCCTCCTTGTCGTTCGAACAATACGTCCGCCTCTCTTCGTCTCTATTTCGGTTTGGTAATGGCTCTCCCTCTATTATTTCCTCTTCATTTTCTGTTTCTGAGATTGGGTTTGTGTTTTCGTTCGACTCGATTCCTCTTCTTTTCATCTCATTTTCTCAGTTTCTGGATCTATTTCTGAGTTGTGTGGTTTATGTTGAAAAGGGTGAGTTGAAGGAGTTATGATTTGAAGGTGGGTTTGAAGGTTGTTGAAGAATTTATGAGTTGTTGATGATGAGTTTAGTGTTTTTGAGAAAGTTGAGAAGAAGGTGAAAGAGATTTGAAGGATTTGGTGGTTGTTTTATGATTAGAGAAGGCTTTGTTTGGATGTCAGTTTATTGAGGGTTGAAGGGTGAAGAAGGTTTTAGGAGTTGAAAGTGATTTTGGACTGGGTTTGTGAAGTGGGTGTCGAAGAGGAACTCCGGGTGTTGTTGGAGTTATATGGTGGTGAAGGCCGAAGGTGAGTTTTCAATGAAGATTGAGGATGGAGGGTTTATTGGTTTTCTGAGCCATACAGTTTAGAGCTCCCCCCCCCCCGATTCTCTTCGTCTGTTCCCCTTTTAAAAAAATCATTAGACTTGTTGAGTAAGTCCTTAATTGATGGGTCTCTTTCAACTCACAGGTTGTTGCTGATTTGTGCAGGGTCAATGGTTTTGCTTCAGTAATAGCAACATAGTAGTCTTTGTCTCCTTGTAAGCAGTGGCGCAGGGTGTTACACAGAACAGGTGTGGTGCAGCATTTGCAAATTGTAAGCAGGTCTTTGTTTCACAAATGGGGCAATGCGTGGTGGTACAGGCTGGTCGCAAGATGCAAGTTGCTGAAAATGCATTGTAGAATCATTTGGTTTTTGTTCTTTGTGTAACTAAATGGGCTTGGCAATTCCTCATGGGCCTTTTGGTTTATAAATGGAATTGTAAATGGGACAATTGACTAAACATGGGAATTAAATGGATAAATGAATAATTGTTTAGATAAAAGAAATAAAGTAAAAATCGATATGAAGTGAATTTGAAAGATGGATTTTGGATGATGAATTTAAACAATGGATATGGATAATTGGAATGAAAAAGGAAATAAATGGTTATAGAAATTGAAAAGAACAAAAAAATGTGGATAATTATGGAATATGGATTTTAAATGGTTAATTAGGAAAATGGATGATTAAAAGAAAAAAGAATTGACAATGGTAAAGGTAACACGCCACCACAACACTTAGCATTAACCACTGCACTTGACTACCACAAATCCTGAACTACATGACCAAACACTTGCACATAACTTGAAATGTACCAACTGCTTTAATCTCTTTGACGACTTTACAACCTCAATTAAACTGAAACAGTACTGCACACACCATGAACCAACTAGCCTCAGGAGACTCAACTGAACAATATTTGTCAACCATAAAATCCAAGGGTGAGAAACCCTAATCCTCGTGCCTTGAGTGCACACTTATGAAACAAATGACTGGATGAGGACCAAGACCCTGATTCAAAATCTCTGCCACGGCCTGATAAACTGATACTGATACAGACCACTTGTTTGACCAAGATTAGGTCAAACTTCCACTGAATCTCAAACCACACCACACAGACCCTTGACCTGACGACCTTGCTTGGTCCTTAAGGAAGAGCTTGTGATGAAAACAAATCACATTGGATTATTGAGGAGAGGAGGTCTCTTGAAACAAACCCTGATTTACAAGTGAAACAAAACAAACAAAAACTGATAAAATGGTTAGTTATGCAATGATAGGTGATTGAACTATGATGCTCATGCAAAAGATGTTATGACATCTAAGGGTTAAAATTTGGGGTACAACAACATGTCTTCGCAAGCATTGAGTATCAGGACTCGCAATCTGTGAACTTCTTGCTCAGGTAGTATATGGTATGTTCTTTTCTACTTGTCTCGTCTTGTTGACCGAGAACACAAACCATTGAATTGTCACGTACCGACAAATACATTATCAGCGGTCTCCCTGGAACTGGAGGCATAAGAATCGGAGGCTTCTGCAAATATTCTTTTATTTTATCAAATGCCCTTTGACAATCATTATTCCACCGAATTGATTGGTCTTTTCTCAATAATTTGAATATTGGCTCGCAAGTGGCTGTCAGGTGAGAAATGAATCTAGCAATGTAGTTCAATCTCCCTAAGAAACCACGAACTTGCTTTTCCATTCTTGGCTCGGGCATATCTTGTATTGCTTTTACTTTTGCTGGATCAAATTTGATTCCTCTTTCACTGACAATGAAACCTAACAGCTTACCAGATCTCACTCCGAAAGTACACTTATTCGGGTTCAACCTCTGTCTGAATTGTCTCAACTGTTCAAAAAGCTTTTTCAGATTCACCAAGTGCTCTTCCTCAGTCTGCGACTTAGCAATCATATCACCAACATAAACCTCGATCTCTTTATGAATCATGTCATGAAAGAGTGTCACCATAGCACGCTGATAAATTGCCCCGGCGTTCTTTAGACCAAAAGGCATCACTTTATAGCAGAACGTGCCCCATGGGGCAATAAACGTTGTTTTCTCCATATCCTCCGGCGCCATTTTAATCTGATTATAACCAGAAAAGCCATCCATGAAGGAAAATACCGAGAATTAAGATGTATTATCTACCAACACATCAATGTGAGGTAATGGAAAATCATCTTTCAGACTTGCTCGATTTAAATCACGGTAGTCAACGCACATCCGGACCTTACCATCTTTCTTAGGTACCGGGACAATATTCGCAACCAATGGTGGATAGCTTGTGACGGCCAAGAAACCCGCATCCAACTATTTCTGCACCTCCTCTTTGATCTTAATGGCCATTTCTGGTTTAGTTCTTCTGAGCTTCTGTTTGACGGGGGAGCAACCTTCTTTGAGAGGCAACCTGTGCATAACAATATCTGTATCCAACCCCGGCATATCTTGATAGGACCAGGCAAAGATATCAACATATTCACGCAACAACTCAATCAGCTATTTCTTCACATTTTCTTCTAGGCTTGCCCTTATCCTGACTTCCTTTCTCGCATCCTCGGTGCCAAGGTTGATGACTTATAGTGACTCTTGATGAGGCTGAATAGCTCTTTCCTCCTATTCCAATAATATGGCCAGTTCTTCGGGAAGTTCACAATCTTCCTCATCCCCCTCTTCGGCTTGGTAAATTGGATTATCAAAGTCATATCGAGCCATAGCAGAACCGTTATCAACGGAATCCGGAAAATTATTTCTGCATGAATGATGGTTCATGCTTTATTTTAGAAAGAGCTTTTTTGAAAAGAAAGAAAATAAACCATGAAGAAAGAAAACATTGCCATTTTTTATTTGAAATAAAACGAAAAGAAGTAAAATGAAAGACAGGGAACACAATTTTTGAAATACGAAAAACGTCCTTTTATTGATGATAAACTTGCATATGAAACAAACATGGCCCTACAATGAAATCACTAGGCCTTGGGCAGAGCCTAGGATTTTACATGCATCATGAAAAAAACCAAAGAAAATTACTCTTTTTGCAGGGTAACTTGGATGAGGTCTTCAGAGAACCAGTTATTCAGCTTCTACCCCGGGACACATGGGCGCACCCAATTGTCCATATCATAGTCGTTGTCCCCCTCGTCTTTAGTTATAGAAAAGACTTGACCAGGGTTGATGATCCCTCACTAGAGAAAAAGATAGGTCCCTGGCGCTCTTGGCCTTCTGGCAGAGGAGTTCGAGGAGGCTAATAACCAATTCCACACTTGTCTTCTTTGAAGGGCAGCTCAATCAACTGACCCCAACCTTCAGCATGGCCTGACCGTACTACTTCAAGAGCCTGCTTGTAAGAAACCATGGAAGTCCCTGCTCTTGCTTCACTGGAAGGAGGGTCATTCTCAATATTCACTGTTTCGAATGCCTGACAAAGAGTTTCGTGAATCTCGCCGTCCATTTCCACATATTTGAACGATGACAGATGGCTGACAAATATATCCTCATCTCCGCATACTGTGACAACCTAACCATCCACGACAAACTTTATCTTCTGATGGAGTGTTGACGAAATGGCCCCTGCAGCATGTATCTAGGGGCGCCCTAGCAAGTAGCTATAGGCTGGCTGAATATCCATCACATAGAAAACCGTATTAAACACCTGGGGTCCGATCTGCACAGGCAACTCTACCTCCCCGAACACTGATCTTTTGGAGCCGTCAAAAGTGCGCACAACTAAATCACATGGTAGGAGCACAACCCCTTCAACATCCAACTTTGCCAAAGCTTTCTTCGGAAGTACATTCAAAGACGAGCCCGTATCTACTAACACATGGGTCAAGACCGCCCCTTTGCACTCCATGGAGATGTAGAGAGCTTTTTTATGATTTCTTCCCTCCGACGTCAAATCAAAATCAGTAAACCCTAATCCGTTGCTGGCATTGACATGGGCAATAACACCCTCGAGTTGGTTCACCGATATCTCTTGTGGAATATACGCCATATTTAAAATCTTCAGCAAAGCATTACGATGTGCCTCGGAACAAAACAGTAGTGACAAGATAGAAATCTTGGAGGGAGTTTGATGCAGGTGATCCACTATCTTGTAATCGCTCTTTCGAATAATCCTCATAAACTCTTCAACATCTTTTTCAAAGGAATTCCCAGGCTCTGCCCTCTGCACGGGCTCTTCATTTACTACCTGCTTGCCCTTAGCTTTCGCCAAAGCTTTAGCATCATCGTTTCGGAGCGTCTGGGGAGCAAAGAGCCTTCCACTACGGGTAAAACCACCCATTCCTCCTACATTCCCCACGCTTGAACCAGTTTCCTTGGGAACCTCCACTTCCTGTTTCTGCCCTTGATAATAAACATCAGCTCCATAATGCCATGGGATCGCTTTTGTACTTTCGTATGGCATATGACCTGGAATAGTTATAGTCACAGGGGTCACCTATTCAGGTGCAGGGATCTGTATAGGTGCAGGCACAGGAATCTCTGCTGGAGTAAAGTAGATAGTAACTGTTGAGACCGTATCATCCTTTATTCCCATCTGATCAAACTATAAACGACCCTCATCTATCATCATCTGAAGGCACTTTCTCAATTCATCACAGCCGTTCACCGCAGTCAAACATTCTAAACAATTTTCCAAACAACCAGGGGACACGTCCCCTTTCAACAAACGCCATTTCACTACTGCCAAAGGCATCCTGACCTGATTAAAATCTATCACCAAGTTCAGGCCTCTGTCTTCTTCTATTGCATTGACTTTTGGTCCGCCATGTGGGGGCATGGGGTTTTGAATCACATTAGGATTAGGAGCGAAGTTGATAGCTTTTGACTCAACCAGGTCCTGAACTACGTGCTTAAAAGCTTTGCAGTTCTCTATATGGTGGCCGGGCACACCCGAGTGGAATTCACACTTCACATTTGCATCATGCCATAAGGTAGCCTGCCTACTGGTGGTGCCAGCGTTCTCAACTGTACCAACTTTAAGCGGAGCAAATTCTGCAGCATCTGAGCATATGTCATAGGTAAAGTGTCAAAGTGGCGATCACTCATTCTCTGCCTCGGTTGGTATTGTCTTTGAGATTGTGGTTGAGATTCGGCAGCCGGAACCGGAATAGTTACAGCTGCAGCTTGATGGTAAGAGCCCTGACGTCCTTTACCTTTGCCCCCCTGTCCGTAAGCAGCACTAGTTTCACCTTCACGTTTCTTCGATCCACTCCCGAAAAACCTCTTTGTATTGGAAGAGCCTGCCCCACTTCCATCTTGAATTTTCCCCGATTTCAATAGATTTTCAATTCTCTCTCCAGAAATTACAATATCAGAGAACCCAGTGGACGGACATCCAGCCAAGCGCTCTACATATGGGCCCTGTAAAGTATTCATAAACATATCAACCATTTCCCTCTCCATCAACGGGGGTTGTACTCGGGCTGCTAGCTCGCGCCTCCTCTGGGCATACTGTTTGAAACCTTCCTTCGGATCCTGTGTCATATTCTGTAATTGGGTACGATTAGGGGCCATGTCATTGTTATACTGATACTGTTTCAAGAAAGCATCGCCCAAGTCCCTCTAGTTCCTGATATAAGCTTTTTCCAGCTTCATGTACCATTCCAAAGAAGCTCCTGACAGGCTATCCTGAAAGTAGTACATCCACAGCTTTTCGTCGTCAGAATATCCAGAAATCTTCCTGAAATACGCCTGAATGTGAGTCTTAGGATAGGTACTGCCATTATACTTGTCAAAGGTTGGAGGCTTAAACTTTGGAGGGATACTCACCCCTTGCACCAGCCCCATGTCAGTAATGTTAATTCCCAAAGAGTTTTGACATTCCATAGTTCTTACCTTCTCAGCCAACTCTTCATACCTTCTGTCATTAACATCATTATAAGCCCCCATGTCAGCATTCAGCACAGAGAACTGATCATCTTGATGGTCCTCCACATGCTGGTGATTAATATGGCCAACGCCACCAGGAACCCCGCCAGGAGGATCAACTGCCGCTCCGCCAGGAGGAATAACTGTCGCTCCGCCAGGAGGAATAACATTGGGGATTTCCATTTCCAACCTTTGAACTGCAATTCTCAAATCTTGCTGCCCCTGGACTATGCCCTGCATGAGGTTCATGAACTGCTCCATACGGGTTCTCATTTCAGCGAGTTCTGTCTGGACTTGTTCCATGATCCTGGCTTGATTTTGTCGAGTCGCGTAGCGATGAATGTTGAAATCAGCTATCCTGCCTACAACCAAATAAAGGTTAGAAACTCCCTGGGATGAGTACCTGTTATGCAAAAATGATTATGATTATGCAAATGCAAATGTAAACATGTTTGTATATTCACAGGGAGATCCACCCCTTGATTCCAGTTTTAAAAACAAGATGGAACAAAACTTCTACTCATATAGAGAAAATCACTGTCAGAGATTACAACCCAAGATAACATAATAAGTTTTGAAGCAAGATGAACAAAGATCCCAGCCAACAATTCTGGTGGTGACCCAAAATACAAAAAAGAAAGAGCCAACTACAGAGTATCACCCACTGCCAAAACTAGAGCTTTCACCCCTAGGCTTCTTCACCTCAGCTCGTATCCTCAGCACTTCTATGGTTGCTATGGCCTCATTCAGCCGTTCCTCAACTGCGTGTCTTTGGAACGTCCCTGATAATATCTCCTCGTCTTTCTCCCTGAGCTTCAACTTCAGACTCTCAATCTGCTCCAAATACTTATCCTCTTTCTGCTTGTTGGCTGCGATTGCTGTATTCCGACAAGCATTGAACCTGTGAATTCTTAGTGAAGCTCTGGCCAAGTCTTCCTTTTTTGACCTCAAAACCCTGCTAACACCTTTTAAGGCTTGTCCTACCTTCTGTCTAGCTGTGATTTCATCGGCCAACTCCTTTTCTTTCTCAGCGAGCAACTCTATTTTCAACTTGGCAGTATGAACAACTTCACCTCGCTCGTGTTTCAGCTGGTAGATTTCTTTGTGTAGCTCACTGTTCTCCTCTCGAAGTTTCTCTTTTTCAGCCCACAATTTGTTATACTTCTCTATCTTCACTGTGGTTGGTGGCTCAATCAGCAGAGGGTACAAAGGCGGTTCTATTGGAAAAGGAAAAAGCTCCTCTTCTGCCCTTTTCTGGACCCACTCTACATACGGAGAGAAAGCTTGGTTGTTACACTTCCCAAAGAAAGTTTTTCCTCTCCTAAAAACTTGCTTCCAGGCGTTCACGACTTTCCTTACCATCTCTTGGTCTGCAGTGCCATTGAAAAACAAGGATTCTCTGATATCTTGTTCCTCAGGGGGAGTCTTCAATGTATACCCAAATTGTCTGATAGCAAGGGAAGGGTTATAATTAATTCCGCCTTTCCTCCCTATTAAGGGTACATTTGGGAATCCTCCACAGTTGAAAATGAGCTCAATCCCTAGCAAACTGTGATTAAACTAAACGATGTCGTCAGAAATCAATCCCATCAACCTCTTAGACCACTTCATAGAATCCCTTGCCTCAACAAAAGCCCCAGTTTTAGGAAGATGACTAAAAAACCATGTAGATAGGAGCGGCGCGCAGCAACTTACAGTCCTTCCTCGTCTCTTTTCGTTCTTGTAGTGGACTGAATGATACACGTCACCAAGAAGGGTAGGCACGGGGTTTCTCAAGACGAAAATCCGAATTGCATGCGTGTCACCAAGCTCAGGGATGTTGGGGAATAGGACAATCCCATAGATGCAAAGAGCTAGAATAGCATTGAAAGCTGACCAATTTCTCTCCTTAGCATACGAGCTGGCTTGGTCTAACAGAAACTTCAAAGGGAGGCCTTTAAACCCTTGCTTGTCAATAACTTTGTTACTTAGAATGGATTCCCCAATGTGAATAGCAGCCGCCATCTCTTCCAGTCCTGGCTGTTCTTCAGAGAAGAAAGGTATCCTCGGCTTGACAGAGATTCCCAAAATAAATGAGAACTCCTCTAAGGTTGGAGCCAATACATAATATGGAAAAGTGAAGCAACGCAAAGGGGGGTCATAGAACTGAAGGAGCGTGTGAATGGCATCGTGCTCTTCTTGCAAAATATTTCGGACAACCTTCAATACCTTCCCATATTCCTCCTTGAACTTGGCGCGGATCTCAGGGTCAGTCATACTAATCATCTTGTGAATCAACTTCAGAGTCGGATCTGGGAACGTGTACGCTACATTCTTCTTCCTCTGAGCATCCATGACGAGAACTCCTCAACAACCGGAATCAAGGGTAAGGTGAAAGCCCTGAAAAATGTCAAACATGTTAGAATGCAAGAAATGATGCAAATGCAAACATGGGATCAAGGTATCACTGCTCTGGACATGTGTTGTGCTGTTAACTGAACAAGAACCACAACCCAGAAAACCAGAATTCCAGAACATCGGCCCACTGAGATAACCAGAAAACCAGGTAAATAACTATACACTGACAAGAAATCCAGAAAACCGGGCGGGTTGAAGGTTTCGGTTTCCTGCAGACCTGCAAACATCCATCCCTTCTCACATGTGGGTTCTAGAAAACGGGATCCTCAGTCTCAGATTCTCGATTTGAGAAGCAATAGTACATTCATCCCTCGGGGTACAATACTATCGCCAAACAAAGAGGTCGTCCACTGATTCCCCCAGAAATAAGGGTCATCCTATGCAAGTTTCCAGCATTGGGTCCTCGGATCGACAAGTGTAACGGGTTTGCCATTTCTGGTATGCCATTATCACATGTCTGGAGGAGAGGCGTTGCTGGGTCCTCGAAGAAACGGTCGCCAGAGTCGACAGCTCTCTAGATCAACATTCTGAGATACGCAAGACACACACGTCAGAATATCTCCCAAGATAGCCTCATCTGGATGTGAATTTCGTGAACACCAAACGCACCAAGACGGCGCGTAGGTCCCACTACTTTCCACTCTAGTCCTAAGTGTATGCTCAAGCCTGTGTATTGGGCTTATCTCTCAAAGAATCCCAACCTGCCAAACAGAAAACCAGCACAACACAGTACAGTCCAGCATAATAATGAAATGCAAATGCCATAAATACGGTAAATACAGTAAAATAGTAAAACAGTAATACAGTAAAATAAAGCACAACAGTAAACACCCAATGAAAATAAACAAACAAGCGCTATGACTGACTCGTAAGAGGGGATGGACCAGCCAGAGGTCAACCTATCCCCAGCAGAGTCGCCAGCTGTCGCTCCCGTGGATTTTCATCCAGGTACAAACGCGAAAGTGGCGCGGAAATAGAGTCGCCAACAATGTGTATTTATCCCAAGAGAGGGAAAGGAAACACTGCGTAATCCTGAGGGAAGGGAAAGAGCATGGTCTCGCGACCAAGAGAAACGGGTAAGGGAGTCGGTTACGCGAGGGGAAGGTATTAGCACCCCCACGCGTCCATCGTACTCGATGGGATCCACGATTGTTGTCTCGATCAAAGGGTGTCGTCATCTGGAGCTCCACTGCTACTGGAAAGGGGAAGGAACGGGAACGGAAAAGAACGAAGAAATGAAGAAGAAAAGAAAAGGAAGTGACTCGATAGGACTCGAAAGGATGAGACAAATAAACAAAAACAGCGACTACCACAGCGCACCTGCACCAATGCAGCAGTCAAATCCAGCGAACACACCAAACAACATTCAACAGCTCATATTCAGCACATAAATGGGTGTAAAAAGCAGCAGCAGCACATACAACAACACATATGCACATAGACAGCAGTAGAAACAAGGCAGCATGCAATACATTTGGAGAAGATTCAATCATGACATAATGAGCAAACATCAAACATCATACACTCTTTGATCAATCATGATCATAATCACACCACACACCATAGTAAGCAATGCTTGAAAATATCATGGAAGAATACACCACATCATGAAAGAATGCACAACATTTAGCACATGAACAAGTCCAATCAAATATGCATTTCATGAGGTTAGATGCAAGCACACGTATACATCGTAACAACTCCAGCAACACCAATAATAATTCACAATTAACATGCTCAAGGAGTGTGTACAAAGTGTTCGTCACATCAAGAAATAACAACGCTAACATGATCACAAACATTAAAAATCCAAGAGTCGCGTGTCGGAAAATTGTGTACATACAATGGTGTGAGGTACAACAGCATCAAAACAGTCCACAAACATGTGTCATATCAATCCATGAAGATTAAGAGTGAAACGGGATCGAAACATGCTAAAAAATGCACAGAAAACTCACTCTGCAACAGTGTTAATCGGTTAACCAAGTGTGTTAACCGATTAACAGCTCAAAAATCAGTAGAAAACAGAAAAATACACTGGTTAACCGATTAACCAGTTTGCACTGCAATTGGTTAATCGGTTAACCCTGTTATAGCAGCAAAAATTAATTTGAAAAATCACTTCCAGCAGCAAAAATCACTTATGCAAACCTCTCCAATGATCATGTAATCAACAATGCACGAAAATTAAACTCGCACACAGGAATCAAACATCAATTAGATCCAATAATCACCAACATCAAGAATCACATTCAAGCAAAATGGATCAAAATCAAGAACAACCAAAGATCTACATTGTATAAGTTGCAATTAAGCTAAAATGAGTGTAGATCTGAGATTAACCAACCTACAAAGCTGAGATTTGCTTTGGTAAGTGTTGTAAACAGAATTTGATGAATCCAAGTAGAGAAATCCAAGATCCACATGCTCCTTGCACTTAAAAGTTGAAAATCCACGCAATAAGCAACAAAAGCTCCAAAATCACTTCCAAAAATCACTTTTGAGATTCCAGAACCAGATCCAAACGAAAATCCAAATTGAAAAGTAGAAATGTAGTGATGATGAGAGGTTTTAGCTCAAGAATTAACAAGTTCCAATGAAGAACTTGTTAATCTTTGAAAAGGAGCTTTGAGTGTGGTTGAAAATGGAGATGGAGAATGAAAAAGTGGGAGAGAATTGAAAGAGAATTCTGAAATTTGAGAGTGAAAAAATGATCTAGCCCCCCTAGAGGTTTGGAATTGATGAGATTAAATAACCCCTAGGTTAGGAGTTAAGTTTGGGTTTGGAGTGAGGTTAAGTGGGTGGAATTTGGGGTGAAAAATGAATTAGGAAAGGAAAATGTGGAATTAGAGTGGAGAGAATTTAAATTTGGATGGAAAATCAACTCTCTCTAGATCCTTCTACTGGTGTGAAATGAGATTTGGTGATTAAAATTTGGATTAAAAAGATGCAGTGCTGAAAATGAAGCATTTGGGCAATTTTCGCCTTGGTGAACCGGTTAACCAAATTGTACTGCAATTGGTTAATCGGTTAACCCATCCAAATTTTCAAATTTTGCGCCAAAAGGAGGGAAACTTGGAAAATCGCCTGATTCCACCTGTTCTGAACCACGTTAGACCTCTGAAACTTGCCATTTGATATTTCCACTGAGTAACACCTGAAAAGAACACAAATTCTTGCTGTCACCTCGGGATATCCTGCTGTATTAATAATGCCTGACGCCGAATAACCGATCAAAAATTGACTGCCAGGGTTTCTGATCATCAAATCATCTAATGAGCAAAATAAATGCTCAAAAAGACTTTGAAAGTTGTTTGCTTAGCTCTGAATATTGTTGAAAATGATACTGGAACTGCTGACGCCATGAGCTGCTGGAAAATACATTTATCCCATGCCCAAAAGAACCATGCAAAATGCAGAAATGAGGATGAAAATGAAATGAAGCATGAGCCAATTAGCGCTAAAAGTAAGAGGGGAAATTTTGAGGTATTACACCTGGCAGAGGGTTTCTTTGGACATTTGGATTGTCTTTAAAGGAGAGGATTTTGTTTCTCATCAGCTCTTGTACTTTAGCCCTCAATGCAAAGCAACCTTCCAAGTTATGGCATGCACCGCCTTGATGGTATTTACAATGAAGATCAGCCCTATAGCCGCCTGGAAGTGGATTTGGAGGAGGAGGCATAGGCCTCGTGGTAATTAAACCTTGTTGAACCATATCAGAATAAAGCTCGGGGTACGTCATGGGAATATGATCAAATTGATTCCTATTACAGTACTGGTTTTGTTCTGCAGTCGGACGTTGGGAAGCTTCAGCTGGTCGTGGAGCAGTAACCACAGGAGTAATAGCAGCAATAGTAGGGTGAATAGCATATTGAGGTTGGGGACGAGGCCTTCTCACTTCAACCATTACATCGTTAGTCTGATCTTCCTTCTTCTTCTGAAAGTTTCCATAAGATTTCCTAACAGTATTGGAAGATTCAGCAGCCTTTGACACTTTTCCATTCTTAAGACCTTCCTCGAGTCTTTGGCCGATAGTAACCAAATCAGTGAAGTTGGAGGAAACATTTCCAATCATCTTCTCCCAATAAAACAGGGATAGGGTATCCATGAACATTCCAGTTAATTCCTTCTCAGCCAAATGAGGCTCAACTTGGGAAGCCAACTCTCTCCAGCGCTGAGCATACTCCTTAAAAGATTCCTTCTCATGTTGAGTCATGTTTTGAAGTTGGCGGCGATCAGGGGCCATGTCGAGGTTATACTTATACTGCTTCATGAAGGCATTTGTGAGATTTTGGAAGCAGTGAATGAAGTTTTGCTCGAGACCCATATACCACTTTAGTGAGGCTCCACTCAAGCTATCTTGAAAATAGTGGATAAGCAGCTTCTGATTTCTGGTATAAGCAGTCATCTTGTGAAGATACATGACCAAATGAGTCCTTGGACAAGAATGGCCCTTGTACTTCACAAATTCTGGAGTTTTGAACTTAGCAGGCATAACAAGATCTGACACTAAGCACATGTTGTCTGCATCCACATTGAAGAAGTCAGTACCCTCAACGACTTTATGTCTTTTGTCCATGATCTGAAACTGCTCTCTGACAACTTCAGGCTCAACAAATTCTTCAGGCTCTTCACCCTTAGCACTGGCAGCATTGTACTTATAAAGGGGATTCTCAAAGGGAGTTTGAATAGTCTGTGGAACAGCATGGACCACAGGTCTGGGCTCGGCGAAAACAGGAGTTTAAAATACAGGCATAGCAGTCTGACCAGCCATAGTAGTAGATACAATCGGTGGAGAATAGTTGTGTGGCAAACCAAACTCTGGCCAAGTTGAAGGTGGCACTTGAACCGATGGAGGTTCAACACTTGAAACTTCCTGGATGACAGTTCTTTGGGGAGGTTCTCCTCTAGCAATCAAAACTTAAAGCATCTCAGTTAGCTTAGTCATACTTGATTTAATGTCGTCAATTTCCATTTGGATCTCAGCATTGTGTGCCTCTTGCTCTGACATCTTGAGTCTGTAATTAGCTCTAGTCCAGTATTTGTGTCGAGGAATCAGCTTTACGACTCACAGGTGACACTAGTAGATAAAGACAGTTGGAGATTAGTAACTGGACAAACAGACGCATGCAATGAATCATGCAAAGATGCAAATAATATGCAATGCAATGCAAACAGGATGCAAAATACATGCAACAGGATCAAGGGTTCGAGATCACAGCATGGAGTCTAGGTAAAGAACCAATCACCGGGTATGTACTAGGGTTCGTGTATCCATAAAAACAACATTCTAAGAAGTTCCCAGAGTCGACAACCCATCTTTCAGATTTTATCGACTTCCCATTTACTTGGTAATCAATAAAATTCTCAAGAGAGTCTCGTCTGAGTGTAGTATCGCGTAGCAACCATTTAGGATTACTCTCTCATAGTCATCACACTACATCCTAAATAGGCCAAGTGGGGTGAAGGGGTAACTAAAGGTCATCAGTATCCCTGGCACCAAGGTCGAAAGTACGCATTCACGATTGCTCGTTCAACATATACCACCTCCAAGAGGGCCTCAACTGAGTGTGGAATCTCAAGTCAACTCCTTTGGGATTACTCCCTCGAAGTCTCCTTGACTATATCCACTATCCTATCATAAGTGTACTCAAGTCCGGGTTAGGACTTATCTCACCACTCAAATATAACAACCCTGCATACAGAAAACCCAAGCACAACAGGCATATATACAAATATAAATATGTACAAATATGCAAGCAAACAAACATGTAAGATAACACAAATACAAACAAGATAGGCTTAACCCTCTTAGGGGATGTCTAGTCCCCAGTGAAGTCTCCATTTTTCTGTTGCAGTGAGAATCGGATACCAAGCTATTAATTAACTTGAATGACACATCTTTGAAATTCACCACCGAGCTTTGATTTATCCAAAGGAAAGGGTAAAGAACGAAAACCCTAATTTTAAGAGATCTAAGGTTCGGGGGTTGGTTATACTAAGGGAAGGTATTAGCACCCTAAGTATCTATAGTACTCTACAGGAACCTCTTGTTAGTATTTATGTTATCTATTGTTTGCTTGCTAAGGAAAATGTGCCAAGGGAAAGACCTAGGGGTTTATTTACTAAGTATGCTCGCCAAGACATCGCATCTCGTTCCTACGTATCCTGACGGGAATAGAATCAGAGCATTCGTAGTTCCCCTCATTACGGGGTAAAAGGGTGTAAAAAGAGAAAAGGTTGAATCCAAGAAGGCATTGGATGTAAAGGAAAAAGGTGGGATCCAAGAAGGCATTGGATGTAAAAGGAAAAAGGTGGAATCCAAGAAGGCATTGGATGTAAAGGAAAAAGGTGGAAAAAAGAAAAGGTAGCTCGCTAGGATCACCGCAATCCTATGCCTACGTATCCTTATAGAAAGTCAGAGCAATCGTAGTTCGGCTCACTACGGGAAAAATGTTTAGATAGCTCACTAGGATCATCGCAATCCTATGCCTACGTATCCTAAAGAGGAAGTCAGAGCAATCGTAGTTCAGACGACTACGGATGAAAAGCTTGAAAGCAAAGCTTGTGAGGATTGATTGTAAAGGTGAAGAGATTAATGGCTATCTGTTATGAAAGGATTTGAATGAAAAGTTAAAGGTGGTAAAGGGAGAAGAGATTAATAGCTATCTCTATGGAGAGTTAAAGGAAGGGTTAAAGGTTACAAGAGATTAATGGCTCTCTCTTGAGAAGGCTAATGGTTTGTTGATGAAAGTGGTTTAAAAGTTCTAAGGTTGAATGAAATGTTTTCTTTGATTTTTAAGGTTTAAGTTAAAAAATAAACAAAGATAAACAATTAATACAAAAATAATAAATATTTTTGGGATTTTTTAATATGAAAAACATAATAAGAAGAAAATAGTTAAAATGTTTTTTTTTTATTTTTGCTTTAAAATAAAGATGAAAATTAAAATATTTGAAAAGAAAATAAATAAAATTTAGTACCATATATGATCAACCAATACTCATTTTCATGGGGTTTTCACTCAACATTTCAAGACAAACACAATGGTACCTTGAATGGATGAAAATGATACCTTAAGGAGGGAGTTCAAATATCAAGAAGGTTTACTTATTGGAGTATGTCCAATGCACCTTCTAGAGCACTTCCAGATGAGATGTGATGATGTTTACAGCTTCTCTGAGCCCCCAGGAGTGTGTGTGAATGATGGGTTTTAATGCATTTGATGAGTTATGTTTGATGTAAGAAAAGTGGAAAAATCGGGAGATTCAAAGTTTCGACTCTTGTGTGACAATGGATTTAGTGAGAATATGATATTTGGAAGAATTTCATGACCATTCCCTTGAGTTTTCCTTTAATGAATCCTTCATCCTCTCAAAAATCTCCTCCCACCCTCTCAAAAATCTCCCCAATCCTCTAAAAAATCTCCTCCTTTAATGAAGAAAACAAAGTGGCTATTTATAGGATTTTTGATCCTCCCCTTTCTTGAGTACCAGGACTGGCCTGAGTATCAGCTTCTAATTACATGTTTTCCATTAGTAATTACGAAACTGCCATTAGTAGTGTAAATGAGAAGACCACTTATTTACAAAATTGCCATTAAGTGATGCCGATCCTCACGCTGCTGATCCTCACGCTGCTGATCCTCACACTGCTGATCCTCACCTGCTTTTTGTTATTACAAAAATGCCATTGATTGGAGTCCATGTTTGGCATATTCCTTCCTTGATCCCTAAGCATGCACAAATATTATCGTTTTGCCATTGAGTGATGTTGATCCTCACGCTGCTGATCCTCACGCTGCTGATCCTCACTTGTTGATCCTCACGTTGATCCTCAAGCTCATGCTGATCCTCAACAGCTTGATAATTACAATTTTGCCATTGCCTTATTTTTTTATTCCTTTTTGTGTTTCTTTTGAACAAATGATTTTCTTTCTTGGATTTTCTCGACTTATCTTAACCAAACTCAATTATTTCCCACACTTTCTCGATTATTGACTCTAAAAGTTCGTAGTTGACCAAAAAATGTCAAAAGTCAAACTTTGACTTTGAGCATTTGTTGACTTTTTGACAATTGAACCAAAATTCTTCAACTACCAATAGATCAAACTTCCCGAGCCATTTTAAACATATGAATGAGCCATAAAGATGCATTTGAAACCTTTGAATCACGTTCTAAGCCATGAGATCCTGGTGAACGTAAATTGGCGCACACTCAAACTTGATTATGGATGGAGGGAAACTCTTGATCACCATGAATGAGTGGAGGTTCTTGAGAAGTGGAGAGTCACACAAATCCTTGATTGATCATTTGCATGAATTTCTTGAAGAAAATCCTAGCTTTTACACAAAAGAAACAAACTGGCAATGTAACACCCCCAATCTATACCCCCAATTAATAAAAGCAGTAAAAGAAAATTCGAAATTTCGTCAGAGTATATTTAAATTATCATGGCATAGACCGGGAGGGTCACATCAAAATAGAACAATACATACAACACCTGCTCATAAAGATATGCAACAGTGGGGTAGCAATCAACAGAGGAACTCAGTTCCTTACACCCACATCTCAGATTTTAGAATAAAAGCGGAAAATCTAAAACTGAATAACATACATATATATATATATATATCACAAAAGGTTGTCATACATCAGGTTATACATGCACAATCCAAAATATATACATATACATAATATACAATTATCACAAACGGTCTCCCTAACTACCCGGTGTCACATATCAGAGCCGACCGACAAAAGAATGAAGATGCAAAGCTTCACAAAAATACCTCCAGCAACTCTAATCTGCAATGCCTCATAGAGCATTATAAAACAGCAGAAGGGTGAGAAAAACAACCATAATATAATTGCATATAATTATATATATAACACGAAAATACACATATATATACGGTTCTCACCACATTCTCACGCTATAATTCAACCACAAGGCATTACAAGACACAAAACATATTTCCATCGTCTACACATATCCATATATCCATTTATCCACACATAAACAACCATAAACGATTTATGCAAATGCAAGAGACCGACACAACGACTCTATGCATATGCACATGCGGTACCGACTTCCATTGTTTCTCATCACTAGTTCACTCAGGAACTCTGCTGGAACCATCGCTCGTTACATCACTGTAACTCCCCGTCGGGCCTACGATGTTCCCCACCGCTCACACCCCCACACGGGCACACGGTGTTTATGGATCGCTCACACCCCACACGGGCACACGACCCGATCGCTCACACCCCACATAGGCACACGATCGTCTATAATCATCGCTCACACCCCACATGGGCACACGAAGTTATAGCGAATTCCCTCTGGAATCCAAACCGTCACTCAGGACGTTCAACAATGCATATCATGATGCTTGGCATACAATGACTCATGACATTTAATATGTACACATAATTACATTCATTTCATCGATAAAATCACACTTTGCACTTATGCCCAAAATAATGCATTTAATTTTCCATACGGCCACAAATCACCACAACATCATCTAAACACGTACATTTACATCATACAACAGCACCTTGCACAATATACATCAATTACGTACAAGTATAACGACAAAAGTCGACAACCGACACTATTCCCAATTTTTCCGACATAAATAAATCGGCTAACAATTTCAAAATCATCCTCATCCGAAAGTACATTTTATAAACTTTCCAACGATATAAATATCACTTAAATCGGAAATACGGTTCGAAAGATATGAATTTTAAAAAAAAAAGAAAATTATTTTTCAAAAAAAAAACCAACCGCCCGGCGAAGCATGCTCACCGCCCGGCGAAACACGCTCCGCCTCTACTTCGCCCGGTGAAGCACAGGCGACACCAATCCCCCAAAAGACTCAAAGAGGCAGAAACTTGGAACCTCTGCGCCTCTCGAAACCGCCCGGCGAAAGGACGCATCGCCCGGCGAAACGATTCTACCGCCCGGCGCTTCACACCAGAAGCAGAATTTCTGCTTCGTTTTTGCACTGTTCCAAACCCCAAATTTTCCCATTTTCTTCCCCAAATCATTTCCATCAGCAAAACAATTACTAGCAAGGGTTCATACACATATAGAGATCATACAACACAAATTATATCGAATTCCGTCCGTGAAAACATCGATTTCTACTCGTTTACGCGTTTTCGACCTATACCCGAAAAACACCGAACGAAACAATACAACATGCAACCACACATATATAATCATACACAACAATAAGATAATTGAGTTTCACACCCTTACCCGATTTAATCGTGTTCTAACAAGTCGGGAGATCGATTTCTACTTCCTCAAGTTTTTTCTCTCTTCTCTCTCTTCTCTTCTTTTCTCTTCTTTTCTCTTCTTTTCTCTTCTTACTATTTTTCTCTCTTTTTCTTTCTATTTCTATTCTTAACTTCACAAATACACCAAAATGCCCAAAATACCCCTACACTCAAATATCTCGCAACGTTCCCAAAACCCGATAAAATATCACAACAATGAAAAATAACACATTTCCGCATAAAAGTCAAAAATAAAATAAAATAATAATAAAATAATCCAAACGACTCAATTAAAATAAAAGACCAAAACTGGGGCGTTACAGGCAAGACATTGTGGTTAGCTAACAAATGCATAGATGATTGAGACCTAAATGCAAGTGCAAGATGTTATGACATCTAAGGGTAAAATTTGGGGTACAACAATCACCATTGGCCAAGGGACTGTCCAAGCCTCCATTCACTATTGATGCCAAAACAAACTTGTTGCACTATAAATAGACATTAATTGTGGTCAGTTTGAGTACACCAAAGCACAACAACACTTGCTTTCCTCAAAATCTCTCTCATTATGCAGAAATGCCGTCTTTTGCAAGTCACCACTGAATTTTGAGTTAGAGAGCAATTCCACCACAGCTCATGATCCAAACACATCCAATGTATCATATATAAGCTGTTCAAACACTCATCCTTGATTTGAAAAACCAAAATCAGAAAGTCAACCTCCAAAACTCAAATTTTGATTTTTCTGCATTTTGCAAGCCATGTCTTGATTCAGTCACTTTCAAAACCAAACAAAGCTACAAACACACTCCAAATATCATCCTCAAACTGTCCCAACAGGTTTCCCTCAACTGTAACACCATTTGAGTGAGTTACCATTTTGGTCATTTTGCCACTTTTGCAAGAAAGAGCCAATACTTGTTCCTGAGGTTTCCAGCTGGTTTTGATCATTCTAAAAGCTTCTAAGGATCAATCAAAGGTGTCTAAAGCATTGGATCACTTCTGGCACAAGCATCTTGAAAGATAGCACAAGGAGCTTCAAGAGGTAAGTACATGACAACTTGAACTCTTTAAATTATGCATTGCTTTGATGTCCATTGATCATAGACATCTCATACATATCATATGTGTTGTGTTTGAACCAATTCACCATGCTATTATTGCTTGTATTATGTGATGGCATAGAACATGCAAATCTTGGTCTATTTTTGAAACCACTATCGGGTCTTAAAATGTGGGAATCTTTTGAAAATTCTAAAAGCACCATTGGATTCCTCATGAAATTCTAGGCAGGATCCATCTAAATTTTGTCCAAATCCATGGAGAATTGAGGGAGTTATGGCCTTCATGCAAGAGGCCTAAAATCAGGCCACTCTTGGGCAAGGGCCAGGCCTAAAACCTTGTCACCCTTATATGCATATGGGGTGGTTTTGATAGACAGATGTATCACCACCCCAGTGGTAGCGCGCATGTGTGTTTGGATGGGAGGTCGTGGGTTCAAGACCCACCCAGACCATTTTGCCATTTTCCCCTATTTTGCTTTTTTTTCACATTTTTCATGGTTTTTATTAATTAATTCCAAAATTAATTTCTCTCTCAATTTTAATTATTTTTTATTGGTTCTTTTTTTGAAAATTCACAAAAATATTAAAATATTTTATTCTATAAAAATTTCACAAAAATATTATTTATTTCACATATTTGGTATTTTTGTAAAGAATTATGTTTTTATTTGTTTTTAGGCATTTAAAAATATTTCTTTCTCTTGATTTTTCAACTTCAAATGACTTTCAAGCTTTCATGTGATTAAGCATGATTTTTCAAAATATTTTTCAAAGTTGACAACTTGTTTTTAAATACATTTGATATTTTATATCATTTTTTATTTAATTTCCTTTGAAAATTATATCTTTTAAAATCAAAATTAGGGTTTCCTCTAAATTTTGATTTTTTTCAAACTTCACATAAACACCTTGGGCCTCTAATAGAGTGTAAGACCCATCCCTATGTAAATAAAACATTTTTAGGCCTCAGTCATTATATAAGTCCCGATACGATTTTAAAAATCTCGGCGCGATCGTCGCTTTCAGAACAAAAATCATCTGGTCCTCCCCTTGTGTTGTAAGTCTCATCTTTATTCTTTGGGTTAATAGTCATTTACCCCCTTGCAATATTGACGAGTTTTGATTTACCCCCCTTTAAAAAAATAATTTTGAATTATCCCCCTGAAATTTTGGGGTACCCCCCTAAGCGTGTATAAACCAGGGGGAAAATAAAAAAAAATATTTTACAGGGGGTAATTTTTCTACCTAGGGGGCAAAAGACTTAGAATTTTAAAATTTCAAGGGGGTAATCCAAAATTATTTTTTTAAAGGGGGGTAAATCAAAAGTCGCCTATATTGCAGGGGGGTAAATGACTATTAACCCTTATTCTTTTAATAAACCTTTGGGCCTCTAATAGAGTGTAAGACCCATCCCTTTGTAAATAAAACCATTTGGGTCTCAGTCATTGTATAAGTCCCGATACGATTTCAAAAATCTCGGCACAATCGCCGCTTTTCAAACAATTTTCATCTGGGCCTCCCTTGTGTTGTAAGTCCCATCTTTCTTCCTTTCAAACACTTTTAGGTCTCTAATAGAGTGTAAGACCCAACCCCTTTGTACATAAATAAATTTGGGCCTCAGTCATTGTATAAGTCCCGATACAGTTTTCTAAATAACGGTGCCATCGTTGTTTTTCATCTGGGCCTCTCCTTAAGTATAAGCCCCAAACTCCCTCTCAAAACAACTTCCCTTTTGATTTAGATTCAAATTCATAGTTATCAAAACTTTCTTTAATTTCTTGAATAACTAACCATACAGTTGTAACACTGGAAGCTTGCTCACCTGTAAGTTCTACCAGCTTTCTTTTACATACTTGTTTATATATTTCATCTGTATATATATATATATGCTTGTATATACTTTCTTAGAGTATTCCCTGGCAATTAGGTCTAGGACTAGATCAAGCCAGTGGTCACTCTTTTAACACAATCAAAACTAGTTCCCCATAGGAAATTCCAGATACAATCTTGCCTCCTCTTGGGCTTATACAATATGGAACAGAGAAAGACATTATTCCCGGTGAAACTTTTCTCAAGATTGTCACTATCTAGAAATTTGTCTCAGAAATTCATTTCCCCCAGAGAGGATTAATTCCCGGTGAAACCTCTCTTGAATTTCTTCAAACCCTAGAATTGTTCACTAAAGAAAGAATTATTCCCGGTGAAACCTTTCTTGAACTTTTCTTAGGTTTGGACCCACAGGCTTCCTAAATGCATCCCCAGCCTCCTCTTGGGCTTTGTACAAGGACCCTAAGGCTTCTTAGAAGTTCTCATGCCTCCTCTTGGGCTTAATACAAGGACCCAAAGACCTCCTACAGGTATAGGACATAACTTAATCATCCTTTGATAGTTCAATCCTCTAGAGAGTCAGAATCTCAAAACATCAGGCCAGTTTAAGGTTGATTCCCATCCCTTAAAACATCAGCCTCCTCTTGGGTATCATACAAAGATAAACTTTTTCATACCAGTAGACTTAGATAGTCTCACCTCCTTTTGAATCTCAAAGAAACCCTCAAGTTTCTTAAAAACACAGGATAAACCCTGATCATTTCATAAATCACCAATAGAGTTAAAACTTCCATAGGTTTCAAAACTCAATCTTTAAACTCTCACTTTAAATTTCCCCAGCTAGGGTCAAGTTACTCCCAGTAAAAACCTTCAGAAAAATCAGAACCTCAAGGCATCTGATATTCCAACTCTTCTCCACTCCTCAGTAAGAGTTGATTCCCTAATTTGGACCTGTTTCTGGATCTCACTAATCCTCAGCAGAAGTTATCCTCCTCTTAGGCTTTATATAAGAAATTCCGCCAACCAGCCTCCTCTTAGGCTTTGTATAATGATCATCCCTCAGCACCTTTTAGCCTCAATCTTGGGCTTTGTACAAGACACATATTAAATCTCCCCAGTGGAGTCAATTCTATTTTAGCCTCAATCTTTGGATTTGTACAAGACAGATAAAACCTCTCACCAGTAGAGTTAATCCCTTTTAGCCTCAATCTTGGGCTTTGTACAAGACATACAAAATATTTCCCAGAAGAGTCAATTCCTTCTAGCCTCCTCTTAGGCTTTGTATAATGATCTCCCTAAACAGAGTCAACCTTTTAGCTTTAACCTTGGGCTTTGATCAAGGCACATAAAAACCAACATCCCCTCAGAGGAAATCAAAAATCTCTCTGTAGGAAGACATTTCTCTATACATCACACATCAAAACAGACAAATCAAAACAAACCTAATTCCAGATAACTGTTGTAAGTGGCACACTTGTTGATTCAAAAATCCAAGTTGTAGTCCATCTCTTATCCTGGTAAATCCCCTTCTTACATCTAATTGCTGTAAGTGGCAAGCCTCTGGATTATTTACATCCAAGCCAATGTCCATCTCTTAGCATGAAAGATTCCTAAGGAAAAATGGCATTGCTCAACACTGAGTTAAAGTTTTCTCCTTCAGGACAAATCCCTTATAAAGGAAATTATGGCATTGCTGGATTCCATACATTCTAGTTAAAGTAATTCTCCTTTATAATCAGTCACCCAACAACTGTGATAAACAGATGAGATATCTCCCTTAGAGTCTCTAAGTTAGAGATGACAAATTCTCTCTCAGTCAAAACCTTTAGCTTTAATCTTGGGCTTTGAACAAGACACAAATAACTTTTAGCTTCAATCTTGGGCTTTAAACAAGACACAAATACTCAACCCTTTTAGCTTCAATCTTGGGCTTTGAACAAGACACAAATACCCTTTAGCTTCAATCTTGGGCTTTGAACAAGACACCAAACATCTTTTTCCTCCCATAGAATAGGAGGAACTACGATTGCTCTGATTTCCCTATTTTCTTTAAACGGGAATACATAGGCATAAGATTGCAAAATCTTAGCGAGCACACTAATAAAAAACTTTAGGTCCAGTACCTTACCAAAAACATCAGAAAACCCAAAAACAACAAAAAACACTCTATCAACACTCCCAAAGAAGAAACTTTCCCAACCCATGACAGATAAACACCCGTAAGTAGATAACAGTAGAAAATACCAAACAATCTATGGATAACCATATATAGGATGGGTAATTAACAACTCCCCATTGTATAACCTGACCCCGGACCCCCCAATCTCTTAGCATTTGTTAAAGAAAACATTTGCGTGTAAGGTTTGTTTTAGATAGCTTCCCTTTCCTTTCCAGTTTCATAGGATAAATAAGAAATCAGAAAGTAGCACCCAATTCCAACCAATGCGGTAAGGTGGTCGTGTCACTAACAAAAATCGCACGCTACAGAAAAATATCGACTCTGCTGGGGACATCGTACTAGGATTAGAGTTCCTAAGAGGTCTAGGTTGTTTAGCATTTTCTATACTATATACTATATATATATATATATATATATATATATATATTTACTGCTATTCCTACTTGATATCCGTGTTTAATTTTCTGTCAAATGGGAATGTGATTGATACGCATGTGGAAAGTTTGAGAGAACATTAAGATAAGGGTGGCATAGACAGGTAACACTTGTAGGGAGTGAATCCCGACCAAGCTAACTTGGTAGCCCACCGAATCAGGCGAGGTACCCGTGTGGATTCTCAATGTTGAACGACCGATTATCGTGAAAAAATAGTTTTCCCATTGCAGTACCCGTGACCCTGAGGATTTAGTAGACATTAACCATATGACCATTTGGTAGTGCGGTGACTATCGGGAATAGTTGATACGTGATACTACACTCAAATGAGATTCATCCTAAGATATTACAGCTCGCTCGAGTGAATCAGCTTGCTGTTGGTATCCCTAGGGGGGGTCAATGATTTTGGGAACCTTAGAACTAATTCTACAGGTACAAAAATTAACCAAAATAGTACAACCTTTGGGGATGGGTAGAGCCATAACTCCATGCTCGTGGCGTTGAACCCTCGAACCCATGTTTTTTTTAATGTTTTTGTGTGCTGCATTCATGCATTCATTTAAAAAACTCTTTTAAAAAAACAAAAAAAAACCTTTTTTCAAAATAAACTAAAACAATAGTTGCAAATATCAAAGATTGCGCTATGGATTTCGGTAGAAGAAAAATGCACAAGTACACCTTCAAGGCTCTAAAACTAGAGGACTTAAGGAGGTTGGCAAGGATGATTACCAACCCTGAGGCTTTCAGAGCTAAGCACGGGGGACTGTTGTCTCTGTTAAGGGTCCACGTAGTTGAAGGAATCATGTCTACGCTGATCCAGTTCTACGATCCGATTTATCATTGCTTCACATTTCCGGATTATCAATTGGCACCAACATTGGAAGAGTACTCCCATCTGATTGATTTACCTATCACTGATCGAGCTCCATTTTCTGGACTGGAAGAAATTCCAAAGGATCAAGCCATTGCAAGAACAATCTCTTTGGACAAGTCAGAAGTTAGGACCACATGACCACCAAAGGAGGAATCCAGGGTTTACCAGCAAATTCCTGATAGAGAAAGCTCTGTACTTTGCTAGTATAGGAAACGTAACTGCTTTCGAAGACGTCTTTGTTCTACTCATATATGGGTTATTCCTTTTTTCCAACATTGACAACTTCGCCGATACCAACGCCGTTAAGATATTTCTGATTGGGAACCCCGTACCAACCTTGCTCGCAGAAGCTTATCATTCCGTACACTTAAGGAACTTGTACAGCGGAGGAATGATCACATGCTGTGTACCCTTACTTTACAAATGGTTCATTTCCCATTTACCCAAGTCTGCTGCTTTTTGGGATCACAAGAGTACTCTACGTTGGTCACAGAGAATCATGTCTCTCACCAATTCTGACATAGATTGGTACAATAGGATTTATGAAGGGATAGAGATCATAGACAGATGTGGAAATTTCCCTAACGTACCCCTCATTGGAACTAAAGGAGGAATCAACTATCATCCAATTTTAGCTCTCTGTCAACTCAGATACCCGATGAAGAATATCCCACATAATGTTCATCTGGAAGGTCTTTTCTTCAAGGAAGGGGAAAGTGACAGGGCACTAAAGAAAGAAATAGTGAATGTCTGGCAACATATTCACAGGAAAGGAAGAGAGTCTCTAGGAAGACCAAACTGTACCTCCATGGAGCCTTATCTCCACTGGGTGCAAACTAGAGCCCTCAAGCTGAGGATGCCTTACCCCCGCCAAGAAGTTTTTTCGTTAAAGGAATCCGTCCTTTATTTCATGTCTGATGCAGAAAAACTCCAGGTAGCTCTCAACAAAGTTCAACGTGAGAAGACCTCTTGGAAAAACAAGTATCGAATCCTTAATTTGGAATATACCAAGATTCAGGAACTATTAAAGGAAAAGGATGCTCTGATTGAGATATTAGAACAACATGTTGTAGAGAGTCAGGAAGATCGAAGAAATTTGCTCGCTCCTTTCACTTGGCAAAGGACTGACAACCCGACAACGGCTGAAGAGCCCCGGTCAAAGAAAAGGAAAGTACCAGAACCGGCATCTGAGCTCTCTTCAGAGAGGACTCAGGATCCATGAGCTTAGACATTTTCCTTACAGGACTTTGTAAAAACTGTACTTTTTCTTTGTAAAAAATACTGCAATCTTTCAAATTCAATAAAAAGGATCTCACCCCACTGTATGATATTTGTGATATATTTGTTAAAGTTTCTATAAAACAAAAACTAAAAAAATATCATTGCATATCATTCATCATTCTCGCATAACGCATTTTTTCTTATCTTTGAGTCTCACGTATGTGTCGCGATTCTAGAGTCAAACGGTCTCACTCATACAATACTCGAGCCAATCGACAAAAGAAAATGGACGATCTCGAGGAAGAGAACAGAGAGCTGAGAGAAGAAATCGACGCTCTGAAGGAAAGTTTGGAAAAACTTCACAGTGACATGCAATCCCTGGCAGCAGCTAAGTAGCAGCGGCATCAAAAGACTGTAATCTCTGAGATCACATCTATGCCCATAATGGAGACGCATGAGAATCGTCCTCGGTACAACATGCCCAAGGGTCGCCCCTGGGGCACGCCTCTCAACTTTATACCTGAAGGATACATCCCGCCGGTCACTGAAGACCCAGAAACCATGGCAGGAGCCACTGGACCTGAAGGTTACAAACTTCGGGAAAGTGAATATGCAAGGGTTACAATAGCAACTCCGGAAGGTTACAAACTTCAGGGCATGGAAGCACCAAGAGTCACCTCTATAATGTCTATACCACAATCAGTGGTACACACTGTCCCGGAAGGACAGATTCCACAAGCTATTCCTGGTGGAAACAAAGACATGTACGAAAGGATGAATGAGTTCCAGGAATAATTCTTGGAAATGCAGAAGGAACTGCATGCCATTCAAGGTCAAGACTTATTCGAAAAGGATGTCGCATGCCTATGTTTGGTCCCTAATGTAAAGATACCGCACAAATTCAAGGTGCCTGACTTTGAAACATACAAGGTAACTCTTGCCCTCAAAGTCATTTGGTGATGTACGCTTAAAAAATGTCAACCCAGACAGAAAATCAACAACTACTGATCCATTACTTCCAAGACAGTTTGAAGGGTGCCACACTCAAATTGTACATGGGTTTAAACCGCACCAAGATCAGTACTTTCAGAGATCTCGGCGCGCCATTCGTTCAGGAGCATAAAAATAATTTGGACATGGCACTAGATATAGATCAGCTCAGAGCAGTGTTGCAAAAGGACAAAGAAACTTTCAAAGAGTATGCTCAGAGATGGCGTGAAATTTCCGCCCAGATCTGTCCTCCTCTTGAGGAAAAAGAGATGACCAAGATCTTCTTGAAAACCTTGAGCTCATTCTATTACGACCGAATGGTTGCAAGTGCGCCCAGTGACTTCACTGAAATGGTGAACATGTGAGTACGCCTTGAAGAAGCAGTCTGAGAAGGACGATTAGTCAAAAATGCAGAGCCATCTAGTAGTACTAAAAGATACGGTAGTACTTTTCAAAATAAGAAAGAACAGGAGATCAGTAATATCTCTCTCGGAAAGCACAGGCGAAGGTATGAACCAGTAGAGGCAATAACTCCCGCTATCAACCCAACGCCAGCTCTGACTTATCTACCTCAGGTTTCTCAGAGCCTACCAAGTCAACAACAGTATCAACAAAGGACGCAACAACCTCTTCAGCAGGCTCGTCCACAGTATAACAAAAATAATCGTACGACACGGCCATCAGGGTTTGACCCTATACCGATGTTGTACGCAAAACTATTTCCACTTCTATTGGCCAAGGGGCATATCCAAACTAGGACTCCTCTTACAGTATCGGAAAAATCCGCCTTTTTGGTTCAAAACAGATCAAACTTGCCCTTACCATCAAGGAGGATCGGGACACAACATTGAGAACTGTCTCAGCTTCAAGTCTGATGTACAGAAGCTTGTCAAGAACGGGATCTTATCTTTCAAAGATACCAATCCGAATGTTCAGACGAACCCGTTGCCACAACATGAGAAGACTACAGTATATTTAATAGAGGAGGAATTTTTCCGCAGTTATTAAATTCACGATGTACTCCTATTAGGAACCAATCTAGTGAGGATGCATTGCAGACAGAGCGGTTACGGTTATGTGCCATCTCACAATTATCACCAGTGTGATACCTGCTCAAAGAATAATCAGGGGTGTTCCGTAGTGCAATCAGCTCTACAAGAACAAATGGATCTGGGCTGGATTCAAGATCACCGGATCCGTGAAGTCAACATGGCCCATGCGCATCCCAACATTGTTCAGAATCGTAACATTCTTGTGATGAACGTTAATTTGGTGGTGATGCACTCAAGGCAAAGTCAATATTATAATCTGCCACGACACGATTACAACACTTGTCCGATCTGCTCAACAACCAATTAGGGATGCTCTTTTGTACAAGAGGCCCTTCAACGTCAGATGGATCTCGGCTGGATCCAAGACTACCGTGAGAAAAATAACCATCAAGTCAATATGGTTCAAATCTTTGACATATGCTTGATGAATACCAGTCTGGTAAAATTACATGCAAGGTAAGTCAGGCTCGGCTTTCTGGCTTCAAATGATTATCAAGACTGTGAAGAATGCCGTGAAGACGACCAAGGGTATGCGCTTGTTTAAAGAACACTTCAACACTTCTTGGAGCACTGGTGGCTTCCAATCTACTTGGATGAAGCTACACAACAGATTAGTATGACTGACGGGAATCCTGGTAGACATCAAAATCAAGATGTCCACTCGATGGAAACAGATCTAGTAAAAATGCACTGCATACAAAGCGGGCGTGGCCGGATGCCACCCACAACTATGAGCGCTGTAGAGTTTTCTCAGTGAACAACCAAGGATGCTACCTCGTACGAGCGTCTCTTCAAAATCAGTTAGACTGGAAAGAGGTTCGACCATGTTCAAGTTCTGGGTCGATCAATGTGATACAAGACTATCTCCCTGATCAAAGCGAAAACGTTGTCATAATCTCCGATCATAGGAAAACCAAACACGTTTGCGCCATAATCCCTCTACTCGATGAATCAAGAAAACCAAACACGTTTGCGCCATAATCCCTCTGCTCAGTCCACCTGTCAAAGAAGGCTTAATAAAACTTCTCAAAGAGTTTCCAGATGTATTTGCTTGGTCCTATCAGGACATGCCAGGGTTGGATACCAGCATCGTGGAACATCGTTTACCGTTAAAGACAGAATGTCCTCCGGTGAAACAAAGGCTGAGATGGACTCATCCAGATATGGCCATCAAAATTAAAGAGGAAGTGCAGAAACAGATTGACGCAGGTTTCCTCGCCACCTCAAAATATCCTCAATGGCTAGCTAACATAATGCCAGTTCCGAAAAAGGACGGAAAAGTCAGAATGTGTGTAGACTACAGGGATCTAAACAGAGCAAGTCCAAAGGATGACTTCCCCTTACCACACATAGACATACTGGTAGACAGTACAGCAAAACTCAAAGTCTTCTCCTTCATGTATGGATTCTTGGGCTATAATCAAATCAAAATGGCGCCGGAAGATATGGAGAAAACTTCCTTCATCGCCCCATGGGGCACCTTTTGTTACAAGGTAATGTCGTTCGGTTTAAAGAACGCCGGGGCAACCTATCAAAGGACCATGACAACCCTGTTTCACGACATGATGCATAAAGAAATTGAAGTGTATGTCGATGACATGATTGCCAAATTTAGAACAGAAGAAGAGCATGTGACACACTTGTCAAAGTTATTCGAGCGTCTGAGAAAATAAAAACTCCGCTTGAACCCCAATAAATGCATGTTCGGTGTCCGCTCAGGAAAACCTTTAGGGTTCATCGTCAGCCAAAAAGGAATTGAGGTTGATCCTGACAAGGTTAAGGCCATTCAAGAAATGCCTTCACCAAAGACCAAAAAATAGGTCAGAGGATTTTTGGGACGTCTGAACTACATCTCAAGGTTCATATCCCTCATGCCCGCGACATGCGCGCCGATCTTCAAACTACTCAGAAAGAATCAAAGCTACATATGGACAGAAGATTGCCAAAAAATGTTCGACAGTATCAAAGAATATCTGTTGAATCCACCGATTTTGTCACATCCAGTGGAAGGAAGACCACTGATCATATACTTAACAGTCTTGGAAGACTCCATGAGTTGTGTACTCGGCCAACAAGATGAAACAAAAAGAAAAGAGTCTGCCATTTATTACTTAAGCAAGAAATTCACTGACTGTGAAACTCGGTACACTATGCTCGAGAAAACTTATTGTGCTCTAGCTTGGGCAGCCAAACGTCTTCACCAGTACATGATTTGTCACACTACTTGGTTAATCTCTGAAATGGACCCAATCAAGTACGTCTTTGAAAAACCTGCTCTCACGGGAAGGATCACCCGTTGGCAGATGTTGTTATCAGAATACGACATTGAGTACCACACTCAAAAAGCCGTCAAAGGGAGTATTTTAACCGATCATTTGGCGCATCAACCGATTGACGATCAGGAATAAGTCGGATTTGACTTCTCAGACGAAGATGTCATGTACTTAAAAATGAAAGATTGTGATGAACCGCTACCTAGTGAAGGGCGAGAACCAGAATCCCAATGGGGACTAATATATGACGGAGCTGTCAACACTTATGGAAACAGAATTGGGGCAATCATCGTAACACCTCAGGGTACCCATATTCCTTTCACTGCTAGATTAACATTCAAGTGCACAAACAACGAGGTCGAATACGAAGCTTGTATCATGGGTCTCGAAGAAGCTATTGACTTGAGGATTAAGAACTTGGATGTGTATGGAGACTCAGCCCTGGTTGTCAATCAGATCAAAGGAGAGTGGAATACATACCAATCGGGATTGATTCCTTACAAAGATTACGCGAGAAGGTTATTACCATTCTTCAACAGAATCGAGTTTCATCCCATTCCTCGTGAAGAAAATCACATGGCTGATGCACTAGCCACTCTCTCTTCCATGATTAGTGCAGATCAATGGAATGATGTACCTAAGATTGACATAATGCGCCTTGAAATGCCCGCTTACATTTTCACAATTGAAGCAGTCATAGACGATAAACCTTGGTATCACGATATCAAGTACTTCCTGCAAAAACAAGAATACCCGTCTGGGGCATCAAGAAAAGACAGGAAAACCATCAGAAGACTAGCTGGCAACTTTTTCCTGAGCGATGATACACTCTATAAGAGAAACTACGACATGGTTTTGCTCAGATGCGTAGACAGACAAGAAGCAAACATGTTGATGAAAGAGATTCACGAAGGATCCTTTGGAACTCATGCCAATGGACATACAATGGCAAGAAAAATTCTAAGAGCCGGGTACTATTGGCTGATAATGGAATCTGATTGCTACAAGTACATGAGAAGGTGTCACAAGTGTCAGATATACGCAGACAAAATCCATGTACCGCCAACGCATCTCAAAGTTCTTTCTTCGCCATGGCCATTTTCTATATGGGGAATCGACATGATTGGCGTGATTGAACCCAAAGCTTCAAACGGACATTGGTTCATCCTAGTAGCCATTGACTACTTCACCAAGTTGGTCAAAGCAGCATCATACATCAATGTAACCCGAAAAGTTGTGGTCCGCTTTATCAAAAACAATCTCATCTGCCGTTATGGTGTTCCAAGCCAGATCATTACTGATAATGGATCTAACTTTAACAATAAGATGATGAAAGAGTTGTGTACTGAGTTCAAAATCGAACACCATAACTCATCTCCCTACCGACCTAAGATGAATGGAGCGGTAGAAGCGGCTAACAAGAACATCAAAAAGATCGTTCAAAAGATTATTGTAACCTACAAAGACTGGCACAAGATGCTACCCTTTGCTCTTCACGGTTATCGTACATCTGTCCGCACTTCAACAGGGGCAACCCCTTTCTCTCTAGTATCTGGCATGGAAGCAGTGCTCCCCATAGAAGTAGAAATCCCATCAATCTGGGTATTGATGGAAGCTAAACTAACAGAGGCTGAATGGTG
The DNA here is from genome assembly GCA_022829125.1 of Lathyrus tuberosus. NCBI lineage: Eukaryota > Viridiplantae > Streptophyta > Magnoliopsida > Fabales > Fabaceae > Lathyrus > Lathyrus tuberosus. The sequence continues at coordinate 11,382,518 of JALAZF010000095.1, forward strand.
TCAAAGTCGACACGGTGAACTGAATCTGATCGAAGAAAAGCGAATGACAGCTTTATGCCATGGTCAGTTATATCAGTAGAGAATGAAGAAGGCATTCGATAAAAAGATTTGACCCCGTGTCTTCAGGAAATGAGACCTTGTGCTAAAAAAGATACAATCATTCCTCACTGATTCCCGAGGCAAATGGACTCCGAATTACGATGGCCCTTATGTGGTCAAGAAAGCCTTCTCAGGCGGCGCCTTGAGACTCGCAACCATGGATGGAAAGGAGTTTACCTACCCCACAAATGTTGATATAGTCAAGAAATACTTCGCCTAAATAAAAAAAACCGTCTCGGTGGATTGAAAACTCGAAAGGGAGGTCCAGGCAAAATTTAGAGACAAAAGAAAAAATCATCCCGATGGATTGGAAACCTAAAAAGAGACAATTCAGACAAAAGTCAGGGATTCATGGCAAGTAAATATGTCCGACAAAGTTAAATTCCGAGCAGTAATGCCATCCATCAGGAAACTTTAGTCAAGGTCATCTTCGACAGAAGCTCAGGATGTCCAGAATTCAAAGTTGGTAGAAGGATAACGGTCGTTATGTTTCAATGTAGCCCCTTTCCCTTTAAATTACCATTTTCAAAACTTTGTAAATGCTCTATGGGATCACGCGCTTAGCTGATTTCCATCCTATCAATAAAATTTGAGCCCTAGTGCTTTTGTTTGCAAATATCATTTGTTTTTGCTTTATAGAATGACATTTTTAAAATATGATCAACGATTCTTGAAATAAAACAAAAATGAATTTGTTTGTCAAAATTTTTTCTGCTTTTAAAATAAAGATGGCAATTCCTTTTGACTTTGAACATAAAAAAGAACATCGATAGCTTCTCCGAAGGTGATTGAACCTCAAAGTGCAGAATCAAAGTACTCCTTCTAAACCAGTACACCTAAATGAAGGATCAACTGTTTCAGATTCAATGTCCCATCTGACATCCACGGAAGAGTTCTTATCTCTTAAGATCGATTGACGATTCTCTCTTCCCCACAGGGTCTACCTCTCCAAAGCAAGGCAGGATTGCTATCTTGAACCGGTGGTAATTTTCATCCCTCGCAGTGGCCGAGTATCCAGTCGTTTTCATCCACTAGTTTGTATGTCACGTCAGTTTTGTCAGCATAAACATACATACATCATGCATAATTGATTCACATTCATACTCATATTGCATTACTATCGCTCTGGTCATGCTCATTTCCAAGTGATAAAATCCTATTGTCAATCAAGTTGTCAGTTGTCCTTTCTGTGTTGGATAAGACAAAATCCCGGTTTGAGTACTTTCCTCGTCAAGAAATGTATTGTCTGAGCAATTTCGCCCCAGTTTGTTTCTGGATTGGAGCTTGTCCTCGACCACTTTGATAACGTGAACCTCTGAAAGGCAAAAAGACATTCGACAGACACCTTTGGAACATCGCTCTTCACCATTAAAGATGATTGTTGCACCCCAAAATTTACCCTCACATCTTTGAGACAAATTGATTCAAGAAGCTTCCTCACACTCCTAGGAGTCTCAAAAGCTCAAGGCTACTCAAGGATTGACCATATAAGCTCTCCACCTAAACAATCAACTTACAACTAGGGTTTTATTTTTCTCAAAAGAAATTGAGCTCTCAATACCTCAGATGGACTTCATGGTTCTCTATGTGCTCTAGGGTATCCTCATGTCAAGTCTCAAGCCTTGCTTCACAAGTTTGCTCAGTCAATTGCTCAAATGATCAACAGTTGATTGTATTGGACCAAAAGTCAACTTTGACCAATTTACAGTTAAACGTCATCATTTCTTGCCAACATCAAGATTTTGAAGTCCCATTCATCATTTGATTAAGGGTTGATCATGATTCTTCAAGAAAATCAAGATTTACTCAAAAGTCAAAAATTGCCAAATTAGGGTTTTCTTAAGGAAAAGTCAACTGAACTTTGACCACGCGCAACTTTCACATAATTCATCAGAAATTCCTCAACCAAATCTAATTTTGAAGGAAATTCAATTCTATACAACTTTGTCTCTCTAAGCTCAAGGTCAAAAATGCCTCGTTTGAGAGATATGGACCAAAAATTTACAGGTCGTTTTGAAAGTCAACAAAAAGACACTTTTTTCGTCAAAGCAATTTACACCAAAATAAAGACTTCAAATGAAAAAGTGATCAACGCGAAAGATGTAGGGGACATCTTGAGGGTTCCAAAAAGTCCAAGATCACCTTCATATGACAAAAATTGAGAGAGTTACGATTGGTGCAAGTTGAGCAAAATTTGAGAAACGCATGAAACCTACATTGAACATTTTTGAGCTTTTGGACCAATGGGCCTATCTTTTAAGGTTGAATCATGTTTATGACATATTCAAGGACCTCAAAGTTCACTTTGGTATTATTTTGATTTTGATTTTATTTTATTTTGATTTTATTCAAAGAAATAAACAAAATTAAACAAAACAAAATAAATCAAATAATGGTGGGCACATGGATCCTTTTAAATGGAGTTTCTAGAAGGTTAAAACATGTCATTCAAGGCCATCAAAACCCAAATAAAACCGTGGGAGAGAGTGAAGGAAACATGGTTTTCAAAAAATTAAAATGGTTGGAAACATGTTCCTTGATCCTAGCTCTTCAATGATTCTTTGTCTACCATGTTTCTCCTATAAATACAAGGCTCAAACACAAGAGAAAAGGGACAAGAGGCTTCACAAAGGAAGGCTTCCAAATCACAAAATTCTTGGAAAAAAGGGTGAAAATTCAAAACTCCATTTCCAATCATTCTCAATCCAAACCAAGGATTAAATACTCATCCTGAAGGTTCGATTCCCACCCCATGCAATTTCTTTTTAACTATTTTCTAATCCCTTTCTTTTATGATATTTCAAGTAATTTATTTATTTCTTTTCAATTAAATTAAGACAACAAAAAAAATCATAAAACCGTTAAAAGAATAAAAAATATAGTTTAGGTTATGTAATCTTTTTTTTTAGACTTAGATTTTTTTATTAAAATTAATTTTTTAGACTTAGACTTATAATTAATTAATTTTTGTACAAATGAATTAGAAATTAGGTTTATTTATTTTAAAATTATTTCTCAAAAAAAAAACGAATATTGACTTAGATATTTAGGATATTTAACTTGATTTTTAATATGTAATTGCTTTTCGTTTATCATTTATTTTCTTAGAATAAATGTATAGGTTTGTGCATAAATTGTAATAGTGTAGTTTACATTTCTTATACGATTATATTATGTAACTGTTCATAAGCCTTGTAATAGTGTAGTTTACATTTCTCGCACGATTATATTATGCAACTGTCCATAAGCCTTGTAATAGTCTATGTTACATTCTCGCACGATTATATCATGTAACTGCCCATAAGCCATGTAATAGTGTAGGTATTTATTTTTCGCACTTATATTTCATTTGCTATATAAATACGCATGTATGGCAAGATCTAAAATCAAACGTTAGAATAACCTATAACTCAAGATAATATAATTGAATCAACGCACATTGCACACATTCACCTCTAGGGTAGCCTCTCTCTGTTGCCTTACGATTAAAACGGTCATGTCCCTCGAAAGTAGGGGTACTTTAGCAAAAGACGCTTACGAATAATATCATCATAGTCCTTTCGATATAAAGATCATAGTCCCTCGATGACCCTTCGAGCTGCCTACAAAAAAATGATCTTGTCCCTCGACGACCCTATGGAAAAATGATGATAATGCCTTCGCATTGCTAAGGTATCCTTACATGTTGCCTTCTATGACCATTCGATGACCCTTCACTGTCCCTCAGCATCCAATAGACAGTACTACCTACCCATTAATGGTATGGATAGTACTATCTTTCAAGGAAAATGATAAGTACAAGAAAGACCTTACAAATTAGGGGTAAGTAACTTTTAAATGCTTGCTCACAACTCAAAAATAAATACTTTTCATATCTCACTCTTCCAAAAATATTTTCAAAAAAAAAACAAACACTTTGTATACATTCTTACACGAATTATTACAAAGTCAAACTTTTACAAAATATTTTCAAAACGTTCACACACATTCAAAAAATAAGTAAAAAAGGTGAGCTAAGCATTTAAGAGTCCATGGATAACCATGGATACAAAGGGTGCTAATACCTTCCCTTTGTATAACTTACCCCCCGAACTCAAAATCTATCAAGGTCTTTCCTGTTCTTTTCAGCCTTTCCTTATTGGATAAAAGAAAAGTTGGTGGTTACTCTTGCTAACCGCAACATGTTTTGCGAAAGCAAAAAAAAAAGTCAGTTCTCCCACCGTGTTACAGAACTGGCGACTCTGCTGGGGAGTATAATAAAAGAGGGGTTACCTTAGAGTTAGATCACTTTACTACTTGCTTAAAATTGTTTGACTTGTGTGCTTTATTTTTAATGGGTTTTGTTTTGGGGTTACTTGTGTTAAAGGTCCTACACCTGGACCTAGTGATTCCTTAGGTAAGTGACAATAGATCATGGAGACTGTACGGCATGTACCGATATGGTTGATATGATGGTCACAGTCTTTAGAACCCTAGTTAACTCATCTTTGGCCATTAGAAGGTAGTGAGATGACCGACTTTGGATTTAGATCGAAGTTGGTTGATACTCGAGGCTACGCTCATTGAGATCAGACTTTCGGGATGTTTTGGTCGGACACTCGAGTGTCGCACTAAAATAAAGCCTTCAAGAAAGATCCGTGATATGAGTCCTTTAGAACCCGGTTATTATTCTAGGACAGGTTGAGCCAACTAAACCTCAGTGGGGAAGGGTACTTACCTTTGGACTTCATACAAGCCTTTAAACCTAAGGCTCTTGTATGACTTGTTTGTGTGTGCTGCTTATTTACTATTAACATGTACATGACATCATAACATCATAACATATCATTTTCACTAACCATTTCAAGGACCAAGGAATTTATCTTTATTCGTCGTTGCAGGTCATGGCTTCCGTTCCTAGAAATTTCATCCGAGTCAACTTTGTAAGGGTTCCTTCCCAGCTTAAAGAATTGGTCTCAAAGGTTCCCGATGGCTCTCGATTCACCGAAAGGCATGGTTTTCTACTCAACTTGGTTACCTCAGGTTTTGAAGAAGACATGATGAGAGTCCTATTCCAGTTCTTTGATCCTAAGCACCACTGTTTCACCTTCCCGGATTACCAATTGGTGCCCACGATGGAGGAGTTCTCTAAGCTACTTGGAATACCTATTCTTGATCAGATACCTTTTACCGGTCTAGAAGACATTCCAAAGCCTGAAGTCATTGCAGCTGCTTTACATCTGGGAAACAAGGAATGGAGTCAAGGGGTTTCTTGCTAAGTTCCTGATTGAGAAGGCTCAATTGTTCCTAAGCGTTATGAGTTACCATGCTTTTGAGGAAGTATTGGCTTTGTTGATCTATGGGTTGGTGTTGTTCCCTAATCCAGACCAACTCATAGACGTGCACGCTATCAAAATATTTCTGACTCATAACCCGGTACCTACCTTGCTCGAAGATATTCTGCACTCGCTTCACACTCGTACTATCAAGGAGCGAGGGACTCTCATGTGTTGCGTACCCTTACTATCCAGGTGGTTTATTTCGCACCTTCCCTGGTCAGTGTTGAAGAATGAACAAAGGTTGCAGTGGTCTCGAAGGATAATGTCACTCTCCCATTCATATATCTATTGGTGTGCCCGATCTCTTGAAGACTTCACTCTTATTGATCATTGTGGGGAATTCCCTAATGTGCCACTCCTTGGCATTAGGGGAGGCATCACCTATAATCCTTCGTTAGCTTTGCGCCAGTTTGGTTATGCTCGAAGGGATGGTCCTCATGATATGCTTATTCAGGGTATTGTGTTCGATTATGAAGATGGTCCTCAAGGTTACCGTCAAAGGTTTATACGCGCGTGGAATAAGGTGTATAAGATTGAAAGCAATACCTTGGGACAGAAGAACTCTATTCCTTTGGAGCCTTACCTCAGATGGGTGCGCACTCGTGCTCGAGATCTTATTATGCCATATCTAGCTGTCAGACCAGTGATTGTTGAACCTGAGTTTGAAGGAGATGTTCCTCAAGTCATTCTCCATCCAGATATGCCTACCGATCTTGAAGAGCTGCAGAAGTCCTGGGTTCAGATGAAAGAAGAAAGGGACACCTTTGAGACTCAGTTTTATGCTAGTGAGAATAAGGTGTTGGAGTTGACGAAATTACTTCATGAGGAGCAGAGCATCAATGCTTACATCGGCACAAAGAGGAAACGCCCGTGGGAGACTTGAGTCTTGAGTCCTAGGTCTTAGGCGTTTTTGAATTTGCTTTTTGAAACTTCCTTTCATTGTAGCCCAAGAGGCATAAAAGAAAAAAAAAGGAATTTTGAGTTTACTAATAAAATTTTTCCTTTTGTTTCTGTTTGTTTGTAAAGATAAACTCTAAAGTCCTTGAAATCATTGCATATGCATCTACATCTCATAATCATTGCATAGCAGGTTCCTAAGACAGGTTTCTCATCTTCTCGCTGTTTATTTCAACAGAAATGGCTATCGAGCAAACCGTCAAAGATCTCCAAGCCCAGAACGCCCAGTTCCAAGAGCTGATCCTGAGCTTGTCCAAGGGGCAAGAAGAACTAAAAGCACTTCTGACCAAGAAGAAGAAGAAAGCAAGAAAATCAACTGGCGTCATCAACATGGGGAGGAGATTCAAAGGTCCGGCTAAACAGGTCAAGGAAATTGGGATCCCAGTATACCAAGATGATGATCTGGATGACAACTATGAAAGTGACAAACATGAGGAAAATAGTAACCACGGCACCGGTGGACACTCTGAAGAGGAAGATGATTATCTAGATGATCAGTATCCCCCTGGTGATGAGAAATACAAATTACTTGAAGAACGTCTGATGGCCATGGAGGTTCAGAAAGTACCTGGTTTGGATTTTGAGGACTTGGGCTTGGTTTCAGGAGTTGTCATTCCTCCTAGGTTCAAAATTCCCACGTTTGCTCAATATGACGGTGTGTCTTGCCCGAAGCTGCATTTGAGATCTTATGTCCGAAAGATTCAGCCACATACGACTGACAAAAAGTTGTGGATACATTTTTTCCAAGAAAGTTTGTTTGGAGCTCAACTGGAGTGGTACTATCAACTTGAGAGTACCAATATTCGTACCTGGAATGATTTGGCTGAAGCTTTCTACCGGCAATACCAATATAACTCTAATTTGGCGCCAACTCGAATGCAACTCCAAAGCATGTCCATGGGCCCTAATGAAAGTTTCAAAGAGTACGCCCAGAAATGGAGAGATCTTGCAGGCAGGGTTCAGCCTCCTTTAGCTGACAGAGAGTTGGTTGACATGTTCATGAGCACACTAACCGGTCCTTTCTATAGTCATCTACTTGGAAGCTCGTCATCCGGTTTCACCGAGCTGATATTGACAGGAGAACGTGTTGAAAGTGGAATTCGAAGTGGTAAAATACAAGTGGCTACATCTTCAAACACTACAAAGAAGCCACATAATGGGAAGAAGAAGTCTAATGCTGTGTACGGCCAGAGGGGTCGTAATAAGAATGACCGCAACCAATCTGTTGGGGCAGTTCTGATCTCTGCACCGGTGCCACAACAACAACAGGGTAGTCAGCGTAAGCAGGATGCACCCAGGAGACAGTTTACAAAAATCAACATGTCATTGGCTCAGGCGTTGCAGCATATGTTGAAGGCAGAATTGATTACTTTGAGAGATCCTCCTAGGAATCCTAATACTTCCGCTCCTAGCTATAATCCCAATGCAAGGTGTGCATACCATTCTAATAGTCCTGGACATGATACGAGCAGCTGTTGGGCACTGAAGAACAAGATTCAAGACATGATTGATGCTAAGGAGATTGAGTTTGATCCCCCTGAGACTCCTAATGTGATTACCACTCCTATGCCAAATCATGACAAGATCGTTAATGCTATTGACGATGGTTCTTGTGTTTCTACCGTGGTTGACTTGATTGTTCCTCTATCAATTGTTAAGAAGAAGTTGTTGCAAGCCGGTTTATTTCCGGGCTGCGTTGAAAACTGTTATTATTGTGCATCTCAATCCAATGGTTGTGTGAAGCTGAAAGAAGGCATTCAACGTTTGATGGACGAGCATACTATATTGTTTGAGAAGACTCCTTCTATGGAGAGCTTATGTGAAAATTTGTCCCGAGGTCTGAAGTTTGAGGACGTATCTGTGGTTACTAATTCCAAAACTCCAGTGAGGATCACCTCTAAAGGTCATGTGAAGATTACTGCCGAGCCTAGAGTGGCTCCCCTGATTATTACTACGCCCGGTCCGATTCCATATTCCTCTAGCAAGGCTATCCCTTGGAATTATGGTGTTGATGTTTACATTCATGGTGTCAAGCAAGAGCCTTTCACTGATGGAACTGCTGAAATTACTAATCCCGATGTCGACAATATCGTTGGGACTAGTAAGGTTACCTGAAGTGGAAGGATCTTCTCCCCAGAAATCTCTCCGAAGACTGTTACTACTCCAATTCGTATCTCTGCCTCCGAGCCAATTACTGAGACTCGATGCAAAGAACCAATGATTGAGCCGGCCCAAATGGAGGCCCCGGGTGAAACTGCTATCGAAGATTCCTCCAAGCAAGAAATGGAAGAAGTGCTAAAAATTATCCGCAAGAGTGATTACAATGTAGTTGAACAGTTGGGGCACACCCCCTCCAAGATCTCTATGTTATCTCTGTTGTTGTGCTCCGAGGCCCATGCTAATGCTTTGGTGAAGTTTCTGAAATCTGCGCACGTGCCGCAAGAAATCTCTGTTGACCTGGTTGAAAATTGTGTTGCTAGCCTGACAACTGATAATGGTCTAGGCTTTTCTGATGCTGATCTGATTCCCACCAGAAGGAACCACAATAAGACCCTGCACGTCTCTATTGAGTGTAGGGGCACTACCCTATCTCATTTATTGGTGGACAATGGTTCCTCATTGAATGTGTTGTCAAAGGCTGTTCTAGACAAACTCGACTATGAAGGGGTTGTGCTGAAACCTAGTGACGTTGTGGTAAGAGCCTTTGATAGTTCGAAGAGAATGGTGCATGGAGAGGTTGATCTCCCGATCAGAGTGGGTTCTCAAGTCTTTGATTCTACTTTCTATGTAATGGATATTCGTCCTGCCTATTCCTGTTTGCTTGGACGCCCTTGGATACATGGGGCAGGCGCTGTGACTTCTACCTTACATCAGAAGTTGAAGTATCCCGCGAAAGGCAAGATTGTCACCGTCTGTGGTGAAGAAGAAAACATGGTTAGTCATTTGAATACCTTCAAGTATGTTGAGATGGATGGCGAATTCCTTGAGACTCCTTGTCAAACATTTGAATTGGCTCCTCAGACTGTTCCTATTGCTAAACCAGTTCCTACTGTTCCCAAGGTTACTAGAGTGCCTCCTACAATGGCTTCCCTAAAGGATGCTAGAGCTGTGGTTGAAGAGGGTGGTTGTACCATTTGGGGTCAGCTTCCTGACATTCCTTACAAGTCTGGTAAATTTGGTTTGGGCTTCACTTCAGAGGCTCAGAGGGCTGTACGTCGTGCTCGTGCTATTCGTATCACCAACAAAGGAGTTCATAATGATCAGGTCAACGCTGTGGAAGATGCCGATAGCGACTGTGACCTCGACAGTTGGATCTTTCCTACCATTGGCAGTGGACTCAATAATTGGAAGACTGAAGACATTATTCCTATCTCCTTTAGTCATAAGTAAATGCTATTTTATGTTTTTCTTATTTTCAAAGTTTGGTTTTGTAATTTGAACAATAAAACTTTTAAGCCTTATGCCTTGCCCGGGGCACAGTGGCCCATTTGTTAGGGTTGTCATTTCATCGCATATTTTCATTCAATAAATCAATGGACGTTTTGCATTCAAATTTTGCACTCTTTGTCTTTTCTTTTACTTTATATTCATCAAAATAACTATGTGTTCTTACACACACCCACGCGATAAACTACAGATCCACATCCACTCTGAATCCCATTGATAACGGTTCTGCTATTGTCAATTATGACTTTGAAAATCCGATCTACCAAGCCGAAGACGAAGGTGAGGAAGATTGTGAAGTGCCTAGAGAGCTTGCTAGACTATTAGAGCAAGAAGAAAAGACCATACAACCGCATGAAGAGCCAGTCGAGGTCGTAAATCTAGGTACCGAGGAGGATAAGAAAGAAATCAAGATAGGTGCTGGATTAGAAGACCGTGTCAAGAAAAGATTGATTCAGATGCTACGTGATTATACTGAGATTTTCGCTTGGTCTTATGAAGATATTCCAGGACTTGATACCGATATCGTGGTTCACCGTTTACCGATGAAGGAAGGTTGTCCTCCGATAAAGCAGAAGGTTCGTCGTATGCGCCCTGAGATGTCTGAAAAGATCAAAGCCGAGGTTATGAAGCAGTTCAATGCAGGTTTTCTAGTTGTCACATCATATCCTCAGTGGGTTGCAAATGTGGTACCAGTGCCTAAGAAGGATGGTAAAGTTCATATGTGTGTGGACTACAGGGATCTGAACAGGGCAAGCCCCAAAGATGACTTTCCTCTCCCACATATTGATGTTCTGGTAGACAACACTACTCAGCACAAGGTATTCTCATTCATGGATGGTTTCTCAAGTTATAATCAAATCAAGATGGAACCTGAAGACATGGAGAAGACTACGTTCGTTACACAGTGGGGCACCTTTTGTTACAAGGTAATGCCATTTGGTTTGAAGAACGCAGGGGCAACATACCAGCGCGCTATGGTTGCTTTATTCCATGATATGATCCATCACGAGATAGAGGTATACGTTGATGAAATGATAGCCAAGTCTCGGAATGAAGAAGAGCACCTTGACCACCTACACAAGCTGTTTGAGAGTTTGAAGAAGTACAAGTTGAGATTGAATCCAAACAAATGCACCTTTGGGGTTAGATCCGATAAAATTTTGGGTTTCGTCGTCAGTGGTAAAGGTATTGAAGTCGACCCTACAAAGGTAAAAGCTATACAAGATATGCCCGCTCCCCGTACAGAGAGAGAAGTCAGAGGTTTCTTGGGACGTTTGAACTATATTGCCAGAATTATCTCCCATTTGACCGCTACTTGTGAGCCAATCTTCAAATTACTGAGGAAAGATCAAGTAGTGAAGTGGAACGACGAATGTCAGTTAGCTTTTGATAAGATCAAGGAGTATCTCCAAGAACCTCTGATTCTGATGCCACCAGTTGAAGGAAGACCTCTAATCATGTACTTAACAGTGCTAGAGAATTCAATGGGGTGTGTGTTGGGGCAACATGATGAGTCTGGTCGAAAAGAGCATGCAATATACTACCTTAGCAAAAAAGTTTACCGACTGTGAAACAAGATATTCACTGCTTGAGAAAACTTGCTGCGCTTTGGCATGGGCTGCTCGCCGACTAAGATAGTATATGTTGACTCATACCACTTTATTGATCTCTAACATGGATCCTATCAAATACATATTTGAGAAACCTGCTCTCTCCGGACGAATAGCAAGTTGGCAGATGGTCTTGACAGAATACGACATTCAGTACACTACGCAGAAAGCAATCAAAGGAAGTGTACTAGCTGATCATTTGGCTCATCAAGCGGTGGATGACTATCAATCTATGAATTTTGAGTTCCCATATGAGAATATTATGCTTGTTACTGATTATGAAGAACCTGGACCATATGGAGGACCTGAACTGGGATCCCGATGGACTATGGTTTTTGATGGAGCTTCTAACGCACTTGGCAATGGTATTGGTGTTGTAATTATCTCTCCTAAGGGTTTCCATACGCCGTTTACTGCTAGACTTTGCTTTGACTGTACCAACAATATGGCTGAATATGAAGCATGCATCATGGGTATCAAAGCTGCCATTGATATGAGGATTAAATTCTTGAATGTATATGGGGACTCAGCCCTAGTGATCAGTCAGATTAAAGGAGAATGGGACACGAAGCATCCAAATCTCATTCCTTACCGAGAAAATGTGTTGACTTTGATTCCATACTTTGAAGAAATCACTTTTAAGAATATTCCACGAGAAGAGAATCAGTTGGCAGACGCGTTAGCCACCATGTCATCTATGTTCAAAGTCAGATGGGACAACGAGGCTCCTAGGATTACTATTGACAGACCAGACGAGCCGGTATACTGTTATGAAGTTGATACTGATGGGGTAGAAGAGAAACTTTGGTTCCACGAAGTGAAAAGATATCTCGAAACTCAGGAATATCCTGAAGGGGCATCTATCAATGACAAGAAGTTTCTAAGGAGGTTCTCTGCCAAGTTCTTTCTGAGTAACGGAATTTTGTACAAACGCAACCACGATTCAACCTTGCTTCGTTGTGTAGACAAGAAGGAAGCAGAAAAAATTATGGAAGAGATGCATGACGGAATCTTTGGAACTCACTCCGGTGGGCATACAATGGCTAATAAGATTTTGAGAGCAGGTTACTACTGGTCTACCATGGAAACTGATTGCCATCATCACTCCAGAACTTGTCAGAAGTGCCAGATCTATGCTGACAAAGTACATGTACCTCCGGTTCCGTTGAATGTTCTGACTGCTCCTTGGCCTTTTGCAATGTGGGGCATTGATATGATAGGAGAGATTAAACCTACCGCTTCCAATGGACACCGTTTCATCCTTGTTGCTATCGATTACTTTACGAAGTGGGTGGAAGCAGCCTCGTTCGCTTCTATTACCAAGAATGTTGTAGCTCGGTTCATCAAGCATAATCTTATCTGTCGGTATGGCATCCCTGAAAGGATTATCACAGACAATGGTACTAATCTGAACAACACTATGATCACTGAACTCTGCACGCAGTTCAAGATTAAGCATCACAATTCTTCTCCATATTGACCAAAGATGAATGGCGCAGTGGAAGCCGCCAACAAGAATATTAAGAAGATCTTGCAAAAGATGGCGGTGACATACAAAGATTGGCATAAGATGTTACCATTTGCTCTTCAAGGTTATCGCACCTCAGTACGTACCTCAACAGGGGCAACCCCTTTCTCTTTAGTCTATGGTATGGAGGCAGTTTTACCTGCTGAAGTTCAGATTCCTTCCCTAAGGATTATGAAAGATGCAGACTTAGACGAAGACGAATGGGTTCAGACTCGACTTGATCAGATAAAATTGATTGATGAGAAGAGGCTCGCGGATGTCTGTCATGGCCAAATGTATCAGAAGCGTATGATCAAGGCCTTTAATAAGAAAGTCAAGCACCAAGTGTACCAGGCCGGTGATTTGGTAATAAAGCGTATCATACTACCACAGGGTGATCCCAGGGGCAAATGGACTCCCACATATGAAGGTCCATTTGTAATCAAGAAAATATTTTCTGGCGGCGCTATAATGCTTACTACTATAGACGGTGAAGATTTCCCGCACCATGTGAACGCGGACATAGTCAAAAGATACTACGCATAAAAAGAGACCCGCTAGGTTGACTGGCCTAGGAAAAAATAAGGGCATCTCGGCGAACCAAAAGGGTTCGGGCAAAAATTAGGGATATATATACAAAAGAACTGTACACCCGGCAAGTCGAAAACATGAAAATGCGGCTTGGAAAAAAAAAAGGGTATCCCGGTGGACTGAAAACCCGAAAAGACGGTCCAGGCAAAAGTTAGGGATTAAAGCGTACGTCTATGTCCCGTTGGATCACTTATCTACTTCCAGCTTAGTTTTGTTCGAACGACGCAGATCAATCCAGTCATCTTTCTTCCGACAACAAGGGATGAGATGCTTGAAGATATAGTGGCAATAGTAGAGTTGAAACTCAATGGGATCATTTCCACATAGCTGTTTTTCTTTGTTTATCACCTTGTACCTTTTCAATTTTTACGACAATTTCCTCTTACTAAGATTTCTGTCTCCTTGTACAAAAATGCTTGTTTATAGGCCAATTTCAAAATCAATACAAGTCTACTTTCAAATTCAAAATTGTTTTTACTTGCCCTGTTTTGTTTGCGTAAACGTCCAACGGGTACTTTGAATGAACATATGCACTTGAATATAATTGAAGTTCACCAAAAATATACGTGAAAACAGGAATAACATTTACTAAGGACTCTAGGAGTTGGGATAATGTTCAAGATGTCCACGAACCCCCATAGAGCCAGTTTTGTGGAAATATCCCCACAGAGCAATCTCCATGGAACTATCTCTATAGAGCTATCTTCACAAGCTCATCCCCAACAGAGATATATTCCCCGACCGAATTAGTATGCCCTCAGACAGAAATTGGGGCATCTTCCAGCGGTTCACTTCCATATATTTGATGGACAACTTGGCATGATCATCTTCCCTAATGGGTCCCCTAGCAGATAAGGAAGTTGATCATTTCCCCAGCATACAGCAGAAATTTCCTCAGCGCAGCCTATGAAATTCTAATCCCCATCAGAGATTATTCCCTCTTTGTAGTATACAGAATTCAATTCCCCAACTGAGTTTATTCCTCTAACACTATAAATTCACCAACAAAATTCTCTCCCCCCAGCATAGTTGACGCTCATATCTGGAACCCAGGCAGATATTGCATCGGAGGATTATCCATCTCGTTTATCCCCAATTAGGGTACATGCAGCCAAACTCTCCTTGAACGCTTTTATCCCCAAGCAGAAATCGAAGATCCCCAGCGGAGTATTCCCAAACAGAAAAGTGGGAATTCCCAGTACAGTCGTTCCAAACAAACGATGAAGAGTGATATTCTTCATTCCCAACAACAGACAGGGATTTATTTTCCCCAGCCAGACGTTACTATTCAAAGCCACCGCTATCGTCAGCAACATTGACATCCATGCATCATGTATAGAGTATCATAACATATACATACAAAACATATAACATTCTCAATTATCTTAAGAGCATCATTACGCAATGCATTACATACATCATGACATTGCATAAAACTAACTTTGCCTTTTTCAGGTGAGTTCACAATCAGACAAACATTATCATCTTCTAGATAGGTGCAGAGATAATCTCAACAACGATTTAATTCTGACACTGATTCAAAGACAGATTTAATTTTGATACTTCAACAATTTAGAAATAATCAAGACAAATAATTTAATTCTGATACTTCAACAGTTCAGAAATAATCAAGACATATGATTTAATTTTGATACTTCAACAGTTCAGAGATAATCAAGACAGAGATTTAATTCTGACACTTAAACAGTTCAGAGATAATCAACCTAGAGATTTAATTCCGATACCTAAACAGTTCAGAGATAATCAACCCAGAGATTTAATTCTGATACTTCAACAGCTCAGAGATAATCAACCCAGAGATTTAATTCTGACACTTATCCCAGAAGATTTTCCAAAAAAAATGGTTCAGAGATGATCGAGATGAAGATTTAATTCTGATACTTATTCTAGAATATGTTCCAGATTCAGTTCAGAGATGTTCAAGTATATTTTCCAGATACGGTTCAGATA
The DNA here is from genome assembly GCA_022829125.1 of Lathyrus tuberosus. Classification (NCBI taxonomy): domain Eukaryota; kingdom Viridiplantae; phylum Streptophyta; class Magnoliopsida; order Fabales; family Fabaceae; genus Lathyrus; species Lathyrus tuberosus. The sequence goes on from JALAZF010000095.1 coordinate 11,398,018, forward strand.
CGATCTAGATATAGATTTCATTCTGATACTCATTCCAATACATCCTCAGATATAATCAAGGCGTAGATTCATTCCGACATTCCCAAGCACATCTGCTAGATACAGTTGGACACAGACTCATTCTAGTATACTCCTCAAATACAGTCAAACCTAGACTCCTTCTGATACTCCTGTCAACAGTTACTTTGGATGGCATCTATAAGCCTATCTCCATCCTATCATCTTTCCGAATGGCATCTTTAAGCCCATTTAACCAATACAATCAACCAACAGCGTTACTTCGTGCACCCGTGAGTGCAAATTTCTGGGCACTTAAGTGTTCAATTCTCTTCCACCTTCAGATCACGAATGGCGGATGCGTCAATCTAGCTCTTCAGGTTTAAGAAAATTGAACAGGGGCAGCTGTTGCACCCCAAAATTTGCCCTCACATCTTTGAGACAAATTGATTCAAGAAGCTTCCTCACACTCCTAGGAGTCTCAAAAGCTCAAGACTACTCAAGGATTGACCATACAAGCTCGCCTCCTAAACAATCAACCTACAACTAGGGTTTTATTTTTCTCAAAAGGAATTGAGCTCTCAATACCTCAGATGGACTTCATGGTTCTCTATGTGCTCTATGGTATCCTCATGTCAAGTCTCAAGCCTTGCTTCACAAGATTGCTCAGTAAATTGCTCAAATGATCAACAGTCGATTGTATTGGACCAAAAGTTAACTTTGACCAATTTACAGTCAAACGTCATCATTTCTTGCCAACATCAAGATTTTGAAGTCCCATTCATCATTTGATCAAGGTTTGATCATGATTCCGCAAGAAAATCAAGATTTACTCAAAAGTCAAAAATTGCCAAATTAGGGTTTTCTTAAGAAAAAGTCAACTGAACTTTCACCACGCGCAACTTTCACATACTTCATCAGAAACTCCTCAACCAAAGCTCATTTTGAAGGAAATTCAATTCTCTACAACTTTGTCTCTCTAAGCTCAAGGCCAAAAATGCCTCGTTTGAGAGATATGGACCAATAATTTACAGGTAGTTTTGAAAGTCAACAAAAAGACACTTTTTTCGTCAAAGCAACAAAAATAAAGACTTCAAATGAAAAAGTGATCAACACGAAAGTTGTAGGGGACATCTTGAGGGTTCCAAAAAGTCCAAGATTACCTTCATATGACAAAAATTGAGAGAGTTACGATTGGTGCAAGTTGAGCAAAATTTGAGAAACGCATGAAACCTACATTGAACATTTTTGAGCTTTTGAACCAATGGGCCTATCTTTTAAGGTTGAATCATGTTTATGACATATTCAAGGACCTCAAAGTTCACTTTGGTATTATTTTGATTTTTATTTTATTTTATTTTGATTTTATTCAAAGAAATAAACAAAATTAAATAAAACAAAATAAATCAAATAATGGTGGGCACATGGATCCTTTTAAATGGAGTTTCTAGAAGGTTAAAACATGTCATTCAAGGCCATCAAAACCCAAATAAAACCGTGGGAGAGAGTGAAGGAAACATGGTTTTCAAAAAATTAAAATGGTTGGAAACATGTTCCTTGATCCTAGCTCTTCAATGATTCTTTGTCTACCATGTTTCTCCTATAAATACAAGGCTCAAACACAAGAGAAAAGGGACAAAAGGCTTCACAAAGGAATGCTTCCAAATCACAAAATTCTTGAAAAAAAAAGGGTGAAAATTCAAAACTCCATTTCCAATCATTCTCAATCCAAACTAAGGATTAAATACTCATCCTGAAGGTTCGATTCCCACCCCATGCAATTTCTTTTTAACTATTTTCTAATCCCTTTCTTTTATGATATTTCAAGTAATTTATTTATTTCTTTTCAATTAAATTAAGACAACAAAAAAAATCATAAAACCGTTAAAAGAATAAAAAATATAGTTTAGGTTATGTAATCTTTTTTTTTAGACTTAGATTTTTTTAGTAAAATTAATTTTTAGACTTAGGCTTATAATTAATTAATTTTTGTACAAATGAATTAGAAATTAGGTTTATTTATTTTAAAATTATTTCTCAAAAATAAAAAAAAAACGAATATTGACTTAGATATTTAGGACATTTAACTTGATTTTTAATATGTAATTGCTTTTCGTTTATCATTTATTTTCTTAGAATAAACTAGTAACTAACTCGTGCGTTCGCATGGGTCTGTCTGTGTGAGGATTTTATGTTATTGACGCGTAATTGTTAATCAAATTGAAAAATGAACTGGTAAAATTATAAAAATAAATATGATTGACATTTAAAATTTGTATTGGTAAGTATAAGAAAATGTTGTGGTCATTTATAACATATAGTATTTTTTTTGTATATAAAAAAATTTGAATCAAAATTAAAGTTGTCCCTGTTTATAACAATAGTATTTTTTTTCGTATATAAAAATATTTAAAATAAAATTATAGTTGTCCCCGTTTATAACAATAGTATTTTATCTTATATAAAAAAATTAAATCAAAATTAAAGTTGTACCCGTTTAAAACAACAATATTTTTTCGTATATAAAAAAATTTGAATCAAAATTAAAGTTGTCTCCGTTTATAACAATAGTATTTTTTTTACCTATATAAAAATATTTGAATCAAAATTATAGTTGTCCCCGTTTATAACAATAGTATTTTATCTTATATAAAAAATTGAATCAAAATTAAAGTTGTGCCCATTTAAAACAATAATATTTTTTCATATGTAAAAAAATTTGAATCAAAATTCAAGTTGTCACCGTTTATAACAATAGTATATTTTTCGTATATAAAAATATTTGAATCAAAATTATAGTTGTCCCCGTTTATAACAGTAATATTTTATCTTATATAAAAAAAATTGAATCAAAATTTAAGTTGTGCCCGTTTAAAACAACAATATTTTTTTTCGTATGATAAATTTTTTTTAATCAAAATTCATGTTGTCCCCGTTTATAACAATAGTTTTTTTTTCGCATATAAAAATATTTGAATCAAAATTATAGTTGTCCCCGTTTATAACAGTAGTATTTCATCTTATATAAAAAAATTTGAATCAAAATTAAAGTTGTGTCTGTTTAAAATAATAGTATTTTTTCGTATACAAAACAATTTGAATCAAAATTAAAGTTGTCCTCGTTTATAACAATAGTATTTTTTCCTATATAAAAATATTTGAATCAAAATTATAATTGTCCCCGTTTATAACATTAGTATTTTATTTTATATAAAAAATTGAATCAAAATTAAAGTTGTGCCCATTAAAAACAATAATATTTTTTCGTATATAAAAAAATTTGAATCAAAATTCAAGTTGTCCCCGTTTATAACAATAGTATTTTTTCCGTATATAAAAATATTTGAATCAAAATTATAGTTGTCCCCGTTTATAACAGTAGTATTTTATCTTATATAAAAAAATTGAATCAAAATTTAAGTTGTGCCAGTTTAAAACAACAATATTTTTTTCGTATGATAAATTTTTTTTAATCAAAATTCAAGTTGTCCTGTTTTATAAATATTATTTTTTAACAATATTTATAAAATAAATTTAATCAATAAAATATTTGTTCTAGTTTAACTTCTTTTCATTTCCTATCAGTGTGATTAAAAAACCAAGAATTGACACAACACTTATCCTCACCATGGTAGATAAAATGATTAAATAATTAAAGCAGTTTCATGAAAATTGATTAGTTTGAAAATTGAGTTGGACATGTTATGTAGCATTGAAGGCCTCTCTGCATAGTCTAAGCGCAGTACAAGTGTGTAGTTGGATTTAGACAGGTACTTTTCCCAAGCATGACTTTGGAACCACAAGTTACAATCCTCCACATAAAATAAAGGATTGATATTAAAATTAACTGCTCTAAAAAGTAGCCAAATCAAAATTACAAACAATATTAAGGATTGAATCACAAATATTTATTCTCCTATTTTTGACAAATATTTATTCAATCATTATTTTAATTGCATAAATTTCAATAAATATCATATTTTTTTTAGTTTGGATCAATAATTTTTTCCCATAATTACACTAATGAGATATATTTATTGAATAATTATATTAATGGCATAAATTCCAATAAATAATATATATTTTCTTCTATTTGAATCACAAAACTATTTTTTTTACTATTTTTAATAAACATATCGAGCATTTCAATTCACACACTTAATACATCATATACATATAGTATTAATTTCCAAAGTGTGACAAAATATTAATCAGTTCAAGCAACTGACCAACCGACTACACAATCAGAATGAAATTCAAATCAACTACTAAACCATAAAAGCTTTATGAGTAGTAGAAAGTCTAATGGGAACCTATATATTATAGTATCCATAGATATAATGATTTAACTAAACTTTTATGACCAGTTGGACACTCCATACAGCTAAGCTAAGAATTTTGAAAACACACCATAAAGAAAAAATCTGTTGGAAGTCATCCTAAGTGGTTGTGGCATGAAAGACAATGCTCTGCTATAAATGTTTGATATGACAGGTTTTGAAAAAGTATCAATAAAATAATATGTACTGGCAATTTGATATACTAATTCTCAGAATCTTGTATTTATTTATTAACTACTCATACAATATAGTTTGAAAAAATGACAGTTTGGTGTATGCAGTTAAAAAAATATGAATGATGTCTAGTTTATTTCGAATGCCAACCATTATAATGAGATAACATTTGTGTTGATAATAATTTATAAAAATTATAATGAAAAATGGAACTTTGTTGCATTACATTCAGAATATTTTGTAATCTTCATTCTAAATTTCATCTTTGTGTTCTTGGTTGTAATCTTCATTCTAAATTTCTTGGTTGTAATCTTCATTCAAAATTTCTGATTGTTTACCCAATTTAGCTAACTTTTGGACCAAAGTTGAAGGATTCACAATGCCTGTTACTATTACTTCCTACTCTTCTGCATTAATGTCAACTCAATAGACATCTGATACACAATGGTTCTATAAATTCTTAAAGATGATAAATATAGAGATTGAAAAATATGAGTTAAATTTTAAACTTTACCTTTAAGTTTTCTAAGTACTTTCTTGACTTTGTCCCTACACCCTTGACAATTCATATGTACTTTGAGAACAAAAGTCTGTATCTTAAGTATTAACAAATATATCTCAGAAAAATATGTACATATTTATTTATTAAAAGTGAAATGAATAAATGAAAAAAAAAATATGCAAGGACCTCAATATTCAATAACTCATTTTCAATTGTTGATATTGTTAGAAATGCTTGCAGCTAGAATGTCAGATAAAAACAATGTCTTCTATGTTTTCTTCTATGATTTATATGTGATTGGAACATGATAGTAGTAGTAATAACCAAATCAAGTTATCAAAAGGATGTCTAAAGGAGCCATATACATATCATATTACACATTCCTTTCCTTTACTAATCTTCCATTTCACCTTATTTCTATGCTTGATGAAAGTATCCCACCCTGATTGAGCTTCTTCTGGTTTAATTCATATCCATCCATCTGCAGCAAGCCAAATTTTCCTGCTAAAATATGATTCATATATTCCTCTTCTTGATAGCAGAAAGTACACAAATGGTCATGTGAGTTATTCGTAAAACTGATCCAGCATTCAATTGCATAATGTTTGAGAAGAATATCGACACCAAATTGTTATCTAATTAAAAGGAAATGACAATAGAATTTATTAAAGGGCAAACAAAATAGTTTATGTAAGGAATCCACACCATAATTTGGTTATTTTGATCAATTAGTATAATAATATCTCAGTATTGCTTTCATATAAAATTATGTTAACAATAAATAATATTGTGACCCAAATTACAATTAAATGGACTTTAGCAAAATGCCAGTCAACCAATTATTCCCTAATGTATATATGTATATAATGTAGTTTGACCAAAGTAATGAATTTGGCTTATAACACATTCAATTTTATCTGTTTATCCCATGAATCTATAGTTTATCATAGAAAAATCATGTTACGTTCCTGGACTATTTTTCTTCTCCCCATTTGCGGTTCAATAAAAATATTAACCAATCTGAAATATTTGCTTGACTAATTTCTTTTTTTAAAGAAGCAGCAGTCTCACACCATTTTTCATCAATTGTTGATATTGGCCACTCCTCTGGCCACAAGATAAATAAAATGAATAAAACAAAGAAGACAATAATTGATTGAAACATACATGTCAATAGAAAATGGCCAAGTGTTCATGAATTATACAAACACAAACACAAACGAAACAAAAATTAAAAATTACCTCAGCTAGCCACTTATGCTTCCACTCAACAAAACATCAGTTCAAAATCTACCTTCTAGTGTCTGCACATCAACATTCAAGTGTTCTAAAGCACTAATACATATCCGACAGTTCCTTGATACTTCCAAATTTGCAAAATCCAATCTTTAATTAGACTCAACTCAAGCACAATGAACCACATTATAAAAAAAACCTAAGAAAAAGAAGTCTGGAAAATTGCTATACAAATCAGGAGGTTGGATCTGAAAAACTATGCATCAATACAAACCAAAAATTTCAGCCCATTTGTGGTGTACTTTTACTGCAACTTTCCATAACTCTTTGGTGTCACTAATTTCTATTATCTTTTCAAATGGCCTTGCCATTAGTTTCTTCCTGCAATTTTCAACCTTGCCATTAGTTACAGGACATTTGTCATGTATACATCAAAAATATAATTAGTTCAAGTTAGTTATAGAGCATAAAAGCTAACATAACTTTGTATAGAACATTTTAAAAACTATATAACTTCGTAGAGAACTTTCATAAAGCATAAATATAAAACCAATGACAATCAAACCCAAAGACAACATAGAATAAATATATGAAGGTAAATTTAAACCCTAATTTTCAAATAAGTTGAGCCTTACTCCTTGTAGTCAAGATCCTGACAGCTTCTTCCTAAGTTCCTTTCTTCTCTTTCACAGCCTCATGAAGAATATCAGCTTCACTTTGTGCTAATCTTGCATTCACATCATCACCACCATACCTAAATGCAGTCACCAACCCTATTAAAAGCTGCTCAAAAAACTCAACCACGAAATCTCATAAATACAATCAATAACCTCACAAAACCCAAAACCCTATATTCGAATCCGCGATTTAAAACCATAAATAAGAAAAAGTACTTCCCTGTCGAAGATTACCGGAGGTATGAGTAGCGAAATCCTCTTCCAATATCTATGTTGAAATACTTCTATTCATAGATCTCTGTAAATCCTCCAATAACTTTGTAATCTTTGTTGAAAAAAAGTAACAAAAAAGAAAAAAGAAGAGGAAGAGAGAAGGAATAAGAAGAGAGAGGTTCCGGATCGGAGAAGAAAATGGATGAGAAAGAGAGAGGCAACAGAAGAGAGAAAGAGAAAGAGGAAGAGAGAGAACGTGACAATGAATTGTTTTGGGGAAAGAAAAAACTTTTGAATTGAAGCTGACATTGGGAAAAGAAAAAAGAGGAAAAACAATTGCAATTGAACTATGTGACATCATCAATTAATCCAAACCTAGCCAGCTAAGGCATAATACAATAACCATATAGTTGGAATTTAACAATATGACATTATTAGTTGCAAAAAGTAATTTTTGGACCAAAATTGCCCTCATTTTAATGAGGTGGCAGAAAAAGAGAAAGGGGCAAATTGGTGTTTTCCAGAACAACAAATTTTCTTATATTATAGATGTATAGGTTTGTGCATAAATTGTAATAGTGTAGTTTACATTTCTTGTACGATTATATTATGTAACTGTTCATGAGCCTTGTAATAGTGTAGTTTACATTTCTCGCACGATTATATTATGCAACTGTCCATAAGCCTTGTAATAGTTTATGTTACATTCTTGCACGATTATATCATGTAACTGCCCATAAGCCATGTAATAGTGTAGGTATTTATTTTTCGCACTTATATTTTATTTGCTAGATAAATAGGCATGTATGGCAAGATCTAAAATCAAACATTAGAATAACCTATAACTCAAGATAATATAATTGAATCAACGCACATTGCACACATTCACCTCTAGGGTAGCCTCTCTCTGTTGCCTTACGATTAAAACGGTCATGTCCCTCGAAAGTAGGGGGACTTTAGCAAAAGACGCTTACGAATAATATCATCATAGTCCCTTCGATATAAAGATCATAGTCCCTCAATGACCCTTCAAGCTGCCTACAAAAAGATGATCTTGTCCCTCGACGACCCTATGGAAAAATGATGATAATCCCTTCGCATTGCTAAGGTATCCTTACATGTTGCCTTCTATGACCATTCGATGACCCTTCGTTGTCCCTCAACATCCAATAGACAGTACTACCTACCGATTAATGGTATGGATGGTACTATCTTTCAAGGAAAATGATAAGTACAAGAAAGACCTTACAAATTAGGGGTAAGTAACTTTTAAATGCTTGCTCACAACTCAAAAACAAATACTTTTCATATCTCACTCTTCCAAAAATATTTTCAAAAAAAAAAACAAACACTTTGTATACATTCTTACACGAATTATTACAAAGTCAAAATTTTACAAAATATTTTCAAAACGTTCACACACATTCAAAAAGTAAGTAAAAAAGGTGAGCTAAGCATTTAAGAGCCCATGGATAACCATGGATACAAAGGGTGCTAATACCTTCCCTTTGTATAACTTACCCCCCGAACTTAAAATCTATCAAGGTCTTTCCTGTTCTTTTCAGCCTTTCCTTATTGGATAAAAGAAAAGTCGGTGGCAACTCTTGCTAACCGCAACATGTTTTGCGAAAGCAAAAAAAAAGTCAGTTCTCCCACCGTGTTACAATGATATTTCTCGCTTTCCCAGATTAAGGAAAATCCCCAGAGAAAGCCTCTCAATCGAAGACTTTCAGCAATAAATCGATTTTTCCCCCAAGAAATTCGATGTTAATGAAGTCATCAGTGCCTCAAAATTGGATCACATCACATGCCATTTCTCCGAAAAGATCTCGAAGAAAATTATGATGTAATATCCCCAAGCGAAAAGCAGTCTTTCAAGAGACTCGTTTTTCCCCAGTAGAGTCAATAAATGGCATCTCCAACAGAGAAGTTTGCACACCTCTACAGCTAAGACAAATGGGAGTCCCCAGCAAGTCTGACCTTAAATTTTTTCCATCAAATGGCATCTCCCCAGTGTAGCTCGGCGAAAAGTTTGATGAAGATCGCTACAAATAGTGTTCCTTGTCGAAGAAGGAACTCGACAAGAAGAAACTGAGACCAGTTCCATGGCTGAAGACCAGGATCGAGGGGAAGTTTATTTCAAAAAAACTGAGACCAGTTCCGTGGCTAAAAACCAGGATCGAGAGGAAGTTTATTTCAAAAAGAAACTGAGACCAGTTCCATGGCTAAAGACCAGGATCGAGGGGAAGTTTATTTCAAAAAAGAAACTGAGACTAGTTCCATGGCAGAAGGCCAGGATCGAGGGGAAGTTTGTTTCAAAGAAACTGAGACCAGTTCCATGGCTGAAGACCAGGATCGAGGGGAAGTTTTACCCTTTTCTAAGTAACATTGCTTAGCAAAAGAAGATGGATGAGCAAATTGCCATTCATAACCACAGTCAAAATTTTGGGTATTCCGATATTTAATCCTCTTGCACCCCGAATGTCCTAATATCTTCGCCATTCACACCTTCTGGTCCAAGAAGATTAAATAGGGGCATCTATCATACCCCAAATTTTGATCACAAGATTTCCCATCATTGTGCAAATCATCACCACAATATGGATGTACCTTTATGCCTCACCAATCTCCTAAAAAATGTTTGAGCATTCACTATGATAAAGAATTAGGGTTTCCATCCCTCTCTAAGCATCTGGACAAAAGATCAATCAAGAAATGACATGATCTTCAACTTGTCCAAACTCTCAAACACCCATAAAGGATCAAGAGGACTCCCACATCAAGAATCAACAAGTGGATTGAGCTTCGAAACTCCCGGTGTCACCAAATTAGGGTTTTTGTTGACTGAGGCCTCCATATTGAAATTTTCATAGGAGATTGAGCCAAGGCTTCAAAATATGACTCAATGTGCTCAAAATAACCCTAGGAGTCCTTTTTCAAAGTTAAATCACCCTTATAATGTCATTTGAACAAGAATTGATCAAGAAATCATGATAACTTGCAAAAGGGGTAACCTTGAAAAATTGAAAAAATTTCTAAGTTACTAAATTTGAATGGTTTTGGTGCCAACTTCCAAGGGCCATAACTTTTGATCCAAGCAGCCATTTTGAGTGATCCAAAGACTGATTTGTAGGTCTTCCTACATTCTACAAAAGCTTCAACTACATGAAACTCTAATTCTTGATGGATTTTTGGTTATGAATGGATCAAAGTGGTGAAAAATCAAATATTTAACACTTCGTACAAAACTGTCTAAGTTTCAGCCTTGAACATCAATGTTCATGGGGATTTTTCAACTAAGTCCAGATAGTTTCAAGACAAACTATGACCACACATGAATTGTACCATATAAGGGTTTTTTAAAAAGTACATGGGCATTCCATAACTCCATTTGAGCAAGGAGATATGATCCTCCCAAGATGGCACTTTCCAACTGTCTTGTACAAGATAGATTTGTGCAATTTTGCTCGAATTGGCTAAGTTAGGCAATTGCAAGCCTTGTCATCCATTTGGACACCTCAGAGGATAACATCAAAGGGAAAAGATCTGATCCACAAGCCTCCCAAGTCCAAGGATCTACACGTAGCTATGTGTCACCTAAAAAGACTATAAATCTCAAAGACTCCAATTTTGTTTCAATGCATTCAATGGATTCACAAGGTGGCAAGCATCAAGACATTGCTAACTGAATTGAGTCAAGCCTTATCTCTGAACCAAAGGACTCATAGCCTGTGCCCTAACCTCAAGTTAATGGCTAGAGGAGACTTGAGATTCCTTTTGATCACCATTGGCCAAGGGACTGTCCAAGCCTCCATTTACTATTGATGCCAAAACAAACTTGTTGCACTATAAATAGACATCAATTGTGGTCAATTTGAGTACACCAAAGCACAACAACACTTGCTTTCCTCAAAATCTCTCTCATTATGCAGAAATGCCTTCTTTTGCAAGTCACCACTGAATTTTGAGTTAGAGAGCAGTTCCACCACAGCTCATGATCCAAACACATCCAATCTATCATATACAAGTTGTTCAAACACTCATCCTTGATCTGAATCACCAAAACCATAAAGTCAACCTCAAAAACCTCAAATTTGGATTTTTCTGCATTTTACAAGCCATGTCTTGATTCATTCACTTTCAAAACCAAACAAAGCTACAAACATACTCCAAATATCATCCTCAAACTGTCCCAACAGGTTTCCCTCTACTGTAACACCATTTGAGTGAGTTACCATTTTGGTCATTTTTGCCACTTTTGCAAGAAAGAGCCAATACTTGTTCCTGAGGTTTCTAGCTGGTTTTGATCATTCTAAAAGCTTCTAAGGGATCAATCAAAGGTGTCTAAAGCATTGGATCACTTCTGGCACAAGCATCTTGAAAGATAGCACAAGGAGCTTCAAGAGGTAAGTACATGACAACTTGAACTCTTTAAATTATGCATTGCTTTGATGTCCATTGATCATAGACATCTCATACATATTATATGTGTGTGTTTGAACCAATTCACCATGCTATTATTGCTTGTATGATGTGATGGCATAGAACATGCAAATCTTGGCCTATTTTTGAAACCAATATCGGGTTTTAAAATGTGGGAATCTTTTTAAAATTCTAAAAGCAGCATTGGATTCCCCATGAAATTCTAGGCAGGATCCATCTAAATTTTGTCCAAGTCCATGGAGAATTTAGGGAGTTATGGCCTTCATGCAAGAGGCCTAAAATCAGGCCAGCCTTGGGCAAGGGCCAGACCATGGCGCCTTGGCCAGGCCTAAAACCTTGTCACCCTTATATGAATATGGGGTGGTTTTGATACACGGATGTATCACCACCCCAGTGGTTGCGCGCATGTGTGTTTGGATGGGATGTCGTGGGTTCAAGACCCACCCAGACCATTCACAAAAATATTATTTATTTCACATATTTGGTATTTTTGTAAAGAATTATGTTTTTATTTGTTTTTAGGCATTTAAAAATATTTCTTTCTCTTGATTTTTCAACTTCAAATGAATTTCAAGCTTTCATGTGATTAAGCATGATTTTTCAAAATATTTTTCAAAGTTGACAACTTGTTTTTAAATACATTTGATATTTTATATCATTTTTTATTTAATTTCCTTTAAAAATTATATCTTTTAAATTCAAAATTAGGGTTTCCTCTAAATTTTGATTTTTTTCAAACTTCACATAAACACCTTAGGCCTCTAATAGAGTGTAAGACCCATCCCTTTGTAAATAAAACATTTTTGGGCCTCAGTCATTGTATAAGTCCCGATACGATTTCAAAAATCTCGGCGCGATCGCCGTTTTCAGAACAAAAATCATATTGTCCTCCCCTTGTGTTGTAAGACCCATCTTTATTCTTTTAATAAACCTTTGGGCCTCTAATAGAGTGTAAGACCCATCCCTTTGTAAATAAAACCATTTGGGCCTCAGTCATTGTATAAGTCCCGATACGATTTCAAAAATCTCGGCGCGATCGCCGCTTCTCAAAAAATTTTCATCTGGGCCTCCCTTGTGTTGTAAGTCTCATATTTCTTCCTTCCAAACACTTTTGGGCCTCTAATATAGTGTAAGACCTAACCCCCTTTGTACATAAATAAATTTGAGCATCAGTCATTGTATAAGTCCCGATACAGTTTTCAAAATAACGGTGCGAACATTGTTTTTCATCTAGACAAATTTCCTTTCTAAACAAATTCCCTTTTGATTTAGATTCAAATTCATAGTTGTTATCAAAACTTTCTTCAATTTCTTGAATAACTAACCATACAACTGTAACACTAGAAGCTTACTCACCTGTAAGTTCTACCAGTTTTCTTTTACATACTTGTTTATATATTTCATCTGTATATATATGCTTGTATTACTTTCTTAGAGTTTTCCCCGGTAATTAGGTCTAGGATTAAATCAAGCCAGTGGTCACTCTTTCAACACAGTCAAAACTAGTTCCCCATTGGAAATTCCAGATACAGTCTTGCCTCCTCTTGGGCTTATACAATATGGAACAGAGAAATGCATTATTCCCTGTCGTAACCCGAAATTTGACCTCCCTCTTTTGCCTTTTGCATAAGCATGTGCATTCGCATCGCTAGCATACGCACTTGCACTTTTCCTCTTTGATTTTTGTTGTAGGATATTCAGGTTTTCCAAGCCCGATTAATTTAATCCTCACAAGATCATTGCATCATCAAAACGAGCTCAAAATAAAGGTTTCCATGCTCACTCATCAAATCAAGAGGTGGAAAATCGAAACCGGGACTCCAGTATCATTTCCTAAGCAATTTGGGCAAAAATTGACTGAAGTAACCGGTTAACGCGTGGTGAGTAACCGATTACTCAGTGCAAAATTTCAGTTCCTGTTGCAATTTTGGGACAGCAGCCATGCACTCTCTTTGGTCATTGATTCTATAGTGTTCTAGCAGTGTGTGGAATATTCTAGACATCTCTAGACATTTCAAGACATTCCAAGTGCATTTATTCCAATATTTCACTCCAAATTAAGTGCACCATGTTCCTTGTTTTACAAGCATGTTGTTGCGGTGAAAATTGGATAACAAGCTATTGCTTAACTTGCATCATTTTCTTTTACAACCGACTTTGATTTATCCAAAGGAAAGGTTCAAGATCGTTAAAAAAAACCTAAAGGGGGGAGATCTATGGTTCGGGGGTTGGTTATACAAAGGGAAGGTATTAGCACCCTAAGTATTTGTAGTACTCTACAGGAACCTCTTGTTTAGTTTATGTTATGTTATGTTTGCTTGCTAAGGAATATTTATGCTAAGGTAAAAACCTAAAGATGTGTACACTAAGTTTGTCTCGTCTTAATCATGATTTAATCGAGAAATCGATAATCAATGATTCTTGACTTTCACCGACTAAATAGTAAATGAAACTGAAATAAAAATAAAGTGGTCTCATATTGATCAAAGTTTTGTCGCTTTAATGAGATCAATCAAACTATGAAGTTTGTTATATCATCGACCAAAATAAAGATAACGAAACCGGAATGAAAAAAATAAGGTTGGTCTCGTCTTAATCAAGGTTTAAATCAATAAATCGATAATCTTAGATTTTTGACTTTCATCGACCAATAAAAATAAGTAAAAAGTGGCCTCATATTTATCAAGACTTTATTGATTTGAAATAATCAGTCAAGATTTGTGCAACGTCATCGGCCTAAAGTAAAGAAAATGGACTCGAAATGAAGAATAAAGTTAGTCTCGTCTTGATCAAGATTTAATCGGAGGATCGATAATCTTTTGATATTCGACTTTCATTAACCAACAAAAATAAAGAAATGAGCCTCATACATATCAAGACTTTTTAGTCATTTTGCATAAATCAACTAAGTCATGATTTTGTAATATCATTGGCCCTAAAAATCGAAATAAAGATCGTAAGCGAAAAATAAAAATCAAAACAAAATTCGAAAGAAAAAGTTATGAATTCAAGAAATAACATGATAAATTGAAACTAAAAATTCAAAGTGCTCCTAAAATAAAAACTAGAGAAACAAAATTAAGAAATAGTATGAAATAATAAAAGGGTGGTGATGAAGCATGTGTTTTGTCTTTTTTGAATTTTATCTTATCTTTTAAACACCATTCATAATAAAACCAAACAAAAATTATAGGATATTACAATACTTTTTCAAGAAAAATATTAACATGCTAATGAACTTGATAACAGCATAGATAAATGATCATGGTACTTTGAAAACGGAGAAATAAAAGAGGTGAATGTTACCTAGTGGAGACGGTCCACTGCCTCTTCAATGACACGAGTTATGGAAAAATGAAGACGAGCCTTCTCTCCAGAAAATTTGCAAGAATAATTGAGGGAGAAAATTAAGAGAGTATTCAGTCTTTGTGTGGGGTGAATCTGGTGTGTCAAATGAGAGAAAGAGAGATCTTATTTATAGTGTGAATAAAGTGGGAGTGTTGATGTGGCAATCCATGTGACTTTATGAGAATGATTATTGGCCATTGATAAGTGAAGTGTAAGAATGCTTTTTGGCCATTGATAAATCCAAGCTGGCAATCCATGTGACTTTATGAGAATGATTCTTGGCCATTGATAAATCCAAGTTGGCAATCCATGTGAAGTGTTTGTATTGTAGTGGTCCCCACTTACCATGAAGATAAACAAAATAAAAGTAATAATAATAATAATAAAGCTTAGTAATAATAAAACTAATAATAATAAAACTAATAATGATAATAAAACTAATAATAATAAAATTAATAATAATAAAATTAATAATAATAATAATAATAATAATAAAGAAATAATAATTACAAAACTAAAAATAATAAAAAAGATAATTGAAAATAGTTAGTAAAAAAAAGAAATAGAACAAATTAAACTCTAACGAAAAATGCATGATTATTGATATGTTTACTAAATATGAGAAAACAGAGACCAATGAAAAGGATATGCAAACGATCAGAACCAGAGGGTAAAATTTGGGGTACAACAGTTGCCCCTATTTAAATATCTTCACCGGATGACATGAGAGATGAAAATCTTCATGAAATCATGGTGGAAGGTATTTAAATATAGATAACCAAAAATTTTTCCCTCAGATGCACTGATATGCAATGCTAAGGACAAAATGCTGACATGCCATGAACTCTAATATGATGAAAATGGTGGAATGATAAATGCAAAGGTGCAGACAAACAAATCACCAAGGATGAAGGGCAATCCACCACAGGTGAGCTTACTGGGGAAGGATAAGGTTAGTATCCATGAGGAAGACTCACTGGGGATACAGACTAACCAACATAAGAGACTCAATGAGGAGACTCTGAGGAAACACTGGGGGAAAAAAAGCACACTCTTTACTGGGCATGGAACCAGAAAGAAGACATGATCTCTACTAGGGATCAATTTGGAATAAAAGGATAGAACCAACAAAAGATTTTCTGGAATCTTCTTATACTGAAGAGTTCAAACGGGATCTTCAAGAAAAACCATAAAAGACAGAGAAAGAAACATCCAGAAAAACATCAGATGGCGAAAGAAACCAGTCATCCAATAATGGTTGTGAATGAAGGGTACAAATCACGATACCTAATAATGGCTTTAGATGATTGTGAATAGAGACTACATTCAAGAATGGCATTGAATGCAAAGAAACCAGTCATCCAATAATGGCTTTGAACAAAAGGTACAAATCACAATATCTAATAATGACTTTAGACGAATGTGAACAAAGACTTGATCTGAAAAACATCAGAAAGAGAGATACCTTCAGAAAGGCATCAGATGGTAGAGAAACTGGACATCCAATAATGGATTTGAATAAAAGGTATAAATCACGATATCTAATAACGGCTTTAGATAAAGTAAACAAAGACTCAATCTGAAAAAACATCAGAAGGAGAGACACATCCGGATAGGCATCGGATGGTAGAGAAACCAGACATCCAATAATGGCTTTGAATGAAAGGTATGACTCACAATATCTAATAATGGCTTTAGATAAAAGTGAACAAAGACCCGATCTGGTAAAATATCAGAAAGGGACACACATTCGGAAAGGCATCGGATGGTGAAGAAACCAGACTTCCAATAATGGCTTTGAATGAGAGGTAAACTTATAATATCTGAGAAGGCATCAGATAAACATAAGAAAGTTAGGGACCCAAGAAAGCATTGGATAAGAGGAATCACAATATCCAAGAAAGCATTAAGTGACTGTGAACTTTCAGGAATGGCACTGAAAGTAAAGGTGGATCACTATATTCAGGAATGGTATCGAATGATAGTGAGAAAGACATCCAGGAATGGCACTGAATGCAAAGGAGAAAACTCATCCAAGAATGGTACTGAATGGACAAAAAGACTTTCAGGAATGACACTGAGAGATATCCAAGCAAATTTAATGGAGGTTATAGAAGATAGGCAAAACTTCTGGGAATAGCACTGGGAGAAACAAGATATCCAGGAATGGCACTGGAGATCACAAGAGACAGACATCCAGGAATGGCACTGGACTGAGAGAATATAAAGATCCAGGAATAGCATTGGAATGAGAGTAGACCAACATCTATCAACATGATTAGATGCGCAAGAGAATGACAACATTCAGGAATGACACTGAATGAAAGGACAGGTAACATTTTGGTAAGGTAAGACGTGGATAACGACACGACCTCGGGCGAAATGCAAATGAGGATGAAACACCCATGGTATGCATATGGTATAAATTATGCAAATGATATATGATTAAATGCAAATGCAGATGTTGACGACACAGCTCGACTCTTTTGGGAAGAAGACAAGATTGGAAGGCTGATTCCTCAACATGTAGATCACTGTCATTCTGCTTGGGGACTAGAGATGCTACTGCTGGACACAACCCTGCCGCACTAGTAAACTGTATCAAGTGATGATCCTTGTAAAGAAGGATGGAGAGCTGCTTGGGGATTCTTCAAGTAAACTGCCCCAGATTAGCTGATTATTGTAGATGAGCTGATCATTGCTTCGGTTTGATTGATTCTGGAAATGACTGTTTCATGGTGCTCTTGGAAAGCTTGCCGCAGTCTGGGTCTTGAAAATGATTATTTTACTGTACACTGGTGTCGCTCCCAGGATTTTCATCCAGGTACAAACACGAAAGTGGCGCGAAACACAGAGTCGCCAGCCGTGTAAATTTATCCCAAGAGAGGGAAAGGGAACACCGCATAAACCTGAGGAAGAGGGAAGGGAATGGTCATCGCAACCATAACCTGGGTTCGGGAGTCGGTTACGCGAGGGGAAGGTGTTAGCACCCCACGCGTCCATCGTACTCGATGGGATCCATGCTTGTTGTCTATTCAAAGGGTGAGTTATCCTAACATCTAGGGCTGCACTAAAACGGGGGAGGGGGAAACAAAGACAGACTCGGTAGGACGTCGTCGTCCTAGGCCTACGTACGCCCTTTGTGCAATGGGGAGTTCAGAGTCAACGTAGTTCGGACCAAGTTCTTTTTGTGTTTTTTATGAGCGACGTTAAGTTCGCGTCCGGCAGTTAGGGTCAATGCCTGTTTGTGACTCAGACGGAAGGTAACGTGCCCTTTTTGAAAATAGCCTTTAGTTTGACGATCCCGAAGGACAAAAAGGTTTGAAGTTTGTTTGTATTTTTTAAGACAGAAGTGACTTGAGTTAGTTCATAACTCAACTTGAACCAAAGTCTATGACACGGGAACGAATGCGTCGCATGGTCGTCCCCAATGGGACGTATGCTCAACACTTTAGAAGAGAGAAGGGGACCCCTCAATCTTCATTTCCTATGTTTAAGGCTCGTGTGCAAGACAAGTTGACCTTATTAAGTATCTTAGAAATTGTTATGAGATGAGAATAGGGACTCAAAAGAAAAGAAAAAAACTACGGGGAAAAATCTATCCTAATGTTATCATGCAAAGATGGCCCTAAGGGGAGGTTTGGAGGGAGACTATCCTATGGAATTTAGTCCTAATGTTATCATGCAAAGGTGGCCCTAAGGGGAGGTTTGACAACAACCTAAGCCTAAAGAAAAGAAAAAATGAGAGGAAGAAAGAGTGAGAGTGGACATGGATAACTATCCACACCCTTAAATAACTTACCTCAGCCTCTGCATAAAAGGTTAGTACAAAACAGACATAAGTGACAATAAGGCAAATGAACCCAAGCAAGTCACGAACCAAAGAGAAATGATTATAAACCAAATGAAATTCAACCAAGACAGAATGCACACCTTAGAGGTGACCCCCAATGTTTACCAAACAAAATCAAGCAAATAGAATGCAAACCAGTGGCAAAACAAACAAGAGAATTATCAAAGAAGGAGTAGAAGAAGGAAGAGTGGACATGCAAGGTGATCATGCAAGAATGCTTCAAATAGTATCCAAGTCAGAATGTGGATGACCTAAACATGTGCCTAAACATGTTATACAAGTGTCACATGAGGCATGCAAACAGATATCCAAGCATCAAGAATCATCAGAAGAAAGAGAAGGAAGCATGTAAGTGAAACATGTTTAAGTATGTAAGATGAAGCATGAATAGCATATGACATGAATGAATGCAAAGCTCCAAATTCAGAAACATACATCAAATGAAATGTAAAGGAATGATATGGCATGGCATACACAAACCAAACATAAGTCATGAGTAAGCATAGATGAGATGAGGTGAAAAGATAAGTCAAAGAAAAGACATGTAAGCCAAGCATTGAACATATGCACAAAGTATGCAACAACCTTACACCCATGACCTATAATGGCAATCAAGTGACCCATAATAATTCAAACATGGTTTGTGAAGTCACAGAAGCAATCCCAAACAGTGGCACAAGTGCCTTCTCAAACAAGTAATCAGACATGATCAAAGATGTGCATACAAGAAGACCTCAAACAAAGGGCAATCAAAAAATTAGTAAAACATCTTCTAAAATTACCAAATTAGAACCTAACACACCTCAACCAGTGGTAAATAACATGTTAAAAATTCATGCAAAAATTCACAAGATAGGTCACCCAAACAATTATGCAAAGTTCAGACAAGAAACATGGTTCAATATGCAAAAGAAAAGGACTAAAATGCAGTATGAAATGATTTTAAAAATGAGAGAAAAATATTTTAATTCATTTTAATGTGTTGTTGAAACAATGCAAAAAGAATGAGTTCAAAATGTTTTATGGATGATGAGAAATAAAATAAACAAGTTAGAGTATGCATATATGGAATAAATTCAAGAGAAATTATTCAAATAATTAATTCAGTCACTAAAATTAAAAGAAAATAGTAAAATAAAATATGAGAAAATTTTATAAAACTATAAATATGATTTATGAATTTTTTGGGATTTTTAGGATGCAATTATCTATTTTTAAAAATAAAAATGAAATAATGTAATTAAATGAAAAATAAAAATAAAAATAAAGAAATAAGCATAGGGGGTGTGTCCAGCAGAGAAATCACGTTGGGAAATGATAATGGGCTAAGGTGGAGGGGTGTGAATAGAAGGCCCAGATCAAAAACCCATCAGCGAAATAAAAATAAAGAAACAAAGATCCAGTCAACTAATTGACTTAACACGCACCATGGGATCAATCTGACGCTTCATAATTGGTCAACCAAAGTCCAAGTAATCATGATGAGTGGTACAGATTCACATGCCCATCTTAATAATGGTGCACACTCACACACGCAAGTATTCAGAAAATAAATGAAATAAAAAGTGGCACGTGGTAGGGCGCATGGTATCATTAATGCGTTGGCACTCTATAAGCCACATGATCAAACCAACGTCCAGGATTAGTCAACACAATCAAAAGTTAAAATAAACGAATGGCTTAGGGTAGCGATGCATGGTAATAATCGTGGAAGGGAACACATACAAACCAACTAAATAAAATAAAATTTAAAACGCGTGGCAGCATATGGGCCACACGATCAAAGTCACGGACGGTGGGGATTTCATCTTCCTCACCCAAACCCTAATCTCGCCGGAACCCTTACCAGTCGCCGGAGCTAGGGTTCCGGCCACCCTCTCCGGCCACCTGCAACCAAGATTTTTCCAGAAAACGCAAAGGAGTACACTATTCTAACCAGAATTTAATGAGGATCACGAATATCAAACCAAAAATCCCAAACAAGCAACGTACAAAGAGAATCGAACGAAATAATGTTTGCATCCAAAACTTAGAACTTACGGAACGATCAATCTATACATCCAAACTCCAAACAAAACACACCAGAATTATCAGTGGGCATCAAATATCATTATGCACGTTTAAAAAAGGAGTTTTAGGATCATGAAAAAAGTCACTGACCTGAGATTATGCACCACGTATCCTTGCTGTTAGCTTCAAGGGATGGTTGCTTCGTGCTCTATGAATCCCAAGGGTTCAGATGGTGAAAGAAGTTTTGGAAAAGCTCTTGTTGATTGAGAGATTCGAAGGAGAGAAGTTTTGGGTTGCAAACTTTGTTCTCCTCAAAATCACGTGTTCTCCCATGAGTCTATGATTTTTTGTTTAAATATCTAGGGTTATTCCACATCTGATCATTTAGGTCTTAATCACTCCTTGGTTAATGAGTTTTGGGCCATTTGACAAATCTGCATAATGTGAAATACACCCTCCTCCATGCATGCACACCCAAGCCTTTCATGATGGATCACTTATGTTTCAATTGCAAATCACACCTGAATTAGATTTGGGCCTTGAGATGTCTTGGTTCATGAGTTCTCAATGATCTTGTAATTTTGCATAATGGGAAATAAGTGATGAATAAGCCATGGATCCACTTAATTCAAAGGCCAAAAATGATTCTTATGGAGTGTACTTTGAGGTTAGAATATGCCCTGAAGCAATGGAACCAAATATAGGTCACTATGTCCCAAACTGAAGATGGAACCATGAGAAAACCCTAAAAACCACCTTGCCTTCTTTTGATCATAACTTGAGTTTCACAAATGATATAGAGACCATCTAGTACCTGTTGGAAAGGGGAGAAAAAGATCTTCAACTTTCATGTTTGAGGAAAATTCATTTGAAGCTTCTTTGATGATGAAAAGTTAAGTTGAAAGTGGTGTAAGAACTTGCCCAAAATGGAAACTTTCAAATTATAGGTCATTTCCATATTTAGTAACTTTTGTACCAACCCTTGATTCTTGATAAATGGTATGAAACTTGACTCTTGAAGACCATATGAGGATATGAGACCTTGAGAACCTTGAAGAGAACCTTAAAATTTCACAGTTGACTTCCCCTCTCACTGTTGACTTTCCCCCAATTCTCCTGATTCCTAATCCATTGGCCAATTGAACTTCTCATGAACCAAACTGATGGACAATCTTCCATTCCTAGATACTTAGGGACCCAAGGAAGACCATGGAATCAAGTCTTGCCCCAAAAAATCAGAAATAAAATGACTTTATAGCAAACCCTAATTTGGTACCCTCAGTCTAGGAGGAAATAACACAGTCTCCAAATCCAAATTCCTCTGAATATGATGTGTATCCTCTCCAACAAAGATAAGATATGCCATTTGGTGATGATAAAAACCCAAGAAGCTTGCCCATTGGAGCAATAAACCCAAGAATCTCAAAACCCTAATTTCTGCACTGGTTGGGAGAGAGTGAGCCGCTTGAGCTCTCTTGGACAAAATAAGGACTCTTGCTTGACCCTTTGAAGAACATATTCTCATCTTGAACTGCCTCAGGCATCTTGACCCCATGTTAAGAACCAATGATATGCACACATGATAATGCAAAAAATGAAGTGAAACATAAGCCAGTTAGTACTGAAGTAAGGAGGGCAAATTTTGGGGTGCTACAACTGGGAAAGCTTGCCCCAGTATGAGTCTTGAAAATAATTGTTTTACTGTACACTGGGAAAGCTTGCCCCAGTATGAGTCTTGAAAAATCTTATGTATAAACCGATTTTGAGAAGTCGCCATTAAACCTCAAATCTTGAACTGATTCTCAACAGGATATGGAAGGAACTTGCCCCTGATTGGATCACCGACCAAGTTTCTCAATTGTTTGAAAATTCCTTAAGAAGAAAGCTAGTTTGCAAACAAAAGTATTTGTACAAACATGGTAAATGCAAAGTTCATGCAACTTTTGAAATCAAAATCATTTTGAAAGAGGTGCAAAGTATATGGGATACTGGTCAGAACATGGGGGTTCAAGACATTAAAGTGAAACGTTTAAGCAAAGGGTGTAATACCCAAAATAGGTGACCTGCAAAGATCTTTTGGAGTCAGTTTACGCAACCTTGCTGTAGTATGCTTTCAAAATGACCTTGCTTCAATTAGGTCTTTCGAGGGTTGTAACGTGGTCTGGTTCACGGTTTAAGAAACAAAGGATAAAGGCTCAAAGTTTATTTGTGACCCACCCAATCTACGTGATGAACTTCAGTCCTATGCTCAGTTAACTCAGACTTTGTACTCAAATTCCCATAGGTTAGGAATTGCACTGATGATAGCGATGATGGTTCAAAATTCAATGGACTTGAGATGACGATCACTGCTTCCTTACAACTTTGTTTGCCATTGAGGACTTTCAGGATAAAGGATTTAAAGATTTCCTCCTTTGGTTGTCATACAAACTTTTCTTTCTTATTTTTTCTTCTTTTTTTTTTAGTGACTACCTGGCTTAAGGATTATGACGAACCATTGTTGGCGTTCGACTTGAAAGACATCTTCGATACTTGCTTGTTGTGTGCGAAGGAAAATTTGTGAATGCACCCTTTTGTTGAAAGGCGTCTCGCATGAAGCTCTTGTATTTGAATGCACAATCAAGTTAACTGAGAACTACCCTGCCCCAAGGTTGAGATTGCGGGTTTTTATTTGTAAAGAAAGAAACTCCTACTTCTAGGCTCGAAGGGGTTAAAGAGGGGTTAACTTTCTTATTTCTCCAGTGTTTGGGGAACTGAAACAATGCCTTACATCGTCAGCAAAGTTTTGATTTAAAAGCATACCAACAGCAATTATGGGTATAACATTTTCATCATCCTCCATCCAATCTTGGCATAATCAACAGAAAGTGGACAAAATTTTTTTTTTATTTTATTTTTCATGAAAGAGGAAGCAATAAGAAGTAAATAGCAGACACAAATGAATTGAATCAAAAAGTTGTAAATGCTCATTTCATGAATTGTGAAAGTATAAACATAATTTGAAAGCAAACAACTATTACAAAATAAGGAAAATGCAAACAACAAGAAACAAAGGCCTAGTGACTAATCAACACAAGGATGAGCTGTCCTGTCTGAAACACTGGCTTTTAGGAGGATAATCTGCTGAAGTCGACTGAAGCTTCACTTGGCGTGCCCTGGCAGAGGGTTGTTCTGAACATTGGGATTGTCCTTAAAGGAGAGGATTTTGTTCCTCATCAGCTCTTGTACTCTAGCCTTCAATGCAAAACAACTTTCCAAATTATGGCCTGCACCACCTTGATGGTATTCACAATGAAGATCAGCCCTATAGCCGGCTGGAAGAGGATTTGGAGGAGGAGGCAGAGGCCTTGTGGTAATCAAACCTTGTTGAACCAAACCAGGATAAAGTTCAGTGTAAGTCATGGGAATAGGATCAAATTGACCCCTATTACGATACTGGCTCTGTCCTGCAGCCGGACGTTGGAAAGCTTGAGCTGGTCGTGGTGCAGCAACCATAGGAGTAATAGCAGCAACAACAGGGTGAATAGCATACTGAGGTCGGGGACGAGGCCTTCTTGTTTCATCCACGACAGCGTTAGTATGATCTTCCTTTTTCTTCTGAAAGTTACCATAGGATTTCTTCACAACATTGGAAGATTCAACAGCCTTGGATACTTTTCCCTTCTTAAGACCTTCCTCTAATCTTTGGCCAATAGTAACCAAATCAGTGAAATTGGAGGAAACACTTCCAACCATCTTCTCCCAATAGAATGGGGACAGGGTATCCATGAACATTCCGGTTAACTCTTTCTCAGCCAAAAGAGGTTCAACCTGGGAAGCCAACTCTCTCCAGCGTTGAGCATACTCCTTGAAAGACTCTTTATCATTCTGATACACGTTTTGCAGTTGACGGCGATCAGGAGCCATGTCGAGGTTATACTTATACTGCTTCATGAAGGCATTTGTGAGGTCTTGGAAGCTATGGATAGAGTTTTGCTCGAGACCCATGTATCATTTGAGTGATGCTCCACTCAAGCTATCTTGAAAATAGTGGATAAGCAACTTCTTATTCTTGGCATGAGCAGTCATCCTGCGAAGATACATGACCAAATGAGCTCTTGGGCAAGAGTGACCCTTGTACTTCACAAAATCTGGAGTTACGAACTTAGCAGGTATAACAAGGTTTGATACTAAGCACATATTGTCTGCATCCACATTAAAGAAATCAGTACCCTCAACGGCTTTGAGTCTCTTCTCTATGCTCTGAAACTGCTCTCGGACAACTTCAGGTTCAACAAAGTCTTCACGGTCTTCACCTTGAACACTGGCAGCATTGTACTCATAGAGGGGATTCTCGAAAGGAGTTCGAACAGTCTGTGGAATAACATGGACCACAGGTCTGGGCTCGGTGAAAACAGGAGCTTGAAAGACAGGCATAGCAGTCTGACCAACCATAGCAGTAGATGCAATCGGTGGAGAGTAGTTGCGTGGCAAACCAAACTCTGGCCAAGTTGAAGGTGGCATCTGAACTGGTGGAGGATCAGCGCTTGAAACTTCCTGGATGACAGTCCTTTGGGGTTGCTCTCCCCTAGCAATCAAAACATGGAGCATCTCAGTGAGTTTAGTCATGCTCGACTTAAGGTCATCGATCTCCATTCGGACCTCAGCATTGTACGCCTCTTGCTCTGACATCTTGCATCTGTAATTAGCTCTAGTCCAGTATCAGTGTCGAGGAATCAGCTTGACGACTCACAGATGACACTGGAAGATAGAGACCACTGGAAATGAGTAGCTGGGCAGACAGACGCATGCAATGAGTCATGCAAAGATGCAAATGATATGCAATGCAATGCAAGCAGGATGCAAAACACATGCAACAGGATCAAGGGTTCAAGATCACAGCATGGAGTCTAGGTAAAGAATCAAACCAGAGGTGTGTACTAGGGTTCTTGTATCCGTAGAGCAAGGTTCTAAAGAGTTCCCAGAGTCAACAACCCATCTTTCAGATTTTATCAACTTCCCCATTGCTCGGTGATCAATAAAATCCTTAAGAGAGTCTCGTCTGAGCGTAGTATCGCGTAGCAACCATTTAGGATTACTCCCTCATAATCATCGCACTACATCCTAAATAGGCCAGGTGGGGAAAAGGGATAACTAAAGGTCATCAGTATCTCTGGCTCCTAGGTCGAAAGTAGTAACGCATTCACGATTGCTCGTTCAACATTTACCACCTCCAAGAGGGCCTCAACTGACTGTGGACTTCAAATTCCCTCCTTTGGGATTTCTCCCTCGAAGTTCCCTTAACTATGTCCACGGTTCCTAAACATATGTGTTCTCTCAAGTCTGGGTTAGGACTTATCTCACTCATAGATACCATGATAACCCAAAATAAACAGGATAATAAAGCAAGAACAAAGATACAAGTATATAAGAAAATATGACATACATAAGCATATACAAGTAAATAAGCAAACATGAATAACATAAAAACAAGATTGGCTTAACCCTCTTAGGAAAGGATCAGCAATAGGTCTAACTGAGATCCCCAGTGAAGTCGCCATTTTCAGTTGCGGTGAAAATCGGATAACAAGCTATTGCTTAACTTGCATCATTTTCTTTTACAACCGACTTTGATTTATCCAAAGGAAAGGTTCAAGATCGTTAAAAAAAACCTAAAGGGGGGAGATCTAAGGTTCGGGGGTTGGTTATACAAAGGGAAGGTATTAGCACCCTAAGTATCTGTAGTACTCTACAGGAACCTCTTGTTTAGTTTATGTTATGTTATGTTTGCTTGCTAAGGAATATCTATGCTAAGGTAAAAACCTAAAGATATGTACACTAAGTTTGTCTCGTCTTAATCATGATTTAATCGAGAAATCGATAATCAATGATTCTTGACTTTCATCGACTAAATAGTAAATGAAACTGAAATAAAAATAAAGTGGTCTCATATTGATCAAAGTTTTGTCACTTTAATGAGATCAATCAAACTATGAAGTTTGTTATATCATCGACCAAAATAAAGATAACGAAACCGGAATGAAAAAAATAAGGTTGGTCTCGTCTTAATCAAGGTTTAAATCGATAAATCGATAATCTTAGATTTTTGACTTTCATCGACCAATAAAAATAAGTAAAAAGTGGCCTCATATTTATCAAGACTTTATTGATTTGAAATTATCAAAGTCAAGATTTGTGCAATGTCATCGGCCTAAAGTAAAGAAAATGGACTCGAAATAAAGAATAAAGTTAGTCTCGTCTTGATCAAGATTTAATCGGAGGATCGATAATCTTTTGATATTCGACTTTCATTGACCAAGAAAAATAAAGAAATGAGCCTCATACATATCAAGACTTTTTAGTCATTTTGCATAAATCAACTAAGTCATGATTTTATAATATCATTGGCCCTAAAAATCGAAATAAAGATCGTAAGCGAAAAATAAAAATCAAAACAAAATTCGAAAGAAAAAGTTATGAATTCAAGAAATAACATGATAAATTGAAACTAAAAATTCAAAGTGCTCCTAAAATAAAAACTAGAGAAACAAAATTAAGAAATAGTATGAAATAATAAAAGGGTGGTGATGAAGCATGTTTTTTGTCTTTTTTGAATTTTATCTTATCTTTTAAACACCATTCATAATAAAACCAAACAAAAATTATAGGATATTACAATACTTTTTCCAGAAAAATATTAACATGCTAATGAACTTGATAACAACATAGATAAATGATCATGGTACTTTGAAAATGGAGAAATAAAAGAGGTGAATGTTACCTAGTGGAGACGGTCCACTGCCTCTTCAATGACACGAGTTATGGAAAAATGAAGACGAGCCTTCTCTCCAGAAAATTTGCAAGAATAATTGAGGGAGAAAATTAAGAGAGTATTCAGCCTTTGTGTGGGGTGAATCTGGTGTGTCAAATGAGAGAAATAGAGATCTTATTTATAGTGTGAATAAAGTGGGAGTGTTGATGTGGCAATCCATGTGACTTTATGAGAATGATTTTTGGCCATTGATAAGTGAAGTGTAAGAATGCTTTTTGGCCATTGATAAATCCAAGTTGGCAATCCATGTGACTTTATGAGAATGATTCTTGGCCATTGATAAGTGAAGTGTAAGAATGCTTTTTGGCCATTGATAAATCCAAGTTGGCAATCCATGTGAAGTGTTTGTATTGTAGTGATAAAACTAATAATAATAATAATAATAATAATAATAATAAAAATAATAATAATAAAATTAATAATAATAAAATTAATAATAATAAAATTAATAATAATAATAATAATAATAATAATAATAAAGAAATAATAATAACAAAACTAAAAATAATAAAAAAGATAATTGAAAATAGTTAGTAAAAAAAAGAAATAAAACAAATTAAACTCTAACGAAAAATGCATGATTATTGATATGTTTACTAAAAATGCGAAAAGAGAGACCAATGAAAAGGATATGTAAACGATCAGAACCAGAGGATAAAATTTGGGGTACAACACATGTCAACCTTTGGATGTTAGAGCACACCTTGGGATTGTTACCGAGTTGATCCTAACTAACTGAGTTAACCTCCTTGACTCAGTGAATCAAGTGTAACCAACTCCAACCCTAACTCCAAGCCACACAAAGCTAAGTCCAAACCTAATTCCAAAGCTCTCACACTCCAAACCTAAAGTCTATATAAACTCACCTTCACTCACTTTTCACTCTCTCCATCATTTTCCCACATTTCTCACACAAATCCTTCACAATTTCACTCTCAATTCTCTCACATTCTCTCTGATTTTTCTCTACTACTTCTTCATCTTAATCTCAATTCTCTTCCAAAACCTCACCAAAGCTCATTTCTACTTTGAAGGATAATCACTTTTACATCAAAAGTGATTATTTCTTGAGCTCAACCTTCATCAATTTTGCAATTCTACTTGGATTTCTGGAGTTATCGTAGCTTGTGCATTAATCTCAACTATTTGCTTCAACTTTCAACGGTTCGAATTCGCATTTTGAAGCTTTATCGTATTTTGCTCGATTTCGACACGTTTCGTCACCGAATTGAAGATTCCTCTGGTTTTCTTTAATTTTCTGCATCAAGAACACTTCGCAACAATTACCAAGGCACACCTCCGCCTTGTAGGTTGGTGGATCTCACTAATTTTACTGTTTCGAGCATTTTCGCATAATTCGCGATGTAGTCGATAATTTTGTGTGTGAATTGATTTTGCATTGTTTGATCCATGATCTTGATGTGTTAATTGATTCTATCACTGCTTATTTGTTGTTTTCAAGTTCAATTTTCATGCACAAATTCATGACCTAGCATGTAATGGTTGGTATAAGTGATTAAGTGCTGAAAATCACTTTTGGAAAGTTGTTTTCTGTTATTTTTTTACCACTGTCACAGTGGTAACCGGTTAACACGTGGTGAGTAACCGGTTACTCAGTGTAAATTTCACCAGAAATGCAAATTTTCAAATAAGTAACTGGTTAACACGTGGTAGGTAACCGGTTACTCAGTGCATTTTTCACCAAAAAACTCAGTTTTCAAGCAAGTAACCGGTTACCCTATGGTGAGTAACCGGTTACCACTGTACAGAATGGCCATTTTCTTTCATTTTTAAGTGTGTTTCACATGCTTTCCTCCTTTAACCTCCATGGATCAAAATGCTTGATATTTGTGGATATTTTGAGTGTTGTTTCACTTCTGTTGAAGCATGCTTATCAACTTCCGATGCTCGATTTTTCATTTATCGATTTATTTACAACTTTGGCAATGTTTGTTCATAAACATCTTGCATTCCATTTGATGATATGTTAACATGTTTTGCAATGCATACTAATATTCTTTTGGTACTGTTTTTGCATTTCATTCTTGCTTTGCATTAATTTTGTTCTTGATTGAACAAATTTAATCTTGTATAATCCATAATTCACACCTTTTGCTTTAATGATTTCCCATTCTCTTTGGAAAATTGTTGGCATAGCATTTCCCCTTGATTAATTGATCAAAACCATGTTTCGATTAGTTGATCTTTCCTTTCCTTCTCTTTAGGATCTCTTTAGAGCTTCTCTTTCTGGATCCCACGCGGAGTTGGGTTTTCACACTACGCATTGCATTGGAGCACTGTACAACTTGGAGCTGTTGTGCTGTCCGTTTCAACTTCTGCATTACACCCTGTGTGTTAGAGAAGGAATGCGAATGGAGAATTCCTACTCTCATTCTGACTACTTCAGGTAGGGGATGAATGACCCTGTGCTTGGCTTAGTCATCTCTATCTCCAAGCGGTAATGTGCTTTCTTTTCCCAGTCGGGTCGATCCTTGATCACTCCTATCTCTTTCGATCTCTCTTTTGATCAATCACCTTCTCGGTTAAGATCAGTGTTCATTGGGTTAGCAAGCTTCCTTTGTTTCAATACCTTTTTCTTTTCTTGCAGTCAATCATTGCTTCTTGATTCCCCAGAAGAGTCTCATTCTCTTTCTTTGGTTAAATACAGTACTCCTGTTACAACCGAATTCCCTGCAGAGTTCGCAACCTTCTCTTGGTTCTTCTCCTTTTGTTTGGTTAATAACTCCCTGTCAGTTAAAACACCAATGTTTGCACTCCTTCTCAGTTAACCACAGTCCGTCTGTTAACATACTGAGTTCCTT
The DNA here is from genome assembly GCA_022829125.1 of Lathyrus tuberosus. NCBI lineage: Eukaryota > Viridiplantae > Streptophyta > Magnoliopsida > Fabales > Fabaceae > Lathyrus > Lathyrus tuberosus. Next base: position 11,428,444 of record JALAZF010000095.1, read on the forward strand.
GGGTTAATCATCTTCTCTCGGTTAATCACCCACTTTTCCAGTTAACCACAGTCTGTCTGTTAAAATACTGAGCCCTTTTTGAGTTAATCACCTCCTCTTGGTTAATCACTCATTTTTCCTGGTTAATCACAGTGTTCTGTTAAAAAACCGAACCCTCCAGTGGTTAGTAACCTCTTTTGGTTCAATACCCTTCTTCGTTGGTCAAGTGCTGTTTGTTCAGTCAATACCAACACCCCTTTTGGGTTACGACCTTCGATCGGTCTTACATCCGTTCTTCTGGTTAATCACAACTTTATCTGTTAAAACCAATGCTTCTCTATCCCCGCAGAGTTGCAATCCTTGCTTTCCTCGGTTAACCACTGGTTATCAATTAAGATACCGACGTCCCCTCAGAGTTAAACACCTTCCCTTGGTTCAGCACTCTCTCTTTTGGTTTATCACAGTTCATCTGTTGACACCAGCTTCCTTTCCCCGCCAGAGTCTTACTCTCTTTCTTCGGTTAACCACTTCCAGCCAGTTAATATACCGAGTTTCCTTTTTCTCTTGGTTTTGACACCATCCCTTTATTTGTTTCCCAATAGGGTTGCTTACCCTCTGCCCCTAGCAGTTCTTTATTTTTTTCCCCAGCGAAGTCCTTTCTATTCATTTTGCTCTTACTTTCTTGGTTTCGACACTAATCTTCTTTGTTATCCCTAGCGGAGTTTCTTTGATTCCTGGTTTTGACACCATTCCTCTTCTAGTCTCTTGTGCAATCGTTCTTCCTATTCGGTTTTTCCCCGGTAGAGTTTTTCTCTCACTCTTGCTCTTGGTTTTTGACAGCACCTATCTCTTTCTTGTTTTGTTTTCCGTTTGGTTCCGAACTACAAAAGCTCTGATTCTGCATTCTTTTGAATGTATGATACGTAGGCACGAGATCGCGATGATCTTGGCGAGCACACTTCCACCCTTATTTCCTTCTTCTTTTCCTTTCTGTCCCCTGGTTCCATGAACTACGACGCTCTGATTTCCTCATTGCACTATGAGGGTATGTAGGCACGAGGGCCCCAATCCTCCGCGAGCACTTTCTTTCTTTTCTTTCCTTTTCCCTTTTCTTCTTCTCTCTCCTCTTCTTTTAGCTAGAAGCCTTTAGATAGATAACCTATCCAAGCCTAGAAGCAAGCGAAATGGTTCGTGTCGGGTACGACGGATGCGTAAGGTGCTAGTACCTTCCTTTCGCATAACCGACCCCGTTCCCGTTTCTCTGCCCCTTGGGTTTTATCGATATTTTACCTGTCCTTTGGGACTAAATAAAGTTTGGTGGCGACTCTGTGTTATCTTTGAGTGTGCGATTCACTCGGGTATAAACCAGCCATCTTCAGCTGACGACTCTGTTGGGGAGTTCTTGCTCCTGAGCTTCGCCTCCTTTTGCTTGTCTCCTAGCTAGGTGGGACTCCCCATCTTCAGTTGGCGACTCTGCTGGGGAGTCCTTGCTTGCAAGTTGGGATCTCGCCTAGTTTTGTTTGCTCTCTTGCTTGCTTGGGTGTTTATCTGTTGCGCTTTACTTTCTTTATTTTACGCTTTATTTAGCTTTATCTTTATTTACTGCATTTTTACTGCTTTGAATATTCATATGCTGCTTATTCTGGATATATGTTGTTTTCTGCTGTTGTTGGGATTGGTAGATATTATTGGAGAGAAAGGTCCTAACACCGGGCCTAGTATACACATAGGCTAGAGCGTGGATAGTCGTGGGGCCTGCATTTTGCGCATTGGGTTATCACGAGAGCCACATCCCAGATCGTGATTCGCTTGAGAATACTTCCGTCATGTGAGAATTCACTACGGCGGGGGATTTTCATTCTAAGTCCTATGGTTTGGGCGACCTTTATAGGAACCACCTTGTTGTGTCTAAACCACACCTGTGAGGGGGATGGGTTTTGCAGGAAAACAAGTCACTTCATACCTTTGTTCTCTCACACACGCCAGATTTCTTCATCGACACATCAGACTATGTTACACCGACACAGAACTATATACAGATATCCGAACTGTTCAGACTTGATCATTCAGACCGTGTTGGCTTCTTGTTGTTGTGTTGCATATCATTTTATCATGTAAATTAATTTTTTCATGTGCATTTCCAGGTTTTCGAGGGCTTATCTTTTGCTGACATTATCATAGAGATGAGTACGGGTTGTCGTGGCATCTTCAGTTACAAGTTTGTGGAGCCTAAGCTGGGTATTTTGAGAGGTTTGGCATCTTTGTTGGTTGGAGATCACAGAGGGGTTTTCATAGATACTTATGGTAATCTATTGACCATCCTCAACACTGAATTCAACATCACTGTTGTCGCTCCCGGGATTTTCATCTAGGTACAAACGCGAAAGTGGCGCAGAAACAGAGTCTCCAGCAATGTGTATTTATCCCAAGAAAGGGAAAGGAAACACTGCGTAAACCTGAGGGAAAGGAAATGCATGGTCTTGTGACCAAGAGAAACGGGTAAGGGAGTCGGTTACGCAAGGGGAAGGTGTTAGCACCCCACGCGTCCATCGTACTCGATGGGATCCACGCTTGTTGTCTCGATCAAAGGGTGTCGTCATCTGGAACTCCACTGCTACTGGAAAGGAAAAGGAACGGGAATGGAGAAGAGCGAAGAAACGGGGGAGAAAATAAAAAGAAGTGACTCGATAGGACATCGTTGTCCTACGCCTACGTATTCCCTCGTGTAAGGGGAAAGTCAGAGTCAACGTAGTTCGGACACGAACTAAGGGGGAGGTTGCTCGCCAAGACATCGCCGTCTCGTGCCTACGTATCCTCAATCTAACCAGAAGGAGGAAATCAGAGCAGTCGTAGTTCGACCTAACGAGGTCTTAGTGTTTTTTATGAGCGACGTTAAGTTCGCGTCCGGCAGTTAGGGTCGATGCCTGTTTGGGACAAAACGAAAAAATAACGTGCTCGTTTCTAAAAAAAGTTTGAAACTTAACGACCCCGAAGGATAAAAAGGTTTGAGTTTGTTTTATGTTTTTTAGACAAGAAGTGGATTGAAGTTAATTTGTAACTTGCATTGCACCCAAGTCTACAACATAGGAACGAATACGTCATGTATCGTCCCCAATAGGACGTACACTAAGTACCCTAGAAGAATGAAGGGAGACCCCCCCATTATTCACTTCCCATATACAAGGCTTATGCGCAATACACGTTATCCTTTATTACGTGTTTTAGAAAGGTTATGAGATGAGAAGAGAGGACTCAAATTGAAAAGAAAACACTAAGGGGAATTCTCCCCTAATGTTGTCATGCAAAAGATGGCCCTAAGGTCAAGGTTTAAGAACAACCTAAGTCTAAAGAAGAAATAGGTATAGCACTACTTAATGCTTATCCTACCTCACCTTAATCCAAAATTAAGGATGAGCTAGGATCTCAAAGGGTGTGAGAAAGTTGTACACAAAGCATTATATCATGCTATTCACAAAAGGAAAAGACAAGTAAGATAGATGAGAGATGAAAGAAGAGATGAACATGGATAACCATCCACATGTCCAAGCACCTTACCTCTGCCCCTACATAAAAGGTTTGCACCAAATGATTATAAGTAATGAATACAAGTATCAAAAGTAAACCAAACAAATGCTAGTTGTCTTTAAGAAGACAACTTAAGAAGCAAACAAGGTTCAAATCAAAAAAGAAAGGTCCTAAAGGTTAAGTAACACCCAAGGTCAGTAGGTATAAGTCAATGTGTCCTACTAAGGTAAACATGCCAAAGGAGATCAAACAATGTCAAACTATGCATCAAAAGCTCACACAAATGTAAGTTATGCACTAACTATGCAAGATGAATGCAAACGAATCATAAACATGAATAAATGCATATGTAAACATCAAAGTCAGAATTGAATGACATTTAATAAGGCATGGAGATGTCATTAAGATAGCATTCAAATCACAAATGCAAGCATTGAGAATGATTAAGCAAGGAGAAGTGAAAACAATCATCATTTAAGTTCAACAATAAAGCATACTTGTAATGCAAGTAAGAAAAGAAGATGCAAGATGAACATGATTGTCAATGAATGCAACTCAGTAGCACATGACATTTGAAATGACATTTAAGATGCAATAAAGGACATGCAAAGTTCATACAAGTCTCATGTTAAAGCACATTAAAGATTAGAAGCAAACATGTGCAAATTAGGTTAAACAAACATGCAAAGGTTTATGAACTTAGAAACATGCAAGATGATGTTAGAATTCATGGAATATGATTTAAAAGGATCACAAACAGAAGTGAAATCATGTTTGAATGGATATTTAAGTTCATGCAAGCATTGGTGAAAACAAACCAACAAAGATGTGCAAAGGAATGAACACAAACCCACAAGACAATTCAGGTTTGAACAAATGCATACAAGTCATGTAAAAATGAACAAGCAAAGACCTATAACATAAGAAAAATGACCTATAATGCTCATACAACATGTTTCAAGAGGTCTCAACAATTGTCAAAAGAATTGCATACCATACACATCCAAACCCTAGCACAAGATCCACTAACAACATACATATGTAGATGCACTCAAACAATTCACAAACATCAAGTTAGGAAGATGGGAAAATTCACATATGCAATTCAAATGAAGTTCAAACAGTGTGTAAACATGTATCAAAAGGATGGCTCAAAATTCATTACCACACATGTTCAAAGATACTTCACAATTTCATACAAATCACACTAACAAATGGCTCAAAGATAGCATTCCAAAGCCAATGAAAAATGACCTAAAAATCTATGAAAAATGGTATGAGATGCCTTTATGTATCATGCAAACATGGATCAATGCTCATGTGAAAATTCAACACAAAACTATGTCAAACAAATAAAAAATGAAACAAATATCATACACAATGCAATTAAATGGAAATTCATGGAAAAATACCAAAATGTGCTAAAATCAGAAATAAAAATAATAAAAAATTATTTAAATGCCTAAGAATGCTCCATGAATTTTTTGGGAATTTTATCATGCATAAAAGTATTTTTAATAAAATGATTTGAAACATGTATGAAAAGAAAATTAAAAAACAAAAGGAAATAGCCAGGGGGTGCATGGATAGCAAACATTCAGTTCAAATACACGTTGGGCTCATATAGGAAGGGTGTGCATATCAAAATACACAAGGCCCAAAGAGCGTGGATCAGAGAGGTGCACAACATGTGGATCAGTCAAACTGTTGACTCAATAATAGCCACAGGATCAGGTCAGCGCGTGATCATCAAGAAAATACAACGATCTAATGGTTCAGAATGCGTGCACATGCCAATTATGATGAGATGCGTGTATGTGATCACATAATTCAAATAAACTCAGAAAAATGAGCACGTGCCAGGGATGGTGCTCATTAATGGGCTGGCAAGATAATGCGCGTTGGATCACAATCCATCAACGGTTATGATCTAAACTGAAAAAAGGTTATGGTTTATGCCACGTTGAAGGTTCAAGTGGCAGGAGAAGACCCCGATCGTCTTCTCCGGCGAGCCTCCGTCGTGCTCAGTCCTCAAACATGCCAGAAATTCACAAACCATATATCATTGTGCTCGTCTCACCACGTAGATCATAAATCCAGGCTTAAATTTCACAAATATAGCACACACAAAGCAGATCGAAGGCTCAAGTTTTTCCCTAAGATTTCAAACTAACCACCTATGGTGCCAATCAACTAGCCGGATATCACATCGTCCCTAGAGGACTCCAAAACAAGCAAAATCAAGCTTAAATTCAAAATAAAATTGCAAGAAAGTTTGATCTATGAACCTGAACTTCGATGAAGCTTTGAAAACAAGAAAACCAGAGGTGAAGCACTTGATCTTTGAAATGATTATTGGCCAAATAAAGGCAGTGTAATAGCTTTGCAATACTTGAACTTCAATGGAAGAAAGAGAAGTTTGGAGTTGAAGGTGATGATGCTCGATCTATTGCTTTATTCCAATGCATTCATGGATGATAATTGACGCTGAAGAATGAAGAAAATGCAGTGTGTTGAGAGCTTCGAGAGAGAGAAAGTTTCAGAGAAAGAGAAGAGTGTGAAAATGGAGAAGTGTGAAGAATGATCCAAGTTGGTTGCAAATTCTGTTAGAGCTTGTATTTATATCTGAGGTTAACTTCTAACTGCTGTAGTTAACAATTAGAAGTGTGGTTGAGTTAATTGGAGAGTGAATGAAGATGAAAAATGGAAATGGAAATGAGAGAGAAGTTCAGGTTCTGGTGAGCTCGTGTTATGTTCATGTGTGGAGAGGGAGCATGGAAGCTTATGGTGTGTTCATGATGTAGGGTGGTGATGATGTGCACTGAGTTTGTAACAGCAACAACTTATGATGCAAGTTTCTCACTTCCCTTTTGTTTGCACACTTATGGTAAAGAGTGTGTGAGGTGTATTGAGAGTGAAAGAGAGTGTTTGGACAATTGAGGCAATGTTGGTGTATGATGTGCGTGTAAAGCAACAACAACAATATAACTTGTTTCTATTTTTGCAGCCAACACAACCATGTTCATGTACGTGACTTTAATGGACAACTTCTCCTTACTCAAAGGATGGAATTAGGAGCTCTATGTGACTATGGAAAGAAAGGATGGAAGACAACAACATTGGTGTTCAAAACAAACACAATTGAATCCCTTAAGATGCTTAAAAATGTCCCTGAAATCACTTGGTCATGACTGGGTTGGCTAACCAACTTGCCTTTGTCGTTCCTGTCTCAGTGTGCATGGGATGAATCAGTTGAGACCACTACTTTGATCCATCATATCTCCTCATACCTTGATCAAATGAAAATTCCTCCTACACCAAAGTTGTAGAGGAGATCAAGAGGAACAAGATTGATGTTGACCACTTTTCTAATTGAAGCCTCCATCAGTGAGATATTTGCCCTTGAACTTAGACACAACATGCACACCAAGTGTTTGTGAAAATAACTGCGTGCTGACTGGTCATGACTTGCCATTTTGCCTTGATTTGTCTCAACTTTAATCCATCATATCTCTCTCAATTTTAATCCAATGGAGATGTTCTTGGTATGGTTTTGAAGCTTGGAATGTGAACTTTTGAAAGGCCTCCATAAACTTTCAATTTGGATCTTGGGGCATGGAGAAAGAATGCTTCAAAAGTGACCCTTCAACTTGACAAAACTTGCCATAAATGGAAACCCTAAGTTTCTAAATTTGGCAACTTTGAATCTTTCTTGATTTTTTATGAAAACCTAGGCATTCCTTGATCAAATCTTCATCAATGAACATATTTGAGATGAGGAACATGAAATTGACCTCAAAAAGTCAAGAGTTGACTTTTTCCTCTGCACAGTTGACTTTTCCCTAATTCTCTTGATTTTCAGTCAATTGATCAATTGAAGCCCTTCTAAACCACATTGATGGACAATCCTTCAATCTTAGACACTTAAGGACATGAGGAATACCATGAAATCAAGTCTTGCCCAAAAATCAGAAATAAACTGATTTTATGGCAAACCCTACTTTTGGGGCCTTTAGTCTAGGAAGAATCAGCACATCCTCCAAATCTAAATTCCTCTGAGTATGATGTGTATCCTCTCAAACAATGATGAGATATGCCATTTGGAGATGATAAAAGCTCAAAGATCTTGCCCACTGGGGTGTTATACTCAAGAATTCCAAAACCCTAATTTTGCACTGGTTAGGAGAATGTGATTCTCTTGAAATTTCTTGTCAAGCTTGATCATATGATAAGGTAAGGGATCAATTAAGATCTCTTGAGGCTCAAGGCTCCTTTGATTTGATTTAGATACCCTGATCCCATGCTAAGGCCAATGATATGCAAAGATGATAATAAAAGAATGCAATGAAACATAAGTCAGTTAAAACTAAAACATGAGGGCAAATTTTGAGGTGTTACAACTGCTATTCACACTCTGGTTCAGTTCTATGATCCGCCATATAGGTGCTTCACATTTCAGGATTATCAGCTAGCACCTACACTCGAGGAGTATGCTTATATTCTGGGGGTTGAGATTAAGAAACAGGTTCCCTATGTTTACACTAGTGGTTGTCCGAAGTTTCCTCTGATTGCTGATGCCCTTTGTATTAGTAAGAAGGATGTGGAGGATAATCTCAAACCCAAAGGGAAAGGTATTCGAGGGTTAGCTTCGAAGTTCTTGGTTGACAAGTCCACTTCTTTTACTAAGGATGGACACTGGAAGGATTTCAACGCCGTTCTTGCTCTGCTGATATATGGGATTGTCTTGTTTCCGAACATGGAGGATTTCGTAGATCAGGCTGCCATCAGTATCTTCTTGTCTAAGAACCCTGTTCCGACACTTCTTACTGATACCTACCATTCTATTCATTCCAGGAATGAAAAGAAAAAGGGAACCATTGTCTGTTGTGCTCCTTTGTTGTACCGATGGTTCATGTCTCACCTTCCACATAAGGGTCCCTTTGTTGAGAATAAGGGTAATCTCAAGTGGTCTCAGTTAAAACTAAAATATGAGGGTAAATTTTGAGGTGTTACAGCTGCCCCTATTCAAACTTCTTGGATCTGAGGGTATGATAGCAACGACTTTCAGACAATCAGGATACACGGGGTTTGAATACCAAAATAACCTGGAAATTTCCAACATGTGGGGGGGGGGGGGTAATGCAATATAGTGATTACGAGGGCGGCCGAAGGAGAACTCGAAAAGAAAGGCCGGTCGAAGGCGGATTCTGCGGGGGGACAAGATAATACAAGGACGGTCGAAGGCAAACTCAAAAAGGTAGACCGGTCGAAGGCGGGCTAATAACCAGAACAACACGAGGACGGCTGAAGGTGAACTCGAAAAGAAACACCAGCCAAAGGAGGAATTATGCTGGGGGAGGAAGACAAGACCGGCCGAAGGCGAGCTAATCAACGAATGTGAAACGAGGACGGCTGAAGGCGAACTCGGAAAGAAAGACCGGCCAAGGGCGGTATTTCTAACAAACGTTGACTGGCCAAAGGCGGAACTTCAAACAAAGGGCACGAGGACGGCCGAAGGCGAACTCGAAAAGAAAGACTAGCCGAAGGCGGAATTTCAAACAAAGGTAGACTGGCCGAAGGCGGACTAACCAACAAAGGTAATACGAGGATGGCCGAAGACGAACTCGAAAATAAAGACAAAGCCGTAGGTAGACTTTCAAACCCAACAATGCAAGACCAAACCGAAGGTGGACTCGAAAAGAAAGACCAGGCCAAAGGTAGACTCGAAAAAGAAAGACCAAACCGAAGGTGGACTTTCAAAGAAAGACTATGCCGAAGGTAGACTCGAAAAAGAAAGACCAAACCGAAGGTGGACTTTCAAAGAAAGACTATGCCTAAGGTAGACTCTCAAACAAAGGATACGAGGGTGGCCGAAGGCGAACTCAAAATGAAAGGCCAAACCGAAGGAGGACTTTCAAAGAAAGACTATCCCGAAGGTAGACTCTCAAACAAGGGATATGAGGACGACCGAAAGCGAACTCAAAAAGAAAGGCCAAGCCGAAGGTGGACTTTCAAACCCAACAATACGAGACCAAGCCAAAGGTGGGCTCGAAAAGAAAGACCGAGCCGAAAGTGAACTTTCAAAGAAAGACAATGCCGAAGGTAGACTTTCTAACAAAGGATACGAGGACGGCCAAAGGCGAACTCGAAAAGAAAGACCAAGCCGAAGGTGGACTTTTAAACCCAAGATAATACGAGGACGGCCGAAGGGGAACTCGAAAAGAAAGACTAAGCCGAAGGTAGACTTTCAAAGAAAGACTATGCCGAAGGTAGACTTTCAAACAAAGGATATGAGGACGGCCAAAGGTGAACTCGAAAAGAAAGACCAAGTCGAAGGTGGACTTTCAAACCAAACAATACGAGACCAAGCCAAAGGTGGACTCGAAAAGAAAGACCGAGCCGAAGGTGGACTTTCAAAGAAAGACTATGTCGAAGGTAGACTTTCAAACAAAGGATACGAGGACGACCAAAGGCGAACTCGAAAAGAAAGACCAAGCCGAAGGTGGACATTCAAACCCAAGATAATACGAGGACGGCCGAAGGCAAACTCGAAAAGAAAAACTAAGCCGAAGGTAGACTTTCAAAGAAAGACTATGCCGAAGGTAGACTTTCAAATAAAGGATACGAGGACGGACAAAGGCGAACTCGAAAAGAAAGACCAAGCCGAAGGTGGAATTTCAAAGAAAGACTATGCCGAAGGTAGACTTCCAAACAACGGATACGATGACGACCGAAGGCGGACTCGAAGAGAAAAACCAAGCTAGAGGTGGACGTTCAAACCCAACAATACGAGACCAAGCCAAAGGTGGACTCGAAAAGAAAGACCCAGCCGAAGTTGGACTTTCAAAGAAAGACTATGTCGAAGGTAGACTTTTAAACAAAGGATACAAGGACGACCAAAGGCGAACTCGAAAAGAAACACAAAGCCGAAGGTGGACTTTCAAACCCAAGATAATACGAAGATGGCCGAAGGCGAACTCGAAAAGAAAGACTAAGCCAAAGGTAGACTTTCAAAGAAAGACTATGCCGAAGGTAGACTTTCAAACAAAGGATACGAGGACGGCCAAAGGAGAACTCGAAAAGAAAGACCAAGCCGAAGGTGTAATTTCAAAGAAAGACTATGCCGAAGGTAGACTTCCAAACAAGGGATACGAGGACGAACGAAGGTTGACTCGAAGAGAAAGACCAAGCCAGATGTGGACTTTTAAACCCAACAATACCAGACCAAGCCAAAGGTGGACTCGAAAAGAAAGGCTATGCCGAAGGTAGACTCTCAAACAACAATACGAGACCAAGCCAAAGGTGGACTCAAAAAGAAAGACTGAGCCGAAGGTGGGCTTTCAAAGAAAGACTAAGCGGAAGGTAGACTTTCAAACAAAGGATATGACGAGGACTACCGAAAGCGGACTCGATAAGAAAGGCCAAGCCGAAGGTGGACTTTCAAAGAAAGACTAAGCAGAAGGTAGACTCTCAAACAAAGGATACGAGGACGGCCGAAGGCGAACTCGAAAAGCAAGACTAAGCCGAAGGTAGACTTTCAAAGAAAGACTATGCCGAAGGTAGACTTCCAAACAAGGGATACGAGGACGACCGAAGGCGGACTCGAAGAGAAAGACCAAGCCAGAGGTGGACTTTTAAACCCAACAATACGAGACCAAGCCAAAGGTGGACTCGAAAAGAAAGACTATGCCGAAGGTAGACTCTCAAACAGCAATACGAGACCAAGCCAAAGGTGGACTCGAAAAGAATGACCGAGCCGAAGGTGGGCTTTCAAAGAAATACTAAGCCGAAGGTAGACTTTCAAACAAAGGATATGACGAGGACAACCGAAGGCGAACTCGAAAAGAAAGGCCAAGCCGAAGGTGGACTTTCAAAGAAAGACTAAGCCGAAGGTAGACTCTCAAACAAAGGATACGAGGACGGCCGAAGGCGAACTCGAAAAGAAAGACTAAGCCGAAGGTAGACTTTCAAAGAAAGACTATGCCGAAGGTAGACTTTCAAACAAAGGATACGAGGACGGCCAAAGGCGAACTCGAAAAGAAAGACCAAACCGAATTTGGAATTTCAAAGAAAGACTATGCCGAAGGTAGACTTCCAAAAAAGGGATATGAGGACGACCGAAGGCGGACTCGAAGAGAAAGACCAAGCCGGAGGTGGAGTTTCAAACCCAAAAATACGAGACCAAGCCAAAGGTGGACTCAAAAAGAAAGACTATGTCGAAGGTAGACTCTCAAACAACAATGCAAGACCAAGCTAAAGGTGGACTCGAAAAGAAAGACCGAGTCGAAGGTGGGCTTTCAAAGAAAGACTAAGCCGAAGGTAGACTTTCAAACAAAGGATATGATGAGGACGACCGAAGGCGAACTCGAAAAGAAAGGCCAAGCCGAAGGTGGACTTTCAAAGAAAGACTAAGCCGAAGATAGACTCTCAAACAAAGGATACGAGGACGGCCGAAGGCAAACTCGAAAAGAAAGGCCAAGCCGAAGGTGGACTTTCACACCCAAGATAAGTAGAATCAATAGATCTACAAAGATGACTCCGCTGGGGACAAGAGAAATCTAAACAGACAGCTCTGTAGGGGAGTACATGAAGGAACAACAGTAGGAAGGACGAATTCATTGGTTGCGGTATAATGTCAAACAACATCTCTTGTATTACATCTCTTTCTGCTAGAGGAAGAAACTGGTAACAGATATCAAACCTGGCTTATGCTTCGAATGCATATGTTTGAATTTTTCTATGGCGTAATGCTCCATACAAAATGGAAATGCTACGCGTTTAGGAGGATGCCATGCAAGAATGCTTATGCAATGCAAAAGAAGCGCCCCAGCAAAAATAAATGCTGAAGAAAAAGGCAACTCCACCGGGGATGACAAACTAAATTGTCCTCTGAATTAAAAGACCCCGCTAAGGAAGATTTCACTGAACGACTTCCTGATCACCAACTCTGCTGGAGATGAAGACTCCGAGAGAAATTCCACTCTGCTGGAGATGGATGAATATTGCAGATGGAACCCAAGAAATTTCTCTCCGCTGGAGATTACCCATGGCTCATACCGAAGACAGAACTCAAAACACGGATCTAAAAGATGCCAATAACAATTAGACTTAAGACCTGCTGGGGATGTCAACCGCTGTTAAACAAACCACTGTGAAGATCACCACCAAACTCTGCTTGGGGAGACAAGTCAATAATACCGAACCTGCTTGGGGTTATTACTGAACTTAACCTGCTGCTGGGAGACATCTGTACCTTCACCCTGCTGGGGAGTATCAGCCACTATTAGCAAACCTGCTTAGGGAATGGTGATTGACGACATCAACTCTGCTAGGGGGTACCATCAAGCTTACTCATCTGTTGGGGATCAGACCATACCGTTGCTGGTGGGAAAACACTTCCTGACTAGCTGAGGAAAATGGGTGCCAAGACTCTGTGGGGAAATAACATCTTTGTCCAAAGAATATATTCCATTAGTCTCCTACTGGGGATGCAGAAGTATCAACTTCTGGCTGCTCGCTGAGAGCTGGGGAAATACTCCTCTATACTCCGGCTGGGGTAAGCAACAACCGACTGAGGAGGATGAAATTTCAATGTTGAGGAGAGTAGCTCTACTGGGGAGAAACAATATTGGGTGCTTCACGCCTCTGCTGATCAACTACATACTGGTCTCCATACACGATCAACGATCCCTTGAACTTTCCACTTTCCCCAGACCATAGGGTCTAATGGAAGAAATCATCTCAAGAGGATTTTATAGAAGACTGGGAGTTCACACTGCCCCAGTGTAGCGAGTGATTTTTGGATGTGGTTGCGAAGCACGATCGCTCTGGTACTACAGCTCGATTCATTTTTTATCCTATTGAAGCTGATGAAGGAAGGGAAATAGATGTCTCCAATTAACCCTGCTTGCATACTGAGTTTGAACAACGGTCTGTTAGGTTACAGATGCTACAAAGATTCGGGGGGTCTCTCTTAGGTTATTTCTCCGGAATGGTACCTGGACATGATGTTAAGACTGATGTTTTATGAAATGATGGGATTTTGTGTTTTTGTTTAGTGTGCTCGCTAAGATTTTTCTTTCAATCTTATGCCTACGTATTCCCGTTTACCGAAATAAGGAAATCAGAGCGTTCGTAGTTCCTCCTATTCTACGGGAGGAAATGGTGTTTTGGTGTCTTGTTCAAAGCCCAAGACGTGAAGCTAAAGGGTAGTTTGTATCTTGTTCGAAGCCCAAGATGTGAAGCTGAAAGGGCTTGGCTTTAGAGAGAATTTGTCATCTCTAAAGAGGGGTTTGTCTGTCACAACTGTTTATAAAGGAGAATTACTTTAACCGGGATATGTGAATCCGGAAATGCCATACTTTCCTTTATAGGGGATTTCCAACCTGAAGGAGAAGACTTTAACTCAGTTTAGAGCAATGCCATCTTTCCTTAGGAATTTCTCATGCTAAAAGAGGGACAGTGGCGTGGATGTAAATAATCCAGAGGCTTGCCGCTTACAGCGATTTAGATGAAAGGAAAGGAGTTGTTGATGTTTGTGTACTGTGAACGAGGCACAACTTTGATGCTAAAAGGTTGATTGGATCAACCAGTGGTTTTCTTATACCAAGCCTAAGAGGAGGCTATTGGCCCAACAAGAGGGTTTTTATGTGTGTCTCGTACAAAGCCCGAGAGAGAGGCTAAAAGGGTTGACTCAACAGGAGAATCTTTTATACTCAACAAGAGAGTGTTTTAGTATCTCGTACGAAGCCCGAGATGGAGGCTAAAAGTTTTGACTTAACAAGAGAGTCGTTTATACTCAACAAGAGAGTGTTTTAGTATCTCGTACGAAGCCCGAGATGGAGGCTAAAAGGTTAGCTCCGCTGGGGAGAATCATTGCACAAAGCCCAAGAGAAGGCTGGGGTTGTTGTCTCAGTTAAGTGACAGGTCCAGTATGTTAGTTCAGAGAGAAAATCAGTTCTTATATGAGTAACACTGTACTCAGGGATTTGATCTGAGAATCGGGATATTTCCCTTTCTTTGAGGAAACGAGGAATCCAAAGGGTATTGTGATTGTCCAAGTCTGCGGGTGTCTTCCTATTTTTGAAAGGGGCTTGAAAATGTCTTTGAGACTCAAGTAAATTAGACTGTCCAAGTCTAGAGTTTTATCTTTTGTACTATGCTTAGAGAAACAGTAGTAGTACGTTCACGGGAGAAAGATCTAGACTCTTTGAAAGACTTGTTCTATTAAGATGACTAGTTTCTGTTCCTATACCTCTAGGAGGTCGTCGGGACAATTTGTACGAAGCCCAAGAGGAGGCTGGAAACTTTTAAGAAGCCGAGAGGTCCTTGTATGAAGCCCAAGAGGAGGCGGGGATGCTTTTAGGAAGCCTGTGGGTCCTTGTACAATGCCCAAGAGGAGGCCGATGCTTTTAAGAAGCCTTTGGGTCCCCCAAACCCCGAGAAATTCAAGACAGGCTATTTACAATGAATAGATCAAGCCAGGAAAGTTCGAGAATTTGGAAGAAACTCAAGAGATGCCATTCACGGAGAATACATTCATCTCTGGGGAGGTAGAGTTTCTTGAAAATTCCTAAGGAGGACAGCCGAAGAGAAGACTGTATCTGGTGCTCCTATGGGGGATATAGTATTGTCTATTTCTACGAATAATTGAAGCGGCTTTACCTAGTGCTAGACGTAGTTGCCGGGGAAACTCTAAATATATATATTATTATTACACAGTCGATATGAGTTTATGAAAGAAGACTTACAGCGAAACAGCCCCACAATACAGTTATGTGTATATGAAAGCGGTAAATGAAAGCGTATAAACACTTACTCAGTTGTAGAGCTTCCATGTTGTTTGGTTAGTTGTTCAACAAAGAAAGATGGAAAACAACAGTATATTCAAAATCAAAGGAGAAAGTGCTTTGAAAAAGAAATATTTGGGGCTTACAGCTCAAGGAGAGGCCCAGGGTTTTATCAGTGATTGCACTGTTAAATTTGTACAGAGGGACTTATACAAGTGACTGTGACCCAAGAATTGTTTTCTGTACAAAGGGATTTGGGTCTTACACTCTCTCAAGAGGCCCAAAAAGTTTGAAAAAGAGTGGGGCTTATAACACGAGGGTAGGCCCAGATGATTTTTTTGTTTGAAATGACGATCGCGCCGAGGTTTTCTTTTAACGCAAAGGGGCTTATACAATATCTGAGGCCCAAAGTTGTTTTTGGTTAAAAGGGGATTGGGTCTTACACTCTAATAGAGGCCCAAAAAGTTTGAAAAAGAGTGGGGCTTATAACACGAGGGTAGGCCCAAATGGTTTGTTTTAAACGAGCGACGATTGCGCCGTTTACTTGTACAGAGGGACTTATACAATAAGTGAGGCCCAAAATTGTTTGTACAAGGGGGTTTGGGTCTTACACTCTCTCAAGAGGCCCAAAGAGTTTTGAAAATGATTTATGAGGGTTGAATTAATCAAAAACCCTAATTTATTTCCAAAATGTATTTTAATTGAATGAAAATTCAATTAAAATGATAAAAAATTGTTTAACATGTGGGAAACAAATTATGATCTTGGATTAATGCTTCAAAAATCATGTTTTGCCCTACAAAATGATTAGAAGTCATTAAAATTTACAAAATCAAGAGGGAAGAAATATTTTAAATGTCAAAAACAATTAAAATATTAATTCTTTGGAAAAATATCAATTATATGAAATAAATAATATTTTTGGGATTTTTTGGTAAAATAAAATATTTTAACATTTTTGTGAATTATTAAAAAAAGAATCAACTCAAAATCATTAAAACTCAGAGAGAAATTAATTTTTGAATCAATTAAATAAAATCACAAAATTCAAATATTTGAATTTGAGAGAAATGGCGCCAAGAACAGCTGAAGAACACGCGCGTTTTTCAGTTTTGCCCAGATTTGTATTTTCTATCCAATCTCACTGAATACTTGATTATATCATGCAATCCACATATCAATATGCTCGTATCAACCTCACGATCATGTTTATGACAATTAATTTCATTTAAATTAAGCATAAAACAAGAAATCACAATAAATCCTCAAGAACCCTAATTTATGCATGAAGGCTGGGATTTTTGATACATGATTCAAACAAAGCAATTAATTGAGGGGAAACATTCCATGCATGATTATGAACATTTGGCAAAAGTATTGTGCGAGGAAATATGCATAGATTGAGAGATGACCAAGTTTAGGCTTACCTCTAGGTCGTGACAGCAAGTTCAAAATGATTTCTGAATTGGAGGTGTTACAAATGTGTTGTGATGATCTGAACAGCTTCCCTACACCCTATGGAGTGTGTTTGAATGCTTAGACTTGATGGAAATTGGCTGGATCACTTCATGGCATCTCAACTGCAACTTGGTTAAAACCTTGAGCAATTGACTGGTGATTATGAGAAATCAGTGTTCCAGGTGTTGCTAAAGTGTTTGATTAGCTCACATATGATGTATGTGAGGTGTGTGTGTGATTGGTTTAGTTGGAAAAGCTCTCAAACTCAAAACCCGATAGTGACTTGCTTTGGAAGGCAAAATTGGAGTGAAAGAAGAGATTTTGAGGAAAGCATCTGTTTGATGGCTTTGGTGTACTCAAACTGATCACAATTGAGCTCTATTTATAGTAGAGCAAGTTTGTTTTGCAAGGAATAGTGAATGGCAACTGCTGCATAGGTTTGCCAATGTTGGCAAATGAAAATCCAAGTCTCCTCTAGTCAATGGCTAGAGCTTTGGTTCCCTTGGTCTTGGATAAGTCTTGACTGAATTCAGTTGCCAATAGCTCAGTCCATGCCACCTTGGTGCTTCCATTGAATGCTCCAATCCAAAATTGGAGTCTTGTCCCTATTTTAGACAATTCTAGGTTTGGCATGCTATTTCTTGTTCCAAGGACTTTGGAGGCTTGGCTCAGTGATTGTCCCCTTTAGATTCAATCCTCAGATGTGTCCAAAGTGATGACAAGGCTTGGAATTGGCTGATTTTGGCAAATTGACCAAAAGTGCAAAATTCTGCCTTGCCTTGGCAGTTTTCAGCAAGGCAACTTGCCAATGTCATATCTCATGGCTCAAGTTGAATTTGGTGATGTTCTTGGTCATTTTGGAAAGCCCTTATATGATACAACAACTGTTTGATCATATTTGGTTTTGATACTTTTTGGATCCAAGTGAAAAATGTCCCTACATTTGGAGAAAAGTAAAGGCAAATTCTGACTTAGTGAAATTTTCACTAAGTGTTGGAACAAAGTGACTTTTCTTGATTTTGGTCACTCCATAACTCAAAATCCATGAGGAATTTGGACATAGATCAGTATGAAGCTTTTGTAGAGGGCAATGAGATCTACAAATCAAGCTTTGGATAGGAAAAAATGGCTTTGTGGTTTAGGAGTTATGATCCTCCAAAGTTGGTGGTACCTTTGTCACTTTATTTCATGACTTAGAAAATTTTCTAAGTTTTTATGGTTACCCCTTTTACAAGTTATCCCACTTTCTTTGATTTTTCTTGATGAATGATGATTCAAATCATACATTAACATCAATTTAGGGTTAAAAATCCATTTTTGTGAAAAATCTCAAAAAGTCAAAGTTGACTTTTGTGCACAGTTGACTTTTTATCAAATGAATTCCAAACTGTGCAATCCTTCAGGAAATCATGTCCTTGACCTAAATCAAACTTGATGGAAATGTTCCATAGGTGTTATAGGGTACATTGAATTATGTCTTAGGGTTTGGGAGCATGTCCTGGTCAAAAGTCAAAGCTACAATTGACTTTTCTCGCAAAACCCTAACTGTGGTCCTGATGAAATTGAGACTTGTTGATCAAACTTCTTGGATCAATCCATTGTTCCAAATGGATCAATATGGTATATTAGAGACCCTCCAATCATGTCCTGAGCTCTTGGTTCATGATTTGTCCCAAAAGTCAACTTAGGGGTGAATTAGGTCAAGAAACCCTAATTCTTGATTTTTTATGTATGCATCCCTTGAGGCCAAATTGACTTGATGCTTGGGCCCATGAGGTTCCATGGAGTATATTAGGTTATGTTTTGAAGCATTGGCTCATGCCCAAAGGAAAATTTCCAATTGGAGGCCCTGGTCGACCAAAACCCTAATTTGGTGACACTGGCGATCTTGAAGCTTGATCCACCTAGAAGGGAGCAACCTTGTGCTTAATCCTTAAAGTGGGAGTCCTCTTGATCCATTGTAGATGTTTGAGAGGTTAGACAAGTTGAAGATCATGTCATTCCTTGATTGATCCTTTGTCTAAGAACTCTGAGAGGGCTTGAAACCCTAATTTTGACTGTAGTGAATGCTTACCCATCTTTGGGGAGATTACTAAGGTATGATGGTGCACCATATTGTGGTGATGAGCTACACAATGATGGTGAATCTAAGTGGTCAAAATTTGGGGTATGACACCCAGGATCTTCAAACTCTTGGAGAGATTTAGATCTCGACATAACTGCCCCATACTGCATATCTACAAAGTAACTTGCCTCGAAAGGGGTTGCAATGACTGGAAATATTCTGCCCCAGTATCTCGTACCTTGACGAAATGCTTTCAACTGACTGTCTTCGGGATTGGATAACTTTTCGTGCTCTTGAGGTGGCCTGCCCCAGTACGAGCCTTGAAGTGAATTTGCCCCTGACCGACTGGTCTACGAAAGATTTGTCGAATCTCGACGTGATTGCTCCCTTTTAGCTGCTTCAGGGAAACTTTTCAATGTGATTGTTCCAGATTGACTGTATCTTATCACCATTCATCGGGAACGTGATTGCTGCCTTTTGTCTTTGGTGTTTTGCGGTCACATGACTTTGTTCTTTATCGAGGATTTTCTCTTGATCCTTTATTTTTGTATTTCGCTCCCGGGATTTTGATCCCTTGACTCACAAACCATATATCATTGTGCTCATCTCACCACGTAGATCATAAATCCAGGCTTAAATTTCACAAATATAGCACACACAAAGCACATCAAAGGCTCAAAGTTTTGCCCTAAGATTTCAAACTAAGCACCTATGGTGCCTATCAACTAGCCGGATATCACATCGTCCCTAGAGGACTCCAAAACAAGCAAAATCAAGCTTAAATTCAAAATAAAATTGCAAGAAAGTTTGATCTATGAACCTGAACTTCGATGAACCATTGAAAACAAGAAAACACTACGCCAAAATTGGCTTTTCATATCGCACCAAAGACAGCGCTTTTTGGACAAAGCGCTGCTATAGGTCTTTAAAAAATTTCGCTAAAAAAAGCCCTGTAAAAGACAGTCTTTACAAAGCACTTTTTAAAAGCGCTGTTAAATGCCCTAAATAGAATCCACCTTAGAAAGCGCTTTTTGAAAAGCGCTGCTATAGGTTTTACCTTAGAAAGCGCTCTTATAGGTTAACCTTAGAATGCGCTTTCAGAAAGCGCTGCTATAGGTCTTAAATTCTCCTCACTTTAGAAAGCGCTTTCTAAGGAAAGCGCTCTCATAGGTAGCACTTAAGAAAGCGCTTTTTGAAAAGCGTCCTCTAAGGTCATTTATGAATTACAATATAAAACACATTTCATATCATTTTCAGAACCATCTTTTCATTTTCTGCTCTCGACCGTTCTTTCTGCTGAAACCCTTGCGTTCAATCATTCTTGCATGCTGAAACTGCTTTCATTGCCGTCATTCTGAACCTTTGCCGTCACCGTAGCCGTCGTTCTGAACTGTTGTCATCGCCGTTGCTATCGTTCATTCTTGCATTCGTGAAGGAGAAGACGAAAACGAAAAGAAGAGGTACGTTGTTGTTGTTGTTCGTGCTTCATACATTGTTCTTGTCGTCGTTGTTGTTGTTGTTGCCGTTCATTCTTGCCGTCAGCATTGCCGTCGTTCTGTTGTTGTTGTTGTCGTTCTGTTGCTGTTGTACATTATATTTATGTTCCATTTCTGTTGTTGTTTACTATTTGGTGTTTTATGAGAAGTTTTGTTCATGTGTATTGCGTATTCGATTGCGAATCGTTTCGATTGTGTTGCAACTAAGTAGCTATGTTAGTAACCTCTGTTGCTGTTTACGATTTGGTGTTCATGAGAAGTTTTATTTTTGTTATTACATGATATTACACAGTATGTTTCTTGAAATCTCTTTTGTTGTTACATAGTATTATACTCAGAACTTGTTTTGATTATTAATGGATTAATATTAGTACAAGACATTATTTTTTAGGATTAAGTTATGTTAATTAGTTTGTTTATTTAGATTATGATAGGTTATTAACCAATGTTTTTATTTCTTAAATATTTGAAATTTCTTTATTTCTAACATTATTTTATTTAAAATTTAACCTTTGTTTTTAAGGATTGTTAATCATTATTTAGATTAATTAGTTTACATTATTTTCATTTATTAAAAATTCTCAAAAATATTTTTTAGTGTGCTTTTGTATATTATCTTTTGAATTTTTGATTTTTTGCTTAGAATAGAATTGTTTAGGATGTATTTTTTTGGTAGTCTCGTTTTTAATTTGCATTAATCTTCTTGGCTTCTAATTTGGTGACTTGTAACTTATGTTCCTTTTGTTTGATCTTATAATTGTGATTTGTATTGGCTATTGTTTTTGTGATATATGATGTTTTGGTTTTCTTTTACGGAATATGGATTTATAGAAATATGCATGTGGAAGCTGAATTTAGTTTCTTTAACTTGAGATTGTTGCTCTTTTATATGAATTTAGTTTTTCTGTCATTTAATTTTTGTTTTTTTCTTTCTTCCAGGTCAAATGGCTAGTAACCAGGACGACACACATGAGACACATGATGAAAATGAAGCTCATAATGAACCTTCGAATGTAGAAAGTGAAATAAAACGTGGAATAACTATTATGAAGTCAATCATCCGTGCTAGAGATAAAGGGATCAAGTTTGATGTACATTGGAGTGATGAGAACCAACTAATTGAGCCTAACGGTTCAATGTTGTCTTCATACATTGGTTCACTTGTCCGTCAGCATATTCCAATTATCAGTGATAATTGGAGGAGTCCAATGTTGAAAGCTGGTAAAGATAAGATATGGACTGAGATACAGGTACTTTAATTTACTTATGCTAACACACTTTATGTTTATATGTTTATAAGATAAGATAAGTCTTTAATTTACTTATACTAACACACTTTATGTTTATATGTGTATGTTTTTTTGTAGAGGTCATTTAATATTGATGAAAGCCGGAAAAAATATTGTCTTCAGTTGGCCGGAAAGAGACTCAGAGGGTTCCAAGCCTTATTATCAAACAAATATCTTAGGGATGCGGATACAAATTTTGTTGAAACAGAACTTCCACAGTTGTATGCGAACGTGATTGAACCCAAGAATGGAGCACATTTGTAGCCAAACGGAAAACCGAAGAATTCAATGTAATGTTATCTTGTCATGTCTATTAATTCTATTATATACTTGTTGCATTAGTTTGTTCTGATATGACTTAAACTTGTTTATCCAGAATTTGAGTGCCATTAATCGCCAAAGAGTATCAAAACCCGTGTATCCATACAGAAAAGGGTGTTTGGGATATGCACGGTTACAGCAAAAATTGGTACGTATATATTAATGCTATGATTTTATTAATTGTATTATTGTGTTATACTTGATGAATTTATTATTTAACTAAATGTGTAGTTAGAAGAGACGAAAAGTGAAGAATCATCACTTCCGGGACATGTTTTGTGGAAGGAAGCTCGTGTGGGTAAGGATGGAGTTGTTAGGGAAGATGTTCAACATGTTTATGACGAATGTGTAAGTATAAAATTATGTCTTTAAGTTAATCGAAATTTTATTAAAATATAATTAATTTGTAATCCCCACTAATAATTTTCAATATGTCAATGAATTTCAGGAGACTCTATCTAAATCCTTAACCACAGGCGAGGAGGATTACAGGAGCATTCTTAGTCGAGTACTAAATGTTCCTGAGTATTCCGGCCGGGTGAGAGGTAAAGGATTTGGTGTGACTCCATCTTCCTTGTATCCAAAGAAAAAAAATCCCAGCAACCGAGAATTGCAAAAGGATTTGGAGGAACTAAAGACGCAAGTACGTGAATTGCAAAAGGATAAAGAGAGATATGAGGCTGAAAAGCGCGGTTCCGGTTTGAAAGATACTAGTGACAAAGCTAGTATCAATTGTCAAAATAAAATTCCCGAGGTAATTAGCACATATTTATTTTAATTAAATTAACACATTTATTTTAATTGACCTTTATACACATTAACAGTTACATATTTATTATTGCTTCAGGGCATTTCATCTTGCCAGCTGTATTTGTCATTACCTACTTATCGCATGGTTGGCAAGGGAAAAGTGCATAACCATGTGGGAGAGTTACTTCACCATCAACCGCTCCCTCATGGACATCTGAAAGTGTCAGTTAATATCGCTTTAGATACGGATGCGGTACTACCCATACCTGACTCGGTTTCAGAGGTTACATTGTTGCGATATGCAATAGGTTCGTTTGTTACATGGCCGTTAGACCTCATTTCCATATATGATGAGGTATGTTGAAAACCATAACGAATCTCTTAGTATTCAAATGTCAAATCTGAACGATTATGAAAATCATTCTGAACCATTACTTACATTTTTTTTACATGGTAATGTTAGACTCCTACAAAACCCGCAGCTAAGAATAAAGGGATTTTACGGCAAAACGAGTCTGTTGCATCACAAAGAGAGGTACATTTTAAGTGTTATTCTATTATCCGAATTCAAAAGTTTCATGATTTTCTACTTTACCTAACTTATATGATTGTTAGGTTCCTGCTCAAGCTTCACAACAGGCCAGCAAGAATTAAGCTCCTACTAGGACCGTGTAGGCAAAAAGAGCTCCTCCTCGCTTTCAGTCGTGTCTAGAAACACTTATGGCAATGTCAGATTTGATGGATGGTGCTATTCGTCAAATAGACATGGACATAGGTGTTTTTGGTTTACATCATTCCGAGATAATCGGAAGAGAGGACATGGAGCAGATTTTCAAGCATATTGAATTAGGCATCGGTGTTATGCATTCATACATCTGGTACTCCGATCAATCTATTATTTATTTAGTTGAACAATTTATTTACACATTTCAATGAAAATAGTCTAATGTTTATTATGTTTTTATTTAAGGTGCTTGTATGAAAAATTGATGCGGGGGACGAAATTGTCAAACAGATTCCGTTTCATCTCTTGCACCCTTGTCAATGCACCGACAATTGGTATGAATGCACTTTCAGTAAGAGACCACTTAACTGAGAGATTTATGGCCAGCAAGACAGAAAGTTTGTTTCTTTTACCGTATAATACTGGAAACGGGTAAGATTTTCATTCTAATTTCATTATAATCTTTAATTTGTATCTTTTGCATAGAAATTATCCATCTAAACTTTTGTTATATTTTACAGTGGACACTGGTTGTTGGTTGCCATTAATCCTACCAGAGAAGTGGTCTATTATCTGAATTCATTGGATACTGATTGGTCAACATATCAGGATATGAAGGATGTGGTTGATACGTAAGTGAGATTGTTCGAAATATTCGTGTGTATTTGTATATTTAATTATTTCTGTGAGATTGTTCTAAATTTACGTTTTTCTTTTATAGAGCAATACTCGTATACCGAGCACAAAGAGAATCTCGAGTAGCACGGGCTAAAGCAACCAACGTTACATGGGTCAAAGTGGAGGTATATTAATTTTCATAATGTTGCTTATTAGTGATGCTACTTGATAACACAAAACAACTATATACTAATTCTTATTTGTTTGTCTATGTGTAGTGCCCTCGTCAGTGTAATGGCATAGACTGCGGGTATTTCGTTGAGGTTTATGAGAGAAATCCTTCAAATGGATCGATTAGAGATTCCTATTACGGTATGCATGGATTTTTAACTTAGGATTTATTTTGATATTTATCGGATATGTCATATAATATATTATTTTTAACTAAATCATGCATATTTTGTTTTGTTATGTAGTACTTTTATGAATACGTGTGTTCTCATTACACGAAGGATAAATTGCAAGAAATTAAGGAGAAATTGTGCGAATACCTTATTGAAAAAAGAATCCTATATAATGTATAGGATTATGGGATTATGTGAATGTATAGTTTTGTGAATGGTTTATTTTATGGGATTGTATAGTTTTGTGAATGGTTTATGCCCTTTATGTGTTTTTGGATTGTAATTGTATAGTTTTGTGAATAGTTAATGTAAATAACTTGAATTATAATGGAAATGGTTTATGTGGTTTATGTGATTTATGGGATTAGTGGAAATGATTAATGAACCATACTAGAAATTGTTAATGGAAATGTGAAATATACAAGTTTATTGAAATGACTTGAATTATACAGGTTTCTACATAAAAAAATGGTTAAAATGGGATTTTAAAAAAAAAAATCATTAAAATTATGCGTAGAGAAAAGACAGCGCTTTCTAGAAAAAGCGCTGTCTATAGTTCACAAAAGAAAGCGCTTTTCCTAAAAAGCGCCCTCTAAAGGTATAGAGAAATTGATAACTAAAATTATAGGCATACATTAGACAGCGCTTTAAAAAGCGCTGTCTAAAGGGGGCCTTTAGACAGCGCTTTTTCTTGAAAAAGCGCTCTCTAAAGGTATATAAAAAAATTCATTAAAATTTTATACGTATACATTAGACAGCGCTTTTAAAAAAACGTTGTCTAAAGGCCCACTTTAGAGAGCGCTTTTTACGGAAAAAGCGTTGTCTAATGTATACTTTAGAGAGCGCTTTTGCATAAATCAAAAGCGTTGTCTTTACCTACGACAACGCTACCTTAGGCAGCGCTTTTAAGCGCTGTCTAAGGCCTAAAAAAGTGATGTCTAATGTCTTGTTTGGCGTAGTGAAACCAGAGGTGAAGCACTTGATCTTTGAAATGATTATTGGCCAAATAAAGGCAGTGTAATAGCTTTGCAATACTTGAACTTCAATGGAAGAAAGAGAAGTTTGGAGTTGAAGGTGATGATGCTCGATCTATTGCTTCATTCTAATGCATTCATGGATGATAATTGATGTTGAAGAATAAAGAGAATGCAGTGTGGTGAGAGCTTCGAGAGAGAGAAAGTTTCAGAGAAAGAGAAGAGTGTGAAAATGGAGAAGTGTGAAGAATGATCCAAGTTCGTTTCAATTCAGTTAGAGATTTGTTTATATAGGTAGTTAGAGGTCTGGTTAGGATCTAACTAGGGCTGGTTAACAGTTAGAACCTTAGTTGAGTCCACTTGAGAGTGATTGAAGTTGAAATGAAAATGGAGAATGAGTGTAGTAATGGAATGGCACGGGTTATCATGTGTGTAAGGATCATGAGATATTATGGTGACGATGAAAGGTAGTGATGTACAATGCAGCAACAGCAACTTACTCCCCAAGGTTTCTTTTCTTTCTCTTTGTTGTTTGAACATAAAAGGCAAAGGGAGTACAAAAAGAGCAGGGTTAGTAAGAGTGTGGTTTGTCTTGAAAAGGCAATGTGATGTATGTATGGCAATGTTTAGCATGCGCATGAGAAATGACAACAACCATACAACCTGTTTCTTTACTTGATATTGAAAAAAAAACCAAATATTAATGTGTCTCACTTTGGAGCCCTGAATCTCCATGAATAATAAATCAATTTGAGCAATCTTTGTGTCTTTGGAATGTTCTCATGGAGTAGAACATGACTGATGTTGAGAAGAAACATAATGGAATCCTCTAAAGTGCTTAAAAATGTGCATGAAATTGTTTGGTCCTAGCTGCATTAGCCAGCCAACTTACCTTGGTCGTGCCTGGCTCATGGGCGTGTGAATGAATAAGCTTGAGGTTCCTAATTTGACCCTTCATATCTCCCAAATGGTTGATCATGTGAAAAATCCCCCAACATCAAAATTGTAGAGAGGATTGAGAGAAACAAAATTCATGTTGAACATTTTTCCATTTGGAGTCTCCATCATGGAGAAATTTGCCCTTGAAATTGGACAAAACATGCATACCAACTGTTTGTGAAAATAAATGTGTGTTGACTGATCATGACTTGCCATTTTGCCTTGATTTGTCTCAACTTTAATCCATCATATCTCTCTCAATTTTAATCCAATGAGGATGTTCTTGGTATGGTTTTGAAGATTGAAATATGAACTTTTGATAGGCCTCCATAAACTTTCAATTTGGAGCTTGGAGCATGGAGAAAGAATGCTTCAAAAGTGACCCTTCAACTTGACAAAACTTGCCATTAATGGAAACCTTAAGTTTCTAAATTTGGCAACTTTGAATCTTTCTTGATTTTTGATGAAACCCTAGACATTCCTTGATCAAATCTTCATCAATGAACATATTTGAGATGAGGAACATGAAATTGACCTCAAAAAGTCGAGAGTTGACTTTTTCCTCCGCACAGTTGACTTTTCCCCAATTCTCTTGATTTTCAGTCAATTGATCAATTGAGGCCCTTCTAAACCACATTGATGGACAATACTTCAATCTTAGACACTTAAGGACATGAGGAATACCATGAAATCAAGTCTTTCCCAAAAATTAGAAATAAACTGATTTTATGGCAAACCCTAATTTTGGGGCCTTCAGTCTAGGAAGAATCAGCACATCCTCCAAATCCAAATTCCTCTGAGTATGATGTGTATCCTCTCAAACAATGATGAGATATGCCATTTGGAGATGATAAAAGCTCAAAGATCTTGCCCACTGGGGTGTTATACTCAAGAATCCCAAAACCCTAATTTTGCACTGGTTAGGAGAATGTGATTCTCTTGAAATTTCTTGTCAAGCTTGATCATATGATAAGGTAAGGGATCAATTAAGATCTCTTGAGGCTCAAGGCTCCTTTGATTTTATTTAGATACCCTGATCCCATGCTAAGGCCAATGATATACAAACATGATAATGCAAGAATGCAATGAAACATAAGTCTGTTAAAACTAAAACATGAGGGCAAATTTTGAGCTGTTACAACTGATATTCACACTCTGGTCCAGTTCTATGATCCGCCATATAGGTGCTTCACATTTCAGGATTATCAGCTAGCACCTACACTCGAGGAGTATGCTTATATTCTGGGGGTTGATATTAAGAAACAGGTTCTCTATGTTTACACTAGTGGTTGTCCGAAGTTTCCTCTTATTGCTGATGCCCTTTGAATTAGTAAGAAGGATGTGGAGGATAATCTCAAAACCAAAGGGAAAGGTATTCGAGGGTTCGCTTCGAAGTTCTTGGTTGACAAGGCCACTTCTTTTGCTAAGGATGAACACTGGAAGGATTTCAACGCCGTTCTTGCTCTGCTGATATATGGGATTGTCTTGTTTCCGAACATGGAGGATTTCGTAGATCAGGCTGCCATCAGTATCTTCTTGTCCAAGAACCCTGTTCCGACACTTCTTACTGATACCTACCATTTTATTCATTCCATGAATGAAAAGAAAAAGGGAACCATTGTATGTTGTGCTCCTTTGTTGTACCGATGGTTCATGTCTCACCTTCCACAGAAGAGTTCCTTTGTTGAGAATAAGGGTAATCTCAAGTGGTCTCAGGGAATCATGTCTCTTAGTGCTGATGATATTTCTTGGTATTCTCGAGTCTTCGACGACATTCCAATCATTCTTCATTGTGGGAAATTATCCAATGTGCCTCTCTTAGGTACAAAGGGTGGAATTAACTACCGAGACTTGCATTCCGACAGCTGGGATACCCTATGGTTGCCAAGCCTGATCCTGAAGTAGTGGAGGAGTTCATCTTTCATGAAGTGGTTGATGACATGGGTTTGCTAAAAAGGTTTAGTGTCGCGTGGTCTCAGATTCACTTCGAAGGAAGAGCCAATTTGGATAAGAATAATTGCGTAGCCAAGGAAGCTTACACACTCTGGGTCAAAGAGCACGTCAAAGAGATCTTGTTGCCATTTTATCCCGAGCCTTCTATGAATGCCAAGCCTCCTAAACTTGCCATCGTTCCTCCATCTAAGGTCGACCAACTCAAGTAGATTATTGAGAAGTTAAAGAAGGAGAATGTTGATCTTCGTCTCAACCTTGATAGAGTCACTTCCGAGAAAGATAGCCTACAGATTGAGCTCTGCCAGAAGCGCGAGCGCATGCTCAAAGAGGTGGAGGTTGAGCAAAACAAGCGTAGGAAGGTGGGTGATGCTTTGAAGAGCACCTATGAGGGACTTACTTCAAAGAAGAGACAACTCACCGATGCCCATTATCAAGCCTACAAGGGTGAGTTTCGCTACAACAAGCAACTTGAAGAGCTTCGAGGGAAGTTATCTGAGTTCAAGACAAAGTGGCAAGATGAGCAAGACCGTGCTAATCAGTTAGCAAAGGACTTTTCCCAGTGTCAAGCCCAACTAGACAAAGTCTTCGGTGAGATTCAGAAGCTGCAGGATCAAGCACATCAGAGCTGAGAGCAGATTAGTCAGCTTAACACAGAGAGCACTCATTGGGAACATCAAAGTCGTCATCTGTAGAACCTCCTGGATCAGAAAAAGGCCTTTCTTCAGGATATGCTTCAGGGACCTAACCATTCTTTGTTGTGTAACCTCATGAAAGATGTGAAGTATTGGAGTGAGAGGCATGGCCGTCTAGCCAGATTTGCTGAGCACGCACTTGAGGATTTACCAGGGTTGTTGAGGGATGCATATGATGATGTATTGCCACAATAGCTTCCTTGGGTTGTTTTCCATTTCTTGTCTGTTTGCAGGGTGGTATTTGATAGGATCCATGCGGATTTTGTTATAGCCCAAAAGGCAGATATTTGACTTGTATTCGACTTGTACTTCTTTCCTTTATGGTTGAATGAATGAATGAAGTTGCTTGCCAATATTATCTTTCGCACATTTACTTGTATGCTTTATGATTTTTGTCAACAAAGATAAGTTTAAGAATTCCTGGAATTTAAAACTTTATTTTTGCATGCATATCTTACATTCATTTGCACACATATGCACGTCCCATCATCCGAAACCGTTGCTCATCCTTGTCCGCCTTCCTTGTAGCAAGACGACGACTCGACATAGGTATTTTACTCGCTCAAACAAATCTGGAATCATGGAGGACTTCGAAGCTGAGAACGCCGCTTGTAAGGAAACTCTGGCTCAATTCCAAGGTCGGATGGATCCGTTTCAGACGAACATGGATGTCATTATGGAACTCCTTCATGCTCAGAGGGACGCCGCTGCTGCTGCAACCACTACTGATGCAACTGTTGTCACTCCTGTTGTGACTACTTCTCCCATTGTTACAACTACGCCTGCTATTATTCCTTCTCCTGCTACTGTTGAAGTACCAGTTGAGCCCGTGAATCAGCCTGTTATTCAGCCTAGTTTGAACAAGATGCCCGCTGGTTTTCCTTGGGGCATGCCTCCGAATTACACTCCTTAGATTGCAAATAATGGTAGTGCCTTCATGCCATATCAGCCTTTTGTTACGCCCATGCCTAATGGGAATGCTGCTGCATATCCATGGGTCATGCGTACTCCAGTCCCGCCTCCAGTGGTGAATGATGATCCTGAGAATCTTCAGGTTCAAACTCATCAAACTGCCGGATTGACTGACATCGAAGCTCCTGATGAAGAAGAGAATGTGTATAGGGGTCCTCCTTTCCAGGTTCCAGTCTCATCTCAAGCTACTCAAACTGCTGTTCAGAATGTTCATCCTGGGATGTTCTATCCTGGGGCATCTTCCTCAGCTACTGGGGTACCTCCTCCGAATTATTCGTATGGTGTTCCGATGGGTCAGAATGTTGGTCAGATGGTTAATCTGGGTTTGGTGTATCCGTCTCAGTTTGCTACTCCGTAAGTACACGCTCCGACCACTTCTCAGCTGCCAAATCCTCAGATTCTTGTCAGACCCACTAATCAGAGTAGACCTGCTGACTATAAGTTGTTGGAAGATCCTATCAGAGCTATTGAAGGGTTTTCTTCTTTTGGCATGGAGGCCAAGGACTTGTGTTTGGTTCCAAATGTTGTACTGCCCCAAAAATTCAAGATACCTGAGCTGCCAAAGTATAAAGGTTTGAGTTGCCCACGTAGTCACATCAATATGTACTGCAGGAAGATGGCATCCTATATTGATAATGATGAATTGCTTGTTCATTGTTTTCAAGATAGTTTGTCTGGTGCTTCGTTGGATTGGTACATGGGTTTAGAGCGCAGCAAAATCCGTACTTGGAGGGATCTATCTGAAGCATTCGTGAAATAATACAAATACAATCTTGATCTGGCACCAACTAGATTACAGCTGCAGAATCAGTTCCAGTGCTCAGCTGAAACATTCAAGGAGTATGCACAAAGATGGTGTGAGATGGCATCTCGTGTGCGACCTGCTCTCTCTGACAATGAGTTGGTTGACATCTTTATGGGTACCTTGCAAGGATCCTACTACGAGAAAATGGTGGGTAGTTCTTCATCGAACTTCGTTGATATTGTAACGATTGGTGAACGGATTAAAAACGGTTTAAAAACTGGAAAGATTCCTGGAGCTGCTTCCCAGCAGCCGGCCACCAGAAAGTCTCAGAACAGTCAGTCCAAGAAAAAGGAAGGTGAAGCCAACACTGTGACAACTCAAGTTTCTCCTCAGTATCAAACATCCGTGGTACCCATGCCGTATTATCCATATTCATACATTGCTGCTGCGCAGTATCAACAACCTCCATATCAGTATTATTCGCAACAACCAGTTCAGAATGCTTAGAATCAGCAACAGAATCAACAGAACAACAAAAATCAGCAGAATCAAAACCGTCAGAACAACAACAATCAAGGAAACTGTAAACGTCCGAATTTCGACAGAATTCTGGTGTCATACAGTGAATTATTTCCTTACTTGGTTCACCAAGGGGCAATTGTTCCCAAGCAGATCGCTCCTACAATTCCTCCATTTGGCCCGAAGCATAATCCAAATACATCATGTGTTTATCATGCTGGATACATAGGACATGCAACAGAGGACTGTTTTATTTTCAAAACCAAGGTTCAGGAACTCATTGATAAGAAGGTTCTGACTTTCGCTGAGGAAGGACCTAGCATTCAGAATAATCCATTGTCGGATCACGGTGGACCTACGGTTAACATGATTGAGAATAGTTCAAAGGCTGAATTGGTCATGGATGTTGACAAAGTAAAAACCCCGATGGTTGTGGTCTTCAAGAAATTGAATGAACACGGGTTGTTGAAAAGGTTGCATGGTAAATATCAGATTTGTGACGATAATCCCAACCAGTGTCGAAGGCTGAAGGGTTGTGTCCAAATTTTGATAAACCGTGGTGAAGTTCAATTTACCAAGTCTAAACCTGTTGAGGAAGTTGCTGCTATCGAGCCGTTCACCATCGTCTATAGAAAGGTTCCATCTGAATCCCCTAAATAGAAGAATATGCAACCCATTGTGGTTTGTCCTCCGAAGCCGTTTTCGTATCAGAATTCTAAGGAGGTACCTTGGAGGTATGGGTCAACCGTATTTTCTAGAGGTTAAGAGATAAGGTTTGTTGAGTCTGAGATCGTAAATGTTACAGCCGTTGGACGTATGACTCGTAGTGGACGAGTGTTCGCCCCGAAGGTCACTACAAAGCCTATTCAGGTTCCAACTGTTGTTCCTCCCAAGGAGACACCTGCATCTACAACCCCTGTTGTTCAACAAAGGACATCTACTGTTATACTAGTACCGACTATTCTGTCTGAGGATGTTTCAAAGAGAAAAAAGACAGTTGATGACCAAGAGTTCCTTAAGTTGATCAAGAAAAGTGACTTTAAGATTGTGGATCAGCTGGGGCAAATACCCTCGAGGATCTCAATCTTATCCCTACTCATGAGTTCGCCTGCACACCGATCAACTTTGTTGAAAGTCTTGAACAGTGCCCATGTCATGCAAGATATATCTGTCGTCAAGTTTGATGATGTAGTGGCCAACATAACTACAAGTCGGTATTTGGGTTTTAATGAATCAGAATTGCCTCCTGAAGGAAATGCCCACAACAAAGCGCTACACATATCTGTAACCTGCACAGACATCCTGTAATCTCGTGTTCTAGTAGACACCGGTTCTTCTCTCAATGTGATTCCTAAGGGTACATTTAGTCAATTACTGGTGGAAGGAAGCGAGATGAGACCAATCGTCTTAGTTGTCAGAGCCTTTGACGGTTCTCGAAGACAGGTCATTGGAGAAGTGGACTTACCCATCAATATTGGGCCACATTTGTTCACCATTACCTTCCAGGTGATGGATATCAATCCCGGGTACAGTTGCCTACTGGGTCACCCGTGGATTCATGCCGCAGGGGCAGTTACCTCCACTTTACATCAAAAGTTGAAGTTCATATTTGATGATCAGCTGGTCATCGTCTGTGGTGAAGAGGATTTAATTGTAAGCGAGTTATCATCTTTCTGATATGTCGAGACCGAGGAAGGCATAACTGAGGTGTCGTTGCAGTGTCTCGAGTTCGAAGATGTCAGCTTCGCTTCAACTAGTCAAAGTAGATCACCACAAGTGACCTTAGCATCTGCTAAGAGTGCTAAAGAAACCATAGAGCGAGGTGCCTTGCCAGGCTAGGGGCATGTGATTGATGTGGTTGAGAAGCATAATCGTTTTGGACTGGGTTACCGTCCTGGTCGGCAATCTAACTCACTTGGGTCAAACCAGTGCAATTTGATCAAGTTCAATAGCGTGGGTTTCCAGCAGGGTGACATTGTGGCAGCTCTTGATGATGCCGGTCCTAGTAATTAGACTTCAAGCTTTATGCGCAAGTGTCCGTCGGGTTTCAAGCTCAACAACTGGACATCTACCGTGATTCCTGTGGTTTTCCCATATAACATGAATGCATTTTTCTTTCTCGTTCCCTCGTCCTCGCCCGAGACGAGTGGATAGCTTGTAAAGGGCCTCACATTTTTGCCATATTATGTGATCAATAAATAAAAGTTTTTGCATTCAAAATCATGCTCTATTTTCTTTCTTTATTTCACTTTTCACAAACAAATGGAAAAAGTTTCTTTTCTTTTCACTTTTCAAAATAACTCATTCTAAACATATTCATAAACATGCAGAAATAATAAGCGCATTGATAACAACATGGCGAACATCCATTGTAATTCTGGAATTCCAATTAACCAAGCCGAAGAAGAGGGTGAGGAAGATTGTGAATTACCGGCTGAACTAGCAAGGCTCCTTGAGAACGAGCATAGAGAGATTCAGCCACACGAAGAGCCAATAGAAGTGGTCAATCTTGGTACTGATGAGGTCATAAGAGAAGTCAAGGTTGGCGCATCCCTCGCAGAGCATGTACACTCCGAGTTGGTCAAGTTATTGAAAGAGTATGTTGATATCTTTGCCTAGTCCTATCAAGATATGCCTGGGTTAGATACCAACATCGTTGAACATCACTTGCCACTCAAGCCCGGATGTCCTCCTGTTAAGCAGAAGCTCAGGGAGACTAGACTCGACATGGCACTCAAAATCAGAGAAGAGGTAAAGAAGCAGCTTGATGCTGGGTTCCTAGCCACTTCCGAATATCCTGAATGGATTGCCAACATCCTCCCAGTTCCTAAGAAAGATGGGAAAGTCAGAATGTGTGTGGATTATCGAGATCTCAACAAGGCAAGCCCGAAGGATGATTTTCCTTTGCCTCACATTGATGTCTTGGTAGACAACACAGCGCAGTTCTCTGTCTTTTCGTTCATGGACGGCTTCTCAGGATATAATCAGATCAAAATGTTCCCAACTGATATGGAGAAGACTACTTTCATCATGCCGTGGGGTACATATTGTTACAAGGTCATGCCATTCGGTCTGAAGAATGCAGGGGCAACATACCAACGTGCCATGACAGCCCTATTTCACGATATGATTCATAAAGAGACTGAGGTTTACGTGGACGATATGATTGCCAAGTCCAAAACTGAAGATGATCACCTGGTCCATCTGAAGAATCTGTTTGATAGACTCTGGAAGTTTAGATTATAGTTGAATCCTGCGAAGTGCACCTTCGGAGTTCGATCTGGTAAACTGTTGGGTTTTATTGTGAGTCAGAAGGGCATTGAAGTTGATCCTGACAAGGTTAGGGCAATTTAGAACATGCCGCCTCCCAAAACAGAAAAAGAAGTCCGTGGCTTTCTGGGGAGACTCAATTACATTTCGAGATTCATTTCCCATTTGACGGCTACCTGTGAACCAATGTTCAAATTACTAAGAAAAATTAATCGGTTGAATGGAATAATGATTGTCAGGAAGCATTTGACAAAATAAAACAATACTTGCAAGAACCACCGATCTTAGTACCGCCGGTTCCTGGTAGGCCTTTAATCATGTATCTCACCATCCTCGATGAATCAATGGGATGTGTATTGGGTCAACATGACGACACTGGCAGGAAAGAGCATGCAATATACTATCTGAGCAAGAAGTTCACTGATTGTGAGACCAGATACTCACTCTTAGAGAAAACTTGCCATACTACTTTGTTGATATCCAAAATGGATCCAATAAAGTACATATTCAAAAAGCCTGCTGTCTCTAGAAGGATTGCTCGGTGGCAGATGCTGTTAACTGAGTATGATATCCAACATGTTACCCAGAAAGTAATAAAAGGGAGCGTCTTGTCTGACTACCTTGCTCATCAACCTGTAGAGGGTTATCAACAAATGAAGTTTGACTTTCCCGATGAGGATGTTCTGTTTATCAGAGATTATGAGACTCCAGACCCTGACATAGGACCCGATCCAAGGGCGCTATGGACGCTCGTGTTCGATGGTGCTTCCGATTCCAGGGGTCGTAAAATCGGTGCTATCCTCATCTCTCTAACAGGTTTTCACCTTCCCTTCACTGTCAGGTTATGCTTTGCATGCACCAACAATATGGCTAAATACGAAGCATGTATCTACAGTATTGAAGTGGCTATTGACATGA
The DNA here is from genome assembly GCA_022829125.1 of Lathyrus tuberosus. Lineage (NCBI taxonomy): Eukaryota > Viridiplantae > Streptophyta > Magnoliopsida > Fabales > Fabaceae > Lathyrus > Lathyrus tuberosus. Next base: position 11,463,844 of record JALAZF010000095.1, read on the forward strand.
GAATTAAGATTCTTGAGGTCTATGGAGATTCTGCCTTGGTCATCGGTCAAGTCAGGGGGAATTTTGTGACTCGGGATTCCAAGCTGGTTCCGTACCAACAACACATTGCGAAGTTGATTCCTTAGTTTGATGAGATTTCTTTTCATCATATCCCTAGAGAGGAAAATCAACTAGCTGATGCTCTTGCCACTCTAGCATCCATGGTCAAGGTCAAGTGGAAGAATGAAGCTCCTCATATCTGCATTGATCACTTGAAAGAACCAGCACACTGTTTAGCAATCGAGGATGAGTCAGATGACAAGCCTTGGTTTTACGACATTAAAAGATATCTAGAAAAATAGGAATATCCCGAGGGTATTACTATCACTGACAAGAAAGCTCTTAGGCGGCTTTGCGCCAAATTCTTCTTAAGTGGTGGTGTACTGTACAAGAGGAATTATGATTCTGTGTCAAAACTTACAAAGATTGGCTTGAAATGCTTCCATTTGCACTACATGGCTACAGAACTTCAGTCCGCACTTCTACTGGGGAAACTCCGTATTCACTTGTGTATGGTATGGAGGCAGTTCTACCCATTGAGGTCGAAATTCCTTCGCTCAGAGTCATCATGGAAGCAGGTCTCGATGAAGCTGAATGGGTTCAATCCAGATACGACCAGCTGAATCTCATCGAAGAGATGTGCCTTACAGCCATTTTTCAAGGTAAATTGTATCAGAGACGCCTCAAGCGAGCTTTTGACAAGAAGGTTCTCCCTCGAACATTCTGTGAAGGCGAACTCGTGCTCAAGAGATATTCACCTGTTCACTCGGATCCACGAGGCAAGTGGACTCCTAACTACGAAGGATTCTTTGTTGTCAAGAAGGCCTTCTCAGGAAGAGGCCTGATGCTCACCACCATGGATGGGGAGGAGTTGCCATCGCCCGTGAACTCCGATGCAGACAAAAAATATTATGCCTGAAAAAAAAAGTGGATAAGAGTCCGCTAGATTGACTTCCGCAAAGACAATCTAGGCAAAAATGGGCGTCCTGATGGACCAAAAAAAGAAATGTCCATGCAAAATTTAGGGACAATGAAAAAAAACAACAATAATAGCCCGCTAAGTTGAAAACCCGAAAGGGCGACTTAGGCAAAAATGGGTATCCCGGTGGACGGAAAAAAATGGAAAAATGTCTAGGCAAAAATTAGGGATAAAGGCATTGACTGTGAACCCTTGAGCCTCTTTTCGTCACAGCTAGACCTCGGATGGTAATCGAGCAGTCAAATCATCATCAACTGGTGCAAGGCGTTGGAACCTAGACTTACGGTGGATGGTAGCCAATGTAATAATCAATGTAAAACATGATTTCCCTTTGCCATTTACATTTGTTTTTCAATTTCATTACAAATTTTCTCATCAAGGATTTTTGCATCCTTGTACACATCTCATGTACAAAATTTTCACACTTCAATAAAATACATCATTTGTTACCTCAATTGTTTTCATTCCAGTATTTTGTTTGCAAAATAGACAATTATTTGTGATCACATAATACTATAAAACCTTGAGAACAATAAAAAGCTAAATCAATCAAGAAAGCATTATGCATTGCATACTTTTACTGGTAATTCCTATAGGATAATCAGTAATATCCATTAGTAAGCCTAACGCCCGGTCGGCAGTGTGATGATTCTTTGAAGAAATTGTTGTTTCCTCAGCAGTTCCTTAGTAGAGTCATCAGCTCCCCAGCAATCGCCATCATGATTCCCCAAAAAGGTTGATTACCTTCCACTTCCCCAACAGATCCATAATGTCTCCAGCAAAGTTGTCATGAAGTACCCTGAGAAGAAACGGGTTTGGTTCCTCGTCTTCTCCAAGCAGAGAAGATCCTCCGAGCCTTGTGATTTCTCTACAGCAGAGTCAGTGGCATCTTAGAAATTGGAGTTTTTCTGATTTCGTTTCCCCAAGCAGAGGAAATCGTGATGCAACGGTTGGTCTGATTCTCCTATCCCCTGCAACATCGTTAGTGATAGTTCTTCCCCAGCGGAATCATCACCATTTTTCTTGGGTCTCCCCCCAGCAAGAATTGTCACCCTTTGAGGGCCTTTTCCCACAGGCTTGGCCTTCACTTGTCAGTTCTCTCCCCGGCCAAGGATGTCGAGATCGTTTTGCTACAATCTCTGCCTAACTCACCGTGCATCACCTTAACCCACACTTTTGCATCGCATGATATCAAGCATCATGTAGAACGCATACATAGCATGTGCATCGAGCATACTCCCTTTCCTTTAGCCTGATTCATCCCTCAGCAGATATTCAGCCAAACCCTTCTTTTGTCGCCGTCGGCCAAATTCTCGAGCTACTCTTTTATTTAATCCCCTTTTACCTTGAATCATCGAAAAGCTAGCGCAATTCGTTCATTCAGGTCCAAGAGGATTAAATAGGGGCAGCTGTCGTAACCCGAAATTTGACCTTCCTCTTTTGCCTTTTGCATAAGCACGTGCATTCGCATCGCTAGCATACGCACTTGCACTTTTCCTCTTTGATTTTTGTTGCAGGATATTCAGGTTTTCCAAGCCCGATTAATTGAATCCTCACAAGATCATTGTGTCATCAAAACGAGCTCAAAATAAAGGTTTCCATGCTCACTCATCAAATCAAGAGGTGGAAAATCGAAACCGGGACTCTAGTATCATTTCCTAAAAAATTTGGGCAAAAATTGACTGAAGTAACCGGTTAACGCGTGGTGAGTAACCGGTCACTCAGTGCAAAATTTCAGTTCCTGTTGCAATTTTGGGACAGCAGCCATGCACTCTCTTTGGTCATTGATTCTACAGTGTTCTAGCTGTGTGTGGAATATTCTAGACATCTCTAGACATTTCAAGACATTCCAAGTGCATTTATTCCAATATTTCACTCCAAATTAAGTGCACCATGTTCCTTATTTTACAAGCATGTCAACCTTTGGATGTTGGAGCACATCTTGGGATTGTTACCGAGTTGATCCTAACTAACCGAGTTAATCGCCTTGACTCAGTGACTCAAGTGTAACTAACTCCAACCCTAACTCCAAGCCACACAAAGCTAAGTCCAAACCTAATTCTAAAGCTCTCACACTCCAAACCTAAAGTCTATATAAACTCACCTTCACTCACTTTTCACTCTCTCCATCATTTTCCCACATTTCTCACACAAATCCTTCACAATTTCACTCTCAATTCTCTCACATTCTCTCTGATTTTTCTCTACTACTTCTTCATCTTCATCTCAATTCTCTTCCAAAACCTCACCAAAGCTCATTTCTACTTTGAAGGATAATCACTTTTACATCAAAAGTGATTATTTCTTGAGCTCAACCTTCATCAATTTTGCAATTCTACTTGGATTTCTAGAGTTATCATAGCTTGTTGATTAGTCTCAAGTATTTGCTTCGACTTTCAACGGTTCGAATTCGCATTTTGGAGCTTTATCGTATTTTGCTCGATTTCGACACGTTTCATCACCGAATTGAAGATTCCTCTGGTTTTCTTTAATTTTCTGCATCAAGAACACTTCACAAGAATTACCAAGGCACACCTCCGCCTTGTAGGTTGGTGGATCTCACTAATTTTACTGTTTCGAGCATTTTCGCATAATTCGCGATGAAGTCGATAATTTTGCGTGTGAATTGATTTTGCTTTGTTTGATCCATGATCTTGATGTGTTAATTGATTCTATCACTGCTTATTTGCTGTTTTCAAGTTTAATTTTCATGCACAAATTCATGACCTAGCATGTAATGGTTGGTATAAGTGATTAAGTGCTGAAAATCACTTTTGGAAAGTTGTTTTATGTTTTTTTTGCCACTGTCACAGTGGTAACCGGTTAACACGTGGTGAGTAACCGATTACTCAGTGTAAATTTCTCCAGAAACGTAAATTTTCAAATAAGTAACCGGTTAACACGTGGTAGGTAACCGGTTACTCAGTGCATTTTTCACCAAAAAACTCAGTTTTCAAGCAAGTAACCGGTTACCCTGTGGTGAGTAACCGGTTACCACTGTACAGAATGGCCATTTCTTGCATTTTTAAGTGTGTTTCACATGCTTTCCTACTTTAACCTCCATGGATCAAAATGCTTGATATTTGTGGATATTTTGAGTGTTGTTTCACTTCTGTTGAAGCATGCTTATCAACTTCCGATGCTCGATTTTTCATTTATCGATTTATTTGCAACTTTGGCAATGTTTGTTCATAAACATCTTGCATTCCATTTGATCATATGTTAACATGTTTTGCAATGCATACCAATCTTCTTTTGGTACTGTTTTTGCATTTCATTCTTGCTTTGCATTAAGTTTGTTCTTGATTGAACAAATTTAATCTTGTATAATCCATAATTCACACCTTTTGCTTTAATGATTTCCCCTTCTCTTTGGAAAATTGTTGGCATAGCATTTCCCCTTGATTAATTGATCAAAACCATGTTTCGATTAGTTGATCTTTCCCTTCCTTCTCTTTAGGATCTCTTTAGAGCTTCTCTTTCTGGATCCCACGCGGAGTTGGGTTTTCACACTACGCATTGCATTGGAGCACTGTACAACTTAGAGCTGTTGTGTAGTCCGTTTCAACTTCTGCATTACACCCTGTGTGTTAGAGAAGGAATGAGAATGGAGAATTCCTAATCTCATTCTGACTACTTCAGGTAGGGGATAAATGACCCTGTGCTTGGCTTAGTCATCTTTATCTCCAGACGGTAGTGTGTTTTCTTTCCCCAGTTCGGTCGATCCTTGATCACTCCTATCTCTTTCGATCTCTCTTTTGATCAATCACCTTCTCGGTTAAGATCAATGTTCATTGGGTTAGCAAGCTTTCTTTGTTTCAATACCCTTTTCTTTTCTTGCGGTCAATCATTGCTTCTTGATTCCCCAGAAGAGTCTCATTCTCTTTCTTCGGTTAAATACAGTACTCCTTTTACAACCGAATTCCCTGCAGAGTTTGCAATCTTCTCTTGGTTCTTCTCCTTTTGTTTGGTTAATCACTGCCTGTCAGTTAAAACACCAATGTTTGTACTCCTTCTCAGTTAACCACAGTCCGCCTGTTAACATACTGAGTTCCTTGGGTTAATCACATTCTCTCGGTTAATCACCCACTTTTCCAGTTAACCACAGTCTGTCTGTTAAAATACTGAACCCTTTTTGAGTTAATCACCTCCTCTTGGTTAATCACTCATTTTTCCAGGTTAATCACAGTGTTCTGTTAAAAAACCGAACCCTCCAGCGATTAGTAACCTCATTTGGTTCAATACCCTTCTTCGTTGGTCAAGTGTTGTTTGTTCAGTCAATACCAACACCCCTTTTGGGTTACAACCTTCGATCGGTCTTACACCCGTTCTTCTAGTTAATCACAGCTTTATCTGTTAAAACCAATGCTTCTCTATCCCCGCAGAGTTGCAATCCTTGCTTTCCTCGGTTAACCACTGTTTATCAGTTAAGATACCGACGTCCCCTCAGAGTCAAACACCTTCCCTTGGTTTAACACTCTCTCTTTTGGTTTATCACAGTCCGTTTGTTGACACCAGCTTCCTTTCCCCGCTAGAGTCTTACTCTCTTTCTTCGGTTAACCACTGCCAGCTAGTTAATATACCGAGTTTCCTTTTTCTCTTGTTTTTGACACCATCCCTTTGTCTGTTTCCCAGTAGGGTTGCTTACCCTCTGTCCCTAGTAGTTCGTTATTTTTTCCCAGCGGAGTCCTTTCTATTCATTTTGCTCTTACTTTCTTGGTTTCGACACTAATCCTCTTTGTTATCCCTAGCGGAGTTTCTTTCATTCTTGGTTTTGACACCATTCCTCTTCTAGTCTCTTGTGCAATCGCTCTTCCTATTCGGTTTTTCCCCGGTAGTTTTTCTCTCACTCTTGCTCTTGGTTTTTGACACCACCTATCTCTTTCTTGTTTTGTTTTCCTTTTGGTTCCCCGAACTACAGAAGCTCTGATTATGCATTCTTTTGAATGTATGATACGTAGGCACGAGATCACGATGATCTTGGCGAGCACACTTCCACCCTTCTTTCCTTCTTCTTTTCCTTTCTGTCCCCTGGTTCCATGAACTACGACGCTCTGATTTCCTCATTGCACTATGAGGGTACGTAGGCACGAGGGCCCCAATCCTCCGCGAGCACTCTCTTTCTTTTCTTTCTTTTTCCCTTTTCTTCTTCTCTCTCCTCTTCTTTTAGTTAGAAGCCTTTAGATAGATAACCCATCCAAGCCTAGAAGTAAGCGAAATAGTTCTCGTCGGGTACGACGGATGCGTGAGGTGCTAGTACCTTCCTTTCGCATAACCGACCCCCATTCCCGTTTCTCTTCCCCTTGGGTTTTATCGATATTTTCCTCGTCCTTTGGGACTAAATAAAGTTCGGTGGCGACTCTGTGTTATCTTTGAGTGTGCGATTCACTCGGGTATAAACCAGCCATCTTCATTCCCGGTGAAACTTTTCTCAAGACTGTCACTATCTAGAAATTTGTCTAAGAAATTCATTTCCCCCAGAGAGGATTAATTCCCGGTGAAACCCCTCTTTAATTTTTTCAAACCCTAGAATTATTCACTAAAGAAAGGATTATTCCTAGTGAAACCTGTCTTGAACTTTTCTTAGGTTTGGACCACAGGCTTCTTAAAAGCATCCCCATCCTCCTCTTGGGCTTTGTACAAGGACCCTCAGGCTTCTTAGAAGTTCTCATGCCTCCTCTTGGGCTTAATACAAGGACCCAAAGACCACCTACAAGTATAGGACAGAACTTAATCATCCTTTGATAGTTCAATCCTCCAGAGAGTCAAAATCTCAAAACATCAGACCAGTTTAGGGTTGATTCTCATCCCTTAAAACATCAGCCTCCTCTTGGGCATCATACAAAGATAAACCTTTTCATACCAGTAGACTTGGACAGTCTCACCTCCTTTTGAATCTCAAAGAAACCCTTAAGTTTCCTAAAAACACAGAATAAACCCTGATCATTTCATAAATCACGAACAGAGTTAAAACCTCCATAGGTTTCAAAACTCAATCTTTAAACTCTCACTTTAAATTTCCCTAGCTAGGGTCAAGTTACTCCCAGTAAAAACCCTTAGAAAAATCAGAACCTCAAGGCATCTGATATTCCAACTCTTCTCCACTCCTCAGTAAGAGTTAATTCCCTAATTTGAACCTGTCTCTGGATTTCACTAATCCTCAGCAGAAGTTACCCTCCTCTTATGGTTTATATAAGAAATTCTCCCAACCAACCTCCTCTTAGGCTTTGTATAATGATCATCCCTCAGCACCTTTTAGCCTTAATCTTGGGCTTTGTACAAGACACATATAAAATCTCCCCAGTGGAGTCAATTCTCTTTTAGCTTCAATCTCGGGCTTTGTACAAGACAGATAAAACCTCTCACCAGTAGAGTCAATCCGTTTTAGCCTCAATCTTGGGCTTTGTACAAGACAGACAAAATATTCCCCGAAAGAGTCAATTCCTTCTAGCCTCTTCTTAGGCTTTGTATAATGATCTCCCTAAACAGAGTCAACCTTTTAGCTTCAACCTTGGGCTTTGATCAAGGCATACAAAAACCAAAATCCCCTCAGAGGAAATAAAAAATCTCTATGTAGGAAGACATTTCTCTGTACATCACACATCAAAACAGACAAATGAAAACAAACCTAATTCCAGATAACTGCTATAAGTGGCACACTTGTTGTTTCAAAAATCCAAGTTGTAGTCCGTCTCTTATCCTGGTAAATCCCCTTCTTGCATCTAATTGTTGTAAGTGGCAAGCCTCTGGATTATATACATCCAAACCAATGTCCCTATCTTAGCATGAAAGATTCCTAAGGAAAAATGACATTGCTCAACACTGAGTTAAAGTTTTCTCCTTCAGGACAAATCCCTTATAAAGGAAATTATGGCATTGCTGGATTCCATACATTCCAGTTAAAGTAATTCTCCTTTATAATCAGTCACCCAACAATTGTGATAAACAGATGAGATATCTCCCTTAGAGATGACAAATTCTCTCTCAGTCAAAACCTTTAGCTTCAATCTTGGGCTTTGAACAAGACACAAACAACTTTTAGCTTCAATCTCGGGCTTTGAACAAGACACAAACAACTTTTAGCTTCAATCTTGGGCTTTAAACAAGACACAAATACTCAACCCTTTTAGCTTCAATCTTGGGATTTGAACAAGACACAAATACCCTTTAGCTTCAATCTTGGGCTTTGAACAAGACACCAAACATCTTTTTCCTCCCATAGAATAGGAGGAACTACGATTGCTCTGATTTCCCTGTTTTCTTTAAACGGGAATACGTAGGTATAAGATTGCGAAATCTTAGCGAGCACACTAATAAAAAACTTTAGGTCCAATACCTTACCAAAAACATCGGAAAACCCGAAAACAACAAAAAACACTCTATCAACACTCCCAAAGAAGAAACTTTCCCAACCCACGACAGATAAACACCTGTAAGTAGATAAGAGTAGAAAATGCCAAACAATCAATGGATAACCATATATAGGATGGGTAATTAACAACTTCCCATTGTATAACCTGACCCCGGACCCCCCAATCTCTTAGCATTTGTTAAAGAAAACATTTGCGTGCAAGGTTAGTTTTAGATAGCTTCCCTTTCCTTTCCAGCTTCATAGGATAAATAAGAAATCAAAAAGTAGCACCCAATTCCAACCAATGCGGTAAGGTGGTCGCGTCACCGACAAAAATCACACGCTACAGAATGTAGCAACTGAAGCATCTTCAAGCAAGTGGATTCCTTCAGAGGTACATACATCTCCAGCAACCTTTGTTGAGACACAGAGAAGAAAGAGAACTTCTAGGTCAAAGCGCAAGAATCTTCTGAGGAAGAAAGCTGTTGAATTTGCAAGGGAAGATTGGAAAGATTATTTAAACAATATAGATATGTCAGATGAGCATAGGGAATTCCTTAGAACAAATCTGAATGCCTATAAATTTTTTCTTTTATAATATGTATTAGCTTCCAATCTTTCAATGAGTATGTTGTAAGTGTTTTTAAGTTATAGTCCTAATTTTTATTCTTCAAACAACATAAAAATGCACACATAACAGTTAAGATCAACAAGAATATGAATAAGAACAATTTTTAACAACAAGATTGCTTAATACAAGATATTTAACAATTACAAGGCATATATTTGAAAAAATACAACATCAAAATCTCTCATAGATATATTCAAGCTATCTTTCTAGATTTTAGAAGAATCATCCTCAAAAATTATGACAACTCCTTGTTGAATCAACATTTCAGAAAGAACTCGTCTGTAAGGAATGAAAAATGTCTTTACTTCATGAAAAGATGAAAGAGTTTTCTTCAGATAGTCGAACATAATTTGAGGAAGATCAATCTGTAGGTCTGAGTTGAGAAGTGGTAGAAAATATTTTTCAATAGAGTCTACAAGTTTTTGATCCTTGTCCTTAGGAAACAAGTTTGAGTTTAGAATCAGATTCCAAACAATTGCATCAGGACGAAGATTTGAGACTAGAGAAATGTTTGATGGATTTACAAAAGTACGCCATGTAGTAAGATAGCATTCACAAAAAAGAGTGCATGGAATTTCTCCAATCTCCTCACAGTTGATTACATTAGCAATCGTCTTAGAGGTTACTATTATAGAAACACCATAAACTTTGGAAAGAATAACATACTCAAAAGTTAGCTCAATAATGGAAGCATTAACCCAAAACTCTTTGACAAGATTTGGATAAGTAAATCCACAGAGCATATCAAAGTATCCATTTCAACTTTGTTCAGAAATAGTCTTCTAGAAATTAAAACCTTGCTTAAGCAGCTTTGCAAAATTCACAAACTTTTCATTGATGACTACTAGGTGATTCAGTGAAGAATTGAATAGAGGATTCATCTCAGGTTTGGTTTGATCAACACACAAAAGAAAAAAATAACAAGAAAAGAACTGAACAAGATTCTGACCAAAGATGAATAAGAATCTTGTTAGAGGGACATAAAAGGTGACACGAAATGATATTTCATTGAGACAGGGGGTATAGATCATAGACGTATAAAATAAGAAAATATCATTACCCAAGGGTCCTTACCTAGCAAACTTCTTGAATACACTAGATGATTTTCAACTTTATGGAATGTTAAGTAAGAATAGGGTTTTAAAAATAATTCTTACTTAAACTACTTTATCAGAAGTAAAGATTCTTTTTCTGAATCCCAGAGACTGACTATTTTTCAGAAGTTATTTGTCATCAGAGTCTAGTAGGATTAGACTTCAAGTGAGACATCAACTGTTAAATTATCAGTCTTTGATATTCTATTCAGAATCAAACATTTTCTCATAAAACTAGAGTCATGCTTGATTTATGAATATTGAATTGGTTTCCTTGACAACTAACTAGTGGTAGTATTATCACAAATGGTGAGAATACTGTTTCCATAAAAATGATCATCTTATAGTTAATGAAATATTCAGTACATTCAAATACAACATAGTTTTTTTCCAAATATTTCTGAAGATTCTTTTGTTATCAACAAACAAAAATTCTCTAGAGATCTAATCATAGACTTTGTATTCACTCATACTTAAATAGTTCATTGAGTCAATAAGTTTACAAAAGTGAAGGAACATAACGTACCTTTTTTTTTTTTTCTTGGTCAGGCTTCAGATGAGTATTCAAATTTGACAGTAGAATCTGAATTCTGTCTTGAGTGGATTCTGAGTCAATGGCAGCCAAACCAATGATTCCACTTTCTTCTCCAAACTCCATACATTTACATTCTTCAGCGCTTGAGTTTGGTATGTAGGCATATCTTCCATCAAATGTGGTAAACAACCTTTGAACAAGTATCCTGGAAGATGCCTTGCTCACTTCTTCTATGATATCTGCAACAAATACAATTTTACATGTTGGTACCCATATTTCTGTGGGTCCAAAATGTTAGTCCTTACAGGCTTTTTCTTACATCATGCTTTAGTCTGATAAAAGTACCAAGATTCATTCCAAAACAAAGTCTAGTATGCATTATGGATTTTAACAAAATCTTGTTCTTAGCAGAGTCTTTGATTTCATTATCTTGGATTATATCTATTGACTTCATAATCCTTGATTTTGAAATTATTGACCAGCATAGAACCGAATAGTGTTTTCTATCAGAGGTTGGCATGAGATAAGTTTTCAGCATTGTCTTAGTATTGCCAGAAAATAGAAGAAGAAATGAAAGGTTTCTCACAGAATTGTCCTTTAACATAAATTCTATGATAGCCTTCAATTTCCAAAGGAGCAATGAAGTCACTTAAGATATTATCTTGAGATGCAGACTCCTTATTATCAATATAGAAGCAAGATGGATTAGTCAATACCTCTTTCTCTTCAATAATTGATTTATTCCTAGATTCAGATTGTTCCTAGATTCTGAAACCTCGCCTATGTTAGCTTCATTAGAATATGCTTTGAAGATCTCTGGAATTTTTCTTTTAGGGTTTTTCTGTTTAGTAGTTTTTATCCTTGTTCTTAAGATTGGGGTAATAAGTTAAAATACAAATATTTCAGAAGCTTCCGAAGTTACTCTTCCATCAACAGATATCACATTCCATTTAGCCAACTGATAGAATCTTTTGATAAAGAAGGCCAATTCCTCATCATCAGACATTCCATAGGAATTTTCTTCAATAGGCTTGAGAAAAGGATGATCTCTTTGACAGCTTTTCTTCATCTAATTCCCTTTCATTTCTTTGAAGAATGTTATTTAAACCTTCAAGACTCAGTCTAATCAAGTTTTCAACTTCTTGAATAGATTTGACTTTTTGGTTTAACACTAGCAAGTAGACTTCTTATAATTTGCTTAAAAACTTAGATAAAGTGTAACTCGATAAGCTTCTACCTGATTCCCTTCAAATTTGAACACAAGAATTCAAAGATAGTCTTGAGCATTAGACATATCAATGATGTTGATATACTCAGAATGAGATTGAGCACCTACAAGAATGCATCTAACTCTAAGAAGATTCTCATAAAGCTTCTTCTGAGCTGGTGTGAGAGGTTTTCAATTTTAATCATCCCTACACCATCAATTTCTATAGTAATACCTTTATCAAGGGCATTCTATTGACCTTCATCCAAACCCTTTATCAAGACTAATGATTTAAAAATATCTTGCTCTTACATCATTTAAATTCAGTGGAGTCACCCCTGAATACGGGAGGATTATCAAAGTGATATTTTTCATATGGTACTTGATTCCTTCTTGAAGGAAAGTCTTTAACAGACATGTTTTTCTCATTGGATATTTATTTGCACCACTGTTAGGTGTTACGTACAGACCAAGCTTTGATACCAACTGAAGGTGAGAAATTACACAAGAATGCTGGGGGGGTTGAATTGTGTTATTCGTTTCATTAGTTTGCTTCTGTACAGAGTTTAGATTCTAAACCACTATTCAAATTACGATAATTAATTGCAGTGGAATAATAACATAAACAAATAAATAACAACAGAACACACAGAGATTTATATTGGTTCCTCTCAAACTGAGAGTAGTCCAATCCCCTTGCAGTACAAGAGATTTTCCACTATAATAAAATCATGATTACAATTACTTATGCCCTCTGTAGCGGTAAAAATCTTGAGTGTAAGCTATTAATTAACTTAACTCAAGGAAAACAGAGTCGCCACCGCGCTTTTATTTATTCCGCAAGGGAAAAGGAAAAAAGAGTGAATAAATCCTAAGAAGTCTAAAAAAGAAAAAGCTAAAAAAAACAAAGAGAAATGGGTAAGGGGGGTTGGTTATGTAAAGGGAAGGTTTTACGCACCCAATACATCTATAGTACTCTATAGGAGCCCTTTGATGTATTCATGCTTTTTGGCTTGAAAAGGTTTGCTTGAAAAAAGATTGAGGAGATGAGAAGAGAATTATTTTTTTTTATATTTTTGTGTTTGGAGAGACTTATCGCCTCATGCCTACGTACTCACGATGTGCAATGTAGGATCAAAACCCCGTAGTTCGTGGTAAAAAGAACAAAATTTATTGGTTATGATTCATTTTATCTTGAAAAAGACAACCCGTCATTCTCAAGAGAGAATACTCAACTAATTACCCAAAGGTATGGGAAAGAGGCATTTGCATCACATTAAGATGGAGGATTTGCTTGGATTAACTTCAACAAGACTATCGCTTCAACATCTAAGTGGAAAATGGCCATACTTTACACAAATACCATGGTTAGGAGCTTTACATCTCAACAAAAAAATGACTCATGTCTAATTCTTTTTGAAAAGTTTAAAAGAAAAAATGCAAAAAAGCACAAAAAAATTTGAATGAGTTTTGTATTTTTTTTATGTCTTTTTGAAATGGTCAAAATATGATTAATATTGATTGACATTTATTAAAGAAAATGAAGTTTAAAAAATCACTTGACCAAAGTCAAGGTTTTATTATGAAAGCGATTTTAAGTTAGAAAACAAGAAAGTTTTGAAAAAGAGAGGAGGTTTTGAAAATTGAAGAAGGGGTGAAGAAGAAGTGACTATCCTAAAGCATAAAGTAAAAGCTAAGGATAAGAAAGATCTAACCACAAATGTAGCTATCTTCACCATAAACCAAACAAAAGCACAAGGCTTCAAAGTCTTCAAACCATAATTCCAAAGAAAAGGGAAAAGATCCTAGTTCTAAGTCCAAGGATCCAAGAATAGCATTGAAGTCCAAGGTCTAGGTACAAAATTCCATGTCCATTGCAAAGGATAGTAACCATAGTCCAAGATTAGAAGCACAAGTTTTTTAGAGGTTTTGGCCTTTATTAATATTTTTGGTCCAAGTGGACAAAGAGAAAAAGGCATAAGCATAAACATGTGTCCAACGGACAAAGGAAAAATTGCGGAAGCATAAACATGTGTCCAACGGGCAAAGGAAAAATATGCGGAAGCATAAACATGTGTCCAACGGACAAAGGAAAAATATGGGGAAGCATAAACATGTGTCCAACGGACAAAGGAAAAATTGCATAAAGGTAAAAGAGAGATAGGGAGCGAGAAGGAAACATAAAAAAGTTAGAAGTTGGTAATTAGTAGCACAAGGCTCTAGTGCCATAAGCCTTCACCGATTATTATGTTTCATGTTTTGAACTATAGTGATTAAACAATGCACTTAGGTCAAGGTTAATGAAGACTTGTTAGAAGATTGATAGAATTAAAGCCTCTACAACAACAAGCTTCAAAGATTTTGAACCTAATACAAAAGATCAATCACCATTGGGTTGACGGGACCAATCAAGGTCCGGACAACGAAAGTTCAAATTCCGAATTAGATAAAGAGGGACAAATGTTGCGTTATGTTAAGAAATTGCCGAGTAATTTACGTAGTAATTACCCTACAATGAGGTCGGTCAATAGATCTTTGTGCTAATGCAAGCTAGATGAACGATATGTAGATCGTCATCCGAAAGCAATACCGCACGAAAAGAAAATAGGTAACGATCTTGTCTTGATCAAGAATTCAACAAATAAATTGTAAGATCCATAAGACTTTCATTGATCAAAATTAAAAAGAAGATGAAGAAAGAGGATAAGATGAAAAGAAATAACAAATTGAATCTTAAATCGATTAAATTATCATCAATATGAATCACCTCTCTTGGTGGATAAAATCGACACCCAAAGTCCATTGATATTGATGAGATCTTATCAAAATTCAAGATCCAAAACAAAATGTAAATAAAAAAAAGATTAAGAAGAAAATTTTAGAAAAGAAAAAACAATGAATTAGAAAATTATAAATAAAAAACAGGGAGGTTAATGTTATAAAAAAAGGTTGGTGAGTAGCACACTCCCAGGCTCACGGCCCAAGCTAAAACAAAAAGAAGATATAAGTTTTTTTTTAAAACAAAATTAAGTAAATAAAAAAAGAGAATCAGAACAAGAAGTTCATCATCTTCTTCTCCAAAAGCATCACGCAGCGGTACTATTCACCATGGAAGCTGACAAATCAGAGCTCCTCCGAATCGGAGCGGCGAAGTTCCGTTGAGGTACCGTCTTGATCAAAATTACGAGGTGAATCCAAATATACCGACGATTCCAACCGACAAAGTATGTATGCAACGAATTTCAGAGACGAAAGTTCATTGCAAAAGCTCCAATACCCTCGAAAATGGTGAGTTTAGCTTCAATCTTCTTCTCCTCTCTGAAATCCACACGGATTTGATGTTGTTGCAGAAATTTGGTGCGAATCTGATGTTGTATGAATTGGATTTCGATGCGTTGAAGCGTGTTGAAGATACTTGCAGAATTTGTAGGTTTATTAATGGAGTAGGAAATTGATGAAGGTAATGAATTGATGAAGGTTATGAGTAGAGTTTTTGAAGCTTGAAGGTTTTTGGATTTGAAGGTGAAAATTGAAAGGGTTTTTGAGATGAAGCATGAGGTGAATTCGGCAGAAATTTCTTGGCTTTCAAGCTTGAGGAAATGAGAGGAGTGTTCTATTTATAGATGAGAATGAGGGAGAGTGATTGCCGTTTTTGTCTTGAACTTGTCATTTTGAAACTGGTTGCAGTGCGTGATTCTTGCTGCGTTTTGGATGTCATTTTACACTGCTGCGTTTTGAATTTCTTGTTCTGCGTTTTTGCTCATTGTGCAGGTGTGGTGTGATGCGATGCGTAGCTCGTGACGTGAAGTAGGAGCTGGAGTTTGGCTTTGTGCAAATGGCTTAGTGAAGTGGCTTGGATGGCTTAGAACGTATTGTAGTAGCAGCTTCATGATGTCCCAACGTTTTATTTCGTGGCTTATACGACTTTGAAGAGTAGTTGTAGGCTTTTGTTGTTTATGGCTCGGAAAAGTAATAGTTGCAAGTGGCTTTCTATTTATTTATTTTATTGCAAATTGATGTGGATTTTGGTCATGTGTGGTGCTTAAAGCATGAGTTCAGTGGCTGCCTGAGAAAAGTTCAACAACTCAAATGGGCCGTGTTTTATTTATGAGGGCCTTGTCTCCATTTTTTAGCAACTTGTTTTTTATAAACAACACATGGGCTTTGTTTTTTTTTTGGTGATATTGTAATAGAAAAAGGTGAATGAAAAAAAATTGGATAATGAATTTGGATATTGACTAATTGAAATAGGTTTAGAGAAATTTCTAAAAAAATAATGATTATTTGGGTAATGGAAATGGATAAAATTGGTTATTTAAAATATGGATTTGAAAATTTCAAGAAATGGATATGGTTTTAGGAATTGGATAATAGAAATGGTTTAAATGGAGAAATGGATAAAATTGGATAAGAAAAATGGTTTAGCAAATGGATAACCAAATGAATCCAAAACCAATCCCAAATTTTTTTCACAAGCCTCTGATAAAGTGCACATAGCTACCGCTGAACAATCTTGCTACTGAAACAAAACATTGGAATCAAACATCCTCTGAATCTCTGATAATAAGTTCTGAATCACTTTAAGATATGTCTGAATCAATCTTTGGGAAAATACATCCACAGATGAACCCAATTTGGACTGGTGAACCTTGATTATGATAACCTGAACCAAAATTTTCATAGAACACTGCTTGAAAACTTGATAAATTCCAGTACAAAACAACTTATCGTTGAATACATGTTGCTTGAGAAATAGTCCACTGCCACAACCAATTTGATATTGAAGCAATCTCTTGATAGTTTGACCAAGATTAGGTCAAACTTCCATCTGACCTCAACCACAATTGAATAGCCACACTTTATTCGAAGCCATACCTTCGCCATCAATCTCCCTGCAAAACTCTAATCACACAAAGAAGAAGAAACAAGCAAATTAAAAAATATTTTTGGTATTTTGGTTAGAGGTTAGTAAACAGAAGCAAACATAAAGCAAGTAAGAAATACACAGATACTCAGGAGAAACACAGATTGTGATCTTGTTTGTGATATGAGATGCGAATGATATGTGGGATCTTAGGGGTAAAAATTAGGGTATTACAGCTGCCCCTATTTAAGTTTCTTCTATCCGGAGATAAGAAGATTGACATCTTTGTCTCGACGAGATAGAAGAGACTTAAATATAACAATGTACCCAATTTTTGGCCCTAAGAGACCACAAAATGATATGATTATGCGGATGATATGCAAACACAAGACCTCTGTGGGGAGAATATGCCACAGGAGATCAACAAAAACTGGGGAGCAAAGAGAAAAGACTCCACCGGGGGAAAACAAAAAAGGGAAAACACATCCCAACAGGGGAGGAAACAATCTCCGCTGGGGAAGAATAAAGAGTAAGATTCCAACTTAGGGAAAATTACCAACACCAGAAATAAAAGAGGGATAACATCGTCCCAACATGGAGAGAAAAATCTCCGCTGGGGAAAAGATCGTCTAATACTAGACATCTGGTAATAGCATGATCAAAAGGAAAGATTGCCAACTACCAACCAAGTGATAGCTACAACAAGGCAGCCAATCAAAAGGATATGAGAAGAATTACCTACTACCAACAAAGGGCAGGATGACAAAGGTAATAATCCCAGAAAGGGAAAAGATTACCAGCTATCAACCAAGTGACAACTGTAACAAGGCAACCAAACCGGGCTATATTACCTACTACCAACAAAGGGCAGGACGACAAAGGTAATAAGCCAGCTAAAGAAAGATTACCAACCATCAACCAAGTGACAGTTACAACAAAGTAATCAACCAAGGGTATGAGAAAGATTACCTACTACCAACAAAGGGTAGGACAACAAAGGTAATAATCTCAAAGGGGTCGAGAAATATCACCTACTACCAACACATGGCAGGAGGACAAAGGTAATAAACTCGAACAAAGAAGGGAGAGATTACCAACTATCAAACAAGTGATAACTACAACAAGGTAATCAAACCCGACTATATTACCTACTACCAACACAGGGCAAGACGACAAAGGTAATAAGCCAGCTATATCACCTACTACAAACTAAATGGGCAGAACGACAAAGATGATAAGCTCAAAAAGAGGGATTACCAACTATCAACCAAGTGATAGTTACGACGAGGTAATTAACCAAAAAGATAACAAGGCTCAGTTAAGAGAAAGATAATCAAGGACCAAAGTTATCAGATAACAAGGAAATCAACCAAGGGTATGAGAAAGATTACCTACTACCAACAAAGGGTATGACGACAAAGGTAATAATCTCAAAGGGGTCGAGAAATATCACCTACTACCAACACAGGGCAGGACGACAAAGGTAATAAACTCGAACAAAGAAGGGAGAGATTACCAACTATCAAACAAGTGATAGCTACAACAAGGTAATCAAACCCGGCTATATTACCTACTACCAACACAGGGCAGGACGACAAAGGTAATAAGCCAACTATATCACCTACTACCAACAAAATGGGTAGGACGACAAAGGTGATAAGCATCCATTGCCAAAGCAAGGGACCAAAATTCAATCGGGAATAAACCAGAGAGAAACGGTCAAACAAGACTCATCCCGAGGAGTAAATATCTCAACTGGGGATTAATTCCATCTAGACAAATGAACTGGGGAGGAAGGCTAAAACAAATATCTTCCACGAGGCATAAACTCAGTGGGGAATTATCAAAGATAGGCATTTTCTATTTACAGGTCGACACTCTAAATGGAGAGAAGACACACACGCTCTACAGGGATAACAGCACCAGAGAGCAAAGAAACACCAACACAGATGCAAAATGCGCAATGCTACAACAATATGCTATGCATAACAAGAGGATGTGCATGCAATGCGTATGAGTATGAATATGCTGACAAAACATATATAAAGATAAGAAAAGGGTGAATAAACGTCACAACACCACGGAATACTCGGCTAATCTCAACAAGATGGAGATATTATTAGCAGCTCTGCTAGGGATTCATCGGAAGGAATCCTACAAGAGCTAAACAAAAGCCATCAAAGGAAAATGAATCCTACTACAAGGCTCAAATCTTG
This sequence comes from Lathyrus tuberosus, assembly GCA_022829125.1. Lineage (NCBI taxonomy): Eukaryota > Viridiplantae > Streptophyta > Magnoliopsida > Fabales > Fabaceae > Lathyrus > Lathyrus tuberosus. The sequence continues at coordinate 11,482,760 of JALAZF010000095.1, forward strand.
CTTGAGAAAAGAAGATACTCCTTGGGGCAACCCAAATATCAATCTTCTAACATCAATGATCCAAAAAGAGGATAAAACATAAACTCTGCTTTGAGGATGGTAGGAAAGCTCTTGGGGAACTATAACAACCCAAATCTTTCTGACTTTTCCTAGGGATAATAAAGAAATCACAGGAACTTCCACCTCAATAAGATGAGGAGATCTCCTATGAAAAAGATAACGAATCCGCTGAGGATAGTAGACATATAAACAATTATGCAGCATCCAATGGAAAACAAGGCAAATCTGCTGGAGATACAAGAATACTCTCAGGGGATTATCCAAATCTGAGCAAAGAAACCTGGGCTTGCTAAGGAAAATAGCAAAAGGTCAAACTGTAGGGGATTTTAGATCAATACTCATCATAAATGAGAGAAACCCCCACAAGGTGACTAAAGAGATATCATCAGTGACTTCACTGGGGAACATCCGAAATAATGATGCACAGTCTTCACTAGGAGGATAAATTTCTGGAAAAATAATCTGGAGAGAAGTACATCCACATGATAAGATAAAAACCGGCAAGCGGCCATTTTGTCAATGTTCCTTAGAGGGAAATAACGTTGTTCTCCGCTTGGGGATATCCAAAGCAACACCAACACATCTAGAGGGTAAAACTATGGGTGGGAATTCCTCGTATGATTTATACTGGGGACAGCAAAAATGAATCTCTGCATGAGGACTACCATCAAGGAGAGGTGGACCTCATAACTACTCAACTACCTGACCACAACTTAATCAGCTGGAGAAGATTCGGATCAAGACCTAGCTGGGGAAAAACCAAACAGCATTGGACCTTATGAATTCAACATACCATAACAAACCTTTGAAGGAACCCATCATCTTGTCGACAACTGGTTATATGAACAAACTCTGCTGAGGAAATATCAACAAACTCTATCGGGGAGTAAGGACGAAACCTACTGAGGAATTAAGAGCCTGATGAGGGTCATATCCTATCTTTTATAACCAGTGGTAATAATTGCACAACCTCCGCTGGGGATCAGCAAAGAGAATTCTCTAGGCACTAACAACTTTGAGAAACATCTTGGAGTCACGGGGATAATTAATAAGTTAACACCATAGCAAAAAGTAAACTTGCAGGGGATTTTAAAACTCAACACAAGGTGAGAGAAAACCCAACATGTGACTGGTATATCAACACTTCTTAGGAGGGGAATATGATTCAAATTGGCCATAAGAGCAACAAACCATAACGGAGGAGGTAAAAACCTGCCAGGGATTCCTCACCAAGTTTTATCACAACGAGATGAGATCCAACAATCACACTCACAATTATATATGCTTGATCATACACGGGCCGGGGAAGAAAAACCACGCTCGGCCGGGAAATAAGATCAAACTCTACTCGAAAAATCATCAACAAACTCTACCGGGGAGAATACCAACGAGAACGAAATCTACTTGAGAGAATACCGAGTTCTGTTGTGTTAAATCAGCCACATAATAATTAACCTTTTCCCCAAGCTTCAGGGTCTACAAAAAAATTTTCTCAAGAAACTTTGTACCATAAGGACTCAAGATAATCTGCCCTAGTGTCTTCAAAATCTGAGTGATTCGTCGAATCTCGACGTAACTACCCCAGATTGACTAGACTACAAAGGATTTTACACCAAAAAGGAAACTCTGTACCAAAAGGACTTGAAATAATTTATCCCCGTATCTTCAAACTCTCTGAGAGATTCGTTGAATCTTGACGTAACTGCCCCAGATTAACTGAACTTGGCACAGTCTTTGATCAATGAAGTATTCAAACTTTGCCCCATGTGAAAGCATCAACTGGGTAAACACACTTGCTCATGCTCAACAAAATCTTCAGGCAGCATGCCCTTGGATATGATCATTTCTTGAAATGATTTGCCAATTACTCATCAGAGCTTTAGGCTCAAAATAGTAAGTTCATCACTGATGCTCATGTGTAAGCTTCTATGATGTCAACAAATGTATGCAAGGAGAAAATGTCAATTCTGAGAATGGTAATTCTAATGCAACAGACATGTTAATCTTGAAGTTTTTACTGAAAAGATGTCGCAAAACCTTGTGAATGAATCAATAGTTTAGATACGACATTGATTTTTGATTGCACATGCAATACCAATTGAGATCTTTGAGTACAACTCATGGGAGTTAGAAACGCTATCTCATTTGAAGTACGCTTTCAAAATAAACCCTGCTTCAATTAGGTCTTTTGAGGGTTATAACTTGGCCTGGTTCACGGTTTTCAGAAAAAAGGATTTTTAGTCTCAAAGTTTATTTATACCCACTCATTCTCCGTGATGTTCTTCAGTCCTATATTAAGATCATTTGACACAATGTTTATCTCTCAAAGGGATTTTGTGAGGATTGAGAAACCAATGAGGTTTTTTTGGGGGAGGAATAACAATCAACCTTTTGTCTGTAGTCACACAGATATGTTCAAGATTTTTTCTTGTAATCCTTTCTTTTCGCTTTTTGCGCTTTTCATTCTTTTGTTTTTTCCCTAACTTTTGCTTAGACTGACTATTTTCGAATTTTTGATGTCCAGCGGGATGCCCCAATTTTTGCCTAAGTCACTTGTTTTCAAGATTTCGACTTAGCGGGCTTTTTTTTATATTTTTCTTTCTTTATTTTTTTTTTAACAAATCATGTGACATTGGCTTATTTGAAAGGGTTATGGCTGCCTCTTTCCTTCATGGATGAGGAATAACCATTGTGGTTTCCTTAGACGCATACTCCTCTTGAAATTTGGACACTTGGTCAAATTAACTGAAGACTACCCAACCCCAAGGTTAAATGTGAGGGTTTTCTTATTTAGGAAAGAAACTCCTACTTCAAGGCTCAAAGGGGTTAACAAGGGATTATCTTCCTTATATCTCCGGTGTTTGGGAATTTGAAACAATGCCTTACATCATCAGCAGGGTCTTATTCAAAAGCACACAACCAGAAATTTTGCGTTTTCACTTCATCATCCTCTCTCCAAGAGTTTAAACAAGAAGTTGGTATTGGAAATGCAGGAAAATAATTTATGAGCGAATGCGAATGGATTACTTCGAGACAAACATAGTCATTGCATTATGATTAATATTCAAAATCAAACAAGTTTCTACATGCAAACAAAGCATTAACAATCATAAAAGATTACAAATAAAATTGCAGTAATGAACTAATGATTTGAGGAGACTATTTCAGTATGAGCTTATGGCTTAAGGAACGTCCTCAATCTTCTTGGGAGACACAGAAGCAAATGCACGACCGCTGCGGGTCACTCCACTATCATCAATAATAGGAACTTCCTTACCATCCTCCAGCATAGTAGCATTGTACTTATAAGGCACAACTTCATCAGAATTGAAAGGTGCAAAATTTGGCGAACAAATGAACCAAGGAGAAGCAGCAGACTCCTGATCGTTGTAGGAAAATGCAATCGGTCCTGGCATCTTGAAATGCGGAACTATGAAATTCACATCATGATCAATATGAAGCAGCTTCTGATCCAACATATCTTGGAGATACCTCTTCATAACAGAACATCCACGAGGATTCTTCGAACAAATTTTGCAAGTAGCATGATCATGCCCATAGTAGGTAAGCCTACACAAACTGATGTGCATATCAACCAAGGATCCTCTTATTGAAATCACATAAGAGATACAGTATTTTCCAGGACATCCCCTCACCATATTCACAGTAACACCTCCTTGCTTGGCCAATGGTTTTGCCTGGACTTTAGGTCCAGAGTCTTCAAAACATAGAATATTGATTTGCACTAATATTTGCACTTCAGCTTTCAAAGGAATACAATGCTCGATGTCATGATCAGGTGCCCCTTGATGAAATGTACAAAAGCGATCAGACATAGACCACCATGGGAGATCCTTTGGGATAATAGGCGGAGCCCTTGTCTGCACCAGATTCCTCTATACTAAAACAGGATATAATTCAGAATAGGTCATCGAGATTGGGTCAAACTGAGCCATGTGTTGTTGTTTCTTACTTTGCTACGAGATCATCTACGCTTTTCTTGTGAAATAGCATTAGCAGTTTGTTCTTTCTTCTTTGGACAAACATTTCCATACTTCTTAGAACTGCTAGAAGCGCTAATGGGAGCCACCGAAATGAGCGTAGAAACTACTTCAAAAATCATATTCCTTTGAAGCGGAGTCTGAGAAATACAAGGAGAAGGTTGATTATGAGCAGCCATTAGAGTTTTAACCAAAGCAGAGAGCCTTTCCATACCATCCCTCAAAGTAGCCACTTCCTCTCGGAGTTCACGATTTTCTTGCTCAAAGTTATCCATCTTTTTTCTCTGATTAGCCCGAGTATTATATTGGTGCGACAACTTGGCTGAATGAAGACCAAGAGAATGGAGTAAGACACCTGGAAAAGGCAAGAAACAATGCAAGAGATGATGCTTGATGTGCAAATGCAAATGCAAGTTTTCAAGGAACTTTAAAGAAGTTTGCAAACATTACATTAAGATAACACACTGGACATACCAAAAATATCATTTCATTAATATTGAAAGAATTACACCTTTGAAGTACAGTTTCATCAATCTTACAACACAAGAGAAAATGAAAGCTAGTTCTAAGGAATCGTGTCTGAGAACGACCCAACTCTGAGCTGATACTTCTTGCGAAGCCTCTTGATTTATCTTACATAGCTGATCTTCATGGTGTCTTTCTCTTTTATGAGTCAATCCACAATACCCTTCCAAGAACCGGAAGTAGGAAGATGAGCAGATGATGCAGTGCTAGAGGAAAATAAATCCTTTGGCTCCCTTGATCTCTTCATGACATGTTGCTCAAGAACTCAATAAAGACTGGCACACCCATAAGATAGGCATACTCCTCTAAGGTTGGCAATAGCTGATAATCTGGGAAAGTAAATCAACGATGCAACAAATCGTAGAACTGAACCAAGGTATTAAGAATCCCTTCTTCAACATCAGTCCTCAGAATAAACAAGAGTTTCCCAAACGTCTTTTGAAATCCACAGGACTAGATACCAAAGGTCCAAGCTTTCTCAACTCTTGTAAGTCAAAGCTCATGAAAGTGTACTTCTTAGTGTTACTTCTTTCAATATCCATGATTCTAAAAAATTTGCGACATTTGCAAAACGACAACTCTGAGTTCCTTGAAAACTGATGAAAATGCCCATTAATGCATGAATGCGTGTATGCAACAACCACAAACAAGATCACACAAAGCACACGGGTCAAGGTTCAAGTCACGAGCATGAAGCCACGGGTAAGAACCAATCCCACGAAGGTGTGTACTAAGGTTATGTCTTCATTGTACCTGCATAAAACAGCGGTTCTAACAGAGTGCCCAGGGTCAACAATCCACTATCAGACACACCAGCGCACCGATTTGCTCGGAGGTTGGTAGTTATCTTCAAGAGAATCTAACCCGAGTGCGGCATCGCGTGACAGCTAAGTCGGATTTGCATCCTCATAGCTTCCGCGCCACGATCCTAAAAGGGCTAAGATGGGTTAAAGGTTACTACGGTCCTCAGTGTTATAGGCTTCTATGGAAAAAGTAATGCCTTCATGATCGCTTGATCGGCATCAGTAATTCCAACGAGGCAACCACCGAGTGGATAGATTCTCAAGGTCTACTTTTTCGGGATTCGACTCCCTCAAAGCTCCCTTGACTATACCATCTTCCTATCTGAAAGTACACTCTGGTCCGGGTATAGGACCTATCTCACACACAGAGAAACTCCCAAACAGAACAAACAAGTAACAAGCAAATCAGACAAAAAGCAGTAAATAAATCAAAGTAGGCTAAACCCCTTAAGGGAGGTTATCCTCAGCAGAGTCACCACTTTTCTGTAGCGGTAAAAATCGTGAGTGTAAGCAATTGATTAACTTAACTCAAGGAAAACAGAGTCGCCACCGCGCTTTTATTTATTCCGCAAAGGAAAAGGAAAAAAGAGCGAATAAATCCTAAGAAGTCTAAAAAAGCAAAAGCTAAAAAATATAAAGAGAAATGGGTAAGGGGGGTTGGTTATGTAAAGGGAAGGTTTTACGCATCCAATACATCTATAGTACTCTATAGGAGCCCTTTGATGTATTCATGCTTTTTGGTTTGAAAAGGTTTGCTTGAAAAAAGATTGAGGAGATGAGAAGAGAATTATTTTTTTAGATTTTTGTGTTTGGAGAGACTTATCGCCTCATCCCTACGTACCCACGATGTGCAATGTAGGATCAAAACCCCGTAGTTCAGGGTAAAAAGAACAAAAATTATTGGTTATGATTCATTTTATCTTGAAAAAGACAACCCGTCATTCTCAAGAGAGAATACTCAACTAAATACCCAAAGGTATGGGAAAGAGGCATTTGCATCACATTAAGATGGAGGATTTGCTTGGATTAACATCAACAAGACTATCGCTTCAACATCTAAGTGGAAAATGGCCATACTTTACACAAAATACCATGGTTAGGAGCTTTACATCTCAACAAAAAAATGACTCATGTCTAATTCTTTTTGAAAAGTTTAAAAGAAAAAGTGCATAAAAGCACACAAAAATTTGAATGAGTTTTGTATTTTTTTTTATGTCTTTTTGAAATGGTCAAAATATGATTAATATTGATTGACATTTATTAAAGAAAATGAAGTTTAAAAAATCACTTGACCGAAGTCAAGGTTTTATTATGAAAGTGATTTTAACTTTTAAAATAAGAAAGTTTTGAAAAAGAGAGGAAGTTTTGAAAATTGAAAAAGGGGTGGAGAAGAAGTGACTATCCTAAAGCATAAAGTAAAAGCTAAGGATAAGAAAGATCTAACCACAAATGTAGTTATCTTCACCATAAACCAAACAAAATCACAAGGCTTCAAAGTCTTCAAACCATAATTCCAAAGCAAAGTGAAAAGGTCCTAGTTCTAATTCCAAGGATCCAAGAATAGCATTGAAGTCCAAGGTCTAAGTACAAAATTCCATGTCCATTGCAAGGGATAGTAACCATAGTACAAGATTAGAAGCACAAGTTTTTTAGAGGTTTTGGCCTTTATTAATATTTTTGGTCCAAGTGAACAAAGAGAAAAAGGCATAAGCATAAACATGTGTCCAACGGACAAAGGAAAAGTTGTGGAAGCATAAACATGTGTCCAACAGACAAAGGAAAAATATGCGGAAGCATAAACATGTGTCCAACGGACAAAGGAAAAATATGCGGAAGCATAAACATGTGTCCAACGGACAAAGGAAAAATTGCATAAAGGTAAAAGAGAGATAGGGGGCGAGAAGGAAACATAAAAAAGTTAGAAGTTAGTAATTAGTAGCACAAGGCTCTAGTGCCATAAGCCTTCACCGATTATTCCGTTTCGCGTTTTGAACTATAGTGATTAAACAATGCACTTAGGTCAAGGTTAATGAAGACTTGTTAGAAGATTGATAGAATCAAAGCCTCTACAACAACAAGCTTCAAAGATTTTGAACCTAATACAAAAGATCAATCACCATTGGGTTGACGCGACCAATCAAGGTCCGGACCACGAAAGTTCAAATTTCGAATTGGATAAAGAGGGACATATGTTGTGCTATGTTAAGCAATCGCCGAGTAATTTATGGAGTAATTACCCTACAATGAGGTCGGTCAATAGATCTTTGTGCTAATGCATGCTAGATGAACGATATGTAGACCGTCATCCGAAAGCAATACCGCACAAAAAGAAAATAGGTAACGATCTAGTCTTGATCAAGAATTCAACAAAGAAATTCTAAGATCCATAATACTTTCATTGATCAAAATAAAAAAGAAGAAGAAGAAAGAGGATAAGATAAAAAGAAACAACAAATTGAATCTTAAATCGATTAAATCATCATCAATATCAATCACCTCTCTTGGTGGATAAAATCGACACCCAAAGTCCATTGATATTGATGAGATCTTATCAAAATTCAAGATCCAAAACAAAATATAAATAAAAAAAAGATTAAGAAGAAAATTAGAAATGAAAAAACAATGAATTAGAAAATTATAAGAAAATTATAAACAAAAACAGGGAGGTTAATGATAGAAAAAAAGGTTGGTGAGTAGCACACTCCCAGGCCCACGGCCCAAGCTAAAACAAAAAGAAGATATAAGTTTTTTTTAAACAAAATTAAATAAATAAATAAAAAAAGAGAATCAGAACAAGAAGTTCATCATCTTCTTCTCCAAAAGCATCACGCAGTGGTACTATTCACCAGGGAAGCTGACAAATCAGAGCTCCACCGAATCGGAGCGGCGGAGTTCCGTTGAGGTACCGTCTTGATCAGAATTACGAGGTGAATCCAAATATACTGACGATTCCAACCGACAGAGTACGTATGCAACGAATTTCAGAGACGAAAGTTCGTCAGAAAAGCTCCAATACCTTCGAAAATGGTGATTTTAGCTTCAATCTTCTTCTCCTCTCTGAAATCCACACGGATTTGATGTTGTTGCGGAAATTTGGTGCGAATATGATGTTGTATAAATTGGATTTCGATGCGTTGAAGCGTGCTGAAGATACTTGCAGAATTTGCAGGTTTATTAATGGAGTAGGAAATTGATGAAGGTGATGAATTGATGAAGGTTATGAGTAGAGTTTTTGAAGCTTGAAGGTTTTTGGATTTGAAGGTGAAAATTGAAATGGGTTTTGAGATGAAGCGTGAGGTGAATTTGGCAGAAATTTCTTGGCTTTCAAGCTTGAGGAAATGAATGAGAGGAGTGTTTTATTTATAGATGAGAATGAGGGAGAGTGATTGCCGTTTTCGTCTTGAATTTTTCGTTTTGAAACTGGTTGCAGTGCATGATTCTTGCTGCATTTTGGATGTCGTTTTACACTGCGGCATTTTGAATTGATTGTTCTGCGTTTTTGCTCGTTGTGCAGGTGTAGTGTGATGTGTTGCGTAGCTCGTGACGTGAAGTAGGAGCTGGAGTTTGGCTTTGTACAAATGGCTTAGTGAAATGGCTTGGATGGCTTAGAACGTATTGTAGTAGCAGCTTCATGACGTCGCAGCGTTTTATTTCTTGGCTTATACGGCTTTGAAGAGTAGTTGTAGGATTTTGTTGTTTATGGCTCGGAAAAGTACTAGTTGCAAGTGGCTTTCTATTTATTTATTTTTAATTAAAAATTGATGTGGATCTTGGTCATGTTTGGTGCTTAAAGCATGAGTTCAGTGGTTGACTGAGAAAAGTTCGACAACTCAAATGGGCCGTGTTTTATTGATGAGGGCCTTGTCTCCATTTTTTAGCAACTTGTTTTTTATAAACAACACATGGGCTTTGATTTTTTTTTTAGTGATATTGTAATAGAAAAAGGTGAATGAAAAAAAAATTGGATAATGAATTTGGATATTGACTAATTGAAATAGGTTTAGAGAAATGTCTAAAAAAAATCGATGATTATTTGGGTAATGGAAATGGATAAAATTGGTTATTTAAAATATGGATTTGAAAATTGCAAGAAATGGATATGGTTTTAGAAATTGGATAATAGAAATGGTTTAAATGGAGAAATGGATAAAATTGGATAAGAAAAATGGTTTAGCAAATGGATAACCAAATGAATCCAAAACCAATCCCAAACTTTTTTCACAAGCCTCTGATAAAGTGCACACAGCTACCACTGAATAATCTTGCCACTGAAACAAAACTTCAGAATCAAACATCCTCTGAATCTCTGATAATAAGTTTTGAATCACTTCAAGATATGTATGAATCAATCTCTAGGAAAATACATCCACATATGAACCCAATTTGGATCGGTGAACCTTGATCATGATAACCTGAACCAAACTTTTCATAGAACACTGCTTGAAAGCTTGATAAATTCCAGCACAAAACAACTTATCCTTGAATACATGTTGCCTGAGAAATAGCCCACTGCCACAACCAATTTGATATTGAAGCAATCTCTTAATAGTTTGACCAAGATTAGGTCAAACTTCCATCTGACCTCAACCACAATTGAATAGCCACACTTTATTCCAAGCCATACCTTTGCCGTCAATCTCCCTAGAAAACTCTAATCACACAAAGAAGAAGAAACAAGCAAATTAAAAAATATTTTTGGTATTTTGGTTAGAGGTTAGTAAACAGAAGCAAACATAAAGCAAGTAAGAAATACACAGATACTCAGGAGAAACACGGATTGTGATCTTGTTTGTGATATGAGATGCGAATGATATGTGGGATTTAGGGGTAAAAATTAGGGTATTACACCCTCATCACAAGATTTTACTGCTCAGACACTCAGCCCGAGACTTCCTACTTAGACCATCAGCCCAAGACTTCTTGCTTAAACCCCTCAGGTTCAAGACTTCCTTGATCAAGCCCCTCTGGCTCAAGACTTCTGCTCAGACCCTCGGTCCAAGACTTCCCTGCTTACATTCCACAAATTCAAGACTTCTGCTCAAATCCCACGGATTTAAGACTTTTTCTAATACCCTTCAGGTACAAGACTTCCTTGTTAGATTCCACGAATCTAAGACTTATGCTCAATCAACAATTGATTAAGACTTTAACGCTCTAGCACATATCAGGAGACTTACATGGCTCAAGTTTCATAGCAAGAGACTTGGATGTTCAAGCACATAGCAAAAGACTTTATCTAAACTACTAAACAACTTGTTTAGCGGAATAGAGAACAAGGTGTACTTGATACATGATCAGATGTACAAGGAAATAACCATAACAAAGATCATATCGCTTAAGATTTCTAGGATATTCAATGTTTAAGAAATCTTAATTTTTTCTTACAATTTACAACATATAATAGAAATTCTGCATACTCGATTGTGTTGTTATTGTTGATCTTGTTATTCTTCCATTCTGATAGAAGCGAGGAAAGCTTCTATCCTTCTTGTCTCTTCTTCTTTTTTCTCCTTGTTCCTTTTTAAAAATCCATGTTGAATCTTCATCTACATATATTAGTGTCAGAGGAATAATCGTTGGAAGAGATAACTTGTACAAATGTCTTTGTTACTCCATAGTACAAGAGACATTGAAGATAGATACACCAAAATATCTTAATCCATTGTGTAACTTGTTTAACCATTGCGTATTACTTGTGATCTTGTACTATTGATCTGTTGAGAATAGATATCCGTAAAGCATGTCAACTCTTCTTGAGCCATGTGAACACATACTCTAGCTGACAGTAGATTTGACAATATAGCTTGCTTTCTGCAGTACAGATAACTTTAGCTTTATCGTTGGTTCTTAATGATCACTAGAAGCTGATACATTCAATAAACTTATAGACAATATATTGCTCTTCTGATGCCGAGGCTTTCAACTTCAGAGGCTACGCAGACCTATATTATCAGTCTTTACATAAATAACGTTCTTCAGATTCTGAGCCACAAGAAGCCAAGAACTTAGCTTCTCTCAAGTACGTCCTTATATCAGATTCTGTCTGTATTCTTCTTTAAGCTTTAGAACCTGCACACTTAGAACACACATTACATAACACCATTGTTCTTTTAATACTTTGTTATCATCAAAACCCAAAGGATATATGTCATGAACAAGTCTTGTTCTAACAACATCTCCTTCATTCCCAGTTGAAGAGATTAAGGTAGTGATATAAAGCTTCGAGATGTAGATTTCGTCAATAATACTATGGTCATAAATCAGAACCTTTTGTCCACCAAAGGTCTTGTTTCTTCCATCTGAATATCCGAAAAACCTAAGGAGGAAGACTACGAATTAGTGTTACTAGTAGGTGAAGGGATTTTACCATAAACTTCTCTAATAAATCGGTCAAAATCCGCTCTACTCAAATAACCCTCCCACTCTTGCATACATGCATTCTATATCCTATTTCTATCACTACCAGTAAGAAAAATTGAACATTCTTTGGAGTAATTATCATTTTGAAATGAAGACATAGTAAAAAAGAGTATAAAAGAAATGATACATGGAACTTGAAGGAACGAACGACAGAAGAAGAAGATCAGTTTGTAATTGCTCAGGAAGATGATCGCGTGGAAGAGATATCCAAATAAAGCCTTTTAAAGTAATAGAGTTGTAACAGTCAAGAATTTTTATCAAAGGGCAATGATGAAAGTGGTAATTCCTATAAAAATCATCATGAAGATGAGAGAGAAAGGCTTGTCATCATTAAATAGTTGACACTCATTGTACAATAAGCCGGTCTCGAAGAAAGGGAATCCTAAGATTGTTTTGTCCGAACACTTCACTCCGGAAGGACCTCGTGATCATGGGGCTTATATACATCCCAAAATTCCCTGAAGTCGAGTTGGTGGAAAAGTCGAGTATGAAGAGGCTAGAAAGTCGGATGATCATGTTCATACCTACAAATCATAATCCGGTTAGGAGCATTAAAACAAGCAAATTGGGGCTGACCTCATTCATACAAGCCGGGGAGACCTTATTCATGCAAGTCGGGTCCGATGTCAATGCTAGGATGCCATCTGAAGAGTCGCAAGAGGCAATTGCAGAATGTTTCATGATGACATGAGAGTTATAATTATTGATGGGAGAGACGTTACATGGCAATTATAGGGGTGGAGGACGTTGCCTAAGGATGTATTTATGAGGGATATGAAAGAGTAAACATGGATGAATAAGGAGAAGGTCGAGCCATATGAGTAGGAGATTGCTTTGAGGGTGAAGGAAAGACAAAAATTAGAAAATAAACACATAACATACACTCCAACCAGTCATTTAGGCTCTCCTTAACTGATACCAAAGAAGTCAACCTTTTTGTGTTTTTTTAGCAAGAATAGGATAAATGAGAAGAGAGTGAGAATGAATGCCAAAATTAAATTTGTTACGTTCAAGATCCATTTGATAATAATCTGGCTCAAGGAAGGGTAGATCATAAAAGGTGCCAAGTCTTTAAGGGATAGAGATATGGGGTGTTTCTTGACTTTGGAATTGATGATACTATCTTTGTAGGAAATTTTTGCATAAAACATTCTAACCAATTCAGGGTACCTCTCTTAAGGATTTTTGAACACGAAGTTCTTCAAGCCGACGAAGTTGAATGCTTCCATGAAGGAAAAGTTTTTGAAGAGATCTTCATCTAAGTAGTGAGAGACATATAATCCTCTATCAGCGTAATACAAGTTAATTTTTTTCTCTCTTGAGCTTGTGTGGAAAAGTCTTTGGAGAAGTAGGTTGATGATGGTTTGGAGGATTAGGTTCTTTTTTAGGCCACTTGAAGTGATGATGGATGATTGATGGATGATTGAGAGAGCTAGAGTGTTTCTAATGCAACGTACAAGTGAAAAATATTGAGATGAGAGAAATGAGAAAGTTACCTCTATATATATCTTATGCCTAATAGATTGGAAGGATGAGCCAATCAATTGGCAATGTTGAATTTTTCAAGCTAGCCATTGTAAATAGTCGTTGTATTAATGACTCACCCAACTAGTCGTTGTGGTGAGCTCCAACGTTCAAATTTTTAATTTTTGATAAGATTCAATCGATTGGATGCTAGTGCCAATCAATTTTTTGGCCCAGTTTTAACATATTTTGTTTTGGGCTTGTGCGGTGCACCCTCGTTAAGATTATTTGCACTTCCTTTCAAAAAAACACTTGAAAAACTGATCTTTTGGGTTAAAAATTATTTATTGAGATAAGCAAAAGTTAAATTCACTATTTTTTAAGGATTAATCAGATTTATCCAATTAAATTATTCTTAAAATAGTGTATACCTCTTTTATCAAGAATTCTTGAGAAACACTTCCCTTAAAGGGAAACATCAAACATATTATGGTTTATCCTTCTCTACACATAGTTGGATTCGTGATTCTGTAAAATCAACGAGATTAATAAGTGCATTACAAATATATTTACTCAACTGATCACTAAGCTAAGGATCATACACTTTGAGATATTTTCAAGAACACTTGCTTTGATCATCGTGACTGATATTTGCCATCATTATTCATCATTGGGTCATAGACTTTATAAAACTTGTATACTTAAAAGTATACTCTTTATTTTCACAACTTTATTGATAATTCTTTTAAGACTTCGAGTTGCAAAGCATACCTACAAAACACTAATCTTTCACCTTTAGTACCCACATCTTCTTGGGTTTAGGTGCATTAGTTCCAAAAGATCTAAGGTTGTTGCCTTTAGACCTTTTCATTTTATCAAAATAGAAAGGTTCTAAATGATAGTATCTTTTACAATGTGTGCATTAAAAGTGTGAATGATTCTTTTTGTATTCTAGACTTTTACTAGGTTTTCTATTCTTTTTAAATCATAGTCCATTTTTGTTTAAGGAAGGTTTTTGACTTGATAAGATCAAGTAAAGTTTTTCTTTACCTTGGGTAAACTTACCTAGGGTTTCATGCAAATCATTGACTTCCTTTTTAAGGGATACACAACTTTTGAACTATTTTCTTGAATTTATGATTTTAGTTATATCTATCTTAAATGATTAATTGATTTCTTCAAGATATCTTATAGACTCCTTAAGGCCTAAGTTACATTCTCTTAGTTTCTGATTTTCTTCAACTAACTGTTCACTCATTCTAAACAGTTTTCATAAGATGGTTTTTTTACCTGAAAAATATCTACCTTATAGGTTGCTTTTATGAAAACTTCATCTTCTTCATTGGAAGATGATTCTTTTATGCTTCTCCCTGAGATTGAAATTTCTCCTCCTTTTCTCCTTTTGAAGATTTTGCTTTAAGATACTTCTTATTCTTCATATTTTCTCAAACACGAGGTTCATTCATTTGATGCTGAATCTTCTTAACATCTTTCAACTACTGAGTATGATCTTTCAAAGGATTCCATCAGGGTTATATGATAGGAGTATGATAAAGTTGATGATTCTTCATTTTCAAGGCTCACATCTTCATCTTTGAGTAATTGAATTAGTTCCTTCAATTTCTCTATAATTTACTTCTTCTTGGATTTTTCCTGAAATTCACGCAGGTTCATATCTTTTTATTTAAGGATTAGATTAAGCTTCCAATTCTTAACTCTTGAACATTGGTTAGTTACAAACATTCCAATATAACTTCCAATATTTCTATGTTTTGAAAAACATTCCAGAGTGACATCTTCATCTTCTTAGCCTCTTGTGTTCATCTCTTCTTGTTTAATACTTGGAGAAACTTCATATATCATTTCAAGAGTATCCCAAATTTCTTTGGTGGTTTTGTAATGATGAACATAAACAAATTTACTATCATCTAGAGACATAGTTATAAAATTCTTAGTTTTGAAATCTATTTCATATCTTCTACCTTTTTCTTCCGTTCAAAGAAAATGAGTTTATCTACTAATTTTCTGTTTACTCAGTAAGTAGGGATAAATAGACCATTAACTATAGTTTCTCATAACTCATGATTCATACTTTGAATAAAAATTCTAAACCTAGCTTGCAATATCTTAAATCTACTATTATTCAAAAGTGGTGGTGTAATTAGAAAAGATCTATTGTCATAAGTCATCTTCCTCTAGAGACGATTAGTCCTTAAACATGAGTTAGGTTCTGATACCACTTGTTAGACTTGTGACTTCACACACAAGAGAGAGAGAGAGAGAGAGTGGGGGGGGGGGGGGGGGATTGTATGTTTTATAAAAACTTGGTTTTGAAAAACTTTTGAAATTAAAATCAGAGTTAGAAAACATTTTGAAAATTGTTTTAAGCTTAAGCGGCGAAAAATAAAAATGCATAATGTAAAGTACAAAAATTAAAGAGTTTAAGGGAAGAGAGAAGACACCAGAATTTATAGAGGTTCAGTCAAACAAAAAAAGACCTACTCCTCTCTACAAGAATTGACGTCGAGAGTGTCTAATAAACTTAAGAGATTTTAGTAGGCTAAACTCTAAAACCCCTTTATACAAGGAAAAATGAAGTTTATAGTTAACTTCCAACTAAACAGCAAACTACGGAGTTAAGCGACGAGTCTTCCTTCCAAACGGAAGATTGGAGCGGTTAGTCTCCTTTCCACAAGAATCTTATAGTGGTTAGTCTTCAAGTTTCTAAACAAACCTTGGGAGCTTTTAACACTGAGACGAGCTCTCGAACCTAAACCTTGGGTTTATGCCGAGCTAACAAATAACTTGTGATATTTTACCACTGGGATGATCTCAAACCGAAACAATATTTTTGTACGGGGATAAGTTTTAACCTAATCTTGGTTTTACCACGGGCTAGCCGAGAACCTTTGAGACTTGATCATACAAATCCCAAACCTTAGCTTCTTACGGGTTTAGCTTCGAACCCAAACATACAATCCCTAAGTGGATAAAATTTTCAATCAAGGTGTAAAAAAAGTCCTCGGTGAACTAACAAATCCACCATTTCAGAATTACAGATTCCTCACTTGTGAAAAGACTTTCTCAAAAAGCACTTCGGCTAAATTCTTTGTGAAAGAAAGTAAACAAAAGGAAAGTTTAGAGAGAGAGAGAGTGTGCAAAGTATAAAATGAATCACGATTCTGGATTATTTGAAATTAGGGAAGGACCTCTATTTATAGGCTAGAGGTTGGCTCAAAAAGGAAATCATTTTAAGGCCAATTTATGACTTGCCAATCGATTGACACCATACACCAATCAATAGGTTGCTTCAAATTAACTGATTACTTGGCTCCAAAAGGAAAGAAAAAACATTTAGCTGTTGCATCTCATTAAGATGATGCCATAATTTCTTAGGGAGCATTTTTTAATTGTTCCAATCGATTGGAAGAGTGACAATCGATTAGTAGAGACAAAAAAATTTCTATGAGTTTTTCCGACAGCTCCTAACTAATTCGGCATGGCTTCAAGACATTTTTGAAAAAGATATGCTTGAGAGAAATAGGTTTGAAAACTATTTTACGTGTGTGTGTGTGTGTGTGTGTGTGTGTGTGTGTGTGATTTAGCCATGTACTTTTACGAGAGTGTCTTTATGCTTTACAATATGTTCATTCAGACGTTTTAAGACATGCTTTTACAACTTCCATTTACTGCAAGACTTGTCAGATATTCCTTTCTTGTAGAAATTTGATTGAGTTCACTTGAGATGAGGCTTGAGTTAGATTTCTTTTGGTTGTCATCATCAGAGAGTCAAGACTATCAAACTTTAATACGTTGGTTTGCATCTTTAACCTCTTAACCACTTATGCTTGACTTGTCACTATTGGACATTCAGTTTTTATCATTAGTTGTCATCATTAAAAGATGTTATATTTTTTAAAGCCATGTCACCTAGAAGTAACCTTCAAAACAAGGTTCCACATTTTACATAAACCTAACTCACCATATGCAATTGCGAGAGGGCAACTCCCAAATGATTGAGAACATCCACCTCAAAGTCATTAAAAGGAAGATAAGAGGCCTATCAGAGAAAACAAGCACTTACGAAGATGGATAACACACCTATCAAACTTGGTGCATACCCTATTGTCTCCTTCAAGAGGAAACACTCCCTAACCTGAGGGGGAACCCACCTCGGTGAAAGCATGATCATGTCCGTCCTTATCGGTGAAGACGAATATGGTGTCCTGTTGGGAAATAAGTTTGAGTTGTATTGAGAAACAAGTGTGAGTTCTAAGTCCCACATTGCTTAGAAAAGTGAAGGTTAAGCACTTTATAAGTAAGAGGACCCATACACCTATCACCTTAAGGTTTTGGGTGAATATGTGGTGTCTCTCTCCCTTGTCTGGGTGAGTCTTTGACCTTTAGGTGAGTGTTTGACCTAATGTGAATGCTTTCTCCTCATGATGACCCATCATGTCAACTATTTCCTGATCCACCACACAACCGAATTGTTCTCCTTCGTGTTATGAGTTGCTTGATCATTGTGCTAGTCCATTATAAGATTACTGCCAAGATACAAAAAAGAACTTATGTAAGTATAAGCACGAGATTGAGATTCCAACCACCACATTACTTTGTTGTTTGCGGGGTCATAATGAAAAGCACAACAATGCACTCTAATGTAAGTCTAGAGGATGCGTTCCTACTTAAAGTCATCTACAACAATTGGGTTCATTAGAGGTAAAACATGAATAGAGAAACTCCTTGGAACCTCCTTGAGATCGAGGCTACTTGCCACCCTTCCATCCTCATATGCAATTTCTTTCTTTAAATCTTCCATAACCATCTTTTCGAGAAACCCTATCAATGAGGAAACAAATACATAATAGAAAGAAACTTTGACTGTTGCCTCAAGCGAAGTAATCTTCGTGAGTCGCAAGAATAAAAGTTGCCAAAAAGACACCGCAGAGATGTTAGAGCAATAATCAGCAAAAATTGTTTGCAAAAACAAAGGAGGAATTCCTAAGTCTCAAAAGTGATGAAAAAGAAAAAAAAAACGTTTTCCTTGGACTCCTTATTAGGGGTGGACAAGGGGGCGGTTATGGTCAGTGACAGATCAAAAGTGTGAATTCGATTGAAACCACGTGTGCAAATTATTTGTCCATTTTTGTCCGTTTATACCTTCGATTTCTTCGGGTGGCGGTTTCATCGGATGATAGTTTATTTCGGGTGGTTTATTTCAGATCTTCATTGGATAGTCCATCAACCAAAGTTCATCAAGAAAAGAAGATAAATAAATAAAATTGAGAAATAAGAACAAGCATAGAGATGACGAGAGAGTTTTAAATCCAAAAGAATTGAAGCAATTATATTATTCCAAACCTATAAATTTAAAGACAGAATATTAGATCTATTGATCTAGTGAAGTAGAAGAATAGAAACATTATAGGTTTTTTTAGCCGACAACATCGAATGCAAGAGTAGTTTTTATCTGAATTGAAATGGAAGAAGAAAAATGGAAGAAGAAAAACTTAGAAGAAGAGCACAAATATACTTCAAAATCTATAGAAAAGGAACATGGTTTGCTTTATGGTGAGAGATAGATGTGAGTTTCAATATCTCTTTTCAGTCCTTATAGTTTTTGTAATAATTAAAATTTTGAAAAGTGTGATAATAGTAATAAATAAATTATTTTATACTACTTTCAATGAGATGTAGTTGCTTTTCACCATAATTTATGGGAGTATGTCAGATATTATCCTATCCATCACATGATAGCACTATTATTTTAACAATTGGGATGCTTATGGACAGCAAATTCGGCCAGCTTGAGTTACCGGTAGATTCAATTTTAACATCCAAACCCCCTATCAATACTCACAAAGAACCGAAATTACTGACCCATGGACCCGTTAACCCGTTCAAGTCCAACCGTTTAAGTATTATTAAATTCGATTTGTACCGGTTTTGGGTCGGTAGCGGTTTTTTGTCCACCCCTACTCCTTATGTATTCCTTGATACATATGTCATACGATTAATGTTAGATATCATCGGGAAGTACCATCGCGCCACTAACGGTCATGATCTTGCCTCAATATACTCAAACACTTAAGTACCCTAAAAAGAGGATCATCATCATTGTCTGACCTAGAGCCATGCGTCAAGGTCATCTCATGAAATATTGCAGTTACGAGATGAGCATTCAACGCGCGCGTTCCCAATGCAACCAAATTTCCATAAAAACCTTTCAACTTCCTGCAATTTAAAGAGGACTTGAAAACTCGACAAATAGACAAGGGTAGCCCTAACCATACAACCCTCACATCAACAAGTAGAAGCAATGACTTGGGGGCAACTGTTTCGCAAGGCCCACAGACAAAGACCTAATTTTGAGGCCCCATGCATAAGGTGCGTGATACAAGCGGTGAAGAGGTGAGACCTCAGTCAAGCATCAAACATGTGATCCCAACCTCCAATATCTATCTCCCATCGTCAGATCTAATCAAACGACGATTCACACAATACGCCAGGTTAATTAGGAGCAGTTTTAACCGCTCACCCTATATAAGTTTTACACGCGCCATTTTTAGATATGTCTTTCACTCTTACTCTGAATTGCTTTTCAAACATCTTATTGACTTAGGCGTTAGAGTACTAATGTTACATGTCCATCTCACTCCGTCGTATCGACATTACTCACCACTGCATCGAAATATCTGTTTTCTATCCCATTTTCTATTATTAGTTCCACAACGGAACGTTGTTGCCCTCCAACTACCAATTGGGTTTCACACTCGTTTGGGAGATTTAAGAGCCATTCCTAACACAAATTATTCCATATCTACAGTGAACAGAAGAAAAGAATCAAATTTTCGAAGTTAAGTTAAAAAAATATAAACCAAGCGATGTCACAAAATGGTTGATAGGTCAATTTCAAAACCATGATATTACAGTTTTGGTATTATTTTGATAAGACTTTAGAGACTATCTCCAATTACTACTACATTAAACTTTGACTTTTCTCTCGTCTAGTGATCAAGACTGAGGATGGTGCTATTCTGTTTCATAGGCTTCCCTTCACACGTAAGCATATGTGCTGACAATGGCAAGAAATCAAGATACCACCAAAAGTTGTAAAAAATAATTGAATGTGATTTGATTTGATGGGATTTTCACAAGTAAAAGTGAGAGTGAGATGCTTTCTTGAATTTGGAGTAAGTGTGAAACCTTCCTTTCACGGGGTATTGCTATGAATAGAAGGAAGACCAAGTAGGATAGAGGCAGTGGGGCCTTATGGAAGGGCTGAAAGTATTTTCTTGGATATCCCTTTTTCTGTGGGGCAATTCGTAGCTTGTCTCTTTGCTTTTTAAATAATGTAAGATATGGTTGTTTTCATTTTCTTTACTTTGTAGTAATTTATTGCATGCCATACCATATCATATTCATAAATATAGGTGTTTTTAAAGGCGGTTTAAATCGGTTTTGATCTAATTTTATACAATTCAATTTAAATCGATTTTTATTATTCAAATTACAAATTAGATTTTTTATTAATATATAAATATTATAAAATAATATGTTTGATGAAATATATAATATATTAAAAAGTGACATTACAAAATAAGAACCATATATTTTTAAAAATAATAAAATAATAAAAAATAAATAGATTAAATTAATCTAATAAATAGTATTAAAAATAAATATCAATTAAAAATAAATTAAAATTATATTAATGCAATATATTATACTAATAAAAAAATTAAACAAGTATTAAAATATATACATATGATTAGGTTAAATTTGGATTAGTTTTGAAAAATCAATTTAAAATCCAAACGGATTAGAGTGATCTTCACAAAATACACGGTTTATCGAAAATGATGATAATTTGGTTTGAAATATTTTGATTGATTTAGAATTTTTTAAAGAATAACTTTTGGATTGTGATTATCTGCGTGTTACGTACTCATGTAAAACTTTTTCTTCATTTCTGTTATGAGAATTCTAAACTTGCACAAATGTAATAGATAAATAAAATCATTTCTCCGAAATTATTACCGTATCTTAAACCAATGAATCACTTACTTTTGTAGAGTAATACATTTGTCCAAGATTCTTTAAGTACGCCTACTTTTTAAAAGAGGTTTTTCAATTAAACCAGAAACACTTTCATGTCTTGATTTAAATGTCTGCCTTTTTCGCTCAGATATTAGTTCTACCATTTCAGTCGTACGTCTGATATCTAATTATTAGAATATATCTATATTAATTCTATGTATTATTCATTAGGGTTTTAACTATAGGATTAGTCATCAATTACATTTATAGCTATAATTAGTATCCATATAGAATTTGACAAGAGTTATATATAATTCACAATTCATATGAATAAAATTAGGGACATTATATTCTTACATGGTATTAGCTTTATCGGTCCTTAACCTTTATACCCTTACCCCCTCCTTGCTACCTCAATTGTGGAAATTGTTTCCCCCACAAAGCACGTTGATGACACTTTGTTAACGTCAAAACCATCATTCTGATGATGTTGGACAACGACCCCAATATTTATCTCTCTTATGGTTGGCCCTCTTTAAGGTGTAAGCATTCGTTCACAACGTGATCGATCATATCATCCCTCCCTCCGATGAACAAACAATCCACTAAACAACCACTCTGAAAGCTAGCGATGCTGATATTTAAAATCATGTAGATGTTGGTGTATTGCAATGGATGTATGCAACTGTCTCAAAAGACTTCCTCAACTCAATCCTTGTGATTGACGATTTAGTCGAACAGTGTTGGAATCGCAATGTTGCCATGTTCAACGATAACAAACATTTAATGGCTCTTCAACTTAAAAACTAGTTTAGCAACACCAACCTGGAGGATATTCCATCCACAAAAGTTTACTGTAATGGTCTCGAAACCCTCTCCAATCAACTTGCAAACATAAATTCTCCGGTCTCCAACACTCGTTTAGTATTGAAAATGGTCTCCGACCTTACTAAGGATTATGTCGATTTCGTAACTTACATTCAACAACACGATCTTTTACCAATATTCGCCGCTACAAATTCTATATTAGAACCCGAAGAATCAACTATTAATCCAATATATGCTAGTGATTCTTCCTTATCCGCAATGGAGGCTCTCGTGACCAACACTACCACGCCAACCTCTATTCTCATCCCTCCATCGGCCTACCCGACAAACACCACACAACACTAGGCTGCTACAACCAAAAACTATCACGACCATGAGAAGAAGAATAACCACAATAATGGCACTGACTAAAACTTCGGGAGAGGTGGGAGAACCTATGACCAAGAACAATATCTATAGTGGAAGTAGTAGGACTCTTAGCAGTAGTGGGATTCTTGGAACATTACACCTTATCCTTACCCATCTTACAATTGGAATCGTTCCTACAATGCTGCCGAACAAGGAGGAATTGTTGGATCGAGACCATAGGTTGCTCTCAATGTGAATGCACCAACCCAACTGGCATTGCAAATGCTATTCACACGATAAATCTTGCTCAACCATACCAGTCTTGGTATATGGATACTGGCGATACTTCTCATATGACCTTCTCGCAAAGTAATATCTTGTCTTATTTCAAACTGAGAAAACATTATAAAATAATCGTACGAAATGGTCATTCTATTTCAATTTATGGTATTCGTAGTGCATACATACCCTGACCCCACCCTCCTCTTACTCTAAAAACTGTATTACAAGCCCCTAACTTAATTAAAAATTTAGTATTTGTGAAGGTGCGAGAAAGACACAAGAAATGGGGGTTTGAATTGTGTATTTACTCTTTAACAACTTTTCGCTACTTATCGTTAAGACGCTGAGATAACATCAGAGTTCGTTGAGAGACTCTGACTCGCGAAGTAACATTCAGACTTGCCATGCATGAAGCATAAGAACCAACAAGAGTCTGAACGCAATATGAATTATTCAGAACTTGCAGTGCGGAAGCTTATCAGAGTTAAGCTGCAAGGTTCTGACTCGCTTATGTAAGATTCTGATACTCAATACAGAAACATAAAAAATAACATAAAGCATAACAAGAGTAAAGGACACACGATATATCCTGGTTTACCACAAGGCTAATCCAGTCCACCCTTCTCAGGCGATTTCGCCTTGATCACAAGGACTTAATCCACTATAATCCAACTGATTACAGATGCACGGGCTAACACCGGTGACTAACACATAATGAACCGTTCAGGGATTCAACTGAATGAATATAACGAACATTGACCTACAGCTTCCAATCTCGTAAGATCTACTGCTAGGGTTTCACAGCTAGACGTTCAGGGATTCATCGCAATGAATATAACGCCTACTGACCCTATTTCAGGATTTACCACAATGACACCCAACTATTCTCTTCTCGAGTATCCGGTCACACTGACCACTCAAGGAATCCTAATTCACCAAGAATTAGTTTTACAGGAGACTACAAAGATGCTTCTTAATAAGCAGATAACTCCTAAGTTTAAGTACAAAAGAACACACAAGTGTTCAAGCAAGTTGTGAGCAACAGCTCCTTGCTATCCTAAGAAACTCAAAGATGTATTTGAATTTGACAGTTTTTGACATCTTGTAGTTCTTCTTCTTCTTCTTCGTCTTCTGGGATGAGCAAGCTTTGAGCAACAAATCCTTGCTTTAGATCTTAAATGTAGCAGTGACGAGAAGGTGGTTGATGACTTGACTGATTTGCAATGTTGTCTTCTTCATCAACAACTTTTGTACCAATTCGTTGTTGTTGTGTTGATTTCTGATCTTAAGCTTCAACAACAATGGCCATGTGTAAATGGTGATAGCTTTGGATGTTTAAGTGTTACTACGAGAACTCATCGTTGTTGCTATCTTCACACAATGACTTGATCAATTCTCCATTGATGGAGTGAATCAATTTCTTCAGAAGTGATTACTCCTTTCTTTAAATAGCCCAGTAAAATATAGTCGTTTGAAATACTGTTGGCTGTAGAAAAGAGACGTTGTGTAATAAAGAAACTGTACTGACACATCTCCTTTTTACTGTGGAGGAAGTGACATGATATATCTTCTTGGGCGCAGTGCACAGTCTTTCACAACGGTAACATTTGTCTTCAAATTTTTAGAGGATTCTGATGGTTAATTAATTGAAGCATGAGTAGAAACTTTATAATAGGGTATCTGAATCTCCAAGTCTTCAATCTTCTAAAGTCGTCCATTAGGAATCAGTCTTCAGAACTTCAGCACTTGTCTTGAAACCTGTTATCCTTTACTACTTCAAGTCTTCTGAAACTTCAGAGCTGTCCATTAGGAATCCGTCTTCAGAGTCTTCAGCACTTGACCTTTGGAACCATGATCTTTAGAACCCATAAGTCTTCAGAGTCTTTCTGCACTTGGTCTTCAGAGCCTTCAGCCTTCAGAACTTCAAGTCATTGGAATCTTCAGCACTTCGGCTCTGTATAACATTATCTTCTTTAGAAGCTTCGCAATCTTCATAATCACAACCACTTTCAGAGAGCATCCACAAGAGCATTGCAACAACAATATCGGCATACTTGGATCTGACTGGTCATGATCAGATACAGAAGCATTCTTGCTTCTTGCGACTTGTGTCACACATAGTAACTTCGCATATAATCAATTACGTACATCTGGCTGGTGCTTGTTGGATCTGATATCTTCTATGATTATGATTTGCACACAACACACGTTAGAACATAAAATGGTTCTTTCACAAATACCATTGTTATCATCAAAACATAGAGTCGACTTGTAGAGACAACTCTTGCTCTCACAATCTTCCCCTTTTTGATGATGACAAAACCATGTATTTTGATTGAACATTTTATACAAGGTAATCACCAAAACTAAACAAATTCAGAGTCCTGAACAACAGCTCCCACTGAATGTGTTATCCCCAAAATTTTATCTGTGATCATCTAGAATCTCATATGAACCAAAGACTCACAAAATAACAATTTGAGTTGCCAGAACATAGAATAGAAAAGAAATACTTCTCTATCTTGTCTTTAAGGAAACAAAAAGTCTTCAGCATCTGGACTAGTTCATCAGAACTTCCGTCTTCAGATCTTTAGAACTTAGTTCTTTTTAACGTTATATCAGAGCTCATAATCTTCAGAGTCATCTGAAGCATTTCTACTTTTCAGCAGAATCATTTTAGCACATAACCAGAACAGTTCTTATCTAATAACATAGCCTTGCTATTTATCAGAACCAGACACTGTCTTAAGAAACTCCCCCTGAGTTTCAGACTTGATGAAGATTATAGATTTTAACATTTGAATCTTCTGGGTAGTCTCCCCTTAGTTTCCATAAGTCAGATATTGGGATCTTCAGAATCGTAATTAAGAAATAATAATTTTAAATCACCAATAAGATCATGACTTTTCAGAGTTTGACTTTGAACACAGGCCTTTATCTCAGAACCTTGTTACTGTCACAACTCAGTGGTTCATCAAAGCTTGATTCTTGATCACATACCAATAGAAGGTTAATTTAGTGATCAACCAACGCTTGATACTGAATTTGGTACACATGTGATCTGATTCTTATCTGATACCAAAATGTGTGTTGAGTCTGATACCAGAGTATGTTGAGTCTGATACCAACTGAATGTATTCTTCTTATGCCACTTGAAAGGTATTTCCTTAGTGTGCTGAAATTGATACCAATGAAGGTATATGAAAACTTTACAACTTAGCTCTGATTGATATCACTACAGACTGAGTCTGATACCAATCTTTATATTCAGAGTCTGATTACCAATTGTTGATTTAGTTTAATACCAAATCATTTTCTTTTTAATTGGTTCTTGGTTAAATCAGAACTACTTCTTCTTGGATCTTGAATACGGATCTTCAGACAGTTCTTGACTTCTGATTTGCACAATTCTTCTGAAAAGCATCTTGAGATGTATACTTTGCTTTGACTGCTTTCAGAGCTTTTGTTTTCAGAGCTTCCCTTCTTCTGATTCTTATGTTCTGAATATCATATTCTCATACAACTTACAGCTTCTGAACCAAGTGAAACAGAGATCACGATAACTTTGACTTTCAGAAAGTTCTCAACTTTTGAACAGTACTGGGTAGATCTGATTCTGAACACATGTTCACGATGTGTACAACTTTGATCATATGAACAAACAGTTCATAAGAACTTCTATCAGAGCTCTTCTTTCTTAACCTGTTCTAAGAATGCCTAGTGAACTTGTTCAGAGTTCCTCGGTTAAACATCAAAAAACAAACGTTAGTAGAAAATGCATTTTATATGATTAATTCATTTGTTTGAGTTTGCATTCTTTTTAAGATTCTTCTTTTTAATCAAAATCATATTTCTATTTCTCCCCCTTTTTGACATCATCAAAAAGTTTAGAGTGTTTGAGCTTTCAAGCATTTACCATGATTAGATCAATATGATAATGAGTAGTTTAACATAAAATAGTTTCAAAAGATATTTCATTAAATTCAAGACAAAGCATTTTTAAAATCCTAACTAGTTCTTAGCAAACAAAACATAAACTTAACTAAAACAAGTTCCTAGGGTTTAGACTAAGAAGTGCCTAATGATGAGGAAGAGGATGAGGACGAGTTTTCAAACTCATCAGTTCTTGAGGCATGCAGTTGTTTTTCTTCTGCTTGTGTGACAGCTAATCTCTTGCTCTTCACAATTTCCTCTGAGATCCATTCATGGAAATTAGTCCAGATTTTTCCTATTTCTAAGGGATCTATGCTTGAACTGGAAGCATCTACTAAGCTTTGGATTCTTGTGATGGCGTTATCCTTGAAGGATGTTAGTGCATCATTTACAGTTTTTGACCTTTTTGAGGAAGGTTCCTCGTCATCAGCACTTACTTGCTTCTTTCCTATTCTCTTCCACTCTGAAAGTTCTTGGAGCACATCAGTAATATTCTTCATATTAATCCAAATATTGATGTCGTCTTCCTTAAAATGTTGCAGATAATTCCCTACATCTGATTAATTGTATGTTGAGAAGTTTGGAAAACCTTCAACAGGAACCCTTGTGGCCAACGTCAGTTTCCTAAGTGACGTATCATCCAGATTAGCGTCTTCTCTTTTAAGATTCTTAAATCTGAGAATCTTTCCTGCGCTTTTAAGCAGCTTTCTTGATTCTCCCTCATTGATTAGAATATCATCAACTACTCCTGATTCGACCAAAACATCAGAAGTGAGTCTTCCATAAGGAATATGTCTGACTTCCGCGTCAGAACCTGTTCTGGAGTTTCTTATAGCTTCCTTCAGAAGTTTGAAGAGGACGAAAGGAAGATGTATCTTAATTCCTTTAAGGAGAAGGAACAGGACACACTTTTGAGTGTCATTAAGTTGATTTGAAGGAAGATGGTGAAAAACCCTTCCTTGCAGGATTCTGAACTAAACTTGTAGTGGTTCCTTCAGATTTGAGAATATTTGGTTCTCAACTGCCATTCCCTCTCTGAAGATAGAAGCCATGACCTTAGCCTCTCTTTCCTCATTAAGTAGATCCGTAGTGATTCTGAATCCGTTAATGTCATGCATCGGAAGGTCTGTGAAGGTTTTCTCGGATATGAAAACTTTCCTTCCAAAGACAGAAGAAACAATGACTGTTGTGCCTGTATTAGCATGATTCCAGAAATCTTTAACCAAACAACTGTAGGTTGGTCCTTCCAACCTCTTGAAATAGTTTCTCCATCCTTGAGTTTCCATCGAAGGAGTAATATCACATCTATTTGATTTTAGATTGTTGAGGTTCACAATTGTGTCTGACATGACGATGAGACTGTCAATTGGAATCTGTGTGGTTATGGGAGTTAAGGCATTTTGGGAGACGAAAGCCATTGTAGAAGATAATGAAGATGGTGGAAGATATTTAGACAGATTTTTCTTACGATTTGGAAAGTGTGAGAGCTGTGACAAATGATTTAGGGTTAAGCCTTTTTACATATGAATGAGTAAAGTACGGTTATTGAGACTTTGAGAGGGTAACGATTGATTTTTCCTAGATAGGTTTAGTAATGTGGGAAAAGAGGTTTAATGATTTATCTTTAATGAGAGAAGTTTATTCGATCAAGAACCACGGCTTATTTCTTATGAGTTGGTAATAGTAACCGTCAGATAGTTAAGACCTAAGGAAGGTTTGTGGCTTCTAGATAATCCTAAAACTTCTCATGTGATTCACTTATAATGCCTCATTATTTTACTTCGATTAATAATTAATGAAATTTATATTTAATTATGGCATTGTGAACATAAAATTAATCATTCAAAAGGATAAGCACTTCTCAATTAGAGATACTTCAATAGTTGATCAAGAAGATACATATCAAGTTTAGAACAAAAGGTCAGACAGAAAAGGACCTTGAGTAACTTGTGATCCTAAGAAAAACTAACTTCCTATCTTAGAAGGTCATAGGTTGACAAAACTCGGGAAGGATCTTCTCAGTCATTCCATTTCTTCTGCAATGACCAACTATTCCTTGAAGATCAAGAATGTGGGAGATGACTCTACAGTATGGAATTTGATAGATTGTGTCTTCCCTAGACAAATTGATTTCTTCCTTCAGATGATTAAATATGGATTGGGGTAGGTTTATTTTGATCCTAGACACTAGAAAGAAAATAAATAATCTTTCTTTGTCTGATAACCAACCTGCTCCTCTTTCTCTTGGTCTTAAATTAGGTATCATAAGCTTGTACCAATCTTTAGCAATAGGAGTGAGGGTGCATGGTTGAGTGGGACGCCCCTCAGTTTCAAAAATGACGTGCATATGCCTGTCAAAGCTATGGTTGTTGATATTTCTTTCCGCAGTCACACCATCTTCAACACACCTAATGGCTTTAGCTATGATAATAGGGCTGATCAAGACTGGACAGCCGACAACCACAGACAAAATAGCATTTTTGCCAAAGTCATATTCTAGTACTCGTGCACTTGCCCAGAACTCAGTTACAAGTGAAGGAAAGACGGGTCCAACAAGCATGTTGAAGTAGTTTTCCCAGTTCTGAAATTCAATTCCAGAGAGAATACTTGTTTTGTTGAGTTGTGGCAGAAGGTTTAAATTCAACGTGAATTCCTTCAGGAGTTCTAGATCAAATGTTTCTCCTCTGATGTTGTGGGAAGACATTTTGAGTAATGTTGATTTATTTGAGAGACGAGGTTCAACCTATTTGATAGTTAGATAATGATTCTTCCTAGAGTGGAGATAATGGTGTGAGGAGGACTTTGGGATTTAGTAGCTATTTATCAAGATGGAATACGTGAGGTTCATCATTTCTGAGACTAGCTATAAATAGCTGTGGTAGTCAGTGAAAAGACGTGTGATAGACTCTAATCACCGTATACCTATGAGTGGCTGACACAACGTAATCATAACTGCTTATTTAATTCTTGAAAATTGTCTAATCATAAATGCGTGAGAATCTTATCAAAGTTTCAATAATCCTAATATGTCAGTGAATGACGAAGGTTAAATTATTGCTACTGTTTTAAATTCCAATAATGAGGATGAACGAAGACAAACATACCTTAGAGATTCTAAAATCTTTTTACAGCAATTCTGAGTGCTTTCCAATCTAACTCTGAGCTTATGATCATCATCTTTTAGCTTCTGCTTCCTTCAGAGTAGTCTAATGCTTGAAAAAATATAGATGTCTTCTGAATTTATTTCTTCGAACAGATGCAGAGCTTGCTCAAAAGTGAGTATCATCAAACACGTGTGTAACACAACATATAGTTTGCATGACATTTCTTGATCTCACAATGCTGATTTATTTTGCTTATAGAATTAGTCTATCATAGGATTATTAGCCCATCAGCTTCTGAAAGGAAAGTCAACTGATCATCATTCTGAAGGATATCAGCAACTTAAATTCTTTTGACTTCAAGAGATGACTTTGGTTAATGCATCAAATTGAACATCTTCTGATTTCGGATTAGTGAGGTTCTGAGAAACTTATCAGATAGAGTCTGACCAATAACATTTGATTCAACTGAGATAGAATCTCAAGTTTAACAGAACTTAATCATCTGAGTTTATTCAACCAAGACTTGGAATTTATTCTGATCAAGTACTTGATGAATCATTTAACTTCTTTTTCCTGAATATTCTTTCAGTTTATACTTTCCAAGAAAACAATATTCAGTTCTTCATTGAATCTTTTAACTTCTTGATCAGTCAAGATTCAGAAGTTGAACCATTTCTCAGTTTGAATTCTTCAGTTTTCTGACTTCAATAGACTTCATTCTGAAGTTCAAAATCATAGAACAAAAATCTTTCTTCTTTACATGAAGAAGTTCTGAATGAGTTTCAAACGAGAAAGTCAAGGGTGGACCTAATCCGTTTCTTGAAAATATCTCAAAAACTCATAAAGAATTAATCTTCAGCAAATAAGACTTCTTGTTTTCTAATGATTCAACCTTGATTTAACCTTGAGCAAAATACGTGGTTCATCTACACGTATTTTCTGAGATAAGCATTCAACAGATACTACTTCTTATCTTATGAATCTATCATATCAGCTGATTCTTCAAACTTCATCAAAACTTAAGTGAGGAAGATTTAGTTGTTGACAACTGCGAAAACTTCCAGAATCAGTGACTTGCTAAAGTAATCCAGTTGATTACAATTTTGTACACAGTCAACTTCTGAGTTGTTACAGAAATTATAAGTGGATTGAAATCTCACCCAGAGTATTTCTACGCACCGCATCTGGATCTTTTTCTGACACTGTTAAGTGTTAGATATCCATTAATAACATAACCAGACTCTGATACCAATTGAAGGTGCGAGAAAGACACAAGAAAGGGGGGTTTTGAATTGTGTATTTACTCTTTAACAACTTTTCGCTACTTATCGTTAAGACCCTGAGATAACATCAGAGTTCGTTGAGAGACTCTGACTCGCGAAGTAACATTCAGACTTGCCATGCATGAAGCATAAGAACCAACAAGTGTCTGAACGCAATATGCATTATTCAGAACTTGCAGTGTGGAAGCTTATCAAAGTTAAGCTGCAAGGTTCTGACTCGCTTATGTAAGGTTCTGATACTCAATACAGAAACATAAAAAATAACATAAAGCATAACAAGAGTAAATGACACACGATATATCCTGGTTCACCACAAGGCTAATCCAGTCCACCCTCCTCAGGTGATTTCGCCTTGATCACAAGGACTTAATCCACTATAATCCAACTGATTACAGATACACGGGCTAACGCCGGTGACTAACACACAATGAACCGTTCAGGGATTCAACTGAATGAATATAACGAACATTGACCTGCAAGTTCCAATCTCGCAAGATCTACTGTTAGGATTTCACAGCTAGAGGTTCAGGGATTCATCGCCATGAATATAATGCCTACTGACCCTATTTCAGGATTTACCACAATGACACCCAGCCATTGTCTTCTCGAGTCTCCGATCACACTGACCACTCAAGGAATCCTAATTCACCAAGAATTAGTTTTATAGGAGATTACAAAGATGCTTCTTAATAAGCAGATAACTCCTAAGTTTAAGTACAAAAGAACACACAAGTGTTCAAGCAAGTTGTGAGCAACAGCACCTTGCGATCCTAAGAAACTACAAAGATGTATTTGAATTTGACAGTTGTTGACATCTTGTAGTTCTTCTTCTTCGTCTTCTGGGGTGAGCAAGCTTTGAGCAACAACTCCTAGCTTCAGATCTTCAATGTAGCACTGACGAGAAGGTGGTTGATGACTTGACTGATTTGCAATGTTGTCTTCTTCATCAACATCTTCTGTACCAATTTGTTGTTATTGTGTTGATTTTTTATCTTAAGCTTCAACAACAATGGCCATGTGTAAATGGTGATAGCTTTGGATGTTTAAGTGTTACAACGAGAACTCATCGTTGTTGCTATCTTCACACAATGACTTGATCAATTCTCCATTGATGGAGTGAATCAATTTCTTCAGAAACGATTACTTCTTTCTTTAAATAGCCTAGTAAAATATAGTTGTTTGAAATAATGTTGGCTGTAGAAAAGAGACGTTATGTAATAAAGAAACTGTACTGACACATCTCCTTTTTACTGTGGAGGAAGTGACATGATATATCTTCTTGGGCGCAGTGCACAGTCTTTCACAACGGTAACATTTGTCTTCAAATCTTCAGAGACTTCTGATGGTTAATTAATTGAAGCATGAGTAGAGACTTTATAACAGGGTATCTGAATCTCCAAGTCTTCAGTCTTCTAAAGTCGTCCATTAGGAATCAGCCTTCAGAACTTCAGCACTTGTCTTGAAACCTGTTATCCTTTACTACTTCAAGTCTTCCGTAACTTCAGAGCTGTCCATTAGGAATCCGTCTTCAGAGTCTTTAGCACTTGACCTTTGGAACCATGATCTTCAGAACCCATAAGTCTTCAGAGTCTTTCTGCACTTGGTCCTTAGAGCCTTCAGCCTTCAGAACTTCAATTCATTGGAATCTTCAGCACTTCGGTTCTCTATAACATTATCTTCTTTAGAAGCTTCGCAATCTTCAGAATCACAACCACTTTCAGAGAGCATCCACAAGAGCATTGCAACAGCAATATCGGTATCCTTGGATCTGACTGATCATGATCATATACAGAAGCATTCTTGCTTCTTGCGACTTGTGTCACACATAGTAACTTCGCATATAATCAATTACGTACATCTGGTTGGTGCTTGTTGGATCTGATATCTTCTATGATTATGATCTGCACACAACACACGTTAGAACATAAAATGGTTCTTTCACAAATACCATTGTTATCATCAAAACATAGAGTCGACTTGTAGAGACAACTTTTGCTCTCACAATTTGTTCATAAATTTACTAGAGATAATAACTTTTCAATTGAATTTGACCCATTCGGTTTTTTTTTGTGTGAAGGGCTTTCAGACAAGGATGACTCTAATGTGATTTGAGAGTCGGGGCGATCTATCCTTTGCATCCTTATCATCTTTTCTTTGGAATGATCGCTTAGGTCACCCGGGAGAACTAGTTTTTAAATTCTCTTAGACAAAATAAATTGATCGAATGTAATAAACCTAGGAAGCTACATCATCGATTTTGTAATTTATGTCCTCTTTGTAAACATGTTAAATTTACATTTTTTGAATTCTCAAAATTATAGTTTGTTACCATTTGATATTTCACATAGCTATATATGGGCATCTCCCATTTTAAGCTCATTAGGTCACAAATACTATGTTTTATTCTTAGATAATTGTTCAAAAAAATTTGTGGACATTTCCCATATCACATAAATCTGAAGTATATTCATGTTTTCAAAAACTCCAAGCTTACATAAACACACAATTTCAACAGGAAATAAAAACTATCAAATGTGACAATGGTCGTGAATATGTCAATAGTAATTTGTGCAAAATGTGTGAAAATAATGGGATTTATTATTTTTTGTCTTGCCCTTATACATCTTCTCAAAACTATAAATCCAAACGAAAAGTATGTTCAATTAACAATATTATTCTAACATTATTAGTTCCTGCATCATTATCCTCATCTTTTTGGCATCATGCTCTAGAAATGACAACATATATTTTGAATATTTTACCTAGCAAAACCATCAATTTTGAGTTACCTCTTAAAATTTTTTATAAAAAATATCGCTCTTATTCACAATTACGCGTATTTGGGTGTTTATATTATCCCTTTTTTCCATCTATTACAATACATAAACTCCAACCTCACTCTACCCCTTGCGTTTTTCTTGGGTACCCGTCAAATCATAGAGGCTATAAATGTCTAGATTTATCTTCGAATAAAATTAACATTTGTCGCCATGTTATATTTGACGAGACCTCATTTCCATATGCAAACATGCATACCTTCAAATGATAGGCCGTAAGTATACGACTATATCGGTTATAATATAAAAGGTTGTTGAATCCACATAGACCAATTACAATTATCGCTATCGATTGTTTCTATGTTTAGCTAAGGCGAATCAAACGGTTGGTTTTAGTCATATAAATTATAGTACGTAATTATAACGATAAATTTTTTTTTTTTGAAGAAAAACTAATTTAGAGGTATCGTCTGCTTTCACGTGTCCGTCGCCAGATTTTAAACTCGGAACGACCAACATTCGTAGTGCGGAATTACAAGTTTAAAATTCCCTTTTCAAAAATAATAAATTATTATTTAATTAAAATTTTCTTTCACTAATTACTAATTAAAAATCTGAAATTTCTAACTTTAAAACCATTTTTCACTCTTTCAACGCATAAACGGTATTTCGATGTTTCTACTTTCAAAGCAAATATTTTAAATTAAAAATAGAATTTTCAGAACATAAAAATTATTCTTGTTACAATTCAATACGCATGTAAACTATACGAGTTCTGTTGGAATAACGGTCCTCATGTTTCAGACTCAATTGAATTACTGAGACATGGTAAAGTAAACAAATAAAAGGCATATATTTAATGAAGACATAATAAAATTCAGCAAAGAAAAAGAACCTGGACTGTGAATAAAAAGGGAAACTTGCATAATATAATTGCTCCAAAGGGATATTTTTGATCGGGTTCAACAGTAGGAATTCAAACAGTAGTGTTGAAAATAATAAAATAGCAACAGCAGAATGAAACAACTACAATATAATTGCTCAAAGTGCTGAAAAATAAAGTTGCATAAATACCCAAATGCGGAATCTTTATGATCTAATTAATGAGTGTAGTGCTATAAAATAAGCTTGGATGATTACTACAATTCATTAAAAGGGTATTTGTAGGTTAATTTTGGTTCTGAAAGTTCCCCAAATCGTTCTAAAATCATGTGAAACAAGGCTGAAGTCATGGAGAAACGGTTGAGAGAAGTCTGGAGAATCTTAGAATCGGCGTCATGAGGCTGACGGTCTTCCCATCATGATTCATGTAAGGAGATTTTGGATCGTGGGTCCATGACATGTATCATGAAGATGATTGTATGCCCGTCATGGTCTTCAAGCAAACGTTCTTGTTTTTCCTTCTGTTTTAGCTGACAGGTTGACTATAGAGTGGGGGTGACAAGCGTCGCTGTTTGGTTGTGCTCGTCATGAATGACAGTCTAAGACTTGTTATTTTGTGCCTTTTTGCCGTTTCCATCGTTTTTCCTCGTATATGTCACAGATTGACTAGTACTTTAAATATAGTACACAAAACTAATATAACACAATAAGAGTACACAAAATGACCCTAAAACAAGTTGAAATCGAGCTAAATACATGATGAAAAGTGAATGTTATCACCAACCCACTACATACACCTTCATGTACATTGACATATTGTTAGGTGCGGATTTGGCCTAAAATTGGCATATCTTTCTTTGCACTTTTTCATCTCTTTTCTCATGTTTTCATGGTTTTTATCCATGATTGTTGTTGTTCTTCTACACATTGAGAATATACCTTTGGTGCTTGTAATGTGTGTGTTATTGTGCAGGAAATGCACTAAAGGATCAAAGTTTGAAGACACAAAGAAATGGTGCAAGCTGCTAAAGAATTGAAGTTGCAACAGCTGGATTCGCCTCGTGAGTGCTGGCGAGCTCCTAGCGAAGGTTCGCCTAGCGAAGGTTGGCGAACGTTCCAGTGAAGGGTGGCAGAAAGTTTCAGTAGGAAAAGGCCCTAAATTCGCTGGGGCGAAGGTTTTGGCGAAGGCTCGCTTCGCGAGTGTTTTGTTCGCTTCGCAAATGCACGTGAAATTCTGAGGCGGTTTAACTGTTTGAGGCACCTGGTGTGCCTATTTTAACCATTCGCCTAGCGAATGAATTGGTTCGCCTAGCGAACATGCAAATTTCTGAATTGTATAAATACAATTTTTACACTTTTTAGGAGAGGGGGTTCTGATGTTGTTGTAATTTTGGGATCAGAACTTGATATCTCTTTCATTTCCAAGGGAGAAAAGGTAGGATCTTTGATTTCTTGTTGGAGAGGGATGTAATCTTTTGATACCTATTGTATTTCCTCTAATGTATGTATGTGATTTGAATTCTGATTTTCTATTGTTGTGTCTTTGGTTGATTATTTGTGGTCTTGACAAAACCTTTACCAAATCTTTGATCTTAGATTTTCATCTATCAATGAACAAGCTTTTGACATGGTTTTGTGAGTTGATATTCATTTTATCTTTTGTTGTATTGTGTTGATTAAGTAGCATGGGTAGCATGAGTAGGATCGATACGGTATCGCGAGGATGCGTGATAGTAGTGATGAAGAAGGATATTCACATTCATTGGGCAAATTAGTTGAATACATGTAAAAAGGGTTAAGCGTGTGTACGTATTTTGATCTTGCTTAAATACGAAGAAATCATTTATTTGATATGGATGTTATAGTAATATCTGTTAGGACTGAACTCTAGAGATAGATTTAGGATTAACACTTGCGTGAGTATCTGCTCTTAAAGCTCTGTGTTGGTTTTGGTGCGTGAGACATCACTGATGAGACAATACAGTTGGCCTCTCGACGTTGCGTTAGACATAACCTCTGTTGTGAGTGATACGCGAGGATATTAGGCGAATGATTGATTTGTGTTTGCTTGATTAGAAGAATGCATGTGTTATCAATTGATGAGATCCAATTCCAACAAGGCTCCGTTTATAATTCTGTCTTTACTTTATATTTTCCGTCTTTACATTTTCCGCATTTGCTTTTGGTTCGTCTTTAAACCAGAACTTTTGAGCTTAGAAATATAGAAACCGTTGAATGGCATTCTTTCCCTCGCACTGATCCCTGTGGAGAACGATAAAACTGGGTTACTTATATATTTTTGCTTGCTGCTATTCTAGCTCCAACAAATTGGCGCCGTTGCCGAGGATCGGTGTTTAGATATTGAATCGCATCGCATAGTTTCTATATTTTTAAGCTTTGTACATTTGTTTATATTATATGCATTTGTGTTCCTTTAATGTTTTCTCTAGTGTGTTCAGGAATGTTGAGAACTCCTTCTAGATTGGTTGCTTTGTATAAAAGAATTCAATGAAACTTCGACCGAGTCTGGATGTTGTTGAGCTTTGAAAGTATGCCTGGTAAATTATATTGCTTTATAGAATGCTAGAATGATTTAAGAATTTTGTGCTTTGTGCAAATGTGTATCTTTGTTTCATTTTGCAACTTGTTTGAATGCTTGTTTCACTTTGGTCCAAAAGCCACAAATTGTGAGGAAACCTCCATTGTTTACTATATGCAAGGATGACTGATAACTTTGTTTAATTCATTTGATTCATGCTTTATCTTTTGATTATTGTGATTTTGTGGAAGCATTAGAAATGATCAATGCATTTGTTTATATTGAGCACAACCATATCCAAAAGTTTCTTACCCGTGAGTAGTGAGAATTTGTTAGCCCCTTTGAGCCTAAAACAATTTAAATCTCATTTTAGTGATGAACTTGGTTTATGTACATAATTTGCAAGTTTGGTTCATCATTGAATTTTGTGAGGTTTGAAAAATTTCTTCTTGAACCTTTGAAAATTGTATACTTTGATTTCCTTGCGGTAAAGGCAAGGAGCATTCACATGAGGTTTGGTTGAATTCAAGTTGGGGAGAATGAAATAGAAGATGGTAGGTTGCTTGAATCTTTTGAAAAAGTTCAAACAAGCATGAAAAGAAAAGAAAAAGTGTAAATATGAATGTGAAAAACACAAGAAACAGAATGCTTGTTTGATGAGAAAAATAAAGAGTGAAATAATTGTGCAAAAGGAAGTTTGAGAAGGTTTGTGGTAAAGGAATGAGAATGGTGAATGAAGTTGTAAATGTGTAAATATCATTTATCGGCAATTTCGATTCAAAGACCTTTAGAAATGTCCCTTTGTTGTTAACCCGACCAAGCTTTATCCCTTAAAGCCCTTAGTGATCTTTTTGCTTCCATATTTTCATGTTGATTGTTAGATGTTGTATGAATTGGATTGCTATTTGCATTGTTTGTCAGGTGAGTGAAATTTCCCCGCGGTTGCAAACGCGTCAATTTCTTCATTCTTATTTTGAAGAGAAGTGTTAGAGTGATTCAAGTATGAAAATTTAGTTGTCATTTGAACCAATCCATGATATTTGTTTAAGTACTTCATTCTTTATCATTGTTCGATTCTATTGAGTTGTAAACGTTGCTTGTGCGCATTTTCATGTTTGGTTTTTCTGGATTTTGGTTGATTCTTAAGCTTGAGAAAATCCGCTTGTTTTTAACGAGGGGCATACTTTGCTTGAGGACAAGCAAGAGTTTAGTTGGGGAGAGTTGTTAGGTGAGGATTTGGCCTAAAATTGGCATATCTTTCTTTGCACTTTTTCATCTCTTTTCTCATGTTTTCATGGTTTTTATCCATGATTGTTGTTGTTCTTCTACACATTGAGAATATACCTTTGGTGCTTGTAATGTGTGTGTTATTGTGCAGGAAATGCACTAAAGGATCAAAGTTTGAAGACACAAAGAAATGGTGCAAGCTGCTAAAGAATTGAAGTTGCAACAGCTGGATTCGCCTCGCGAGTGCTGGCGAGCTCCTAGCGAAGGTTCGCCTAGCGAACGTTGGCGAATGTTCCAGCGAAGGGTGGCAGAAAGTTTCAGTAGGAAAAGGCCATAAATTCGCTGGGGCGAAGGTTTTGGCGAAGGCTCGCTTCGCGAGTGTTTTGTTCGCTTCGCAAATGCACGTGAAATTCTGAGGCGGTTTAACTGTTTGAGGCACCTGGTGTGCCTATTTTTAACCATTCGCCTAGCGAATGAATTGGTTCGCCTAGCGAACATGCAAATTTCTGAATTGTATAAATACAATTTTTACACTTTTTAGGAGAGGGGGTTCTGATGTTGTTGTAATTTTGGGATCAGAACTTGATATCTCTTTCATTTCCAAGGGAGAAAAGGTAGGATCTTTGATTTCTTGTTGGAGAGGGATGTAATCTTTTGATACCTATTGTATTTCCTCTAATGTATGTATGTGATTTGAATTCTGATTTTCTATTGTTGTGTCTTTGGTTGATTATTTGTGGTCTTGACAAAACCTTTACCAAATCTTTGATCTTAGATTTTCATCTATCAATGAACAAGCTTTTGACATGGTTTTGTGAGTTGATATTCATTTTATCTTTTGTTGTATTGTGTTGATTAAGTAGCATGGGTAGCATGAGTAGGATCGATACGGTATCGCGAGGATGCGTGATAGTAGTGATGAAGAAGGATATTCACATTCATTGGGCCAATTAATTGAATACATGTAAAAAGGGTTAAGCGTGTGTACGTATTTTGATCTTGCTTAAATACGAAGAAATCATTTATTTGATATGGATGTTATAGTAATATCTGTTAGGACTGAACTCTAGAGATAGATTTAGGATTAACACTTGCGTGAGTATCTGCTCTTAAAGCTCTGTGTTGGTTTTGTTGCGTGAGACATCACTGATGAGACAATACAGTTGGCCTCTCGACGTTACGTTAGACATAACCTCTGTTGTGAGTGATACGCGAGGATATTAGGCGAATGATTGATTTGTGTTTGCTTGATTAGAAGAATGCATGTGTTATCAATTGATGAGATCCAATTCCAACAAGGCTCCGTTTATAATTCTGTCTTTACTTTATATTTTCCGTCTTTACATTTTCCGCATTTGCTTTTGGTTCGTCTTTAAACCAGAACTTTTGAGCTTAGAAATATAGAAACCGTTGAATGGCATTCTTTCCCTCGCACTGATCCCTGTGGAGAACGATAAAACTGGGTTACTTATATATTTTTGCTTGCTGCTATTCTAGCTCCAACACATATCCCCATACATCATAAAGCATCTCTTAATTCAAACTCAACCCAATTGAAGTTGGTCGTCTCATCTACTCCGCCGGTCCCCCCACTAACCTCAGACCAATATCCAAGCCGACTGACTCATCTACTCCACCAGTCCCCCAACTAATCTTGGACCAACATTCAAGTCGACCGATTAATCTACCCAAATAGTATCTCCCCCACTAACCTCGGACCAACCACTAACCCTTTCAAACCAAAGCCCATCACCTCGGCCTCCCACCCTTACTTCTCCTACACCATCGACCAACATAACCTTAGATGCCAAACCGTCATCGAATACACCATCACACCCTCAACAAACCAACCAATAATCTCTTCCTCCCATTTTCCAACCCTCTTTACCAACAGACACCAAACCAGTAACTAGGATTCAACACAGTATTTTTAAACCCAACCAAAAATATTATTGCCTACACACCCATGTTCTCAAATCCCCTCTACCTAGAAACATCGTGTCTACACTCAAATATCCGAATTTTAAAATGCTCATGGATGATGAATATAGTGCTCTAATTAAAAATAAGACGTGGAATTTAGTGCCCTAACCACCCGATGTTTATATTATTTGTTCTATGTGTATTTTTAGATATTAAGAAAAATCGGATGGTTATTTTGAGCAACATAAAGCCCGACCTGTAGGTGATAATGCAGATCAACAATTCGACATTGATTGTAGAGAAACCTTTAGCCCAGTTGTCAAATCGACTACTATTAGCACAGTTCTTAGTATTGCTCTCTCTAAGTCTTGGAAAATTCATTAGTTGGACATCGAGAATGCTTTTCTACATGGCGAGCTCAAAGAAACCATCTACATTTATCAATGATTAGGCTTTCAGGATTCAACAAGTCCTAATCGTGTGTGTCTTCTATGCAAATCACTCTATGGGCTCAAACAAGCTCCTCGAGATTTGTACAAGTGTTTTGTCAATTATGTTTCATTTATTTGATTTTTCCAAAGAAAGTGTGATCAATCCATTTTCATCTACAAGAAAGATACGCATATGGCCTACACCCTACTTTATGTGGATGATATTATCCTTACTAGATATTCTGATGTTTTGCAACAATCTATCATTTCACTTCTCAGTTCCAAATTTTCTATGAAAGATTTAGAAAACTTGGGCTACTTCTTGGGTATTCCAGTCACTCACCATCAAAAGGTTTATTTCTCTCACGGAAAAGTATGTCAAAGAAGTTCTTACATGAGGTGGAATATCTTCTTGTAAATCGTGTCCAACTTAGATCGATACAAAACCAAAATGAGTGTCACACATAGGATTCCATATGTGAATCAATCTCTCTACTTTAGCCTTTTTGGTGCCCTTCAGTACCCAACTTTTACTCGAATGGACATTTCATATGCAGTACAAGAGATATATCTTTTCATGCACAACCCGATGGACAACCGCATGCAAGCTCGCCGTTATATCTTACGCTACATTTAGAGAACATAAAATAATGTTTTACATCTTTATCCCTCATCTAATACCTCGTTAATTTCATATACAGATACCAATTGGGGAGGGTGCTCGGACACTCGAAGATCTACATCTGGTTATTATGTTTTTCTTAGTGATAACTTGCTCTCTTGGTCATCAAAACGACAACCCATGTTATCTCGCTCTAGTTCCGAATATGATGGAGTTGCTAATGTGGCATCTGAATCATGTTGGTTGTGAAACCTTCTTATTGAGTTACAATGTCTCATTCACAAAGCCATCATGGTCTACTATAACAATGTCAGTGCAAACTATCTCTCTAGTAACCTAGTTTAACATCAACAAACAAAACATAAAGAGATAGATATTCATTTCGTCTGTGAAAAGGTAGCTTGAGGTCATGTCCATATTCTTCACGTCCCATCACGATATCAAATTGCATATATTTTTACAAAAGGTTTTCCTTTCATACTGTTTCGGGATTTTAGAGATAGTTTCAGCATCCGTCAACCTCCCGCTTCAACTGCGGAGAAATATTATAATATGCCTATATTCATCATATGTATAATATTAATTAGGCATTTATTATATTGATTAGTCATCAATTATATTTATTAGCTATTATTAGTATCCATATAGGATTTGACAAGAATTGTATATAATTAAGAGATCATATCAATGATAGGAGGGGAATTATATTCTTGCACTAGTGTTATCTCTATTTTCATATAGATATATACAAAAAAAATTCTAAAATTCCAAGGAAATCAAATAATCTATCATAACCAAATTCGAACCAAGAACTTACATGAGGTTTGTCGTTTTGACAATTATCACAATCTTAAGTCTAGTATGCAACTACTCACATAGGATGATTGAATTTTTAGATATAATCATTAACATAAACATTTTCATAAATTAAAGTAAAGAGATAATAAGCAATAGAAAATTAACATAAATAGAGCCTATGTGTGTGTGTGTGTGTGTCTGAGAGGGAGAGAGAAAAAGAGAGAGAGAGAGAGAGAGAGAGAGAGAGAGAGAGAGAGAGAGAGACTTTCACTCATGTTTACAAATATTTTTATAGCCTTAAGCCTAAGATGATGGGCACTAACTCATATTAAGGCCTCAACATAACACTGTGTAGCAGACAGAAATCCAAAAGGCCATAAAATGATACAATACAAAAAATAGAATCCCACGAATCCTTGGGCCATTACGATCATAATGGCCAATGCTATGTGCTAAAATTGTAATTTTAGAGGTTTGAAAATCTTGGGATCATTACGGTTGTAATGCTCATTACGGGTTGACCATAATGACCTTTGTCTCATATCAAAATCCCTACTTTCTTGCTCAAATTTCCCAACATATTTAGGCATCTTTCTGATTTAACTTTTTTTCATTTGAACATGGCTTAAAACCTTCAATACTTTCCCAAATCCCGAAATAAAGTAAAAACAAGAAAATTATAGTAAAAAACTAAAATTAGGAAATAAAAATGAAATTCAAACAGATAAAAACACAACTTATCAAACTCCCCTGTGTGTCACAAGACTCTAGTCACTCAAACAATCACAACCCTACAAACTTTGACAATCATCGATGTTGTCGTCATTAAGAAACTAAGATAGCCAATAGTATCTGGATCATTAGCTCAATACCTACAAGCAAATAGTTCCACAAAAATAATAGTATCTGGATCATCAATCATCGATGTTGTCATCATCAAAAAACTAAGATGGTCAATAGTATATGGATCATTAGCTCAATACCTGCAAGCACATAGATCCACATAAACAATACTTCCTCATTTTCTAATATTTCTGCTTCATAATTTTCTATTTCTTCACGGATTTTCCATAGTGATTTGAGAGTGAAAAATATCTATGAGATGGTGCGATGCGCTTCTTTTAAACTAGTCAATATAGGTTTTTCTATTGTATAATATCTTCGAAAGAACATTGTTTGGTTCTTGAGATTAGGTACAATATATGCTTGGTTTATGATCTCATCCGGCTAAAATCTCCTATTTTGTTATTGAGTTAAATTGTGAAAAACTATGTTTGGTTCCTAAGATCAACCTGGCGTAAAAGCTCAATTTGGTTCTAAAATAAGCTCAGTGTAAAATCTCTCATTTTTTTGGCAATTAACTGGTATAAAATCTCTTTTTTTTATTATAAGAAGGTTCATGAGCATAACCTGTGAAAAGCTCATATCTCATATA
The DNA here is from genome assembly GCA_022829125.1 of Lathyrus tuberosus. NCBI lineage: Eukaryota > Viridiplantae > Streptophyta > Magnoliopsida > Fabales > Fabaceae > Lathyrus > Lathyrus tuberosus. The sequence continues at coordinate 11,526,488 of JALAZF010000095.1, forward strand.
GTGAAATCGTTAGTAAATTTATCTCTTTCCTTATCTCTTTATATTTATGTTCTTCATTTATTTTTGTTGTATTTACATCTCCTCATCTCTCTAATTTTCTTTATTTTACTTATTATGATGCTTTATCTCTATTTAATTTATGAAATTGAATTAAACATTTTAATAAATCAAAGTTATTATAATTGGACATTGTTTTCATCCTACACAATTCACCCTTCCTCCTGTAGTCATGCTCTAGCTCTTTCCCTTAGCGAGAAAGTAAAAAAATTCAACCGATTTGCATCACTGATCACTTCGTTCATTTTTAAAGTGTTGCAATATTCGATAAAGATGGATATATGCATGTTCAGGTCATCTGTCGAAGAACCAAAAAAAATGGTTCTGGTGAACCATGGAAAGCAGAAATGACTTAAGTTCAAAATTATTTACATCCATCATAGGACACACAATACTGGGATGATGTTTTGTACATTTGGGGGGATACGTAGTCCTTCAAAGTGTGATTATGAGAAACATTTCTTCTTGTCTATGTCTCTAGTGTAAATAGGGTTTGATCTTTGGAAGCAGATTAACAAGATCCCTAACACTGTGAGGTTCTTTGTATTCAACCGAAGATTGGAAAAATTTAGGAAAAAAGTAAATAACGGAAAAAAATTTCTTAGTCTAACCGATAATATCATAAAAATCAATATCTAAATTTTCCTAGCAATGACATCAAAAACATGACAGGTTACAAGTGTACGATTCTATCAATGTAGTAAAAGGAGTATTATTCTGTTAAGGCATAAGCTATAAGATCTGCATACCCAAGTCACTGAGGTAGCTTGAGGACTCTCCTCAACCTGTCTCTTTCTAGCAGGTAGTCATTATCATTCTCCTCATCATTGACAACAACTTCTGCTTCTTCTTCGACTTCATCTGGGATACGCAATTCAACATCAACATGCTCCACCTCAACAAGAATCTCTCCCTGTTCCTGCTCTTTGTCAGCATCATCAGTTTTCTTAAAGGCCATTTCAGCTTCATTGAAAACAACATCTCGACAGGTGATACACCTCCTATGACCTGGCTCTAGGCACTATAGTCTATAAGCTTTGACTTCTTCGGGGTATCCCATGAACATGCATTTCAGAGCTCTAACTTCGACCTTATCTTGCCTAATGTGAGCACAGGCCACACAGCCAAATACTCACAGTCTGTCGAGATTAGGTGGATGTCCCGACCAAAATCCTTTAGGTGTCTTCATATTTAACGCAGTCGAAGGACATCTGTTTATCAGATATGTTATTGTCGAAACAGCCTCAGCCCAAAACACCTTCTTTAACCCATCACTAGTCAACATGCATCTAACTCTTTCCAAAATAGTTCGATTAAACCTTTCCGCCAAACCATTTAATTGTGGAGTACCTGCAGTAGTTTTGTGCCTTACAAGACCTGAGGTAGCACAAAATCTATCAAACGCCTCATTGCAAAATTCAAGGCCATTGTCGATTCTTAACCTCTTGACCTTTTTGCCAGTCTGATTTTCGACCAGAGTCTTCCAACTTTTGAAATACTTAAAAGTTTCATCCTTAGTTATATGGATGAATACCCATAACTTTCTGGAATAATCATCAATAATGGATAAAAAATACCTTGCTCCTGAATGTGATGGACACCTTGCAGGCCCCCAAAGATTAGCATGGATGTAATCAAGGGATCCATGTGTTCTTTGTTTGCCTTTGTTGAACTTCACTCAGCAAGATTTTCCAAGTACATAGGGTTCACAAAACTTCAGCTTTTTGACTTTGTCTCCACCAAGCAGATTTTGTTTCCCCAGTTCGACCAGACCCCTTTCACTAACATGGCCCAATCTCATGTGCCAAATTTTTATCTTCGACAAAGGTTTCGTGGATACAACATTTGTCGAACCACTTAGAACTTCAACTTCAAGGGTATACAAGCCTTGTTTCTTCACATCTCTCAAGACTTTCTTCGACCCCTTCATGACTCTTAGGATACTTTTCTCTCCTTGAAAAACATATCCCTTCTTGTTGAATTCACCAAGAGAAATCAAAATTCTCTTTAAATCAGGTACATACCTAACTTCAGTCAATAACCTTATTGACTCATCATAGAGCTTGAATGTCGCAGATCCAATACCTGCAATTTTGCAAGATTTGTTGTTTCCCAGCAACACTGATCCACCATCTTGATCACATAGCTCCTCGAACAATTCTCTGGTTAGAGTCATGTGCCAAGTGCTACATGAATCCATAATCCACTCTTTTCTTGAGTCGCCGCTTGAAACCACAAGAACATTAGATGAGTCGAAATTATCTTGAACAATGGATGCATTATCATTATCCTTACCTCCATGATCTTTCTTGCGTTCAGGGCCCACTTTTCTTGTGTGACCCTCCTTCTTACAGTGATAGCATTGAATAACAGATGCCTCACCACTATAGACTTCTGTTGACTTTTACCTTTCTTCTTGTTGAACTTACCATCCTTTCGCAAGAATTTTCCCTTAACAGCCAAACCTTCACCCACCTTCGACAGTTTATGCTCCTTTCGTTCGTTCAGGTCCTTAGAATACAAGGCTGATTGAACTTCTTCAAAGCTCAGGGACTCCCTTCTATACAAGAGAGTTTCTTTGAAGTGAGTATGTGTTCTGGGCAAAGCGCACAACAACAACAGTGCTTGATCTTCATCATCGATCTTCACATCAATATTTTCAAGATCAAGAATCAGCTTGTTGAATATATTTAACTGCTCAGCCAACACTTTGTCTTCACTCATCTTGAATGAATACAAAGCTTGCTTCAGGTAGAGTCGATTCACCAGATATTTGGTCATGTACAAACTTTCAAGTTTCAACCATAACCCCGATGTCGTAGTCTCCTTTGATACCTGTCGGAGAACCTTATCACCAAGGATCAACAATATTGCGATGTGGGTTTTCTCTATCATGGCCGTCTTTTCTTTTTCCGTTAACGCAACGTCCATGGCTGCCATCTTCAAGAGCCACAGACCAAAATCGTTCACTCCGGTGAACTTTTCAATATCATACTTTGTTGAAGGCATCTTCCTCCACGCTCACCGCACTAATTTGTTGTGAAAGACAATGCCTTAAAACAAAGTATAAACGTTTTTTTTATGATCAAGAAACACACAAGGGTTAGGTTTAACAAGGAAAAACAAGAAGAACAACAAATATTGGTTATAGCTTCTATTCTTTACTTTCTCTTTAAATCAGATTAAAAGTACTCAAGAATAACAAATAACCCTCTCACCCTAATTAGGATTTGCCACACTTAAGATGAGAGACTAGTATGCTATTTATAATAAACCTAACATACTAAACTAATGGGCTTTTCAACAATTAGCCATTACAAGCCAACTTAGGGTACAAGATAACTTAATCAATTATATCCTTAACACAAAGCCCAATTCGACAACTACATACTAGAACACAATTCGACTACAACATGTAAGTCTTCGACAACATCATGTAAGCAGACTTTGACGACATGCTAAACCTCTGTCGACAATACTAGAGTTTGATCCAATATCTCACAATCTTCTTAGCATAATGTAAAATATGGTGTATTAAAATACACAGATCAAATTCCCCCACACTTGAACTTTTGCACTTCGAGCAAAACTCTAACTTCATTATTCAAAATAGATTAAAACTAGAAACAAGAACAAAAACAGAACATGCAATTTCAAAGAACTTCAGGATCACATATGGGTAAGCAAAATTCTCATTCTAAGCTTCAAAGAATATGTCGTTAGTGAGTAACTTTTGGTGACATTCTAAGCATATAAGGGGACAATTTACCAAAGAATACATCATAAGTGGCAAGATCCTCACATGATATAAATATTCTCTCACTCTTAAGTGTTTAGGCTATCTGTTTACACTCCAAACACATCATGAAAGTTAGCACTACCATAAGCTTGAAAATACTCTAACATCCACACTTGAAATACATGCACACAAAGATCAAAAGGATTTTATTCTAGTTGTAATGTGTCCAATTTAACGTAAGGGTGAGATAAATCCTAAGGGGTACTAGGCTAAAATTTAAAGGGACCGTGGGAGTTAAACTAAACAATATTTCATTAAATTTCCATCAACTTCTTTGCATCCATTTTCTCTTCTCTTTGTTTTTCATTTTTCTCTCTTTTCTTCTTTTTTTTCCCCAGAAGGAATACGATAAATACATGAATTTTATTCCTTTTTTTCTTGCCAACTTTTGAAATATCATACCACAACTATAATTCAACCCCCACACAACTCCAAACAAGACTCCTTCATCTCCTTAAATAGGTTCATAACATTGTTTTTCACTTTTAACCTTGTAATGAGTTATAAATAAATAAAAAAAGTGGGATAAATAGACTCAAAGGGGTTTCAAACAAAGGATTATAATTTCAAGGTTGACTTTTTTGGCTACGTGGCTAAAAAATTAAACAAAAGAAAAAACAAAAAGTTTCAACAAGAGTCAAGTCAAGTTCTAGAGTAACTAACAAACATGAGTGAAATCACACAAGAAAGAAAAAAGAAATGGACTTTTGTATGTTTTCCATTATAAGGCTCAAAATCTCACAAAGGACATTGATCAACCACAAATGATGCACATTCGAGAAGCCAAGGCAAATAATTGATTGCATAAGTAGCCTTTCCCAATGATAGCTCTTCTATAAGTTCCTCTTTCATTACAGGGCTCTCATGGATATCTTTAGGCGATGTCCATTAACTTTAAAAAATTTATTAGTTCCTTCACTTTTTATTCCAGTATCAAAGAACATTCTTTAATAGGTAAATTTGTCGAATGAGCAAGTGAAAGTTGTATTCTCTTTGTCCTCTCGTTCAATATAGATCTCATTTTTTATAACATCCAAAATCAAGGGGTTAGGTCGCCTTTATGTCTGCCTCACTGCTTTTGCTCCATCTTCAAGTAAAATCCTATGCATACACATGGACAACCTAATATCAAGAATGTCAGTCAATGTCCATCCAATTACCTTCTTATGTTTTTGTAATACTTATAACAATTTTTGTTCTTGTTCAGATTTAAATCTAGATGAAATTATTACAGGCAAATTTTCATTAAGGTTTAAAAGCGCAAGGTGTGGCTTTAGCTTTAAAGCATGTGGTTGCTCAATGAATGACAAAATTTTGGCAGCAAAAGCTACATTTACATTTGCAACATCAACTTTGTTAGTAGAAATCTCATAAGAAGCATCATAAGAAATATCACCCTGTAAAGCATCTTCAATTTCAATACAAACTAAACATAACTGGCTATTAGTACAAATATCACAAGTATAAATGTCATCAAAATCAGACAAAGAAGGGAAATCAGCAAAAAAGTGAATCAGGTGCATCAAATTCTCTTAGAGTTCGTTGAGCTTCAACCATATAAGAATCTGGTCATGCAACAAACAAACACAACAATGCTGATATTTCCAATAAAATAAATTATGAAAATAAAATACAATAAAATATGACTAAAAAATCTAATAAAAAAAGATTAAATAAAATCTAAAAATTATGAAAAATATTACTAAAAATTAAATAAAATCAAACAATGAATCTACAAAGTTTATTTTTGGATTTTAAAAAAAATACGAAATAGAAATAAATTCAAATAAAATAGAAAAAAAGAGGAATTTGCGATTTTGAAGGTCAAAATCTCTTAGAAGTTTCTTCTAAATAAGTATTGTTTGTTGATTTTTATTTTATGATTTTATGAAAAACATTCGGCGCAATACAAAAGAATAGCTTACAGAGTCACCTGATAGGCTAAAATATTTACCACTATACTGCAACCCTGAAAGTCAACAAAATAATGCTAACAAGACTCTAAACTAGAATTCTAGAATTGGCTAAAATCAACATAGAGTGTCCTTGACAACAACGCCAATTTGATTCGATGTTGCACACGGGTCAAATTCTGACTAAATAAAGTGTAGTATAAGAAAGCTACACTCGAGTCGTATCGCAAGAACTCTAAGTTAATTTAACCAAAGGAAAGAAACAAAAAAGGGGGATTTTAGGTTTTCGGACAATTAAAAATAAAGAAAACGATTTCAATTATGATGAACAGATTAATCTACTGGTTCGGTAATTTCAGACTTATCATCAGTTATTATATTATCAATTCCCTATGCGGATTCAATTCTTATTTGATTTTAATCTCGATTAGACATGCACAATCAACATCATGTGAATTATATTCCTATTTACCGCATTAAGCATGAAGATTGAAGATCAGACGAAATTAACGAATATGCTAAGTTAATACTCGAAGTTAAGGAACATCCATTGATAAAATTTAACCAATCATATTCTATGTACTCGAATTAATCAAACAAGGCAAATAAAAAAGAATTGAAAGGAATTGAATAAAAATTGGATAATATAATAACCTATAAGTCTTGATGAAATTCTGAAACAGTAGATTAACCTTGGAGTTTAGTCGGCCATGTAATCATAGTGCTCTTCTTTATCTTCTAAAAACTGTATAATTTTCTATAATGTTGAGTTTAACTTAAATAATAAGAAAACAGGGCTTTAAGAGCACTGGCCTGAAAAACATAAGCTGACCCAAAATTAACAAATTTATTTTTTTTAAGTCCGGAATGAAATCTGATCATTTGACTTCTATTCACTCCGAATTGGTTTTTGACTTCAAAATGAAACCTATACCTTTTTGTCTTAGTTTTCCAACGCATATTTGAAAGCGTCAATCAAATTCTTGTAGCTTACGTTATGATTTGCACAGTGAAAAGGTATCAAAATACAATTTATTTTGAAAATAAACAACAGAAGTAAAATAAAAGAAAATTTAAACTTAACTATTAAAACACACTAAAATCAATGAAAATAATGCGATAATTCATAGAATCGTATTAGCATAAAGTAAAATATGGTGTATTAAAATACACTAATTAGAAAACTAAATTATGTAAAATGTAGAAAATGTGTGAGAGAAAGTGACTTCCACTCATGTTTACATATGTTTTTATAACCTTAAAACCATTATCTGGGACATTAATTTACATTTAGGCCTCATCTTATTAGTATGCAACAGACAGAAAGCCAAAAACTCAAAAAATTAAACAACAAAAAAATAAAAATCCCAAAAGTCATTAGGCCATTACAACTATAATACTGTACTCATTACATGCCAACTGTAATTCCCATTACAGGTTGGTCGTAATGACCTATGTCTCACACAAATCTTTGCTCTGTTACTCAAATTTCCCAACATCTTCAAACATCTTTTTAGTTTAGCTTTTCTTTCATTTGAATATGACTTAAAACCTTCAATTCTCTTCAAACTCTTGAAAAAAAAAGTAGAAACAAGAAAATTGAAGTAAAAAGAAAACAAAATGAAATACAATTAAGAAATAAACGATATATTCAAACGATTAAAAATGATAAAAACACAACTTATCAAAATTTCACCTCTACAAGTGAAAAAGTGGTATGCTATTTTATTTATATAAAAAATGTGGAATGCTGCAGAGTTGAACTCTCGCCTCTACAATTGAATGTCACTTCAACTTCCACTTGATTTGGCTTAACGAGACCATCAATTCCCTTAAATTTTAGATTTGAATAATTAAGGATCCGTTCTAAGTGATTGCGAGTTTTTTATTTTTTTTGTTTTGAAAATCTATACGGTACAATTGGAGTTGATTTGATTTTCTTTTACTTATTTTCAAATTAATTTCTACTAAAACTCAAAATAAAGAAAAAATAATTCATGTTTTTGTTTTTAAACTAAGACATCGTCACCAATGATCATCAATCACTACTCGAACCACCACCGACCATTATCGATCACCGCCATTCATCATTCTAACCACTTCCGACCATAACTCTAACTATTACTCTAACTGATATTTTGACTACTACTCAAACCGCCTCTAACCACCACTCACTTCCAACCATTACCGATCACCATTCTGACAACCTCTGGTCACTACTTTATCCACCTATGATATATCATATGATCACTCTAACCACTTCCCACCATCATTCTGGTCACCACCAACCACCACTATGACTACTCTAAACCACCACGTTGATCAACCTTGGCCACCACTCTGACCATTAGCGGTCACCAATCCACCACCTTTTATCATCAATCTTACCACCATTCACCACGATTGACTACCACTATAATCATCACTCAGTCCACAATAAACCACCACTAGGCATTTCTACTTATCAGTATTGGCTATCATGACCCTGACAATAAAAAATTACCACTCTAACATGCATTTGCCAAAAACCATCATATTTTAATCACGATTATTAAAACTACTACTATACTCTTTATGTTTTTTTTTGTCATTCGGAAAAGAGACTTTAGTAATTCAGAATATAGTTTTAAATTGTAGTCCGCATATGTAATTGCGGTTGCAATATTACTGATGTGATAGCATCTGCAACCGCATCGAGCTGCAATTGCACTGTGATTTTAAAATTACCAATATGCCCACTTTAGGAATCCTATGAGACAATTTTATTTTTGTTTCTTCAAGTATTTTAATCAAAACTCACAACTTAAGGATTCCAAAACTCAATTACTTCTGATGTAATTAAATTTTTTAACATTAAGTGCATTTCAACTTTGTATTTAGAACTCCACTCAATTAAAATTCACGTCACAACAATGCAATATGTATCAAAGCAACCACATTGACCATAATCGCAACACTACAATCGCAACCACATCCGTATCCACAGCTAAAATTTAAAACCATTATTCAGAGATCGGTTGCATGTTATGTAAAATTCAACTAAAAATTGACGTTCTCTAAATTTAAATTGGTGTTCTCTTAAACTACTCATCTTTATTTAGAGCTCATAATCATTTGAGCTGGTTAGAACTATACTTACAAAATTAAATGTCCTTGTTATTTGCCATGGTAGTATAACACAATTAAGAGACAAGTATATGTGAGCAAGATACTATTCTTTATTTGGGTTCTCATAGTATATCTCAAGGTACAATATATATTGATTCCTTTCCTTGTATGATGAATTCCTGAGCCTGTGAAGATGGGAAAAAGAGATGAAAAGAAGTAGCATTTTGACTGAAAAGGACAGATACCAAAACTAATCTGGAATCAAGAGAGGACAAAGAATTACATAGCATTCTTTCATGTACTTGTTTTGATATCTCTATAATTTGGGACAAAAACAAAAGATTCTGCCGATAAGAGTCCTTTGATGGCTCAACAAATAAAGCAAAAGAGGTCAGTAGTATTAAATGTTGCATGTGCAGCTATTAATTAGGAATCTTGTTTTTAAGTACTATGGCTCTTTTTCTTCCACCATAACATAACATTGCTATGCTCCTACTTTTTCTCCTATCATAAACAACAAAATGCTTATAAGAAACTCTCTATCTTTCCTCAAAAAGACTAGTAATTAGTTGGATGAACTTGTAATAAATTTAATATTGTTAAAGAATTACATCTTCCGTCTTATATTATAACCAAACAAATTTTTTTAAATATATTAAATAATTAATGTATCTGACCTATATATAGATCAGATACATTAATTATTAGTACTTTTTAGAATTAAGTTAATTAATAGGCAGATCATAAATAATACCCCTAAAACCTCGGAAAGACTCGAAAAGAATGATAATTAATGCAACAATAGTAACCATACAATCATATAAATTATATGGTTATATGACTTATATCTCAGTTTAATATGGGCTTTGATGTCATGTATAGTGAGTTAGAGGAAGATATGTCTAATACATGTAATGTAAGTATCGTTGTAAGAAAGTTTGTGAATTTAGTTTCCTATTATGTTAATCTTGAGCTTCATTGTTGAGGCTAATCTAATCCAAATCTCATTGATGTTATTTAAATATAGAAATCCCCCACTAGTTTTCAATAAACTTTAGTGAATTCAAAGAAAGATGTGTATTATGAACAATTGAGCTCTCTATGCAAACATGTGATTGCAAAGAGAAATGCAAAGTTAAAAGAGTTTATGTAAAGTAGATATAGCTAAGTGAGTATGAACTTTGTTTACCGGATTAAAAAAGTTTAATGACACTTCACTGCTACAAAATACATTTATTGTAATGTATTACTATCTCAACTTTTCAATCAAACGAAGTAATAGTTATTATTTAAGCGTCTTTATTTTTTTTATTAAAATACTTTTCACTACGGTCTAGACTGGTGATATATTACCGTTTACAAGTTTCAAATTCCAGAATCAACAATTTTTTTTTTTTACAAAATAGATGTGTCACTTATAATCTATTATTTATATTAAAATTAAAATATCTTTCACCACGGTCTAAAATATGAATCTTTGTGAATTGTACCTATATTTCATCGCAGTTGTTTTTAATAACCGTGATAAAAAGTATAACATATATTTAAGAGAAAGTTCTATCGTTTAGGATAGAACAGTCATTTGTCATAAAACAAAACCCTAATATTTCTCTCACGAAACTCCATGAACGACTGCATATCATTTCTTCACAAACTTCCAGCATTTCTGCTTCAACTCTTATGGATCAACGAAAAGTGTTACACAAAACTCATTTCTTTCAGGTACTTGAGACATTTCCACCTTTTATTTTATGAGTTGTGATATTTTTGATGTTTAAGGTAAATTGATTAAATTTGTGTTATTGTTGATTTTTTTGTTATTTTTAATGATATACCTTATACATTGTCACTTTCATTACGTTCAGTCAACATGTCATAGAAGATAAGTTTATTATATCGTATGTGGTTTGAGTCTTTTTCCAACCCCTCACTGAATATACAACCTTTCGAATTAAATTAGAAAATAATAATATGAAAAATTAAGTTATGTTAGAAAACAACATACATTAATCAATATTTTATGTGCTTTCTTAAGCTCATTATTCATATCTCGCTCTTTGACTGTTGGAATTTGGTTTAATGATTATAGTTCTTCAATTAACACTTCCTTTTTTACTATTTCATTATGCAAAGTTAATACATTGTAGAATGAATTAGTAAAAATAGAATAGTTGATTGAAGAATTACAATCACTAAACCAAATTCTAATAGTCAAAGAGCGAGATGTGGATAATATATTGTAGAAATCTCGAAAAACATTGATTAGTGTTACTTGTTTTTCTAATATAACTTAATTTGTCATATTATTAATTTCTAAATCAGATTGAAAGGTAATATGTTTATTGACAAGTTGGTGAAATAAGCATTACATATAAGTTATAAGAAACTCAAGTGAATATATCACAACGGTTGCTAGTGATAATTGTGGTGAAATATTGTACGCTAAGTCTTTCATTACGGTTGTAACTTTCAATTTTGGTGAAAAGTTAAAAAATTCTCAAATTCTAGCGCCGTGTAACGAAACCCGGACCTCCATATTTTAATAAATTGTTTTACAATCGTAGTGATAAGTATCGCGTTACTGAGTTTTTACTACGATTATCAGCCCGTGGTGGTAAAACTGGCACATACTACCACACTTTACGTTATCATGATTGCTCAACTGTGATAGTATCCCCTTACTAACCGTGTTGAACTGAACTTTTTCGTAGTAGTGTTTGTGCACGTCTGACAAATAGGACTGTGAATAGTTTAGGAAAGGTCTAGACTTATTATAAGCTTATATATTTTAAAAAAGTTAGACCACAAACCATAAAAAAAAACCTTTTAAGTCTATCAGGCCAACAAATTTAAATAAATATGTCATTATTATATTGGATTTTGTGCTCTAAATTAATATATAAAAATATTACTTAGTTATCTTGAAAAATTTATGAAAATAAGCTGAAAAAATCTTATGAACAATTTCATAAGTTGTTTTAATCGGTTCTTCCAAATGAATAACCTCACAAATCTTATACTACTAGGTAAGTTCAGATAAGTCAATGTAAACAAATATTTAGACCATAATTGAGTTTAATTTAGCAACGTAAAATTTGTAGCCCGTAAATCTTTCAGAATAACCAATAAAGTTGCTACTCTCTTTTCGGGAGTCCAATTTCTTTTTATTTGGCCTATAAGGCCTTGCCTCAGATGGAAATCACCAGACGTGAAAATGGATCAAACTAGGCTTTCGCCTAGTCCAAAGCTTATAAGGTGTTTTGGCAGCTGCCTTGGTTGGTACTCTATTCAAAATGTAAGTTGCAATCTTTAATGTCTCTTCCCATAGTGAGTCTGACAAGGTAGAATTACTGTTGTGAAAAACGATACCGGAATAACAAAGTATATTTGGTTTCTTGAACACCAAGAAATCCACAAGGGTAGAAAAGAAGGAAAAACTTGAACAAACACACGAAACCCTATTAGGGTTCACAAAGGAAGAGAAAAGAGGGAGAAGAATAGAGAATTGGTTAAATCTGTTTTACTATTCACTTTCTCAATAGGGTTCAAAGATTACAAGTGAATACCAACAATTAACCTCTCTCAATTTAATAAGGATTTGTCACACCTTATGAAGAGAGACTAGTATGCTATTTATAATAAACCTAACATACTAAACTAATGGGTTTTTTAACAATTACCCATTACAAGCTAACTTAGGGTACAAGCTAACTTAAACAATTTAATCCATAACACAAGGCCCAATTCGATCTCCTACATACTAAAACACAATTCGACTACAACATGTAGGTCTTCGATAACAGCATGTGAGCGGGCTTTGACGGCATGTTAAAACTAGAGTTCGATCCAATATCTCACAAATCTTCACCTTGGAATAAACTCTATAACATCAAGGAACAAACTAGCTTTCTTCATGCAGCTTTATCAACTGCATATTGTGGAAAAAATTGCAACTGGGCAATGCCTTGGTGATCATATTAGCATCATTATGATCTGTCGAAACCTTCAACACTTGGACTTCTCCACGCTCGATTACCTCTTTAACGAAATGCAACCTGACATCAAGGTGCTTGGTTCGTTCATGATAGAATGAATTCTTCGACATGTGTATTGCACTTTAACTATCACATTTAATAGTGATAACTGGACCTTGAAGTTTCAACTCCTTTGCAAAACCTTCAAGCCACAATGCTTCCTTCACAGCTTCAGTTAGGGCGATATATTCCGCTTCAGTGGTTGATAAGGCAATAACCTTCTGAAGTGTTGCTTTCCAACTAATTGTTGTCCCAAACATAGTGAACACATATCCAAAAATAGATTTTCTGGAATCCATACAACCTGCATAATCAGAGTCAACATGTCATTCGATTGCTATTTTACTATCTTCACCCAAAGCTCCACCATAAATTAGGACTCTATTCAGAGACCCATTTATGTACCTTAAAATCCACTTCAATGCTTTCCAGTGAGCCTTTCCAGGATCCGCCATATACCTTCTTACAAGACTTACTGCATATGCTATGTCAGGTCTAGTACAGACCATAGCATACATCAAATAACCGACTATATTAGCATATGGAATGCTATTCATATAAGCTCTTTCGACATCAATATTGGGACACTGATCTATACTCATCTTGAATTGAGGGTTTGTCAAAGTCACAACAGGCTTTAAATTCGACATACCATACTTTTCGAGTATCTTCCGTAGGTATGCCTCTTGAGATAAGTATAATTTCGATTGCTTTCTATCTCTTCGGATGTCAATACCTAGAATCCTGGACGCAACTCCCAGATCCTTCATGTCGAACCCCTTATTGAGTTCAACCTTCACCCTCATTACATCTTCGACATTGTTGCTTGCTATTAGAATATCATCCACATAAAGTAACAAAATAACAAATGAATAACTAGGTCGAAATCTGAAGTAAACACAGTGGTCGAAATGACTTCTAATGAAACTTATGCGTTCCATAAACTTGTCGAATCTCATATTCCACTGTCGAGGAGATTGTTTCAGTCCATATAAAGATCTCTTCAGCTTGCACACATAATCTTCCTTCCCGTTTTCGACATACCCTTCAGGTTGCCTCATCAGGATTGTTTCATCTAGATCACCATACAAGAACACAGTCTTCACATCCATCTGTTCCAGTTCAAGATTAAACTGTGCCACTATGGCAAGCAACATTAAAATGGACCCGTGCTTTATAACAGGAGAGAACACATCACTGAAGTCGACACCTTCTTTCTGAGTGAACCCCCTAGCGACCAACAATGCCTTGTATCTCTTCGACGTCACTCCTTTGATTCCTTCTTTAACTTTGAAAATCCATTTACAGCTGACTAACCTGGCTCTAACAGGTTTCTTGACCAGTTATCATGTGTTGTTATCATGAAGAGATTTCATCTCATCATCCATGGCCTTCAGCCATTCAGTCTTCTTTCGAATCCTCATTACTTCCTTATAGTCTCTAGGTTCTTCGTCGAGAACCTCACTTGCAGATATTGAGGCATAAGCTATAAGATCTACATACCCAAGTCTCTGAGGTGGCTTGATGACTCTCCTCGACCTATCTCTTTCTAGCAGGTATTCATTATCAGTCTCCTCATCTTCGACAGCATCTTCTGCTTCTTCATTGACTTCATTTGGGATGCGCAATTTAGCATCAACATGCTCCACCTCAACATGAATCTCTCCATGTTCCAACTCTTCGTCAGCATCATCAGTTTTCTTGAAAGCCATCTCAGCTTCATTGAAAACTACATCTCGACTGGTGATACACCTCCTGTAACCTGGCTCTAGGCACCATAGCCTATAATCTTTGACTCCTTTAGGGTATCCCATGAACATGCATTTCAGAGCTCTAGGTTCGACCTTATCTTTCCTAATGTGAGCATAGACCACGCAACCAAATACTCCCAGTTTGTCGAGACTAGGTGGATGTCCCGACCAAACTTCTTTAGGTGTCTTCATATCTAACACAGTTGAAGGACATCTGTTTATCAGATATGTTACTGTCGAAACAGCCTCAGCCCAAAACACTTTCTTTAACCCAACACTAGTCAACATGCATCTAACTCTTTCCAAAATAGTTCGATTAAACCTCTCTGCCAAACCATTTTGTTGTGGAGTACCTGCAGTAGTTTTGTGCCTTGCAATACCTGAGGCAGCACACAAGCTGTCGAACGCCTCATTGCAAAATTCAAGGCCATTATTGGTTCTCAACCTCTTGACGTTTCTGTCAGCCTGATTTTCGACTAGAGTCTTCCAACCTTTGAAATTCTCAAAAGTTTCATCCTTAGTCTTCTGGATGAATACCCACAACTTTCTAGAATAATTATCGACTATGGATAGAAAATACCTTGCTCCTGAATGTGATGGACACCTTGCAGGTCCCCAAAGATCAGCATGGATGTAATCAAGGTATCCATGATTTCTTTGTTTGCCTTTGTTGAACTTCACTCTGCTAGATTTTCAAAGAACATAGGGTTCACAAAATTTCAGCTTTTCGACTTTGTCTCCTCCAAGCAGATTTTGTTTCCCCAATTCGACCAGACCCCTTTCACTGACATGGCCCAATATCAGGTGCCAAATTTCTGTCTTCGACAAAGGTTTTGTGGATGCAACATTTGTCGAACCACTTACAACTTCAGCCTCAAGGGTATACAAGCCTTGTTTCTTCACGCCTCTCAAGACTTCCTTTGACCCCTTCATGACTCTTAGGATACTTTTCTCTCCTTGAAAAACATATCCCTTTCTGTAGAATTCACCAAGAGAAATCAAATTTCTCTTCAAATCAGGTACATACCTGACTTCAGTCAATAAACTTATTGACTCATCATGGACCTTGAATCTC
Source organism: Lathyrus tuberosus (assembly GCA_022829125.1). Classification (NCBI taxonomy): domain Eukaryota; kingdom Viridiplantae; phylum Streptophyta; class Magnoliopsida; order Fabales; family Fabaceae; genus Lathyrus; species Lathyrus tuberosus. The sequence goes on from JALAZF010000095.1 coordinate 11,542,225, forward strand.
ACAGATCCAATAGCTGCAATTTTGCAAGCTTTGTTGTTTCCTAGCAGCACTGATCCACCATCTTGATCACATATCTCCTCGAACAATTCTCTATTTGGAGTTATGTGCCAAGTACAACCTGAATCCATAATCCACTCTTTTCTTGAGTCGCTGCTTGAAACCACAAGGACATCAGATGAGTCGAAGTCATCTTGAACAATGGATGCGTTGCCATTATCCTTACCTCCATGATCTTTCAGGCGTTCAGGGCACACCTTTCTTGTGTGACCCTCCTTCTAACAATGATATCATCGAATACCAGATGCTTCGCCAATATAAGACTTTTGCTGACTTTTACCTTTCTTCTTATCGAACTTACCATCTTTTCGCAAGAATTTTCCCTTAACGGCTAAACCTTCACCAACCGTCGAAGGTTTTTGCTTCTATAGTTCGTTCAGGTCCTTAGAATACAGGGCTGATTGAACTTCTTCAAAGCTCAGGGACTCCTTTCCATTCAAGAGAGTTTCTTTGAAGTGAGCATGTGTTCTGGGCAAAGCACACAACAACAACAGTGCTTGATCTTCGTCATCGATCTTCACATCAATATTTTCAAGATCAAGAATCAGCTTGTTGAATATATCCAACTCCTCAGCCAAAACTTTGTCTTCACTCATCTTGAATGAATACAAAGCTTGCTTCAGGTTAAGTCGATTCACCAGATATTTGGTCATGTACAAACTTTCAAGTTTCAACCATAACCTTGATGTCGTAGTCTTCTTTGATACCTGTCAAAGAACCTTATCACCAAGGCTCAACAATATTGCGTTGTGGGCTTTCTCTATCATAGTCGTCTTTTCTTTTTCTGTTAACGCATCATCCATGGTTGCCTCTCCCTTCAACGCCTCCAAACAACCCTGCTGAACCAGTAGGGCTTTCATCTTTAAGCGCCACATACCGAAGTCGTTCACTTCGGTGAACTTTTTAATCTCATACTTTGTTGAAGACATCTTCTCCATGCTTACTGCACCAATTTGTTGTGAAAACCGATACCGGAATAACAAAGTATATTTGGTTTCTTGAACACCAAAAAATCCACAAGGGTAGAAAAGAAGGAAAAACTTGAACAAACACACGAAACCCTATTAGGATTCACAAAGGAAGAGAAAAGAGGAAGAAGAATAGAGAATTGGTTAAAACTGTTTTACTATTCACTTTCTCAATAGGATTCAAAGATTACAAGTGAATACCAATAATTAACCTCTCTCAATTTAATAAGGATTTGCCTTACCTTATGAAGAGAGACTAGTATGCTATTTATAATAAACCTAACATACTAAACTAATGGGCTTTTTAACAATTACCCATTACAAGCTAACTTATTGTACAAGCTAACTTAAACAATTGGATCCATAACACAAGGCCCAATTCGATCTCCTACATACTAGAACACAATTCGACTACAGCGTGTAGGTCTTCGACAACAACATGTGAGCGGACTTCGACGACATGCTAAAACTAGAGTTCGATTCAATATCTCACAACTACAAATCATACTCCTTACAATATCCTTAAGATTTATGTTTTATCTTTCAGCTACACGATTCATGCTAGGTGACTCTGGCATGGTGTACTTTGGGACAATTCCACATTCCTCTAGGTATTTGGAAAAAAGGCCTCAAACGTTGTTCACCTGAACTGTCATATCTTTTGTAATATTCACCACCATTGTCAAATTTGATACTATTAACTCTTTTTTTGGGTTGATTCTCAACTTCATCCATAAATGGTTTAAACACATCCAATGATTAAGACATTTTATGCATAAGAAATATGTATGCATATCTAAAATAATCATCTATGAATGATGTAAATTATTGTTGACCATTCCATGAAGGTGTGGGAAATGGTCTACAAATGTCCATTCTAAGACATTTCCACATTCCTCTATGTATCAATTCTAAGACATTTATAACTATATGCACCAAATTTATTTGTTTTGGTTTGTTTACCTTTAACGCACTTAACACAAACATCAAAGTTTGTGAAGTCAATAAAATCCAAAAGTCCATCATACATTAGTCGCTCAGCTCTATTTTTAGAGATGTGGCCTACACGTTTGTGCCATAATGATCCTAAATTGTTATTATCAATTTTACTCTTAGTAACACGTGATTCCACATTTGAGGATTTGCCATAGGTAGCTATTTTGTCAAGCAAATATAGATTATCATGACGCATAAGTGAACTAGCTCCAACAATATTTGAATTAAAAGACAACTTAACTGCATTGTTTCCAAATGAACATAAATAATATGATTTGTCCAAATAAGAAACTAAAATTAAATTTAGTTTAAATGAAGGTACCACAAAAGTGTCTTTCAAATCCAAATAAAATCTAGTACACAATAATAATCTAAAAAGCCCTATAGCTTCCACCTCCACCGAATTGACATCTCCAACATAGATGCATCTTTCATCATCATTTTGCTTCCGGTAGTTTAGGCAACCCTGCATTGAAACACTGATGTTAGATTTTGCACCAGAGTCAAACAACCAAGTGTTTATAAGTATTGAAGGTAAATTAACCTCAGGACATACCAAAGTAAGAAATGTACATTTCCCTGCACGTCGAACGTGATATTTAGGGAATTTCTTCTTCATATGTTCAGACATTTTGTAAAAAAAAACAGTTATCAACATGTTTAGGTTTCTTTTGTGTTGAAACATTTGCAGCTTCATTCTTGGGATCATTAGTTTTCTTTCTTTTTCCCTTTTCTTTTGAGGTGTCAACAAAATGATCCCTTTTTATCTTATCTTGCTTCAAGCTTTTCTCTTCTTGCACATAAAATGAAATGAGCTCATTAAGAGACAATTTCTACTTTTGATAGTTATAAGATATCTTAAATTGACTGAAATATGAAGGAAGAGAAAGTAATACTAAATGAATGAGAAATTCTTCTGATAGCCCAAGCTTTAGTGCCTTAAGTTTTGAAACAATATTTGACATGCCCATAATGTATTCCCTTATATTTCCTTTGCCTTGATACTTCATAGAAATCAAGTTCTGAAGAAGAGTACTTGTTTCAGCCTTATTTATTTTTGGAAAGCGCTATTTAACCTCAACAAGGAAACCTTTGGCATTTTTATATCTTCTGAGATAGTACCCTTAAAGGCCTCATGAATTATGCGCTTAATGATCATAAGACTCATGCGATTAGAGGGATCTCACTTCTCATAATATTTCCAATGTTTAGGGCACTAGATTCCTTAGGAGAAGGTGGTTGATTCATTCTTAATGCAAGGTCAAGATCCATGCAACCAAGAATAATTTCCAGGTTCTCCTTCCAGTTCTTAAAATTTGTCTCATTAAGGACCAAAACTGAATTCAGATTAGCAGATATCGAAACAATTGTAGCTGAAAACATAACAAAATAAACACTATGAATATACTCACATAAAAATTAAACTTAAACTGAATCATTAATTTGTTTAAATAATTATGTAACCCATCTCCATATACATAGTGCACCATCAATATCAAGTTTTTGGACAATAATATTGACTTATAGTGGTACTCTTGTTCTAATAATCCAATTTGGATAATAAAACATGTCAAATAATAAACCCATATTTGTATTGATTTATCATTCACATGTGAAACCTTATAGTTGTCACATGTTTACCATCGAATATATGTATGAAATCCGGCCAAACATCAATTGTCCTTTGGATCAGTTGACACTCGCATGGTTAAACACACACATAACATAAATAAATAAAATTAACATTTCTCACGAGTAATCTCCGCAAAAGAGGTCACTTTGGTGACTTTCCATTTTAATTGACTCACTTAAAATGTTAAACTATTGTATAATACAACTCGTAGCCAAAATTTGAACAAAAATGTATCAAAATTAACAGATAAAACAGTTAAGGGACGCAACCATACAAACCACCATGACCTGTTTGTCACCAAGGGTAAACCCGATTAATTTAACTCATGGTAAATTCTTAACATCAACAACTTGCTTATAGGTGAATTAATAGGAAAAAACAAAATAGCTACAATTTCATTATATACATCTAAGCACATATATAAAATAAGGTCTCCGAATAATTTTCATGCAGACAAGTGCAATTTGAATTTGTGAAAAACATGTACCTCTAATTAAGTAACACTACTTCTAGGTATACATGTTTTTAAGACCGTGACTGCAGAATCAGTATGAAATAACATATAATTGCCTTTTAAAACTAGAAAAAAGTCAATACTAATATATTCCGTGACGGGAGGCCATTAAATTCAATACAAATATATTCCATGTATTACTATCATAAATGTGGTATTTGGATCAAATTCTAGTGTAGACAAGGGTAGCTTCATGGTTCGACAGAAGTTGTGCATGTTATAGTCGAAGTCTGTTCAAGCATGTTGTCGAAATATGTTAGCTTTGTGTTTAAGTTAACATATTAAATTGGGCCTTGCTTGTAAGCCCAATTGTTAAGTTAGCTTGTAGCCTTAGTTAGTTTAGTAGCCTATAAATATACTAGTTCTCTCAGTTTGTTGAGCGAGGTTAATTGTTAATATTCAATTGTAATCTTTGAATCTTTATTTAGTAAGTGAATAATAAAAAAAATTTAACCAATTCTTATTCTTCTTCCTCCTTCTTCTATATCTTTTGTGAAACCTAATAGGGTTTCTTGTGTTTGTTCATGAAATTCAATCTTTTTTTCATATTTTGGTTTGTTCTTGATGACATCAATTCACAAAAAACTGGTGGGGTGAGTGTGGAGGAGAAAATGTCGTCAATAAAGTATAAGACTGAGAAATTCATCGGTGTGAATGATTTCGGTTTGTGGCGCTTAAAGATGCAAGCCCTTCTTGTTCAACAGAGTTTGTTAGAAGCGTTGAAAGGATAAGAGAAGATGGACGCTGCAATATCGGAGAATGAGAAGACAATGATGGTCGAAAAAGCCCAAAATTCCATTGTATTGAGCCTTGGTGATAAGGTTTTTTGGCAGGTTTCAAAGGAGAAAACTGCAGTTGGTGTATGGACAAAACTTGAAGGTTTGTACATGAAGAAATCGTTGGTTAATCGTCTCTACCTGAAGCAAGCTTTGTATTAATTCAAGATAAGTGAAGACAAAGTTTTGGCTGAGCAGTTGGATATGTTCAACAAGTTGATTCTTGATCTTGAAAATATCGAGGTCAAGATTGATGATGAAGATCAAGCGTTGTTGTTGTTGTGCTCTTTACCTAAGTCTCATGTTCACTTCAAAGAAACTCTCTTGTATGGAAGAGATTCATTGACCTTTGAAGATGTTCAATTTCCCGTGTACTTTAAGGATTTGAATGAACGAAAGGAGCACATGCCATCTTATGTTGGTGAAGGTTTGTTCGTTAAGGGGAAAAAATTCTTGAAGAAAGATGGTAGGTTTGAGAAGAAAAAGGGTAAACTTCTACAAAATTCTTATGGTGTTAATGCTCCTACTATTAAGTGTCATCATTGTAAGAAGGAGGGTCATACAAGAAAAGTATGCCCTGATCTACTGAACAATCATGGTGGAATGGATAATGGTAATGCAACCATTGTGCAAGATGGTTATGAATAATCTGATGTCCTGGTGGTTTCAAGAAGTGACTCTAGCAAGGAGTGGATAATGAATTCAAGGTGTACTTGGCACATGACTCCAAACAAAAACGTGTTTGAGGAATTGTGTGATCAAGATGGTGGACCGGTTCCGCGGGGAAACAACAAAGCTTACAAAATTGCAGGTACTGGATCTCTGAAATTCAATTTCCATGATGAGTCAATAAGGCTATTGACTGATGTTAGGTATGTACCTGATCTTAAGAGGAATTTAATTTCTCTTGGTGAATTTTACAAGAAAGGACATGTTTTCAAAGGATAGCATAACATCCTAAGGGTAATGAAGGGGTCGAAGGAAGTCTTGAGAGGCATGAAGAAATAAGGCTTGTATACCCTCGAGGCTGAGGTTGTAAGTGGTTCAGCAGATTTGGCACCCACAAAACATGTGTCGAACACTATGCTATGGCACAAGAGACTTGGCCATTTTAGTGAAAGAGGTCTTGTCGAATTGTCGAAACAAAATTTGTTGTGTGGTGACAAGGTCGAAAAACTGGAGTTTTGTGAACCTTGTGTATTTGGTAAATCCTGTAGAATGAAGTTTAACAAAGGTAAACAAAGAACACATGAATCCCTTGATTACATTCACGCTGATCTTTAGGGGTCTGCAAAGAATGCTTCACACTCAGGTGCAAAATATTTCCTATCCATAGTTGATGATTATTCCATAAAGTTATGGGTATTCATCCAGAAGACTAAGGATGAAACTTTTGAAAATTTCAAAAGTTGTAAGACTCTAGTTGAAAACCAAACAGGCAGGAAGGTCAAGAGGTTGAGGACCGACAATGGTAATGAATTTTGCAATGAGGCTTTTGAGATCTATTATGCTAAGTATGGTATTGTAAGGCACATAACTACTGTAGGGACTCGACAACAAAATGGTTTGGATGAAAGGTTTAATCGAACCATTTTAGAAAGGGCGAGGTGTATGTTGGTAAGTGTAGGATTGAAGAAGGTGTTTTGGGCTGAAGTTGTTGTAACTGCAACATACTTGATAAATAGGTGTCCCTCGACAGCCTTAGAATAAAGACACCTGAAGAAGTCTAGTCGGGACATCCACTTATTCTCGACAAACTTAGAGTATTTACTTGTTTATCCTATGATCATATTAGGCAAAACGAGGTTGAACCTAAAGCGCTGAGATGTATGTTTCTTGGATACCCTGAAGGAATCAAAGCTTATAGGTTGTCGTGCCTAGAGTCCGTACATAGGAAGTGTATCACAAGTCAAGATGTAGTTTTCATTGAAGCTGATATGGTTTTCAAGAATACTGATGACATTGGTCGAAGTTCGAAGATAACTGAACAAGAGTTAGAACAAGAAGAGATTCCTGTTGAGGTGGTGTACAATGATGTTGAACTGCATGACTCAGATGAAGTCGAAGAAGATGCAGAAGCTAGTGTCGAAGTTGAGGAGACTGATAATGACTACCTTTTGGGAAGAGACAGGTTGAAAAGATTCATCAAGCCACCTCAGAGACTTGGTTATGCAGATCTAATAGCTTATGCCTTAATCTCTACAAGTGAGGTTCTAGAAGAAGAACCTAGATACTATAACAAAGTTATGAGTAGTCGAGATAAGACTGAATGGCTGAAAGCCATGGATGATAAGATGAAATCTCTTCGTGATAATAACATTTAGGAGCCGATCGAGAAATGTGCAGGGGCCAGGTTAGTCAGTTGTAAGTGGATCTTCAAGGTTAAGGAAGGAATTAAAGGAGTGATGTTGAAGCATTTTAAGGTAAGGTTGGTAATTAGGGGGTTCACTTAGAAAGAAGGTATCAACTTTAATGATATGTTCTCACCTATTGTAAAGCATAGATCAATTAGAATGTTGTTAGCTATGGTGGTGAAGTTCGACCTAGAACTTGAACAAATGGATGTGAAGACTGCCTTTCTGTAATGTGGTCTAGATGAAACAATCTCGATGAGGCAATCTGAAGGGTATGCAGAAAAGGGAAAGGAAGATTATGTGTGCAAGTTGAATAGGTATTTGTATGGCATGAAACAATCTCCTCGACAATGGAATAGGAGATTCGACAAGTTCATGGCACACATTGGTTTCACTAGGAGCCAGTTTGACCAATGTGTTTACTTGAGATTTTGACCTGGAAATTCACTTGTTATTTTGTTGCTTTATGTAGATGACATCCTCATAGAAAGCAACAATGTCGAAGATGTTATGAAGGTGAAAGCTAAACTCGATAAAGAGTTCGACATGAAGGATCTGGGAGTTGCCTCTAGAATTCTTGGGATTAACATCTGGAGAGATAGAAAGCAGTTGAGATTATGCTTATCTCAAGAGGCATACCTGAAGAAGATTCTCGACAAGTTTAGTATGTCGAATTCAAGGCTTGTTCTAACACCGATTAATCCTTGGTACAAACTGAGTACGACTTAAAGTTCTAGTACTAAATTTGAAAGAGCCTATATGAATACCATTCCATATGCTAGTATAGTAGGTTCTTTGATGTATACTATGGTCTGTACGAGGCCAAACATAATGCACGGAGTATGTAACGCCCCGAATTTAATTAATTATTTAATTAAAATTATTAAAGGAATTATTTATTGGAAATTGTCGGAGTTGGGAATTTGTCGGTATTATTCTAAAAGGAGAAATTGGATTATTATGTTGTTTGAGTTGTTCAGTGGATAGTCGAATAATTAGTCAGTTTAATCGGAGAAATAATATTAGAAATAATATTATTATATTGGACTATTTATTTAATTAAATTGGGTTTAGTTGTTGTGTGAGAAATAGCAAATAAGGAGGTATGATTAGTAGGCCCAATAAGATTACTATTTTGTGTGGTTGAATTAAAAAGAAATGAGGAGTAGCAGTAAGAAAAAGGGAAGGCTGTATGGAAGAAGGAAAATAAGGGTTTTGAAAGAGAAGAAAAGAGGCTGTAGAGAAGAGAAAGAAAAGTCATGGAGAATGGTCGTAGAAAATTGCAGAGCAAAAGTTGGAAGCTGCGACGAAGCAGATTCGGCCGGATAATTATAGAGAGACCGTCATTCCAAGGTAAGGGTGGGTTCGACTATTATAACCGGGTTATGATGAATGATATAAGGGTTGGGGATTATATAACTGTTTTCCATTGATTTTCTGATAAGTTGTTGTTGTCGGTGTGGAAATTGATATTGATGTTGTTGAATTGTGATTTTGCTGTTGTAATGTTGTTATTTCTGTGTTAATACTGATGAGTCGATGTTGTTAAATTTTATCGTTGGATTGATTTTGTAAACATTGCAGTGAAATTGTTGTTTCTGGGAAAATTTGTTTGGGACGAAAATTGGTTACTGTAGATGCACGGGTGGCGCAGGCCACGCACCACATAGATAGGGGTGGCGCAGGCCACCCAAAACAAAGAAATATCACATGGCGTGGGCCATGGGTACATGGCGCCAGCCACTACCCTTCATATATATAAGTGGCGCAAGCCACTAGGAAGCGCCACCCATAAAAGATGGATATTTGCTAAGTTACAGACTTGCTATGTTTTTAATAATTCAAATAAAGAGCCACCATAAATCCATGATGAGAGCCACCAAATCCATGGTGAGAGCCACATATGCCAGGTGGAACCACTTATATGTTATTCTGAGTGACTAATTCAGTTGATTAAATTAGGTGAATTAGTTTAATGGATTGATTAATAAATTAATTAATGGTTAAACGTGATACACCTAGTGAGTAAATTAATTAGAAGTAATGCGTAGGACTTATAGTGTAATATATTTGGACTGTATATCAGTGTGACAGGTTCTAATAGAAACAGAATGGATTTCTTTTGACAGAAGAAGTAGTATTTTGAAGTTTGACAGAAAAATGTTATTTCTATTTTCATGACAGAAAGTTTTAACTATAGCAGGGGCATTGTATTAGAAACCAGAAAAGTCACAGAATTTTATAATAAACTAGTATTAACAGCAGAAGTGGAAATAATGTAGTTTTAGTCGGTTTAGCCGATTTAGGCAGAAAATTTAGTCGCTCGGAATTTAACGAAAATTGACGTGGTATGTCGGGTAGTTTAGTAGATGATTTTCGTGGATTTGGTTTGTTGAAATTATGTCGGAAAAGTTGATTTGCAGGTACAGCTGAGTTGTATTGTTTCGTTCCGGTATACGGACAAGTTTTAAGTTGTAGGCTTGATAGCCAACGTTGTATAAGTTGTTATGTTGTTTAAAGTTGAATATGTTGTGGATGTTGTTGAGTTGTCTATGTTGATGAGTTGTGCATGTCATAAAGCATACATTGCATTTTATGTCGGAGTCGTTGCTCACACCACGTTGGCTTGGATTGGCACAAGTTAAAAGTTGAAAGTTGAAGGCTTATGCCTTGATCCCTCGATAAACTGGAAATTTTAAGTTGGGAGTTTTACTCCAATGGTACCACATGCATAACATAGTTGAGTCGGATTAAAGTCGCATTTTTCAAGTTGTTGTTAATTTTGTTGGTTGTTGATGTGAAGTGGTGATATTTGTATGATTCTTATCTACGTATTGTTTATCATACTTCATTTATAAAATTCGATATCTCACCCCTTTTGTTTGAATGTTGTCCCTATGTTGGCAACGTGCAGGTAATCAAGAGGAATAGCCGGTTACCTTTAGTTTGAGTCGGTGGTTGTCGCTCTGATACGTAGCACTCGGGGGGATGACGCATGTCTTGTTTTCGCTTAGTTGTTTAAATGCTGAATTTTTAAGTTGAATTGCTAAAGAGTACTTGTTGTTTTATTTTTAAGTTGATTTTGTTGGATAAAGATGTTATAACTTTGATTATGAATCCGCGGTGTAGTATTTTATAAAGTTGAGTTATTTGAAGACTACATGATGATTTATGAATTCTCCTTGAACGTGTTTTGTATCTTTCATGATTATTTATTGTGTTAATGATTTTTAAGTTGAAAATGTGACATCCTGTTTTAAGTTGAATATGATGACTCTGATTTTATTTACCGGGTAGTAATGGGGTGTTACATTAGTGGTATCAGAGCAGGTCGGTCTGTCCGACCAATGTTGTCTAATGTTGTTTATCTCTCTGTACGCGACAAGTGTGTGAAACACTGTTAGTACTTGTTTGCTTTCTAGTCGATTGTTTGCAGGAGTTGGTTTGAATGTTAAGTGGGGGAGAAGCTGTGCTTCTCGGATATGCTTCAGTTGTAAGATGTCGGTTCTGTATGCTACTGATGGCGACAGTGCAAGTGTTGTTGAAGCTTTGTTGTTTTCCGAATTCGAAGGTAACATGGATTTAAGATTTTGGTTGTTTAACAAGTTGGAGTGTCTTGGAAAAAGGATGATTATTATAAGATGGAATTTAGAAAGTTGCTATATCCAGCGTTGTTGGTGAACTGTGGAGTCGTTGTTTAAGTAGCCTTGCGTAAGATGTTGATGTGGGATCACTGATTAAGTGACGGATTGCTGTAGACCTTGCTGTGGGATTATTGGTAAGTGATTGAAAAAGGTTATAGAAGTCGTTGGAGTTGTTGGAGTTTGTTGAACCGCGAGTCGTAGTTGGAAATGAGAAGAGTTTGGAAGTAAGAGAAAGAGGTATAACTCATGTTCACCAATTTCGGTTTTTTTTTTATTTTCTTATTTATGGAACAGCCTTCAGTAAAAGAGGCATAACTTTCTACTCGTAACTCCGATGAAAGCGATTCTGAATTTTTCAGAAAGTTTATGAAATTCCCTACAGTTTGCATATAAATTTTGTCTTCGGTATGTTTTTGAAGAGGGAGAAAAACGCGTTTGAATATTTGGGTCTGGTGCTGACTTTAGGAAAATTCTGCATACAGGATTTCTTGATCACTCCCATCGCAAGGACGATAACTTTTTACTTGTAATTCAGATTTGAGCGATTCTTGAAGTTCTGGAATCTACGTGAAATTACCTTCATTTTGAAATATAATTTTGTGTCTGGGAGGTCTGAATTGAAGAAGATAATCGTGTTTGAAGTTGGACAATTCTTGCTGGAAATAGTAAGATGAAGTCAGGTATAAACTGTTTAGTAATAAGAAGAAGAGCGTCGGAGAAGCACATGGAAGTGCGGCGTATGATAGTTGAGAATGATTAAAGTATAGAAATCTTTGAGGAAGGTTAAATAGTAAAGTGGATTGTGTGTTGTTGGCGAGATGTGTCGACATGAGTCGGAAATTTTTGGAAGTTATATCACCAACCAGATGATGAGATGGTATTGTTGAGATTGTGATTGGAATGAGAATCAAGTGTGAAACTATATGGATCATTGAAGTTATGAAATTAAGAAGAAAGACGAAGGTTTGTTATTGTTGTTAAAGCTCTTAACTTGGATAAATGTTTCGGTGGAAGTGGACCGATTTGGATGGTACTTGGTGTGGTAGCGATTCCGGTACTAGAAGAATATTTAATGATTGTGTTGTACAACTAACTTGTATAGGAAAATATGTGTTGGATTTTGGGACGTTGTGTATCGCTGACGAAGTTGGAAATAAAGAAATTAAGAACACGTTTGTAAGCCTTAGAGGAATGATGGAGCAGTATGCTTAGGTAATCTTGAGCACAAGGTAAAGGACGCTATTGTAGTTGGGTCATGATGATTTATGCCACCATTATGGTTGTCGGCTGTCTATTGACAAATTGAGGAACTGATCACCCTTAATCTCTTGTTGATAGTGGACGGAATCGTGTTGGGTGGTATAGACATACCTCGCTATCTTGATGGTGAGTAAAGCGATGGATGTTATAGCATGCGAATAGTTGTTCGCCAGTGGGTGTGAATTAATAGAGGAGTAGCCAGGAAAGAGTTGAGGAGTATTGAACAAGCCGAAATAATTGGTTTATGGGCGAGTTAGCGTCGCAAGGTGAAGGATTGAGGATAGCAAGTGAACAACGATTTTATGGTGGATGTTAAAGGGAGTCCGAACTAGATTAAGACTTGTAACCCACATGGTTGACGGGGACTTTAATAAGACGGTGACTTAAGATGGATAATCAGAGTCGCGCAGCTGAAGCGTGATATGCCAAAGTACTATGCTTTCTCGTAAACTTTGCTGATTCTATAAGTATGTTATTATGGTTGTTGGTTGACGGTGAGCGGTGCGCATATTCGTTGAGTTAAGTGGTTAAGTTGACGTTATAGTGATTGTGTTTCCGTTGTCATGATGTTGTTGCTGGTTACCATAAGTAAGAAGTAATATTTCATAACATGACGAAGTTGATTATGTTGGCTATGTTGATGTCACTATAAGAGTGAAACGACGAGGTGAATAGAGTTGTTGGTGGTTGTTGATAATTGGCATGTACATTGATGGGGATGAAGTTGTGTATTCGATTTATGCGAAAGATGTTGTTAGTATGAAGATGTAACGTTGAATATCCACGTATAAGTGTATTATGGTTGTTGCTACCTTAAAAGTTGATATTCCAATGTATTATGGAAGTAGTTGATAAATTAGTAGCGATTATGTTGCTTAGATGATGAGGCGAGGTTCTATCTCCACGTATAAGCATGTTATAGTTGTTACTACTTTAAGTGTTGATAAGTCGAGAGATTTTTGAAGTAGTTGGTAAATGGTTAACAAGTAAGTCGTAGAGATGTCGAATGATTGGCATTGGATTTATATCAGGTTGAGTTGTTGTTATATCGGGGAAGTAGTAGTCGAAGTGTTGCCGAACGCGAATTGAGGATCAGAGAGTTGGATGCGGAATTCGCGTTGAGGATGGTTGTGGCGGATAAATTTTCGAGGACGAAAATATCCTAAGTGGGGGAGAGTTGTAACACCCCGAATTTAATTAATTATTTAATTAAAATTATTAAAGGAATTATTTATTGGAAATTGTCGGAGTTGGGAATTTGTCGGTATTATTCTAAGAGGAGAAATTGGATTATTATGTTGTTTGAGTTGTTCAGTGGATAGTCGAATAATTAGTCAGTTTAATCAGAGAAATAATATTAGAAATAATATTATTATATTGGACTATTTATTTAATTAAATTGGGTTTAGTTGTTGTGTGAGAAATAGCAAATAAGGAGGTATGATTAGTAGGCCCAATAAGATTACTATTTTGTGTGGTTGAATTAAAAAGAAATGAGGAGTAGCAGTAAGAAAAAAGGAAGGCTGTACGGAAGAAGGAAAATAAGGGTTTTGAAAGAGAAGAAAAGAGGCTGCAGAGAAGAGAAAGAAAAGTCATGGAGAATGGTCGTAGAAAATTGCAGAGCAAAAGTTGGAAGCTGCAGCGAAGCGGATTCGGCAGGATAATTATAGAGAGACCATCATTCCAAGGTAAGGGTGGGTTCGACTATTATAACCGGGTTATGATGAATGATATAAGGGTTGGGGAATATGTAACTGTTTTCCATTGATTTTCTGATAAGTTGTTGTTGTCTGTGTGGAAATTGATATTGATGTTGTTGAATTGTGATTTTTTTTGTTGTAATGTTGTTGTTTCTATGTTAATACTGATGAGTCGATGTTGTTAAATTTTATCATTGGATTTATTTTGTAAACATTGCAGTGAAATTGTTGTTTCTGGGAAAATTTGTTTGGGATAAAAATTGGTTACTGTAGATGCACGGGTGGCGCAGGCCACGCACCACACAGATAGGGGTGGCGCAGGCCACCCAAAACAAAGAAATATCACATGGTGTAGGCCATGGGTACATGGCGCCAGCCACTACCCTTCATATATATAAGTGGCGCAAGCCACTAGGAAGCTTGCATAGGGTGGCGCAAGCCACCCATAAAAGGTGGATATTTGCTAAGTTACAGACTTGCTATCTTTTTAATAATTCAAATAAAGAGCCACCATAAATCCATGATGAGAGCCACCATAAATCCATGATGAGAGCCACATATGCCAGGTGGAACCACTTATATGTTATTCTGAGTGACTAATTCAGTTGATTAAATTAGGTGAATTAGTTTAATGGATTGATTAATAAATTAATTAATGGTTAAATGTGATACACCTAGTGAGTAAATTAATTAGAAGTAATGTGTAGGACTGATAGTGTAATATATTTGGACTGTATATCAGTGTGACAGGTTCTAATAGAAACATAATGGATTTCTTTTGACAGAAGAAGTAGTATTTTGAAGTTTGACAGAAAAATGTTTTTTCTATTTTCATGACAGAAAGTTTTAACTATAGCAGGGGCATTGTATTAGAAACCAGAAAAGTCACAGAATTTTATAATAAACTAGTATTAACAACAGAAGTGGAAATAATGTAGTTTTAGTCGGTTTAGCCGATTTAGGCGGAAAATTTAGTCGCTCGGAATTTAACGAAAATTGACGTGGTATGTCGGGTAGTTTAGTAGATGATTTTCGTGGATTTGTTTTGTTGAAATTATGTCGGAAAAGTTAATTTACAGGTACAGCTGAGTTGTATTGTTTCGTTCCGGTATACGGACAAGTTTTAAGTTGTAGGCTTGATAGCCAACGTTGTATAAGTTGTTATGTTATTTTAAGTTGATTATGTTGTGGATGTTGTTGAGTTGTCTATGTTGATGAGTTGTGCATGTCATAAAGCATACATTGCATTTTATGTTAGAGTCGTTGCTCACACCACGTTGGCCTGGATTGGCACAAGTTGAAAGTTGAAAGTTGAAGGCTTATGCCTTGATGCCTCGATAAACTGGCAATTTTAAGTTGGGAGTTTTACTCTGATGGTACCACATGCATAACATAGTCGAGTCGCATTAAAGTCGCATTTTCAAGTTGTTGTTGATTTTGTTGGTTGTTGATGTGAAGTGGTGATATTTGTATGATTCCTATCTACGTATTGTTTATCATACTTCGTTTAAAAAATTCGATATCTCACCCCTTATGTTTGAATGTTGTCCCTATGTTGGCAACGTGCAGGTAATCAAGAGGAATAGTCGGTTACCTTTAGTTTGAGTCGGTGGTTGTCGCTCTGATACGTGGCACTCGGGGGGATGACGCACATCTTGTTTTCGCTTAGTTGTTTAAATGCTGAATTTTTAAGTTGAATTGCTAAAGAGTACTTGTTGTTTTATTTTTAAGTTGATTTTGTTGGATAAAGATGTTATAACTTTGATTATGAATCCGCGGCGTAGTATTTTATAAAGTTGAGTTATTTGAAGACTACATGATGATTTATGAATTCTCCTTGAACGTGTTATGTAACTTTCATGATTATTTATTGTGTTAATGATTTTTAAGTTGAAAATGTGACATCCTGTTTTAAGTTGAATATGATGACT
Organism: Lathyrus tuberosus; assembly: GCA_022829125.1. Taxonomy (NCBI): domain Eukaryota; kingdom Viridiplantae; phylum Streptophyta; class Magnoliopsida; order Fabales; family Fabaceae; genus Lathyrus; species Lathyrus tuberosus. The sequence continues at coordinate 11,558,058 of JALAZF010000095.1, forward strand.
CTGATTTTATTTACCGGGTAGTAATGGGGTGTTACAGAGTAAGCCTTGTAAGAAGGTATATGGCCAATCCTGGAAAAGCGCATTGGCAAGCATTAAAATGGATTCTAAGATACATCAATGGGTCTCTGAGCAGAGTACTGATTTATGGTGGAACCTGTGGTGATGATAGCGAAGTTGAAATTGAAGGATTTGTCAACTCTTATTATGTAGGTTGTATGGATTCTAGAAAATATATTTCTATATATGTGTTCACTATGTTCAACACAATAATCGGTTGGAAAGTGATACTTTAGATGGTTGTTTCCTTATCAACCACTGAGCAGAATATATTGCCCTCATTGAAGCTGTGAAAGAAGCATTGTAGCTTACAGGTTTTGCTAAGGAGATGAAAATTCAAGGTCGAGTTATCACTGTTAAATGTGATATTCAAAGTGAAATACACATATTGATGAATTCAACCTATCATGAGTGAACCAAGCACATCGATTTGAGGATGCGCTTCGTCAGAGAGATAATCGAGCATAGAGAAATCCAAGTGCTGAAGGTTTCAACTGATGACAATGTTGCTGATATGATCACCAAGACATTGTCAAGTAGCAAGTTTTTCCACTGTATGCAGTTGATAAAGCTGCATGATGAAAGTTATTTTGTTCCATTGTTAGTGTAGAGTTTGTTCCAATGTGGAGATTTGTGGTATTTGGATCAATATCTAGTGTCGACAAGGGTAGCTTCAGGGTTCGACAGGAGTTGTGCATGTTGTATTCGAAGTCTGTTTAAGCATGTTGTTGAAATATGTTAGCTTTGTGTTTAAGTTAGCATGTAGAATTGGGCCTTGCTTGTAAGCACAATTGTTAAGTTAGCTTGTAGCCTAAGTTAGCTTAGTAGTCTATAAATAGACTAGTTCTCTCAGGTTGTTGAAAGAGGTTAATTGTTGGTATTCAGTTGTAATCTTTGAATCCTTATTGAGTAAGTGAATAGTAAAATAGTTTTAACCAATTCTTATTCTTCTTCATCCTTATTCTCTATCTTTTGTAAAACCTAATAGTGTTTCTTGTGTTTGTTCAAGAAACTCAATCTTTTTCTCATTTTTTGGTTTGTTCTTGACGACATCAATTCATAACAGGAAAAAACATAAATACTAATATATTAACAGGAAACACCAAAATATCAATTAAAATCCACTTTGTCGTATCACTATCAAAAAGATATCTCTATATTTTTTAAAAATTCTGAATACGATAATTAAAATGTAAAACACCAAGAAAAATTGATTATAACTTCAACATGACATTTGAATTAGAGATTCAAGATTCAATATTTTGAGCACACATTTTTTTCATATCATCAAATAAAACCAATGTCACGTTTCATAGCAAAACAGAATGAGTGACTTTGATACCACTTGTTGATTTTTTACACAAAGGAAGATAAAAAGGATCCTAATTTTGAAACCCTAATATCAAGAAATCTCAAATTCAAATTGAATCAAATGTGGGTGGCTATGATACCACTTGTTGAATCTTCTCATAACCTTATGCTTTCTACCCATATAGAAATCAAGAACAAAACTCTAAACTAATCCCTATGAGTCAATAATTCATCAACTCATATCCCTTAAACTCATACCATAATTCAATTAGAAAATGAACGCATAAACTTACTTATGTTTGTCATTGGAATTTCCTCAAGTTCATGGATATGTGATCTTCCAACTTTTATATTTCCTTAGGGTTCCTTGAATCTCTTCTGATGGGGATATAGAGAGAATCTTGATGAACCGTGTTTACCTATCTGCTTTGCTAATGGGAACAATAACCCATATAAATAAACCTAGGGTTATTCCATAAATTTAAATAGTCTAATTTAGCCCTGCATCAAATTAGATATTTACTTATGGTATCTACACAATAACCTTACCTTTCATGATATTTATGCTTTTAGCCATAGACTTACTTAATATTAATTAGACCCTTAAAGTCTTTACTAATTAAACAATTACCATAACACCTTAATTGTTACATTTGTGACCTAAAATTCTAACACAGAAAATCATCATCTTTGGTTTCCAAATGAAAAAAACAAGAGAAACAAAGTTGATTCACCAAAAAATAGTTAGAAAGTAGTGAGAATTGCATGAAAATTAAGAGTGTTTGGAAATAATTTAAAAGGTGTTGAAAAATGCTCCCTTGGACTTATTTAGAGAAAACAAGCTTTCTTTTTAGCCTAGCCACGCTACAATCTAAAAAAGACCTTAGTAATTCATGTTTGATTGTGTATTTTGTAACATGTGTGAAAATGAAAACCAAAGTTAAGTTGCATCAATGCAATTTATGAAATGAGATAAACGTTCACTTTGTTTATTTTGTTTTGAGCGAAACACATTATGTGTGAGATGAGTTTGTAATTGATCAACATTTCTATGAGTTGTGCCTCAAAATTTCAATTTGACATGTTTGCAAAAGTCTTATAAATAAGTTTACATTCACTTCCATTAAAAATAAAACAATTTGATAACTTGATTTGTCATAAAACCACTACCATTCACTTTGCTGAAAATCTTAAAAGTCATGTTTAAAAGAATCTTTCTTTATAGGATTTTGTTTGAGGACAAACAAAATTCTATGTTTGGGAGAGTATATAAAAATTAAATTTCCCTTATTAGCATTATACTTTATGAGACTCTTCTTTAGGCATGGCAACAAAATTCAACCACACCTGACATTTACCAAAGCGACCTCGAGTTTAATGGAGAAAAACTAGTTTAATTGGGGGTGAGTGAGGGAAAAACTCAAAATTTAAAAATGAGGGTGGGGGGCAGGGGTGTTGATACCCACGTAACATTCGCTCGACCTACTTAAAATTACTAAAGTTCTCTTATATCTATTAATCTTATTACACATTTACCCTTATTGAGATGATATACTCACTACTACAAATAATACATTTTAGGACAAAGTGTTCACCTCAACCATCCAATAATTGTGAGGTATATGTCTTGGGAGCCCCGTGATTATATATATATATATATATATATATATATATATATATATATATATATATACACACACACACACACACACACAACATATTGTAGCGAGCGATTTTTGTCGGTGACGCGACAACCTTATCACTGAAGTTTGGGTTTTTCTCCTCGAGGAGAAAGGGTGCTACTTTCTGATTTCTTATTTATCCCGTGAAGTTGGAAGGGAATGGGAAGCTATCTAAAACTAACCTTGCACGCGAATGTTTAACTGAACAAATGCTTAAAAGAGATTGGGGGGTCCGGGGTCAGGTTATACAATGGGGAGTTGTCAATTACCCATCCTATATGTGGTTATCCATATGATATTAGCTTTAGGTCTCGCTTTGTAATTGATGGTGTTTATCTGTTAATGGGTTGGGAAAGTTTATTGGGAAACATGAGTGAGTGAGTGAGTTTTTGTTTTTGGTAAGGTACTGGACCTAAGTTTTGATTGGTATGAAGGTACTGGACCTAGAGTTTTTGTTTGGTATGCTCGCTAAGATTTCGCAATCTTATACCTACGTATTCCCGTTTAAATGAAATAGGGAAATCAGAGTAATCGTAGTTCCTCCTATTCTAAGGGAGGAAAATTATGTTTTGGTGTCTTGTTCAAAGCCCAAGATTGAAGCTAAAAGGTTAACTGTGTCTTGTTCAAAGCCCAAGATTGAAGCTAAATGTTTGACTGAGAGAGAACTTGTCATCTCTAAAGAGGGATTGTTGATTTTTGTGTGCCTTGATCAAAGCCCAAGGTTGAAGCTAAGAGGTTGATTGACTCCACTAGGGAAGTCCCTATGCAAGGCCTAAGAGGAGGCTGGAACTGACTGACTCAACAAGAGAGTGTTTATGTGTCTTGTATGAAGCCCAAGATTGAGGCAAAAAAGAGACTGACTCTTTGGGGATATCATTATACAAAGCCTAAGAGGAGGCTAAAAGTTCGACTCTGCGGGAGAGTGTTACCTGTCTTGTACAAACCTCAAGATTGAGGCTAAAAAGGGATTTTGACTCCGCCGGGGAGGTTTGTATGTGTCTTGTATAAAGCCCAAGATTGAGGCTGAAACGAGTTTGAATCTTGCTGGAGAGTATTATCTGTCTTGTACAAAGCCCAAGATTGAGGCTGAAACGAGTTTGACTCTGGTGAGGATATTTTTATGTGTCTTGTACAAAGCCCAAGATTGAGGCTGAAATGAGTTTGACTCTTCTTGGGGAAGATCATTCCTCAAAGCCCAGAGGAAGACTGGGAGGAAATGACTCTGCTAGGGAAGATATCTATCTCAAGCTCAAGAGAGGGAGATTTATGTCTTGTACAAAGCCCAAGATTGAGGCTGAAAGGGTTTGACTCAACAACAGAGTGCTTTTATCTGTCTTGTACAAAGCCCAAGATTGAGGCTAAAAAAGGTTGACCCAACAAGAGAGTCTGAAAAGGTGATTGACTCAACCAGAGAGTCTGAAAGTGATTGACTCAACAAGAGAGTCTGAAGGTGATTGACTCAACAAGAGAGTCTAAAAAATGATTGACTCAACAAGAGAGTCTAAAAACAATTGACTCAACAAGAGAGTCTAAAAAGGTTAGCTCCGCTGGGGAGGATCTTTGTACAAAGCCCAAGAGGAGGGTGACTGTGCTGAGGAAAAGATCATTATACAAAGCCTAAGAGGAGGCTAACTTTTGCCGAGGATTGTTAAGATCCCGAGGCAGGTCCAAATGGGGAATCAACTCTTGCTGAGGATTACAGAAGAGTTGAGATATTAGAGACCTTGTGGTTCTGATTTGGGATAAGCTGACCCTGGTTGGGGAACTCTCAAGAGAGAAGTTGGGTTTCTGTTGGAGATTGATCCAGAGAGCCCAGGGTTTCTCCCTATATTCGTAAGGAACTTGAGAATGTCTTTGAGACTCAAGGGGATTAAACTGTCCAAGTCTACTGGTGTGGAAGATATTTATCTTTTGTATGATGCCCAAGAGGAGGCACGGGTATTAAGGGATGAGGATCAAAGCTAAAATCCGATATTTGACACTGGAAAGACTGCTCTAGCAAAGGATGACTAAGTTTTGTCTTATACCTTTAAGAGGTCGTCAAGGTCCTTGTATTAAGCCCAAGAGAAGGCATAAGAACTTCTAAGAAGCCGAAGGGTCCTTGTACAAAGCCCAAGAGGAGGCGGGGATGCTTGTAGGAAGCCCGTGGGTCTCAAACCAAGAAAAGTTCAAGAAATGCTATTCACCGAGAATAGATCATTTAGTGAAAGTTCTGAGGTTTGAAGAAACTCAAGAGATGCTATTCACTGAGAATAGATCAACTCTGGGGAGTAGAATTTCTTGGACAATTCCTAGGGGTGACAGTCGGAGAAAAGGTTCACGAAGAATACTGCCTTTCTCTTTGTTCTATATTGTTAAAGCCCGAGAGAAGGCAAGACTGTATCTGGAAATCCTATGGGGATCTAGTTTTGTTTGTATTTAAGAGCTACCAACAGGGCTTTACCTAGTTCTAGACCTAGTTGCCGGTGAAAACTCTAAATAACTATACTAGTATATATACAGTTGATATATGACAAGTATTTAAAAGGGTATGAAAGAAGACTAACCATGCGCAGCTTCCCACAATACAGTTATATATATATATATATATATATATATATATATATATATATATATATATATATATATATATATATTTGACGTGTATTTAAAAGAATGAAAGAAAACTAACCATGTACAGCTTCCCACAATACAGTTATATATATATATATATATATATATTTGAGCAAGTAAATGAAAGCGGATAAAACTTACAGGTGAGCAAGCTTCCATGCTGTATGGTTAGTTGTTCAAAGAAATTAAAGAAAGTTTTGATAACAACTGTATATTGAATCTAAATCAAAAGGGAATTGTTTTGAAAAGATTATTGGGGCTTATACTCAAAGAGAGGCCCAAAAAGGTTTTGGTTAAAAGGGGGTTGGGTCTTACACTCTATTAGAGGCCCAAAATGGTTATTTAAAGAAAAGGAATGGGACTTACAACACGAGGGTAGGCCCAGATGATTATTGTTTGAAAAGGACGATCTCGTCGAATTTTCTGAAACTGTATCGGGACTTATACAATACCCTGAGGCCCAAATTATTTTATTTAAAAAGAGGTGGGACTTACACTCTATCAAGAGGTCCAAAAAAATTTGAAAATGAATAAAGACGGGTCTTATAGCTCAAGGAGAAGCCCAGTTGATTTTGTTAAAAAGGTGACGATCGCGCCGAACTTTTGAAAATATACAAAGGGACTTATACAATATGTGAAACCCAAAATTGTTTATTTACAAAGGGGTTGGGACTTACACTCTATTAGAGGCCCAAAAAGTTTGAAAATAGATTGATGAGGGAGGAATTAATCAAAACCCTAATTTTATTTAAAATGGAATTAATTTTGTTTAAAAGTTAATAAAAATTATTGAAAACATGTGAAAAATGAGTGGTGATCTTGGATCAATGTTTCAAAAATCATGTTTTTATCCACAAAATGATTGGAAACCATTTAAGTTTGGAAAATCAAGAAGGAAAACATATTTTAAATGTTAAAAAACAAATAAAAATTAATTCTTTGCAAAAATATCAAGTATATGAAATAAATAATATTTTTGGGAAATTTTTGTAAAATAAAATATTTTAACATTTTTGTGAATTATTAAAAAAGAATCAATAAAAAATGATTAAAATTGAATGAGGAATTAATTTTCCAAATCATTAAAAATAACATGAAAAATAAAATAAAAATGGAACAAGTGGTAAAAAAGAGGTCTGGGGCGAGGGGTATTCGAACCCCAGACCTCTCACTCGCCCAATACACACAAACCAGTTGATCAACCACTGGGGCGCAATGACAATTCATAATATACATGGCAAACAATAATTATATAGTAAACAAGTTGGATTTCTAAAAAGGGCGCCATGTTCATCTTCAACCTCAAGCTCAGATGCGTGAAGGCTCGTATCTCATTCATTTCTCAATCATTTGACATGATTCAAACACCAAATTCATGCGTTTTTTAACAAGGAACATGAAGGTAATATTTGATTTCATTTATTTTTAGTGTGCAGCAAGTTACATTAACATGAATATATGAACCCTAACTTTGCAAAAGCAATCGTGTAGACATGTTTGTGAGTGCTATGGTCAAATTTTTTGAGGGAAAATACTCAACATATGATGATAATCAATTGGCAAAATTATTGTGCGAGGAAATATGCATGGTGTATGGAGATTGAGTTTTAGGCTTATCTTGCTGCAAGAAGAAATGGAACTCTACACAAAGTGTGTTCCAGAAGGTGGATGATGATCTCTACAGCTTCACTGGATGGTATGGAGTGGATTACAAGCCTTGGAACTTTTTGAAACTCCTTAGATCAAATTATGGTATCCCAACTGCATAATGGCTAGGTTGAAGAGTGAATTTTTTATGGAGGTGTTTCAGAAGTGGTTTAGGTGTTTGGACAGCTTCTATACATCATATGTGATGTGTTAGAAGTGATGGTTTTAGTTGCTTGGCTCTGTAACTCAAAACCCGATAGCACTTGCTCAAGAACAAAGAAATTTGGCACTTAAAGAGGGAATGAGAGAAAGCAATGTTGTAAGCTGCTTTGGGGTAATCTGAATGATCAGTTAGGACCTCTATTTATAGTAGAGGAGTTGTGTTGAAGTGGTTCTCTTGAATCTCAGAGGATAAGGCCATGGTTCAATGGTTTTGGCTTGGCATAAATGCCTTTTGCACTAGGTGTAATAACTGCCCCAAATAGATCTGCTATGTATTGATTGATTCCACATTCTTCAGTCATTTTAATTGTTGTTTAATCAGAGAACTTGACTAAGGAGAGTGAGAATCTTGAAAGTGCACTATTCCACATTAATTCCCTTTGAATTCAAGGCATATATGCCAAAAACTCATCAATTCTCAAGGATAAGCTCTTGGCATTTCAGTCCAAGTTTGTTGGTTGGATCAAATGCATTGTGATCAGATTGGATGAATTTGGCATAGTGATCCTTGGCTTTGAATCAGAAATTGTGGAGAGCAAGCAAACATGCAAACTGGATTTTCCAAAACAGTTGCAGCAGCATGACTTTGAGCTGCTATATCTCTTGATTTCCATGGAGTTTTTTTCATGCTGATGGACCCTTTGAATTGCTAGAAATATGCACAACGACTTTGATGTTTACACCTTAAATTGATTCATCTTGCAACTGTGTGAAAAAGTGCCCCAAGTTTTGGTGTTTCACTTGAAATCTGCCTTGGGCAGAATTTTTCTAAGTGTTGGAAAAAGATGCATTTTCATGTTTTCAGCCACTTTGAGCACTTCATAACTAAAAATCCATGAGGAATTGGAATGATATGTAGTTGACACTTTTAAAGTATGCCATGAGATCTACAAATCCATCTTTGGACCATCCAAAATGGTTGCTTAGATCTCAAATTATGATCCTTGGAAGTTGGTACCCTAGCCATTTTGTTCCATAACTTAGAAAAATTCTAAGTTTTTTATGGTCACCCCTTTTACAAGTTAACTCACTTTCTTTGATCTTTCTTGATGAATAATGATTCCAATCACATATTAACATCATTTTAGGGTCAATGAACCATAATTGTGAAAAATCTCAAAAAGTCAAACTTGGTTTTGTGCACAGTTGACTTTTTATCAGACGGAATCCAAACTGTGCGATCCTTTGTGAAATCAAGTCCTTGACCTAAATCAAACCTAATGGGTATATTCCATAGGTGTTATAGGGTGTATTGAATTATGTACCAAGGTTTGGGAGCATGTCTGGGTCAAAAGTCAAAGGTACAGTTGACTTTTCCCTCGAAACCCTAATTGTGGTCCAGATGAAAATGAAACATGTGCATTAAGCTTCTTGGATCAATCCATTGTTGCAAATGGATCAATGTAGTGTGTTAAAGACCCTCAAATAATGCCTTGAGGTCTTGGCTCATGTTTTGTCTCAAAAGTCAACTTAGGGGTGAATTAGGTCAAGAAACCCTAATTCCTGGTTTTTTGGGTAAATGCATCCCCTGAGGTTAAATTGACTTGATGATTGGGTCCATGAGGTCCCTTGTAGTATCTTGGGTTGTGATTTGAAGCATTGGCTCATGCCCAGATGAAAATTTCCATCTGGAGGCCCTGGTCGACCAAAACCCTAATTTGGTGACACTGGCAATCTTGAGGCTTGATCCACTTGGAATGTTGCAACTTTGTGCTTGATTCTTGATGTGGGAGTCCTTTTGATCCTTTATAGGTGTTTGAGAGGTTAGACAAGTTAAAGATCATGTCATTTCTTGATTGATCCTTTGTCTAAGCACTCTGAGAGGGCTTGAAACCCTAATCTTTGATTGTAGTGAATGCTCAACAATCCTTGAGGAGATTGATGAGGCATAAAGGTACATCCATATTGTGATGATGATTTGCATAATGATGGGAAATCTTAGTGGTCAAAATTTGGGGTATGACACATATACCTTCGGTTATTCTTTAAAACTGGGGGAATATATCTACAAGGGATCTTGCTTCGAATCTTAAATACTGCATTTTTTTTCAATTGACTTAGGAATCAAGCGTTACTATTTTTTAGTTGTCACCTTTCCCTTTTCCTTTATTTATTTATTTTGAATTACGAAATTAATATGTTGAAATGCCTTTATTTTTAAATTAATTTTTTATAAAATTTGTATAATCCCTCGATTACTTTGCCTAACTAAGGAATAACATATTTTGCATGAATTCCTCGGTTTTTCTTAAAAATTGACGTGTTAGTTATTTTACATGAATTTCCCAAAATATTGCACATTCTATTTTTTAAATTAATTTATTCCTTCGATTTTTCCCAAAACCCGACGTGTATGTTCTTTTACATGAATGATTCACATACCTAGAATCTAAATTTTCATTTAACTATCAACATTCCTCGTTTCATCGTCATTCTCTTTAAAAAGTCGAGGCGATTTCATCTTCATCGAAACTCAAATTCTACCATCTCTTCCAACATCAACCTGAAAATAAATTCTTCCAATATAACTCGTTAAAGCTTTTGTCATCATGTTTTCGGTACATAACTCACTTTATCTGATGTTAGTTTGAGAAATTGGTGTTACTTACCACTGAGATGTTGATATAGATGTTGTTTGAATAGTGTTAGTTTGAGAAAATGGTATCACTGACAACAGAAATGTTGATAACAATGTTGTTCTTTTTGAATAGTGTTAGTTTGAGTAAATGGTGTTACGTATTGACCACTAAAATGTTCATAGAAATGTTGTTTTTCATGAATAGTTTCAGTTTGAGAATATGTTGAATGTATGTTCTAGGAAATGTACCATGAGTATAGTATAATTCATATGCACTATGTGTCTTATCAGAGATTTGTTAATTTAAGTAATATAGTTCTTAATTTACACAGACATGGGTGATTCGACCAACGCCTCTCATACAATCTATGCTACAAAATCTATTAATACTAAAAGTAAAAGAAAAATTAAAGGTGCCACGATGTTAACCAAGGTGAAAAAAGCCCACGAAAACGGTGTTTGCTTCCCGATTAATTTTTGTATAAGACCTGGTAAAGCTTACGATGAACATGTTGATAGTTTTAGGGGTTACGTGGCAGTACAACGTAGAAGCAAACTCAGTATTTTGATAGAGTTGGCACGACGTTGACGGTGAATTTAAAGATAAATTATGGACCAATATTATAGTATTTATTTTGAATTTTATGATTTGTTTTACAAGTATAGATGATCTTTTATTTTTATTTTTTAGTTTAATAATAATACCAACTCTATTATGTAAATGTAGGGAGTGTTTATTATTCCGGAGGATGCTACATTGAAAAAGAAACAGATTGGATATGTTGGTGAGCGTCGGATGGGATTTAAGTCACAACTCATAAATGAGTATATTATAAATCCAACTATTGATAAGAAGGTTTGAGAGGATTTTGTCAAATCTCGCCCCACTCCTGATTTTTTGGCTAAGAGCAAAAAAGAAAAGGAGAGTATAGCTAGAAATATCTATCCACATAGATTATCTCGTGGAGGATATGATAAACTGGAAAAAAATAATGATTCAAGAAAAAAAAACAAAGAGAGCAAAAGTTGAAAGATCATTCTAGAAGCCTTGATCACAACCCATATCCATCATCACGCCATGAGAAATTGAAGAGGGCATGTCAAAGACCAGAAGACGAGTTCACATCAGAGCCTACACGCGAAGTGGATGAATAGATTGTAAGTAGATACTTTTTTCAACATTACTTATTGATCGTACCTGGATCAGACAGAGATAGTGGCCAACGGCGTCTGGAATGGCAGCTCCGGTGATGGTGAGAGACGGCAGGGGGGTGTACCTGCAGGGTACTCCGACGCTCAAGTGAGAGAGTGCACAGAATATTAGCAAATACAGAAAGTGTGAATGGTAGGAAGAAAGTGTCTAACCTGACCCTCTCAAATGAGAGGGTATTTATAGAGAGCCCCCAGCGCGGGGCCAACGGTTACCTGCAATGGGCTGGATCAACTAGGCCCACTCCAAGTAACTATTAGGGCTTACGTGTAGTAGTGAAGACCAGCACGTGGTCTTCGCCCTAGAGTAACTGCTCCTAGATTTCCGGAAGTAGGGCAGACCGAGTCTTTCGGAAGTGGGAGGTTACTTGGAACGTGTCCACGCGGGATGGACCGTTGGGTACTCCTCGCGGGGAGGAGCCTTCTGTGTCGAGGATATATCAAGCCATAGAATGGACATGGCCTCGCGGGGAGGGATCATGTCCGTCGAGGAGTGATGTGTAGCATTCTCGCGGGGAGAAGCTAATCTGTCGAGGAGACATATCTCAGTGGGATGTGATGCTCTCTTCTCTTATTGCCAGGTGCCCGACGATGACTCAGTGCCCGACAAAGCTGTGGTGCACGCGTGGCAGTCACGTGTCCGCAGAAGGACCTTATTGGGCCTCTCCAGTCAGTATGGGTTGGGCCTGCTCGACTGTTGGGCAGCCTCGGCCCAGTCCAGAACAGGAGCCCCCCAAGTCGTTGCTCTGAGGTGTCAGAGTAATGACCTAAGGCTTACTGGCACGTCGGGGATACGCCAGGAGAGGAACCGAGGAGGCCATTCTCGTGGTCGACGTCCATACGGTCGCACATAAGTCGGGCATCGTTCAGTCGCGTTTGGTCGTCACGCCGGGGAGATGAGGGGTCTCAGATTCAAAGCGTTGGGGAAAACTGGAACGACACGCGTGGGAAGATGCGCGGCTGCATGCGTGCCACGCGTCGCCTGCCATTATTACCTAGGGGGCTAGGGCGGCTGGCTAGGGTAGCGCACTTGAGTGCCCTATGTCCCTCGAGTTCTGCGAGAATCGCTTATAAAAAGCTCCCCCCCCCCCCTCGCTCATTTCCCACTTTTTTGTTTCTCTCTCAACAATTTCGCTCCTTCTCTCTCTACCTTCCATCGTAGCTGTTCGCCGCCGTCAACCACCGTCAGCCACCGGAAACTCCGCGCCGGAACCCTAAACCGCCGCTTATAAGGTACTTGCTCCAAAACTGACCTTTTTCTTACATTTCTCTTTAATTTCAACTAGTGTATAGCATTTCCTTGGTGAACTGATGATGTTCCCACGAGAAATGAAAGGATTCCTGGCGAATACGGCGGGAATCTTTAGTTGTTGAGAGAGGGGGTGCTAAGAGTTTCATCCGCTCTTGTTGAATATTTCGGGGACCAGGGATGAACATGTCGGGGACACGTTGAATGTCTCGGGGTCCCCAATAATTACCCTTTTCGTTAGCGCCATGGGAACACGGGGGCAGAATTTTCCGGGGAGGCGATGAGTTCCCCGGTAGACACGTTGATCCTTGGCCGGTTCCGTCAGGGAACCCGAGAGCCTTGCCCCTTCCTCGCCCGTTCGCTTGAACAGCGGTGGAGGGGTGAATTTGATACGACCCATCAAATTCACCGTTTCCTTCTGCTTTTCAGGTAAATGGACGATTTGGCTGCGAAGGTGGCCGTAGGATCCTTCGAAGAAGACGACCAACCCGAATCCCCCATGGCCCACATGGCTTTCGCACAGGAGCGTCCGCTCGAGGAGTGGGTCTGTGAAGAAGCCCTGGAGATGTCCTCTATCTTCATCTACAAAGATGTGGACGACGCGTTCTGCACCGTCGAGCACAGGCTCATCGGGTCTGATAAATCCTGGAAAGTTTTCCATCCAGAGGAGGATCATCGGATATGTTCGCCTTACCGGGGAATGTGCATCCCGTTATATGAATTCATGTTCGACAAGGCGGGGTGGAGGTTTCCCTTCACGGACTTACAAGAGGTAATCTTCGCCTGGTTGAAGCTGGCCCCTTCGCAAATTCATCCGAACTCCCTAGCCTTCATCTGGGCCTTCGAGCTCGTCTGTAAGTATTTAAAAATCGTTCCGATAGTGTCCCTCTTTTTCCGGATATTCCATCTACAGAGGTCGTCAGCCGGTGGACGACATGGATGGGTGTCCTTCAAGCAGAGCAAAGCTCTGTTCCATACATATTTAGATTCTGTCCGGGACTTCAGGTTCCGCTACTATTTCGTGAAGCCGGTCACCCTCCGGGCCATACACTCATTGTACCGGAAAGTCACTCGCGAGGTCGACGGTGTCTCCGAGGAGGTTCTAGAGCCGAGGTTCCCCCTATACTGGACGGAGGAACACTTCAAAAAGGGGGTTGACAAATACAAGGTGAGACATAATCAGCTGGACGTCGAGGATCGGGAAGCTTACAATAAGATCGTCGTGTTCGTCGAGAGCTTCAATGAGGCTCAGCACGAAACGCTGGACGGTCAGCCTATAAGGGGAGCAGACAGGCAGGTGAGGAAACAACGTCGTTTGATCAATACCCGCGTCCTGCTGGAGACCTTCTCCGACGAAGAAGCAGTCGAGATATTAGGTGGTGAAAACATCCACGATCTAAGCTTTCCTCGCGTCTGTATGCCTTGTCTTACTAACGTTTTCTTTCTTTTTGCAGGAAAAATGGCCGGAGCCGAGGAGAGACTCAAAAAACTGAAGGCGAAGAGGGCTCGGGAAGAGCAGGCCCGGGGAGAGGCATCTCGTTCAAAGGGTCAAGATGTTGCTCCTTATGGGATCGTGCCTGAGGGCGTTTCCTTCGCCGCGATGCCCAAGGGTTCCAGCCAATCTCAGCCGGCTGCGACCGTGTCGGGGATTTCGGACAGGCATACACCTCATGCTGGGAGCCAGTCTCCGGGTGCTCAAGGGACGCCGAAACGACAACGGGTTTCGGACGCAGAGATCGTCGACCTGGACAATGAAGACAGTCCCCCGCCTCCTTCCAGCTTTGATCTCCCACCATGCCATCGAAAGCCTCGCTTCTTCTTCGAAGTCATCTATCCTCGTGTCCCTCCCTCTGAAGTCCAAGCTGTGCTGGGGGCCGCCGTGGAAGCGAGGAGGAAGACGATCTTTGAGGACCTCTCTCCGGTCATGCGGCTTTGCTCGACTGCCATTGTCCTGAACGATGAGACTCGCCCCGCTGCTGAGCTTTCTCGACTGCAAGAAAAGCTCAAGAAATTGGATGCTGAGATGCTCGACCTGCGCAAGGAGTTGAAGGAATGCAGGGACCTGAACAAAGAACAAAGCGAGCAGCAGCAGCGAGCTGAGACCAAGCTGAAGGAAGTCGAGGAAACGGAGAGAGGCCACCTTGCCCGAATCGCCGAACTGGAGGCGGAGGAGAAGCGGCTCAAGGAGAGGATCGCCGAGTTAGAGGATGTTGTGCGGCCGGCCGAAGGCAAAACCGAGGAGGATAGGCTCCTAACCACTCGAGCAACGCTGGTGGCTCAACTCAGGAAACTCGAGCAGGATCTCCGGCTAGCCGAGGATGATGCTCTTGAAACTGCGGGCATAGGGTTCCGGAATACGGTGGTGCAACTTCGGGTCCTAAACCCCGACCTGGTGACCGATGGGGCAGATGCTGACTTCGAGGTGGTCGACGGCCGGATAGTGCCGCCCGGGCAAGGAGGAGACGCCAACGCGGGAGGTGGGCCGGACGCCGCTGAGACTGCCACAGAGTAGGGATATAGTTTGCTTGGCCTGCGTGCCATTTTATTTTTTCCCGGCTTGTGGGCTTATTTGATGTACTATTAGCACAGTGGTTATTTTTGCCCGGCTTGTGGGCTTGTATCTGTAACATTTGTACTAAGGGTTTTGCCCGATTTTCATACTTCGTTATGCCTCTTTATTAATTTTGCTTGTGTGTGATATTTTATACGTTACTTATTTTTGCCTAAGTAGTTGAGGTATCTGGCGCCTTGGGGGGTTTGCTCGACTTTGACGATCCTCGACTGCGGAGAGAGCTAGTCGATTGGTCGGGGTTGCTCCCCGACCTTCAACGGGGCCAAGACGTCGGTAGAGGTCTTAGCTCCGGGGCACAAACTTCCCATCGCGAGCTGGGTGTTCGGCCTAATTGGTACGTCGACGACGGAGCTCGATCGAGGCCTCCTCGTCGGGCCAAAAAGTCTCACGCACACACTTTGTGGTTTTTGGTCGTCGTGTGTTATATGGAGATGTCGCACATGTACCGTTGCACGCCCCCCGTGGTCGCGACTTTGTACAGTCGCGGACAGTGTCTAACTGTAGTATTGCTTGAGATTCTCAGCATTCCATGGTCGAGCAAGTTGTTCACCATGGAGGTTCTCGAGGTAATAGGCACCCGTTCCCGTCTTTGCGTTGACGCGGTACGGGCCCTCCCAGTTTGCGGCCAGCTTTCCTTCGCGTGAATCTTTTTTATTCCTTCATAAGACAAGACTGCCTACTTGGAAGTCTCGTTTGATAACTTTGTCGTTATAACGCAGAGTTATTTTCAGTTTTAAAGAGGCTTCTCGGAGGGCCAATAATACCCTGCTCGGAGTGCTTTTCGGGCTAGGGACCTTCCGCCGAGGTGCTGGGCGTTGATCCCTTCGTGGATTTCTTGGAGGATCCCCGAAACTTTGCCTTCTTCGACACACCGGAGTAAGGGAATGAAGAATCCTCGACGGTATAGCTTACCCTCGACGATGGTATACGCACATGCCCGCCTTTTGACTATCCCTGCTTCTTTAGGATCGTCGGGCAGTTTGCTCATCGTCAAGTATTCGTAAACTGGGTCAGTATCTCCTGGATAACTGATTTGTTCCCTCCTTTTTTCTTAGTGCTCGCAAGCTTGGAGAGAACGTCTGCTCGAGTGTTGTGCTCGCACGGGATGTGAGCCACCTCTGCGGAGACAAATTTCTTCAACTTCTCTTGCACCAAGGTTAGGTACTCGATGAGATTATCGTTTTTGGCCTGGAATTCTCCCCGGACCTGCGATGCCACGAGCTGGGAGTCTGTAAAGATTTTGACTTCTTTTGCGCCAAGGTCTTCCGCAAGTCAAAGTCCCGCGAGGAAGGCCTCGTATTCGGCTTGGTTATTCGATGTCTTGAAGGACAGTTCGAGGGAGACCTCTATCAGGATGCCCTTCTTGTTTTCGAGGATAATGCCCGCTCCGCTACCTTTTGCACTTGAGGCCCCGTCGACGTAAATCGTCCATTTCTGGGAACCACTGGTCGAGGATTCAGGGACGGTCATTTCCGCTACGAAGTTGGCCAGTACTTGGGCTTTCAAGGCTTTTCTTCCTTCGTATCGAAGGTCGAACTCGGATAGCTCAAGAGACCACCGGAGCATTCTCCCCGCCATATCTGGCCGATTGAGGAGCTGTCTGATGGGCTGCTCTGTCCTTACCACGATCGTGTGGGCCAGGAAGTAATGACGTAATCTTCTGGCTGCAGATACGAGGGCCAAGGCGACCTTTTCAATCTGTTGGTATCTGAGCTCGGGGCCCTGAAGAGCTCTGCTCGTGAAATAAATCGGTTTCTGTCCGTCGGGGGTCTCCCGTATAAGGACAGCACTCACCGCTTCACCGCTGACGGCCAGGTACAAGAAAAGTGTTTCCCCGGTACCTGGTCAGGACAAGACCGGCGGTTGAGACAAGACTTGCTTTAGATGGAGGAGGGCTTGCTCGCATTCTTGACTCCATTCAAAGGTCGCCTTCTGTCGGAGAAGCTTGAAGAAGGGGAGTGCGTACTGAGCCGATTTGGCTACGAAACGGGAGAGAGCCGTCAACATTCCGTTAAGTGACTGGATCGACTTCTTCGAGTTCGGGGTGGGGATTTCGGAGAATGCCCTACATTTGTCGGGGTTCGCCTCGATGCCCCTCTCCGTGAGGTAGAAGCCGAGGAATTTCCCTGCGCGAACACCGAAGGTGCATTTGTCGGGGTTGAACCTCATGCGACATTTCCTCGCTGTGTCGAACACTTTCTGGAGATGATCGGCATGGTCGACATCTTCTGTGGATTTGACGATCATGTCGTCCATGTAAACCTCGAGTATGTCGCCAATATCTGCCCGGAAGACCTTGTTCATCATCCGTTGGTAGGTGGCGCCAACATTTTTCATGCCGAAGGGCATTACGTTATAGTAGTAATTGCCCGACTCGGTCATGAAGGCGGTATGCCGCTTGTCGGCCTCGTCCATGGGGATTTGGTTGTACCCCGAATAGGCATCCATAAAGGATAGTAATTTAAATCCTGCAGAATTATCAACTAGTTGGTCGATGTTAGGTAAGGGATAAGAGTCCTTCGGGCATGCCCGGTTAAGATCCGTGTAGTCAACGCACATCCTCTATTTTCCATTATTTTTCTTAACGAGTACAACATTTGAAAGCCAAGTCGTGTACTTGGCCTCAGAAATAAAGTTTACCTCTAGGAGGTCTTTTACAGCTTTTTCAGTAGCCTCTATTTTTTCCGGAGACTGCCTATGCCTACGTTGAGCTACGACCCTAGCAGTCAGATCTATAGTCAACTGATGACAAGCTACTTCAGGGTCCAGTCCGGGCATCTCTGCAGCACTCCAGGTGAACAAATCTGCATTTTCTCGGAGACATGCCTTCAGTTGCCTCTTCGCTAGGTCGGGGAGTCCAGAGCCAATCTTCAGGCTTCGGTCTGGACTGTCGCCGAGAGGAACCAGCTCTAAATCTCCATCTGGGACAGGGCGCGTTGGGTGGAGAGGCTTCCCGTTGACTTCAAGTGGGAGGTCCTCGCCCGTAGTTTCTTCCTGTTCCCCAGGAAATCTGCTGTCAAGGTCGACCGCGCTGATCGGCGGGAGCGGAGCCTGCACGACGTCTGGAGGTGTCTCGGCCTGAGTCTTAGCTTTGGTGCCGCCGACGACACTCAAGCCCCTGATTGTTGCGTCGAAACATCTTCTGTCCGCATTGATGTCTCCGTGGAGAGTGACCACACGTCCGCGCTTCGTGTAGTATTTCATCTTCAGGTGGACCGTTGATGGTACGGCCGTCAGTTCCGTCAACGTGGTCCTCCCTATTATACAGTTGTAGAGGGACGGGCAATCCACCACCAAGAAACGCGTCTTCACCTGTCGGGCAGTTTCCTCAATCCCGAAGGTGACCATCAACTCCACGAAACCCCATGGTCTGGTGGTCGCACCGTTGAAGCCTTGTAGGTCCGACCCTACATATGGGGACAAGTGTTGCTTGGTCAGCTGGAGGGTCTCGAAGAGGTGGACGTACATGATGTCCACCGAGCTCCCCTGGTCGACCAAAATTCTATGGACATCAAAATTGGCCATCTGTGCCCGGATCAAGAGAGGGATGTTGGCGTTCGGTGCCCCACCGGGAAGTTCCTCGAGGTAGAAGGTAATCGGATTTGATCTTCCTTTGACCCGCTCAAGGGTAGGCGCTCGAGGAGTTGTTGCCTTCAGTTCGTCGAACTTCCTCTTTATCGACCCTACAGTCAAACGGTCAGGGGCTCCGCCAGATATGACCAGTGCCTGGGGAAAAGACTCCCAGGTACTGCGGGCACTTATCGAGTCCTCTACTGGGAAGTTGTTCCACATGTTTCGGACAGCTTCGGGGCTGTCGAGCTCTCCAGAAAAACCGAAGTCTTCAGGCCGTGTAATGCTCAACGCGACTTGCAGTGATCCGTTGTTGGGAGAGGGAGTTGACTCCTCGACATTCTGAGCCTCCTGACTGCTGGGGTGGGGGGCCTCTTGCTGCTTGGCGTACTTCTTCAGGTACCCTTCTTTAATCAGCGTCTCGATTGCGTCCTTAAGGTGGACGCAATCTTCAGTAAAGTGCCCGTGACTGCGATGGAACCGGCAATACTTGGACTTGTCAGCATTTGGTTTGGAAGCAGCCGGTTTCGGGAAGCGGATTCCCCCTTTGACGAACTCCGAATTGGCACAGGCGCTGAAAATGCGCGAGCGGGACACGTTCAACGGTGTGTAATCTTTGAAAAGGCCAGACGGTCCCCGTGATTCACAGGGCTCTTTGGTCCGGGCTTCTTTCTTTCTTTCCCCGCCTCGCCTGGGTGGAGGGGAGTCTTCTCTTCTCCTGTCTCCACCTCGCCTGGGTGGAGGGGAGTCTTCTTCCTTGTTGCCGCGGGGGCCTTATCTGCGCCTCGAATCGAGGGCAATTTGTGCAGCCTCAGCTTCCTCGAACTCAATATCCGACTGAGCCCTCTCGAGGAGACCTTCAAAGCTGCGGGGACGGTGCAGCCCGACGGATTCTGCAAATTTAGATCCTATCCTCAAACCCTTGATGATGAGATACATTTTGATGTGATCGGTCACGTGGATTTCGACCGCCTCTTTGTTGAACCTCTCTATGTAGCTCCGGAGAGGTTCGTCCTTCCCCTGAAAGATGGCTTCCAGGGAGGCTATCGTCTTCGGATGTCGACGAGAAGCCGTAAAATGTTTTCTGAAACACTCCCTCAGGACTCTCCACGACGTGATTGACTCAGATGCTAGGTTTTTATACCAAGCCATGGCCACTTTCCGAAGAGTCGTAGGGAATAATCGGCACTTGATAGCGCTGGAGACATTCCTGAAATCGAGCAGAGCTTCAAAGCTCTTGACATGGTCATCAGGATCAGATGTCCCGTCATATGTCCCCAAGGATGGGGGCCTCTCCAGGCCCTTAGGAATAGGGGCATCCATGATGTGCCTGGCCAGAGGGGTCCGGTAATCGTCATCCTCGCTGGCTCCCGGGGACACAGAGGGGGAGCGTTGTCCATGAACATAGTGACGTCTCGGGGAGTGGTCCTTCGGGCGGCCTCTGGGCTCCTCGGCGTCCGGCATACTCCTTTTATTTTTCGAGGAGCGAACTGGTCCCTTTGGTGGCGGGGAGCGGTGGCGTTTCTGAGGATGCTCCGGCTGAGCACGCTCCAAGCGTGGTCTGCGACCCCTGGGAACCGGGGAGGGGTTGCGAGATGCCTCCGGGGACAGTGAACGTCTCAGAAATGGTGGTGGTCGGTGCCTTCGCGGGGAAGACTGACCACGACTTTCTCCAGCGCCTCGATCCGAATGTTCTGGTTGAAAATCATCTGGTTGGTCTGATTGACCAACACAAACAGGGCAGCAGTGCTCGGATCCGCATTTGGCGGCGGGTCCACGGGCTGGAAAACGGGCTGGAGGACGGTTTCCTATCCGTCCTGATGAACGGAGAAAGCTTTGGTTTATCAAACAGAAAAACGGGGAAGCTTATGAATTCCCACAGACGGCGCCACTGATCGTACCTGGATCAGACAGAGATAGTGGCCAACGGCGTCTGGAACGGCAGCTCCAGTGATGGTGAGAGACGGCGGGGGGTGTACCTGCAGGGTACTCCGACGCTCAAGTGAGAGAGTGCACAGAATATCAGCAAATACAGAAAATGTGAATGGTAGGAAGAAAGTGTCTAACCTGACCCTCTCAAATGAGAGGGTATTTATAGAGAGCCTCCAGCGCGGGGCCAACGGTTACCTGCAATGGGCTGGATCAACTAGGCCCACTCCAAGTAACTGCTAGGGCTTACGTGTAGTAGTGAAGTCCAGCACGTGGTCTTCGCCCTAGAGTAACTGCTCCTAGATTTCCGGAAGTAGGGCAGACCGAGTCTTTCGGAAGTGGGAGGTTACTTGGAACGTGTCCACGCGGGATGGACCGTTGGGTACTCCTCGAGGGGAGGAGCCTTCTGTGTCGAGGATATATCAAGCCGTAGAATGGACATGGCCTCGTGGGGAGGGATCATGTCCGTCGAGGAGTGATGTGTAGCATTCTCGCGGGGAGAAGCTAATATGTCGAGGAGACATATCTCAGTGGGATGTGATGCTCTCTTCTCTTATTGCCAGGTGCCCGACGATGACTCAGTGCCCGACGAAGCTGTGGTGCGCGCGTGGCAGTTACGTGTCCGCAGAAGGACCTTATTGGGCCTCTCCAGTCAGTGTGGGTTGGGCCTGCTCGACTGTTGGGCAGCCTCGGCCCAGTCCAGAACACTTATTTTCGTTAATTCAATTTGGTAAAGATGAACTTTTATATGTGTTTTAGGATTTACTAGTTGAAAAATTCAAGGATGGCCTCTTTGATCCACGAAAATGTCATGACATCTTGGTAAAAGCGATTAGAACAGAGGAGCACGGTGGGCGTGTATGTGGTCTCTGAAGAGGCGTCGGCTTGAGGTTATATTTTGGACCATCGCAAACAAGTAACGAAGTAAACCATAAGAAATAAATTGAAAAGATAGTTGATCAAAAGATGAGAGGTAAACTACAAGAATTATTAGAACTTGAGCGGGAGAAGTGAACTCAATAGGCGCTGGAGGATTGGACTCAAGAGGAATGTGATAGGGTGCATCTGGAGGAACGGGAGAGGATGTTGCATGAGGTGCGGTAGAAATTCTAGGAGGAGCGAGAGAGGTTGACTAAGAAAAAGCTAGAGAAATTGTCTGAGGAAGTGCGGAAGAAGTGTACCCGCGATGTGATTGAGGTAAGTTTAAGTTAAAAAATTTGTGTTGTACGTTGTTTTCATTATTTGTGTATTTAAAGTTTTGTATTGTGTTTTTGTTGTTCTTATGATGCAACAATTGAAATCAATGAGTGTACTCATCAATCCAATATTAGATCAGTTAGGCATAACTAAGAAAGTAGCTGAGAAAGTTATTATGGGTGGTGCAAGTATGAAAGGTAGTTGTTTTGCCCCCACAACACAATATTGACACCACATTATCTCAACCAGATAACACACAAAAACTCTCAAGGATGATAGAAGAGATGGAAGACATCTACGAGTTTACATTAAAACATGAACTAAAACAATTTTATATACTTCATAAGAATTGTGTTATGAAATTTTTGAAGGTATATGATTGGTTGGACATAATTGTACTACAATTGTAGTTCTCATAAGTATAATTTTTACGGAGATTTCAATTTATATTCATTATTCTCATACTTTAACATCAACATATGACTTTTTTTATTAACTTTTAGGTCCATGAGATGTGTGTTGAAAGAGAATTAAGAAATTATTGTTTCTTAAACCAATTCAATATTGAATTTCACCAAAAGGAGCAAACTCTATCAAGATATACATACAAAATAAGTTGGTTGATGAGAACAAACAGTTTTACTTGAGACCGTTTTACCGTGCGTAAATATATATTAATTTGTGTTTTATTTTATAAATCAATTTTATACACATTATTAATTATTTTGAATGTTAAGGGAGTTCATCTTGGCAACTAGTTATTATATGTCTGAAGAAAAATATTGTAATTATGTTATGTTCGTTACACTATACTCTTGATGAAATGATGCATGATGTTTTGAGAGTGTGAGTGGTATTGTTTGTAATACTCAAATTTTACCTTTAATTTTGAAAAGTTTTTATTCATGTTTAATTTTTACTGACATGTAGAGTTATGGAGGGATACAATTTTGTGAAACGTAATCTAAAAGATAGAAAACAAAAGCTCTTTTTCTCAAAAGTAAGTATTACTTATGCTTTTTGACACTCTTTTATATTTTTTCTAATGTATTACTTGTGTTTTATGTGTATTAATTATTAACTATATGAAAATTATTTATAGTCACGAAGACAACCTGACAGCTTTTTGCGTGGATACTATGTTATGAGACAAATGTAAAATATTGTCTCCGGAGGCATTATGAGTTCATGGTTTAAGGTATTAACTTTATCTATAAACATCATTCCAACAGAAGGGTGAGATTCTCAATCAACAAAACACAACACAATACAATGCAATGAGACTCACAACTCGACTCAATGCATGTGGTACCAATTCGATCCCTTTTTCATGATCATAATTCCCGTCGGAATTTCCATATGAGTCGCTCACACCCCACATGGGCACACGACATCCGTGATCGCTTATACCCCACATGGGCACACGAACATCCGTAATCGCTCACACCCCACATGGGCACACGATTACCTCAACAACAACAACAACAACACGATTCCATTTCAAGGAATCCGGATAAGGCGCTCACACCCCACATGGGCACACGAATTATCATACAACATATGCAACATGATATGCATTCAACGACAACATACAACGACGACCAATGCATATAACTATCATACAACCAATACATCACACCACAACTATCCAACACATATCATATACCTGTCAAAACATGCAATAATTGCAATCCACGGATACAACACACATTCACACAACCGAACTTAACATTTCGACGTTCAACACATCACAACGTACAAGGGAACAAAATTAATGTGTCAAATAGTTAGAATTCTGGCATTGTAAATAATTTTAACAGAAAGTATACGAAACCAGCTTTCCAACAATTCGAACGGCGACTGAAATGGACCTACGGATCAAAAGATATGAATTTTTAAAGTTTTATAAAATTCTGTTCGTTCCAATGGTAACCAAACGCTGTTCCTGCTCTCCTGATGTTCGCCCAGCGAGACGCAAACAAACTCACCTTCGCCCGGCGAAACCCCCATTCGCCCGGGGAACCTGCCCCTTCCGCCCAGCGAAGCAGAAGCGAATCATCCCCCCATGCAAATTTAAGTAGCACCTATTTTCCACCCTTCGCTCGCTTCTCAGTTCGCCCAGCGAGATGCAAGCGAACTCACCCTCGGCTGGCGAAACTCCCCATTTGGCCAGCAAAAATGTGCTAATCAGCAACCCTGCAGTTGCGATTCTGCACAGTCCGGACCCCAAAATTTCTTGCGAGTTTAATACCATACAGTCCAAAATGCACATAAATCACATGATTATCATACAACAACACACATAAATTAGAACCTCCTATAACACAAAAACCATAATCCAACAGTCAATGTACACCATTTACATGTTATCACGGACACCGACACACAATTGAAAACAACCAAAACAATTAGAGAGATGCATAGAGATGAACCTAACGATTTACCCACCCCCATACATATATTATTCATCCCTTAAGTGATAAAAAAACCCCACCCTTACCTTAGTGGTGATTCTTCAAATGCTCTCTAAGCCCTAGCTCTGCTCCTGTCTTCTATTCCTCTTTTCTCCAAAACACGATCGTTCACAAATGATTCTCCCCCTTTCTAATTTTCTTCTTTCCTACTATAACCCTTAGACCCCTAATATGGTCTTCCTTCCTTACCCTTACTAAACCTCGTGAATGATCTACTTTGCCCTTACTATTTCTCTACTCATATTATCCACTTTTAGATTAATAAAATAATTATAACTAATTATTTAAATCTACTAATTCCAACTAAATTATTTAAATAAAATAATTATCCAATTATTATTACTAAAATTCCAATTAATTATTTTTAAATCTAAATAATCTAATTTAAATTATTTAAATTAAGAGTAAGCCACAATACTCCTATAGTCCTACACTACCCAACACATGAATATACCAAAACACACCACATATCACGTAATTCACAAATACACGAGATTAAACATAATTAATCACCAATCAAACAAATTATAATTATCGGGGCGTTACATGTAGCATTTTGGATATGCACACATTTGGTTTTGTAAACAATGTAATTTGGTATTATGTGTATATTTAGTCGGATTCTGTCACAAAATTTAAAGTTTTAGGGTTAAAAAAAGATATAGGCCACTCAAATTGAGATTTAAAACAAATTATAAATTACAAATAAATAGGTTATACCCCTTGGTTAATACATATAACCGATGTAAATACATTTCTTTTCCCTTTGATATTTACCAAAACCGAGAGGTATATGACACATGCTTTATCGTTTTGAAAAAAAAATGATGTTGTTAGGGATCGAATCAATGACCTTTTCATTTGTTCCCTTGGTGGAATAAAAACTAAGGGGGTAAAGTGACAAGTTTTTATGACGTCCTTCGTTATCTCACATAAGAAACTGTTATGAATATAAAAACAACAAACAGATAATGGAATGAAGGTGAAATTATATATTAATGGAATAGTGAATAAACTTCAATACAACCAAAAATGTTCTCAGCTTAATAATGGCAACAGGGATTAAAAGAATAGAAGCTTCTCACAAGGAGAAGTAACCACTATACTGGGTCCAGAGAGAAGAGAATACAATCAATTCATCCACACCCTATATGTTCTCTCTATTTGGTTATATAGCCTGTCAACCTTGTACTAGGCACCCTTATTCTCTGGCTGCGCCTAATTCCCGTAATTTTCAGATCTATAACCGAATGCATTTCCTCACCTCCTACTGAGTCACCTGTGACAACATGTATTTCATCACCATTTGCTGAGTCAGCCTGTGGTGGGACCATTTCTTGTCCATGTGGCCTAGCAATACTCCCCCTAATAACAACAAACTTGTCCTCAAGGTTAAGGTTTGGGTAACTGTTAGTTATCACTGCACTGTCTTCCCATGTTGCAGCATGAACATCCATGCCCACCCATTTAACAAGTACCTGAGGAACCAGAGTCGAGCCCTGAAAAAAGACTCTAGAGTCCAAGACAACTTCAAGTTGTATTATTGGACCGAGTTCAAAAGTAGTTAATGGCAACGGGAGATACAGAATAGTAGTAGGTCCATGGAAGGCCTTCAATTGAGAGACGTGAAACACCGGGTGAATCTTTGACGTAAGAGGAAGTTGTAGCTTATAAGATACAGAGCCAATCTTAGCCATGATTGGAAATGGGACAAAGTAACGCATCCCTAGTTTTTTATGCTTCTAGAGAGCCACCGAGGATAGATGATAAGGTTGAAGTTTAACAAGGACTTGATCACCAATGTTAAATTCTACATGCCTTCGTTTCTTGTCAGCATGCAACTTCATAGCTTGTTGAGCACGGTGTAAATTAGCTTGTAGTTGCAGCAAAAGTTCCTCACGTTGCAGCAACTGAGCTTGTAGATCTAGAGGATCCTCAGAGCTACCCTTGGAGCGAACAAGTCTAATAGGATCACGACCTTTCAAAGCCTTAAAGGGCGTCATAGCAGCACTGCTATGATATGATGTGTTGTACCAATAATCTGCCCAGGGCAGGGATTTGGACCAATGAGTGGGGTTTTGAAAAGTGAAGCAGCGAAGATACATTTCCAAACACTTATTCAAAGCTTCCAATTAACCATCGGACTGTGGATGATAGGCCGAGCTCATAGCAAGTGTAGTACCATGGAATTTAAATAACTGTTTCCAAAAGTTACTTGTAAAGACCTTATCCCGATCAGATACTATGGAATGCGGCATGCCATGGAGTTTGACTACATTACTCATGAAAACTTCAGCCACCTTTTTACTGTCATAAGCATACTTCAATGGAAAGAAATGACCAAACTTAGTGAGTCGATCAACAACCACCATAATGACGGTGAAGCCAAAAGAGGTTGGTAAGCCGGTAATAAAGTCCATTGCGATGTCCTCCCATACTTCAATTGGAATGGGGAGGGGATTGAGTAACCCTGCAGGAAGTTCGGTAGGAGTTTTGGCTTGTTGACAAACAACACAATGTAAAATAAACTGTTTGATATCATGGCGCATGTGAGGCCAATGAAACTTAGAAGCAATTAGAGCCAAGGTCGTGTAACACCGGAATGGCCCCTAACGGGGGAAGAATGAAATTTAATCAACACCTTCTGAATCAGCGGACTAGCTGATGGAATAACCAGTTTATTGTGCCAATAAAGTAGCCCATCCCTAGAACTGAAATTGGGATCAGTACCGGTTCTGTTGTCACACTGCTACAAGACCGAAGCAAGTTGAAAATCTTGTTGTATTTCCTTTCGTAACTCCATCAAAAATTGAGAATGTGGCTCGGACCATGCCATCAAACAAACACGGGATAACGCGTCCACTGCTATGTTTTCGTTACCCGATTTATACTCAATTGTGAACTCAAATCCAATAAATTTGTGGAGCCAAGCCTGCTGCTCCGGTGTTTGTAAGGTTTGTTCCAGAAGTGCCTTTAAGCTCTTTTGATCCGTGTGAATGATGAACTTGTGTCCCAACAAGTAATGGCAAAACTTGGCCAAGGCTTCAGTAATGGCACGAAATTCTCGCACATACGTTGACTGCTTCTGAATATGTGCCCCTAATTTTTGGGAAAAAAAGTAATGGGGTGCCCTGTTTGACTCAAAACGGCACCAATTCCAGTACTAGATGCATCTATTTCAAGAATAAATGGTTGGCTAAAATCGGGTAACGCGAGCACTGGTGCTGTGGAAATAGCTTGCTTCAACTTGTTAAAAGAGACTGTAGCAAACTCATCCCATTGGAAACCATCTTTCTTCAATAAATCCGTCAATGGCAACGCAATGGTAGCATATGCTTTGATAAAGCGGCGATAATAGCCTGTGAGACCAAGGAACCCGCGCAACTGTTTTAGAGTCGACGGAGTTGGCCAATCTATAACAGCCTACACTTTTCCCTTATCCATCGACACACCTTTACCTGAGACTGTGTGTCCTAGATAATCAACTTCTAGCATACCAAAGGAACACTTAAACATTTTGACAAACAGTACTTGTTGCTGCAACTTTTGTAATACACTTTCCAAATGTTCCAAATGACTCACCCAAGTCGGACTATATATTAAGATATCATAAAAAAAAAACCAAAACATATTTGCGGAGAGAATGTTGAAATACCTCATTCATCAAGCATTGAAAGGATGCAGGCGCATTCGATAGTCCGAAAGGCATAACAAGCCACTCATAATGACCATGATGAGTTCGGAAGGCTGTCTTATGGCGATCATTCGGTTTCACGAGTATCTGATGGTACCCCGAACGCAGATTCAGTTTAGAGAAGTATTTAGCGCCATATAACTCATATAAAAGCTCGTCCACTGGTTGTAGTGGGTAGCTGCCCTTGATTATTAAAGCATTCAAGGCACGGTAGTCAGTGCAGAACCACCATGTACCATCTTTCTTCTTTACCAAAAGGACTGTAGAAGAAAAAAGGTTGTTGCTTGGTTGGATAATCCTCTGTTTCAACATCTCGGCCACCATGAACTCAAGCTGCTCTTTTTGACTGTGAGGGTACCGATACGTTCTAACTTTTACCACTTTAGACTCATCCAACAGAGGAATAGAATGGTCTTGTGTTCGAGGAGGTGGTAATGTAGTGGGTGTTTGAAAAACCTGTGAATAACGTCGAAGCAACTAAACCAGTTCCAGAGCCAGGTTCGGAGGAAGGTCAATAAGAGCTGATAGTTCCTGGATTGGCTGGAATTTTGGTAAAACAAAGGTTATTCAATGTTGATGTCAAGGTGCTGATGTTCTTAACACTGGGTTGTGTTAAGTTGTTAAATGCTGAAGATGGATGTCTAATGTCACACAGGTGATGTTGTAACATCAGACCTGCAGAATTAATAACAGCAGGATATGTTATTAGGGCACGCGTATTAGTTGGAATTGTGGAGAGTGGTTAACTCATTGGATGAGAATATCTTGGGATAGATATTTTCTGTTACATGGGAGATTTGATTGCAGATCTGTTGGAGAATTAAAAGGTTGAAGATTTAAAAAGATTTTGGGGATAAAATCTGTTTTGAAGATTCAGTTTTAATTAACAAATCTGATCAAATATTGTGACAAGTCCAAGCCCAATTCAGGAGCTATATAAAGCGCACAAGACGAAAGGAAAAAGTGATAGAAAACATTCAGAAGATCAAGAGCATAAGGCTTAGTGTCTAGAGTTTGTTTAAAGTGCTTGTATTTACACTATTCTAGGGTTTGAATAGGTGTTAAGTTTCTGTCCTCTCTAAAGCTGTGAAGCAAAGAGAGTTGTGTGATTTGATCGAAACTGTGAAGTAAGATCAAGGGTACTCAAAGTGGGTTCTTTGAGTGTTTGTAAGGGATTGAGTGGTGTTCTCATACCTAAGTGGTTTCTTAGGTAGGAAGTCATTAGTAGAGTATAAGTTTAGGAGATTGTCAACAGGTCGTTGAGTCTGTAAATTATATCTACAAGTAGTAAATTCCATCCCTGGCTTGGTAGCCCCCAGAGTAGGTTGGTTGTAACCGAACTGGGTCAACAATTCTTGGTGTTATTTTACTGTTATTGTTGTCCATAGTGCAGAGTGTGTTGTTGTGACATCACACCTTAACATCACACGTCTGATACCAGAATTTCAATTGGTATCAGAGCAGACATCATGTCTGTCTCTGGGTGAGATCTAGGGAAGTTACTTTCTGGTGTAAAGATGGACAAAGAAGTTGGAGGATTCATCAACAGACCCCCTATTTTGGATGGTTCCAATTATGACTATTGGAAGCCAAGGATGACCACCTTCTTAAAATCCTTGGACAGTAGGGCTTGGAAGGCTGTTATTAAAGAATGGAAAGCTCCTGTCATGTGTGAGAAGAATGATGCTGGCAAAGATAAAGAAGGCACCTCTAAGCCAAAGCCTGAAGAAGAGTGGACCAAGGAGGAAGATGAGCTTACCCTTGGAAATTCCAAAGCTCTGAATGCTATCTTCAATGGAGTGGATAAGAACATCTTCAGGTTAATCAATACCTGTGAAGTTGCTAAAGAAGCATGGGATATCTTGCAGGCTACTCATGAAGGAACATCTAGAGTCAAGATGTCAAGACTTCAGATTTTAACATCAAAATTTGAAAGCCTGGAGATGAAGGAAGATGAGACTATACATGATTTCCACATGAGTGTTCTGGAGCTGGCTAATGCATCCAGTGCTCTTGGTGAGAAGATGTCAGAGGAAAAGCTCGTGAGGAAGATCCTTAGGTCCCTACCTAAGAGGTACAAGATGAAAGTGACTGCTATTGAAGAAGCTCAAGACATCAGCAAGATGAGAGTAGATGAGCTCATTGGATCTCTTCAGACTTTTGAACTTGGTTTAAATGAAGAAGAACCAGAAAAGAAGCCCAAGGGTATTGCTTTGGTCTCCACTCCTGCAGAAGATAAGGTTGTCAAAGATTCTCAGGAAGATTTGTCACAAGTCATTGCAATGTTGGGAAGGCAGTTCAAAAAGGTGTTAAAAAAATGGAACAATAACTACAAGCCTAGTGTCAAGAACAGTTCCTCTGACATCACCAATTCAAAAGAGAAAGATGAAGAGAAGACTGCTCAGGATAAAGGTGTTCAGTGCTTTGAATGTGAAGGGTATGGACATGTCAAGAAAGAATGTCCCACATTCTTGAAGAAGCAGAAGAAGGGCATGTCAGTTTCCTGATCTGAATCTGATAGTGAAAGTGATGGTGAGTCAGCAAAGCATGCTAGAGCCTTAACAGGAACTGTTGTGTCTGATGATGGTAGTGATGAAGAAATAACTTATGTAGAGCTAGCTTCTACTTATCGAGAGCTGTGTTTGAAAAGTGTTGAGATTTGTCAAGAAAACAAGTATCATAAGCAACAGATTGCTCAGCTTAAAAATGAAAAAGCTGATCGGGAAAACGAAGTTGTGCTAGTTAAGTCCCAACTGGATCAGATGACTAAATTCATTAAGATGATGAACAGTGGTACTGCTGATCTTGATAAAATTCTTCAGTTAGAGAAATCTGCTGGAGATAAATCAGGCATAGGATATGTGGCTAGTACTTCAGGAACAAAAAGGGAGATATCTCAACCGTTGTCTCAACATCAACCTACGAAACAGGGCCCTTCCTCAAAGAAGATTGTTCAGCCCCAAAATGCTGAGAAGAAGAATGGCCCTCATCAGAGGAAGATACAGCCCCAAGGAGCTAGTCAGTATATGCCTCCCCAATTTCACCAGAATATGCAAGCTGTCAAGTTCAAGCAGAACATGTCTCAGCAGAGATATCAACATCAGGAAAAATGGTATGGTTATGCGTACAACAATGTTGTGACTTATGGAAGAAGGAAACCTCATCACCATAGAAGACAGCCTAAGAGACAACATCATCAATACAGTAAAAGACAATTCAACTATGGAATAAGGAGACAACAGTATGGGTGGCAGCCACTGAATTATCAAAGTGGGAGAAGATTTAACCACTTTAGAAACGACAGAGTCAGATGCTTCTACTGTGGCAGGATGGGTCATATGCAGTCCTCGTGCTTCAAGCTTCACGGATATCCTAATTCTACTCCTCAACCCAAACAGCAAGAGGTTAGGCCTAAGGTGATGAAGAAATGGATACCTAAAGTTACCAGCTTGATAGCTCACACGTCCTTGAGGGTTTCTACCAAAGATGACTGGTATTTTGATAGTGGGTGTTCAAGACACATGACTGGAGTAAAGAATCTGCTTGTTGATGTGAAACCTCAGTCTTCTGGCTATGTTACATTTGGTGATGGGATCAAAGGAGAGATAAAGGGAATTGGAAGACTAAACTGTGACAGTACTCCCAAGCTGGAGAATGTTCTTCTTGTTAAAGGACTAGCAGCTAATTTGATTAGTATTAGTCAACTTTGTGATCAAGGATTCAAAGTAGACTTCACAAAGTCCGAATGTAATGTGAAAGATGACAAAGGAGAAGTCATTATGAAGGGAGCCAGATCTAAGGACAACTGTTATCTTTGGGTGCCGCAAAATTTAAATCCCTCCACGTGTGTGCTTGCTAAAGAAGATGATGTCAAAATATGGCATCAAAAGCTGGGACATCTTCACCTTAAGGGAATGAAGAGAATTATCTCCTCAGAAGCAGTCAGAGGGATTCCTAATCTTAGTATTGAGGAAGGAAAGGTGTGTGGAGACTGTCAAAAAGGAAAGCAGACAAAGATGTCTCATCCGAAGCTTCAACATGACACCACCTCCAAAGTATTGGAACTCCTTCATATGGATTTGATGGGACCTATGCAGGTTGAAAGTCTGGGTGGAAAGAAATATGCTTATGTAGTTGTGGATGACTACTCAAGATACACCTGGGTGAATTTCATCAAAGACAAATCTGAAGTGTTTGATGTCTTTAAAGAGCTCTGTCTTAAACTCCAAAGAGAAAAGGAGAGTAAGGTCATCAGAATTAGAAGTGATCATGGAAGAGAGTTTGAAAATAGTAAGTTTGAAGAATTTTGCTCGTCTGAAGGTATAAGTCATGAGTTTTCATCTCCTATCACCGCTCAGCAAAATGGAGTTGTTTAGAGGAAGAACATAACTATACAAGAGTCGACTAGAGCAATGATTCATGCCAAGAAACTACCTTATCACTTCTAGGCTGAAGCCATGAACACTGCCTGCTACATTCACAACAGAGTCACCCTAAGAAGAGGCACTTCATCCACTCTATATGAACTATGGAAGGGAAGAAAACCTAATGTTAAGTACTTCCATGTGTTTGGTAGTAAATGTTACATTCTGACAGATAGAGAGCAGAGAAGGAAATTAGATTCCAAAAGTGATGAAGGGATATTTTTGGGGTACTCCATCAACAGCAGAGCTTATCGGGTCTTCAACTCCAGGACCAAAGTGATGATGGAGTCAATCAATGTTGTGATTGATGATGAAGAAAAGCATGAAGTTGAGGATGTCATAGAAGATGTTGGAACATTAACTGATGAGGTAGCTGTTGAAGTTGAAGAAAGAAATCCATCCCCAAGTACTACTGACACTGAGCCTGAGCAACCTCAGAAGGATCCTTCTATCAGGATTCAGAAGGATCATCCTAAGGAGCTGATCATAGGTGATCCAAATTCTGGAGTAAGAACTAGGTCCAGAGAAATCATAGCCAGCTCGTGCTTCGTATCCAAAATTGAGCCAAAAAATGTCAAGGAAGCTCTGACAGATGAATTTTGGATAAATGCTATGCAAGAAGAACTGGAGAAGTTCAAGAGAAATGAAGTCTGGGATCTTGTGCCAAGACCAGAAGGGGTGAATGTTATTGGAACAAAGTGGATCTACAAGAACAAGTCAGACGAGCTTGGAGTGGTTACAAGAAACAAAGCGAGACTTGTTGCACAAGGTTATACTCAAGTGGAGGGAATCGACTTTGATGAGACGTTTGCCCCAGTGGCGAGACTAGAGTCCATCAGACTACTTTTGGGTATGGCTTGTAATCTAAGATTCAAGCTGTTCCAAATGGATGTGAAGAGTGCCTTTCTAAATGGCTATCTGAATGAAGAAGTATATGTGGATTAACCTAAAGGATTCACCGATCCAAACTTCCCCAATCATGTGTTCAAACTGAGGAAGGCACTGTATGGCTTAAAACAAGCTCCAAGGGCCTGGTATGAGCGGTTGACAGAATTCTTATTAGCAAATGGGTATAGAAAAGGAGGCATTGACAAAACCTTGTTTGTCAAGGAAGAAGGAGGAAAATTAATGGTAGCCCAGATATATGTGGATGACATTGTATTTGGGGGGATGTCAGATGCTATGGTAAAACAGTTTGTCCAACAAATGCAATCAGAATTTGAAATGAGTTTGGTTGGAGAACTTAGCTACTTCCTTGGGTTACAAGTCAGACAAATGGAGGATTCTATCTTTATTTCTCAAAGCAAATATGCCAAGAGCATAGTAAAGAAGTTTGGCCTAGATAAAGCCAATCACAAAAGGACACCTGCTCCCACCCATTTGAAGCTATCCAAGGATGAGAATGGAGTAAGTGTGGATCACAGCTTGTACAGAAGTATGATTGGGAGTTTACTATATCTCACAGCAAGCAGACCTGATATTTCCTTTGCTGTTGGAGTGTGTGCTAGATATCAGTCTGATCCTAAGGTAAGTCACTTGAATCAGGTGAAGAGGATTCTGAAATATGTAAATGGCACAAGTGACTATGGAATGTTATATAGCCGTGATTCTGGGACAGTCTTAAAAGGATACTGTGATGCTGATTGGGCTGGAAGTGCAGATGATAGAAAAAGCACTTCAGGAGGATGTTTCTTTCTAGGGAACAATCTGATTTCCTGGTTCAGCAAGAAGCAGAATTGTGTATCTCTCTCAACTGCTGAAGCGGAGTATATAGCAGCAGGAAGTAGTTGCTCTCAGCTGGTATGGATGAAGCAGATGTTGAGTGAATACAATGTTAAACAAGATGTTATGACTTTGTACTGCGATAATCTGAGTGCAATTAATATATCTAAAAATCCTATACAGCACAGTAGGACAAAGCACATAGACATAAGGCATCATTTCATAAGGGATTTGGTAGAAGAAAAAGTTGTTACCTTGGAACATGTAGCCACAGAGAACCAGCTAGCTGACATATTTACTAAAGCCTTGGATGCAAACAAATTTGAAAGGTTAAGAAGCAAATTGGGAATCTGTATTTATGAAGACTGAATCTGCTAGAGGGGTTGTGGGCAGTTGGGGTGATTCTGAAAATGTGTAGTCAACTGCCAGGAGAAGTTTGCCTAATTATGGCTAAAAAGGGGGAGAACTTAGCCAAGATAGTCAAGAGGATTATTGCCATATGCTGCTGATGTGATGCAGAGATTAAGGGGGAGATAGATTGATGCTGCTAAAAGGTGTTTAGTTGAAAAGTGGTGATGCAGTTATTAAGGGGGAGTATTGAAGATATCATGACATATAAAGAGTGCAGCGAAGCAGACATCTAGGGGGAGTAAATTGTTGCACATTATGAGCTACTGAACAGCTGTGATGCTGGTTCATGTTTTCAAGGAGGAGCACCAATTGGCTGCTGTCAATAATGAATATGGTGTTGTAGCAGATCTAGTGATGAAGACTATGCAAAGTGTCAAACTGCTGCTAATGAGTTTCAAATTAATTGAAGATTATTCCGCTGCTGAAATCTCTGAAGGTGCAGAGTGCAGAAGTTGATTGCAGAGTGCAGAAGTTGATTGCAGAGTGCAGAGATTGTTTTAGCCAAAATTAGCCAAAGGGGGAGATTGATAGTTCCTGGATTGGCTGGAATTTTGGTAAAACAAAGGTTATTCAATGTTGATGTCAAGGTGCTGATGTTCTTAACACTGGGCTGTGTTAAGTTGTTAAATGCTGAAGATGGATGTCTAATGTCACACAGGTGATGTTGTAACATCAGACCTGCAGAATTAATAACAGCAGGATATGTTATTAGGGCACGCGTATTAGCTGGAATTGTGGAGAGTGGTTAACTCATTGGATGAGAATATCTTGGGATAGATATTTTCTGTTACATGGGAGATTTGATTGCAGATCTGTTGGAGAATTAAAAGGTTGAAGATTTAAAAAGATTTTGGGGATAAAATCTGTTTTGAAGATTCAGTTTTAATTAACAAATCTGATCAAATATTGTGACAAGTCCAAGCCCAATTCAGGAGCTATATAAAGCGCACAAGACCAAAGGAAAAAGTGACAGAAAACATTCAGAAGATCAAGAGCAGAAGGCTTAGTGTCTAGAGTTTGTTTAAAGTGCTTGTATTTACACTATTCTAGGGTTTGAATAGGTGTTAAGTTTCTGTCCTCTCTAAAGCTGTGAAGCAAAGAGAGTTGTGTGATTTGATCGAAACTGTGAAGTAAGATCAAGGGTACTCAAAGTGGGTTCTTTGAGTGTTTGTAAGGGATTGAGTGGTGTTCTCATACCTAAGTGGTTTCTTAGGTAGGAAGTCATTAGTAGAGTATAAGTTTAGGAGATTGTCAACGGGTCGTTGAGTCTGTAAATTATATCTACAAGTAGTGAACTCCATCCCTGGCTTGGTAGCCCCCAGAGTAGGTTGGTTGTAACTGAACTGGGTCAACAATTCTTGGTGTTATTTTACTGTTATTGCTGTCCATAGTGCAGAGTGTGTTGTTGTGACATCACACTTTAACATCACACGTCTGATACCAGAATTTCAGGAGCCAAGGTTCTTGAATCCAACAAAAATAAGTGCATGGCAAACACCTCTGAAATCGCATTCGTGCTATTGAGACGACGAATATGGTGCAATTTGGCCTGAGAGGGTAGACACTCACCCTGTCCCGACAGTATGGAAAATTTCCCCACATCAAAGAATTTGAGGGTGAGGGTGGCATAGTCAGCAATGTGAGGTCCCAATGTAGCTAACCATGATGACCCCAAAATCAAGTCAGAACCTGAAAAAGGAAGTAGAAAGGAAGATATAGCTAACACATGGTTTTGAACCTCAATGGCCAAGTTGGAGGTCTTTCCCTCTGCTAAAAGTGATTGCCCATTTCCTACTAAGACTTTAAAATCAGGTGCAGGTTCAATGGGAAGTTATAAAATCGAGCAATCTGAGGCTGAATGAAGTTATCAGAACTTCCACTATCAACCAAAATATGCAACGGAATACCACTCACATGACCTGTGAAACGTAGAGTACCCAATCCTCGTGAGCCCTTCAATGCATTAAGGGAAAGATGATGGTCTGGGTCAAAGGTTGGAGGGGGGTCAGTTGGGGCATTGTGTTGGTCCGATGGTGGTTCCTCTAAAGGGGGTTCGTCTAGTTGGAGTAAAAATAGGTATTGGGACAACGGTAGCGAAACGAGAATTTCTCATCGCAATAGTAACATAAACCCTTTTGGTGACGTAACTGCATTTCCGCCAGACTGATGTTCTTAATAGTCTGCTGCAAAGGACGAGTAGAAGGTAATGGAAGTAATGGGGTAGGGTTGGGACGGTTGATTGTGTTGTTCTAGTTGGTGTTGGCATTGTTGTTTGAAGTAGATCCTTGAGAGCTAGCAGGGCGACTATGGTGGGAGGTGATTTGGGTTGGGAATTTGGAATGGGTTTTAGTATGGACTTGGTTATTGGAGGGTTTGGGCGTGAGAATTTTTCTTCAAAGAGTCTGGCAATAGAAATAGCATGGCTAAGGGATGTAGGGTTTTGGGAAATTACCTCTCGTTGAAGATCTTTGTGAAGCTCACTGAGAAAACAGTCCAATAACGTTTCTGGGTCCAAGCTTGTTATCCGATTTCCTAACATAGTAAAAGCCAAATAATATTCATTGACGGACCTAGATTAAATCAGCTTGAACAAAGCCGTTCTTGACCGCTCAAATTGAGAAGGCCCAAACTCCAGTTCAAGTGCACGAATAAACTCCTGCCATGTGCGAAAAGGAAATTCATGTTGAATCATCTGAAACCAGGGCACCACGGTCTGATTCAAGTGAACGGAGGTGATGGTAATACGCTCCGAATCGGCGGTGCGGTAGTAATAAAAAAATTGATTCGCCTTAAAGATCAACGCTAACATATCTGTATCGTCAAAGCGAGGAAAATCGAGACGAAAATTACGAGCATGAAACAGCGGCTCACGGGGAGGGTGCGAACCATGGGTAACTGATAAGTGCAAATTGTACCTATTTTTGTATATATGTTTTGTTGCACTTATCTATGCTTTGTGGTAAATATCGTGCGAATAATACCCGATTTGTTTATAAATACGTTTACTTTACTTTTTAGTGTATATATTGCGTATATTGTAAATATCATTGATTTTAATTGATTTTATCTCATTCTTGCAGGTATCCAATCAAGTATGTCTGGCCATATTCATAAAGAGCATTGAATAAGCTTTACAGCGCTTCAACCCGTGCGACAAACGGAGTTACGGTGCGAAAGTTACGAATAAAACAGTGCAGGATTTTTGTTGTTGCTGTCAGCTGCGCATCTGCTGCGCCGGGCGGTACATTTTGCTGCGCCGGGCGGTGCTGCGGCGGAGGAAATAAGAGAGTTGAAATAAGAGACTTACAGGAGCGTGCCATATTTTTGGGCTAGCGTCGGGCAGTATTTCCAGCGCCGGGCGGTGCTAGATATTTATTACTAGGCGGTTTATGTACGCAGCTGATGTGAGAGGAAAAGTGGGCGCCGCCGAGCGGTGCTTTCTAGCGCCGGGCGGTGGGTCTGAACCAGAATTTTGTATTTATGTCATTTTACTTCATTTTTGAGAGGGGATGTTGTTTGGAGGTGATTTTTCCTCTCCAACTTCATCAACCTCATTCTTTGATAGATTAGCTTAGAAAACAACATGGAAACATGCAACGGATGAACCGAGGTGGATTGATCGTCGATCGGCGTTGACAAACCGCGAGATGTTTGGTTCATTTCTTTTCTTCTTTCTGTTTTTCTTCTATGTTGGGTTGTGTATATGTATTTATTCTGAACTCATGTATATTTGTCGCCCATGGCGTTATATGATATCTGCTTTACAAATCTTTATTGGTGATTGTCTCTGATTTTTGCTTTATGCGCGGGGTTTGGGTTGCGTTAGATATAACCCTCACGAACTTCAATTAGGGATGGTTATCTGTTAGTTTCTGGATTCTAGAGATAGATTTAAGAGCTAACAATCTTCAATAGGCGTCGAAGTTTAATGCCTTCCGTGTTTCGAGGCTTCGCTCGTGAAAGTGACGAAGAGAGTGACACGGTTGTTATCTCAACTTTGCGTTAGACATAACCTTTGTTGAGTGATATTGAGGAGTATTGTAGGTGGAGTATAACTGGTCGGTAAGTTTAAGTTTGTGAGGAGTGATTTATATGCATTGTCGGACGAGTTTTTCTCTCTAAAGAATGATTTCTTTTTGTTTTAATGTTTACTTTTATGTTTTCTTGTTAAAAACCATTTTAATCCAAACTCATAAACGCGAGAAACTGTCGAACGACATTCTTTCCCTCGAACCGATCTCTGTGGACACGACATAAATCCCGGAGGGAATTCGTTCCGAAAATAAATATTTTTGCTTACTTGCCATATTCTGCAACCAACAGTAACGGAATACTGAGAGAGTGCAACAAGCATGGCCTCCATACGAGCCATTGAAGCAGCGATATCAGAGATGGATGTGCCATGAGTCGTCATTGTCTCGGTGAGTTGACGTAACTGTTGCTGCATCTGAACTGAAACTGTTTCTGTCAACTGCGACAACTGGGTTTCAAGCATCTGGAGACGATTTTCGTCGGCCATGGTGGCAATGAAAGCACCAAGATGTTATGAGTATACAAACAACAAACAGATAATGGAATGAAGGTGAAATGATATATTAATGGAATATTGAATAAACTTCAATACAACCAAAAATGTTCTCAGCTTAATAATGGCAACAGGGATTAAAAGAATAGAAGCTTCTCACAAGGAGAAGTGCCCACTATACTGGGTCCAGAGAGAAGAGAATACAATCAATTCATCCACACCCTATATGTTCTCTCTATTTGGTTATATAGCATGTCAACCTTGTACTAGGCACCCTTATTCTCTGGCTGCGCCTAATTCCCGTAATTTCTGGATCTATAACCGAATGCATTTCCTCACCTCCTGCTGAGTCACCTGTCACAGCATGTATTTCATCACCATTTGCTGAGTCAGCCTGTGGTGGGACCATTTCTTGTCCATGTGGCCTAGCAGAAACCGATGTACAATCCTTCCACTGTGAGATTTAGGTCGAACTCATCTGTGTCGAAGGAGAGCTTTCATGTATTTCGACAGGAGGCAAGCATGCAGTCGAAGCTTGTTCACATGCTGATGCCTGTTAGTTACATATAGTAGTCAAAGTCTGTTCTTATATGTATTCTGTCGAAATATTTATATTCTGTCGAATTGTGCCTTGTGTTAAGGATCCAATTGTTTAGGTTTCTTGGGCTGCAAGTTACCTAGTTAGCCTATAAATAGGCTAGTACAATCTAGACATATATTTTCGACACCATGTCTTGGTAGGCAAAATGATGTTCTTCAACTAAAGAAAATGGCTGCAGATGAGGAAGAAAGAAAATGAAGGTCTTCAAAAGAAGTTTTTGACACTTCGACAAGAACAGAGTTTCGACACTTCGACAAGAACAGAGTTTCGACATTTCGACAGAAACATAAGGAAGTTTTCGTCAGACAAGGTTTAAGGGACATTTGTTACTTTTCGACAATTCGACAAAGTGAAGAGGCGCAACGCTTCGACACAAAGGGAAAATTCAAATTCAAAAGATATGACCTTTGGCAGAAGACGCGTGGAAGTTTTAGAAGAAAAGAAGACATGCAGAAGGCCAAGTGTCAAAGATTTAGAATTTTTCCGTTACTAAACAGTTATTGTATTTTTTCTATAAATAGGATAGTTGTCGTAGAATTTTAGTGTGTGAAAACTTGTACTAAATTCCTGTAAATACTCAAAGTACCCATGCGAGAGAAAAGAGTTTATTATCTGGAAATGTACGTGTGAAACACCATCTTTTTAAGTTTATAAAAATTCAAAGTCTTTTATAATTGCCTTTACTTTTCCCAGTCATTTATCCTTTGTCATTTACTTTATGCAAGTTTTACTTTCATTCAACTTATTTTTCGCCAGAAGTTGTTAGTTAGTTCTTTAACCAAACCATTCATACATAAAAGATATAACAAAACAAACCATTAAAACACCATTATACTAAGAGTTAGACAAATTTGCACATGTATCCCAGGATTTGTGTGGTTGGTCCTGCAAGTAACCCAATTTTATAAGAGATTGGTAAACCAGAGGTTGTTCGCCAAAATCAACAGCGAACAAATTGGCACGCCCAGTGGGACCAGTGCAAAATTTTAGAATTTTTTACAGAATAACTCTTAGCCAAATAGTTTCTACTTCGTTGTATGATTTTGAGAAGCGGTAAATTAGCCGTAATCGACGTAGAAAGACCTAAAAGAACAAGAGTAAGAAGAATAGCGAATCGGCCAAATAACCCAAATCCAAATGAAACCATTCCAGTTTCCAACCCTATCCCTTCGACAGGGGGAAATGTGGATTCAAACCCTGTTCTGGAGGAGGCTATGCCTTCATCAACAGGATCTATACCAGCGGTTTCGCTCTCCCAAAACATGCCTAGTTCTTCCACTATGGGACATTCAATGCCCATGGGGACGCCTCCTCCTGGAGGACATAATTATAGGCCATTTTAGACAAATTTTTCCATGCCTATGTTTGGTAGAGAACAACCATATGGAATGCCAACTTCAGTAATGGCAAACTTGCAAAATGTACCATCCTTGTATTCTGATGCCATGGTCCACGTGTCTTCACCACTACAAGGGTCGGGATATGATGGAAGTATGAGTAGATTAAACCAACCCCTACCAAATTTCCAAATGCCAGCAATTACAAA
This sequence comes from Lathyrus tuberosus, assembly GCA_022829125.1. Taxonomy (NCBI): domain Eukaryota; kingdom Viridiplantae; phylum Streptophyta; class Magnoliopsida; order Fabales; family Fabaceae; genus Lathyrus; species Lathyrus tuberosus. Next base: position 11,599,291 of record JALAZF010000095.1, read on the forward strand.
TAATTCTGCGCAAGTAATTCGACAACAAATGGACGAAAGTAATCATGATATGGTCCAAATGTTGACACAACAAATGGGAGCAGTGTTTAATCCTTTAATACAAAACACTACCCAAACCAACCAATTGTTGGCTGCGCAAATGACACGCATTGCTGACTTTTTTGGTGTTCCTCAAACGCGACAAAGAGAACAAGTAATTCAAAACCCAGTAGTGAATGTCAAAAAAGAACCCACAATAAATCAAAGGCCTTTAGAGAATCCTCAGGCAAACCCTAGAAACCAAGAGGCAGTGGTCGAACAGCCTCGTGTCGAAATACCCGTTCAACAAGAACCTAGGAGGGTAATCGTCCAGAGAGGCGAAGATGCTGATGATGTGTTGCGACAGCGAATACGATATAACAATCTGCCTGCCGAAAACAATTTAGCAGCCATGGTCGAAAGGATAATGGCGCAAAATGGGGTAAATGTAGGATTACAAAGGCCTAGTTATGCCTCCCCATTATCTGAATATGTTCTGCAACAGGAATTACCCCCAAGGTGGAAAGTCCCCAAATTTTCAGGGGACACTAGCGAATCCACCATAGAACATATAGCGCGTTATTTGATCGAAGCAGGAGAAATAACCCATAATGAAAATTTGAAGATGAAATATTTCCCAAGTTCTTTGACAAAAAATTGCGTTTACCTGGTTTACATCCTTGCCTGCGAACTCTATATTCACATGGACCCAATTAGAAAGATTGTTCCATGAACAATTTTATATGGGTTAGACTAAGATAAGTTTGAAGGAATTAGCCAGTGTTAAGAGGAAATTTTCAGAACCTATAGATGATTACCTAAATAGGTTCAGGTTGCTTAAGGCAAGATGTTTCACACAAGTGCCAGAACAAGAGTTAGTCGAAATGGCTGCAGGGGGTCTAGATTATTCTATATGAAAGAAATTAGACACTCAATATTTGAGAGATATGGCACAATTAGCAGATAGGGTAAGATAGATTGAAAGGCTAAAAGCTGAGAAATTTAGATCAAATAAAAATAAAAAGGAAATAGTGGCCTATGTAGGAGTATGCCAGGATGATGATGGTGACGAAAATGAACTAATTTTGTTCGACGAACAAGAAATTGATCTGGCAGAACTAAAGTCAGGCCCACCATACGCCTGTAAAGTACTAACTCCGTCGAATGGGAAAAATCCAGTCGAACCTGAAAAGAATGATAGGTTTCCTAAAAGAACTTATACGTTCGACGTCACCAAGTGTGACGAAATTTTCGACTTATTAGTCAAAGATGGTCAATTAATAAAACCAGCAGGTGCTAAAGAGCCTCCTGTGGACCAACAAAAAAAGAGAGGTTTTTGCAAATACCATAACTTTTTGGGTCATAAAAATTCTCAATGTTTCTTTTTCAGGGATCTTGTTCAGAATGCAATCCGTGATGGAAGAATGAAGTTTGGAGACAAATCAAAACAACAGATGAGGATTGACTCAAACCCCATGCAGGTGGTCGAAGCCAATTATGCTGAACCTTCCACGGTAAATATGGTGGAAGTCGAAGTAGCCTCTGATTGTAGTTTTGAAATGGTGGAAGCTGCTGAGGGCTTCGACAATAATATCAACATGGTGGAGGTTGCTGACGATCTCCTAGACAAGCCTGAGGAGGAAAAAGTATCCAAGGGCCTTGTAGACCAGCCAGTGTCGATCAAGATTACTGAAAATCTTGATATAGGAAATTTGAATGACTATATCAACAAAGTGGAGACTACTGAAGGTTTCGACAGTAAGAACAAAGTGGGAGATACTGAAGTCTTCGACAGTCAGAAGAAGGAGGAAACTACTGAAGGTTTCAACAACCAGGACACAGTTGGAGTTACTGAAGGTCTCGACGAAGAAAATAACAACAAAATTGCTGAAGATGGAGTAATTTGGGATACTTTAGGAGAGCCCAGTGGAAAATTCGACTATCTCGTGAAATACTCTGCACCCCCGAGTTCTCATATTGACATCAACAAAATCCAGCCAACTGGATGGGGAGATGTCTTTGAAGATACTGATGAAGGAGCAAATGATAATGCCCCTATCATCAAAGAGGAGGCTACTGAAGGCCTTAATCATGAAAAAATGGAGACAATGAGAGTTGCTGACAAGTTTAAACCAGTCAACAAGGATGTTGCCAGAATCAGGGCAGAGGCTGCTGAAGGCCTTGTGAAACCCGCTCCTTATGGGATTTTGCGTAGAACAATGGAAGACCCTAAAGAAAACTCAGTCGAGCAATGCTGCAAATTCATCTCCAGGAACATACCCTCAGGGGGAAGCTTCGACCAGGCGACAGGGAATGCTGAAGAAGAGGCAAGGCTTATTGAAAGAATGAATAAATTAAGTATCACTGATGACCAGAATGTTGATATCAACATGGTGGAAATCACTCAGAAGAAGCAAATAGAAACTGACGAAGAACGCCGTCGAGAAGAGTATCAGAAGTTGGCTTACCCTAAGGAGGATGAGAGCTTAGTCGAATTCATCCAAAGGTGCCAGAGAAAGAAGGCTGAAGTCATGTTGTGCCCACGTTGTAGTGCGGTGTTCGACAAGAAAGCAGCAAGCAATCTGGAGGGGGTGGAGAAAGCCAAAAGAAGAGGAAACTGGGGGGCAATCCCAGCAGCCAGAAATGGAAGATTCGATCCAAGGAGGAGTGAGCATCACAACCAAAGGTTTGGCGAAGGACGTCATAGGACTTACAAGCCATTTGTCAAAGCTGAGAATGACAAGTGGGTCCAACCAATCAGAGGTGCTCAAGGGCAGAAAAGATGGAAGAACTTTGAAATGCAGAGAGGTTCCTCCATGGAAGGAACAAGGGAGGTCGAAAAACAGAAACCAAGACCATACCCATCAGAAAACTATAAAGGAAAGAATCCAATGTCAAGGTCTCAGTGGAGAAGGTTCCAAAGGCAGAAAAGAGCAGAAAAGGAGGCTGCAGAAAAGAACAAAATCAAAGAAAACACTCTTGATGAAAATAAAGTTGAGTCAAGCAAAAACATGCAAACAATGAACCAAGAGTCTGCTCTAAAAAACGAGCCCTCTCAAAAGGATAAACCAAGCAACATGGTGGAGATGTCGAAGCCTAACAACAAGGTGCCAGAAGACGAAGAAGTGACTGATGATTTTAGGTCAGACTCAGAAGCATCTTTCGATGTCACATGCAATGTGGTTTCAGTGCTGCCTAGAGACTATGATAGAGTGATGGAAATCGAAGACGAAGAAGATGATGTTGAAGATGACAGCATGGGGCTCAGGCCTGTATGTTATTATATAATGAACAATGGTTGTGTCGAAGAGCAAAACGCTTTCTTTGAAAGACCAGATGATGCAATGAAGGCACACTTGAAGCCTTTGTTCATAAAAGGAAAAGTGGAGAACGTTGGTGTCAACAAGATATTAGTAGATGGTGGTGCTGCTGTGAATTTGATGCCCCATTTCATGGTAAAAAAGATTGGAAAGGATAACTCAGACACAAAGCCCCACAACATGGTTTTGTCCAATTATGAGGGAAAAGTAGGAAGTACCATGGGAGTGATCCAGGTGAACCTAACTGTTGGAACCATAACAAGACCAACAATGTTTATAGTGATAGCTTCAAGGGCAAATTATAACTTGCTGCTTGGAAGAGAGTGGATTCATGGGATAGGAGCTGTACCATCATCCATGCACCAACGAATAGCCATCTGGAGGCCAGATGGGATTGTTGTGAATATTGAAGCAGATCAAAGCTATTTTATGACTGAAGTAAACAATGTGAATAGTCGAAGTTTCGACAAGAATTTGGCTCACATACCCCCCTGCAACCCAGCAGAATTCGACTTGAAGGCAACTGACAACGCCTATTGTTCCATGTACCTTCACCCAACACGTGGTTTTCAGTGGGACAAAGAAGTAATTGGCGAACCAAGTCACGTATGGGGAACTTCTCAGATTGAGCCAACAGGTTGGGGAAGTGAATTTGATGATTATGATGAGTGAAGCCTCAACGATCGAAAGAATTACGGCTTATATAGCCAAAAATAAACTCAAAGCAGCCCTAGAGGCCGAAGTAAAATACATGGCTGTCGAATCCAACAAAGAAGATTTTGAAGAGTAATGTCCCCAAAGGGATATTAAAAAAGGTTATGACAACAATCAGACTAGCGAATGGCAGAAGCAGAAGCTTGACGCCATCTATGATGACGAACCCTTGGGGTTCGAAAAGGATCCAGCATCAACTAACATGAAGATGGTGGCACATGATCCATTAGAAGAAATCAATTTAGGACTGGGGGCAGAAAGAAGGCCAACTTACATCAGCGCCAAGATGGATCCTCAGTTCAAAGTCGAAATAGTCCAATTGCTAAATGAGTACAAAGACTGTTTTGCATGGGATTACGACGATATGCAAGGATTAGACAGGAGTTTGGTCAAATTGAAGCTGCCAATAATGGAGGGAAAGAAGCCAGTAAAGCAGACTCCCAGACGCTTCGCACCAGAAATCTTATCGAAAATAAAAGAAGAGGTCGAAAGACTTCTAAAATGCAGATTCATCCGCACCACCAGGTATGTCGAATGGATTGCAAACATAGTTCCTGTAATTAAGAAAAATGGCAAGCTGAGGGTATGCATTGATTTTAGAGATTTAAATTCAGCTACCCCTAAGGATGAATATCCTATGCCAGTGGCAGAAATGCTCATAGATTCTGCAGCAGGCCATGAGTATTTGAGTATGCTTGATGGATACTCTGGCTATAATCAAATTTTTATTGCTGAAGAAGATGTTCCTAAAACAGCTTTTCATTGCCCTGGAGCAATAGGAACCTATGAATGGGTAGTAATGCCCTTGGGTTTAAAAAATGCAGGAGCAACTTATCAAAGAGCCATGAATTCAATTTTTCATGACTTTATCGACACTTTTATGCAAGTATACATTGATTATATTGTGGTTAAGTCCGTTTCAGGAACAAGTCATATAGACCATCTTCGACAGTCCTTTGAAAGGATGAGAAAGTTTGGTTTAAAAATGAATCCCCTTAAATGTACTTTTGGTGTGCAGGCGGGTGATTTCCTAGGTTTTGTGGTCCACAAGAAAGGGATCGAAATAAATGAAAACAAAGCCAAAGCCATAATGGAAGCGAAAACGCCATCGACAAAGAAGGGATTGCAGTCTCTACTAGGGAAAATCAACTTTCTCAGAAGGTTCATTTCCAACCTTAGTGGGAAAACACAAGCCTTCTAACCTCTACTTCGACTAAAGAAGGAAGATTTCACATGGGGGCAAGAACAACAAGATGCCTTCGACAAGATCAAAGAGTATCTGGCTAGTCCTCCAGTTTTGATGTCTCCTTGTAGAAAAAGAAGTATGAGATTATACATTTCAGCGTCGAACAAAACTTTGGGAAGCATGCTATGTCAAGATGAAAATGGCGTTGAAAGGGCCATCTATTATCTCAGCAGAGTCCTAAATGATGCTGAAACTAGATATAGTGTGATAGAAAAATTATGTTTGTGTGTATATTTCTCTTGTACAAAGTTAAAGCACTATATAAAACCTGTTGATGTATATGTTTCTTCTCATTTCGACGTAATAAAATATATGTTATCTAAATCCATTTTACATAGTCGAATTGGGAAATGGGCTTTGGCATTGACAGAATATTCCTTAAAATATCTGCCTTTAAAGGCTGTTAAGGGACAAGTGGTTGCTGATTTCATAGCTGACCATTCCATAAATGAAAATGAAGTAAAATATGTCGAATTAGAGCCATGGAAGTTATATTTCGACGGTTCCAGTCATAAGAATGGAACTGGTGTTGGAATGCTAATTATTTCTCCTGACAAAATTCCAACAAAATTCAAGTACAAAGTCGAAGGCTTATGTTCAAATAATGAAGCAGAATATGAAGCTTTGATTGCCGGACTTGAAATATTGTTGGAATTGGGGGCAACAAGAGTCGAAATAATGGGTGACTCTGAGTTGGTGATAAAACAATTAACAAGAGAATATAAATGTGTCAAAGAGAATTTGATTATGTACTTCGTAATAGCTAACAGACTTCTCAAAAAATTCGACAATGTGGCCATCAGACACATTCCTAGATTGAAGAATCAAGAAGCGAATGATTTGGCTCAACTTGCGTCAGGCTACAAAGTGTCGAAAGAAAACTTGGAGAAAGCTATTGAAGTAAGAGGAAGAGTCATATCCACCAAATTGGCTCCTTCAGATTTGGAGACAATAAGATTAGGTTATGGGGATGAGGAAAATTTTGAAATTTTCAATGTAGATGATTCAGAAATTGAAGATTGGAGAAAACCTATCAAGGATTATCTACAAGACCCAAATCAGAAAGTCGAAAGAAAAGTAAAGTACAGAGCTTTAAGTTATGTACTTTTTGGAAATGAATTATTTAAAAAGACTGCAGAAGGAGTCTTGCTGAAATGTTTGGGCGAAGATGAAGCTTACATAGCTTTGTCGAACGTGCACAGTGGTGCATGTGGCGCACACCAAGCAGGCCACAAAATGAAATGGTTATTATTTTGACAAGGAATGTACTGGCCAACAATGTTGAAAGACTGTGTCGAATTTGCAAAAGGTTGTCAGGAATTCCAAGTGCATGCAGGTATACCATATGTTCCTGCAAATGAGTTGCATTCAATTATAAAACCTTGGCCATTCAGAGGTTGGGCGTTGGATTTAATTGGTGAAATTCGACCAGCCTCTTCAAAAGGGTAGAAGTACATTTTAGTTGGAATAGATTATTTCACTAAGTGGATCGAAGCTATACCACTGGTAAATGTGGATCAAGAGGTAGTTATAGAGTTTATCCAGAAACATATAATTTACAGATTTGGGATACCAGAAACAATAACTACTGATCAGGGATCTGTGTTTACTGGGAAAAACATGCAAATGTTTGCAAAAGACACAGGTTTTAAACTCTTAACTTCGACACCTTATTACGCCCAGGCAAATGGACAAGTCGAAGCAGCAAATAAGGTTGTGATAAATTTGATCAAAAAACACGTGGGTAGAAAACCTAAAAACTGGCATAAGACTTTGGATCAGATTTTATGGGCTTGTCGAACGTCTCCTAAAGAAGCAACAAATTCTACTCCATTCAAATTGACTTATGGACACGATGCAGTGCTACCGGTCGAAATTTATTTACAGTCAATACGAGTTCAAAGGCATCATGAAATTCCATCAGAAATGTATTGGAGCATGATGATGGATGAACTAGTTGATTTGGATGAAGAGAGATTGTGTGCGTTAGACCTGATAAAGAGACAAAAAGAGAGAGTCGAAAAGTTTTACAATAAGAAAGTGAAATTTAAGACCTTTTCAGTGGGGGATCTTGTTTGGAAAGTAATTCTTCCTATGGATCGAAAAGATAGATTAATGGGAAAATGGTCTCCTAAGTGGGAAGGGCCTTTCCAAATTTTAAAAGTTTTTTCAAATGGCGCATATGAGGTCGAAGAGATAGATAAAGATAAAAGAATACTGAAGATAAATGGCAAGTATTTGAAAAAATATAAGCCAACATTGCAAGAAATTAAAATAGCAGTCGAATAATTGTAAAAATAGGGCTAATATGGCGGATTAAAAATCTTCTCGCCAAATAATACAGATCCATTGTCATTACAAAAAGGGCTTTAAAAGCCAAAACAAAAATTACAAGTGTTCAAATGGGAAAAGATGCTTTCAGCTTCTCAAATTTCGACTTCTGAATTTGAAGGCATCGCTCACAAAGTGTCCTGTTCTTAGAAATCTCCTCAATCTCCTCGCCAAGCTTACGAGCCCTGTCGACATGGTGCACACCAACTTCTAGCTCTTTGCGGATCTCTTCCTGGTCATTCTTCTGCAGTTCTGCTTGACGTTTTTTCGCCTGTGAAACTTTTCCTTGGAGGACAGCAATTTGTTTTTCCCATTTTAGAATGTTTTCGCCACACAAAGCTGCTTCCCGCTTATTTTGCTCAGACACTTGCTCCATTTCAGTTACCTTGTTGGACGAATTCGACGCAGCTTCCCACTCAGCAAGTTGGGTCTCTGTTTTGTTTTCAAGCTTCTTGGAGCACTCTCGAAGGCGATTAAAGTCAGTTACCACAAGATCTATCAAAGTAGTGAGGTCCAACACCACATCAGTGACTTCAGGAGGAGCCTCCAGGACATTGACTTGCTTCAGGATTTTCTTTAGGTCGAAGTGAGCAGAGGAGTCATTCTCCAGAAGTTGAAACAAGTCAATATCAAGGACCTTCTGTCGAATGTTTGCCAGCGATTCGTCCATTGATTTGGCATCAGAAGTAGTCCCTGAGGTAGTCGAGCTACTGATAGTAGTGTCAGCGAAATTGTAGCGAGAACTGAGCATGGTCTTCAGGTATTCGAAAGGTCTTTGTACCTTCATACTTTCTAGCTCCTCATGAGAGAACTGGGTCGAAGTTGTCCCGGTCGAAGCAGCTTTAGTTGTTTTACCAAGACTTCCTTCGACGTTTTCTGTCTCTTCGTCAGTATCAGCAGCCGGAGTTGGTGGACTTTCATGTTCTTTTTCTTCTTCTTTTTCGGCATCACTTGCAGCCTCCTTGTCTCTCTCTTCATCAGCAAATTCTGAATGGGGGGGGAGATTGATCTTCAGCTTCATTTCTAGTGGCAGCCATCACGGTATCCCCATCAGTTTCTACGAAGTCTTCAGTGTCGGGACCAGTCTTTTCTTCCACTACTTTTGGAATTCGTATAGAAATGGTAATGGGTTGATCTACTTCAGTGGCTGATTCCTTCGCTGAACTCTTAGGGGGGGATTTGGAGGTGTTGGCTGGGTTATAAGTAGGATCACTGCTGGTCTTGGGAAGAACTTGGATCATAGGTTGTCCGTGAATATCGACAGGTACCTGAAGGATAAGTAGGTCAAAGAAGCGAATACAAGTAAAGCAGCTTGTTAGCATCAAGAGGAAAAGAAAAAATCATACCTTTAGAATTTTGGTCTTTAGACTAGAACTTTCACTTTCCGCTGGAGCGGGGGTGATTTCCTCACCTGGTTCCTTTGATAGTATTTTCTCTAAAACTTTGGGAGTAGGAGGTTTCTGTGAGAGAGGTTTGGTTGCCTTCTTCCTCTTTTTGGTGGGTTTTGCCTGATCCGGTGACTCATCACCATCCTTTTCAGTATTTAATGCTGGACGAACAGGAGAATTATCAGAGTGCTCTTCCAGGTCAGTGTCGAATTCATCATTGGTTTGCCTTTCATAGCTACCAGCATCAGGGTCGACTCCATCTTGGAGTCTCTCAGCTAAAGTCTTTTCAGAGTCAAGATCAATTGTGTCCTGCACTTTTTCCTTTGTTGAGTTCTTTGTCGAAGCTTTGGAAGAGGTAGGCATTGAGCTAGCTGCTTTAAAGGTAGGACCACCTGTCGATGTTGGCATTTCTTTTGCTATGGGGTGTCCTTCGACATCAACTTGGATCTGAGAACAAGCAAAAAGTCAAGGAAAAGAAAATGCAAGTAAAAGTGAATATCATCAGTCGAAATAAAGGTTTACCTGAGGGATCTCAGTATTAAAGCTAGAATTCCCACTTTCTGTATCTTTGATAAGAACTTTTGTAACTGGACTGGTGAGGGGAGTTTTCTTGGTCGAGCGGACAATGGACCTTTAGGAGGCAACTGTCTTGATCTTCAGGACCTTCTTTCTCTTGAGAGGTTGTTGGTCTGGGGATTCATCCCCAGATTCTTCATCGATCACCTTTACCTCCTCCTCTTGTTTTCTTTTCTTGGAGGGTGGTGGGTTTTGACTCACCTAAAAACACAGGAGAAAATTGTTTTAGTTCGAGTTAAACAGAATTTATTACATGGAAGAAAGTTGATATTCCCTGATGAAACCTTTTCGACTGTAGAGGTTGTTTGTTCGACCACCTTTCCAGAACTACTTCCGACACGAGCCTTTTTAGGAGTAATCTTGACAGCTGAAAGAAAGAAAGAAAAATAAAGAAATGAATACAAAAGAAAAAAACATAAGAAGGAAGTTAGAATAAAGTTAAAAAAAAATTGTGTTTCTTTAAACACCTTCAAGAATGGGAGATTCCACGCGAACGTGTTCTATTCCAATATGAAGGTGTCCTGGGAAATTGTCCAAATGATACTTAGTCGGAACCACACGCTCAGCAGGTTTTTTATAAGATTCACGGAGCAGTTTCAGATGTGATCCACAAATAAACCAATCTGGGAATTGAGGGCTTAATGCCACACCAAATTCAGCAGATGGTAGGGGGAATCTTTGGTGGATAATAGCTGTATGCCAAATCATAACGTGTTTCTGGACGACCATATGGAGGCAACTCCAGCTTATCCAATTTTGCTGTAAATTTGTGTTTCAAAGTCACTGCTGCTTCGCTTATGGTTCGACTAAGATCATCGGGCCTGTAAATAGTTTCAAAATACTTTTGAAACTTTTGGATTTCTTTAATATGTCTTTCAGTACCTTTCTTTGTTCGATCCTGCACAAAAGTGAAAGCATTCGTCAGATGAGACGTAAAGGCCGTCACGTCGAAGAATCTAGTGAGGTAGTAGTCTTTCCACCAAACATCGAATTCTTGAGTGCAGAGGAAAGATGGTCGAAAGACCACCGGTTGAATCTCCAGAGTCTCATCAAAGTATTTTTCTGATAACTCTATGCTTTTCTCCAGATTATGAAAAGAATTGTGAAAGATAATACAACCTTTCTTTGGATAAACGGGCTTTGTTTTTATTTGGATTAACCCAAATTGTCGAGCCACTAGGTTGGGTTGATAAACAATAAGGGAAATTTTTGTGTTATTCGTGTTGTGATGGGAGAAAAGGTGTCTTGGTGTTAGGAACGATTTCCCAGATAACCAAAAATGTGTCTTCTTCTTTCTGCATCTCAAAAGGAAGTTGTTTGGTAAACCATTTAGGACCAATAGTTCTGTTGGCAAAGGGTGCCATGGACGGAGTGAAGTTGTATCGTTTGGCAAACATCATTACATAACTGGTGAAGGCTTGTCGAAGGCTAATCCCTTCGTCAGATGGAGTTAGTTTTACCAACCTAGGCCATTCGACGTTTCTGTCCTTCACTTCTTCCTCATTTACTTTATTCTTGATAGGGAGAGAAGCCTCGAAGGTGGCATTTAGCCATAACTGTAGAAGCCAGAAAGGCCCTGCCAAGCTTAGTTTTCCTTTCTCTTTGACAGTCTTCAAAAACTCCACACTCTCGCTAATGGATTCATAAAGGTTCGCCAAAACCATTTCGCTTAAACAAAGTTTTTTCCCAGCATGAAGTTGGTTGGCTATGGTAAGGTATTTTTTGGCAACCTGAAGAGAACGAGAGCAAAAGACAAATTTCGACAACCAGAGGGTCAAAAAGGCTATGTGCTCTACATCAGAGACTTCTGTAGTTGTTTTGTCATAGTAATGAGCAATAAACAAGGAATAGGAGGCATGTTTGGTGTTGAAACCTATAGTATCTTCATCTAGATCAGTAGGGTCGAAGTCTAATCCTATAGGGCTAAGGCCAACTATGGCAGCTATGTCGAAGAAGGTTGGAGTGACCATTCCACAAGGAAGATGGAAGTTGTTGTAGGTGCTATCCCAAAAGTAAAGGGAAGCCAGGAGCATGTTTGGGCAATAACTAGGGCCCACCTTCGACAGTTGGATCAAGTCGAAAATGCCAGTTTGCTTCCAGAAATCCCCTTTAGTTTTTTCGACCTTAGTCAGCCAGGCCAAATAGTCTGAAGGATCTTTTGTCAAAGGGCAACTTCTAAAGATCCTAGCTTGGTTCAAATATGCTAAATCTATTTCTTCAGAAGCTGAGGAGCTCTCAGGATTTTTTGGGGACGTTTCACTAGGTTTGGGTTTTATTCCAGCAACTATGGGTTTTGAATAAGAATACGTAGGGAAAAAATCCTTTAAACGATCAGCGTTAGCATTGGGGTCAGGGAGTGGACCCAACATTGCATGGCAAGTGCCAGAAATAAGAACCGGAATGAGTACCTGGGATTGATAAATGCTTGCTTTCTCTCTTTCATTTGGAGGCTCTGGAATGTACTGTTGATTACTCACAATCACTGGTCCAGGCAACTCGTGCGCATAAGGGAGAACAGTAGTGTTCTTGGTCTTCTTGGTTTTCTTGTCAGTAGGAGCTTTGCGAGGAGCCATTGATGAGGGAAGCAAAGAAATTTCAGAAGAAAGTATGAAGGTTTGAAATGGGTTTGTGAAGAAGAAGAAGGTCAGGAACGTAAAAGTGTTAAAAGATTTGGAAAATAAGTATTTATAGAGGGAAAGATGAGAAAACGTTCCAGTTTTTATATTGATCATGGGACACGTGTCAAGATTTCAACGGTAATGATCAAAGAGTATGGAAAGTTGAGAAAAGCATGGCTAGCTAGTTTTTAGGGTTATGCAGATCATGTCTAAACGTGGGATTAGATGAGACGTTTAAAGAAAAGTGTAATGATGGATTTTCTTGGGACTTAACAAAAGGTCACGTCTTGAAAACTAACATCATTAATGCAGGTAACATGGCGTCAAAATATTTTCGACAGCAAATGATGGTTTCTCCAGAAATAAGTCGAAACATCTTTGCTGGGGGGAAATTTGTAGACATATATTTTCGACACCATGTCTTGGTAGGCAAAATGATGTTCTTCAACTAAAGAAAATGGTTGCAGATGAGGAAGAAAGAAAATGAAGGTATTCAAAAGAAGTTTTCGACACTTCGACAAGAACAGAGTTTCGACACTTCGACAAGAACAGAGTTTCGACATTTCGACAGAAACATAAGGAAGTTTTCGTCAGACAAGGTTTAAGGGACATTTGTTACTTTTCGACAATTCGACAAAGTGAAGAGGCGCAACGCTTCGACACAAAGGGAAAATTCAAATTCAAAAGATATGACGTTTGGCAGAAGACGCGTGGAAGTTTTAGAAGAAAAGAAGACATGCAGAAGGCCAAGTGTCAAAGATTTAGAATTTTTCCGTTACTAAACAGTTATTGTATTTTTCTATAAATAGGATAGTTGTTGTAGAATTTTAGTGTGTGAAAACTTGTACTAAATTCCTGTAAATACTCAAAGTACCCATGCGAGAGAAAAGAGTTTATTATCTGGAAATGTACGTGTGAAACACCATCTTTTTAAGTTTATAAAAATTCAAAGTCTTTTATAATTGCCTTTACTTTTCCCAGTCATTTATCATTTGTCATTTACTTTATGCAAGTTTTACTTTCATTCAACTTATTTTTCGCCAGAAGTTGTTAGTTAGTTCTTTAACCAAATCATTCATACATAAAAGATATAACAAAACAAACCATTAAAACACCATTATACTAAGAGTTAGACAAATTTGCACATGTATCCCAGGATTTGTGTGGTTGGTCCTGCAAGTAACCCAATTTTATAAGAGATTGGTAAACCAGGGGTTGTTCGCCAAAATCAACAGCGAACATACACTCAGTTTGTTGAGTGTGGCAAATTGTGATATTCACTTGTAAGCAGTTGTAAACATTAATGTGAAAGTGAATAGTAAACAGAATTATATTTGTCCAATCCTTGTTGTTATTTCTTCTTCGTGTGTTCTCTTTCTTGGCTTTCCATCAACCCTTGGTTTTGGTTCTTGATAATTCAAGAAACCAGTTTTATATTTTGATTAAAGTCATCATTTTCACAACATCCACCAAATTAAAATGTGTTTTTTTTTTGGTAGTAGTGGCTATTCTTATGATTTAATATTTAGACTTTTAGTTTTAAAAAAATATAAGTTATACGATTAATTCATGATGAATGTTTCTATTTTATTTATTAATTGATTTTTGATACTATAGAGAAATTAACGATGAGTAGAGTAGAAAAACTCGTCCTAGACGGGTGTAGGAGAGAGTGTTTAATAGTTTTCTTCGACCGAGTTGATAGGGATGGTACAAGGAGGCGAGGATAAGGCTGATAATGTTAAAAGTGAATTTACTAAAGAGTTTCTAATCTTATAAAATTAAAATTTGCTAAGTGGGTATCAACTTTGTGTAGAGAATTAAGGCAACTAAAAGACACTTATGCACGGCTAGAAAAGACTCCAAAATTTAAAGAAAATTCCGCTCATCAACCATTATATAAGGATCTTTGTTCTCATTTGCACACAGACATTAACACACACATATATACGCTATTTTTATGACCAGATTAATCATAATATGAATTTTTTTTTTTATTTGAATTGTTTCTAAAACATACTCTTTAAATCTAGATCTAGTATAACTATCTTTTGAATCTAAGCTCTAGGAATGAGGAAGATTTAAAATAGTCACGGATATTGGCGTTGTTAATGTTATCGTCATGCTAAATTGTCCAAAGAATTGGTGTTTAAACAATATGACTTATCTCTCGACATTATTAACGAACCAATATTATTTTACGAGGGATATCTTTATTTAATGATAATTTAAAAATATAGGCTTAATTGCAATTTTGGTTCCCTTATTTTGGTTTTTTCACAGTTTTAGTCTCTCTATTTTGTTTTTAAGCAGTTTTGGTCTCCCATTCCAATTTTTGACCAACTGTTCATGTACGGACAAAATGAACAGTACACGACCGTACATGAACAGTTGGGTCAAAATTGGGATGGGGGACCAAAACTGCTTAAAAACAAAATAGGGGGACTAAAATCGCGAAAAAACCAAAACCGGGGACCAAAATTACAATTAAGCCAAAAATATATAATTGATCATTAGAATCCATTAAAAATAGTTAATAAAGTATGTGTTTAATTGTTATGCACTGACAATATAAAAATATTTTACACTATCATCTAATATGAATATATCATTATACCATGTCATATAATTAGTTTAAAATTTTCAGTATGACTTTGTAGGATGCATGGTTGTCATTTGTTGACAGTGTAAAAAAAATTTACACTATCAGTACATCATCCTTTTTTCCATAAAGTATAAGATTAAAGGTAGTACACTGTCAATGTAAATTAGTTTTACACTATCATCTAATAAAATTATAACATTCTACTCTGTCGTATCAGTATTTTAACATTAAACATGTAATTTGGCAGGATACACGTCTATGATTTGTTGATAATGTTAAAATATTTTACATTGTCAATATATATTTTTTTTCTCATAAAATATAATACGAGCAATTTCAACTCACTATTATATTTCCTCATTTTATCGCATTTTACATTTCTTGATTTTATGAACAAAGCAATTGCAATTGTAAAACTAGAATTTATGAACAACATTAGGCCCAGTTTTTTTAACTTAATAATGCAACAAAAATTATATATTTTAAAATTAATTTTTATGATCTTTTAATAATAAAAGTTATTTTTTTTAATTAAAAGATTATTGTTGACATACAATTAAATAATTATATATTATTAAATATTAAAATATGAGAATAAAGAATATGCACTAACATTGTAAAATAATTTACTGTCAACCAATCAACATCATGTATTATGTGATATTTTAAGTTAGTTGTGTGACATGGTTGATTGATGAATTTCTATTGGATGACAAGATAAAATTATTTTACATGGTCAGTGCATTATCTTTAATCTCTTAAAATATAATTAATATTGTTAGTGTGCGAGGCACTTTTAGTGAGGAGAGAATAGAGAGAGAATAAGGAAATAAGAATTTGTATTATTGAATTATGTAAATAATGATACAAACTATGACTATTTATATACAACCCTAATTGGGCTTGGGCTAACACAACTTGGATTATATTTAAATATTAAATCTAATAAAATCTAACCTAATATTTCAACACACCCCCATAATCCAAGTTGTCGAACCTACGCTAGTTATATTCGATCTGAACTATTCCTAATTTCTTTCTCAAATTCAGGAATCTGTCGATCTTTAATCCTTTGTGAAAATGTCGGCCAACTGTGCTTCACTTGAGCAATGTCTAACTTCAAGTTCACCTCGATTTACCTTTTCTCTCAAGAAGTGAAATCTGGCTTCGATATGCTTACTCCTTCCATGCAAAACTGGATTCTTCGCCAGATTTATGGCTGACTTGTTGTCGATTTGCAACACAAGAGGTTTCTTCACTTCGACCTCCATTTCTTCAAGTACTGATGATCCAAATTGCTTGACATGCAGCATATGATCCTACTATATATTCTGCTTCACACGATGACAATGCCACCACAGGCTGCTTCTTCGAACACCATGAGATTGGGGCACCAAATACTTGAAATAAATAGCCAGTTGTACTTCGTCGATCTTCCTTATCTCCACACTAATCAGCATCTGAAAAGCAATTAACTATTGCTCATTTGCCTTAAGAATCTCGTCGAAATAGAATTCCAAAATATGTTGTTCCTTTTAAGTATCTCAAAATTCTTCTTGCAGCTTTCATGTGTGACACTCTTGGTTCACCCATGAATATGCTCACTAATCCGACTGCGAAACCTATATCAGATCGACTGTTGCACACATATCTCAGAGATCCAACTATTTGTTTGAACAAGGTTACATCAACTTTGTCTTCCTCTCCATGCTTCTCCAACTTCAAGTTTGGTTCGACAGGTGAGGATGCAGGATTCGAATCATTCATTCTGAATCTCTTGAGTATCTCTTTAACATACTTCCTTTGATGTAGCACCATACCTTGCTTTAGCATTTGAAATTCCATGCCTAGGAAATAAGACAATTTTCCCAGATCCGACATTTCAAATTCCTTCATCATCAGCTCTTTGAACTTCAACAAGTTCTCCATGCTATTTCCAGTTACCAACAAGTCAACAACATATAAGCAGATGATTGTTATATTTTGTGCTACAACCCGAACATAGACACCATACTCAGACTTGCATTTGACAAATCCCAATTCGACTAAGTATGAGTCGATCTTCTTGTTCCATGCCCTAGGTGCCTGCTTGAGGCCATAGAGCGCTTTGTGCAACTTATATACTTTACTCACTTCCTTCTGAATCACAAACCCAGGAGGTTGTGTGACATAGAACTCTTGGTCTAACGGACCATTCAGAAATACTGAATTCACATCTAAGTGAAATGTCGACCAACCTTGGTTATATGCCAATGCTACCACTAGTCAAACAGTCTCCAGTCTTGCTACTAGAGAAAATACTTCAGAGTAGTCAAGTCTTTCTCTTTGAAGAAACCCTCGAGCTACTAGTCTTACTTTATGTCTTGCTATCGACCCATCAGCATTGTGTTTCAACTTGAACACCCACTTTACTTTGATAGCTTTTGTATATGCTGGCAATTCGACTAACTCCCATGTGTTGTTTCTTTCGATTACCTGTACCTCTTTGACTATAGCTAACTTCCACTGTTGAATTTTTAAAGCTTCATTATGGTTGATTGGTTCAGCACCTGCAAGTAAAGCAAAATGAACCAATTCTCCATCGGGTGTGATTTCATCATCACCAGTCACTTCATAATCATGAAGTCTTGTTGGAGGAACTCTATTTCGCCGAGGTCTTTGGCTTGTTTCAGCCACAACCTCTGTGTCAGTAATGTCAGCAACTGCTTTTACTTCGACTTCGAATGGATTCTCAGCAATTCCTTTAACTTCGACTTCATTAGTTCTTTCGTCGAAATCAGAGCTCATCAATGGCTTGTTAATTGAATTACTAAAATTCCAATCCCAGGCAGAATTTTCTTCAATCACAATATCTCGACTCAACGCAATCTTCTCATTAATTGGATTGAATAACCTGTATGCACCAGTCTTATGATATCCTACCAGAATCATAGGTTCACTCTTGTCATCAAGCTTCCTTCTTCTTGCATCAGGAACGTGCTTGTAACACATAAAGCCAAACACCTTCAGATGACTCACTGATGGTCGTTTTCCACTCCACAGTTCTTCAGGAACCTTGTTCTTCAATTTCTTAGTAGGGCACATGTTCAGGATATAAACTGCAGTCGAAACAACTTTACCCCATAAAGATTTTGGTAAATTCTTCTGCTTGAGCATACATCTCGCCATATCCAATATGGTTTTGTTTCTTCTTTCAGTAATTCCATTATGTTGAGGAGTATAAGGACCAGTTACCTCATGATCAACACCATGTTCTGCACATAATTTTTCAAACATCTTCGAAGTGTATTCGCCATCTCCATCGGTTCGCAGAACTTTGATCCTCTTCTCACTCTAGTTTTCGACAAGCATCTTGAATCTCTTAAAGATTTCAAATACTTCATCCTTTCTCTTGGTCACATAGATCCACAACTTTCGACTAAACTCATCGACAAACGAAACAAAATATCGGTTTCCACCAAGGGTATGTTCATTGAACGGACCACATACATCTGAATGTACAACTTCGAGTATGCAGGATGATCTCATTGGCATAGTCGAAACGAAAGAATTTCTGAATTGCTTTCCGACTAAAAAACCTTCACAGAGTTTGACATGCATCTCAAGACTTGGAATACCAGATACCATATCTTGAGTAATCAGCTGATTGAGTGATCAAAAGTTCAAATGTCCAAACCTCAAATGCCACAACCAAATATCCTTGTGGTCGCACAGTTTTTAGACATTATACTTCAGTCGAACTGATCATGGTCTTAAACGTCCTGTTCTTCAACAACGAAGATTTCAAGACCAAATTGTTCTGGGTGTTGAACAATTTCAAAACTCCATCTTTCATGACAACTGAGAAGCCTTTTTCGACCAGTTGTCCAACACTTAACAGGTTACACTTCATTCCAGGTACATAGAACACATCTCTGATAATAGTTTTCGCTCCATTACTCGGTTGAAAAACTATGTTGCCAGTACCTTCTGATTACAACGAACTGTTATCAGCAAGTTTTACCTTGCTCTTCTTCGACTCGTCAAAATCTGCCAACCACTCCTTTTGACCAGTCATGTGATTTGAGCAGCCTAAGTCGAGGAACCAGATCTTGGATTCGACATGGTTATCTGCCACTCCAGCCATAACCACCATACCACCTTCAGAATCATCTGAATCTTGGCGTGCAAGGTTCGCTCCTTTGTCCTTTCCTTTTTTTGATCCATTGTCTTTCTTGTACCAACAATGTTTGGTCAAATGACCCCACTTTTCACAGTTATAACACTGCATACATTTCTTATCTTCTTTGTCCTTTTGATAGTTTCATCCTCTTCTTTTCGAGGATTCAAAAGCTCTATCTTGGACCTAATTATCGTGAGGGTTCGACCAAGACTTCTTTCCTTGAGTGTTGTCGACTTTGCCTTTGGATTTGTTGGAACCACCATTCCTTTTCCATGACTGAGCCTGCAGTGCTTGTATCGAATCCTAAACTCCCTTTCTTTCGACAATCCTCATCTCATACGCCTCCAACGAACCAACCAAATCATCCACTTTTAAGGTTTCAAGATTGTTGGATTCTTGAATAGCTACGATAACCTGATCAAAGTGAGAGGTCAATGTTCTCATTACCTTCTCAACTATCATCTTATCAATTATGGTTTCGCCACAACCCTTCACGAGATGGACGAGTTTCAGAACCTTCGACACATATTCTACAACTTTCCGTCTTCTCCCATCGACAACAACTCATATTGTCGACGCAAGGTTTGCAACTTGACAACCTTGACTTTCTCACCTCCTTCATAATACTTCACCAGAATATCCCATGCCTCCTTCGCCATTTCAGCATGAGAGATTCTGTCGAAGTTAGCAGCATCGATTTATCGAAGTAATATAAAAGATTGTCGAACCCACAGAGACCAATGTCAACCTACCGTTATCTATCGTTGCGTTGTAAAGCTAAGGCTAATGATAATTGATAAAAGGGAAACTAAGACTAGAACTAAAATAAAACTAAGAGAATATGATAATAAAGAGAGGCCGGAATATGGATTCCGCGTTCCTAAAGGACTTTGTAGAATTCGAGTACTAATTACGACTATAACTTAGTTCCGTAGAATATATCAACTTAAAGACTTCGCCTCACGCTCTCGCGGTATTAACTAAAGTCATGTTCCCTAATCCCAAGATTTTGCTCTCGCTCGCCCGGTAACTAGGAAATATATTTTGAAAGCCAATAATATCATAAACGCATCTAAAGCGCTCTCGATGTATTTAGACTTGTTGCCTAATTTCCACTATCCGGTTCGATCCCCACGCTCTCGCAGTGCCGGCTCTAACCTTAATTAATTTCTCACTCTCGTGACAAAATCGTGTTAAATAACCTCTCACTCTCGTGACAAAGTTATTTAAATTATACTTGGAAATTAAAACCAAAACAGGATTTTTAATCATAAGTTCGCACCTATTATTTTCTACCGAGTCCCGTCGGTAACGACGGTCCTCATACACCGGACTCTAAACATTTAGCCGGACATGGAATTAAATGAAAAAAACACAGAAATGGTAATTGAATTTGAAAGCATCACGATAATTAATTTATGAAAGCGATAAATAATAATAATAATAAGCAATGCGATAAAGAACCTGTAAAGACTTGAAGTAGAATGCGGAAATAAAGAACTTGAATTAACTTTAATAATGACGACAAACTTTGATCCAAGCGTTACAAATTAAAGGCCTAAATACTAATGGTGTGGTAGTTCCTCAATGTGAGATAACTACCACTTTTACAATGGTAATTCACTGCCTAAAACTATGAACAGCGTTTTCGCGCCCAGAAACTTGGATGATCCAAAAATGACAAGGGAAATCCTATATATAGAGGGGGATTTCGTTTTCTAACTTCTATGGAGCATAAAAAAGTGGTGGAGAAAATGGGAGAAGTGGGAAGTTGGAGAAGTAGTGGGCGGTTGACTTTCTGAAGTAACTTCCAAGTAATGATGTTAGTGGACGGTGGCTGATCGTGGATTTGTTGAGTTACATCCGTTGAGAGAGGCCACGTAACTTAAATTTAATATCTGAGAAGGTTGTGTGTGCCGATCGTGACAAGGGGTGTGACGCTCGTCACCCTTAAGCAATGTGTTACGGTCGTGACAAGGGTGTGACGGTCGTGATGAAATTTGTGTCTGCCACGGTCGTGGTGGACCTGCCACGGTCGTCACACCAGCAGAATTTGGATTCTGCTATTTTCTGCTCTTTTCTGCATCTTTTCTTCCTTGTTTTTCTTCTTTTCTCCACTTTGCATACTTTTAACTTTGAAATAGAAATACCTGCAAAAACACTTAAATATTCTCGAGAAAATCGGATATTAGACGAAAACGATATAATAATTGAATGTAAATCAAGGCCAAAATACGATACATTTTCGTGTTATCAAACACCCCCACACTTAAACCTTTGCTTGTCCTCAAGCAAACCATGACTCGTAAGAAAAATAGTGCATACGGATACCCATCCTAGGCTACCAACTCTACTTCGGTTGAGTTTGTGTCATAGGTACTAGCTTACACACTAAGGATATCGTAACAACACAATTCCGCTTTTACGGTCATCAACCTCCCTCCTATACAAACCAATCCGAATCATGTCATTATACCTAAACCTAACTAACTCATCCTTCTTTCATCCCTTTTCATTCTGGTGCAATCACATTAAGCCCGTTATCCTTTCACACTCATGGTAGGATAACCTGTTAGTGACTATGATCTCATTATTATTATCAATTTTTTTTTCTTTTGCACATTGGCTTAAATATCAATAAAATAAAGAAGTTTACACCGTTGGGCTAAATGATCGGGTGAGGATCACCTAACTTAGAAGGAGCATTTCTTTTCATTCATTTTGTTTTCTTTTCAATTTACCATTTAAACATGAGATCATACACTTATTTGCATCGGCTTCCTACTTAGTGCGTGCTTAGGATGGTGCTGACTGCTAAATAAACTAATTAGGGACTACTAAAGGGGTGAGAACTTAAGGCTACGGCATAACAAGTACTCAAATCGATTTCCATAATAGGGAGGCTCATGGTGTTAAGACGATATCGATTTTGCGGAATTTTTCCCACGACTCACAATCTAACCTTAATTTCGTCTGTAACCTAAGATTTTCAAAAGAAACCCTATTTTTAACGCAAAAATTTTCAAAATATTTGGTGTGGCTCAAGGGAGTGGGAAATCGATAAACACAAAATCGCATATAAAGACTTGACAGCACATGCAAAGATACAACGAAAATAGAAAAAATTTTAAAATCATGCCAGAAAGCAATAAATCTAACTAAAATGCGTTAAAATGAAAGCGGTAGAGTTCCTCCCCCACACTTAAACCAAACATTGTCCTCAATGTTTTGATAAAAGGTGGTAAAGGAAAGATAGAACCTGTATGACTGCCAATGCGTGCTACCATAGCCAAATTCACTCTGATTCTTCCCTTGCTGTCCTTGTCTTTGCTGACCACTTCTACTCCGGCGTCTTGTACTACGAGATATCTGAATTTGCTGAAACTTCACTTTCTTGAAGCCGCTCATTATATGGCTTATTTCCGAAGGAAGTACCTTCTCCTATCATACTCATCATCGGTGTCACCACCAGCAGCGACATTCGTAGGAATGTGCGTGGGCACTAACTCATCTTAAGGGATTGTCATCAAGAGATCGTTCTCCTAAATGTAGCTGAGACGTGACAAGCGATACAATTCTTTATTTTCTGCAAACACAAACAATGAAAGGAAAACATTTAAATTAAAAACTTGTGGGTTTCCTCCCACGCAGAGCTTTGTTTAACATCGATAGCTCGACGGATGGAAGTGTTGATTTTCGGTTTCCATGGCCATTTATCAAGCCATCTCACATATCCCTCACCTTTCTTTTTCTTCCTTCTGTGGGGTGGTTCATTATTTTGAACTTGTGGTGGTGGTTCTGGATCTATCTGAAGCATAAGCTTATCAAGTTTGGGCGTAATTATTTCATCCACCACCTCAAAGTCTGACCTTACCCTCTTAACACTAATGATTTTCTTAGTTTGGTCTTCAAATTTTCTCTTTTTATGCAAGACCTCAGACAAGGGTGCGTGGATAATTTTCCATACATGCACATACATTTTGGAGTCTGCAAACTTATACGGGAAAGGATATGGTGGGGTATATGGAGGGTGATCAATAATTCGTGCTTCATTCTCTACCTCTTCGATAACCTCGTTTGTGGATGGTGTTGGTGAATTTGTCTCAATCTCAACTTTTTTCTCACCATAACTCTCATCAACCTCATTATCACTCTCCTCAGGATTTTCGAGTTGTCCTTCACTACTGGTTGTTATAACATACGCATTCTCCTCAGGGGAGGGACCTATAGGTGTCAGTGCAAGCAGTAAGGTTTGGGTCTCCAATGCCTCAGTGTGAGTCACAAGGGGCTTGACCACGGTGTTCAGCCGCCTAAGGGTCTCATGATTATCGAGATGTTGTTTTTTAAGCTCTTCATTCTGGATAGTTTGTGCGTCCACAAAGTGCTCCATCATAGATTCTAGTCTAGCATTGGTTGATGTTTCAATGAAATCCTCCATTAATGTTTCGAGGTTGGACTGAACGAATTATTGCGGTTCTTCAAAATATTGAGAGTGGTGATTTGGGCGGAAATGAGATAGCGTCGCGTGGAAATCTTCCATTAGTATTTCAAGGTCGGAATTGTACGATTCTTGGGGTTCCTCAAAATTTTGGGAATGGTAATCATAGGAAAAATTTGATTGCGGTTCCTCAAAATATTGGGAGTATTGCGGTTGGTAATTGTAGAAAAAATTTGGGTGCGGCTCCTCAAGATATTGTGAGTGGTTATCATAGAGAAAATTTGGGTGATACATCGTTTTTAATTTTTTTTTAATTTTTTTTATTATTATTATTTTTTTATAGGAGTGCCTTAGTCTATACGGTGCAACAACGGAATCACAATATTGACTATTGGTCCCCGGCAACGGCGCCAAAAACTTGATGCTCCGCAAGCGCACGGATTTATCGAAGTAATATAAAAGATTGTCGAACCCACAGAGACCAATGTCAACCTACCGTTATTTATCGCTGCGTTGTAAAGCTAAGGCTAATGATAATTGATAAAAGGGAAACTAAGACTAGAACTAAAATAAAACTAAGAGAATATGATAATAAAGAGAGGTCGGAATATGGATTCCGCGTTCCTAAAGGACTTTGTAGAATTCGGGTACTAATTACGACTATAACTTAGTTCCGTAGAATATATCAACTTAAAGACTTCGCCTCACGCTCTCGCGGTATTAACTAAAGTCATGTTCCCTAATCCCAAGATTTTTCTCTCGCTCGCCCGGTAACTAGGAAATATATTTTGAAAGCCAATAATATCCTAAACGCATCTAAAGCGCTCTCGATGTATTTAGACTTGTTGCCTAATTTCCACTATCCGGTTCGATCCCCACGCTCTCGCAGTGCCGGCTCTAACCTTAATTAATTTCTCACTCTCGTGACAAAATCGTGTTAAATAACCTCTCACTCTCGTGACAAAGTTATTTAAATTATACTTGGAAATTAAAACCAAAACAGGATTTTTAATCATAAGTTCGCACCTATTATTTTCTACCGAGTCCCGTCGGTAACGACGGTCCTCATACACCAGACTCAAAACATTTAGCCGGACATGGAATTAAATGAAAATAACACAGAAATGGTAATTGAATTTGAAAGCATCACGATAATTAATTTATGAAAGCGATAAATAATAATAATAATAATAATAATAAGCAATGCGATAAAGAACCTGTAAAGACTTGAAGTAGAATGCGGAAATAAAAAACTTGAATTAACTTTAATAATGACGACAAACTTTGATCCAAGCGTTACAAATTAAAGGCCTAAATACTAATGGTGTGGTAGTTCCTCAATGTGAGATAACTACCACTTTTACAATGGTAATTCACTGCCTAAAACTATGAACAGCGTTTTTGCGCCCAGAAACTTGGATGATCCAAAAATGACAAGGGAAATCCTATATATAGAGGGGGATTTCGTTTTCTAACTTCTATGGAGCATAAAAGAGTGGTGGAGAAAATGGGAGAAGTGGGAAGTTGGAGAAGTAGTAGGCGGTTGACTTTCTGAAGTAACTTCCAAGTAATGATGTTAGTGGACGGTGGCTGATCGTGGATTTGTTGAGTTACATCCGTTGAGAGAGGCCACGTAA
This sequence comes from Lathyrus tuberosus, assembly GCA_022829125.1. Classification (NCBI taxonomy): domain Eukaryota; kingdom Viridiplantae; phylum Streptophyta; class Magnoliopsida; order Fabales; family Fabaceae; genus Lathyrus; species Lathyrus tuberosus. Next base: position 11,624,344 of record JALAZF010000095.1, read on the forward strand.
CTTAAATTTAATATCTGAGAAGGTTGTGCGTGTCGGTCGTGACAAGGGGTGTGACGCCCGTCACCCTTAAGCAATGTGTTACGGTCGTGACAAGGGTGTGACGGTCGTGATGAAATTTGTGTCTGCCACGGTCGTCACACCAGCAGAATTTGGATTATGCTCTTTTCTACATCTTTTCTTCCTTGTTTTGCTTCTTTTCTCCACTTTGCATACTTTTAACTTGGAAATAGAAATACCTGCAAAAACACTTAAATATTCTCGAGAAAATCGGATATTAGACGAAAACGATATAATAATTGAATGTAAATCAAGGCCAAAATACGATACATTTTCGTGTTATCAAAAACCAATAACCGGAAGCTCTGGATACCAATTTGTTAGTGCGTGAGACACTTTTAGTGAGGAGAGAATAGAGAGAGAATAAGGAAATAAGGATTTGTATTATTGAATTACGTAAATAATGATACAAACTAGGACTGTTTATATACAACCCTAATTGGGCTTGGGCTAACACAACTTGGATTATATTTAAATATTAAATCTAATCAAATCAAATCTAATATTTCAACAAATATTATATAATTCTTTTACAAAATATATGTCAAAAATGTTTTTTATGAAAAGTTATTTAAAATAACTTCAAATTTAAATTATTTTTTTAAATTTTGATATCTTAAAGATATTATAACAAAAATTGATAAAATATTTAAAATAATATTTAATAAATAGTTATTTATATTTATATTTAAAATAAAATTTAATATATATATATATATATATATATATATATATATATATATATATATAGTTTATATCCTATGAGAATGTCATTTTTATGTAAGAACATGAGAATAAATCTGAATCATTAGATTTTAAAATAAGTGGTGGAGATTATGTGTGATCTTTGTTTTTCTCTCTCCTCCATTATTAAAATAAATGATAGAAGAGAGAGAAAAAAAACTGACACATATTCTCTACCATTTATTTTAAAATCTAATGGTTTAGATTTATTCTTATATTCTCACATAAAATTGACATTCTCATATGATACGTTATATATATATATATATATATATATATATATAATAAAATTATATTTTTTAAATTGAAACAAACGGGATCTTTTGCAAGTAAATTTTGTATGGATACAATAAAAAAAAATTATCTGTATGATTTAATGCAATTTTAAAACCGCTCTTGATGTAGAGAAAAGGTTTAGAGAGGAAATAAAAATGAAAAATCAAGAAAGGTGAGAGAATGAATTTTGATGTGTATAAAAAATGAGCGAAAATGGTAAAAGTCAATGATTTTGTAAATTTGTTTGGTAAATAAATTCGTAGTTGTTAAAGCTCTCGTAAATCCTACAATTAATTTTTGTAGTCGTTAAGGCTTTCATAAAATTTTTAATTCGTAAAATTTATCAATTGATTTTTGTATTTGTTAAGGCCTCCATAAAATTGTCTTATTGTTGTTTCGATCAATAAAAACAATATACTTAAATTTTACAATTTATAAATATTTTTTTGTAATTAGTGAATTACTTTTGACAGTTAATATAAAATTAGCCTCTAATTTTTGTTTTCTTGTGGTAGATGTATGTGGTCTACAATTAATTAAAAGCTCTTCCATCTGAAAAAGAAAAGTGTGAATTTGGACAAGCAAATTAATTACATATGCCTGATGCAACAATTACATACTATAATCAATATTCATAAAAATCTATAGATTCTTGCTTAATATATAATTAATTGCATGTCTCCAAAGTCACTAAATATAGAAGTTTTATTTTCGTTTTGAGCAAAGCCATTTATATATACTACTAGTGATGAGTTCTCTTGATTAAAATCACCCCATTGCCTTTCTTTTTTCTGATACAAATTAATATCTTGATTTATTACTTTCAAACTTGAATAACACAAGACTACAATGTTTCTTCTTCTCAAAGACATGAGTTTTTTCATAAACTTAGAATGTTAGTACATTGTAATGTCACTTGTCAATTAAATTTGGTTAGTCAGAATAAGAATAAGAATGATTAATCATCCTTACTTTGGCATTTATTCACCTAAGTAGTCAAGCATGTTCTTATATAGATTAATTTCATACGTACACCCAAACATCACTTAAAAGTGTTCTTTTTTTTCCTACCATCTTGAAAAGCTTTTGATAGATTATTTAGCTGCTTTCAAAGGTCTCAAATAATTTTCACTTTAGCATGAAAATCATTGGTTAACTTTTTTGCCCTAATTTTCCAACTTTGACGGTAATCATCATAAAAGGCCCACACTTAGTTTGTATGATATGAGATTAGATGTTATCAAGACGTAATTAAGTGGTTGAGTGAGACGGTGAGTTATCATGATTTTCAAAACTATATTTTGTAGTTTTTACAAAATTATAGTTATTCTTATGTGATTACGACAAATTCAAAGTTATATTTGTGGTATTTTGCATTGAACTTTAGTCTCGACAAGAATATTTTTATATTTTGACCGGAGATGAAGAGTTACGTGTGTTATAGTCTAAACTTGTAGTTGGTTAAGTTAGTTATAGATCTAGCATCAGATGGGAACAACTATCTTGAGACCTTTTATAATTAATGAATATTTGGTTATGTCAGATTCAGATATTTTTACCTTGATGAAACATATATTCATAAATCTAGAATTTATTTTATTTTTAATTTGACTGTAGAGAATTTATTATTAATATATTAAATAGTGTTAAACATAAACGGATTGTTTATGAATACTAATAAACATGTGATAACCAGCATTGTAGAACCTATGTGTATGGATGAATATTTTGTAGATTTGTATAATATGAGAGGTTCTTAAAATGTAGTAAAAGTAGGTTAGTGAGAAAACTTAAATAAATTTGAAAAGATTGCAAGATGTTCAAATCTTGACTACATAAATTGGTCAAACATGTATTCATAAATTTAAAATTAAGCTTACTCTAAATTCACTTTAGAATAGTTTTAAATGTAAACTAGTTATTTATAAATTTTAGTTGATTTTGGAGGACCTTTCTCATCAAGTGTTGTTGATGATGATAGGTCTTATGGAGAACTCTGATAATAGTCTTTGAGCTTTGTTTAGTTGTGGAGAGTACACCCGCGGAATGTATCTGTAAATACTCTACCTAACAAGTAAGTGACGATCACAAGTGTAAGGTTTAGGTTTAGAATAGTATGCAACTGAGACTATTTGTCTTTTAGCCTTAATAACAAGTTTTTTAGGATTTCAGGTCTTAGAATCTTCTTTAGGGGGACATTTATTTCCAACAGCATAAGAAAATGGACCATATAACCTTTGTATCTAATGATCAATGATAGTTAGACGAAATTGATCTAGTATGTCTCTAAGGTGAGTATATCTTCTATACCATATTTTTCTGTTGGCTTTGGGTAACCCGAAATTTTTAAGGGTTCGGTATTAACCTAGTATGAAATAGTAGTCCCCAAAGCCTAAGTTGGCAAACTTGGGGAATGAATTTGTCTCAAAGTTTCTTTAAGTCGAGTTGGCCCTTCATGGGAAATACGATAATTATGTCCTTTGAGAATCTCTTATACATGTCATGGATGCCACACACTTGTATTTAAACTTTAGGTAAAGCTAACTTGTGCCCTTGGGGCACAAATTAAGAACTAAATGAAGAAATGTTTTCTTGAAAATTGTATATTGATTTTATCAAAGGCTTAAAAATAATTCTCTTATTACTTTTTTCCATACCAATTTTCTATTTGTAGGTTTCTTAACATGTTCCCCTAGGGCACAAGTTAGAATCATCCTCCTTAAACTTTTCCTCTTGAAAAATCTTTGATACCCAGTCAAACTTCACATTTTCTTTTGCCCTGACCATTGTTAGGATGTGAAGGAACGTGATCTGATTTGAGATAAGTGTGTAACATACTTGAATATCACTATGAATTTAACACGCTTATTCACTTGTGCAAAGCGTATCAGTTAAAACCTCTTATTTATGTATATGATAGATATTGCTCTACAATTGTGAATTAGTCCAAAATTATCATCATTTGAACTTGATAGGTATGATGAGTATAAATCACAGGAAAATGATTAAAACACCATGTAAGATGGACCAAGTGAGTCAAACCTAAAGTGCATATGAGGCCAAGATTCATACTAAATTTATTGGGAGAGCTATGGCTCGATCAGCCAAAACCAAACATAAGCAATCTCTTGCAAAGCAGGGAAAATTCGTTGGGTGAGACACATGTTGCCTAACAAATGGAATGAGGTTTGAGAATTTCTTTTGCACGAGTAAGCTAACTTCTCTAAGTGGGTCATCCTTCATTTAGTGAATCAAGACATAATGTAATTCTATTTAAAGAAAGCTTGCGTGCGATACCAGTGAGATAGCGCTTGAGAGATTTACATGCTAAAGACAAGTCAAAGTGAATTTCAATAGAGGATTTAGAGATTTTTCAATGACATTCTACTTATACTCCTTCTATATTGGTACCATTATTATGAATGGCTAAGATCGATTTTGGTAGGATTAAATTTTTATCTTTCATGACACATACATGCACGTACTCGCGCACTCGCACGCACACACACGCGCGCACGCGCGCGCACGCACATGCTCACACACACACACACACACACACACAAACACACACACACACACACACACACACACACACACACACACACGCGCGCGCGCACGCTCACACACACATAAATGTAAGTGGGGTTCAACTTACTCCAAATCATAGTCTTTAATTTAGATTTAATCGAATGGTTAATTGAGTAAAAATATTAATTACAATTAAATTAAAAAATGTTAACCATTAGATTAGATTCAATTTCATAATGATCCTTCCCATTGAATGACATCGTCATTAGAGATATGAGATTTTGTTTACCACTTTCCTCATTCGAGAAGTCAATCATGTGTCACCTTCCTAGCTTCACTTTAAATATTGTTCCTTCATCCATGCACTTCAGATGTATGCCAGTATTTAGAAGTAGGCATCTGTGTGTATTATTTAACATGCTCTTTCTAGTCTAAGAGGTCGCCAGTGTCAAAGACCTTTGAGGGCTAATTTCCTTCAAGCATTCATCCAGTGTCTTTGAGGTCTTCACCAACTCTTTTAAGAACTTTAACTTCAAGTACATTGTAATCCGCTCCCTCAGTAGTATTTTCCATATAAATGTTTGCAGCTTTATTCTTGCAAAAAACCCTTATGGTCCATGTACTCCTATCACCAATCCTTACTATATTGCTTGGACTCTAAAACATTTTCGAAAAGAATAAAATATGTTATTGTTTAATTCGCCACTAATCGAAAGAAATTAAGGATTACAACTTACTCCCTCCGTCTCACAATAGGTGTTCTCTTCCTTATTTTTATTTGTCTCGAATTGTTTGTCCATTAAGAATAACAAGGTGATATTTATTATTTCGTTCCACTAACTTACCCTTATTTATTGTATTCTAATTCATGTAATTACTCCACTACCTATTATTTATAAGGTTATTTTAGTAAATGAAACTCATTTTATCATTAAAATCAACACAATTAATCATTATCTTAAAAAGTATGAAAATCTCATAAAGAACACCTATTGTGAGATGGAAATAGTATTACTTTAGTTTCTATAACATAGTCCCACAAATATTAATATTGTAAAATATGATTAAATGTATAAATTTGAGTAATGTTAAATTCTTTTGAGTGAAATTTTACTGTCTATGGTGATCATTGTTGATTTGAAGAAGAGTAGTGCTATTTATTAGGAAATAAGTTGAAGAACAAATGCAAGAATGCACACATGTCACTATTTTAGAGGTGAATTTTAAATTGATTTTAAATTTAATTTCCTTTTTAATAGGGATTCATGAGAAGTGGTGATAATGAATGATTGTGATTTATTCTTGCATTTCTTGCTTTCAGATTTTTTTTACTAATAAGCATTTTCCATTGAAGAAGAGTAGTGCTATTTAGTAAGAAACAATTTGAAGAAGAAATGTAAGAATATATATATATATATATATATATATATAATTTTTTAAAAATAATTTTACACAATAATAGTAAAGTCGTACTATATTAATTACTATACTTTTTCTTCTTTCTTTCCTACTTCACACAACAACAAAATACTTCCTCCGTTTCAAAATGACTATTGTTTTAGAAAAAAAATTGTTTTAAAATAACGGTTGTTCTCATTTTTCTATGTAGTAATAATTGTTATTTTTCAATTATGTCATGTAAATATTATTTTGTACATTGTTTCCAACACATTAACAAGACTAATTTAGTAAAAGTGCAATATTTTATATTAATATCATTGCATTCTTTAATCTGTGTGCAAAATTCTTAAACGACAGTAATTTTAAAACGGAGAGTATTAAAAAAACTTTTGTCTACCGTAAAGAATATTCTGCTATGTAGAAGGCGATGTTTCCCTTAAAAGGGAACATATGATTATTAAGCAATCCAGTATATAATCACTACCTTTGACCGTGTTTGGTGGCAATTTTCTAAAGTTCTTCACATCCCAAATATATAACTTTCAAATCCAAAAAGATAAATTATTCTGCTTTTAAGTTAGTGCTAGCTTCTTCTTCTACATAAATTGATATTGCAACATATTAGCATTTTTTAATAAATGTATTCTCACCAAAAAAAATATATGCATGGATGTTCTACAAATTACGCCAAAAAAAAAAAAAATAATAATAATAAATGCATGTTATTATTAAGTTGTACTTGATCTTGAAATCTTAAGACCTAATAATTTAAGAGAATTAATCACACCATTTACTGTCAGAACGTTTATTAGATGACAACAAAATTTTGGAAGAATTAGGCCAATACGAAAATTATTAACACATAATAGAATTCAAATTTGAAATTTTAAGAGAAAGAGCAATACTCTCATATCTCAAGCATTCAGAAAAAAAAAAAAAACTAACTCTTGAAAGTTTAATAAATTGTATTGGTTAATTTTCCAATACATCAAACCAGAAAATTTCAATGTCTCCATTAACTAAATACACGTTACAAAATACTTTTGTATAGATTTAATTTGTAAATATAGTGCACAAAGAATTTAATCGTTATATATATTATTAAAAAGAAATATACTTTTGAAACATCACAATTATGTTGGGTTTGGGCTCCCTTTCTATATAGAGAAATGCTCAAATATGATTAACTCATTTGCCTCACTTATTTAAGTGGAAATAATCAATTTAGGATTGACGGAGATAGAGAAGAAAAAAAGGATTCAAAAGAGAGAAAATTCTCGTTTTTCTGCAATCAGTCTCACTAAATCGACGATCTCCGATTCATTAACCGTTGCATCGAGCTCAAATTTGGTGGGTAGGTTCGTAGCACATATATCTAACTTTTGACCATTCAGAATTTCAAAACAACGTCTGAGGTGAAAGTTATTTACTTTGCACTTAAGCTGCAAATTTGGGAAAAAATTTCAACTTTTTTGTTCTTATTTGTAAGCTAGTTTGCTTTGTGATTTGTGGCTGTTAGCACTAGTTTGTGAATCAATTTAAGACTCTCTTATACCCTTAATTGATTATAGTGGAATTATTTCTTTGGTTGGACGACTCGTGGTTTTTACTCTCATATTGGGGGGTTTTCTACGTTAAAAATATCATTGTTCTTTTGTGGCTTTATTTGTTCGATTTGGTGTCTTATATTTGTTCTTGGTCCTCAAGGTTCCTACAAATTTGGGAGTTTTATATTCGCTGCGTATTGGTCTATTATTGTGTCTTAATTTCCTATCAGAGTGACATCAGAGCTCTTGCTTAAGGGTTATTTTACTTGTTTGAATGATGGAGTCAAATATAAAGATGAAGATGGTATTGTTGAATGGTTCTAATTATCATTTATGAAAGGGCAAGATGAAAAACTTACAATTTGTGAAGAAATTGTATTTACCGGTTTTTATTTCTGCAAAGCCGGATTCTGTGTCTGATGAAGAATGGGAGTCTGAACATCAACAGTTATGTGGTTTTATTCGACAATATGTAGAAGATAATATTTACAATCATATTGCTAATGAGACACATGCAAAAATTTTGTGGGAGAAGATAGAGTCATTGTATGCCTCTAAATCATAGAATAATAAATTGTTCTTGTTGAATAGCTTCATAAGTTTGAAGTTTAAGGAGGGGACTTCTATTTCAGATCACTTAAGTGAATTTCAAGGCCTCCTTGATCAGATGTCAGGAATGAGTATCAAATTTGATGATGAACTTTTGGGACTATTTCTATTGCTATCTTTACCAGAGTCTTGGGAGACATTTCGGGTTTCTATCACAAGTTCTGCTTCTCGAGGTGTTGTTTCTTTGGAAACGGCTAAGGGTGGTATCTTAATGAGGACATGAGAAGGAAGGCACAGGGTTCTCCATCTCAACCCGAGGTACGTGTCACTGAAAATAGGGGGAGAAGTCATAAAAAGGAACCGAATGGTGGTAGAGAGAATAGCATAAGCAAGTCCAAGCCGCGATACAAGAATCTGGAGTGTCATTATTGTCATAAAACAGGACATGTACAGAAGTATTGCTATTAGTGGAAAAGAGATAACAAAGGAAAGAAGGGTAAGTCTAAACCAAGAGACCATGAAGATAGTGACGATGATCGTGTTACTACTACTACTAGTGATGATCTTGTTATTCTCCGTAATCGTGAGTCTGTTAATCTTGTATCAGACGAGAACATGTGGATAGTTGACAGTGGTACTACATTGCATGTTACAATAATGAAGGATTTCTCGACATCTTATACTTCTGGTGATTTTGGAGTGTTGAAGATGGGTAATGATGGTGTATCTAAGGTAATTGGTGTTGGTGATGTTTGCTTGCAAACCAACATGGGAATTTAATTGTTGCTTAGAGGTGTCAAACGTGCTCCAGATGTCTGCTTTAATTTGATCTATTGCATATGCTAGATGATTATGGTTATGATAATCACTTTGGTTTTGGAAAGTGGAAACTCAACAAAGGTAACTTGGTTGTGGCTAGATGGGAAAAGTTTTCTAAATTATATTGGACAAAAGTTTGGTTGCTAGGGACAGTCTGAATGCTATCGGCATAGAAGCATTTTTGTGGCACCGAAGACTTAGTTATATTAGTCAAAAGGGGCTGAATGTTTTGGCCAAAAAGGATGTTCTTCCTGGATTAAAGAATGTAGATTTGGAGAAGTGTTCTCATTGCATGGCTGGTAAATAGACTAGAGTATCTTTCAAGAGACATCCTCCCTCAAGGAAGTCAAAGTTGCTTCAATTGGTACATTCTGATGTTTGTGGTCCATTAAAGGTAAAATCCTTTAGTGGTTCACTTTATTTTGTTACCTTTATTGATGATTGCTCTAGGAAACTATGGGTTTATGCCTTGAATACAAAAGACCAATTTTTGGAAAAGTTCAAAGAATTCCATGCTTTGTTGAGAGGCAGGCAGGCAAGAAGCTGAAATGTGTTCATTCAGACAATGGTGGAGAGTATTGTGGACCATTTATTCCTATTGCAAGCAGCATGGTATTGCACATGAAAAGTGTAACACCGTAAACCCCCGCGACTATTAATAACAAAATATCAGAGTAAAATAACATACATGGATTCAGGATGCTACTTTCACTACTCGACTTTTCATGCATACGATAAACAACACATCCATATCGTAATTAAAACATAGTATTTAAATATTTCTACAGCAGCGGAAATTCAACGAAATTTGAAACATGTTTGATCACACCTAAACATCATCAAATAAAGGAGTAATAACACTTAACAAAGTAAAGGACTCTAAGCGTTCCGACATCCCGGTGTTACAATCAGAGCAGACGTGACTCGATAACACAAAAGAGAAGACCTCGTCTTCGCTAACTCCACCTCCGAACTACTCCTGCTTAGCTGCATATTACCCACATAGAGGTAACATTCAAACAGAAGGGGTGAGATTCTCAAAATAAATATAAGAAAATGCATAGTATATGTATGAAAGCATAAAAACATTTCAGCATCTATCCTATCAACACAACATCAACACAATTAGCACTTCTCATACAATAATATAATCAACACACATAATGCAATGCAATGAGACTCACTAATCGACTTAATGCATGTGGTACCAATTCGACCCTGTTTCATGGTCACAATCCCCGTCGGGATTTCATAATAGTCACTCACACCCCACATGGGCACACGACATTCGTGATCGCTCACACCCCACATGGGCACATGATCACCCGTAACCGCTCACACCCCACATGGGCACATGATTACCTCAACAACAACAACAACAACATCGACACGATTCTATTTAAAAGAATCCAGATAAGACGCTCACACTTATGCAACATGTCATGCGTGCAACGACATCACACCACAACAACATACCACGACAATTACTACAACAAATACATGCATATGACCATCAACACGTCAATACATTAGAATACAATGATGCACAGCAGTCTGTACCTGCCAACAACAGCAATCTACAACGATAACACACATACACACCAACGAATCCATCTTCTCCACTTACAACACACAACAGTCTACACAAAATCCACCTTAACGCGTCAAAGAGTTGGAATTTTGGTTTTGAAATTAATTTTAATGAAAACTATATGAACCCAGCTTTTCAACGCTTCGAACGACAACTAAAATGGATACACGAATTAAAAGTTATGAATTTCGGAAGTTTCGAAAAAAATTTGTCCGTGCAGCAGAATTTCAGCACTGCCACTATTCGCTGCGAGTTCGCACAGCGAACTCTCATTCGCTATAGGTTCGCCTAGCGAACTGGCTTCGCCAGAAGTTCGCTTTGCGAAACCTGGGGCAAACTCCCCTTCCACACCTTTCAGACTTTCTCAGCTACTGCTTCATTCGCTTTGCGAATCTGGGGCAAACCTTCGCCCAGCGAATGTTTTGTTCGCTTTGCGAACATCGCGAATCTGCAATTCTGAAGTAGCAATATCATCACCATTCCAGCCCTAATTCTTCTCCAATTTGCACACAAACAGACCCAAACATACACATACGATAGCAGCAATTCATATAAGCACATTTTACCACAAATCAACTGATTAATTGTACGTTTTTATCAAACCCTCTAACATACAAAAACCCCAATTCAACACAAACCACACATAGAGACGATCCTAATGAGTTTTCTACCCTCATACAAACAATATGCACCCTTAAAAGATCATAGAGCCTCACCCTTACCTTAGAATCCCTGAATTCTTCCTTCAACAATGGAGCTTCTTTTCCCTGACCTAGCTCTGCTCTTCCTTTTTCTCTTCCCAAACACGTACCAAAACTTTCCTCTTCTCATCTCTTTCCTATTTATATTATTATTATTGTCCAAATATTATTATTATTATTATTATTATTTCACCCATTAAATAATAATAACAATATTCCTCAATAATTTAAAAATAATAATATTGGCCAACTAACCCTTCCTTCCGATACTTTATTCTTTTATAATCCTAAGGGCACTACCCCATCCTAAGGGTAACCCAACCTCAACCAAAACACACTAATACACAACATACACAACATTTATTCAATTTAATCACGAAAAATAGTTAAATTAAATTGGGGTGTTACTACTCTCCCCCACTTAGAACATTTTCGTCCTCGAAAATTTACCTCATGCGAATAACTCCAGATACGACTCTCGCATCCTGCTCTCCAACTCCCACGTCATATTTCCACCAGCAGCGCCTCCCCACACTACCTTTACAAGAGCGATCTCTTTACCCCTTAGTTGCTTTACCTCGCGGTCTTCAATCTGTATTGGTAAGGCTTCAACCGTAAGATTATCTCTTACTTCCACATTATCCATCGGAATCACATGTGACGGATCCGGAACATACTTCCGAAGCTGTGACACATGGAAATCATCATGCAAATTCGACAAATTGGCACTACTATGAAAAACCCATTTAACGACGCCAGGTTTACCACAGATTCGTATCCCAACGTTGTAATACATTAAAAAATTTATAACGCCATATTTAACGACGATTGTACTAAAGAACCGTTGTAATACAAGCTGTGTAACAAGCTTCGATTCTCAGCTACTAAATTTTTTTTCCATAATTTTACATTTTAAACACGGTTGTATTAAAACACTGTTGTAATACATGTAACAAGCTTCGATTCCCAACAACTATATTTTTTGTCATGTTTTTGTATTTTAACATATATTTTATTTCTTTTGTTAGTGTTACGGGGATAAATTTTAAAATATATATTTTAAAAACTCAAAATATATTTTAAAAACATATATTGTATTTCAAAACTCAAAATTCATCATTGTTTTTCTTTTAAACATATATTTTATTTCTTTTGTTAGTGTTTTTAAGTGCAAGAGAATAGTATATATAACTTTAAAAATAAAACTGTAAGAGATGAGCATATATAAAATAACATTTTATTAAGATTGCACTAAAAAGAGTACATTGATAATCATATTACATATATTAATCAATGTCAGAGCCCATTGCTGCAAATGCATCTTCATAATCCAGACATCTCTCCTCACTCCCCTCATCGGAATCATAATAAACTGTTCTCCTTTTCTTCTTCTTCTTCTTCTTCTTCTTCTTCTTCTTCTTCTTCTTCTTCTTCTTCTTCCTCACCCTTAAGGCATCCCTGGCTGCAGGTTGGACCTCCTCTATTGGCGCCTGACGTTCCTCGTTGGTGATTCTAGGATTCTCATTTGTAGAACTCATTGTTACGAAGAATATATTATGAAGAAATGTAAAGTTGTCTAGTTATAGATGAGGTTGAAGATGAAAAGTCTGATAATTTAATGCTTGCAATGATGATAACTTGTAAACGGTTGATATTCTAGAACGATATTTTTTGAAAAACGGAGAAAATTTTAAATCATTATGGCCAGAGTGTTCTCTACTCCGGGAAGAGCAAGGGTTATAATATTACAACGTTTAGTAATAATAGCCGTAGCGATACCCCTTATAATATTACAACATTTTTCTATTTTACGTAATTATAGAAAAATGTTGTTGCCTGGAGTCGAACCTTGTACGAATTAGAAGGGTTATCGCTATGGTTAATATAACTAACCGTTGTGATATTATTAAAATAATATATATACTTATCATTACGGTTATTTTAGAAAACCATTGTGAAAGATTTACCTATATAAAGGAATTAACTTTCTATTTTTGACAGTAGTGCCGTTTCCTTCACAGCGAAACCCTAACATCCATTTTTGGCAGCAAACTTCATCTTTTTATAGAATCCGCGAAATGAAATACAAGAAATATGAAGCTTTTGATTTAAGCTTCTTCCTCCTTGTATTTCTTCTTGCAGAATCTAAAACTAGATGAACATGGTGATGATGATGGCGGTAGCAAGCGTATTGTACGTATTGTTTATGGAAAATAAGGTAGTCTTCTACTTCAATCTTTTTGTTAGATAGTTCCCATTATCTCATTTGCTTCATGTTATTTTTGTTGATTGTTCTCATTTTGTGCAGATTCGACTTCAATGCTTCACAAGCAAGGTAAACTTCATTGTAATGGTACAATCCCGCTTCTTAGGGTTTTATTTCAACTTTTGGTTGTTTTGTTTTAAATACTAACTAATTTTCTTCATTGCTTCCCACTTCTTAGAGTTTGTTTCACATGGTGATGATGATGGTGGTACATATATATATATATATGAATTCATTCTGATAAGGTACATATATATATGAATTCATTCTGATATTGAATATGAAATTTAGTTTATTATATACTATGTATATTGTTTGTTTCGTTATCCTTTTATTGAAAATGCAATCAGTTAAATTGATATAGAACATTAGTTTATTATATATATACTATGTATATTGTATATAGTTAAATTGAATACTAACTAATTTTCTTCATTGCTTCCCACTTCTTAGGGTTTGCTTCACATGGTGATGATAATGGTGGTACATACATATGAATTCATTCTGATAAGGTACATATATATGAATTCCTTCTGATATTGTATATGAAATTTAGTTTATTATATACTATGTATATGGTTTGTTTCACTATCCTTTTATTGAAAATGCAATCAGTTAAATTGATATAGAACCTTATAATCAGAAAATTAGGATGTATTTGAAAACCAACATTTATCATGTCAATGTTTTCCGAATTGCATCCATTTCATTCAGCACATTTAATGTTCCTTAACATAAAATTTATGGTCCAATGGTCTGTTTGCTTCAATTCATCGATATCTTTTCTTATAGTTTACCTCATCGTCGTCACTAATCATCGTGGTTGTTAAGATCATGATTGTTATGATGATAAAATCGCGATAATTTTTGGCGATGATGAGGTAAACTATAATAAAAGATATCGATGGATTGAAGGAAACCGACCATTGAACCATAAATTTTATGTTAAGGAACATAAAATGTGCGGAATGAAATGGATGCAATTCGGAAAATAATGGTGTGTTTAAGTTGGTTTTCAAGAACAGTTTAATTTTCAGATTATATAGTTCTTTACCAATTTTAATGGTTGTATTTCTTTAATTAGGTGTATGGTAAAACAAGCAATAAACATTTGTTTTTAATAAACTAAAGGTACATTCCACAACGGTTGAGACACATAACCATTATTTTAGTTAATATATATGACAACGGTTGATACTCATAACCGTTGTGATAGTTAATTGATATTACAACGGTTGAAATACCTAACCGTTGCAATATATCGCACGCTTCCAGAATACAACAGCGGTTTCCAGACCGTTGTAGAAACGACGACTTACAACAACAATCTACATAACAACGCCTTCGCCCACGTTATTATATGTCATTCTCAACCGTTGGTAAATGGGTTTTTCGTAGTAGTGTGGGTGGCAACGCCACTCTGTAGGCAACAGGTCCAACTCTTATAGATATCTGATATGGACCAATAAACCGAGGAGTGAGCTTCCTCGACTTCAACGCACGACTAACACCGGTCACTGGAGTGACTCTAAAAAACACACGGTCTCCTTCTTGAAACTCAAGATCTTTCCTTCTCTTATCATGGTAACTCTTTTGCCTACTCTGCGAAGCTTTCATCTTTTCCTGAATCAGCTTCACCGTTTCGGTAGTATGCTGAACAATCTCAGGTCCAAGCACTACACTCTCACCAGATTCGTGCCAACACAAAGGCGTCCGACACCTCCGACCATACAATGCTTCAAAAGGCTCCATTCCAATACTGGAATGAGAATTGTTATTATAAGTGAACTCGATCAATGGCAAATGACTATCCCAAGCACCTCCTTGTTCAAGCACACAAGCCCTCAACAAATCTTCCAAGGATTGTATAGTTCTCTCCGTCTACCCATTCGTTTGCGGATGATAGGCTGAACTCAATCTCAGCTTCGATCCTAAAGCTTCTTGCAAACCCTCCCAAAATCTGGAAGTGAACCTTGGATATCGATCTGACACAATACTCAATGGAATTCCATGCAACTTCATAATCACCTGAATATAAATCTCTGCCAACTTCTATAAAGGAAAACTGATATTAATCGGAATGAAATGTGCCGACTTCGTCAGTCTATCCACTACTACCCAAATGGAATCATGTCCTCTCGGCGTATTAGGCAACCCGGTCACAAAATCCATAGAAATACTGTCCCACTTCTACTCTGGAATATCTAACAGTTGCATTATACCAGCAGGTTTCTGATGTTCCACTTTCGACTTCTGACAAGTCAAGCAAGCATACACAAACTGAGCCACATCACGTTTCAATCCAGGCCACCAAAATATCTTCTTCAAGTCTTGATACATCTTTGTAGCTCCTGGATGGATACTTAAACTACTCATGTGACCCTCTTCTAAAATCATTCTTTTCAACTCAGGATTATCAGGAATACAGATCCTATCACGGAATCTCAACACACCTTGTTCATCCACTCTAAACTCATTACCTTCCGCTTGGTTATTTCCAATCATCAAATCCACCAGTTTCACGTCCAACTTCTGAATTTCTCTGATATTATTAAGAAATTCATTGTTGATCGTCAGCATACCCAGCATCACACTATACAGTGTCTATTCTCAAACCAAACTCATATCTCTGAACTATTCAATCAATTCTAACTCTTTAACCATCATAGCAGACATATGCAAAGATTTTCTACTCAGAGCATCAACCACGAAATTAGCTTTACCAGGGTGATAGTTCAAGCCAAAATCATAATCTTTTAAGAATTCTAACCATCTTCTTTGCCTCATATTCAATTCCTTCTGATCAAACAGATACCTCAAGCTCTTATGATCACTATACACTTTAAATCTGGAACCATAAAGATAATGCCTCCAAATCTTCAATACGAACACCACTGCAGCTAACTCCAAATCATGAGTCGGATAATTCCTCTCATGTACCCTTAATTGTCGCGAAGCATAAGCCACAACCTTACCATCCTGCATTAACACACCTCCCAAACCAATCAAAGAATCATTGTAATACACTATAAACGGTTCAGTTGGTTCGGGTAGGATCAAAACTGGAGCGGTAGTCAATCTCTTCTTCAGCTCAATGAAACTCTTCTCACACTGAACATCCCACACAAATGCTTTAGCCTTACACGTCAACTGAGTCAACGAAAGTGCCAACTACGAAAATCCTTCAATAAATCTTCTGTAATAACCAGCCAAGCCCAAGAAACTTCTGATCTCGGTCACCGACTTCGGAGTCTCCCATTGTAGAACGGCGTCTACCTTGGATGAATCCACAATAATACCATCACACAAAATAACATGACCAAGAAAACTTACCTCTCTCAACCAAAATTCACACTTAAACAACTTAGCATAGAGCTTATTCTCTTTCAACACTTGTAGCACAACCCGCAAATGCTCAACATGTTCCTCTTCTGACTTCGAATAGATTAAAATATCGTCAATAAAGACAACCACAAATCTATCTAAATAATCATGAAAGATACGATTCATATATTCCATGAATACACCAGGTGCATTAGTAACTCCGAATGGCAGCACCACATACTCATAATGTCAATAGCGAGTCCTGAAAGCCGTCTTCTGAATATCTTCGTCTCTTACCCATATCTGATGATAACCCGACCTCAAGTCAATCTTGCTAAACACACGGGCACCCACTAATTGATCAATCAAGTCATCTATTCTTGGAAGTGGATACTTGTTCCTAATCCTTACTTTATTCAGCTGTCTGTAATCGATACATAACCTTATACTACCATCCTTTTTCTTTACCAACAACACTGGAGCTCCCCAAGGCGATACGCTTGGTCTCACAAATTTCTTCTCTAACAAGTCTTCCAGTTGCTTCTTCAACTCTGACAATTCTGATGCCAACATCCTGTGGTACATCAGCAATGTCATCTAGAAACACTTCAGGAAATTCATGCACCACTTGCAACTCATTAATCACTGACTTACTCTCCACTGACAAGGATGCAAACAACGCAAGCACCTGAGCTTCTTCTTCCAAGAGTTCTTTCAACTCTCTAGCAGACAGAAAACCATCTTCTCCCTCTTCCTTAGGAGTAAGAAATCGAACCGACTTGTTAAAACAGTTATTATGAACTTGATTGAACTTCAACCAGTTCATACCCAAAATCACATCGAGACCTCCCAACGGTAGATAAATCAGATCCACACCAAAGTTATTACCAAAGATTGATAATGGACAGTTCAAATAGACTAAATAAGTGGTCACTGATCCCTTCGCAAGAGTTTCGACAACCATCTATCCCTTCATAGGAGAAACAACAAGGCCTAGCCTTCTTACACAATCGACAGCAATAAAAGAGTGAGTAGCACTAGTATCAATAATAGCAATCAAAGCCATATTATTAATATAACATGTGCCTCTGATCAGTCTCTCATCACTAGAAGTCTGAGTTCCTGTCAAAGCGAACACTTTTCCTCCAGTCGAAGCTTGCTTTGGTTTCTGACAACGAGTACTAATATGGCCCTGTTGTCCACAATTGTAACAAGTAACCACATTAACTTTGCAGTCAGCAATCAGATGTCCTGCCTGTCCACACTTGAAGCATTTCTTTACATCACTCGTGCACTCACTGACACGATGACCCAACTCACCACACCTGTAACACTTAATAGGAGCAGAGGCACCTCCCCCATTTGTCCTCTTGCCATCAACATGTTTCTGTTTATCTTTCTCAGCTGGAGCTGCATAAGGCTTCCCACGATTCACCGATTGTTTTCCCCTTCTCTCGGCCAACCCTTTATAGTGAGCCGATCGAGCCTTGCTGTCTTCTTCGAATATCCTGCAACAATCCACCAAGTCTAGAAACCTTCTGATCCACTGAGAAAGTTTCCTGGAGGAATCTGGTTATGTCTAATCTGGCCAGGCCTAGGACAATCTTCACATTGTGGCTTGCTTGCCATAGGAGAGTTGCCACAAAGGATAGGCTAATCAAATTTGGTGTGAACATAGATGATACTTGATGTTTCTGTAGTGATAAAGAAACAGTCCAATATATTTTGTTTGATTGTGTGGAAACTAGTCATATTTGGAATGATATCCTGGCCTGGTTGCAAGTTCAGCATCGTGCTCAAAATTGGGATATGGAACTACCTTGGCTGACTGGAAATTGCAAGAGGAAATGGTGGAGATTTGAATTTTAAAGTGTGCAGTTGCTGAAGTTGTTTATGCTGTTTGGAATCATAGACACAAAATTTGTTTTGGTGAGTCTAGTAGTAGAGACAAAGTTATAGAGAATACTTTGAATTACATTATGCAAAGGTTATGGCTGAAACCAAAACTTAGGAAGAATGTTAGTATTCTTATGATGCCTTGATTGGATTGTTTGTTATTGTTGTGTTGGCGGCTGGATCGTTTGATCGTCGGTGTTGTAGCGCGATTTTTGTGGTTTCGAATCACTATTGCTTTGGTACTATAGTTCGATTCATTTTTTATCCTGTTGAGTTGATTAAGGAAGGGAAATAGATGTCTTCTATTAACCCCGCTTGCATACTGAGGTTAAACTGTCAAAACTGTTGGTTTACAGATGCTATCAAGAGGGGGTTCTTCTTTAGGGTTATACGCTTAAAAACAGTGTCTAGGCTATTGGTAAAATGTTAGGTCAGATGATTTTCGATGGATGTCTGAAGGTACGGGATTTTGGGTTTTTTGATTAGTATGCTCGCTAAGATTTTGGTGTTTTGGTTTCTTGTTCAAAGCGATCGTAGTTCCTCCTATTCTATGGGAGGAAAAAGGTGTTTTGGTGTCTTATTCAAAGCCTAAGACGTGAAGCTAAAGGTGGTTTGTATCTTGTTCAAAGCCCAAGATGTGAAGCTAAAGGGTTTTGGCTGAGAGAGAATTTGTCATCTCTAAAGAGGAGTTGTTGAAGTTTGTATGCTGTGAGCAAGGCACAACTTTGATGCTAAAAGGTTGATTGACTCAACCGAGGTTTTCTTTATACAAAGCCTAAGAGGAGGCGGGAAGTTTGACTTTTTCGGAGGAAAATGTTCTTTCTGTCTTGTACAAAGCCCAAGGTTGAGGCTAAAAGGGATTTTGACTCTGTTGAGGAGAATGTATCTTGTATAAAGCCCAAGATGGAGGCTGAAAGGGTTTGACTCAACAAGTGAGTACTATTATCTGTCCTGTATAAAGCCCAAGACAAAGGCTAAAAAGGTTGACTCAACAAGAGAGTCTATTTGACAGGCGATTGACTCAACAAGAGAGTCTGAAGGTTGATTGACTCAACAAGAGAGTCTTTTATACTCAACAAGAGAGTGGTTTGTTGTCTCGTACAATGCCCGAGATTGAGGCTAAAAGGATATTGACTCAAAAAGAGAGTCTTTTATACTCAATAAGAGAGTGTTTTGCTGTCTCGTACGAAGCCCGAGATAGAGGCTAAAAGGAGATCGACTCAACAACAAAGTGTTTTACATGTGTCTTGTAAGAAGCCCAAGACGGAGGCTAAAAGTGGTTGACTCAACAAGAGAGTCTTTTATACTCAACAAGAGAGTGGTTTTTTATATGTCTTGTACAAAGCCCAAGATGGAGGCTAAAAAGTGATTTGACTCAACAAGAGAGTCTGAAAAAGTTAGCTCTGCTAGGGAGAATCATTTGTACAAAGCCCAAGAGGAGGCTGCCTTACCGTTGTGGATTCTGGAGATCCTGAAGCGGGTCCAGGTGTGGGGAACTCTCATGGGAGAGACCAGGGTTTCTTTCTATGTTTGAAAGGAACTTGAGAATGTCTTTGAGACTCAAGGGTCTTAGACTATCCAAGTCTAGAGTTTTATCTTTTGTACAATTCCCAATAGGAAGCACGGGCATTAAGGGATGAGTATCAACCCTAAAGTGGCCAGAGTTTTGACGCGGGAAAGACTGCTCTAGCAAAGGATGACTAAGTTCTGTCTTATACCTTTAAGAGGTCGTCAGGGTATTTGTATTAAGCCCAAGAGAAGGCATGAGAACTTCTAAGAAGCCGAATGGTCCTTGTACAACGCCCAAGAAGAGGCGGGGATGCTTTTAGGAACCTGTGGATCCCCAAATCAAGAGAAGTTCAAGAAATGCAATTCACAGAGAAGAGATCATTCCAGGAAAGTTTGAGAATTTGGAAGAAACTCAAGAGATGCCATTCACGAAGAAAAGATCATCTTTGGGGAGTTAGAGTTTCTTTGACAATTTCTAAGGGTGACAGTCTGAGAAAAGGTTCACCGAGAATACTGCCTTTCTCTTTGTTCCATATTGTTTAACCCCAAGAGAAGGAAATACTGTATCTGGAATCCTACGGGGGATCTAGTTTTGTTTGTATTTAAGAGTGACCAACAAGGCTTTACCTAGTGCTAGACGTAGTTTTCGGGGAAAACTTTAAATAATTATACTAGTATTACACAGTGGATATGTGACAAGTATATAAAAGGATGTGAAAGAATACTTATAGTGAAACAGCCCCACAATACAGTTATGTACATATGAAAGTTTTGATAACAACATATATTTGAATTCAAAATCAAAGGAGAAAGTGCTTTGAAAAGATTGTTGGGGCTTACAGCTCAAGGAGAGGCCCAAGTTTTAACGATGATTGCACCGTTGTTTAAAAAACTGTACTGAGGGACTTATACAATACGTGAGGCCCAAAAAGTTTTTATGTACAAGGGGATGAGTCTTACACTCTATTAGAGGCCCAATAATTTATTTTTGTACAAGTGGTGGGGCTTACAACTCAATGAGAGGCCCAAATAATTTTTGTTAAAAAGGCGACGATCGTGCCGAACTTTTTGACGGTATCAGGACTTATACAATACACTGAGACCCAAATTATTTTGGTTTTAAAAAAGGGTTGGGTCTTACACTTTATTAGAGGCCCAAAGAGTTTGAATAGAAAAGAAATGGGGCTTATAACACGAGGGTAGGCCCAGTTGATTTTGTTGAGAAGGTGACGATCGCGCCGTTCACTTGAAATTATTCAGAGGGACTTATACAATAAGTGAGGCCCACAATTGGTTTATTTGCAAAAGGATTGGGACTTACACTCTATTAGAGGCCCAAAGTGTTTGAAATTGATTTGTTTAGGGTGATTAAGATCAAAACCCTAAATTAATTTCAAAATGTATTTTAATTAAATAAAAACTTAATTAAAATGATCAAAATTATCAAACATGTATGAAAAACAAGGTGTGATCTTGGATTAATGTTTGAAAAATCATGTCTATATCCACAAAATGATTGGAAATCAATTAAGTTTGGAAAATCAAGGGAGAAAAAAACATTTTAAATGTAGAAAAATAAATAAAATATTAATTCTTTGTAAAAATATCAAGTATATGAAATAATTAATATTTTTAGGATTTTTTGGTAAAGTAAAAAATTTTAGCATTTTTGTGAATTATTAAAAAAAGAATTAACTCAAAATCATTAAAATTCAGAGAGAAATTAATTTTTGAATCAATTAAATAAAATCACAAAATTTAAATATTTGTGTTAGAGGTGTTGCAAGCTGGTTCCAATTATTTGCACAACTTCCTTAGGTGCCAAGTGATGTGTCTGAATGCTTGGAGTGGTTTGAAACAAGCTGGAACTGAAGATGGTACCCCAACTGCAAGTCTGCTAAAAGCTTGAGCAGTTGGATGGTGATTTTGAGAAATCAGTGTTCCAGATGTTGTTTAAGTGTTTGGATCACTTCTATATGATGTTTATGAGGTGTGTGTGTGTGTGTGTGATTGGTTTGGTTGGAATTGCTCTCAAACTCAAAACCCCGATAGTGACTTGCTTTGGAAGGCAATTTTCGAGTGAAGGAAGAGATTTTGAGGAAAGCATCTGTTTGATGGATTTGGTGTACTCAAACTGAGCACAAATGAGCTCTATTTATAGTAGAGCAAGTTTGTTTTGCAAGCAATAGTGAATGGCAACTGCTGCAGAAGTTTGGCAAATGTTGATCAATAGGAATCCAAGTCTCCTCTAGCCATTGACTAGAGGTTAGAGCACAGGCTACTGATTCCCTAGTTCTTAGATAAGTCTTGACTGAAATCAGTTGGAAATGGCTCAGTCCATGCCACCTTGGTGCATCCATTAAATGCTCCAAACCAAAATTGGAGTCTTGTCCCTCTTTTAGGCATTTCTAGGTTTGGCATGCTACTTTTGGTTCCAAGGACTCGGGAGGCTGATTGATCAGTGTTTATCCCTCCTTGGTCTCCCCCTGAGGTGTTCAGATGGATAAACTTGTTTGTCATTTGCAAAATTTTCTCAAATCGATCAAAATGCACAAATCTGCCTTGCCATGACAGTTTGCAGCCAGACACATTGTCATTGTAATATCTCATGGCTTAAGTGGAGTTTCATGGAGTTCTTGGCCATTTTGGAAAGCTCTTATATGATACAACACATGTGTGATCATATTTTATCTTGATACTTTTTGGATCCAAGTGAAAAATCCCCCTACTTTTGGAAAAAAAGCAAGACAGATTCTGACTTAGTGAAAATTTCACTAAGTGTTGGAAAAAGTGGCATTTCATGTTTTCAACCATTTTGATCAAACCATAACTAAAAATCCATGATGAATTGGAATGAGGTGTAGTTGACACTTTTAAATTATGCCATGAGAGCTACAAATCCATCTTTGGATCAGCCCAAATGGTTACTTGGATCTCAAGTTATGATCCTTAGAAGTTGGTACCCTAGCCACTTTGTTCCATAACTTAAAAAATTTCTAAGTTTTTTATGGTTACTCCTTTTACAGGTTATCCCACTTTTCTTGATTTTTCTTGATGAATGATGATCCCAATCACATATTAACATCATTTTAGGCTCAAAGAACCATAATTGTGAAAAATCTCAAAAAGTCAAAGTTGACTTTTGTGCACGGTTGACTTTTTGTCAGATGAATTCCAAACTGCGCGATCCTCTATGAAATCAAGTCCTTGACATAAATCAAACTTGATGGATTGATTTCATAGGTGTTATAGGGTGTATTGAATCATGTCCCAAGGTTTGGGAGCATGCCTGGGTCAAAATTCAAAGGCACAATTGACTTTTCCTGCGAAACCCTAATTGTGGTTCTGATGAATTTGAAACTTGTTGATCAAGCTTCTTGGATCAATCCATTGTTGCAAATGGATCAATGTAGTGTGTTAGAGACCCTCAAATCCTCTCTTGAGGTCTTGGCTCATGTTTTGTCCCAAAAGTCAACTTAGGGGTGAATTAGGTCAAGAAACCCTAATTCCTGATTTTTTTATGAATGCATCCCCTGAGGCAAAATTAACTTGATGATTGGGTTCATGATGTCCCTGGGAGCATCTTAGGTTGTGCTTTGAAGCCTTTGGCTCATGCGCAGAGGAAAACTTCCATCTGGAGGCCCTAGTCGACCAAAACCCTAATTTGGTGACACTGGCGATCTTGAGGGTTAATCCACTTGGAATGTTGCAACTTTTTTCTTGATCCTTGATGTGGGAGTCCTCTTGATCCATTGTGGATGTTTGAGAGGCTAGACAAGTTGAAGATCATTTCATTCCTTGATTGATCCTTTGTCTAAGAGCTCTGAGAGGGCTTGAAACCCCAATCCTTGGTTATGGTGAATGCTCAAACATCTCTGAGGAGATTGATGAGGCATGAAGGTTCATCCATATTGTGATGAGGATTTGCACAATGATGGGAAATCTTAGTGGTCAAAATTTGGGGTATGACAGATGCCCCTATTTAATCTTCTTGGACCCGAATGTGTGAATGGCGAAGGTATTCGAGCATTCGGGTTGCAAGAGGATTAAATATCGGAATACCCAAAATTTTGATGGTGGTTATGCATGGCAGTTTGGTCATCCATCTTCTTTTGCTAAGCAATGATACTTAGAAAAGGTAAACTTCCCATCGATCCTGGTTTCCTACCGAGGAACTGGTCTTAGTTTCTGAAATGAACTTCCCCTCGATCCTGGTTGCCTACCAAGGAACTGGTCTTATTTTCTGAAATGAACTTCACCTCGATCCTGGTTTCCTACCAAGGAACTGGTCTTAGTTGCTGACATAAACTTCCCATCGATCCTGGTTTCCTACCAAGGAACTGGTCTCAGTTTCTGATGTAAACTTCCCCTCGACCCTGGTTTCCTACCAAGGAACTGGTCTCAGTTTCTGATGTAAACTTCCCCTCGATCCTGGTTTCCTACCAAGGAACTGGTCTCAGTTTCTGAAAAAAACCTCCCCTCGATCCTGGTTTCCTACCAAGGAATTGGTTTCAGTTTCTTTCGTCAATAAACTTCTTGACAAGGGACGCTATTCGTAGTGGTTTTCCTCAAACTTCTCGCCGAATTTTCCTGGGGAGATGCCATTTGATGGAAAAAGATCTGATGTCAGAGTTACTGGGGAACCCAGCCGTCTGAGTTGTAGAGCTGTACAAACTTCTCTGTTGGAGATGCCATTTCTCAGCTCTACTAGGGAAAGCAGGTCTATTGAGTGACTGCTGTTGATTGGGGGTGTTACATCATACTTTTCTCGGGATCTTCTTGGAGAAATGCCATATGATGTGATCCAATTTTGAGGTACTGACGACCTTTTCGTCAGCGAAATATTTCGGAGAAAAACGGTTGCATTGCCGAATCTCTGATTAAGAGGCTTTCTCTGGGGATTTTCCTTAATTCGGGAAAGCAAAGACATCATCTTCAATGGCGAAGAGTGACGTTGGATGAAGGTTCTCTGGCCTTTCAGAGGTTTAAGTTATCAAAGTGGTCAAGGGACCCACTTCAATTCAGCAGTAAAGTGGAGGAGCGGTTGGTCAGACGCCTCCTTTCCCGACGAGGAAAGAACTGACAACTCGGTTGAAAAGACGTTTATCACTAGGGAACAAGACCGACTAGAGTGATAGTGATGCAATATGAATATAAATATAAATCAATAATGCATGATGTATGTATGTATATGCTGACAAAACTGACGCGACATACAGACTAGTGGATGAACACGACTGGATACTCGGCCACAGCGGGAGATGAAAAGTATCGTTAGTTCAGAAAATAGCAATTCTACCTTGCTTAGGAGGGATAGTCCCTGTTGGGAGCTACGCGGTCGGGCTTAGGAGATGAGAACTCTGCCGAGGGTGTCAGACGAAACCTGGTCTCTGACACAGTTGATCCTTCATTCAGGTGTACAGGCTAAGAAGGAGTACTTTGATTATGCACTTTGAAGCTCAATTGCTTCTGGAGAAACAATCGATGTTCTTGCGATGTTCAACAGTCGAAAGAAATTGCCATATTTATTTTAAAAGCAGAAAAAGTTTCACAAGTAAATTCATTTTTGTTTCATTTCAAGAATCGTTGATCATGTTAAAATGTCGTTCTATAAAGTTAAAACAAGTGAGAATTATAAACAAAAGCACAAGGGCTCAAATTTTATTGATAGGATGGAAATCAGCCAAACGCATGATTCCATAGAGTATTTACAATGTTAGAAAATGGTAATTTAAGGGAACATGGCTACATCGAAACATAACGACCGTCATCCTTCTACCAACTTTGAATTCTGGACATCCTAAGCTTCCGCGGAAGATGACCTTGACTGGAGTTTTCCTGATGGATGGCATGACTGCTGAGGAGTTGAACTGATCAGACATAGTTACTTTCCATTATCCCTAACTTTTGCCTGGATTGTACTTTGATATTTTCAATCCACCGGGATGATTTTTGATTATATCTCTAATTTTTGCCTGGACCGCAATTTCGGGTTTTTAATCCACCGAGACGTCTTTTTTTTTTTAGTTTAGGCGAAGTATTTCTTGACTACATCAACATTTGTGGGGTAGGCAAACTCCTCTCCATCCATGGTTGCGAGTCTCAAGGCGCCGCCTGAGAAAGCTTTGTTGACCACATAGGGGCCTTCATAATTCGGAGTCCATTTGCCCCGGGAATACGTGAGGAATGCTTGTATCTTTTTTAGCACGAGGTCTCCTTTCCTGAAGACGCGAGGTCGGACCTTTTTGTCAAACGCCTTCTTCATTCTCTATTGATAGAACTGACCGTGGCATAGTGTCGTTATTCGTTTTTCTTCGATCAGATTCAGTTCATCGTGTCGATTTTGACACCATTCAGTCTCTGTAAACTTAGTGTCCATCAATACCCAGATTGATGGGATCTCTACTTCTATGGGGAGCATGCCTCCATGCCATATACTAGAGAGAAAAGGGTTGCCCATGTTGAAGTGCGGACAGATGTACGATAACTGTGAAGAGCAAAGGGTAGCATCTCGTGCCAATCTTTATAGGTTACAACCATCTTTTGAACAATCTTCTTGATGTTCTTGTTAGCCGCTTCTACCGCTCCGTTCATCTTGGATCGATAGGGAGATGAGTTATGGTGTTCAATTTTGAACTCTGTGCACAACTCTTTCATCATCTTGTTGTTCAAGTTGGATCCATTGTCAGTAATGATCTGGCTCGGAATACCATAACGGCAGATGATATTGTTTTTGATAAATCGAACCATCACTTGTCGGGTTACATTGGCGTACGACGCTTCTTTGACCCACTTGGTGAAGTAGTCAATGGCTACCAGGATGAACCGATGTCCATTCGAAGCCTTAGGTCAAATCATGCCAATCATGTCGATTCCCCATATGGTAAAAGGCCATGGGGAAGAAAGAACTTTGAGATGTGTTAGCGGTACATGGATTTTGTCTGAGTATATCTGACACTTGTGACACTTCCTCATGTACTTGTAGCAGTCGGATTTCATGGTCAACCAGTAGTACCCTACTCTCAGAATTTTTCTCGCCATTGTGTGTCCGTTAGCATGAGTGCCAAAGGATCCTTCGTGAATTTCTTTTATCAGCATGTCTGCTTCTGGTCTGTCTACGCATCGGAGCAAGACCATTTCAAAGTTTCTCTTATAGAGTGTATCACCGCTCAGAAAGAAGCTGCCTGCTAGTCTTCTAAGGGTCTTTCAGTCTTTTCTGGATGCCCCAGGTGGATACTCTTGTTTCTAAAGGAAGAATTTGATATCGTGATACCAAGGTTTGTCGTCTATGACTGCTTCGATCGTGAAGATGTAAGCAGGTCGTTCAAGGCGCATTATGTCAATCTTAGGTAAGTCGTTCCATTAACCTACACTAATCATGGAAGAGAGGGTGGCTAATGCATCAGCCATGTGATTCTCTTCATGAGGGATATGATGAAACTCGATTCAGTTGAAGAAAGGTAACAACCTTCTTGCGTAGTCTTTGTAAGGAATAAGTCCTGATTGGTATGTGTTCCAATCTCCTTTGATTTGATTGATAACCAAGGCTGAATCGCCATATACGTCCAAGTTCTTGATCCTTAAGTCGATCGCTTCTTCGAGACCCATGATACAAGCTTCATATTCGGCCTCGTTGTTTGTGCATTTGAACGTAAGTCCAGCGTTGAAAGGAATGTGGGTACCCTGAGGTGTTATGATGATTGCCCCAACTCTGTTTCCATAATGATTGACAGCTCCGTCAAAGATTAGTCCCCATTGGGAACCTGGTTCTGGCCCTTCACTGGGTAGTTGTTCATCGCAGTCTTTCATTTTTAGATACATGACATCTTCGTCTGGGAAGTCAAATCCGACTCATTCCTGATCGTCAATCGGTTGATGAGCTAAATGATCAGCAAAAACACTTCCCTTAACGGCTTTCTGAGCGTGGTAATCGATGTCGTATTCTGAAAACAACATCTGCCAACGGGCAATCCTTCCCGTGAGAGCAGGCTTTTCAAAGACGTACTTGATTGGATCCATTTCGGAGATTAACCAAGTAGTGTGACGAATCATATACTGGCGAAGACATTTGGCTGCCCAAGCCAGAGCACAACAAGTTTTCTCGAGCATAGTGTACCGAGTCTCACAATCGGTGAATTTCTTGCTCAAATAGTAAATGGCAGACTCTTTCCTTTTTGTTTCATCTTGTTGGCCAAGTACACAACCCATTGAGTCTTCCAAGACTGTTAAGTAAATGATCAGTGGTCTTCCTTCCACTGGAGGTGATAGAATCGGTGGGTTCAATAGATATTCCTTGATACTGTCGAAGGCGGTTTGGCAGTCATCTGTCCAAACGTAGTCCTGATTCTTTTTGAGTAATTTGAAAAGTGGCGCGCATGTCGTGGTCATGAGGAATATAAATATGGAAATGTAATTCAGACGTCCCAAGAATCCCCTGACTTGTTTTTCAGCCTTTGGAGAAGGCATTTCTTGAATGGCCTTGACCTTGTCAGGATCAACCTCAATTCCTTTCTGGATGACGATCAACCCTAAAAGTTTCCCTGAACGGACACCGAATGTGCATTTGTTGGGATTCAAGCAGAGTTTATACTTTCTCAATCGCTCAAATAGTTTTGACAGGTGGGTCACATGCTCCTCCTCTGTTCTAGATTTGGCAATCATGTCATCGACATATACCTCGATTTCTTTGTGTATCATGTCATGAAACAGAGTAGTCATGGCCCTTTGATAGGTTGCCCCGGCGTTCTTCAAACCGAATGGCATTACCTTGTAACAAAAAAGTACCCCATGGGGTGATGAAGGAAGTTTTCTCCATGTCTTTTGGCGCCATTTTTATCTGATTATAGCCCGAGAATCCATCCATGAAGGAGAAGACTTTGAACTTTGATGTGCTGTCAACCAGCATGTCAATGTGTGGTAAAGGAAAGTCGTCCTTTGGACTAGCCTTGTTTAGATCTCTGTAATCTACGCATATTTTGAACTTTCCGTCCTTTTTCGGAACTGTTACTATGTTGGCTAACCATTGAGGATATTCTGATGTGGCGAGGAAACCTGCGTCAATCTATTTCTGGACTTCCTCTTTGATTTTGATGGCCATGTCTGGATGAGATCGTCTTAACCTCTATTTTACTGGTGGACATTCTGATCTCAACGGTAGATGATGTTCCACGATGCTGGTATCCAACCCTAGCATATCCTGGTAGGACCAAGCGATTACATTGGGAAACTCTTTGAGAAGCTTTATCAAACTTTCTTTGACAGCTGGACTGAGTAGGGCCCCAATCTTGACCTCTTTTCTCTCCTCCTCTGAGCCCAAGTTGACTGTTTCCAACGGCTCTTTGTGAAGTTTAATGGACCGTTCCTCTTGTCTGAGTAATCCAGAGATCTCCTCTGGAATTTCTTCGCCATCTTCTTCTTCAGCCTCAAATACCGGGAATTTAAAGTTGGGAGAAGGCATCAGATCGTATGTTTTAACGGGGTTTAAAACAAGCAATCTGCATGATGTGATGATTTGTGTTTAGAAGAGATAGAGAAAGTGCAAGAGTGTGTGCAGTGTATTTTCTGAAAACTGCTTATTTTTATTATTTGAATTGTTTTTAAGGATTACCATTTTCTGAAAAAGAGAAAAGAGAAAACAACAATTAATGCGGAAATTATAGAACGACGTTTATTTTATTTATGATCTTGTCGATTCTTGAAACTACAGCCCTATAAAACAAAACTCTGTCGCTTTGGGCGAAGCGAAGAGGGATATTTACAGAAATTGAACCCTATCAAAACATTCGTTTCACCTGGGCAGGGTGAAAGGTTAAAACAAAGATGGCCATTACTTTGACTTATGAACAATCTTCGGAACATCGACTGCAACCCATTGGCGGTGAACTCCTCGGTGAATCACAAAGTCTGGTACCTTCCTTGATTTGTCTTCAGAAATAACGCTGATTTCTGACGGAGCAGGATCGTTGGAATCTGTCTCCCAGGCAGAGTTGTCGTAGGAGTATTCCTCAGTTGTATTTTGTATAGTGTTTGTGCTCTCAGGTAGATCTCCCCATCCAGTTTGCTGAATGTCTTCGAGCCTGATACGAGAGCGTTCAGGAGCAGTGTACTTGACCATGAAGTCAAATTTTCCACTTGGTTGTCCTAAGGTGCCCCACACTTCTTTGGAACTGGAGGAGTGATCCCTTTCGATGATGTTGACCTCGGGAAAAGCATAGTTGATGAATTCTAGTCCTGAAAACTTTGCAAATTCATCGTCGCACTGGATATTTTCTGAATGACCAAAGTGTTGATCCCATGACATGGTGGGGACGCAGGTATTTTTTTCAATGACGCTCAGCTGATTTTCATTGTTCGGCTGCTTTTCTTGCCCCAAGTCTCCTGGGTACGGATGCCAGATATACAGGCCAGCCATTGGGCCATAATAGTCGTGGTCAAAGTTGTATTTCATCGGAGTTTCGTCCTCTAATGAATTTGGAGGAGCACGGCATCCTTCCGGATCACAATCTCTGTATATCATTTCGACGTTTGACCTTGGTATAAATCTCGGACTCTGTGCGGGATAACAAAATGGCGTAGGCACCTCTTCCTGAGACATATAACCGTCCTCGTTAAGATAGGGTTTCCATTCTTCACCTGTATCGGAGGAATCTCCCTCGTTGATGGTATGTACTTCTTGAGACACTGGGTGAAGGAAACCTCCACTATGGAAGAAGTTCTGAATAGGATGAAGACTTTCGCCGTTAGCGGCTGTCTGGGTACAGGTTGCAGAAAAACCAAGACCCTTCTTTGTTTTATTATCAGTAGGAATGATAAGTTGTCCCCATCCTTTTGCGTTGTTACTCTCGATTACTTTGAGAGCATCTTTGTATGAGGAAATCGATGTTCCTTTTTCTGACTGATTTTCATTGCTCACCGAAAGTGCCTGGAACTGTGTTCCAACAACCTCCTCGGGTTCTACACTAGTGGATAATGAAAGGTTACTCACGATCAAGGCTTGTTCTCCATAGACCGTGACGAGTTGATCGTTCTTGACGAACTTCAGTTTCTGGTATAGTGTCGAAGTGACTGCCCCAGCCTGGTGTATCCAAGGTCTTCCTAATAAGCAACTGTATGTTGCCCGGATGTCCATGACCTGGAAAGTGACTAGGAAAGTGTGAGGATCGATAGTTATGGAAAGGTCGACTTCACCGATAACTATTTTTCTAGACCCGTCAAAGGCTTTGACGACGACCTCACCGTCTCTCATCAGAGATCCTTTGAATGATAGTCGCATTAGAGTGGACTTCGGCATGACGTTGAGAGCCGATCCGGTGTCTACCAGTACGCTGGCTAAAGCATTGTCCTGGCAGTTGACTGTAATATTGAGCGCCATGTTGTGGCTTTTGCCTTCTTCTGGCAATTCCTCATCACTAAACCCCAAGTTGTTGCACGAAGTGATGTTAGAGACGATACTGTCAAATTGTCGTATTCACACATCCTAGTCCACAAAGGCCTGTTCTAAGACTTTCTGTAGAGCCTCTCTGTGGGCTTCGAAACTAAGTAAAAGAGATAACACAGAGATCTTTGAAGGAGTTTGTAACAGTTGATCAACAATGTTGTATTCAATCCTTTGGATGAGCTTCAGCATCTCATTATCGTTCTTTGAAAGGTCGGGATCACTGGATTGACCGACTGGTGGATTAGGAACTTTTGTGTGAGGTTCCTTTTCTCTATTAGGTTCTCCAACTCCTCTGTTGAAGATTCGACCGCTCCGTGTTACTCGACTGATGTCTGCAATATTCACGACGGAGGGTAATGGAATTTCCTTTCCATTCTCAACTATTGTTGCACCGTATTTGTAAGGGATTGCCTTAGTTGATTCATACGGTAGCGGTCCCGGTAGATAGATAACTACAGGAGCCTTCTGATTTTTCTGACCATCGTAAGTAACTTTAATCAATTCCTGATTAAGAACCTTCGATTCGTCAAGTAGAGGGATGCTGGTACAAACATATTTTGTCCTTTCATGATCAGATATTATGACAACATCCTTAATCGGATCAGCGAAATATCTGGCGTCCAGTTGATAGACCCCGAAACCAAATATTGTTGAATCTCTTTACGATCCAATTGACTCTGAAGGGCTACTCGCAAAAGGTAACATCCTTGGTTATTTTTTGAGCAGACTCTACAGCGCTCGTAGTTGTGTGGTGGCACCTGGCCACATCCGCTTTGAATGCAGTGTAACCTCACCAGGTCTATTTCTATAGATCGGACATCCTGACTTTGATGCCTAGTAGGGTTTTCGTTTGTCACACTGATTTGTTACATGTCTTCATCTAGATAGACCGGAAGCCACCAGTGGTTTAACAAGTGTTGTAAAGTTCTTTGAACGAGAGCGCACCCTTGGTTACTCTCACAACATACTTTACAGCTCAGATAATCATGTGAAGTGAGAAAACTGAGTTGGACTTGTGTAGCGTGTAACTCCACTAAGCTAGTATTCATCAAACGAATATCGAAGATTTGAATCATGTTGATCTGATAGGGATTTCTATCACGGTAGTCCTGGATCCATCCCAGATCCATCTGACGCTGAAGGGCCTCTTGTACGAAAGAGAATCCCTGTTTGTTTTCCGGGCAAGTCAGACAGGAATTGTAATCATGCCGTGGTAGATTATGGTACTGGCTTTGCCTTGAGTGCATTGCCACCAAGTTGACATTCATTGCATGGATGTCGTGGTTCTAAATGTCGTTGGAACCTGTATAAGTCATGTTAACTCCACGAACTCGATGCTCTTGGATCCATCCGAGATTCAACTGTTCCTGTAGAGCTGATTGTTCCACAGAACATCCCTGAATTATTTTAGAACAGATATCACACTGGTGATAATTATGAGGTGGCACTTGGCCATATCCACTCTGTCTACAATGCATCTTGACCAAGTTGGCCCTTAATAAGAGTACATCATGAATTTGATAGTTGTTGTTAGACTCTCATTCTATCAAATTTACTGCGGCTTTCTCGTGTTGAGGCAGCGGGTTTGTGAGAACATTTGGATTCGTATCTTTGAAAGATAAGACCCTGCTCCTAACAAGCTTTTGCACATCGGATTTGAAACTGAGACAGTTTTCTATGTTATGCCCCGGTCCTCCTTGATGGTAAAGACAAGTTTGATCTGCTTTAAACCAAAAGGGCAGATTTTCCGGTATTATAAGAGGAGACCTAGTTTGGACATGCCCCTTGACCAGTAATAACGGAAACAGTTCTACGTACAACATCGGTATAGGGTCGAACCCTGGTGGTCGCGTTGTATGGTTGTTTTTGTACGGAGGGCGAGCCTGTTGAAGAGGCTTTTGTGTCCTTTGCTGATATTGTTGTTGATTCGGTTGGCTCTAAGCAACTTGAGGTTGATACGTAGGAACAGGCGTGAGGTTGATAGCAGGAGTTACGGCTGCTACTGGTTGGTATCGTCGCCTTTGCTTCCCGAGAGAGATATTCCCAATATCTTGCTCTTTTTTCTTAGGGAGAGCACTACCGTATCTTTTTATATTACTTGATGATCCAGCGTCTTTAACTAACCGTCCTTCTTGGACCGCTTCCTCAACACGAACTCCCATGCCCACCATCTTGGTGAAGTCACTGGGCGCACTGGCAACCATTCTGTCGTAGTAAAATGAGCTCAAGGTTTTCAAGAAGATCTTTGTCATCTCTTTTTCCTCAAGAGGTGGACAAATCTGAGCGGCAATTTCACGCCATCTCTGAGCGTACTCCTTAAAGGTTTCCTTGTCCTTCTGTGACATTGATCTGAGTTGATCTCTGTCTGGTGCCATGTCCAGGTTATACTTATATTGTTGAACAAAGGCAGCGCCAAAATCTCTGAAAGTGCCGATCTTAGTGCGGTTTAAACCCATGTACCATTTGAGTGTGGCACCGGTTAAACTATCCTGAAAGTAGTGAATTAGTAGCTCCTAGTTCTTTGTCTGAGCTGACATTCGCCGAGCGTACATCACCAAATGGATTTGAGGGCAAGAGTTACCCTTGTACTTTTCAAAATCGGATACCTGGAACTTGTGCGGAACTTTCACATTGGGGACCAAACAAAGGTCTGCGGCGTCTTTTCCAAATAGATCCTAACCGCGAAGGGCTTGCAGCTCTTTCTGCATCTCCAGGAACTGTTCCTGAAACTTATTCATTCTGTCGAACATACTTTCGTTTCCACCAGACGGTATCTGTGGAATCTGTCCTTCCGAGAGATTGTGTACCACGGGTGGTGGTATAGTCATTATGGCCGAGACTCTCGGTGTCTCCCGAAGTTTGTAACCTTCAGGAGTTGCTGTCATGCCCCTGGCATCTTCGCTTTCCCGAAGTTTGTAACCTTCAGGCTCAGCGACTCCTGCTGAAGTTTCCGGATCTTCAGTGATCGGCGGAATATATCCCTCCGGGATATAGTTGAGTGGCATGCCCCAAGGACTATCTTTCGGCATTTTGTACCTAGGATCATACTTTTCCACTATGAGCGTTGATGTGATCTCTGAGATCACAGTCCTTTGTTGTTGCATTTGAGCTTCTGCTAGAGCTTGCATGTCGTTATAAAGCTTTCTCAGATCCTCTTTCAGAGTGTCGATCTCTTCCCTCAACTCTCTGCTCTCTTCCTCGAGATCATCCATCTTTTTCTGACGATTGGCCCGAGTATTGTACGAATGAGACAGTTTGACTCTAGAATCGAGACGCAAACGTGAGATTCGTAGGTAAGAATAATGCGTTACGTGAGAATGATGAATGATATGCAATGATTATATTAATTGTATATATTTTTTCGTTTATTCAAAGTAAACTTTGACAATTAGATTGCAAATATCAAACAGTGGGGAAACCCCGTTTTATTGAATTCAAAGATTGCAGAAAGGGAAATACAGTAATTTATAAGTGCTTTAAAAGGAAATCTAAACTTATGGGTCCTGAGTCCTCTCTGAAGCGAGCTCAGGTGCGGGTTCTGGTACTTTCCTTTTCTTTGACCGGGGCTCTTGGGCCGTTGTCGGGTCGTCATTCCTTTGCCAAGCGAAATGAGTGAGCAAATTCCTCTGGTCATCCTGATTTTCTATAGCATGTTGCTCTAAAATCTCAATCAGAACATCTTTATCTTTCAATAGTTGCTGTATTTTCTTACACTCCGCATTGAGAATACGGTACTTGTTCCTTCAATACCTCTTCTCCTGTTGAACTTTGTTGAGAGTAACCTGAAGTTTTTCCGTCTCAGACATAAAATAAAGGACAGAGTCCCTTAATGGAAGAACTTCCTGACGAGGGTAAGGCATCCTCAGCTTGAGAGCTCTAGTTTGTACCCAGTGAAGGTAAGGCTCCACCGAGACACAGTCTGGTTTTCCTAGAGACTCTCTTCCTTTCCTATGAATGTGTTTCCAGGCATGCACTATTTCTGTCTTTAGTGCCCTGTCGTTTTCTTCTTCCTTGAAGAAAAGACCTTCCAGATGAGCATTACGCGGGACATGCCTCATCGGGTATCCGAATTGACGACGAACTAACACTGGATGATAGTTGATTCCTCCCTTAGTTCCTATAAGGGGTACATTTGGGAAATTTCCACAACGGTCAATGATTCTGATCCCGTCATAGATTCGATTGTACCAATCGATGTCAGAGTTGGTAAGAGACATGATTCTCTACGACCAACGTAAAGTATTCTTTTGATCCCAAAATGCAGCTGACTTGGGTAAGTGGGAAATGAACCATTTGTATAGCAGGGGTACACAGCATGTGATCATTCCTCCGCTATACAAATTCCTTAAATGTACAGAATGATAAGCATCTGCGAGCAAGGTAGGTACAGGGTTTCCAATCAGAAAAATCTTAATGGCGTTGATATCGATGAAGTTATCGATGTTGGGGAACAAAAATAACCCGTAGGTAAGCAAAACAAAGATGCTCTCGAAAGCGGCCACATTCCCTATACTAGCAAAGTATAGAGCTTTCTTTGTCAAGAACTAGGCTGGCAAACCGTGGATTCCCCCCTTAGTGGTCATGTGAGTCCTGACTTCTGACTCGTCCAAATAGATTGCTCTCGCAATGGTTTGATCCTTTGGAATTTCTTCCAGTCCAGAAAAGGGAGCTTGGTCAGTAATATGCACATCAGTCAGGTAAGAGTACTCCTCTAGTGTTGGTGCTAGCTGATAATCCGAGAATTTGAAACAGTGATTAACCGGATCATAGAACTGAATGAGTGTGGACAGGATTCCTTCGATTACATGGACCCTTAACAAGGACAGCAGCCCTCCATAATTGGCTCTGAAAGCCTCGGGGTTGGTGATCATTCTCGCCAGACCTCTTAAATCCTCTAGTTTTGGAACCTTGAAGGTGTACTTGTGAGTTTTCCTTTTACGGAAATCCATTAGCGCAATCTCTTTATCTGACATTTGCAATCATTGTCTTAGTTTAATTTGAAAAAGAGAGACTAGAAGAGAAGATTTTTTTCTTTGTTTAATTTTTTTTAGATGAATACATGAATGCAGCACACAAAAACATAGAAAAAACATGGGGTCAAAGGGTCGGTGTCATGAAGTCAAGGCTCTACCCATCCCCAAAGGTTTATACTGGTGATTTTTTGTACCTGTCCGCAAAATCATTGACCCCTCTTGGGATAACAACAGCAAGCAGATCGCCAGCGAGCTGATGCATCTTAGAGTGATCTCAAATGAGGGTAGTATCGCGTGACAACTATTCCCGATAGCTTCCGCACTACAAAATGGTTTCAGTCTACTAAAAACCTCAGCTTCTCAGATAACCCAATCGACCACACTACTTTCAACAACCAAAGTCGTATAGGCAATGTATCTGCAAAGGGAGTCTCCACTGAGTCTGATGGTCGACCGGGGACTCTTAACTGGGATTTACTCCCCGTAAGATTACCCGTATAATGCCATCCCCTATCTTAGGTCTATACTCAATCTTTCCACATGCGGCATCACACACATTCCCATTAGCAGAAAAATAAACACAGATATCAATTAGGAAAAGCAGTATATATATTTGTCTTAATCATCCTAGACCTCTAGTCTTATGATCCTATACAGACAATGACTCCCCAGCAGAGTCGCCACTTCTGTGACATTTTGTTAATTTTAAATCTCTCCCCCTAAAAGAGGCTAGAAAGAATGCCTCCCACTGTGGTCGCCACTTTTCTGTAGCGCGATTTTTGTGGTTTCGAATCACTATCGCTTTGGTACTACAGTTCGATTCATTTTTTATCCTGTTGAGCTGATTAAGAAAGGGAAATAGATGTCTCCAATTAATCCTGCTTGCATACTGAGGTTAAACAGTCAAAACTGTTGGTTTACAGATGCTATCAAGAGGGGGTTCTTCTTTAGGGTTATTCGCATAAAAATAGTGTCTAGGCTATTGGTAAGATGTTAGGTCTGATGCTTTTCGATGGATGTCTGAAGGTACGGGATTTTGGGTGTTTTGATTAGTATGCTCGCTAAGATTTTGCAATCTTATGCCTACGTATTCCCGAAACAGGGAAATCAGAGCGATCGTAGTTCCTCCTATTCTATGGGAGGAAAGAGGTGTTTTGGTGTCTTGTTCAAAGCCCAAGACGTGAAGCTAAAGGTGGTTTGTATCTTGTTCAAAGCCCAAGATGTGAAGCTAAAGGTTTTTGGTTGAGAGAGAATTTGTCATCCC
Organism: Lathyrus tuberosus; assembly: GCA_022829125.1. Lineage (NCBI taxonomy): Eukaryota > Viridiplantae > Streptophyta > Magnoliopsida > Fabales > Fabaceae > Lathyrus > Lathyrus tuberosus. Next base: position 11,662,226 of record JALAZF010000095.1, read on the forward strand.
TAAAGAGGAGTTGTTGATGTTTGTATGTTGTGAGCAAGGCACAACTTTGATGCTAAAAGGTTGATTGACTCAACCGGGGTTTTCTTTATACAAAGCCTAAGAGGAGGCGGGAAGTTTGAGTTTTCAGGAGGAAAATGTTCTTTCTGTCTTGTACAGAGCCCAAGGTTGAGGCTAAAAGGGATTTTGACTCCGTTGAGGAGAATTTATCTTGTATAAAGCCCAAGATGGAGCTGAAAGGGTTTGACTCAACAAGAGAGTACTATTATCTGTCCTGTATAAAGCCCAAGACAGAGGCTAAAAAGGTTGACTCAACAAGAGAGTCTGTTTGACAGGTGATTGACTCAACAAGAGAGTCTGAAGGTTGATTGACTCAACAAGAGAGTCTTTTATACTCAACAAGAGAGTGATTTGCTGTCTCGTACAAAGCCCGAGATTGAGGCTAAAAGGATATTGACTCAATAAGAGAGTCTTTTATACTCAATAAGAGAGTGTTTTGCTGTCTCGTATGAAGCCCGAGATAGAGGCTAAAAGGAGATCGACTCAACAAGAGAGTCTTTTTATACTCAACAAGAGAGTGTTTTACATGTGTCTTGTATGAAGCCCAAGACGGAGGCTAAAAGTGGTTGACTCAACAAGAGAGCCTTTTATACTCAACAAGAGAGTGGTTTTTTATATGTCTTGTACAAAGCCCAAGACGGAGGCTAAAAAGTGATTTGACTCAACAAGAGAGTCTGAAAAGGTTAGCTCTGCTAGGGAGAATCATTTGTACAAAGCCCAAGAGGAGGCTGCCTTACCGCTGTGGATTCTGGAGATCCTGAAGCGGGTCCAAGTGTGGGGAACTCTCATGGGAGAGACCGGGGTTTCTTCATATGTTTGAAAGGAACTTGAGAATGTCTTTGAGACTCAAGGGTCTTAGACTGTCCAAGTCTAGAGTTTTATCTTTTGTACAATGCCCAAGAGGAGGCACGGGCATTAAGGGATGAGTATCAACCCTAAAGTGGCCGGAGTTTTAACGTAGGAAAGACTGCTCTAGCAAAGGATGACTAAGTTCTGTCTTATACCTTTAAGAGGTCGTTAGGGTCCTTGTATTAAGCCCAAGATAAGGCATGAGAACTTCTAAGAAGCTGAAGGGTCCTTGTACAACGTCCAAGAGGAGGCGGGGATGCTTTTAGGAAGCCTGTAGGTCCCCAAATCAAGAGAAGTTCAAGAAATGCAATTCACAGAGAAGAGATCATTCCAGGAAATTTCAAGAATTTGGAAGAAACTCAAGAGATGCCATTCACGGTGAAAAGATCATCTCTGGGGAGTTAGATTTTCTTTGACAATTTCTAAGGGTGACAGTCTGAGAAAAGGTTTACCGAGAATAATGTCTTTCTCTTTGTTCCATATTGTTTAACCCCAAGATAAGGGGAGACTGTATCTGGAATCCTACGGGGGATCTAGTTTTGTTTGTATTTAAGAGTGACTAACAAGGCTTTACCTAGTGCTAGACGTAGTTTCCGGGGAAAACTCTAAATAACTATACTAGTATTACACAGTGGATATGTGACAAGTATATAAAAGGATGTGAAAGAAGACTTACAGTGAAACAACCCCACAATACAGTTATGTACATATGAAAGCGGTAAATGAAAGCGGATAAACACTTACCCGTTGCAGAGCTTCCAAGTTGTTTGGTTAGTTGTTCAACAAAGAAAGTTTTGATAACAACATATATTTGCATTCAAAATCAAAGGAGAAAGTGCTTTGAAAAGATTGTTGGGGTTTACAGCTTAAGGAGAGGCCCAAGTTTTAACGATGATTGCGCCGTTGTTTAAAAAACTGTACAGAGGGACTTATACAATACGTGAGGCCCAAAAAGTTTTTATGTAAAAGGGGATGGGTCTTACACTCTATTAGAGGCCCAACAATTTATTTTTGTACAAGTGGTGAGGCTTACAGCTCAAGGAGAGGCCCAAATGATTTTTGTTAAAAAGGTGACGATCGTGCTGAACTTTTTGACGGTATCGGGACTTATACAATACACTGAGGCCCAAATTATTTTGGTTTTAAAAAAGGGTTGGGTCTTACACTCTATTAGAGGCCCAAAGAGTTTGAAAAGAAAAGAAATGAGGCTTACAACACGAGAGTAGGCCCAGTTGATTTTGTTGAGAAGGCGACGATCGCGCCGTTCACTTGAAATTGTTCAGAGGGACTTATAAAATAAGAGGACCACAATTGGTTTATTTACAAAAGGATTGAGACTTACACTCTATTAGAGGCCCAAAGTGTTTGAAAATGATTTGTTTATGATGATTAAGATCAAAACCCTAAATTAATTTCAAAATGTATTTTAATTAAATAAAAACTTAATTAAAATGATCAAAACTATCAAACATGTATGAAAAACAAGGTGTGATCTTGTATTAATGTTTGAAAAATCATGTCTATATCCACAAAATGATTGGAAATCAATTAAGTTTGGAAAATCAAGGGAGAAAAAACAAATAAAATATTAATTCTTTGTAAAAATATCAAGTATATGAAATAATTAATATTTTTGGGATTTTTTGATAAAATAAAATATTTTAGCATTTTTGTGAATTATTAAAAAAAGAATCAACTCAAAATCATTAAAATTCAGAGAGAAATTAATTTTTGAATCAATTAAATAAAATCACAAAATTCAAATATTTGAATTTTCAAAAAGGGTGCCAAGAACATGGCAAGAACACACGCCACACTCTGTTTCTGCAGATTTGCATTTTCTATCCAATCTCACTGAATACTTGATGATATCATGCAATCTACATATCAATCTGCTCGTTTTCACCTCACGATCATGTCTATGGTCTTTAATTTCATTTATTTTAAGCATGGAATAAGAAATCAAAGATAAACCTCAAGAACCCTAAAATTTGCATGAAGGCTCAGAAATTCCATACACGATTCAAACAAAGCAATTGATTAAGGGTAAACACTCTATGCATGATTATGAACATATGGCCAAATTATTGTGCAGTAAAATATGCATGGATCATAGAGTTAGAAGAGTTCATGCTTACCTCTTGCAGCTGGTGATCGTGTTTTGTGTTAGAGGTGTTGCAAGCTGGTTCCAATGATTTTCACAGCTTTCTTAGGTGCCAAGTGATGTGTCTGAATGCTTTGAGTGGTTTGAAACAAGCTGGAACTGAAGATGGTACCTCAACTGCAAGTCTGCTAAAAGCTTGAGCAGTTGGATGGTGATTTTGAGAAATCAGTGTTCCAGATGTTGTTTAAGTGTTTGGATCACTTCTATATGATGTTTCTGAGGTGTGTGTGTGTGTGTGTGATTGGTTTGGTTGGAATTGCTCTCAAACTCAAAACCCGATAGTGACTTGCTTTGGAAGGCAATTTTGGAGTGAAGGAAGAGATTTTGAGGAAAGCATCTGTTTGATGGCTTTGGTGTACTCAAACTAAGCACAAATGAGCTCTATTTATAGTAGAGCAAGTTTGTTTTGCAAGCAATAGTGAATGGAAACTGCTGCAGAAGTTTGGCAAATGTTGATCAATAGGAATCTAAGTCTCCTCTAGCCATTGACTAGAGGTTAGAGCACAGGCTGCTGGTTCCCTAGTTCTTGGATAAGTCTTGACTGAATTCAGTTGGAAATGGCTTAGTCCATGCCACCTTGGTGCATCCATTAAATGCTCCAAACCAAAATTGGAGTCTTATCCCTCTTTTAGGCAATTCTAGGTTTGGCATGCTACTTTTGGTTCCAAGGACTTGGGAGGCTGATGGATCAGTGTTTGTCCCTCCTTGGTCTCCCCCTGAGGTGTTCAGATGGATAAACTTGTTTGTCATTTGCAAAATTTGCTCAAATCGAGCAAAATGCACAAATCTTCCTTGCCATGACAGTTTGCAGCAAGGCACATTGTCATTATCATATCTCATGGCTTAAGTGGAGTTTCATGGAGTTCTTAGCTATTTTGGAAAGCTCTTATATGATACAACACATGTGTGATCATAGTTTGTCTTGATAATTTTTGGATCCAAGTGAAAAATCCTCCTACTTTTGGAAAAAAAGCAAGACAGATTCTGACTTAGTGAAAATTTCATTAAGTGTTGGAAAAAGTGGCATTTCATGTTTTCAGCCATTTTGATCTAACCATAACTCAAAATCTATGATGAATTGGAATGATATGTAGTTGACACTTTTAAAGTATGTCATGAGAGCTACAAATCCATCTTTGGATCAGCCTAAATGGTTGCTTGGATCTCAAGTTATGATCCTTGGAAGTTGGTACGCTAGCCACTTTGTTCCACAACTTAGAAATTTTCTAAGTCTTTTATGGTTACCCCTTTTACAAGTTATCCCACTTTTCTTGATTTTTCTTGATTAATGATGATCCCAATCACATATTAACATCATTTTAGGGTCAAAGAACCATAATTGTGAAAAATCTCAAAAAGTCAAAGTTGACTTTTGTGCACAGTTGACTTTTTGTCAGATGAACTCCAAACTGCGTGATCCTCTATGAAATCAAGTACTTGACCTAAATCAAACTTGATGGATTGATTTCATAGGTGTTATAGGGTGTATTGAATCATGTCCCAAGGTTTGGGAGCATGCCTGGGTCAAAAGTCAAAGGCACAGTTGAATTTTCCCGCGAAACCCTAATTGTGGTTCTGATGAATTTGAAACTTGTTGATCAAGCTTCTTGGATAAATCCATTGTTGAAAATGGATCAATGTAGTGTGTTAGAGACCCTTAAATCCTCTCTTGAGGTCTTGCCTCATGTTTTATCCCAAAAGTCAACTTAGGGGTGAATTAGGTCAAGAAACCCTAATTCCTGATTTTTTTTATGAATGCATCCCCTGAGGCAAAATTGACTTGATGATTGGGTTCATGATGTCCCTGGGAGCATCTTAGGTTGTGCTTTGAAGCCTTTGGTTCATGCCTAGAGGAAAATTTCCATCTGGAGGCCCCAGTTGACCAAAACCCTAATTTGGTGACACTGGCGATCTTGAGGCTTAATCCACTTGGAATGTTGCAACTTTGTGCTTGATCCTTGATGTGGGAGTCCTCTTGATCCATTGTAGATGTTTGAGAGGCTAGACAAGTTGAAGATCATGGCATTCCTTGATTGATCATTTGTCTAAGAGCTCTGAGAGGGCTTGAAACCCTAATCCTTGGTTGTGGTGAATGCTCAAACATCTATGAGGAGATTGACGAGGATGAAGGTTCATCCATATTGTGATGATGATTTGCACAATGATGAGAAATTTTAGTGGTCAAAATTTGGGGTATGACAGGTGTTTGTAATCGTTCTTGGCTTAGTAATATATTTTACTTTTAAAAAAAAAAATAAATAATAATAATAATATATTAAAAACGTTTGGTTGCTTATCATTTATCATTATATTAAATAATAAATATATAGTTTAAGAAAATAAAGACAGATAAAAAAAAAGTTTAAGAAAGTAAAATATTTAAATATGTTATTTATATTGATGAGGCCCAAGATTTTGGAGGAGCGCAACTTTTGATTGAAGATAAAAAACTAATTAATTTGGTCATGTATTATACAAGACCTAGGCCACCCTTGTCTTTCCAAGTCTACCTTTAAATCGAATGCTTTTCATTCAAGATCTTTAACTTTATACATTCATGCAACATGTCTAATAAAATAGGTATTTTCAACTTAGCTTATAAAATAGTATTTACTAAAGAGAAAAAAAATTACCTTCAATGATTTAAAGCTTTTTAAAAAGATTATTAGTTTTAGTGAGTGTTTTTATAGAATTGTTATTGGGTTACTAATTTAAGAGACAAAGACTATTAATGTAAAACATTTTTATATAGGCGTCTAACAAAATATTTGTTATTTTGCCATATAATCACACTTTGTAAATGTTTTTCTAAAATTGGTGTATGACATGAAAAAATAGTAATTTATTATGTTGTGTCCATTAAAGTACTAATTATTTACATTATACATGAACACTTTCATCTGAGTTTTAAATTCTTGAGGGTTTATAATATGAAATATTAAAATTTTCGGATTATTAAATTTCTGAAAACAATGAATATGAAATCTTTAATTTCTATGAAGTTTTGATTTACATATTTGATAAATTTTAATAATTAAAGTGATCAAATTTTACAATTTCAAGAATTTAATTAGCAATTTACTTTTTAACAATATTTTAGAAATTGTAAAGTTCTGAGGTGCAAGAATAAATTTCTGAGGTGTTTGGAAAGACGGATCACCGTGTTCTTATTATCTGAAAAAAAACATGGTTAGAGAACAAGAAGTATGGTGGTGGCGTTCAGAAGTCAGAATTCTCCAATTCTAATAAGAAACATCAAAATATTTTGAAGGGAAATGAGAAGTTTGACAAGAGAAAGGTTTAGTGTTATAGTTGCAACAAGTTTAACCATTTTGCTGTTGATTGCTGGTCAAACAAGGTTAACAAGGATGAAAAAGCCAACATATAGAAGCTTAGGACATTTGAGTTCAAAAAATCTGGTACATGGAATTTCTAAGATTGTGCACTACGCCAAAATTGCTTTTTGGCAACACTTCATAGACAGCGCTTTTGATCAAAAGCGCTGCTATATGTTTTAAAAAAAACGCGTTGAAAAAAAGCGCTGCCTAAAGGCCTACTTTAGATAGCGCTTCCTAAAAGCACTGTTAAAAGCCATACAAATGTGACACCTTAGAAAGCGCTGCTAAATGCACACTTTAGAAAGCGCTTTTAAAAAGCGCTGCTAAAGCCCTTACGTAGGTCACACATTAGAAAGCACTTTCCGAAAGTGCTGCTATAGGTAATTAAAAAGAAAACGCTTTTAGAGAAAAAGCGTTGCTAAAGCTAATACATAAGAAAGCGCTGTCTTATGTTATTATTTCATAAATATTAAAAAACTATTCATTGTTTCATAACGCCCTAATCATTTCTTTTCTTTCTCCCTCTCTCTCGCGACTTTTCCCTCCGTCGTGTCTCCCCCTCTCTCGCGACTTCTCCCTCCGCACTGTTCGTCTTCTCTGAACGGCGTTCCTCTGTCCGTTTTCTCTGACCGGCACTGTTTATCTGTTCTTATCTCCATCTTCTCCGACCGGCATTCCTCCATGAGTGTCACATGTTTGTTCTCTGACCAGCATTATTCATCGTCTTCTCTTGAGGGTTTGTTCTTGAGCATCTTGTTTTGTTTTTGTTTTGTTTTTAGTTTGAATGTGTTAGTTTGAATGTAGTTTGAATGAGTGTTGTTATATTATAGGAAATTATATCCATTACAAAAGTGAGGGTTATTAGAAAAATGAGTGTTATAGAAAAATGAGTGTTGTTAGAGTATCAAAGTGTTGATGTGGTTGTTGTCTTTCAATTTTCCATTCTCATACCAACATGTCTATATAAACTTTTATTCCGACCACACAACATCACAGGTTCATGTAAGTGTAATTTTTGAAAAATCTAGAATTGTCATATGAATTTTGCTATTCGATTGTGTATGTAATGCTGTGATTTCTTTATGCTGCCTCTGCGATGCGCATTGTTATGATGATTTATCTTCCCTCTCCTTCAATTCGAATTGTTGCGTGTATGATGTTCTGAATTTTCTTATGTGAATCTGATGACTTTGTATGAATTGTGTGTACTGCTCTTGTCTTGCCTCCTCCTTCTAGTGACAGTTGCTGCTATTGTTGTGTTCTGAGTTCTTGAATTTTGGTGGATGTTAGTTGTTCTGGTATGTGTGTATGACAAACTTCTGGTGTATGTTGATGAGTTTTCTGGTCTTGATTTTGTGTTTAGTCATGTAATGATCTTGATGAAGTGGGGTATGACTTTGATGAATTGGTTTGGAATTTCTGGTATATTTTTGACGAAATTGTTTGGTATGATTAAGGTTTTGAGGACCGGTTTGTGTAAGTATTTGATGAATCGTGTAAGGACTTGGATGTTTGGTTATGAGGATGTTGATACGTTTCTGGTGTATGATTTGTGATGAAGTGTAATCTTTTTATGAAATTGAATGTATTTTCAAAATTCTGAGTAATAAAACATCTTCCAAAAGAATGGGAGTAATAGAATGAAGGATGTCCAAATGCTATTTCTTTTAATTATTCTATTTTGTTTTTTATTTTCATTTTCGTTTTAGTGATTGCATTGTATATGTTAATCTTATTTCTATTCTACTATTGTAATTTGCATCTTATGAAAATTTTGTTTTATGAAAAGCAAATGTATTTCATTTTGGATTTAGAATCTGAATTAGTGTTGATGTGGATGTTGTTTGAATTTGATTTTGAAATTGTTGTTGTAGATTAGTTTACAACCTGCGCAGTACTTTAACATGCGTACTTCCTCAAAAAACTTCGTGGCCAAGAAGGTGACCGAGAAAATGAAGAAGGACGGTCCAAATGTTGCAATATCTGCTGCATCATCAATCGGAGCAACCTTGTCCGGGAAGAAATCTGTGACAAAGATGAAATCCCTCACAAAAGACCGTGCTCCGAAACATGATTTTGGTGCAGATGATGATGAGGACTGGGATGAAGACTGGTTCAATTTTCTTCATTCAAGAGGCGGGAGAGAGAGCGATTAGCTTCTAGAGGGGAAGCTGTATTTTGTTGTTGTTTTGATTGTCCCCTTATATGGGTGTTAGTGATTTTTCTGACCTTCAGGCTCTCTTTTTAATTGTATTGTACGATGTTTTGGCTCATCTGAGGCATTTTATATAATATGTCGTTTTTCCTCCTGCAAGGAATTACCCTTTTATGTATATGCTAGCCCCATGCGAAGAGCTTTAGGGGTTTTTGAGTGCTTTGAACCTTTTTTGGCCAAGTTTGCCGGGTACGTACTCGGGATTTGTCAAAAGGTATGAAAGTTGTTGTGTTGAAAGCGCTTTATAAAGGGGGACAATAGAAAGCGCTTTTTGCTGAAAAAATGCTGCCTAAAGATGTCAATAGAAAGCATAAAAGGCCAGAAAAAGCGCTGCTAAAGGCCCACTTTAGACAGCGTTTTTTCCAGAAAAAGCGCTGCTAAATGCCTACTTTAGAAAGCACTTTTCCAGAAAAAGCGCTGCTAAAGGCCTACATAAGGCAGCGCTTTTGCATAAAACAAAAGCGTTGTCTTTACCTATAGCAGCACCACCTTAGGCATCGCTTTTAAGGGCTGTTAAAAGCCAAAAAAAGCGCTGTATTTTCCCTTCCGTGGCATAGTGGTGGCTTCAGAGAAATCATGTGATATATGCATGAGAGGCAAACAACCAAGATTGTTATTCTCATCAGAAATGCCTCTGAGAGCAACTCATGCTTTGGGTGTGGTGCATTCTGATGTATGTGGTCCATTTGAGGTACCTTCTGCAACGACCTATAATATATATATATATATATATAGGTCGTTGCAGAAGGTACCTCAAATGGACCACATACATCAGAATGCACCACACCCAAAGCATGAGTTGCTCTCAGAGGCATTTCTGATGAGAATAACAATCTTTGTTGTTTGCCTCTCATGCATATATCACATGAGAGGCAAACAACCAAGATTGTTATTCTCATCGGAAATGCCTCTGAGAGCAACTCATGCTTTGGGTGTGGTGCATTCTGATGTACGTGGTCCATTTGAGGTACCTTCTGCAACGACCTATAATATATATATATATATATATATATATATATATATATATATATATATATATATATATATATATATATATATATATATAAAATATCATACAAGTATTATTAGTTGGTACTGACACAATCATAAGTGTTAATTGGCAACATTACATACTTGACCATTTCTAAAACAATAAAAACAACCTATGGTACAAAATATGGAAAGTGCCAAAAACAATAAAATCTAAGATCTAAGTATAATATCCTTCATTGTACAGTATACACAAAACACAACGGAATAATCATAATCTAAGCTTCCCTTGAAACATCCATGCATAGATCTAAATGCAAACTAAACCTGCAAACAATACCTGAAAAAATAACAACAATAATGGGGTGAGATAATAATCTCAGTGAGCTCCCCTATCTTATGGGTTCACTCAGCTCTACAAGGTTCTAATCTATCCTAATTCTAGTCGAGGGGAAAAGGGACATAAGACTTGAGCTCACAAACTCGCAATGTATAGAAACGTGTCTCTTGAGTTCATCAATTCAAACTATCACTAATCGAAAACCATACCAAGACATCTTTCTCCGGCCAACCCTACGTCTAGAGTTATCGACACAGGTCACAGATCCTTGTAGCATACTTTGACATACGAAATGGATTCATATTCAAGGTGCTTCCAGCATGAATCGTCGCTTCCCATGGGACCACCCTGATCTCAAGCCTTTTACCTGTAGGCTCCATTCGTACACTAGGACTCAAACCTGTCAAAGTAATTGTGCGTACATCCTAAAGGAGCTCAACATAAGCATCTACTCTTGGGGCGGCATAAACCCAGGTTTGTTTCCAACTACGTGATCAAATATAACATAACGTTGTCGTATTCGACAATCACAAGGTGATCACATTCACCTTAATCACATAACAATAACACATGTTCCACACAATGCATCTCACTCACAACCATGGTAACCATTCATCCATGACACACACCTAGGTATCATAACATGAATGTCACCCTCTAGTCTTATCTAAATCATACTTGCAACCTATTTCTCTTTTTAATCCATGTTCCTAGTTTTAAGCCTAGGTTTCCTCACTTATCTTCATATTGTTTTAAGCATGTTATCACAAAATCAAACATATGAACATACACATATATCACACATAAAACACGTATAGTGACATAACAAGTCAAGTATAAATAATGCACACAACGCATATGATCATCATAATAAATAGGACTTTCGGAGCCAAGCCCCTCACCAAAATAGGACTTTCGGAACAAAGGTCCCTCATCAAAATAGGACTTTTAGGACAAAGGTCCCTCACCAAAATAGGACTTTTAGGACAAAGGTCCCTCACCAAAATAGAAAACCAATACACATGGTATTCCACAACCAATTAAATTAAATTTAACGCTTCCGACCGCGCCTCAATCCGAGTTACGGTTCATAAGATATGAAGAAAGCAAGAAACGGAAAAACTGCACCCTGTCATGGTCGCACAACGACCACAAAGTGAGGGACAGGAAGAACTAAAATTTCCTTATGGTCACATAGCGAACTCAAAGCGAGGGCTCGCTTTCTGTTTGCTGGACCTCCCACAGCGACCGTAGCAAAAAACTCAGGTCGCCTAGAGCTCGCCTAAGCTCGCACGACGACCCATACGAAAACCAGAATCCCAGCAGCGTGAAGGGAAGGTCTTCCATGGCCAAAATCCCAATTCATCAACATCCAACAATCCAAAAAACATCTAAACACTCACTTAAGCATGTTATAACATTATTAAGCATGAGTTTCATCAATTATAACATGAAAACAACATTTAATTCAATTTCACACAAAACCTAAATCCTCAAACATGCATTTCTTCCCTCCTAAAGCTACATTATCTAATGGAACTCACCTTGATGAAGAAAATGGGATGAATTGATGATGATGAATCCTTAGTTTCTTCCTCCATGAGTTTCTTCTCTTCTTCCACAATTCTCTTCTCTTTTCCTCTTTCTTTCTTTCTTCTTACCAACTTTCTTCTTCTTTCTATTTTCCTTCCACTTATATATATATATATATTACATATATTACATATATAATATAATATTATGCAATGGTATAAAATATCTCCATTTGATATTTTGTCATCTAACACCAATTGACCAAATATTAGAGTTACCAAATGTCCTCTCTTATACTTATTAATATTGGTCTCTCTCTTTTATCAATAATTGATCTCTTTAGAGTTTAATAGTTGCTCTATTGGTCCCAAATGATAACATTTAGAGCACTTAGGAGTTCCAATTGTTCTAACTAACAAAATAGAGTACATATGAACTAAGTTGATCTCAACTGACACCCAATTGAGCATTTAAGGGAATATGGGATATTACACCTTCACTTGGAGGGGACAAGTACTTTGTGTAATTTGTGCATGAGCTCACAAGAATGGCATGGGTAGCACTCATTAATTTTAAACTTAAGGTGTTTGTTGAGTTCCAAAAGTTCAAAGTGAAGGCTGAAAATCAAAGTGGACAAACGTTGAAGATCCTCAAAACTAATGGTGGAGGTGAGTTTAACTCAACATAGTTCAAGAAATTTTGTGAGGAACATGGTATTGAGCATGAGGTGACATCTCCAAATACTCCACAACATAATGGTCTTGTTGAAATAAGAAATAGAACTCTTCTTGACATGACAAGGAGCGTGTTGAAGGAGAATAATATGCCTAAGCAATTGTGGGGACAAGCAATTGCTACTTCAGTATAAGTGCTCAACAGATGTACAACAAATAATTTAAAGTAAGTAGTTCCTATTGAGAAGTGGACTGGAAGAAAGCAAAGTGTCAGCCATTTTAAGGTGTTTGGTTCAGTATGTTATAAACATATACCAGATGCTACTAGAAGGAAATTGGATGACATAAGAAAAGTCATGTTGCTTATAGGTTACCACAGTACAAGTTCTTATAAGCTCTATTTCCTAGTCATCGGCAAATTTGAATTCAGTAGAGATGTCATAGTGAAAGAATCGGAAACATGGGATTGGAGTAAGCCTCAATCCAACTTTAGTGCAGTGTTAAAACTAGAGTTTGATTCTGCCTCAGAATGAAATTATGCCTCTGAAGGAGATTTTGCCTCTATTTCTGACTCTGAAGGAGCGCCTAAATATAAAGATGACTCTGACTTTGAAAGTGGGTCTGACTCTGAAGGTGACTTTGAATTTGATGGTGAGTCTGACTCTGATGTTGGATCTGCTTCTGAAGGTGATCCAGCCTCTAAAGTTGAAACTTCTGAAGGTGAAGCTTCTGAAGGTGGCCCTGCTTCTAAAGGTTTCTAGAGACCACATAGAGCTAGAAAAATACCAAGAAGACTTGCAGACTTTGAGTTGCTGCAAGATACTGAGATTGACTCTGAAGGGGACATCATACAGAGTGCCATGATGGTGGACTATATACCTGTCAGCATCAATGAGGTTTTCAAGAAGAAGGTGTGGGTGAACGCCATGAAGGAAGAGCTTGAGGCCATTGAAAGAAACAATACATTGGAATTGATTGTTCTACCTTAGAATAAGAAATCCATTAGTGTGAGATGGGTTATTAAGATAAAGTTGAAGCCAGATGGTTCGATTGCTAAGCATAAAGCAAGGTTAGTGGCTAGAGGATTCCTACAAAAGTCTGGTTTAGACTACTTTGAAGTGTTTGCACCTGTAGTTAGACATGAAACCATAAGGTTGGTTATTGCTATAGCTACAAAAAGGAATTTGTCTCAGATACATTTAGATGTAAAATCAGATTTTCTAAATGGTCCATTGCAAGAAGAAGTTTATGTGTTGCAAACTTCTGGATATGTGAAAGAGAACAAAGAATGGATGTTGTACAACTTGCATAAAGCATTGTATGGGAAGAAACAGGCTCCAAGGACTTGTAATATGAAAATTAGTTCATTTTTCAAGCATTTGGGATTCAAGAAATGTGAAATGGGATATGGTGTGTATGTGCAACATACTTCTAAAGGCAATGTGATTCTGGCGTGCCTTTATGTGGATGACATATGTCTAACAGGGAGTTGTACGTCTAAGATAAATAAGTCCAAGAAGGTGCTGATGAATGCATTTGATATGAATGACCTTGGAAATATGGTATATTTTTTAGGGATGGAGATTTTACATTCTAAGAAGGGAATTATTTTGCACCAACTCAAATATGAACTTGAGCTGCTGAAGAGATTTGAGCTAATGAATTGTAAGTCAGTAGTCACACTTGCTAAGACAAATCCTAACCTGGATTCTGATGATGGAGAGGATGTATATGCTACAGCCTTTAAACAGTTGGTTGGTTGTCTGAGATATTCGTGTAACACCAGACCTGACATCTGTTATGCAGTTGGAATAGTGAGTAGGTTTAGGAGTAAACCAAAGTGATCACATTACCAAGCTGCATTCAGGATTTGAGGTATGTAAAAGGAACTATGAGGTATGGAATTTTGTTTTCATCTAGAGTGTCAGATGCTGCTGAACTAGTATATTACTCAGACTCTAACTGGTATGGTGATAGAGTAGACAGAAGAAACACTGCAGGATACATGTTTATCTATCTGAGAGCCTCCATTTCTTGGTGTTCCAAGAAGCAACTAGTGGTTGCATTGTCAACTTGTGAAGCTGAATACATAGTTGGTGTTTTGTCAGCTTATTAGGCTGTTTCACTGATGAGTTTGTTGCATGAACTGAAGTTCTAGGTTAGTAAACCAATCAAGTTTATGAGAGATAACAAATCTGTTATAAATCTTGCTAAGAATCCAGTGCTACATGGAAGCAGAAAGCACACTGATACTAAGTACCATTTTCTGCGCAATCAGGTTCATAATGGAGGACTTGAGGTTATTCATGTCAGCACTCAGAAGCAACTTGCAGATGTGCTGACCAAGATAATCAAAACTGGACACTTTATCAATTTAGTGGATAAAATTGGTGTTGTAGATTTTAACTTGAATGTGATTTAAGGGATGGTGTTGAATATAATTCAACATTCAAAATTAGTTTCATTTGCATTTATATTTACATTTGCATTTGAATTTAGTTTGTATTTCATTTGAGTTGAATTTGGGTGAATCTATATAAACTCAAATAAGAGTGAATGTGTAACAAAATAACAGATTTTAAGAATTGAAAAGTTAGTTAAATCTTTCTCTCTCTCTCTCTCTCTCTCTCTCTCTCTCTCTCTCTCTCTCTCTCTCTCTCTCTACAACTATTCTATCATCTTCATCTTCTTCAATTCTTATGCATTATTAACGGAGATTCTTCGTTAAACTTCATCCTTCTTTGTCTTCTTTTTTGATATCACGATCTTGACAAGAATTTCATCTAGAAAATATCATTTGTTCAAACATATACATTTGTAATTGAAATGATATAATCCAACATGTTTTCTTACTTTTTCTATCTTCTAGTATTGATACATATTTCATAAACAGGTTTGATATCTTGACACCCTTTTTTACACTACACCGTATTTCCGTACGGTACAGACGACATTGTTCATGTACGGACGGGGGTACTGTTCATGTACGGACGGGGGTACTGTTCATGCACGGACGGACATGTGTACGGAATACGCTACTGTTCATGTACGATCGGTACTATTCATATACGGACATCATTATTCACCGACCGTACATACGGTATAGGTGTAGGGTGGGGTGTCAAAATATCATTTTTGTTTCATAAATAAGTGTTAAAATACAGTACATTTTTTTAAATGGCAAATTAAAAAATACAGTATTTCCCATCAAAATTTTCCTCACAAGTATATACTTCCCCTTTATAAATCATGCTGTGTATGTCCAAGTTGTATCTGTTAGGACACAGGTCCCACACCCTGCATGGCTGACACGTGTACAAGTTAGCCCATCTGATCTAAGAGTGAGTGAAATTATAAAAGAAAGAAAAAAAAAACCCATTATAGGGCCTACAAATGTTGCAGGGTGACACTGCAGCTTTTAGCCCTTTGCTACAAACCCTAACTGGTCCACAATGCTCCTTCTCTCCCTCATTAAATTCACTACTTCTCACTTCACCATTCTTCCATCCATTTTTCTCTCTTTTCTTCCTTCACACAACCATATATAAAACCTACCTAGGGCTAAATCAAAACCTAATCCTTCTTCATCATGGGACATCACTCTTGCTGCAACAAACAGAAAGTGAAAAGAGGTTTATGGTCACCTGAAGAAGATGAAAAACTCATCAACTACATCACTACTTATGGACATGGCTGCTGGAGTTCTGTGCCTAAGCTTGCAGGTTTGCAAAGATGTGGAAAAAGTTGCAGGTTGAGATGGATTAATTATTTAAGACCTGATTTGAAACGTGGAAGCTTTTCTCCTCAAGAAGCTGCTCTTATTATTGAACTTCATACCATTCTTGGCAACAGGTTTGTTCATATCATTATAATAAGAATAATCACTTTTCTTTACAGTTTTTCACTTTTCTTCTTGTGTATGTATCTATATATCTATATACACACATGGTTTGGATTTGGACAGGTGGGCACAGATAGCAAAACATTTACCAGGAAGAACTGATAATGAAGTGAAGAACTTTTGGAATTCAAGCATAAAGAAGAAACTACTTTCACATGATTTTGTTCCTTCTTTAACTACATTTTCTGATCATATTCACTGTCCTAGAAATGAAACTTTCTTCCCTTTGTTAAATGACAATCCTATCCTTAACAACTCTCATCATCAATATCACTTAGATCATCATCTATACTTTCCCATCAATCTTCCATCTCCAATCCCACAAGATCAAAATGATCATATCAAGAATATTGATGATATCAACAACGTTTTGAATGCCAATTTTCATACTCCAACTTTGCCACAAACACTACCTTCTTCTAATAATCTTGTTTCATCTTCCTATGACCAATTTGATACATGGTCATTCATTCATCATCTCAATCCAAATATTCAACAAAACTTTAATATTGTTGAAAATTTTATCAATAATAATAATCCAAACACAATTTGGCAACATCAGCAGCAACAACAGCAACAACAACACTACGACATTTGTACTCACCATTTGGTGGAACTTGATAATTCTATTGTGCCAAAAGTTTGTGAAATCGAAACCATTAAGGATGATTTTGTTTCTAGCATCCCATTTTCTTCTTCTGATTCACAAAATCATCATCATGATCTTATCCATCAAATTATGGCCGCAGAAGCCGATAGCAACGATGTTCAAGCTGTGGAGTATAATAATATCATGGATGCTCTCATCATGTCATCATCATTACCATCCTCAACAACAGCAACAACAACATCTTCATCATCACCGCCACTATCATTCTATCAAGCACCAGAAAAACTTCTCACAAAACCTATCCTTCCTTCAACTTGGGAGTCATCATCATCATCATGATGGTCCTATTTTCATGTGTATACTATATGCATTTAATTATGTTCATCTCTTGAAATTTGGAATATTAAGAGGGGTATATTTGCAAACATGATATTTTTCCTAGTTGAGGGTGCTTGTTTCAAGTTCCATAAATATGTCTAGTTTGTTTCACATGTTTGTAAACTAAAACTATGTATTTTTCTGAATCATTTACTATAAATTAGTAGTATTTGTTTTGTCATTTTTTGTATGAGAATTAATCATATATGCTTAGTTGTGCAGTACTTTACGTTGACACATTGTCTGTTTGACATTTATGGATGATGATGTCAAAATATGTACACACACCATGGTCAACTTGTTCTCACTTCCCGCCAAATTCTGCTCCTATACACTATAGCTAGGGATCAATGCTCTGCAGGTACTTATTAGCGTATTCTGATGTTATTCACAACAAGAATCAAATTAACAATAACATGTTTGTTAGCTTATATCTGAACTATTTTGTCTTTCAAGAAGTACAATTACATTAATTAATTAATTGATAATGCACTTGATTAGATTAGGGATGGATTTGGACTAGTGCATTTTCATGGTATATTTAGACGGTTTGATCGATTCGTCTAAGTTTTAAATATGAAATATGAATTGTCCGATCTTAATCGAAAATTTAACTTTGATTGATTGTAAACACTCACAGAATTATGAATACATACGTAATTCGGGTCAGTATATAAATACTTTTTTGGCATGTTTCATCTTGCAGAAATATTTTCTTATAAAAACTAGTTCCAAGTTTTGTACTAACGACATTTTTGAAAAAACTTGTGTCTGTATCGGATATTAACACGACATTGACAATTTTGATTATATTTATTTTTTTAAATTATTATTGATATCGATGTATCAGTATTAATTTCGTGTTTGGTGGTGTGTGCTTCGTAGAATTGAAAATGTGAATATCGGTAGATGGAATATTTTTTAAAAATTTTAATTTAAAATCTAAACTCTTATACTTTATCTTTGTGAATTTATGGAGAAATTTACCATTCATCTAAGGACATATAAAAATTGTTCCAAGATGCATTCATAATGTTAAATAATTACTTTTGCATTGTACCAAACTTTAGAAGGGTCCATCTGTCAAGTCTTGGCATTTGCTTTACCCGGGGAAAACTTGCTCTTTGCTTTTGCTTATAAATTGGTTAAAGTTATAGAAAAACATCATTCATCTTTTGATGAATAAAAGGGGAAGAAAAGGGAGACAAGAAAACTATAAGATTAGTTAATTCAAAGTTACAGTGAAGGAATATAAAAAGCAAAAGAACTTAACACCGACTAATAATTAGTTTTATTTCAAAGATTAAAACTAAATATGATTAGACCCTTGTTAAAAAAGAAAGTTTTATTATGTGTACATGATTTGCAATAAAGAATCAGATTTTTATGAACAAAATTCTCTTGGTCTAGCTCTTTCCCTAAATTAAAATTATTTCAAAAAGAAAATTATTAATAAATATTAATATGTTGGACATAACTCAACTCTATAAAATCGATTTTTAGTGTGCGAATTGATTCCATATTTTCAGACCATATATTATTTGATGTGAGATTGATAACACACTTCTCACGTCCAAGACTAGACTTTTAGAATATAGAAATAAATGGTGGGTGGTTCAATAGCGGAAATTTGATAGATTTTCGATATCAAGTTAAAAAATGTGGTTAGGCCTAACTCAACCTTACAAATCTGATTTTTAAGGTGAAGATTGTTCTCACTTATAAGAACATGTTCATACCATATATTGTCCAATGTAAAAGTTTCTTACAATTTAATTTGAGTTTGACACAATCTTATACAACCTAATTAGAATTTTTCCGACTTATAAATATATTGTCCGAAAAATTCCAACCAATGTAGGAATTTTCATACAACTCATGAACAGGGTTTTGAAAATGGCCACGGTCGCATAAAAGCTTTCGCGATATCGATTGATACAAAAGTCACAACATTAATTGCAAATTTGCAATCACCATGATGTGAATTAAATACAATGTATTCTTTAATATAAAAACGGTAATAACGATATCGACACGTTTTGTTATGTCTGTTTTCGCGGTCACGAACCATTTTTTAATGCCCTTATTTCGAGTATTATCTATGAGGACCCCAATAGAGATGACCTAATAACAAATAGTCCAGCGGGTCATGACTTTCATACATCTTAGAATTTGAATTGACATTTAAAGTTTATCTAAAATTTTGTGCATTATCAAATACACTTTGTAAGGACTAATTTTTCAGGAAAATTAATCTCTACCCAATAACAAATAGTGACAAATTTGTCCTTTTTTTTTTTATAAGCAAAATGGGGTTAAATTAAAAAGCACTAGGGGTGCTTAAATCCAACAAGTACAAACAAGAGAACAATAAATCTATTATCTATTATAATATATTAAATATAATGCATCGCATTATATTACGACACATAATATGCCATGTAGATTATATTTGCCATATCAATTAAAAGCTGGTGTGTCCCCTTTAGAATTGAATCTTTCAACAAAACTATCCAATTATACTTCAACTTCTATTCCAAAAGTTATATATTATAAAATTCTTATTATTAAATATATAACAAAAATTAATTACAATTAAACACAATTATCATTTTTTATATAATTTAGTCTTTTCACCTTACATCTCAAAATAATATTAAGTACACAATTTTGTTAATAACTACATTACTCTATTTTTATAAAAAATAATAAATACACTATTTTATTAAATTACAAAACATCACAAAAAGAAACAATCATTCAAAACAAAAATAAAAAAATGATGACTAATAAAAAATTTATATTAAATATTTAAAATTCTTACAAGATTTAATAATTACAATACTTTTATTAGTTGATCAATTTTCATTAATAATTTAAGTTTTATTTACAAATTAATAAAATACAATTACACTTAAAATTTTAATCCAAAAATCATATGTTACAAAAATCTTATTATTATATATTTCAGAAGAATTAATCACAACTAAAAACAATTATCACTTTTTATATAATTCAATCTTTTTTTGCCTTACACCTAAAAAATTAATAACTACGTTATTTTGTTAATAACTACACTATTTACTTTTTTTAGAGTCTAATATCCCATTCATTCAAAAATAAAAATAAAAAACTATTTTTGTAATAATTAACTACAATAAAAATGATAACAAAAAAATGATATTAAATATATAAATTTTTTACAAAATTTAATAACTACAATAGTTTTATTAGTTGATCAATTTTTGTAACTAATTTGAACTTTATTTACAAATTAATAAAATAAAAAAAATCATAAAATAGAAATATTTTGATTTCTAAATATTTAAAAATATTCATGTGATTAAACTTTTTAATAGAAAGTCATCTTATTATCTGATCCACTTTTATAATTAATTGGATTTTTTTTTTAAGTTTTAAAATTATAAAATTCTGATGTATAATTTAATAATACAATATGCACTTCCTAAATAGCATAAAATATTCCTAATACCTACAAATTACAAACTTAATTTAAACTAAAAAAAATAGCCCTAAAATTCAAAAAAATTAACATATTTTAGTCCAACAAAAAAATAATTGAATAATGTCAAAATAATTTTGAAATTTCTTTTTTATTTAAATAAAATCTTGAAACTACCTCAATACCATTATACAATATAAAATATACAAAACAATTAAAAATATTTAAATCAAATATCTATATATTTTATGAAAACAACAAAATATTATCAATTATAATATTTAAATAAATACAAAAATAATTAAAAAAATGTCAATGCCTCCACGCAACGCGCGGGTTACCATCTAGTTTATTTATAATTTGATATGAAAGATGACCTAAATATTATTTTCATAGTTGTCTCTTTTATATATTCAACAATAAATTTATTTATAATTTGATATGAAACTAATCTTCATAATTGAATACAACACTTTATGATTAGCTACTTCATGTCTTTTCTTTCTCTTCCTTTAATTTCCTTGTGATTTAAGTTTGTCTAATTAATTAAGCACATGCAGATAATTAATTAAGAGCACGGTATTCATGTGATCTAAAAAAAACAACAAAATCTATGGTAAATACTATATTCATTTGTTCAAACTCCAAAGCAAAGATTCTGATTAATATTCCCTTAATTGCTGTCATCATAAAGCAGAAAATGACTTAAAAGAATTCACCATGTGTTATTTTTAACCAAAAAGGAGAGTAAGAAAACATTACTCTACAGCATTATTATAAATAATGACAGAGAAAGAGCATTCAACAAAATTATGATTGTAATTTGATAACATATGGAATCTTCTGCAATAGTTAAGGAAACCTAACTTCTTTCAATCATAAGCTGATTTCATGCATATATAATATATATTCCCACCACCAACTCAATCCCTATGTTGATGATTATCTTTGAATCAGTGAAAATTTCTATCATTAAATTGTAATTGAAAATAATTAAGCTAAATCAATAGGAATTAAGTAGAATCATGTTTAGTGTCAGACACACGTCTTGAATATAGGATTATCATGTTTAATATGAGAGACATACTCTTCTTGAATATAGAGTTATAATATTTAGTGTCAGACACAGACGCAGACTCTTTTTGAATAGGGGTATCATATTTAGTGTTAGTACACATATTCGTCTTGAATATAAGGTTACAGGTTTGCTATCTTGTCACCCCATTTTACACATACACCGTATTTCCGTACTGTACGGACGACACTGTTCATGTACGGGCGGACACTGTTCGTGTGCGCAAATATGCTACTGTTCGTGTACGGACGACAATATTCGCCGTACGGACATACACTGTTCATGTACGGACGACACTATTCACCATCCGTACATACGGTGTTGGTGTATGGTTGGTGTCAAAATACCATTTTTGTATAGGGTTATCATATGTAGATGTCAGACACATACACAACTTGAATATAAGATTATCATGTTTAGTGCCAGATACAGACACGTCTTAAATATAAGGTTGTCATATTTAGTGTCAGATATAGAGAAGTCCTGAATATAGAGTTATACTATTTAGTGTCAGACACATATATAGACACGTTTTGAATATAGGGTTATCGGTACAATTATATTCGATAAAAAAAAATATAAAATATCACAAAGTTAAAGATGTATCATGTATCTATCTCTTTGGTTACAGCCGTTAGTTCAATAATTTGAAGGGCCCATAACTATTGAAAATGGATTCTTTGGTCTATTATGGTAGAAGGGCTATGAATTATTTGTGCATTCTATTCAACTATTCAATTTCTAATTCTTCATGCATGGCTCAGAATCTTAGAAAGTTTTCTTTCTTATGGGCCAGTTTCTTAGATGCTTTTATAATCATATGAATTAATTTAGCAACAAAGTTAGAAAGGAAAATAAGATAAAATAAGTAAAAGTTCATCTCTATTCACTCTGACCTCTTTTGATACATCAACATGACAGGGTGATTGTTTATTTCCTTTTTTTCTTGATATGCCCCATCTTCTTTTCTTTGATGTGAATATGTTATCATGTTTCATTTTCATTACTCTTCCTTTACAGTACAGACCAAAGGGTGATAATTAAAGGAGCAAGATAGCATCAAGGTCAGCTATGGTTTTCAATTCTAGTTGCAATATAAAAATTTTGAAATTTCTAACTCGAATATGTATCACAAAAATTTAAATCAGGTTCACACTATTTTGCTGCAATATAAAAATTTTAAGTGAAGAATTGCAACAATAAATATAATTTAAAACTATATTAATTTTTGTAAATATGTAAATCAGCAATGAACTTCAAACAAAATAAAATTTCTATAATTCTTGAGTCCATCGTTCAGCCTTTTGTAGCATCCTCTTGATTCACAACATAATTTAATTTTTTAAATGGAAAAGTAATATATAATATATAAAAAATGGTAAATCACCAAAGTACATAAGATAGATTTTAAGATCGCAAAAAATGTGCTAAATTGATCACACACAAAAAAAAATATATAGATATAACAATGAAAACCCAAACAATAACAACTACAACAACAAGAGAGCCTAAAAGAACAACATTGGAAAAAGTCCAATCAACTAAAATCTAATCTTTTACGGTTTCCTACTGGATCAACAATTACTTCCTGTCTAAACATATTTTCTCTAGAGAAAAATTTATCTTACAAAATCGTCAAAAAAAGACCACGACCTTAGAATGAGTCCAACTAGATTAGGGGAAAGGTTAGATTCTCAACCAGATGAGAGGAAAAAAAAGAGCTATTAAGGTCAATTTAAGTGAGATAAGCAGAGGAAAAAGAGAATACACCATCTCTTGAATGAATCCAACTCCATTTATCTCTATCAAGAGAGAGTAAAGCATTCAAGAACAGAGGGAAGATTATCAACAACTTGTAATTCGTGCAGAAAGAAAGGTCTCCAATGTAACACCCCGATTTTTATACAGCGAGAGTGTATCTTTAAAAGGTATTATTTCCATAAATGAATTAATTAAAGGTTTCCTTTGTATGAAAATAGTGTCCCCTTTTATTTTTAAAGACAGATACCGCAATAATTTGTAGTTAATAATGTTTTGAGAACTCAACATGTTTTATAAAAGAGATTAGCTTAACCATTTTTAGAACATAAATATACTATACAAACAGATGACCAAGCGTCAAAGGAAGTGTAGATAGGTTATAATACAATTTAAAAAAAAAACATAATAAAAGTCCTCGGCAGACACTCACACAGGAGAGCTGCCCCAAGGAGAAAAGTCTAACAATGCGAAGTGGAGTCATATGACGCACGCCATCTAATACCAAGATACTCCTACTAATCACATAATTCACTCCCTAACTATGCCTAATGACATCCACAATAACCACCTGCCTCGGCTCCGCATAAACCACTACAAGCACTCAACAGGGTGTGATAAGAGTCATCCTCGTCATCTCCACTCTCATAGTCGTGCTCGGAGGAATCCTCAGTGTCGTCATCCCTTACCTCACCTACGACTAGCTCCAATGACGCACGTGTGCTGGATCAAAGAGAGGGAGCTCATCTATGGAGAAGACGTCACGAGTGAACGTCGAGTATAGTCCTAATGACATATCTAAGTCTATGGACGGCATAGATAAATCACGAAAGAATGGCTCCCCTCCCATGGCTAAGGCATATGATGGTCCAGGTGGGGCGGGAGGAGAGGTTAGCAACCCAAAATGATCAATCGCCCCTGAGAGGAAGCTAGAAATGATCAGAGAGGCTGGAATCTGGAAGGTCAGAGCTCGGTGAGAGTAAGTGGTCTTTGGATCCCTACCAGCAACAGTGGTGGTCTCCAATACGTTCCCGATGTATGAGATCTGTCCCAGGGCCGGGTTGAACCCCCAGGATGTCTCGGTCCAATCATATGGGAAAGTGAAGTCTGTCGTCTTCGACAATAGCATCTCCTCGTGTCCTGGAAGCGTCATGATTTATTGGCGTATTCGCCCACACATCCACTGAAAGGGTCATCAATCCAAAAATAACAAATATACAAGAGCGGAACAACAAGCATAAACAGAGAATAAATTATACATGGCTAGAGATCTCATTCTAACACATGTATATAATCATTTACAACAATAATACATATAGCATAATTGTTCTGGACTGGACCAATGACTAGGCATGGCCCAATCCACTTCTGCTCGCAGAACGGCCCAATTGCCTAAGTTCAGCCAATTTGGGGCAGCATTTACCTTTCTTCCCTTCTACCGGGCAAAGATGGTCGGATGACCCCAAGGGTCATCTGCTTCTCCTCGGTAGTTTCTGCCCGTCACGCACGTCTCCACCTTCCAGAAACAGTCACGATGTCCGTGCTTGCAACTGCGCTTTTGCGCGTTGCAACAGCTAGTTTCGGGCACCTCTGCCCATCCCAACGACTAATTTCTGTAAGTTACATATTCTTCGGGAAACGGTTATCTAGCCTAAAAATAGGGATCGTTGGCCACGCGCTGGGGGCACTATAAAAACCCTCTCATTTGAGAGGGTCAAGTATTCTAAATCACCCTACGAAATACATACTTTGTACTTGCATTTCTCTCTCTCTCTCTCTCTCTCTCTCTCTCTCTCTCTCCCCCAATTCTTACTTTAGCATCGGAGTGCCTTGTAGGTACACCCCCTCCTCATCTCTCACACCCAGCATCGCAGACGTCATCTTTGGCCCACTTCAGGTTGTGATCATCCGTCAAGATCGGTGGCGCCGTCTGTGGGAAGATCTGTTATCCATGTATTTCCTCCATCGTGAATTCAAGACCAAAACAACCTTTTTCCAAGATTCTGATCATGGCAAGCCAAGATCATGTCCATGATGCTCGTAACTCTGTTTTTCTCCCGTCAGCAAGACTGATACTGACGGAGTTGTACCTTTTCTTGGAGGCAACGCCCATCATCTGAGAGATGGAGCCACCGCGTCTCCCTCCCCTGCTCGCGCTGATCATGTTGAGGACCAGCCCTCCCTGGACCACCAGCCTGTTCCTGTTTCGCCGAACGCCAACCTGGCCGTGGTGGCCCTTCTTGAAGCCCTCAACAAAACCAAACTCCTAATCCTCCAACAGAGCATGCAGATTGGAGCCCTAGAGGAGTCTAGCCGGCCAAGATCCCCTTCGTCGAGGAAAGAACGTCGAAGATCCCGAAGTCCACCTAACCGACATGAAAGAGACCATCGGGCTCCTCCTGAGCCTGAGTCTCATGCCATTAGGAAGCGTGACCACATCTCCCCACGAAGCTAGTAACCCCTAGGAACCAAGAGGACCAGGAGAGACCTGCGTTCGTCTCCGCCCAGATCCAAGGGTCGGGCACAAACCCTGTCTCCCCGTAGAAATCATTGTCCTGTTCTTGAGCAAAGCACCCGCTCCCCGTCATGGACCAGTAGCAGCAGCGACGACGAGCCTCGCGGCCCGTTGTCTCAGGAAATCATGTCCATGCGCCTCCCCAAGGGACTGGAGAAACAACCGTCTTTGGGCACCTACGACGGTACAACAGATCCTGACGAGCACATCGAGAACATCGATGTTTTCCTCGACTATCGTGGCGTCTGGGGCGCCATCAAGTGTAGATTGTTCCCCACCATGCTCAGATAGAGAGCGATGACCTGGTACAAGAAACTCCCCGACTAATCCATCACCTCGTGGAGACAATTGGGGAGAATGTTCTCCAGACACTTCACGGCATCCCGCCGCCACCCGAAGACCGAAGCCTCCCTTGAGGCCATAATTCAAGGGAAAGAAGAGCCTCTCCGAGCCTACACCGATAAGTTCAATAAAGAAGCAGTATAGGTCTCAACAACCGATGACATGAAGAAGATCTTGCTTTAGCGAGGACTGTGTTCCCGTACAGAATTCACCAAAGTAATTGGTATTGAAACTCCGCAGACCCTGGATGTCTTCCTCCTCAAGGCGCAAGCATATATCCAGTATGAGGAGAAATAAGCGGCCAGCTCCTCCAGGTCTCACGACACCAAGAGAGTGCCCGGACCTCCAAGAACGATGAACCCTCGATATCTCTTCGGGGAGATAGAAGACGTGAAGACCGCCCCTGGGAGTCCCGGGACAACAAAGGACCCTCCAGACGCTTCCATGAGTATACTCCCCTAACCATCTCCAGGGAGAAAATCCTCTTCGAATGTGCCAACTCGGAGTTCAAACAAGCAGGGGTTCGATTCCCTAAACAGATACGGGCCAAGCCGAATACTGATAAGTTAAAATACTGTCATTTCCATAAAAGCCACGGCCACACAACCAACAACTGCATCCACCTGAAGGATGCCATTGAGATACTGATTAGGGAAGGGCACCTGAAACAGTTTACCAAAAAGAGCGAAGCTCCACGGCAGGACGCTCAAGAGTCCAAGAAAGTCGAGGAAGAGGTGCCTTCCTCGGAAGACACAAACCTTCAGGTTGCCATGAGCATATCGCGGCCCGAGGACTTCTGCATCCCTGAGGGACTCAACGCTCCCCCTACTTCGCTGCACATAGTTCGTGGGAAACCTTCCTATCCGCCATGGTCATCTCTGGAGGGGGCTTTAACAAGGTTACTATGGGCTCCGTTAAAAGGAAGTTCGAGCATCTTCTCAGCACGAGCTCAAACAGGAATACCACGCTCGACAAAGTCTGGGGAGAGTCAGTCCCCATCACTTTCTACCGCGAGGAACTCCTCGGTGAGGCTCCCAACTCGAGCATTCCGGTGCTCGTGAGAGTACAAATGGCTAATTTTGATGTTCATCGCATCCTGGTCGATCAAGGCATCTCGGTCGACATCATGTATTCGCATCTGTTTTCAACCCTCCAGCTAGATGAGACACACCTCACGCCCTACGTAGGTTATAACCTGTAGGGCTTCAATGGGTCGGTCACAAAGCCCTGGGGATACGTAGAACTGATCATGACTTTCAGATCTGCAGAGATGGCCAGGTCTATTAAAGTCCAATTCTTGGTCATTGACTGTCCCTCTCTCTATCCGTGCATCTTCGAACGGCCAACTTTGGCTGAAATGATGGTCGTACCATCAACCGTGCACCTGAAGATGAAGTACTACACTTCTAAAGGTTTGGTCGCCACTCTGCACGGGGACATTGAGGCAGCATGGAGATGTTTCGAGGCAGCCACCAAAGGACTGAACACCATTGCCCCCAAGCCGAAGACTTCCAGCAAGTCGGCCCTGCCCAGCAGTTTCGAGGAGGCAAAGTCACTGCCCCGTGTCGACTCTATCGACCTTGACAGCCGCTTCTCCGAAAATGACCAGAGGGAGCAGAAGAAGAAGGGAAAAGAGATCCAGCCATGTTCGAGCAGCCCTTCAACTTCAACCAGGACCGGCAAGATCTCCCATCCGATGTGCCCAATTCCAGATGGCAAGTTTGAACTCGTCCTGCTCAGCGAAGACCCCCAGCGGGGAGTGAAGATCGGGACTGGACTCTCCGACTTAGCGAGGAAACATCTGAAAGCTTGCCTCTGGGAGAACGCGGATTTGTTCGCTTGGAGCGCCGCAGAAATGCCCGACCTAGATCCTGTTGTCGCCTGCCATCAGCTCACAATCGACCCCGCCGCTAGGGCTGTACCACAACGTAGGGGAAAGCAGTCTCCGGAGAAAACGGAGGCTGCCGAACAAGCTGTAAAAGACCTCCTCGAGGCAAACTTTATTTCGGAGGCCAAGTACACTACTTGGTTGTCCAATGTTGTACTCGTTAAGTCTAATAGAAAGTGGCGTATGTGTGTTTATTATTGTAATACCCCAAAATTTGCTCTCTCTTTTGTCATCATAGCATAGCATTATTATATATCATATCATATCCATCTCATTAGCCTTGCATTGCATCTTTAACATAGAAAAATGAAGCATAGCATCCCTCTTACCATCAAGGCATGTGATCAGGGGAAAGATGGACAATCAAGGAATCATTCAAGGCACAAAAGGTCAAACAAGTTGCCTCAAGGCAAGCCAAGAGGTCTTTCATGTCTCATACTATCTCAATTGATCATCCAAAACCTCAAGAAAGGGAGATTCAATAGGAGATTGAAGCATTACATCCTTCACTATGCAAGAGGTCCAAAAAACTGAAGGAAAACCCTCAAAAGAGATAGTTCATTAGTTCAAAATCACCCTCAAGTGGCATATCTCATCATCCTTTAAGAGGATACACAACATACTCTAAGGAATTTGAAATTGAAGACTGCACATTTTTCCCCTTAGTAGGTGGGTATCGAAACTAGGGTTTCCAATTAATTCAGGTTATCTCTGATTTTTTGGACCAAATTTGATGTCATGGTATTCTACATGTCCTTAAGTGTATGTGTGTGGAAAATTGCCTCTCAATTGGTTTTAGAAGTGGTTCAATTGGAAGAAAGATCAAAAATCAGGAAAATTGGGGCTAAGTCAAATAATCAGAGGAAAAAGTCAACTCTTGACTTTTTGAGGCCAAATTCATGAAATTCATGTTATATGTGACCAATGTACAAAATTTGATCAAGAAACTCCAAAAGGATCATGAAAAATCAAGATTTGAAAAGTTGCCATTTTTGGAAGAAGTAGGGCTTCTAAATAAGGAAAGTTTTGGCCATTTTGCACCAAAATTTGAACCAAGGCCATTTAAAATTGAGACATCAAATAAAAATTCCACTCGGCCACAACAAAAGATCTCATCTTAAGCTTCAAATCCATGTGTAGAACACCTCCATTGGATCAAAATTAAGAGAGTTATGGATGATTAAAGTTGAGAAAAACTTGGGCAAAATGCAAGTCAGCTTGGGCAAATCTTAAGTCATGCGCAGTCATTTTCACAAACATGTGGTGGGCCAAATGTTTTGATCAATTACTCATGGTTAGAGGCTTCAAATGAAAAATCTTTCAACATGAAAGTTGTTCCTCTATGTGGGATCTTCAAAATTGATGTTCATGATTTTTCATTTGATCAAAGGATAAGAAGTTATGATGGCTCAAAGTAGGGTCAATGCAACTGAAAATTTGACTAAGTCATAACCAAGTCATGCCACACACGCGCGCATTATGCAACATTTCAAACCAGTTTTGAGTTCCTATGTTTGAAGCACATTTCCAATATGTTACAAGCCTCATTTTCATTTCTTTTCAACATCAAAGTTGTGGTATCATGTACACACTTTGTGATGATACCGGAATCATCCATTTCCATGGCCTGAAGAGAGAGATATTCATGCTTAAATGTCACCATTTCCAACTTATTTCATCATATGCTTCACATCAGAATTTGCATTTCTTGGTTCACACACACCACAAACACTTCATCACATCATCTTTCCCCTTTCAGCCAAACACACACACACCTTTACATACACACAGGCTCGAGTGTAGCATATAAGTGGAAGGAAGAAACTTGCCAAAGAAGTTGTTGCAGTAAACCGCACTAGAGCTTATCCTAAACCCCCTGCATCATACCAAAACTCCTCAAAATCGTCCCCTAACTAACTTGACTCAGTTAGTTAGGATGGACTCACCTAAACCATCTCAACTCAATTAACCAACTCATGTTAACCATAGTTAAGCTCTCATATAAAAGCAAACTTCACTCACAAACCTCGGGGGGTGCTCAGTTTGTTTAGTTTCTCACCAAAACTTCTCTTCTTTCTCTCTCAATCTCTCAACATTGCAACTGGTTTTTGAAGCCTGATTTAAACTTCTCTCCATTGAATCATAAGCAACTACTTCATCTAAGCCTTTATTTGGCCAAGGGTGAATCAAAGAGCAGCTTGGAATCTCTGGTTTTCTGAAGAACATATCAAAGTCACAAATCTTCAGGTACGGATTTCAGCCATTATAGACATGCTTTGAAGGTGTTATCAGGTTCTTAAAATTTCTTATAAGCTCAAGAACCTGTCTGGCTAGTTGATAGGCCTTTAGAGGCATAGTTGAGAAATTAGGGCAAAACTTCTTCTGTTCGATTCTCTTATTTCATGAACCTTCTGCGCATTTCATCACTAGATTCATGTTCCTCATCACTTCAGCTTTCCAATGATGTATATTTTGATTATTTGTGCTTGCCTGTAAATCATCGTCACCGGAGGTTGGCCGGAGAAGATGACCGGAGGTCTGAATTGCTAGGGTTTTGCTCCAATTTTAAAACATGACCGTTGGATGTTCATGATCTGATGGCCACAACATTGCCAGCACATTAAAATAAACGTGCATCTCACGTGTTCGATTTCTGATTTCATTTAAATAATTTGTGGTGCAGTACATGTTAGTGAGTGTGTTCCTTCACGCGTGTGTATTGGATATGGTTACTTTGACTGGTTTGTTGACTGGACTTGATCCAGTGGTGTTCATTGTTTTGATATAATTTTGACTGAGAGTGCACAATTGTTGATGTGGACCGCGCGTAAATGTACCTGGGATCATTGCTATTTACACCTCACGTTTTTAAAGCCCAAACAATTCGAACTGGTTGTTTACTCTGCATACACCCCTTTCTTATTTCAATTTCTTTTTGTTTTCTTCATTTCATACACGTTTCATGTTTAATTGTTAAAATTACAAAACAACATCAGAAAATTATGGAAAAATTCATGAGTATTATCAAGACATTTAGGAAAGTTTTGATATTTTTATTTCATGATTTTATCACATTTTTACCATTGTTTCATATTTTTCTTGGAATTTCCATTTGTACGCACTCCAAATATGATGCATGAATTTGTAGAATTTTGATCTTGCTCATTACAAATTGTTTTGACCTGATTCTTTTTGTATTGATTCACTAATACATTGAAACATGTTAAGTGATTTTTTTTTTATTTTTTAGGCCAATTTATGACACGTTTTGATGCTTGTCTTTGCACCATTTTGCATGATGTTTCAACTTGACCTAATGCATTGTTTGAAGTCATTTTGCTTTGAATTTTGACATGCTATCTTGATGTATGATTTACTTCTGACTTAGAAAATCAAATACCATGCTTTTATAATTTTCATAAGTCCATTTGAGTTTTGTTTGATGCATTACATTTGAAGCATAATCCATGTCATATCATTCTAACTTTAGTGCATGTTTGCATGAATTCTTTTGTGCATATTTGTATGAGCATTTGCATATTTTATGAGCCATTCATGTGATATTATAGGTCCTTGGTACACATTATAGGTCATCTTTACATATTCATTTCAACTTGAACTTTGTGCATCCTTAACATGTATTGTTTGCACTTTCCTTTTGAACTTTCACCTCACTTCTTCTTCTATTACTTCTTGAATGTCTTGAATGTTGATTCATGAACACTTTTGAGATGTTTATAAACCATTTTTCATTTAGTTTCAATTCTGATTTTTGGATTTACATGTTCCATTTATGCATGTTCCTTTCATTTCTTTGTATATTTCATTTATCCTTTCTTATGATAACATGTTTAAATGCTATGGATGATGATTGTTGCTTATTCATTTGAACTTGTATGATGATAGTCACTTGTTGTCAATATGATTCACATTCTGGTTGTGATATTAAGATTTGATTCTTCATCTTATTCTTTTGAACTTTATTGTGCATTAAGTGTTTTTTACTTCTTATACATGTTTCCATGTTTACTAACCATGTAGGGGCTTTGGTAAGTTGAATTTGAGTGTGGATAAGGAATCCACATTCAAATTTCTTTCCTTTCATCTTTTACAATTCAATCTTGTGCTTTTTTAAGTACTTATGTGCTTTCTTTGATTAACTCATTATGTTCCCTTTTGAGTTAGGATTCATATTCTACTTTAGAAGTGAATTGTTTAACTCATTCCTTCTTTAGACTTTAGGTTTTGCAACCTCACAAACCATTAGGATCACTCCCTTGACTAATCAATTAGGATTGAGTCTTAGTTCACATAGATTTTCACCTTTCTCACCCATTTGAGTCTTTCATCTCCTCATCTCAAAGAAAATTCAAAATATCTAATAAAGGTAGGCACTTATTGCATTTAGGCCTTTCATATAAAGAAAAGATTATAAGGGGTCTTCTCTTATAATCTTAGAATGTGTAGCATATGGCCCATCTTGGGTCAATGTGTTAAACATTTGATCTTGTATGAGGGACTTAAATGCAATATTTGTTGAAGATACAAATAAAAAAAACACTTCTTCATTTCATAATCAACAAAAACACTTAATAAATACAAGTATGCTAGTGTATTTGAACCTTAATAATTGGAACTAAGTGCGAGGGTCTTCTTCACATTTAGTGTACTTTCTTACTCATTCCATCTTGGGATGTGAGAATGTATACACTCCAATGACTAAGATCTAGATACACTATCATATGCAAACAAATAACAAAATTTCTTTCAGACAAAAAACAAACAAACAATTCTTTTCTCATCTCTTTCATTCCAGTCTTAAGGACTCGTCACGTCCGTTCTACCGCAAACAGGTAACGCCTAAGTCTCCATACAGCGAGCCGCAACACCTAAACTGCTGGGATGCGCATTGTGACGTTTCCACTAAAAAATACAAACAAAACAACAACCGTTGAGCCGAACTACGGCTGCTCTGATTCTTCTTTCTGTCTAGATTGAAGATACGTAGGCACGAGATGCGATATCTCGACGAGCAACTTTCCCAATAGTTCAGTCGAACTACGTTGACTCTGATTCTCATTCCTGTTGAGATACGTAGGCTTAGGGCATCGAATATGTCCTAATTGAGTCATTTCTTTCTTTCCTTTCAGTTGTTTTTGTACAGCTTCCTTTGTAGTAATTCTTTTCAGTTCTTCGCACCTTGTGATCGAGACAAGCTAGCGTGGATCCCATCGGGTACGATGGACGCGTAGGGGTGTTAATACCTTCCCTGCGCGTAACCGACTCCCGAACCCAGTTCTCTTGGTTGCAAGACCATACTCTATCCTTTCCTTCGGGTTTATGCGGTGTTTCCTTTCCCTCTCTTGGGATAAATACAAATTGCTGGCGACTCTGTTTCGGTGCCACTTTCGAGTTTGTACTTGGATGAAAATCCCGGGAGCGACAGTTGGCGACTCTGCTGGGGACAGGTTGACCTATTGCTGGTCCATCCTAAGCGAGTCAATCCTAGCGCTTGTTTGCTTTTCTTTCATTGGGTGTTTACTGTTATCTTGTATTTGCTGTTTACTGTATTTTATTACTTGTACCATATTTACGGTATGTTAGCATTTACATTTCATATATTATACTGTGTTGCACTGTTCTGTCTGTTTGGCGGGATGGGATTTCTGAGAGATGAGCCCATTACCAAGGCTTGAGTGCATACTTAGATTTAGAGTGGAGAGTAGTGGGACCTACGTACCATCTGTGTACGTTGGGTAATCACGAAATTCACAGCTAGACAAGGCTATCTTGGGACCCATCATGGCGTGCGCATCTTGCGTATTCCAGGATGTTGATCTAGATAGCTGTTGACTCTAGTGACCGATCATGAGGACCTTAGTGGAAACATCCCTCTTTAGTGGTGACAGTGGCAGACCACATTCTGTGGCAAACCCATTCGCACCCGAGGGCCCACTTTGGAACTTGCATAGGATGGCCTTTATTTTCTAAGGTGAGTCAGTGGACGACTTCTTTGATTGACATAGCATTGTATCCTACGGGTTGAATGTGCTATCGCTTCTCAAACCTCCGAAGCTGACAAGCCTTGTTTTCTAGGAACCACATGTGAGTATGGGTGGGATGTTTACAGGTTTGCAGGTAATCCAGCCTCCTACATACCTTACTTGTGATTTTATGATTGTTACAGACAGTGTATCCTATGACAGTGGTTTGAGTATCCATCTCAGATATATTGCCAGATTCAGTACAGAGACACAGTGCACACAGTTCAACACAGACACAGACACCTGAATACTTGATCACATGCCTTTTGCATTTGCATACTCATATCATAACAGGTTATGTTTGTCATTTTCAGGTACCTACCATATTGTCTGATTCCAATCATGAGTTTCCAAGAAGTTGAGGTTAAAAGGAAGAATAATGTGTCATATAAATTCCCTGATCCTAAGCTGGATTCATTGAACAAGATGATAGACATGGCTGGTTCTGGTGTTCTCAACACTTTTCAGAAGGAATATGGAGAGCTGATTAAAATGGTATGTGCATTCAGAAAGTATGAGAAGGATGGGTTGCACACTTTCTTACAGTTCTATGAACCATCAATGAGATGTTTCCTGTTCCCTTACTACATTTTGATGCCCACTTTGGAGGAATTCTCATTTATTTTGGGAATTCCAGTCATGTCTTCTATACCGTATTTTTCTGAAGATGCTCTTACCCCCAAAGTAATTGCTGTTGTTCTACATCTGGACCTGTCTGTTGTGAAAAGTGGCCTGAGTAAACTTAAAGAAGACGAAGGATTTCATTTGGAGTTTCTTTTCCAACAAGCTCAGGAAGCTGCCAAGGCTAAAAACTAGACTACTTACAATGTTGTGTTAGCTCTTTGTATCTATGGCTTGGTGCTTTTCCCCGGTCAACCTGACTTTGTTGATATGCAGGCGATGAAAGTGTTCGTTTCGAAGAATTCGATTCCTACCCTGCTAGGGGATTTTTATTACTCAGTACACTACAAAAATGAGAAGGGAAGAGGAAGTCTGGTTAGTTGCTGTACCCAATTGTTATGTCATTGGCTCTTCAAACATTTACCTCGAACTGGTGCTTTCGTAGAAACTACTGAGACAATGAAATGGTCCAAGAGATTGAGAGGTTTGACTGCCAATAACATCATTTGGTTTGATCCCAAATTACTGACAATAGAGCTTACTGTTAAATGTGGAAGTTTTCCAAATGTGCCTCTACTTGGAAGAAGAGGTGGGATTAATTACAACCCGGTGTTGGCTGTTAGACAATTTGGTTATGCTTCGAGAAATCCTCCTGCTGATGAAGAGATTAGTGCTTCTCTGTTTTTCGTAGGAACCAAGAATGAAAGAGTGCCAGAAGTAATAAATGCCTGGAAATTTAGGCAAAGAGAGGGAAAATTAATTTTTGGCAAAGGAGACTGTAGATCATACCCTGACTACGATGCTTGGATTGAGATGAAGGTCAAAGAGCTGTTGCTACCCTTTTCAAGAGAGATTCTCTTATGTCCAAATCAACACTCCATGGTACCGGCTGAAGAGTGCAAGAAATGGAAGAAAATGGTTAGAGAGTTGCAGATAGAGAACTCTGAAATGAGCAGATATCTTCAGAAAGCTTTGGCTGACAACAAAGATTTGGAGAAGAGAGCATTGAAAGCGGAGAAAATCTTGGCAGACAAAGAAGAAGATTTTGATGATAGAGCTCGGTACTTCCGGAAACTTACTTTGGGAGCAGATGATACTAGTCAGGCTCACAAGACTACAAAGCAGGCGTTAGCCTGAAGCAGGGATTCATTAGCTAAACTTCGTCAAGCTTGGGATGAGGTCAGAATTGAAAACTCTGAATTGCTGACCCAGTTAAAAGATAAAGATGAAGAGCTGAAGAAAGCACATGTAGCAAGAAGAAGGTATCGAGAGGACCTTGGCAAAAGTCAAGAACAGGTAAGGAATGCTGAAGATAAGCTGAAAATTGCCAACAAAGAGCTTGAAGATGTCACGGCAGATCTGAAGCTGGTTAAAATTCAAGCTGGAATTAAGAGGCGCAAAGGAGCCGATGAAGATGAAGCCTTGCTGATGCACATGGGTTCATTAGCTGATGCATTGGAAAAAAGGGACGTCGTAATCAAAGAGCTGATTAAGAAGCCACATCATCAGCGTACCTGTAATACCCCAAAATTTGCTCTCTCTTTTGTCATCATAGCATAGCATTATCATATATCATATCATATCCATCTCATTAGCATTGCATTGCATCTTTGCATAGAAAAATGAAGCATGGCATCCCTCTTACCATCAAGGCATGTGATCAGGTGAAAGGTGGACAATCAAGGGATCATTCAAAGCACAAAAGGTCAAACTAGTTGCCCAAGGCAAGCCAAGAGGTCTTTCATGTCTCATACTATCTCAATTGATCATCCAAAACCTCAAGAGAGTGAGATTCAATAGGAGGTTGAAGCATTACATCCTTCACTATACAAGAGGTCCAAAAAGCTGAAGTAAAACCCTCAAGAGAGATAGCTTATTGGTTCAAAGTCACCCTCAAGTGGCATATCTCATCATCCTTTAAGAGGATACACAACATACTCAGAGGAATTTGGATTTGGAAGATGTGCAATTTCCTCCTAACCAGAAGGGGCCAAAACTAGGGTTTCCAATAAAATCAGTGTATCTCTGATTTTTTGGACAAAACTTGATGTCATGGTATTCTACATGTTCTTAAGTGTATGAGTGTGGAAAATTGCCTCTCAATTAGTTTTAGAAGTGGTTCAATTGGAAGAAAGATCAAAAGTCAGGAAAATTGGGGCTAAGTCAAATAATCAGAGGAAAAAGTCAACTCTTGACTTTTTGAGGCCAAATTCATGAAATTCATGTTATATGTGACCAATGTACAAAATTTGATCAAGAAACTCCAAAAGGATCATGAAAAATCAAGATTTGAGAAGTTGCCATTTTTGGAAGAAGTAGGGTTTCCAAAAATAGTAATTTTGGGCCATTTTGAACCAGACTTTGAACCAAGGCCATTCAAAATTGAGACACCAAATGAAAATTCCACTCGGCCACAACAAAAGATCTTGTTTCAAGCTTCAAATCCATGTGTAGAACATCTCCATTGGATAAAAATTGAGTGAGATATGATTGATCAAAGTTTGAGCAAAGTAGGTCCAAAATCAGGTCATGACCAAGGATTCTTAGGCCCACGCGCCATCATTTCTACAAGCAGGTGGTGTGCCAAATGTTCACCCATATTTCTCATGGTTGAAAGCTCCAACTGCAAAACTTGTCAACATCAAAATTGTTCCTTGCAACGCCCTCTTCAATGTTCATGTTGGACAAAATTTCATTTGGCCAAGCTATGAGGTAGAAATACTGGTCTCAAGTTAGGGTGATCTTGCTGAAATTCCATGCCATGCTTGCCTTGCCAATCAACCACTTGATACACCCATCAACCAGTTTTGTATACTTGAGTTCCTAGTCATTTTGGAGCATGCTTGAGGCATCATTTCAATTCATTTTTCATACCAAACATGTTCTCTCATATTCTCTCTTTCCAATGACCTCAAGAACTAATCAAACCATCCACAATGCATGGAGGATTTCATCTTCAAACACCCACTGATGCATCAAGTGTATTGCTACTACCAAAGCATGAAAATTCATGGTTAATGTTGAAACTCTACATCAGTTTGCACGTGCATTACTCATACCCTTCATCCATTGCCTTTTTAAACCAAACACCTTTCATACACACCATGGCACGTGCTTCATTATACATTAGAATGGAAAGAACAAACTTGTAGAACAAGTTTGCTCGCTACAGCATTTCAAGTTCACTCTCATTTCCACCATAGCTCACCATGAACTATCATCACCATATCATTGCTCTCCCTAACTAACTTGACTCAGTTAGTTAGGGATGACTCACCTAAACCATCATGACTCAGTTAACCAACTCAGGTTAACCATGGTTAGAGCTCCCTATAAATAGCAAGCTTCACTCACATTTCCATTTTCAACTTCATTTTTCTCATTTTCACTTCAAAGCTCTCTCTATTTTCTCTCTGATTCTCTCACCTTTTTCACCAACTCTCTCAAAATTTGTTCACTGAATGCACAAGATTTTCACCTGCTTCATCTACATCATCATCAATGGCGCATGATTGAAAGAGAACTCACACGATTTCTGCAAGTGTATGTCAGTAAGTATTGAATCACAATCCACACGATTTCATCTACATCCAGCAGCATTTATTTTGCTTGATTTGAAGCTACAAGGTTGAAGAACAAGTGCTTTCTCTGGTTTTCTCAAGAATCTCCAAGAGCTGCAAGTTCAGGTTCCAAAACTCTCAAACTTTTCTCTCACGTTTTATGGTTTATTTTGTTGTTTTCATCATGATATGAGCTCACTAGGAACATTTTCTACTCCGGTTAGTTGATAGGCCTTGTAGAGGCTTAGATCCAAAAGTTAGGGCATATCTTTATCTCCTCTGTTCTCTATGTGTGTGCATTATTTGTGATAGTTAAGTGCATATTCATGACCTACTCAACTTCAGCTTCATTTCTATGTGCATATCGTGCATTTCTATGATAATGTGAGATTTGCAGGTGGTGGTTCTCGCCGGAGAAGGTGACCGGAGGTCCCTCTCCGGCCGGTGAAGGTTTGAATTAGGGTTTGTTTGCATTTTAAGTCGTGACCGTCTGATTTGTTTTAATCCAAGGGTGGTGATGTTGCCAGCGAATTAATGGGGAGGGTGTGTGTCATGTGATTCATTTTTAATCCCTCTGATGCTTGCATGCGTGTTCGTGCATAATTGTTAAGGTGTGCTGGCAATAGGATGTACATGATTTGTTTACTTTGATTGTGGTTTGACTTTGACTTGATCTAATGGTCACGTGTGAGTCAATTTTGTTGATTGATTTCCACCATAATACCATGTGCCACGCGTTTGATGGACCAGGCTTGGTTTTGCTAGTTGCACCTCACATTTTGAAGCCCAAATAATTTTGAACTGATAGTTTACTATGCATGCACCCCCTTTTTCATTTCAATTTCATTTTATTTTATTTTTATATACTAGTTTCCTTTTTTAATTTTTAAAAATATAAAACAACATCAGAAAATTCTATAAAAATTCATGAACATTGTCAAGATATTTTGAAAATTTTTGATATTTTTATTTCAAGATTTTATGACATTTTTACCCCTGTTTCATAATTTTCTTTGAATTTCCATTTGTATGCATTCCAAATGTGGTACATGAATTTGTGGAATTTTGTTCTTGCTCATTATAAATTGTTTTGACTTGATTCTTTTTGAATTGATTCACTAATACATTGAAGCATGTTAGATGATTTTTGTTTGATTTTTTAAGTCACTTTATGACATGTTTTGATGCTTGTCTTTGCACCATTTTGTATGGTGTTTCAACTTGACCTAATTGCTTTGTTTGAAGTCATTTTGCTTTGAATTTTTACATGCTATCTTGATGTATGATTCACTTCTGACTTAGGTATTCTAATACCATGCTTGCATAATTTTCATAATTCCATTTGATTTTTTTGTTTGATGCATTACATTTGAAGCATGATGCATGTCACATCATTCTAACTTTGGTGTATGTTTGCATGAATATTCTTGTGCATATTTGTATGAGCATTTTCCATATTTTGTGAGCTATCCAAGTGGTATTATAGGTCCTTGGGACACATTATAAGTCATCTTCATATGTTCATTTCAACTTGAACTTTGTGCATCCTTAACATGTATTGTTTGCAATTTCTTTTTGAACTTTCATTTCAATTCTCCTTCTATTACTTCTTGAATGTCTTGATTGTTGATTCATGAATACTTTTGAGATGTTTATAGACCATTTTCCATTTGGTTTCAATTCTGATCTTTGGATTACATGTTCCATTTATGCATATCCCTTTCATTTCTTTTCATCTTTCATCTATCCTTTCTTATGATAACATGTTTAAATGCTAATGGATGATGATTGTTGCTTATTCATTTGAACTTGTATGATGATAATCACTTGTTGTCAATATGGTTCACATTCTGGTTGTGATATTAGGATTTGATTCTTCATCTTATTCTTTTGAACTTTATTGTGCATTAAGTGTTTCTTTTTACTTCTTATACATGTTTCCATGTTTACTAACCATGTAGGGGCTTTGGTAAGTTGAATTGAGTGTGGATAAGGAATCCACATTCAAACCTCTTTCCTTTCATCTTTTACAATTTCAATCTTGTGTTTTGTTAAGCACTTATGTGCTTTCTTTGATTAACTCATTAATTTCCCTTTTGAGTTACAATTCATCTTCTACTTTAGAAGTGAATTGTCTAGCTCATTCCTTCTTTTAGACTTTAGGTTTTGCAACCTCACAAACCATTAGGATCACTCCCCTTACTAACCAATTAGGATTGAGTCTTAGTTCACATAGATTTCACCTTTCTCTCTCTTGAGTCTTTCATCTTCTCATCTCAAAGAAAATTCAAAATATCTAATAAAGGTAGGCACTTATTGCATTTAGGCCTTTCATATAGAGAAAAGATTATAAGGGGTCTTCTCTTATAATCTTAGAATGTGTAGCATATGGCCCATCTTGGGTCAATGTGTTAAACATTTGATCTTGTATGAGGGACTTAAATGCAATACTTGTTGTAGATACAAACAATAAAAAACACTTCTTCATTTCATAATCAACAAAAACACTTAATAAATACAAGTATGCTAGTGTGTTTGAACCTTAATAATTGGAACTAAGTGTGGGGGTCTTCTTCACCCTTAGTGTACTTTCTTATTCATTCCATCTTGGAATGTGAGGATGTACACATTCCAATGATTAAGATTTAGATACACTATCATATGCAAACAAATGAAAAAACTTCTAAAAGAAAAAAACAAACAATCACGTATTTCCTTCAGGAATTCTTTTCTCATCTTACTCATTCTCAACGTGCGAACGTGGTCCTCCTCGTTCTCTTGCAAGATGGTAACGCACTCGGACCAGCGAGCCTGCAGCACCTGAGCTAGAACGTTAGCCGTTCCTAAAAAAACACAAACAATCCATCCCTAGTGAGGGGAACTACGTCGCTCTGATTCTCATGCTCCCGATGAGATACGTAGGCAGTGGGGTAGGGCCCATTCGAGCACTTCTTTCATTTTCCCTACATTTGTTTCTCTTTCTCTTTCCATTCCTTTTCCAGTTCTTTTTCCAGTATCCTTTTCTTACACCCTTTGATTGAAGCAGCAAGCGTGGATCCCATCAGGTACGATGGACGCGAGGGGGTGCTAATACCTTCCTCTCGCGTAACCGACTCCCGAATCCAGTTCTTTTGGTCGCAAGACCATGCTCTTTCCTTCCTTCAGGTTTATGCGGTGTTTCCTTTCCCTCTCTTGGGATAAATACACATTGCTGGAGACTCTGTTTTGGTGCCACTTTCGCGTTTGTACTTGGATGAAAATCCGGGGAGCGACAGTACCTGCATCCTGTTCGAAGAGATTAAGTATTCCAGCCAGAAGCTGAAAGACGTAGAGCTATCAGATTAATGATTTTTGTCATTTCTTTGTAATTTGCAATGGTTACCATCAGAATTGTTGATGGATCCATTTGACTGCTTGTTTCTTATTCTGTTGCTGAAACTATGACAAATGTGCTTGAAAACTTTTGGGAATTCGTATGAAATGAGCTATTTCTATTCACAATTTCTGGTTTTCAGATATATGTGACGTGATAAGATATCTGCACACTAGCACACTACAAAATCACTATTTCTGATCATCAGATATTTGTGATTGGCGTATATGAATATCGCTTCAAGGAAAAACTCAATAATCATGATTTCTGGTCGTCAGGAATTCATGGTTACGATTGGAATCAGGATATGAAAAGTATCTTGAAATGACAAACATAACTGTGCATTTTCATTTGCATAGCATATCATTTTTGCATTACAGGTTTTCTTTTTGCAGTCGCCTGCTAACCTTTATTTGGTCTTCAGGCACGATAGCTGATACCCCAGTCCACCGATACTCTACCCGACGCAATCAAGCCAGAGTCATGGAACAAGTTCAGACTGAATTAGCTGATTTGAGGGGGAGAATGGAGCAGTTCATGAACCTTATGCAAGGGATTGCTCAAGGTCAGCAGGAGCTGAGGGCCGGTTAGGAAACCATGAGGGTTGGTCAAGATGCCATGAGAGCCATTATTCAGAGGCTGGAGACTGAAATCCCAAATCACAATGTGCGCACTCCCCCTGTTGGTAACATCCCTACTGGTGGGGTACATCTGGGATTTGATAATGATGGTTTAGAGGATGGTCAAGATGATCAGTTTACCGCATTCAACCACGACATGGGTTTCTGCAATGAAGACCGGAAGTACGAAGGGTTAGATGAAAGACTCAAGGCTATTGAGAGCCAAAATCCTCTGGGAATTGACGTAGAGGACATGGGTCTCGTGCAAGGTGTGAGAATCCCTCCCAAGTTCAAGCTCCCTACATTGGATAAGTACAATGGCAGTACCTGTCCCAAAACACATTTGCAAGCTTACAATCGCAAGATTGCCGCTTATACTGAAGACCAAAAGCTCTGGATGTATTTTTTCCAGGACAGCCTGTCAGGCGCCTCCTTGGAATGGTACATTAAGCTGGACAGGGTTCATATAAAGAGCTGGAAAGATTTGTGCGTTGTGTTTCTGAAGCAGTATCAATATAATTTGGACATGGCACCCAATCGTACTCAGCTGTAGAGCATGACTCAGGATCATAAGGAGGGCTTTAAGCAGTACGCACAGAGATGGAGAGAATTGGCTGCTCGAGTTCAACCACCTTTGGCTGATCGTGAGATGGCTGATATGTTCATGAGCACACTCCAAGGGCCGTATTTGGATAGATTGGCTGCGTGTCCTTCAACAGGGTTTGCCGACATTGTTATTGCGGGGGAATGAATAGAGAGTCTGCTGAAGTTAGGTAAGATTCAAGATGTCAGTGGG
The DNA here is from genome assembly GCA_022829125.1 of Lathyrus tuberosus. NCBI lineage: Eukaryota > Viridiplantae > Streptophyta > Magnoliopsida > Fabales > Fabaceae > Lathyrus > Lathyrus tuberosus. The sequence goes on from JALAZF010000095.1 coordinate 11,705,330, forward strand.
ACTGGTGCTTCAAGTTCGAGGAAACCCTTTGCTAATGGACCAAGGAAAAGAGAAGGGGAGTCCAGTGCTGTGCATAGAGGAAATGGCAGAGGCAGGACTCAATCCTATCATCAGGTGGATATTGTAACCATTCCGGTTCCAGCAGGACAGCAAGCTCCAGATCAGCAAGCTATACCCCCGATTCCAGACTAATAGACAAAGGGACCGTAAGTTTGATCCCTTGCCTATGACATATGCTGCTTTGTTACCACAATTGCTCAAAGAGAAGTTGGTTGAACTTCGGACTATGAGGCCGTCAGATACTGGAAAATTTCCTCAAAATTATGAGGCTAATGTTCGATGTGAATTTCATTCTGGTGCGCCAGGTCACTCGATAGAAAAGTGCTGGGCTTTTCAACATAAGGTTCAGGATTTGATTGACGCAAAAGCTATTAATTTCTCTAAGCCGCCGAATGTTCGTGATAATCCAATGCCTCATCATGGAGGTGCAGGCATGAATGCTATTTCTGATGGCGAGAAATTGAATCTGATTACCGATGTTAATTTGGTAAAGACTCCGCTGCTGATTGTAAAAGAGCGTTTGTTAAAAGGAAAGTTATTTCCTAGATGTGGCTCTGATTGTGAGGATTGTTCAAGACAGATTAATGGCTGCAGTAAGTTGAAAGTTGGACTACAGGAGCTTATAGACGAAGGAAGCCTTCAGTTTGATAAGGTAGAGAAGGAAAAAGATGTTTCTGCCGTTACTATTTATTATAATCCAGTTGAAATACAGGTGCCTGTTGAAGCTCCTGTTGCTATCATCATGCCCGAGAGGCCGAGACCAGTTACGATTATAGTTCCTGAATCTGCTTCTTATGTGTTTAATCGGGCAGTTCCATGGCAATATGGAACTAACACTCATCAAGGAGGAAGTCAACAGAAAGCAGAGGCTGCTGTTGGTACCAGTGTTGAGAATGTCAGTGGACCAAGTGGTTTCACCAGAAGTGGTCGACTGTTTGTTCCCCAGACTCTAAGGAGTGATAAACAAGCTGAAGCCGCTGCAAGAACAAAATTAAAACAGGTTTTTGGTGACAAGGTGCCTGTTCAGGAAGAGGACCCTAAAGTCAATTTTGATAGTGATGTTGAGGAATTTATGAGGATTATCAAAAAGAGAGATTATAAGATCATTGATCAGCTCAATCAGACACCCTCTAAAATCTCAATATTATCCCTGTTAATGAGTTTAGATGCACACCGGGCTGCTTTGTTGAAGGTTTTGAATATGGCCTATGTTCCCCAAGAGATTATTGTGAATCAGTTGGAGGGTGTAATTTCTAATGTCAATGTGAGCCACGGGTTGGGGTTTACGAATAGGGATTTGACTCCAGATGGACGTAATCACAACAAAGCGTTGCACATCACACTTGAATGCAAAGGAGTTATTTTGTCGCATGTGCTAGTTGACACTGTTTCTTCCTTGAATGTGTTACCCAAAAAGGCCCTGATGAAAATTGAAGTAGATGGATTGATTCTTAGACCCAGCGATCTGATTGTGAGAGTTTTCGATGGATCCCAAAGATCGGTGTTTGGAGAGGTAGAATTACCAATACAGGTTGGTCCACAGATATTCAAGACAATCTTTCACGTTATGGACATTCAGCCTGCTTATAGTTGTTTGTTAGGCCGACCGTGGATTCACGCAGCTGGCGCAGTTACCTCCACACTACATCAGAAGCTCAAATACGTGTTCGAGGGTCAAGTGGTTACCGTTTGCGGTGAAGAAGATATATTTGTGAGTCATCTGTCCACTTTCAAATATGTGGAAATGGATGGAGAGATTCATGAAACCCTGTGCCAGTCTTTTGAAGCCCTGAATATCAACAAATTCCCAGAACCTACTTCAACATCAGTGGTGTCAAATGTGCCAGTTGGGCCGAGTGCATCAATTGTGTCCTACAAGCAGGCCAGAGAAGTGGTTGAAAGCGGAAATGCCCAAGGTTGGGGTAAAGCTATCGACGTGTTCGTGAAGGAAGATAAGTTCGGCATTGGATACCAACCGGGCCAGACGCTAGTTCCCCGATTCCGTAGGCCAATCAATTTCAACAATGGAGGAATTATCAACCCTAATCAGTCCTGCTCAACAATAGAAGATGACGCTGAAAGCTCAGATTATCTGGACAGATGGATGTATTCACTGGCTCCGGGCGAGGCATTGCAAAACTGGTTTAGTGAAGAAGTCATTCATGTTGTACACCATTCAGAGTAATAATTCTTGTCTTTCATAATGCATAAAATCCCACGCTCTGCCCAAGGTGTGTGGATCCATTTGTAGGGCCACCATATTTTCTCATATAATGTTCAAACATCAATAAAAAGGACGTTTTTGTTTACAAATTTGTGTTCCTTTATTCCTTCTTTATTTTTATTTTTGCACAAAGAAAATTAAAAAATGACAATGCACCTTCTTTTATTTTGTTTTCAAGCAAAAATAATCTAAAATAAAGCATCAATCCAATCATGCAGACTTGATTTTATGGATTCCTCTGAAAATGATTCTGTTATGCCCACGTATGATTTCGACAATCCGATCTATCAAGCTGAGGAGTAAAGTGATGAAGACTATGAACTCCCGGAAAAGTTGGCTAGATTGTTGAAACAGGAAGAAAAGACCATTCAGCCTCATCAGGAAGCTCTTGAGGTTATCAATATTGGTTCAGAAGAAAGCAAGAAAGAGATCAAGATCGGTGCAAGTCTGCGGGCTGATGTAAAGCAAGAACTGATAGTCATGCTACGTGAATATGTTGACATCTTTGCTTGGTCATATCACGATATGCCAGGTTTAAATATAGACATAGTTATGCATAGACTACCATTGAAAGAGGCCTGTCCACCGGTCAAGCAAAAGCTGCGCAGAATAAAACCAGAAATGGCTTTGAAGATCAAGGAAGAAGTACAGAAACAGTTGGATGCATGTTTTCTGGCAGTAACCAAGTATCCTCCCTGGGTGGCCAACATAGTACCGGTGCCGAAGAAAGATGGCAAAGTCAGAATGTGTGTGGATTACAGAGATCTCAATAGGGCGAGCCCTAAAGATGACTTTCCACTCCCTCATATTGATGTGCTAGTTAACAATACTGCTCAGTTTTCAGTGTTCTCATTTATGGATGGATTCTCCGGGTACAATCAGATAAAGATGGCGCCTGAAGACATGGAGAATACGACATTCATTACCCCGTGGGGTACCTTCTATTACAAAGTAATGCCTTTTGGGTTGAAGAATGCAGGGGCAACTTATCAAAGAGCAATGGTGACGTTATTCCACGATCTAATTCATAAAGAGATCGAGTGCTATGTGGATGACATGATTGCTAAATCAAAGACAGAAGAGGAACATCTGATCAACTTAAAGAAGTTGTTTGAGAGGTTGAGGAAATTCAGGTTGAGATTGAATCCTAACAAGTGTACTTTCGGCGTGCGGTCCGGAAAATTGCTTGGTTTCATTGTCAGTGAAAAAGGAATAGAGGTTGATCCTGCTAAAGTGAAAGCTATACAAGATATGCCTGTACCGAGAACTGAGAAAGAAGTTCGCGGCTTTCTAGGGAGATTGAACTACATTTCAAGGTTCATATCTCACCTAACTGCCACCTGCGAACCGATATTCAAAATGCTAAGAAAAAATCAAACGGTCAGGTGGAATGATGATTGTCAAAACGCATTCGATAAAATAAAAAGATATTTGCAGGAACCTCCTATTCTGATACCTCCAGTTCTAGGGAGACCACTGATTATGTACTTGACCGTGCTTGAAGGATCCATGGGTTGTGTTCTCGGTCAACACGACGAGACAGGTAGGAAAGAACATGCTATCTACTACCTGAGCAAGAAGTTTACAGATTGTGAATCGCGTTATTCAATGCTTGAGAAGACATGCTGTGCACTCGCATGGGCCGCAAAGCGATTGAGACAATATATGCTCACATATACAACCCTGTTGATCTCAAAAATGGATCCGGTCAAGTATATTTTTGAGAAACCAGCACTTACAAGCAGAGTTGTAAGGTGGCAGATGGTACTGACAGAGTACGATATTCAATTTACTTCGCAAAAAGCAATCAAAGGCAGTATACTGTCAAATTATCTTGCACAACAGCCTCTTGATGATTACCAGCCCATGAAGTTTGATTTCCCTGATGAGAACATCATGTTTCTCAAAGCGAAAGACTGCGAGGAACCACTTCTGGAGGAGGGGCCTGACCCTGAATCCAAATGGAGTTTGATGTTTGACGGGGCAGTTAATATGAATGGGTGCGGAGTTGGTGCAGTTCTCATTATGCCAGAAGTCGTTCACATGCCCTTCACTGCCCGAGTAACTTTCGGGTGTACCAACAATGAAGCAGAATACGAAGCTTGCATACTAGGGATTGAGGAGGCTATTGATTTACGAATCAAGACCCTCGATATCTTTGGTGATTCAGCACTGGTAATCAATCAAGTAAAGGGAACTTGGCACACACATCAGCGAAATTTGATTCCGTATAGAGATTATACGAGGAGATTGATGACATTGTTTACAACTGTCAAGTTATACCATGTTCCTAGAGATGAAAATAAGTTTGCAGACGCGTTGGCCACTATATCTTCGATGATCAAAGTGCATGGTTGGAACTTTGTACCCAGGATTGATGTATCTCGTCTTGATAGACCTGCTTTTGTGTTTGATGTTGATGCAGTGTCTGACGACAAGCCTTGGTACCATGACATTAAATGCTTCTCGGAAAATCTAGAATACCCGCCTGGGGCATCTTCAAAAGACAAGAAGACATTAAGAAGGCTAGCCGGTAGTTTCTTCCTGAACAAAGATGGCGTGCTGTATAAAAGAAATTTTGACATGGTTCTGCTCAGATGCGTGGATAGACACGAAGCAGGCCTGTTGATGATTGAAGTGCACGAAGGCTCTTTTGGTACCCATGTTAGAGGACATGCGATGGCTAAGAAATTGTTGAGATCGGGGTATTATTGGTTGACAATGGAGTCAGATTGCTGCAAGTATGCCCGCAAGTGTCACAAATGCCAGATCTATGCAGACAAAATACACGTTCCTCCAAATCCGTTGAGTGTCATGTCCTCTCCGTGGCCCTTTGCAATGTGGGGCATTGATATGATCGGGAGAATTGAGCCTACTGCTTCAAACGGCCATCGTTTCATCTTGGTCGCCATTGATTACTTCACTAAATGGGTTGAAGCAGCATCTTATGCCAATGTCACTAAGCAAGTGGTAGCTCGTTTCATGAAACGAGATATCATTTGTCGCTATGGAGTGCCAGAGAGAATCATTACTGATAATGGTTCTAATTTGAATAATAAGATGATGGCTGAGCTATGTCTGGACTTCAAAATCGAACATCACAATTCTTCTCCGTACCGCCTAAAGATGAATGGCGCGGTCAAAGCGGTCAACAAAAATATCAAGAAGATTGTGCAGAAGATGTTTGTCACATACAAAGATTGGCATGAGATGTTACCATTTGCTTTGCATGGGTATCGAACATCAGTCCGCACGTCCACAGAGGTAACACCATACTCACTTGTATACGGTATGGAGGCAGTTCTACCGGTCGAAGTTGAGATTCCCTCTCTCCGAGTATTGATGGACGTTAAGCTAGATGAAGCTGAATGGGTACGAGCTAGATTTGATCAGCTGAGCCTTATTGAGGAGAAGCGATTAGCGGCAATATGTCATGGCCAGCTATATCAGCGCAGAATGAAGAAGGCATTCGATCAAAAGGTTCGATCTCAAGTTTACAAGGTCGGAGATGTGGTAATCAAGAGAATACTTCCTCCGAGTACAGATCACAGGGGCAAATGGACTCCTAATTATGAAGGTCCATTCGTGGTTAAAAAGGTTTTCTCAGGTGGAGCCTTATTGCTGACAACCATGGATGGTGAAGACTTTTCATCCCCTGTTAATTCAGATGCAGTTAAAAAATACTTCGCATAAATAGACCCGCTGGCTAAAAAAAAAAATCCAGGCAAAAAAGGGCATCCCAGCGAACCAAAAACAGAATAAAGGTTCGGGCAAAAATTAAGGATATAATTGAAAAAATTGTACACCCGGTAAGTTGAAAACCCGAAAGGGCAACTTAGGCAAAAATGGGTATCCCGGTGGATTGAAAACCTGAAAAGGCGATCCACGCAAAAGAGGGATTCAAGCGAATGACTGCAGTCTGAATTAATCTGTACGCTCTCTACTCTTCAGCAAAATAGCAAAGTTTCCGAAGGAGGAATTATTCCGACCACGAACTTCCTAAGGCGAAGATAATCAAGAGAGTTGGAATACATACTGGCTGTAACAGAATTAGAAATCAGTTGGAATCCAATTTCCGCATTGTCATTAGGATAGATTTCTTTTCTCAATTTTATGGCTATCAACTCTTTCAGGGGTTTGCTTCCAATTGTAAATTCGTCGATTTTGGCATTTTATCAATAAAATTGAATATTTAGTCACAAGGTTTTATTTTCATTTTACTGCTTTGTTTGCAAAAACGTCCGATTTTTGATAATAAAACATTGCTTTGAAAATATCATGGCCTTGCAAAAACATGCAAAAAAAAAAACAATTAAAATTACTTTGCTTGTTGGACAACCTTGGATGGTGGACTCAAAAAAAACCACGCAATATCCTGGGGCATGTGCATATATTTTTTCTGCTGCATGTAATGAGTACGATCGATCCCAGCAGCACGAAGGTTATCTCTCAGCATAATCAACATATTTTTGCTATGACTTGATACTGTTGTATCTTCTGTGTTGATAACGGTTATTAATGCAGTGAGCATTCCATGTCAACAACTAGTGCAAATCCTCCGGTACCTCGCAGACGATGAGAAGAGTAGTTCAAGAGCGAATGTTCGGAAGTTGAAGACAGGGTGTTCGTCAAAGAGTTTGAAAACGCTTGGTTTTCTATAAAATCCTCTTAAGAGACGAAGCTTCTCGCAGTAACATCCCCTGTGGAGTTTATTCTCAGCAGGATTTACCAGCAAGTGGTAGTGTCAACAAGGTATATTTCCCGCAGGTTTCAGCATGTGAAATTTGTCAAAGAATAATTCCTAGTTGAATTGTTTTATCTCCCCACAGAGTTCAACATTTTAACAGTAATTGCCCCAGCAGGGTCTAAATAGATCGATGGACCCTCTTCTTCAGCAAAGTGTCAGCATATGATATTACCCAGCAGGTGGTGTAATTCTCAGCATTGCTCATTTACAACTCAAAGTCCAATTTATTTTGGCATACAGATAGTTGTTCATATTATTCCAGCAGGTGGGATAGTATTGCAGATGGTTGTTCCAGCAGGTGGGGTGATCATACAGATAGTTGTTCATATTATTCCAGCAGGTGGGATAGTATTGCAGATGGTTGTTCCAGCAGGTGGGGTGATCATACATATAATCGTTCATATTATTCCAGCAGGTGGGATAGTATTGCAGATGGTTTTTTCCAGCAGGTGGAATGATCATACAAACAGTAGTTTATATTGTTCCAGCAGGTGGGATGATGATAAACAATTATATTCTCAACAAAGTCCAACGTTGGTTTGGCAAAGCTTCCAAAGCCGGTTTGGTAAGCATCGAAGTCCAATGTTAGTTTGGCAAAGCTGCAAAAGTCCATCTGAGGATGGCAAGTTTGAGATTCCAAAGTCGGTTTGGTAATCATTGAAGTCCAACGATAGATTGGCAGAAATCCAACACGAATTGGTAAAAGTCCATTGTTTAGAATGGCAGAGCAGCTAAAGTCCACCAGTTGAGTGGCAAGCCAGTAGTCGTCTGGCGTCGTTCAAAAAGACATTGTTGAAAGTCCATCCATAGTATGGCAAGCCAGTAGACGTCTGGCGTCGTTCAAAAGACAGATCTCTCCGATAACGTTTCATTGAAGATTCAATCCAGCAGTCTCGTTGGGTTTATATCCCTTTTGTTCTTCGTCATCCAGATCAAATTTTTGGTTATATTTGGTATTCAATCACTATATACCTTGAAAGTCTGAAAGCAATCGCTTTCAGGCATTCAGGTCTACAGCGTTTGAATAGGGGCAGCTGTAATACCCCAAAATTTGCTCTCTCTTTTGTCATCATAGCATAGCATTATCATATATCATATCATATCCATCTCATTAGCCTTGCATTGCATCTTTAACATAGAAAAATGAAGCATAGCATCCCTCTTACCATCAAGGCATGTGATCAGGGGAAAGATGGACAATCAAGGAATCATTCAAGGCACAAAAGGTCAAACAAGTTGCCTCAAGGCAAGCCAAGAGGTCTTTCATGTCTCATACTATCTCAATTTATCATCCAAAACCTCAAGAAAGGGAGATTCAATAGGAGATTGAAGCATTACATCCTTCACTATGCAAGAGGTCAAAAAAACTGAAGGAAAACCCTCAAAAGAGATAGTTCATTGGTTCAAAATCACCCTCAAGTGGCATATCTCATCATCCTTTAAGAGGATACACAACATACTCTGAGGAATTTGAAATTGAAGACTGCACATTTTTCCCCTTAGTAGGTGGGTATCGAAACTAGGGTTTCCAATTAAATCAGTTTATCTCTGATTTTTTGGACCAAATTTGATGTCATGGTATTCTACATGTCCTTAAGTGTATGTGTGTGGAAAATTGCCTCTCAATTAGTTTTAGAAGTGGTTCAATTGGAAGAAAGATAAAAAATCAGGAAAATTGGGGCTAAGTCAAATAATCAGAGGAAAAAGTCAACTCTTGACTTTTTGAGGCCAAATTCATGCAATTCATGTTATATGTGACCAATGTACAAAATTTGATCAAGAAACTCCAAAAGGATCATGAAAAATCAAGATTTGAAAAGTTGCCATTTTTGGAAGAAGTAGGGCTTCTAAATAAGGAAAGTTTTGGCCATTTTGCACCAAACTTTGAACCAAGGCCATTCAAAATTGAGACATCAAATAAAAATTCCACTCGGCCACAACAAAAGATCTCATCTTAAGCTTCAAATCCATGTGTAGAACACCTCCATTGGATCAAAATTGAGAGAGTTATGGATGATCAAAGTTGAGAAAAACTTGGGCAAAATGCAAGTCAGCTTGGGCAAATCTTAAGTCATGCGCAGTCATTTTCACAAACATGTGGTGGGCCAAATGTTTTGATCAATTACTCATGGTTAGAGGCTTCAAATGAAAAATCTTTCAACATGAAAGTTGTTCCTCTATGTGGGATCTTCAAAATTGATGTTCATGATTTTTCATTTGATCAAAGGATAAGAAGTTATGATGGCTCAAAGTAGGGTCAATGCAACTGAAAATTTGACTAAGTCATAACCAAGTCATGCCACACACGCGCGCATTATGCAACATTTCAAACCAATTTTGAGTTCCTATGTTTGAAGCACATTTCCAATATGTTACAAGCCTCATTTTCATTTCTTTTCAACATCAAAGTTGTTGTATCATGTACACACTTTGTGATGATACCGGAATCATCCATTTCCATGGCCTGAAGAGAGAGATATTCATGCTTAAATGTCACCATTTCCAACTGATTTCATCATATGCTTCACATCAGAATTTGCATTTCTTGGTTCACACACACCACAAACACTTCATCACATCAGCTTTCCTCTTTCAGCCAAACACACACACACCTTTACATACACACAGGCTCGAGTGTAGCATATAAGTGGAAGGAAGAAACTTGCCAAAGAAGTTGTTGCAGTAAACCACACTAGAGCTTATCCTAAACCCCCTGCACCATACCAAAACTCCTCAAAATCATCCCGTAACTAACTTGACTCAGTTAGTAAGGATGGACTCACCTAAACCATCTCAACTCAATTAACCAACTCATGTTAACCATAGTTAAGCTCTCATATAAAAGCAAACTTCACTCACAAACCTCGAGGGGTGCTCAGTTTGTTCAGTTTCTCTCCAAAACTTCTCTTCTTTCTCTCTCAATCTCTCAACATTGCAACTGGTTTTTGAAGCCTGATTTCAACTTCTCTCCATTGAATCATAAGCAACTACTTCATCTAAGCCTTTTTTTTGCCAAGGGTGAATCAAAGAGTAGCTTGGAATCTCTGGTTTTCTGAAGAACATATCAAAGTCACAAATCTTCATGTACGGATTTCAGCCATTATAGACATGCTTTGAAGGTGTTATTAGGTTCTTGAAGTTTCTTATAAGCTCAAGAACCTGTCTGGCTAGTTGATAGGCCTTTAGAGGCATAGTTGAGAAATTAGGGCAAAACTTCTTCTGTTCGATTCTCTTATTTCATGAACCTTCTGCGCATTTCATCACTAGATTCATGTTCCTCATCACTTCAGCTTTCCAATGATGTATATTTTAATTATTTGTGTTTGCCTGTAAATCATCGTCACCGGAGGTTGGCCGGAGAAGATGACCGGAGGTCTTCTCCGGCCGGTGGTCTGAATTGCTAGGGTTTTGCTCCAATTTTAAAACATGACCGTTGGATGTTCATGATCTGATGACCACAACATTGCCAACACATTAAAATAAATGTGCATCTCACATGTTCGATTTCTGATTTCATTTAAACAATTTGTGGTGCAGTACATGTTAGTGAGTGTGTTCCTTCACGCGTGTGTATTGGATATGGTTACTTTGACTGGTTTGTTGACTGGACTTGATCTAGTGGTGTTCATTGTTTTGATATTATTTTGACTGAGAGTGCACAATTGTTGATGTGGACCACACGTAAATGGACCTGGGATCATTGCTATTTACACCTCACGTTTTTAAAGCCCAAACAATTCGAACTGGTTGTTTACTCTGCATACACCCCTTTCTTATTTCAATTTCTTTTTATTTTCTTCATTTCATACACGTTTCATGTTTAATTGTTAAAATTACAAAACAACATCAAAAAATTCTAGAAAAATTCATGAGTATTATCAAGACATTTAGGAAAGTTTTGATATTTTTATTTCATGATTTTATCACATTTTTACCATTGTTTCGTATTTTTCTTGGAATTTCCATTTGTAGGCACTCCAAATATGATGCATGAATTTGTAGAATTTTGATCTTGCTCATTACAAATTGTTTTGACCTGATTCTTTTTGTATTGATTCACTAATACATTGAAGCATGTTATATGATTTTTGTTTGATTTTTTAGGTCATTTATGACACGTTTTGATGCTTGTCTTTGTACCATTTTGCATGATGTTTCAACTTGACCTAATGCATTGTTTGAAGTCATTTTGCTTTGAATTTTGACATGCTATCTTGATGTATGATTTACTTATGACTTAGACAATCAAATACCATGCTTGTATAATTTTCATAAGTCCATTTGATTTTTGTTTGATGCATTACATTTGAAGCATAATCCATGTCATATCATTCTAACTTTAGTGCATGTTTGCATGAATTCTTTTGTGCATATTTGTATGATCATTTGCATATTTTATGAGCCATTCATGTGATATTACAGGTCCTTGGTACACATTATAGGTCATCTTTACATATTCATTTCAGCTTGAACTTTGTGCATCCTTAACATGTATTGTTTGCACTTTCCTTTTGAACTTTCACCTCACTTCTTCTTCTATTACTTCTTGAATGTCTTGAATGTTGATTCATGAACACTTTTGAGATGTTTATAAACCATTTTTCATTTAGTTTCAATTTTGATTTTTGGATTTACATGTTCCATTTATGCATGTTCCTTTCATTTCTTTGTATATTTCATTTATCCTTTCTTATGATAACATGTTTAAATGCTATGGATGATGATTGTTGCTTATTCATTTGAACTTGTATGATGATAGTCATTTGCTGTCAATATGATTCACATTCTGGTTGTGATATTAAGATTTGATTCTTCATCTTATTCTTTTGAACTTTATTGTGCATTAAGTGTATTTTACTTCTTATACATGATTCCATGTTTACTAACCATGTAGGGGCTTTGGTAAGTTGAATTTGAGTGTGGATAAGGAATCCACATTCAAATTTCTTTCCTTTCATCTTTTACAATTCAATCTTGTGTTTTGTTAAGTACTTATGTGCTTTCTTTGATTAACTCATTATTTTCCCTTTTGAGTTACGATTCATATTCTACTTTAGAAGTGAATTGTTTAACTCATTCCTTCTTTAGACTTTAGGTTTTGCAACCTCACAAACCATTAGGATCACTCCCTTGACTAATCAATTAGGATTGAGTCTTAGTTCACATAGATTTTCACCTTTCTCACCCATTTGAGTCTTTCATCTCCTCATCTCAAAGAAAATTCAAAATATCTAATAAAGGTAGGCACTTATTGCATTTAGGCCTTTCATATAAAGAAAATAGGGTTAATACCTATTTTCCCCCCTGCCATATGGGCGTGTTTTGAAAAACCCCCCTGCGAAAAAAAAAGTTGCAAAACTGACCTTAACAAATTTTAAAAGTTTTGATTTAAACCTTTGTCAGGCCACATCATCAAAAATGCTTATGTGGCAATCATTTTTTTAATGTTTAATTGTAACATATTGCCACATCAGTTAATGAGGACATGCAATGACTATTGTACCCTCAACAATTTTCTTAACCATCTCCAACTTCCCTTTGTCTCAATCTCCACCATTACGCATCACCCAATACGCAGCACAAAAACCTCACACAACGACTCCAAACAATCTTCAATTTTCCGTCACAACAACTTTCTCCCCTCCTCCTTCAATCATTCTAAACCAAAAGTCTTCTTCAAAAAAACTAACCTCTCTCTTTACTCTCCTTCATTTTTTTCTGTCAACCCTTTCATAACGACAACAACCGCGTTTTACACCCAAACCTTTGCAACCTTCATCCTCCTCAAAACCCACAAAAAAATCTGCTGCTAACAACCTCCAAACACTCATCGCCTCTCCAAAACTCCTCCATTAATACTCCCTTTAAACCTTTGTTTTCCTTCAACCCTTCCTCAACAAGCCAATCTTCAACCCCTTTCACACCTTCAAACTGCCTCAACAATACACAACAAAACCAGATCGTGACCAAAACGAAGCAGAATCAAAAGATGAAATTGAACGAAGAAATAGAAACAAACCAAGAGTGATCAAAACACAAACCTGATTGAACAAATCGAAACCGATGAAGTTTGAGTTGAAACGAGAAAGAAGATTTAAGACGGATCGAGACTATACGCGAAAAGAAGGTTGGAACTGTCAACGCGTATTTCCGATTGTTGTTGTTTGTTGAAGCGATGATGAAGAAAGTATTCTTCTGGGCAATTTTTTTTCCGTTGCCATGGCCGTTTTGATGTCCAACTTTCCTTTGTCTCTTTTACCCAATGTGCAAAAATCTGGATATTTTTTTAAGAAAAGTGTTGAGGGTAAAATAGTCATTGCATGTCCTCATTAACTGATGTGGCAATATGTTACAATTAAACATTAAAAAAATGATTGCCACATAAGCATTTTTGATGATGTGGCCTGACAAAGGTTTAAATCAAAACTTTTAAAATTTGTTAAGGTCAGTTTTGCAACTTTTTTTTTCGCAGGGGGGTTTTTCAAAACACGCCCATATGGCAGGGGGGAAAATAGGTATTAACCCAAGAAAATATTATAAGGGGTCTTCTCTTATAATCTTAGAATGTGTAGCATATGGCCCATCTTGGGTCAATGTGTTAAACATTTAATCTTGTATGAGGGACTTAAATGCAATACTTGTTGAAGATACAAATAAATAAAAAAACACTTATTCATTTCATAATCAACAAAAACACTTAATAAATACAAGTATGCTAGTGTATTTGAACCTTAATAATTGGAACTAAGTGCGAGGGTCTTCTTCACATTTAGTGTACTTTCTTACTCATTCCATCTTGGGATGTGAGAATGTATACACTCTAATGACTAAGATCTAGATACACTATCATATGCAAACAAATAACAAAATTTCTTTAAGACAAAAAACAAACAAACAATTCTTTTCTCATCTCTTTCATTCCAGTCTTAAGGACTCGTCACGTCCGTTCTACCGCAAACAGGTAACGCCTAAGTCTCCATACAGCGAGCCGCAACACCTAAACTGCTGGGACACGCATTGTGACGTTTCCACTAAAAAATACAAACAAAATAACAACCGTTGAGCCGAACTACGGCTGCTCTGATTCTTCTTTCTGTCTAGATTGAAGATACGTAGGCACGAGATGCGATATCTCGACGAGCAACTTTCCCAATAGTTCAGTCGAACTGCGTTGACTCTGATTCTCATTCCTGTTGAGATACGTAGGCTTAGGGCATCGAATATGTCCTAATCGAGTCATTTCTTTCTTTCCTTTCAGTTGTTTTTGTACAGTTTCCTTTGCAGTAATTCTTTTCAGTTCTTCGCACCCTGTGATCGAGACAAGCGAGCGTGGATCCCATCGGGTACGATGGACGCGTAGGGGTGCTAATACCTTCCCTGTGCGTAACCGAATCCCGAACCCAGTTCTCTTGGTCGCAAGACCATACTCTATCCTTTCCTTCGGGTTTATGCGGTGTTTCCTTTCCCTCTCTTGGGATAAATACACATTGTTGGCGACTCTGTTTCAGTGTCACTTTCGCGTTTGTACTTGGATGAAAATCCCGGGAGCGACAATTATACCGATCTCAATAGGGCCTGCCCTAAAGATGCTTATCCCCTCCCCAATATAGATAAATTAGTTGATAATTTTGCTGGTTTTAAATTGTTATCGTTCATGGATGCATACTCGGGCTATAATAAAATACCCATGGCAAAAAGCGACAAGAGGTACACAGCCTTCATGACTGAATCAGACAACTATTACTACAACATAATGCCCTTTGGCTTGAAAAACACTAGCGCTACCTACCAATGAATGATGAACTAGGTCTTCTGGGGAGAAATCGGGGAAATACTCGAAGCCTACATGGATGATATGATATGAAATCCCACGAGGAGTCCGATCACACGGCCCATTTGAGGAAAGTCTTTGAGCAGGCCAGGAAGTAGATGCGTTTCAACCCGGAGAAGTGCACGTTCGGGGTACGGGCGGGTAAATTCCTCGGCTTCTATCTAATGGAATGAGGATCGAAGCAAACCCTGACAAGTGCAGAGCCTTCTCCGAGTTCCCCACGCCAAACTCAAAGAAGACCATACAATCCCTCAACGGGATGCTCGCTTCATTATCCCGTTTTGTGGCGAAGTCTGCTCAACACGCACTGCCCATTTTCAAACTCCTTCGCAAGGAGGCAACTTTTGAATGGACGGAGGAATGCAATCAGGCTC
The DNA here is from genome assembly GCA_022829125.1 of Lathyrus tuberosus. NCBI lineage: Eukaryota > Viridiplantae > Streptophyta > Magnoliopsida > Fabales > Fabaceae > Lathyrus > Lathyrus tuberosus. The sequence goes on from JALAZF010000095.1 coordinate 11,720,566, forward strand.
TCCTCCACCTAAAACGAGCATTTTTAGAACCACCCGTTCTCTCTCGGCCAAACAACGGCAAAACCCTATATCTCTACATCGCCGTGGAAATCGAGGTCGTCAGTGCCGCCCTCATTCGTGAAACACCCGATGGCCAGAAACCCATATACTTAATGAGCAAATCACTTCAAGGACCAGAGCTAAGATACCAACAGATAGAGAAAGTAGCCCTGGCCCTCATCAATGCTGCGAAGAGACTAAGGTGTAGCGCGAATTTTTGGACGTGGTTGCGAAGCACTTATCACCTTTGGGGTACTATAGCTCGATTCATTTTTTATCCTATTGAAGCTGATGAAGGAAGGGAAATAGATGTATCCAATTAACCCTGCTTGGAAACTGAGTTGGAACAGATTACTGTTGGTTTACAGATGCTACAAAGATTGGGGGTCTCTCTTAGGTTATTTTGTTAAAAATAGCGTCCGGTCGATTGGTGGGAGGTTAAGACTGATGCTTTTCGATTGAGGTGTGAAGGTATGGGATTTTGGGTTTTGGATTAGTGTGCTCGCTAAGATTTTTCTTCCAATCTTATGCCTACGTATTCCCGTTTTTACGAAACAGGGAAATCAAAGCGATCGTGAAGCGAAAGGTGTTTTGGTGTCTTGTTCAAAGCCCAAGTGTGAAGCGAAAGGTGATTTGTATCTTGTTCAAAGCCCAAGATGTGAAGCTAAAGGTGATTTGTATCTTGTTCAAAGCCCAAGATGTGAAGCTAAAAGGTGTTGTCTTTAGAGAGAAATTGTCATCTCTAAAGAGGGGTTTGTCTGTCACAACTGTTTATAAAGGAGAATTACTTTAACCGGGTGTCGCACCATAATTTTTTACCCTAAGATCCCTTTTCTTTTGCATAGCATCTTTAGGTCATGCGGTCTTTGTGTGCGCGTTCTTTACGACTAACAAGCTTGTGTAGGTATTTTAATTTCAGGTGATAATGGTACTCTTTCTCGCAAAAGTTAGGATTCTTTCTTCATTCTTGAGCCATTCTCAGATTGGTAATCTGAGGATATCTCGGATATTTTTTCTGGCTATACCTCGTTAAAGTCATGATCGGATTTGTTTTCCTAAATCAAAGAGTACTTTAAGATTGAGATACCGGGGCATATGGTTATTGCTTCATCATCACTTCAGCTGAGAATACTTGGAATCATATTTTTGGTTCTCCTCATTTTTATAACTCATTTCTCTGCAAAAGGCCATCAAATGAAGGAAGGCTCGTTGGTACGAATTGTAACTCATGGTACGAAAGAGAATGCCAAAACAACGTGATTTGATTTCAGAATCCCATACGGCATCAAGGATTGGCTCATTACGCGTTGAATTCAAATGATCCAAGTGGGTAAGCATATTAAAATTGGAAGGTTCATTCAGAGGGTTTCTTTTGAAAAGTCAAGTACAAATTTTCTTGGCTTTGGGATTCAAGAGCTCTCAAATTCTCATGAGGTTTCAAATTATGAAAGTCAAGTTGTTACTAAAATTCAAAATTAAAGGTTCATATTTAGATAGAAGGGCTGCGGTCTTTGAGGATATCCTTTGGAAAGACGCATCCATTTTTACAATTTATCTAGAAGATGGTAACTTGACAGGGTTCAAGACAACATGTTTCTTTCAATTCTAAAATTCAAAGGTTTATCCAACATTATAAAACACAAAGAGCTCAAATTACTAGACTTCAAGATTTATGTTGCATCCACACTTCGATCATGGCTCCCAATGTTTGCTTCCATAGCTTACACGAGTTCGTTTACGACACTTCTATGTACTGGTATTACTCTTGGCTGCCTCATCGAAGAGTTCGGTATATGAATGAGTCCACCACTGCCCTCTTGATTGATATTTGCCATGGTGTATTATTTTACTGCTAAATGATGGAGAAAACATTGTTCCTGCTCCAATAAACATTGTCGAAACACTATGCTCCACCGTTCCGCCGGAATTTCGAGCAGAAGCCTAAAGCAACAAGCAACTTTGAGTTAGAATCTGCAATATTTATAAAGCAAGTCGTCAACCTATGAATGCTCGAAATTGTCATAAAGCTTTTTTTATACGGTTCATCCATAACACTACAAAAGTTGCTACCATTAGTGGAGGCTTTGACAGGTTGAAAGTGTATCTTGGTAACAGCTCCGCTTCACCATAGTCCATGTAAACATCACGGCTGCCGATATGCTTCTGCTCGTTTCACTACATATACCTGCAAGGTCGACAAATTCAACGACATAATAGTCAACAAACACAGTCTGAGCTTCAGCATCCTACCATTAACAAGAAATCGGAAAACAGTGGTGGAAGTACCATTGGTACGGTCCAACCACAATCACCAACCTACAGTTAGCGAGATGGCGATCTTCAAGAAAAGGTTGATGAACAAATCCGAAGTTTTTGTTTCAAAGAGAGCCTACTGCAGCCAAGACCTTCCGTCGTCACCTCAATCTCACCAAAATCCTATCAACTTGTGTGAACCATCGCGAAAAGTTGGTGACCCGATATCTTAGATAACAGTTGGCCAAGACAAAAGATTTTAATGATTGCCAATGTAAAGTACCTGTCTGAACTCCATGATGCAGCCAACTTTCGCAATTCGTATTCGTCGAACCTGCTCCAGGAGAATTGCAATGAGAATTGCTAGTCTGTTACATTGAAATTTTCCATTTGGTAATAAAGCCAGCAAAGCCTTATGGGGTTCGTACTAGTGAACCTACCCTGAATGATGGACGCTTGCATCTAACCTTCAGAGCTCCCCTCCAGTCGGTCCTCCGTGCAAAGTTGTGTAGCTGGGATGCACAGAGTATGCCCCGCCTGATGACTTCCCCAAACCGCTGTGAACTGCTGCAAGTGATAGCAAAATATTAGCACAAAAAAAAGGAAACAATGACAGTATACGATACACTGAGCATGATAAATTCCAATGTCACAAAAATGTCTTGCTAGATAGTGCCCGATGATTGATGTGGGAGGCGCTGTAAGTTGCGATTTTTTATAGAACAGTCCTCAAAGTGGCATAATGGATGCAATGGAATCACCACCTACCTTTTTTAAGACCATTACTTTCATAAGTCCTTGTCAAGAAATTGTTCCCGCATATGATGTTGCGAAATACCAAGAAGCCAGTCCCACCACTCGCAACTGTTGTGTGCTCTGATATCACGCAAAAACAAGCTCAGTTAACATAAGCTTGGAAACCTCATTGTTTTGAACGAGAGTCATCAACCTACAGCTGCTCAAAACCGTTGTTATCGCCAGCTGCTGCAGAATTTAAAAAAAACAGGTCAGCAAAGTTTGTCTCAACCAAAACAACAAAATCACGCACTAAGCTAGCAAAGTCAGGGCAAAGTCAAAACTCATGAACATTTACCAGTATCACCGCCAAGAGAATTCAGTCCTGCATAATTATCAGCTGCAATGATACCTGCTGGGCATCAAGATCGCAACATAATCAAACATAAGCGTGACTTAATGAGCTAGAGGGAAATCTAACATATTTCAAACATTTTAATCGGAAATGGAAAGATTCTATTATGTACACGACATAGAAATCTGCAGCATCTTTTTCACGTTTTAAACAAATCAAGGAACTAGGGTCCCAAGATATTTCCAAAATGCTATTTGACGTGTCTCTTTGAAAGAGGAAAGGTTAGGCCTCGGTTTTTTTGGAATCAAAGAGTTATTTTCAATGGAAATTATGGGCAATATCCCAAAAGGATACCGCCAACATAAACCTTCCAAAAATAGATTGGATCCGAAATTAAAAAAAAAAACATCAAACAAGGCAACATTTGAATCGCTGAAAGACGACTAAGGAAGGTTTTCAAAAAGTTCCCAAAATCTTTTCAGATTTGAAAACCGAATCACAAAGCGTATCGGTCAAATTCAAAAACTTTCCAAATCGAATCATATCAGACCATGGCATTAAACACAAAATCAAATCAACAATTAACACGGTATCAATCAACATTAAATGATTTCCAAAACCTTCATATTCATCATTGGCCTATAAAAAGAGACAAGGTTTTAGCAGAAGAGAAAAAGGAAAAATCGACGGAAAAATAAACAACGAGAATCCCACGCATTCTAAACAACACGATCGAGGCTCAGAACACCAAGAGCGTTCATCATCGCCCAGAGACTCAGAGGCTTTGCTCATCATCGTCCCTCAGAAACCGACGGACTGAAGACGAAACGATCCAGATCGCGAAAGCTCATAAAAGGTAAAGAAGAAAATGTAGAGAAGAAGGAGAACCTCCCTCGACGAGGCCGCCGGAGCCATCTTCGCCGTTCCGCCACCGTTCCTTTTGCTTTCATTTTAGCATCATTTGTAATATGTAGATCATTCGTATATAGTGAAATCGGGGTATTAAGGGCTGTGTGGGGTGGGGTTATTTGATTGTTTGATTGTTTTTGCAGGTCGAGAGAGAGATCGAAAAAATCGAGAGCGACGATTGCGAGAGAGAAGAGAAATTTTGAGAGAGAAATTGAGAGGGAGAGACGAGTGAAGAGAGGGCGCACCCTTGCTCCTTTTCCTTTCCGTTTCTATTATTTTTTTATTAAAAAATTAAGACTTTATTTTTTTTATAATCAGTAAAACATTTTAAGTTGAAATCTTTTGTTAATTAGAATTTTAAAAAAAAAACTTTATTGGTAATTCAAGTTGAGACTTTTATAATGATCTAATTTAAAATCCTTTCTTTTAATAATTAATTTAAACCCTTTTTTAATCTAATTTTCTTTTATAATAAAATTAAACTTTCTTTTAATTAAAAAAAACCTTTTATAATAATAATCAAAAGCAAGATGTTTAATAATAAATAATTTATAATCAACCTAAATCTTTTCTTATAAATAACTAACACTAAATTTTTAATAATTAATTTAAACCTTTTTCCTTTTGGTAATGAAATTACCCCTTTTCTTTAATAAAATTTAGAATTAATTAAGAGTTTTTTATAATAACTATTTCAAAACCTCTTTGTAATAACCGTTAAAACTAAGATCCTTTTATAAAGTAAAACTTCCCTAGCCTCCCCATAATATTAATAATAATCTCAAACAAATCAATAATTAAGTTTAAAAACCAAACCTTTAGTTCGTCCCCGTTTAAAAATCTCTCGTTGCGTTTAGTCATAAGTTCGTGAGCGTCCGCATGTTTTGCCTTATTTGTCTCTACTTGATTTATGCTTGCTTGTCAAAACCCTTTCAAAAAAGATAAAAAATTCTCGATCCAACGTCGAGCCAATTTTCTACCTATGTAAGTCGATCGCCTTAGGGCATCGCATTCGACCTATTGATCACTGGACACAAGTCTAGCATCACTTTGCTAGCACCCTCGACTAAATAACATAACTTAACCGCATAAATATCCAAGGGAAAATCCCATGCATGATAACCATGTTATTGTGCATGGTGCACATCATTTGCATTCATAATCGACAAACTTAAGATAAGACAATTAGACAACTCTAGGATAGACTTCCTAGGTTAGTCCCCCTCAACTTTGGTTTTTAATCAAACTTTAGCCTACCTAATTCTCCACACAAGGGAATTAGATGTTAATCATCTCAAAGAAAGGGACATACAATCCCATACCCCACAAAAATTCAAACGTTTTCAAAAGTGTGGTGGTCTTTCTTAAGATGATGACTCATCTTCTTTTCCTACTCTTAAACCCTTAGCATACAAATAATAACAGATAATGTAAAATGAATCAAGAGGTTCCTGTAGAGTACTACAGATATCTAGGATGCTAACACCTTCCCTAGGTATAACCAACCCCCGAACTTAGAATCTTAGTGCATTTGCATCGCATTGTGGGTATTCGGTCTTTCTCCCTTCCCTTGGATAAAATCAAAGACGGTGGTGACATTAAAAATACGATCCTAGTTAACAAATAACTATGGTATCCAATTTTCACCGCGACAGAAATGGCGACTTCACTGGGGACTCTCATAAGAGGGTTCCCCCTAACTTGAATCTTTTCTATCTGTTATATATATTTGTTTTGCTGTTTGCAGGGTTATCTTTGAGTGGTGAGGTAAGTCCTAACCCGGACTTGAGAGCACATATAAGATAGGATCGTGGGTATAATCGAGGAGATTTCGAGGGAGTAATTCCAAAGAAGTCGATTTGATTCCACACTCAGTTGAGGCCCTCTCGAAGGTGGTATTTGTTGAACGAGCTATCGTGAATACATTACTACTTTCGACCTAGGAGCCCGGGATATTGAGAACCGTAGTCACCTTTAACCCAACTTGGCCTTTTAGGATGTAGTGCGATGACTATGAGGGAGTAATTCCAAATGGTTGATACGCGATACTACACTCAGACGAGATCCTCTTGAGAATATTGTTGACTACCAAGTAATTGGGAAATCGATAATATCCGAAAGATGGGTTGTAGACTCTGGGAACTTTGTAGAACCCGTTCGACAGGTACAAATGAAACATAGTACATACCTTCTTGGGATGGTTAGACCATTTGGCTCCATGCTCGTGATCTCCAAGCCTAGGCCTTTTGCTTGTTGTGTGCATTTGTGTTTCCCTACGTGTGTTTGTGCATTGCATCCATGCATCTTACACCATGCCATTTTCGAGGAACTTAACATTTGTTTTACAAACCTTATAGAATGGATTTCGGGAGGAAAAGAACGAAGAAATTTACCTTCAAAAGTCCTAAGTTGGAAAAGCTGAAGGAATTAGGGGAATTGATCAAGGACCCTTCAACATTCGAAGATAAGTATGGGAGGATTTTCTCCTTGTTGAAATCCAAGATGCTAGAGGGAATACTCCCTACTCTCGTGCAGTTTTACGACACAGTTTACCACTGCTTCACTTTCCCTGATTATCAGTTGATGCCTACTCTAGAGGAATATTCTATCTTGGTCGGAATTCCTATCTCTACAGATCTCCCTTACTCTAGTTTGGAAGGTACACCTAGTGAAAAGGATATTGCCAAAGCTGCTCACCTCAAACCATCAGACGTCAAGGCTAATATGGTTACCAAAAGTGGAATTTTAGGGCTACCCGCTAAGTTTCTAATGGAGAAAGCTCGGTATTGTGCTGGTATGAATAATAGGGAAGCTTTTGAGGCTATTTTCGCCTTGCTTATATATGGGCTCTTTCTCTTTCCAAATGTTGATGACTTTGTCGACATGAATGCAATCAAAATTTTCATTATCAAGAATCCGGTCCCAACTCTGCTCGCCGAAACTTACCACTCTGTGCACCTAAGGAAATCTCATGGGGGAGGGATGATAATTTGCTGTGCTACTTTACTATACAAGTGGTTTGTTTCGCACTTGCCCCGCTTGAGAACATTTTGGAATCTTAAGGATGGACTTCTTTGGTCACAAAAATTTATATCACTCACGCATACTGACATTAAGTGGTATCATCCCGCGCTTGAAGGGAAGGATATGATTAATAATTGTGGTGGTTTCCCAAACGTGCCTCTCCTTGGTACGAAAGGGTGTATAAGTTATAATCCTGCTTTAGCTCGCCGTCAGCATGGTTATCCTATGAAAGAAAAACCAAGCAATATCTACTTGGAAGGAATATTCATCGAAGAAAAAGAGAATCCTACACTCAAGAAAGAGATTGTGCAAGCCTGGCGACATGTGCATAAGAAAGGAACGATTGCTTTGGGAATGCCTGAGTGCATTGCTTCAGAGTCTTATACCCGGTGGGTACAGGAAAGGGCTATCAACTTGAAGATGCCTTATCCCCGTCATGCACCTATTCCTATGGCTCCCCGAGACCCAGTCTTGGTTTTCATGAGCAATGAAGAGGTACTGAAGATCAATTTGGCTAAAGCGGAGCAAGAAAGAGATGCTTGGAAGAACAAATATCAGGCCCTCGATTGTGAAATGGAAGAGCTTCAGAAGGTCTTTAGACAAATGGAAGAAGAATCTACCAAAAGAAGGAAGACACAAGGGTATTCATTTTCTCCTAACACATTATCGGTACCTGCTGTGAACTCTGATATCCCTCCCACTTCAGGCGCATGGAAGTCATATGTGGATAAGCTCGTTCTTGAGAAAGCGAAGATGCAAGAAGAGATCGAAGGACTCAAGAAGAAGTTAGCTGAAGGAGAGGGACCGTCTCGCCGGATGACCTAAGACTTAGTTTCCTTTTTTGCTTTTCCATTAATGCGACTTTTGAATGTGTAATCGTTTTTTATTTTAAAAGGTCATTATTAATAAAATAAATTTTCTGTTTGAATTCCAAAATGCGTTACTCATTCGATATGGTTTGCAAATATAAATCTCGAGTTCCTCGATTGTGTGCATGTCATTCGCATTGCATTAGCATTCTCATTCTCATCCCTTCAAGGAACTTTAAAAGTTATTTTGCAGGTATCATAAAATGGACTATGGAAAGAAAGGAACTTTGCCATACAGCTTCAGGGTCCTTGATGTGGAACAATTAAGGGAACTAGGAGGTCAGATAAAAGATCAGGAAGCCTTCGCTGCAAAGCATGGACATATCCTCTCTTTGTTGCAGGTCCAAGTAGCTGCTGGTCTACTGGAGACGCTGGTTCAACTCTATCATGTAATCTACCATTGCTTTATCTTTCAAGATTTCCAGTTGATGCCCATATTGGAAGAATATTCCGCTCTATTGGGAATCCCCGTCAAAGACTCACCTCCGTTCTACGGTGGAGAAGGAAGACTCAGTCAGGAAGACATTGCAAGAGTAACCCGCATCAAGTTGTTAGAGATCCAGACTCACATGACGTTCAGAGGGGGAATCGACGGCTTGCCTGCTAAGTTCTTATTCGAGAAAGCTCGAGAATTCGCTGACAAAGGAAGTACCAGAGCTTTTGAGAACCTGTTCGCGTTACTAGCTTATGGTTTATTCCTGTTTCCTAATGTTGAGAACTTCGTCGATGTCCACGCGATCAGGATCTTCATGCTCAAGAATCCTGTTCCGACGCTGTTGGCCGATGCATACCATTCGATTAATTCAAAGATTCTGAAAGGAGAAGGTCAGATTGTTTGCTGCACTGCTATCCTCTATAGGTGGTTTATTTCGCACCTACCGAGGTCCGCGGCCTTTTGGGATGTGAAAGATGGTTCCGAATGGCCTGTTAAACTCATGGCTCTTACTCACCTAGACATTGTTTGGCATGGTCCAATGTACAGAGGAATTCCCGTGATTCACAGTTGTGGAGATTTTTCCAATGTGCCTCTTCTTAGCACAAAGGGATGCACCAGTTACAACCCCGTTCTCACCCGTCGCCAGCTTGGACATCCGATGAATGAAATACCTGATCTAGAGAACTTGAAGAGAATTTTCCTTTATGAGGGAGAAGACCTTCAGTTGAAGATTCAGATTTTATTTGCTTGGCGTCGAATCAACAGACAAGGGATGACTGCAACAACAAACCCCGACTGTACAGTCACGGAATCTTACCTGGAGTGGTCACGCAAACGAGCTCTCACTCTGACAATGCCGTATCCTCGACCCAAGCCTCCTGTGGTGGAATCAAACGAAGTATCAAGGTTGAAGGCAGAAGTAGAGAAGCTGACCTTGGACAAGTTTATATTGCAGGAACGGATTGACAAGTTGATGGAAGAACTCAGTGAAAGGAATGGAGCATCATCCAGTGGATCGAAGCCCTAGTTCCCTTTTTTTTTATATATATCTTGTTCGTTATTATAATAAAGCCCTGAAGGCGTGGACAACTATACCAGCAGAAGATGAAGAAGGCTTTTGATAAGAAGGTTCGACCTTGCGAGATCAAAGAAGGAGACCTTGTTCTTAAGAAGATCCAGTCTTTCCTTACCGATTCCAGGGGAAATGGGCTCCTAACTACGATGGTCCTTACGTAGTCAAGAAGGTCTTTTCAGGGGGTGCTGTGATGTTAGCAACTATGGATGGAGAGGAGATCACCCGTCCCGTGAATGTAGATGCAATCAAGAAGTACTACATCTAGAGGAGTTGGCTCAGTTTGGTTCGCCAAAGTTTACTACAACAAGTTGAAGACAGGGCCTTCAAGGGGCCTAGAACATGGGAAACTCTAGTTCGCTTAAGAAATAACATTGTTTTGTTTTTGATGTAATTTCTTTTACTACCATTTTCCGACATTGTAATAACATATGGAATCACGCAATTTGCTGATCACCATTTTATGAAATAAAGTTGCAATTGTCATTTATCGGCAAATTATTTTATCTTGCAAAATGATTTTTTGTATCCTTTGATAATAAATTTCAAACTGTCTTGTGTGCGGATTACTTTGATTTACGAACACTAAAAGGGATGTTGACAGCCTCCATAAGCCATGGCTCAGAGAGTTTCTACCCCAGGTAAGGTGGCAGCTCCCCAGCAAGTTTTATTTCAGGTAGTCGCGACTGTTCCCCGGTGAACTTCTTCAGTTTCAGCCTTCCCCAGCGAAGCGAGTGTTTATTTCACTCCTCATTGGATTTTCTCAGTCTTCCCCAGCGAAGCGAGTGTTTATTTCACTCCTCATTGGATTTTCTCAATCTTCTCCAGCGAAGGCGGATGTTATTTCACCCTCTCAAAGTTTTATCTCCGACATTTCCAACTACTATTGATCCCAGTTTCCCCGAGGAAGCGGATATTTATTTTATCCAGCTACAGGCTACTTCAGCTCACAACGGATATTTATTTTATCCCCCTTGAAGTCTCTTTGATCAATGAGTCTGATTCGTTCCCAGTGAATCTTTCTCATCTCCAACAGAGCGGCCAGACTCATCTTAACTATCCTAAGTGAAGTCACGATGTTCATCCCCAGTGATGCTTCTTATATTGCAAAGATTGGCCGAGTATTCGTATCGAGATGCTTATTTTCATCTCCAGTTTTCTTCTCCCTGTTTTGTTTTGTCAGCATAAGCATAAGCATAACATGGCATCCTTTCATTTAGATTCATGGCATGTGCGCATTTTTTGCATCTTGCATTTTTTTGTTGTTTGTTCTGTCATTTTGGCCGCGGTTATCCCCAAGTGATCTGGGTTTTGTCTGCTCCCTCCAAGTAGAGTCGTCAGCCCTAGGCAGAAAAAGCACATACTTTCTAATTCCCCACTGAGCTCGATCCTCGTGGAAGATGGTTGCTTTAGTTTTCTTTTCCATTTTTGGGTAAAGATAAACCCGTTGAGCTCAATCCTCAATGGATGGGGTCTTGTTTGACCGTTTCTTTCTAGTTATTTCCTGGATTGAACTTTGGTCCCTGACAATCGCAATTTTGGATATTTCTGAGATATTGAGCCTGGACCAAGCGTGCATTTATTTTGCACTTTGTCTCTCCAAGAAGAGTTTACTTGAAGATCTCTATGGAAGACATGAATTATTTCTCCAACAATGATTATTACATTTTCAAAGGATTTACACCCAGACAACAAGTAACAGCTCTTTAGTTGAGCAGTTCGGTTATCAAAGATTTCTACGACAAATGGCAGTCTCCTCAGGACGTTTGTCTATCCCCAGCAAGTTACCAAGATTTTCCATTTATTCTCCGACAGATATTATCTCCCCGGAAATCCGTCTGGGCAACTTATTAAAGATTTTACAGGCATTCTCTTTATTTGAGAACTCCCGTTGCGAGAATTCTATTTACTTCACTGAAATTTCAACTACAGCAATATCGCTCTACAATGGTTGTCTCCAGTGAATCCTCTATTCAAGTTACTCCTACCAGATGATATCTCTTCGAAGAGCGTGGGAAATTCAAGACTTTGTTTTGGGCGGGCGATCCCGCAACACTTATTTTCAAGATTTGCCTGTGGCATACAACCTTGGGGCGTGGGAAGGTACTTACTCTTCTTGAGTGGAACATTTCAAGAAGCGGAATCATCATCTTGATCGTTAAAGCTTACTCCAGTCTATTACCTCTGCTTAGGCTATCGTGGGATAGTAGGTAATACAGCTGTATCTTGGGTCAGATGCCTCGCTTAGGCTACCATGGTGGTAGTAGGTCATCTTTCCTTCTTGTGTTTACCTGGCTTAGGCTATCATATGCTTGATAGTAGGTAACACATCCTTTTTGGGTCAGAGGCCTCGCTTAGGCTACCGTGGTGGTAGTAGGTCATCTTTCCTTCTTGTGTTTACCTGGCTTAGGCTATCATATACTTGATAGTAGGTAACACATCCTTTTTGGGTCAGAGGCCTCGCTTAGGCTACCGTGGTGGTAGTAGGTCATCTTTCCTTCTTGTGTTTACCTGGCTTAGGCTATCATATGCTTGATAGTAGGTAACACACCCCTTTTTGGTCAGATGCCTCGCTTAGGCTACCGTGGTGGTAGTAGGTCATCTTTCCTTCTTGTGTTTACCTGGCTTAGGCTATCATATGCTTGATAGTAGGTAACACACCTTTTGGTCGGACACCTTTGCTCAGGCTGCCATAAGTTGGTAGTAGGTGATCCTTCTTCTTCAGTCTATTACCTCTGCTTAGGCTATCGCGGGATGGTAGGTAATAGGTCTGTATTTTGATCAGATGCCTCGCTTAGGCTACTGTGTTTGGTAGTAGGTGATCTTTCCTCCCCAGTTTATTACCTCTGCTTAGGTTATCGTGTGTGATAGTAGATAATATACGCCTTTTTATTTCAACTGGATAACTTTGCTTAGGCTACCAGCTGTTGGTAGTAAGTTACCCTCTCTTTCTACGTCTCTTGCCTTATGCTTAAGCTACCTTGTGGTTGTCAGTTGGTAGTCTCTTCCCCTAGTGGAGTTAGATATTTCCCCGTGGAGTCTTGTCTCGCTGAGTCGTTCTCGTCGGGTCTTTCTTTCTTTGTGTTTCAACATCGGTTATCCCCTGTGACATTACCCCTCACAGATTCCTTGTCTTGCATAGCATATCATATCATGTGCATTTGGCGGCATCTTAGGGCCAAAAATTTTGTGCATGTTTGTATTTAAGTCTCTCCTATTTCGTCGAGACGAAGATTTCAATCTCCATATCTCCGAATAGGAGAAACTTAAATAGGGGCATCTGTCGCACCTTAATTTTTGACCCTAAGATCCCTTTTCTTTTGCATAGCATCTTTAGGTCATGCGGTCTTTGTGTGCGCGTTCTTTACGACTAACAAGCTTGTGTAGGTATTTTAATTTCAGGTGATAATGGTACTCTTTCTCGCAAAAGTTAGGATTCTTTCTTCATTCTTGAGCCATTCTCGGATTGGTAATCTGAGGATATCTCGGATATTTTTTCTGGCTATACCTCGTTAAAGTCATGATCAGATTTGTTTTCCTAAATTAAAGAGTACTTTAAGATTGAGATACTGGGGCATATGGTTATTACTTCATCATCACTTCAGCTGAGAATACTTGGAATCAGATTTTTGGTTCTCCTCATTTTTATAACTCATTTCTCTGCAAAAGGCCATCAAATGAAGGAAGGCTCGTTGGTACGAATTGTAACTCATGGTACGAAAGAGAATGCCAAAACAACGTGATTTGATTTCAGAATCCCATACGGCATTAAGGATTGGCTCATTACGCGTTGAATTCAAATGATCCAAGTGGGTAAGCATATTAAAATTGGAAGGTTCATTCAGAGGGTTTCTTTTGAAAAGTCAAGTACAAATTTTCTTGGCTTTGGGATTCAAGAGCTCTCAAATTCTCATGAGGTTTCAAATTATGAAAGTCAAGTTGTTACTAAAATTCAAAATTAAAGGTTCATATTTAGATAGAAGGGCTGCGGTCTTTGAGGATATCCTTTGGAAAGACGCATCCATTTTTACAATTTATCTAGAAGATGGTAACTTGACAGGGTTCAAGACAACATGTTTCTTTCAATTCTAAAATTCAAAGGTTTATCCAACATTATAAAACACAAAGAGCTCAAATTACTAGACTTCAAGATTTATGTTGCATCCACACTTCGATCATGGCTCCCAATGTTTGCTTCCATAGCTTACACGAGTTCGTTTACGACACTTCAATGTACTGGTATTGCTCTTGGCTGCCTCCTCGAAGAGTTCGGTATATGAATGAGTCCACCACTGCCCTCTTGATTGATATTTGCCATGGTGTATTATTTTACTGCTAAATGGTGGAGAAAACATTGTTCCTGCTCCAATAAACATTGTCGAAACACTATGCTCCACCGTTCCGCCGGAATTTCGAGCAGAAGCCTAAAGCAACAAGCAACTTTGAGTTAGAATCTGCAATATTTATAAAGCAAGTCGTCAACCTATGAATGCTCGAAATTGTCATAAAGCTTTTTTTATACGGTTCATCCATAACACTACAAAAGTTGCTACCATTAGTGGAGGCTTTGACAGGTTGAAAGTGTATCTTGGTAACAGCTCCGGTTCACCATAGTCCATGTAAACATCACGGCTGCCGATATGCTTCTGCTCGTTTCACTACATATACCTGCAAGGTCGACAAATTCAACGACATAATAGTCAACAAACACAGTCTGAGCTTCAGCATCCTACCATTAACAAGAAATCGGAAAACAGTGGTGGAAGTACCATTGGTACGGTCCAACCACAATCACCAACCTACAGTTAGCGAGATGGCGATCTTCAAGAAAAGGTTGATGAACAAATCCGAAGTTTTTGTTTCAAAGAGAGCCTACTGCAGCCAAGACCTTCCGTCGTCACCTCAATCTCACCAAAATCCTATCATCTTGTGTGAACCATCGCGAAAAGTTGGTGACCCGATATCTTAGATAACAGTTGGCTAAGACAAAAGATTTTAATGATTTCCAATGTAAAGTACCTATCTGAACTCCATGATGCAGCCAACTTTCGCAATTCGTATTCGTCGAACCTGCTCCAGGAGAATTGCAATGAGAATTGCTAGTCTGTTACATTGAAATTTTCCATTTGGTAATAAAGCCAGCAAAGCCTTCTGGGGTTCGTACTAGTGAACCTACCCTGAATGATGGACGCTTGCATCTAACCTTCAGAGCTCCCCTCCAGTCGGTCCTCCGCGCAAAGTTGTGTAGCTGGGATGCACAGAGTATGCCCCGCCTGATGACTTCCCCAAACCGCTGTGAACTGCTGCAAGTGATAGCAAAATATTAGCACAAAAAAAAGGAAACAATGACAATATACGATACACTGAGCATGATAAATTCCAATGTCACAAAAATGTCTTGCTAGATAGTGCCCGATGATTGATGTGGGAGGCGCTGTAAGTTGCGATTTTTTATAGAACAGTCCTCAAAGTGGCATAATGGATGCAATGGAATCACCACCTACCTTTTTTAAGACCATTACTTTCATAAGTCCTTGTCAAGAAATTGTTCCCGCATATGATGTTGCGAAATACCAAGAAGCCAGTCCCACCGCTCGCAACTGTTGTGTGCTCTGATATCACGCGAAAACAAGCTCAGTTAACATAAGCTTGGAAACCTCATTGTTTTGAACGAGAGTCATCAACCTACAGCTGCTCAAAACCGTTGTTATCGCCAGCTACTGCAGAATTTAAAAAAAACAGGTCAGCAAAGTTTGTCTCAACCAAAACAACAAAATCACGCACTAAGCTAGCAAAGTCAGGGCAAAGTCAAAACTCATGAACATTTACCAGTATCACCGCCAAGAGAATTCAGTCCTGCATAATTATCAGCTGCAATGATACCTGCTGGGCATCAAGATCGCAACATAATCAAACATAAGCGTGACTTAATGAGCTAGAGGGAAATCTAACGTATTTCAAACGTTTTAATCGGAAATGGAAAGATTCTATTATGTACACGACATAGAAATCTGCAGCATCTTTTTCACGTTTTAAACAAATCAAGGAACTAGGGTCCCAAGATATTTCCAAAATGCTATTTGACGTGTCTCTTTGAAAGAGGAAAGGTTAGGCCTCGGTTTTTTTGGAATCAAAGAGTTATTTTCAATGGAAATTATGGGCAATATCCCAAAAGGATACCGCCAACATAAACCTTCCAAAAATAGATTGGATCCGAAATTAAAAAAAAAAACATCAAACAAGGCAACATTTGAATCGCTGAAAGACGACTAAGGAAGGTTTTCAAAAAGTTCCCAAAATCTTTTCAGATTTGAAAACCGAATCACAAAGCGTATCGGTCAAATTCAAAAACTTTCCAAATCGAATCATATCAGACCATGGCATTAAACACAAAATCAAATCAACAATTAACACGGTATCAATCAACATTAAATGATTTCCAAAACCTTCATATTCATCATCGGCCTATAAAAAGAGACAAGGTTTTAGCAGAAGAGAAAAAGGAAAAATCGACGGAAAAATAAACAACGAGAATCCCACGCATTCTAAACAACACGATCGAGGCTCAGAACACCAAGAGCGTTCATCATCGCCCAGAGACTCAGAGGCTTTGCTCATCATCGTCCCTCAGAAACCGACGGACTGAAGACGAAACGATCCAGATCGCGAAAGCTCATAAAAGGTAAAGAAGAAAATGTAGAGAAGAAGGAGAACCTCCCTCGACGAGGCCGCCGGAGCCATCTTCGCCGTTCCGCCACCGTTCCTTTTGCTTTCATTTTAGCATCATTTGTAATATGTAGATCATCCGTATATAGTGAAATCGGGGTATTAAGGGCTGTGTGGGGTGGGGTTATTTGATTGTTTGATTGTTTTTGCAGGTCGAGAGAGAGATCGAAAAAATCGAGAGCGACGATTGCGAGAGAGAAGAGAAATTTTGAGAGAGAAATTGAGAGGGAGAGACGAGTGAAGAGAGGGCGCACCCTTGCTCCTTTTCCTTTCCGTTTCTATTATTTTTTTATTAAAAAATTAAGACTTTATTTTTTTTATAATCAGTAAAACATTTTAAGTTGAAATCTTTTGTTAATTAGAATTTTAAAAAAAAAACTTTATTGGTAATTCAAGTTGAGACTTTTATAATGATCTAATTTAAAATCCTTTCTTTTAATAATTAATTTAAACCCTTTTTTAATCTAATTTTCTTTTATAATAAAATTAAACTTTCTTTTAATTAAAAAAAACCTTTTATAATAATAATCAAAAGCAAGATGTTTAATAATAAATAATTTATAATCAACCTAAATCTTTTCTTATAAATAACTAACACTAAATTTTTAATAATTAATTTAAACCTTTTTCCTTTTGGTAATGAAATTACCCCTTTTCTTTAATAAAATTTAGAATTAATTAAGAGTTTTTTATAATAACTATTTCAAAACCTCTTTGTAATAACCGTTAAAACTAAGATCCTTTTATAAAGTAAAACTTCCCTAGCCTCCCCATAATATTAATAATAATCTCAAACAAATCAATAATTAAGTTTAAAAACCAAACCTTTAGTTCGTCCCCGTTTAAAAATCTCTCGTTGCGTTTAGTCATAAGTTCGTGAGCGTCCGCATGTTTTGCCTTATTTGTCTCTACTTGATTTATGCTTGCTTGTCAAAACCCTTTCAAAAAAGATAAAAAATTCTCGATCCAACGTCGAGCCAATTTTCTACCTATGTAAGTCGATCGCCTTAGGGCATCGCATTCGACCTATTGATCACTGGACACAAGTCTAGCATCACTTTGCTAGCACCCTCGACTAAATAACATAACTTAACCGCATAAATATCCAAGGGAAAATCCCATGCATGATAACCATGTTATTGTGCATGGTGCACATCATTTGCATTCATAATCGACAAACTTAAGATAAGACAATTAGACAACTCTAGGATAGACTTCCTAGGTTAGTCCCCCTCAACTTTGGTTTTTAATCAAACTTTAGCCTACCTAATTCTCCACACAAGGGAATTAGATGTTAATCATCTCAAAGAAAGGGACATACAATCCCATACCCCACAAAAATTCAAACGTTTTCAAAAGTGTGGTGGTCTTTCTTAAGATGATGACTCATCTTCTTTTCCTACTCTTAAACCCTTAGCAAACAAATAATAACAGATAATGTAAAATGAATCAAGAGGTTCCTGTAGAGTACTACAGATATCTAGGATGCTAACACCTTCCCTAGGTATAACCAACCCCCGAACTTAGAATCTTAGTGCATTTGCATCGCATTGTGGGTATTCGGTCTTTCTCCATTCCCTTGGATAAAATCAAAGACGGTGGTGACATTAAAAATACGATCCTAGTTAACAAATAACTATGGTATCCAATTTTCACCGCGACACCGGGATGTGTGAATCCGGCAATCCCATAATTTCCTTTATAGGGAATTTCCAACCTGGAGGAGAAGACTTTAACTCAGTGTAGAGTAATGCTATCTTTCCTTAGGAATTTCTCATGATAAAAGAGGGACAGTGGCATGGATGTAGATGATCCAGAGGCTTGCCGCTTACAGCGATTAGATGGGGAAAAGGAGTTATTGATGTTTGTGTACTGTGAACGAGGCACAACTTTGATACTAAAAGGTTGATTGGATCAACCAGTGGTTTTCTTATACAAAGCCTAAGAGGAGGCTATTGACCTAACAAGAGGGTGCTTTTTATGTGTCTCGTACGAAGCCCGAGAGAGAGGCTAAAAGGTTTTTGACTCAACAAGGGAGTGATTTATGTCTTGTACAAAGCCTAACACAGAGGCTAAAAAATTTTTGACTCTGCTGAGGAGAATCATTGCATAAAGCCCAAGAGGAGGCCATGGTGCTGTTTCAGTTGAGTGACAGGTCTAGTATTTTGGTTCAAAGAGAAAATCAGTTCTTATATGAGTAATGTTGTACTCATGGATTTGTTCCAAGGATCGGGGTTATTTCCTGTTCTTTAAGGAAATGGGAAATCCAAAGGGTATTGAGACTGTCCGAGTCTACTGGGTTCCTTCCTATTCTTGAAGGGTGCTTGAGAATGTGTTTGAGACTCAAGGAAATTAGACTGTCCAAGTCTAGAGTTTCATCTTTTATATTATGCTTTGAGAAACAGTAGTAGACTCTTGGAAAGACTGTTCTATTAAGATGATTAATTTCTGTTCCTATACCTCTAAGAGGTCGTCGGGACAATTTGTACGAAGCCCAAGAGGAGGCTGGAAACTTTTAAGAAGCCGAGGGACAATTTATACGAAGCCCAAGAGGAGGCTATCACTCCCGGAGGAAGAAATCATTTATACGAAGCCTAAGAGGAGGCTGTGAATACTTCTAAGAAGCCGACAGGTCCTTGTACAACGCCCAAGAGGAGGCGAGGATGCTTTTAGGAAGCCTGTGGGTCCCCAAACCCCGAGAAGTTTAAGACAGGCTATTCACAAAGAATAGATCAAGCCAGGAAAGTCCGAGAATTTTGAAGAAACTCAAGAGATGCCATTCACGGAGAAAAGATCATCTCTGGGGAATAAAGTTTCTTGATAAGTGCTTTTAAGAAGCCTGTGGGTCCCCAAACCCCGAGAAGTTCAAGACAAGCTATTCACAAAGAATAGATCAAGCCAAGAAAGTCCGAGAATTTGGAAGAAACTCAAGAGATGCCATTCACGGAGAAAAGATCATTTCTGGGGAGTAGAGTTTCTTTGACAACTTCTACGAGTGACAGTCTGAGAAAGGGTTCAAAAAGAATCTGCCTTTCACATCTCCATATTGTTTAACCCCAAGAGGAGGGAAGGCTGTGTCTGGTAATCCTATGGGAATCTAGTTTAGACTATTTAAAAGTGATCAACAGGCTTAATGCTAGACGTAGTTGCCGGGGAAACTCTAAATATCTATACTATTATTACACAGTTGATATGAGTTTATGAAAGAAGACTTACAGCGAAACATCCCCACAATACAATTATATGTATATGAAAGCGGTAAATGAAAGCGGATAAACACTTACTCGGTTGTAGAGCTTCCATGCTGTTTAGTTAGTTGTTCAACAAAGAAAGATTGAAAACAACAGTATATTTCAAAATCAAAGAAGAAAGTGCTTTGAAAAAGAAAGATTTGGGGCTTACAGCTCAATTTTATCAGTGATCGCACTGTTGAATTTGTACATAGAGACTTATACAAGTGACTGGGGCCCAAAAAAGGTTTTCTGTACAAAGAGATTTGGGTCTTACACTCTATTAGAGGCCCAAAAAAAAGTTTAAAGAAAAAGAGTGGGGCTTATAACACGAGGGTAGGCCCAGATGATTTTTCGTTTTGAAATGGCGATCGCGCCGAGATTTTCTTTTAACACAAAGGGGCTTATACAATATCTGAGGCCCAAATTTGTTTTGGTTAAAAGGGGATTGGGTCTTACACTCTATTAGAGGCCCAAAATGTTTTTGAATGGGTCTTATAGCTTGAGGAGAGGCCCAGATGTTTTTTTTTTCAACGGACGATGATCGCGTCGAACTTTTTGAAATACAACGAGACTTATACAATAAGTGAGGCCCAAAAAGGTTTGTATTTACAAAGGATTGGGTCTTACATTCTATTAGAGGCCCAAAAAGTGTTTTGATAATGATTTATGAGGGTTGAATTAATCAAAACCCTAACTTGTTTCCAAAATGTGTTTTAATTGAATAAAATATTCAATTAAAATGATCAAAATTGTTTAACATGTGGAAAACAAATTACGATCTTGGATTAATGCTTCATAAATCATATGTTGACCTACAAAATGATTAGAAGTCATTAAAATTTACAAAATCAAAAGGAAAAAAATATTTTAAATGTCAAAAACAATTAAAATATTAATTATTTTCAAAAATATCAATTATATGAAATAAATAATATTTTTTGGGATTTTTTGATAAAATAAAATATTTTGACATTTTTGTGAATTATTAAAAAGAGAATCAACTCAAAATCATTAAAACTCAGAGAGAAATTAATTTTTGAATCAATTAAATAAAATCACAAAATTCAAATATTTGAATTTGTGAAAATGACGCCAAGAACAGCTGAAGAACACGCGCGTTGTTCAGTTTTGCCCAGATTTGCGCTTTCTATCCAATCTCACTGAATACTTGATTATATCATGTAATCCACATATCAATCTGCTCGTTTCCACCTCACGATCATGTTTATGACAATTAATTTCATTTAAATTAAGCATAAAACAAGAAATCACGATAAATCCTCAAGAACCCTAAATTCTGCATGAAGGCTGGTATTTTTGATACACGATTCAAACAAAGCAATTACTCGAGGGGAAACATTCCATGCATGATTATGAACATTTGGCAAAAGTATTGTGCAAGGAAATATGCATAGATTGAGAGATGACCAAGTTTAGGCTTACCTCTAGGTCGTGACAGCAAGAGCAAATTGATTTCTGAGTTGGAGGTGTTATAGATGAATTGTGATGATCTGAACTGCTTCCCTACACCCTATGGAGTGTGTTTGAATGCTCGGACTTGATGGAAATTGGCTAGATCACTTCATGGCATCTCAACTGCAACTTGGTTAAAACCTTGAGCAATTGAATGGTGATTCTGAGAAATCAGTGTTCCAGATGTTGTTTAAGTGTTTGATCAGCTCCCATATGATGTATGTGAGGTGTGTGTGTGATTGGTTTGAGTGGAATTGCTCTCTAATGAAAAACCCGATAGTGACTTGCTAAGAAAGGCATTTTTTAGAGTGAGGAGTGGATTTTGAGAAAGGCAAGTGTTTTAGGCCTTTGGTGTACTTAAACTGATCACAATTGAGCTCTATTTATAGTAGAGCATGTTTGTTTTGCAAGGAATAGTGAATGGCAACTGCTGAGTAGGGTTGGCCAATGTTGGCAAATGAAAATCCAAGTCTCCTCTAGCCATTGACTAGAGGTTAGGGCACAGGCTGCTGGTCCCCTTGGTCTTGGATAAGTCTTGACAGAATTCAGTTGCTAATGGCTCAGTCCATGCCACCTTGGTGGTTCCATTGAATGCTTCAATCCAAAATTGGAGTCATGTCCCTATTTTGGGCAATTTTAGGTTTAGCATGCTATTTCTTGTTCCAAGGACTTTGGAGGCTTGGCTCAGTGATTGTCCCCTTTAGATTCAATCCTCAGATGTGTCCAAAGTGATGACAAGGCTTGGAATTGGCTGATTTTGGCAAATCGAGCAAAAGTGCAAAATTCTGCCTTGCCTTGGCAGATTTCAGCAAGGCAACTTGCCAATGTCATATCTCATGGCTCAAGTTGAATTTGGTGATGTTCTTGGCCATTTTGGAAAGCTCTTATATGATACAACAACTGTTTGATCATATTTGGTTTTGATACCTTTTGGATCCAAGTGAAAAATCCCCCTACATTTGGAAAAAAGTAAGGCAAATTCTGACTTAGTGAAATTTTCACTAAGTGTTGGAACAAAGTGACTTTTCTTGATTTTGATCACTCCATAACTCAAAATCCATGAGGAATTTGGACATAGGTCAGTATGAAGCTTTTGTAGAGGGAAAAGAGATCTACAAATCAAGCTTTGGATGGTAAAAAATAGCTTTGTGGTTTAGGAGTTATGATCCTCCAAAGTTGGTACCTTTATCACTTTATTTCATAACTTAGAAAATTTTCTAAGTTTTTATGGTTACCCCTTTTACAAGTTATCCCACTTTCTTTGATTTTTCTTGATGAATGATGATTCAAATCATACATTAACATCATTTTAGGGTTAAAAATCCATTTTTGTGAAAAATCTCAAAAAGTCAAAGTTGACTTTTGTGCACAGTTGACTTTTTGTCAGATGAATTCCAAACTGTGCAATCCTTTAGGAAATCATGTCCTTGACCTAAATTAAACTTGATGGACATGTTCCATGGGTGTTATAGGGTGTATTGAATCATGTCCTAGTCAAAAGTCAAAGCTACAGTTGACTTTTCTCGCAAAACCCTAACTGTGGTTCAGATGAAATTGAAACTTGTTGCTCAAGCTTCTTGGATTAATCCATTATTCCAAATGGATCAATATGGTATATTAGAGACCCTCAAATCATGTCTTGAGGTCTTGGTTCATGATTTGTCCCAAAAGTCAA
The DNA here is from genome assembly GCA_022829125.1 of Lathyrus tuberosus. Classification (NCBI taxonomy): domain Eukaryota; kingdom Viridiplantae; phylum Streptophyta; class Magnoliopsida; order Fabales; family Fabaceae; genus Lathyrus; species Lathyrus tuberosus. The sequence goes on from JALAZF010000095.1 coordinate 11,743,365, forward strand.
TTTAGGGGTGAATTAGGTCAAGAAACCCTAATTCCTGATTTTTGATGTATGCATCCCCTGAGGTCAAATTGACTTGATGATTGGGTCCATGAGGTTCCATTGAGTATATTAGGATATGTTTTGAATCATTGGCTCATGCCCAGATGAAGATTTCCATCTGGAGGCCCTGGTCGACCCAAAACCCTAATTTGGTGACACTGGCGATCTTGAAGCTTGATCCACCTAGAAGGGAGTAACCTTGTGCTTAATCCTTGAAGTGGGAGTCCTCTTGATCCATTGTGGATGTTTGAGAGGTTAGACAAGTTGAAGATCATGTCATTCCTTGATTGATCCTTTGTCTAAGCACTCAGAGAGGGCTTGAAACCCTAATTTTGATAGTAGTGAATGCTCAACAATTCCTTGAGGAGATTAATGAGGTATGATGGTTCATCCATATTGTGATGATGATTTACACAATGATGGGAAATCTTAGTGGTCAAAATTTGGGGTATGACAGATGCCCCTATTTAATCTTCTTGGTTCGGGGTGCAAGAGGGTTAAATATCGGAATACCCGAAATTTTGACGGTGTCAATGAATGGTAATTCACGCATTCATCTTCTTTCGCTAAGCAATGATGCTTAGAAAAGGTAAACTTCCCCTCGATCCTGGTCTTTAGCCAAGGAACTGGTCTTAGTTTCTGATGCAAACTTCCCATCGATCCTGGTTTCCTACCAAGGAACTTGTCTCAGTTTCTGAAATAAACTTCCCCTCGATCACGATTTCCTACCGAGGAACTGGTCTTAGTTTCTTTTGTCAATAAACTTTCTTGACAAGGGACGTTATTCGTAGCGGTTTTCCTCAAACTTCTCGCCGAATTTTCCTGGAGAGATTTCATTTGATGGAAAAAGTTTTGATGTCAGAGTTGCTGGGGAGCCCAGTCGTCTGAGTTGTAGAGTTGTACAAACTTCTCTGTTGGAGATGCCATTTGTTTCTACTGGGGAAAGCGAGTTTCTTGAGAGACTGCTTTCACGCTTGGGGATATTACATCATACTTTTCTTGGGATCTTCCCGGAGAAACGCCATATGATGGGATCCAATTTCAGGTGTCGATGACCTTTTCATCAGTGGGTTTTTTTCGGAGAAAAACTGCTGTACCACTGAATCTCTGATTAGGAGGCTTTCCCTCAGGATTTTCCTTAATCCGGGAAAGCAAGGATATCATCTTCAATGGCGAAGAGTGATGTTGACTGAAGGCTCTCTAGTTTTTCAGAGGTTCAAGTTATCAAAGTGGTCAAAGAGCCAACTTCATTCCAGAAATAAACTGGAGGAGAGAGATTGTTTAGACGCAACATTTCTTGACGAGGAAAAAACTGACAACTCGATTGGTGAAAACTGTTATCACTAGGGGACAAGACCGACCGGAGTGATAGTGATGCAATATGAAATGTGAACGCAAATCAATAATGCATGATGTATGTATGTATATGCTGACAAAACTGACGCGACATACAAACTAAAATATGAACATGACTGGATACTCGGCCATCGCAGGGCGAAGAAGTATTGTTGGTCCAAAAGTAGCAATTTTACCTTGCTTAGGAGAAGTAGTCCTCGCGGGGAACTGTGACGCCCCCAATCTAATACCCCCAATTAGCATGCATTTAAAGCAGTTAAAAGAAAAATTCAAAAATTGATCAGAGTACATTTGAAAACACGGCATAGAAAGGAGACATCCCATCAACGTAACCAAAATATACACATAACATGCAACACCTGCCCATAATGATATGCAACTGTGGGGTAGCAATCATACAGAGGAAACTTCGTTCCTTACACCCACTTTTCAGACATTAGAAATAAAACGGAAAATCTAAAATCTGATTAACATATACACATATAAACAGTTTGTCATACATCAAGTAGCATATGTACAACCAAAATATAATATATCATCAGATATACAAAACAATAGCACGCGGCCACCCTAACTACCCGGAGTCACATATCAGAGCCGACCGACCAAAATAATGAAGATGCAAAGCTTCACAAAAAGAATACCTCCAGCAAACCTAATCTGCAACGCCTCATAGAGCGTTATAAAACAGCAGAAGGGTGAGAAAAACAACCATAATATAATTACATAAGATTATATATATTAACACAAAAATACACAAGCAACACATTCTCACCACAAATGCTCAACAGTCGCATATAATATCACACGGTACAATTCTCACTTATCGTATACCACATCACATCAATCATTCACAATACAATCAAACACGTTCCAAGCACAATTACTCATGATTTATGCAATGCACATAGACCGGCACAACGACTCTATGCACATGCCATGCGGTACCGACTTCAAATCTTGTAATTCATTAGTCCCCCAGGAACTCTTGGAATCATCGCTCGTTACATAGAGTAACTCCCCGTCGGGCCTACGATGTTCCCCGTCGCTATAAACCAATATTTCAGGGCGAACGACGTTTATGGATTGCTTTCTACCAGTATTTCAGGGCGCACAATCCGATTGCTTTCTACCAGTATTTCAGGGCGCACAATCAATTGGGATTAATCGCTTCTACCAATATTTCATGGCGTAAGACTATAAAACTGATTCATCTATGAATCTTCCCATGCAAGAATACATATCATGATACTTGACACATTAATGACTCATGCCAACATCAAATACTCATGCATCAACAATATTCATGTATTTCAAGTGCACACAAAGTAATGCACACAATTGCCCAAAATGGCCACAAACACCAATATACCACACTTAGCATTTTCTTGCCTCTCGGCCACAAATCGTCATCACAACAGCACATAAGGCATACACATCCAAAGCACAAACATATAACACAATACAAGTCAAATACGCACTATTAAAAACGACAAAAGTCGAGATTCGACACTATTCACATTTTCCGACCAAATTTAATCGGCTAACGATTCTCAAAACCTCATATTCACAAAGTACAGTTCGATACCTTTCCAACGACACCAAGAATGCAAAAATCGGATAATCGGAACCAAAGTTACGGACAAAACCGAAAACACATTTTGAAAAATCACATTTTTGACATTCTCCTGTCCATACGCGTATCACTCATGTCCATACGCGTACGGACAGAACCCATTTCCTTCACAAATTCCTCGTTCCAAAACCCATACGCGTATTGGCCCATGGCTCGCCCATGTTACGCGTAATGCCAAGATTCATACGCGTATTGGCCCAAAAACAAGCCAATGATACGCGTATCGCCTTGGCTCATACGCGTATGGACATGCCCCTTACGCGTATGGCCAGAGCATACCCAGAAAAATTCTGCAGAACAATTTCTGCGTTTTCCAACCCAACATCAACCAATTTCTTCACCTAAAACTCAGAAAAACAGCAATTTGAAGTGTAATAGCATACCACAAACATGTATGAACAATCAACAATGCATTCAACAAGACTTTTACCACAATCAAATTCATTTCTAATCAATTTTTACACAATCTAGGTTTTACTAATATTCTCCAAATCAATCCAAAAACAACAACAAAACACATACATAATCGTATACAATCATAGAATAATCGAGTTTCGCACCCTTACCCGATTAATCGATTCCTAGAAATTGTTCTTGATGATTTTTCCACTCTTTCTCCAATTTTCTCTCTTCTCCTCTTTTCTTCTCTTTTTCCTTCTTTCTTCTTTCTTTCTCTCTATTTTTCTTTCCCTTTTCTTTTCTATTTTCTTTTCTTTCTTACTAACTTAGTAAAAATATCTATGAAATGTCCAAAATACCCCCACACTCAAATATCCCGCAAATGTTCCCAAAACGCGATAAAATATAATCACGACGAAAAATAACATATTTTCGCATAAAAGTCGAGAATAAAATAAAATAATAATAAAATAATCCAAAAAGACTCAATAATATAAAATTGGCAAAACGGGGCGTTACAATCCTCCCCCACTTAGAAATTTTCGTCCTCGAAAATCTTACCTGATTCAAACAACTCTGGATACGACTCCCGCATCCTACTTTCCAACTCCCACGTCAGATTACCATCAGCAGCGCCTCCCCACGCCACTTTCACAAGTGCAATCTCTTTACCCCTCAACCGCTTCACCTCGCGATCCAAAATACTAACTGGTAAAGTCTCGACCGTAAGGTTATCTCTTACCTCAACCTCGTCCATAGGAATCACATGTGAAGGGTCTGAAACATACTTCCGCAACTGCGAAACATGAAACACATCATGCAAATTCGACAGATTCGGCGGTAACGCCACCCGATACGCTACAGCACCAACTCTCGCAGATATCTGGTAAGGACCAATAAATCGAGGAGTAAGTTTCTTAGATTTCAAAGCACGACCAACACCCGTAACCGGCGTAACCCTCAGAAATACGTGATCACCCTCTTGAAACTCAAGATCCTTCCGTCTCTTATCATGATAACTCTTCTGCCTACTCTGAGAAGCCTTCATTTTCTCACGAATAAACTTTACCTTTTCCGTCGTCTGTTGCACCAATTCCGGTCCAACCACAGAACTCTCACCTGTTTCGTGCCAACACAACGGCGTTCGACATCTTCGCCCATATAAAGCCTCAAAAGGTGCCATTCCAATACTAGAATGGAAACTATTATTGTACGTGAACTCAACCAAAGCAAGATAACTGTCCCACGTACCACCTTGTTCCAAAACACACGATCTCAACAAATCCTCCAAAGACTGAATAGTTCTTTCGGTCTGACCATCCGTCTGCGGATGATAAGCCGAACTCAACTTCAATCTAGAACCCAAAGCCTTCTGTAGACTCTCCCAAAATCTCGATGTAAACCTCGGATCTCTATCAGAAACAATGCTCAACGGGACACCATGCAATTTCACAACCACACCGACATAAATCTCAGCTAACCTCTCCAAAGAAAAACTGATGTCAATCGGAATGAAATGCGCCGATTTAGTCAGCCTATCCACAATCACCCAAATAGCATTATGCCCTCGCTGAGTATTCGGTAACCCCGTTACAAAATCCATCGAAATGCTATCCCATTTCCACTCAGGAATGTCTAATGGTTGCAACAAACCACTAGGCCTCAAATGTTCCACTTTCGATTTCTGACAAGTTAAACAAGCATAAACAAATTGAGCCACATCTCTTTTCAAACCAGACCACCAGAAAATCTTCCTCAAATCTTGGTACATTTTATTCGCTCCGGGATGAATACTTAAAATACTCCGGTGTCCTTCCTCCAAAATCATTCTTTTCAACTCCGCATCGTCAGGAATACAAATACGATCACGAAATCTCAAAACGCCAAACTTATCAACCTTGAAATCCTCATTCTCGTTCATCATCAAATCAATAAATTTCAAATCCAGCTTTTGTTTCTCACAAATCGACAACAAAAACTCATTCGTAACTTTCAACATACCAAGTCTCACACTCACCGATGTCACTTCGCAAACTAAACTCAAGTCTCTAAATGATTCCAAAAGTTCCCACTCTTTCGCCATCAATGCGGACATATGCAAAGACTTACGGCTCAATGCATCGGCTACCACATTAGCTTTACCAGGATGGTAATTCAAGCCAAAGTCGTAGTCTTTCAAGAATTCCAACCATCTCCGTTGCCTCATGTTCAACTCTTTCTGATCAAATAGATATTTCAAGCTTTTATGATCACTAAAGACTTCGAACCTCGCACCATAGAGATAGTGTCTCCAAATCTTTAACACAAAAACCACAGCAGCTAATTCAAGATCATGAGTAGGATAGTTTTTCTCATGAACTCTTAATTGCCTTGAAGCATAAGCTACAACTTTACCTTCCTGCATCAAAACACCACCCAAACCAATTAAAGAAGCATCACAATACACAACGAATGGTTCATTAGGATTAGGTAAAATAAGAATCGGAGCTGTCGTCAATCTTCTCTTCAGCTCACAAAAACTCTCTTCACACTGAATATCCCAAATGAACGCTTTGCCCTTACAAGTCAACTGCGTCAAAGGTAATGCTAGCTTGGAAAAACCTTCAATGAACCTCCGATAATAACCAGCCAAACCCAAAAAGCTTCGAATTTCAGTAACGGATCTAGGAGCCTCCCATTGTAGAACTGCTTCTACTTTAGATGGATCCACAGCAATACCATTACCTGAAATCACGTGCCCGAGAAAACTCACCTCCGACAACCAAAATTCACACTTGGACAATTTGGCAAAAAGCTTCCTTTCTCTCAAAACCTGCAAAACAATACGTAAATGCTCTGCATGTTCCTCACGAGACTTAGAATAGATTAAAATATCATCAATAAACACCACCACAAAACGATCCAAATGCTCGTGGAAAATCCGATTCATGTATTCCATGAACACACCAGGCGCATTAGAAACCCCGAACGGCATCACAGCAAACTCGTAATGCCCGTAGCGTGTCCTAAAGGCCGTCTTCTGAATATCTTTTCCTTTCACCCTTATCTGATGGTACCCCGATCTCAAGTCAATCTTACTAAATACACAAGCACCAACTAACTGATCCATCAGATCATCAATCCTTGGAAGCGGATATTTGTTCTTAATCGTCACTTTATTCAACTGGCGATAATCAATACATAATCGCATACTCCCATCTTTCTTTTTCACCAACAAAACTGGAGCACCCCAAGGAGAAACACTTGGTCTTACGAACCTCTTTTCCAGTAAGTCATTCAACTGCTTTTTCAACTCCACCAATTCAGATGCCGACATTCGATAAGGTGCCATAGAAACAGGTCTAGTACCAGGGACTAGATCTATCGAGAATTCCACCTCTCTCTCCGGCGGTACATCTGAAATATCTTCAGGAAATACCTCAGGAAAATCACACACAACAGGAAACACCTCAAGAGAAACTTTACTCTCCACCGACAACGATGCAAACACACCGAACAACTGAGCCTCATCCGCCAAAAGTCTCTTCAACTCTTTGGTAGATAAGAAACTCGAGTCTTCGTCTTCCTCCAGAGAAGGAAACCTTACTAGCTTATGATAACAATCAATGTGAACCCGATTAAATTGTAGCCAGTTCATTCCCAACACCACATCTAACCCTTCCAATGGTAAACACACCAAATCCATCACAAAATCTTTACCATAAATGGCTAAAGGACAATTTAGACAAACCATAGAAGTAGTTACTGATCCCATCGCTGGAGTATCAATAACCATCTCAACACCCATCACAGACAACACAAGATTCAAACTCTTCGCGCACTCAGACGAAATAAACGAATGAGTCGCTCCAGTATCAATAATAGCAATTAAAGGCGTATTATTAATAAAGCAAGTACCTCTAATCAAACGATCTGCATTCGAGGTCTGAGTTCCTGCTAGTGCAAACACTTTTCCTCCAGGTTGAGCCTGTCTTGGTTTCGTACACCTTGTACTAACATGACCAACTTCCCCACAATTATAACATGTAACTCCATTCTTCCTCCTACAATCAGCAGCCACATGACCTTTCAAACCACAACTAGCACACATATCCACATTATTCATTTTCCTCTTACATTCCGATATACGATGTCCTAAACCACCACAATTGTAACATTTCACAGCAGAATTCATTCCTCCACCACTAGGCTTCCTATCAAAAGCAAACTTCTGTTTCCCTTTGTCAACAGGGGTAACATAAGGCCTACCTCTGAACTGCCCTTTTCCTTTCTTATCATTCAGATTCTTGTAATGAGTAGCACGTGCTTTGCTATCCTCATCAAAGATCCGACTCTTGTTCACCAACACTGAAAACTGTCTTATCTCCTGATAACCGATACCCTGCTTGATTTCTGGCCTCAAGCCATTCACAAACTTCAAACACTTCGACCTCTCTGAACCCGCTGTATTATAATTAGGACAGAACTTCACAAGTTCCTCAAACTTAGCAGCATAATCCGCAACAGAGGAATTATCCTGTTTCAGTTCAAGAAATTCAATTTCCTTCTTACCTCTCTCATCTTCCGGAAAATACTTTTCGAGAAAAGCATCTTTGAACACAGCCCACGTAACCACTATTTCATCCTCCTCAAACCTCTGAGAAGCATTTATCCACCAATCTTCAGCTTCCTTTTCCAGCACATGAGTACCAAACTGCACTTTCTGATCCTCGGAACACTTAATAAAACGGAAGATCTTCTCAATCTTCTTCAGCCAAATCTGTGCTCCCTCGGGATCATGAGTACCATTGAAGCTCGGTGGGTTATTCTTCTGAAACTTATCCATACTACGCGACTCCTCGTCCGCCGCAGCATTCGGTAAATTCTGCATCGCCTGCGCCATAGCTTGCATGGCCGCAGTCATAGCAGCATCACGTCTTCCAGCCATAATCTGAACGTTTCCAATGATAACAAATTATGGTTAAACAACAACTCGTCCAACGTAACTCGCCCAATATGCCAGACACAACAACCACAACTGACACAAACTGACACAAACAGCTCTGATACCACTTAATGTGACGCCCCCAATCTAATACCCCCAATTAGCATGCATTTAAAGCAGTTAAAAGAAAAATTCAAAAATTGATCAGAGTACATTTGAAAACACGGCATAGAAAGGAGACATCCCATCAACGTAACCAAAATATACACATAACATGCAACACCTGCCCATAATGATATGCAACTGTGGGGTAGCAATCATACAGAGGAAACTTCGTTCCTTACACCCACTTTTCAGACATTAGAAATAAAACAGAAAATCTAAAATCTGATTAACATATACACATATAAACAGTTTGTCATACATCAAGTAGCATATGTACAACCAAAATATAATATATCATCAGATATACAAAACAATAGCACGCGGCCACCCTAACTACCCGGAGTCACATATCAGAGCCGACCGACCAAAATAATGAAGATGCAAAGCTTCACAAAAAGAATACCTCCAGCAAACCTAATCTGCAACGCCTCATAGAGCGTTATAAAACAGCAGAAGGGTGAGAAAAACAACCATAATATAATTACATAAGATTATATATATTAACACAAAAATACACAAGCAACACATTCTCACCACAAATGCTCAACAGTCGCATATAATATCACACGGTACAATTCTCACTTATCGTATACCACATCACATCAATCATTCACAATACAATCAAACACGTTCCAAGCACAATTACTCATGATTTATGCAATGCACATAGACCGGCACAACGACTCTATGCACATGCCATGCGGTACCGACTTCAAATCTTGTAATTCATTAGTCCCCCAGGAACTCTTGGAATCATCGCTCGTTACATAGAGTAACTCCCCGTCGGGCCTACGATGTTCCCCGTCGCTATAAACCAATATTTCAGGGCGAACGACGTTTATGGATTGCTTTCTACCAGTATTTCAGGGCGCACAATCCGATTGCTTTCTACCAGTATTTCAGGGCGCACAATCAATTGGGATTAATCGCTTCTACCAATATTTCATGGCGTAAGACTATAAAACTGATTCATCTATGAATCTTCCCATGCAAGAATACATATCATGATACTTGACACATTAATGACTCATGCCAACATCAAATACTCATGCATCAACAATATTCATGTATTTCAAGTGCACACAAAGTAATGCACACAATTGCCCAAAATGGCCACAAACACCAATATACCACACTTAGCATTTTCTTGCCTCTCGGCCACAAATCGTCATCACAACAGCACATAAGGCATACACATCCAAAGCACAAACATATAACACAATACAAGTCAAATACGCACTATTAAAAACGACAAAAGTCGAGATTCGACACTATTCACATTTTCCGACCAAATTTAATCGGCTAACGATTCTCAAAACCTCATATTCACAAAGTACAGTTCGATACCTTTCCAACGACACCAAGAATGCAAAAATCGGATAATCGGAACCAAAGTTACGGACAAAACCGAAAACACATTTTGAAAAATCACATTTTTGACATTCTCCTGTCCATACGCGTATCACTCATGTCCATACGCGTACGGACAGAACCCATTTCCTTCACAAATTCCTCGTTCCAAAACCCATACGCGTATTGGCCCATGGCTCGCCCATGTTACGCGTAATGCCAAGATTCATACGCGTATTGGCCCAAAAACAAGCCAATGATACGCGTATCGCCTTGGCTCATACGCGTATGGACATGCCCCTTACGCGTATGGCCAGAGCATACCCAGAAAAATTCTGCAGAACAATTTCTGCGTTTTCCAACCCAACATCAACCAATTTCTTCACCTAAAACTCAGAAAAACAGCAATTTGAAGTGTAATAGCATACCACAAACATGTATGAACAATCAACAATGCATTCAACAAGACTTTTACCACAATCAAATTCATTTCTAATCAATTTTTACACAATCTAGGTTTTACTAATATTCTCCAAATCAATCCAAAAACAACAACAAAACACATACATAATCGTATACAATCATAGAATAATCGAGTTTCGCACCCTTACCCGATTAATCGATTCCTAGAAATTGTTCTTGATGATTTTTCCACTCTTTCTCCAATTTTCTCTCTTCTCCTCTTTTCTTCTCTTTTTCCTTCTTTCTTCTTTCTTTCTCTCTATTTTTCTTTCCCTTTTCTTTTCTATTTTCTTTTCTTTCTTACTAACTTAGTAAAAATATCTATGAAATGTCCAAAATACCCCCACACTCAAATATCCCGCAAATGTTCCCAAAACGCGATAAAATATAATCACGACGAAAAATAACATATTTTCGCATAAAAGTCGAGAATAAAATAAAATAATAATAAAATAATCCAAAAAGACTCAATAATATAAAATTGGCAAAACGGGGCGTTACAGGAACTATGTTGGTCGGGCTTAGGAGATGAGAACTCGGCCGAGGTGTGTCAGACGAAACAAGGTCTCTGACATAGTTGATCCCTTCATTCAGGCGTACCGGGTTAGAAGGAGTACTTTGATTCTGCACTTTGAAGTTCGCTTACTTCTGGAAAAGAGGTTGATGTTCTTTTGATGTTTAACAGTCAAAAGAAATTGCCATCTTTATTTTAAAGCAGAAAAAGTTTTACAAGTAAATTCATTTTTGTTTTATTTCAAGAATCGTTAATCATATTAAAATGTCGTTCTGTAAAGCTAAAACAAATGAGAATTACAAACATAAGCACAATGGCTCAAATTTTATTGATAAGATGGAGATCAGCCAAACGCGTGATTCCAAAGAGTATTTACAAAGTTAGAAAATGGTAATTTACAGGGAAAAGGGCTACGTTGAAACATAACGACCACTATTCTTCTACCAACTCTGAATTCGGGACATCCCGAGCTTCTGTCAAAGATGACCTTGACTGGAGTTTTCCTCCGATGGATGGTGTAACTGCTGCTGAGGGACTTGCCTCTGTTGAACATATTTACTTGCCATTATCCCTAACTTTTTCCTGGATTGTACTGTGATGTTTCCAATCCACCGGGATGATTTTTTTTATTTTGTCTCTAACTTTTTCCTAGACCGCCCTTTCGGGTTTTCAATCCACCGAGACGTTTTTTTTAGGCGAAGTATTTCTTGACTACATCAACATTTGTGGGGTAGGAAAATTCCTCTCCGTCCATAGTTGCAAGTCTCAAGGCGCCGCCTGAGAAAGCTTTCATGACCACATAGGGGCCGTCATAATTCGGAGTCCACTTACCCCGAGAATCAGTGAGAAAAGATTGTATCTTCTTGAGCACAAGGTCTCCTTTCCTGAAGATGCGAGGTCGAACCCTTTTGTCGAATGCCTTCTTCATTCTCTGTTGATACAACTAACCACGGCATAGTGCCGTTATTCGCTTCTCTTCAATCAGATTCAGTTCATCGTGTCGATTTTGACACCACTCAGCTTCGGTGAGCTTAGCTTCCATCAATACCCTGATTGATGGGATCTCTACTTCTAAGGGGAGCACTGCTTCCATGCCATATACTAAAGAGAAAGGGGTAGCCCCTGTTGAAGTGCGGACAGACGTGCGATAACCATGAAGAGCAAAGGGTAGCATCTCGTGCCAGTCCTTGTAGGTTACAACCATCTTCTGAACAATCCTCTTGATGTTCTTGTTAGCCGCTTCTACCGCTCCGTTCATCTTGGGTCGGTAGGGAGATGAGTTATGGTGTTCAATCTTGAACTCTGTGCACAACTCTTTCATCATCTTATTGTTCAAGTTAGATCCATTATCAGTAATGATCTGGCTCGGAACACCATAACGGAAGATGATATTGTTTTTGATAAATCGGACCACCACTTGTCGGGTTACATTAGCGTACGACGCTGCTTCGACCCACTTAGTGAAGTAATCAATGGTTACCAGAATGAACCGATGTCCGTTCAAAGCCTTAGGCTCAATCATGCCAATCATGTCGATTCCCCATATGGAAAAAGGCCATAGGGAAGAAAGCCTTAGCCTTAAGCTTCGACCCACTTGTGACACTTCCTCATGTACTTGTAGCAGTCGGATTCCATGGTCAACCAGTAGTACCCTGCTCTTAGAATTTTTCTCGCCATTGTGTGTCCGTTGGCATGAGTGCCAAAGGACCCTTCGTGAATTTCTTTTATCAGCATGTTTGCTTCTGGTCTGTCGACGCATCGAAGCAAAACCATGTCAAAATTTCTCTTATAGAGAGTATCACCGCTCAGGAAGAAGCTGCCTGCTAGTCTTCTGAGGGTCTTTCTATCCTTTTTAAATGCCCCAAGAGGGTACTCTTGTTTTTGAAGGAAGCATTTGATATCGTGATACCAAGGTTTGTCATCTATGACTGCTTCAATTGTGAAGACGAAAGCGGCCCTTTCAAGGCGCATTATGTCGATCTTAGGTAGATCAGTCCATTGACCTACACTAATCATGGAAGAGAGAGTGGCTAATGCATCAGCCAAGTGATTCTCATCCCGAGGGATATGATGAAACTCGATTCTATTGAAGAAGGGTACCAACCTTCTCGCGTAATCTTTGTAAGGAATCAGTCCTGATTAGTATGTGTTCCAATCTCCTTTTATCTGATTGATAACCAAGGTTGAGTCGCCATATACGTCCAAGTTTTTGATCCTTAAATCAATTGCTTCCTCGAGACCCATGATACAAGCTTCGTATTCGGCCTCGTTGTTTGTACATTTGAACGTAAGTCGAGTGGTGAAAGGAATGTGGGTACCCTGAGGGGTAACAATTATTGCCCCAATTCCGTTTCCATAATGATTAACTGCTCCGTCAAAGATAAGTCCCCACTGGGAACCTGGTTCTGGCCCTTCATTGGGTAGCGGTTCGTCACAGTCTTTCATTTTTAGATACATGACATCTTCATCTGGGAAGTCAAACCCGATTGATTCTTGATCCTCAATCGGTTGATGAGCCAAATGATCGGCTAAAATACTCCCCTTAACGGCTTTCTGAGCATGGTACTCTATGTCATATTCTGATAGCAACATCTGTCAACGGGTAATCCTTCCCGTGAGAGCAGGCTTTTCAAAGACATACTTGATTGGATCCATCTCGGAGACCAACCAAGTAGTGTGACGAATCATGTATTGGCGCAGACGTTTGGCTGCCCAAGCCAAAGCGCAGCAAGTTTTCTTAAGCATAGTGTACCGAGTCTCACAGTCGGTGAATTTCTTGCTTAGATAGTAGATGGCAGACTCTTTCCTTTTGGTTTCGTCTTGTTGGCCAAGTACACATCCCATTGAGTCCTCTAGGACTGTGAGGTAGATGATTAGTGGTCTTCCTTCCACTGGAGGTAACAGAATCGGCGGATTCAACAGGTATTCCTTAATAGTGTAGAAAGCGGTTTGGCAATCTTCTGTCCAAACGCAGTCCTGGTTCTTTTTTAGTAACCTGAAAATCGGCGCACATGTGGCGGTCATGAGGAAAATGAATCTGGAGATGTAGTTCAAATGTCCCAGGAATCCTCTAACCTGTTTTTCAGTTTTCGGAGAAGGCATTTCTTGAATGGCCTTGACCTTGTCAGGATCAACCTCAATTCCTTTCTGGCTGACGATGAACCCTAAAAGTTTCCCTGAACGGACACCGAAGGTGCATTTGTTGGGATTCAAGCAGAGTTTGTATTTTCTCAGATGCTCGAATAGTTTTGACAGGTGGGTCACATGCTCCTCCTCTGTCTTAGATTTTGCAATCATATCATCGACATATACCTCGATTTCCTTGTGTATCATGTCATGAAACAGAGTAGTCATGGCCCTTTGATAGGTTGCCCCGACGTTCTTCAAACCGAACGGCATTACCTTGTAACAAAAGGTACCCCATGGGGTAATGAAGGGAGTTTTCTCCATGTCTTTCGGCGCCATTTTAATCTGGTTATAGCCCGAGAATCCATCCATGAAGGAGAAAACTTTGAACTTTGTTGTACTGTCAACCAGCATGTCAATGTGTGGTAAAGGAAAGTCGTCCTTTGGACTTGCCTTATTTAGGTCTCTGTAATCGACACACATTCTGACCTTTCCGTCCTTTTTGGGAATGGGTACGATGTTGGCTAACCATTGAGGATATTCTGATGTGGCGAGGAAACCCGCGTCAATCTGTTTCTGTACGTCCTCTTTGATTTTGATGGCATTGTCCGGGTGAGTGCGTCTCAACCTTTGCTTTACTGGCGGACATTCCGATCTTAACGGTAAATGATGTTCCACGATGCTGGTATCCAACCCTGGCATGTCCTGATAGGACCAAGCGAAAACATCGGGGAATTCTTTGAGAAGATTTATTAAACTCTCTTTGGCAGTTGGACTGAGCAGTGCCCCAATCCTGATTTCTTTTCTCTCTTTTTCTGAACCCAAGTTTACCGTTTCCAACGGCTCTTTGTGAGGTTCAATGGACCTTTCCTCTTGTCTGAGTAGTCGGGAGATCTCTTCTGGAATTTCATTGTCAATTTCTTCTTCAGCCCCAAATACCGGGAACTCAAAGTTGGGAGAAGGCATCGGATCGTATGTTTCAACGGGGTTTAAAATAAGCAATCTGCATGACGTGATGATTCGTGTTTAGAAGAGATAGAGAGAATGCAAAAGTGTGTGCAGTGTATTTTTTTTTATTACTGCTTGTTTTTATTATTGAATTGTTTTTAGGATTACCATTTTCTGAGAAAAGCAAAAAGAGAAAACAGCAATTAATGCGGAAATTACATAACGACGTTATTTTATTAACGAACAAGTCGAATCTTGAAACTACAGCCCTATAAAACAAAACTCTGTTACTTTGGGCAAAGCGAAGAGGGAAATTTACAGAAAGCGAGCCCTATCAAAACATCCGTTTCACCTGGGCAGGGTGAAAGTTTAAAGATGGCAATTACTTTGACTTATGAACAATCCTGGGAACATCGACAGCAACCCACTGGCGGCGAACTCCTCGGTGAATCACAAAGTCTGGTACCTTCCTTAATTTGTCTTCAGAAATAACGTTGATTTCTGGTGGAGCAGGATCATTGGAATCTGTCTCCCAGGTAGAATTGTCGTAGGAGGATTCCTCTGTTGCATTTTGCATAGCATTTGTGCTCTCAGCTGTATCTCCCTATCCAGTTGGCTGGATATCTTCGAGGCTGATACGAGAGCTTTCTGGAGCGGTGTACTTGACCATATAGTCGTATTTTCCCCTCGGTTGTCCCAAGGTGTCCCACACTTCTTTGGAACTGGAGCGGTCATCCCTCTCGATGACGTTGACCTCGGGAAAAGCATAGTTGATGAATTCTAGTCCTGCAAACGTTGCAAATTCATCGTCGTGCTGGGTATTTTTAGGATAAACTGGGTGTTGATCCCATGACATGGTGGGGACACAGGTATTATGTTCAATGATGCTCAGCTGAGTTTCATTACTCGGCTGACTTTCTGGCCCCAAGTCTCCTGGGTAAGGCTGCCACATTGGCAGGCCATCCATCGGGCCATAGTAATTGTGGTCAAAGTTGTCTTTCATCAGAGTGTCCTCCTCTAATGAATTTGGCAGAGCACGGCATCCTTCCGGATCACAACCTCCGTATATCATTTCGACATCTGACCGTGGTATAAATCTCGGACTCTGTGCGGGATAGAAAAATGGCGTAGGCACCTCTTCCTAAGACATATAACCGTCCTCGTTAAGATATGACTTCCATCCTTCGTCCATGTCGGAGGAATCCTCCTCGTTGATAGCATGGATTTCCTGAGGCACTGGGTGAAGGAACCCTCCATTATGGAAGAAGTTCTGAATGGGATGAAGACTTTCATCGTTAGCAGCTGTCTGGGTACAGGTTGCAGAGAAACCAAGACCCTTCTTTGTTGTATTGCTAGTAGGAATGACAAGCTATCCCCATCCTGTCGTATCGGTCCTCTCGACCACTTTAATAACATCTTTGTATGAGGAAATCGAAGTTCCTTTTTCCAATTGATCATCCTTGTGCAGCGAAAGCGCTTGGAACTAGGTTCCGATTATCCCTTCTGGTTCCACACAAGTGGATGACGATAAATTGCTGATGAGCAAGGCCTATTCCCCACAGACTGTGATGAGTTGGCCGTTTTGGACGAACTTTAGCTTTTGGTGGAGGGTTGAAGTGACCGCTCCAGCCTGATGTATCCAAGGTCTTTCTAATAAACAACTGTACATTGCCCGGATGTCCATAACCTGGAAGGTGACTTAGAAAGTGTGAGGACCAATAGTTATGGGAAGATCAACTTCACCGATAACCGTTTTTCTGGATCCGTCGAACGCTTTGACGACGACCTCGCTGGTTCTCATCGGAGGGCCTTTGAAGGATAATTGCGTCAAGGTGGACTTCGGCATAACATTCAGGGCTGACCCTATGTCTACCAGTACGCTGGCTAAAGCATCGTCCTGGCAGTTGACTGTGATATTGAGCGCCATGTTATGACGGCGACCCTCTTCCGGTAATTCCTCATCACTAAATCCCAAATTATTGCAAGAAGTGATGTTAGAGACAATACTATCGAACTGTCTGATTGTTACATCCTGTTCCATAAAGGCTTGCTCCAAGACTTTCTGTAGAGCCTCCCTGTGCGCTCCTGAACAGAGTAACAATGATAATACCGAGATCTTTGAAGGAGTTTGTAATAGTTGATCAACAATGTTGTATTCGCTCCTTTGGATGAGCTTTAGCATCTCATCATTGTTTTTCAAAAGGTCGGGATTACCGGATTGACCGACTGATGGATTGGGAGCTTTTGTCTGAAGTTCCTTTTCTCTGTTGGACTCTCCAACTCCTCTGTTGAAGATTCTACCACTCCGTGTTACTCGACTGATGTCTGCAATGTTCACGACGGAGGGTAATGGAATTTCCTTCCCATTTTCAATTGTTGTTGTACCGTATTTGTAAGGGATTGCCTTAGCTGACTCATACGGTAGTGGTCCCGGCAGATAGATGACTATGGGAACCTTCTGGTTTTTCTGACCATCATAAGTAATCTCGATCCGTTCCTGGTTGGGAACTCTTGATTCGTCAAGCAGAGGGGTAATGGCAAAAACATTCCTGGTTCTCTGATGATCAGAGATGACGACAACGTCCTCAATTTGATTGGCAAGGTAGTTTGGCGGCCAATTTATGGGTCCGGAACCTGGATATGGACGAATCTCTCCACGATCCACCTGCCCCTGGAGAGCTGCTTGCACAAGGTAGCACCCTTGGTTACTTTCCGAACAGACTCCACAACGTTCATAATTGTGTGGTGGCACCTGGCCACGCCCACTTTGAATACAATGTAACCTCACTAGGTTAGCTTCCACGGGTCAGACATCCCGACTTTGACGCCGAGTGGGGTTTCCGTTATTGATACTAATTTGTTGAGTATCTTCATCCATGTAGATTGGCATCCACCAATGATTTAACAAGTACTGAAGTGCCTCCTGGACAAGGGCACATCCCTGATCGTTTTCGCAACCCGCTTTACAGCTATGATAATTATGTGAGATCAGGAATCCGAGTCGGACCTGCTCAGCATGCAACTCTACCATGTTGGTATTCATCAAGCGAATATCGAAGATCTGAACCATATTGATCTGATAGGGATTCCTATCATGGTAGTCTTGGATCCATCCAAGATCCATCTAACGCTGGAGGGCCTCCTGTATGAAAGAGCATCCCTATTTGTTTTCCGAGCAAGTCAGACAAGAACTGTAATCGTGTCGCGGCAGATTATGATACTGGCTTTGCCTTAAATGCTTTGCCACCAGGTTGACATTCATCGCACGGATATTGTGGTTCCGAATGACTTTGGAACTCGTATAGACCATGTTAACTCCACGAACTCGGTGCTCTTGAATCCATCCGAGATCCATCTGTTCCTGTAGAGCTGATTGCACCACTGAACACCCTTGATTGCTTTTAGAGCAGACATCACACTGATGATAATTGTGAGGTGGCATATGGCCATATCCACTCTGTTTACAATGCATCTTGACCAGATTGGTCCTTAACAAGAGTACATCATGAATTTGATAGACGTTGTTAAATTCTTTCTCAATCAGGTTAACTGCAGCTTTCTCGTGTTGAGGCAGCGGGTTTGTGAGAACATTGGGATTCGTATCTTTGAAAGATAAGAGCCTGCTCCTAACAAGCTTTTGCACGTCAGATTTAAAATTGAGACAGTTCTCTATGTTATGCCCTGGACCTCCTTGATGATAAGGGCATGTCTGATCCACCTTAAACCAAAAAGGCAGATTTTTCGGTACTGTAAGAGGAGACTTAGTCTGTATGTGCCCCTTAGCCAATAGTAACGGAAATAGTTCTGCGTACAAAATGGGTATAGGATCAAACCCTGGTGGCTGCGTTGTACGGTTGTTATTGTATGGAGGACGAGCCTGTTAAAGAGGTTGTTGTGTCTTTTGCTGATTAGGTTGGCTCTGCGCAACCTGAGGTTGATACGTAGGAATAGGCGCAGGGCTGATAGCAGGAGTTACAGCTACTACCGGTTGATACCGTCGCCTTTGCTTTCCGAGAGAGATATTCCTAATATCTTTCTCTTTTTTATTAGGGAGAGCACTACCGTATCATTTTGTACTACTCGATGATCCAGCGTCTTTTACCAAACGTTCTTCTCGGACGGCTTCCTCAAGACGAACTCCCATGCCCACCATCTCGGTGAAATCACTGGACGCACTGGCAACCATTCTGTCATAGTAAATTGAGCTTAAGGTCTTTAAGAAGATCTTTGTCATCTCTTTTTCCTCAAGAGGTGGACAAATCTGAGCGGCAATTTCACGCCATCTCTGAGCGTACTCCTTAAAGGTTTCCTTGTCCTTTTGTGACATTGATCTAAGTTGATCTCTGTTAGGTGCCATGTCCAAATTGTATTTTTATTGTTGGACGAAGGCAATACCAAGATCTCTGAATGTGTTAATCGTAGTACGGTTTAAACCCATGTACCATTTGAGTGCGGCACCGGTTAAACTATCATGAAAGTAGTGAATCAGTAGGTCCTGATTCTCCGTCTGAGCTGACATTCACTGAGCATACATCACCAGATGGCTCTGAGGGCAAGAGTTACCCTTGTATTTTTCAAAGTCGGGCACTTGAAATTTGTGCGGAACTTTTCACATTGGGGACTAGACAAAGGTCTGCGGCGTCCTTTCCTAATAAATCATGACCGCGGATGGCTTGCAGTTCCTTCTACATTTCCACAAACTGTTCCTGGAATTCATCTATTCTATCGAACATAGTTTCCTTCTTACCATAAGGTATCGGTGGAATCTGTCCTTCCGGGACAGTGTGCACCACAGGGGGTGGTACCGTGACTACGGCAGTGAATCTCGGCGTTTCCCGAAGTTTGTAACCTTCAGGAGTCCTCAGTATACCCCTGGCATCTTCGCTTTCCCAAAGTTTGTAACCTTCAGGCCCAGCGGCTTCTGTTATGATTCCCTGATCTTCAGTGATCGGCGGAACATATCCTTCCGGGATATAGTTAACAGGCATGCCCCAAGGTCGATCTTTTGGCATTTAATACCTAGGATCATACTTCTCCACTATGGGCGTTGAGGTGATCTCTGAGATCACAGTCCTTTGTTGTTGAGCTTCTGCCATGGCTTGCATGTCGTTACGAAGCTTTCTCATATCCTCTCTCAGAGCGTCGATCTCTTCTTTCAACTCTCTATTTTCTTCCTCAAGATCATCCATCTTTTTCTGACGATTGGCCTGAGTATTGTAGGAATGAGACAGTTTGACTCTAGAACCGAGACACAAACGTGAGATTCGTAGGTAAGAAGAATACGCGATGTGAGAATGATGAATGCAATGATTATATTAATTGTTTTTTGGTTTAATCAAAATAAACTTCGACAATTAGATTGCCAATATCAAACAGTGGGGAAACCCCTTTTTATTAAATTCAAAGGATTACAGAAATAGAAATACAGTAGATTACAAGGTGCGGAAACAAAAACCTAAGCTAATGGGTCCCGAGTCCTCTCTGAAGAGAAATCGGGTGCTGACTCTGGTACTTTCCTTTTCTTTGACTGAGGCTCTTTTTTCGGGTTGTCATTCCTTTGCCAGGTGAAAGGAGTGAGCAAATTCCTTTGGTCATCTTGATTCTCTACAGCATGTTGCTCCAAAATTTCAATCAGAGCGTCCTTATCTTTCAGTAGTCGCTGTATTTTAATGCACTCTACGTTGAGGGTGCGGTACTTGTTCTTCCAAGACCTCCTCTCCCGTTGAACTTTGTTGAGAGTAACCTAAAGCTTTTCAGTCTCAGTCATGAAGTACATGACAGACTCCCTCGGTGGAAGAACTTCGTGACGAGGATAAGGCATCTTTAGCTTGAGAGCTCTAGTTTGTATCCAGTGGAGATAAGGCTCCACCGAGACACAATCCGGTTTTCCTAGAGACTCCCGTCCTTTCTTATGAACATGTTTCCAAGCGTGCACTATTTCCGTCTTTAGTGCTCTGTCATTTTCTCCTTCCTTGAAGAAAAGACCTTCCAGATGAATACTCCGTGGGACGTGTCTCATCGGGTATCCAAATTGACGACGAATGAGAACTGGATGGTAATTGATTCCTCCCTTAGTTCCTATAAGGGGTACGTTGGGGAAGTTTCCACAACAGTCAATGATCCTGATCCCATCATAAATCCTATTACACCAATCAATGTCAGAGTTGGTAAGAGACATGATTTTTTGCGACCGACGTAAGGCACTCTTGTGATCCCAAAAAGCAGCAGACTTAGGCAAATGGGAGATAAACCATTTATAAAGCAGAGGTACACAGCAT
Source organism: Lathyrus tuberosus (assembly GCA_022829125.1). NCBI lineage: Eukaryota > Viridiplantae > Streptophyta > Magnoliopsida > Fabales > Fabaceae > Lathyrus > Lathyrus tuberosus. The sequence goes on from JALAZF010000095.1 coordinate 11,764,562, forward strand.
GTGATCTCCCCTCCACTGTACAAATTCCCTAAGTGTACAGAATGATACGCATCTGCGAGCAAAGTTAGTACAAGGTTTCCAATGAGAAAAACCTTAATGGAGTTTATATCGACGAAGTTATTAATGTTGGGAAACAAAAATAACCCGTAGGTGAGTAAAACAAAGATGCTTTCAAAAGCAATCCCGTTCCCGATACTAGAAAAGTACAGGGCTTTCTTTGTCAAGAACTGGGCTGGCAAACCTTGTATGCCACCCTTAGTGGTCATGTGAGTCCTGACCTCAGACTCGTCCAAATGAATTGCTCTTGCAATGGTCTGATTCTTTGGAATTTCTTCCAGTCCAGAAAATGGAGCTTGATCTGTAATGTGTAGATCAATCAGATGAGAATATTCCTCCAGCGTTGGTGCTAGCTGGTAATCCGGGAATGTGAAACAATGATACACGGGGTCGTAGAACTGAACGAGCGCATCCATGATTCCCTCAATCACATGGACTCTTAGCAGAGATAGTAAACCTACGTACTTGGCTCTGAAAGCCTCTTGGTTTGTGATCATCCTCGCCAAACCTCTTAAATCCTCTAGTTTTGGAATCCTGAAGGCGTACTTATGAGTTCTCCTTCTACCGAAATCCATTAGCGCAATCCTTTTCTCTGATATTTGCAATCACAGTCTTAGTTTATTTTGAAAAGACAGAGAGACTAGAAGAGAAATTTTTTGAATGTTTTAATGTTTTTTAAATGAATGCATGAATGCAGCACACAAAAACATAGAAAAAACATGGGGTCAAAGGGTCATTGTCATGAAGTCAAGGCTCTACCCATCTGATCAGTGGGTTTCAGTCGTGTATTTCAAACTGTTTGTGTCATTCGTTTCTTATGTTTTCTTCAGCTTTCGAGTCTTTTGATTGTGTTTTCATCTTTATTTTCATGTTTCATTAAGGAAGTCATGTTTTAATGTTTTTATCATTTTATGCCATTGGTGCTTTTAATTTGGTTGTTTGTAGTGTGTTTTCAGGATCGCGATAAGCTGGTGATCTGACATCCGTGCGAAGCCGTTCCGGATACAAAAAAGTTGCTGAGAAAATAGACATCAGAAGCCTGACACGGGTGCCCGTGTCACCTAACACGGCCCGTGTCAGGAGGATTATGGATGGAAGACATTTGAAGGAAAAAGAGACAAGTCAGAAGCCTGACACGGGGGCCCGTGTCACAGGACACGGCCTGTGTCAGGACCCCTGAAGGAGGAGCGTGTGGATCCAAGAGTCAGCAGCCTGACACGGCCACCCGTGTCACCTGACACGGCCCGTGTCAGGGCTCCTGGAAGTGAAATTGCATTATTTTATTTTATGGTGACTGTTGCTATCTCGGAGGGCAGTTTAGGCAATTTGCAGTGTAAATGTGGATCTGATACATTAGACGCTTTGTGACTGAAAAAGGAGTTTTAGTTTTTAATTTTGAATTTTTACACTTGGTGAGAGTGGAGACAATCGGAGAACAAGGATCGATCAAGAGCGGAAGCAATTGACGATCTAAGCGATCCCAATCTTATTGTAATGTCTTCCTCTGATTTATCTGTAATTTTTATTTCTGTCATGAACATGAGAGGCTAAACCCCCCAATGCCAGGGGGTGTCCCTAATTTGCATATTTGTAATGACTCTTTGAATTTCTAATCTATGATTTTGCGTTTAAATCGTTATCTTTATTTTGTGCAACGTCCTTAATGCTTTATCCATTTGGAAAAATTGGTAATTGATCGTAGTTAGGGTTTGGTCTGACCAACCACCCTAATCTTGTTGCATGATTTTTATCGCAGTAGATATTACTAAGGAATTATAATACCCTGTGAAAACCTTTTTATGTCAGAACTATTGCTTGATATTCTTCCTTGGCCATTGAGGAATTAGGGTCAAGGAAGAATACCAAAAGTTTTTTCTTTAAAGGAATTTTGGAAAAATAATTTGGACATAGGAAAGATAAGGTTTGAGACATGTCTCTTCAGAGTTAGAATTCGAAAAGTCATTGCTTTGCTAGTTATACACCGTCCCTGGCATTATTCTCATAATTGTGAAACTTTCGTTATTTTATTTATATTTTTATGTCCTTTATCTTTTTGGCTCAAAACAAACTATCGACCAACGCTTTTGTTTAATTAAAATTAGTTTGAAAAAGACTTAATTCACTGCGCAGTCCTCAAGAGATCGACACTGGGGTTTTTCCCATTTACTACTACATGGATAAAATAGTGCACTTACTATTTCACCGATCAAGTTTTTGGCGCCGTTGCCGGGGACTGCCAAAGATTTAAGTCCTTTTCCTTATTTTAATTGAAATTTTGTTGCTCTGCAACCAAAATTTTATTTTTCTGTTATTTTAATTTTTATTATTGCAATTTTGTTATCCGTTCTAACTCTTGTCTAACTGTTTATACGAGGTCAGACCTCAGCTAAATTTTCCTTTGACTCAGAACCAGAAAGAGCATTGCACGAGAGACGCCGCAAGGCAAGAATTGAAAGACTGGCAGCTTCAAGTGCAAGTCATAGTGTTCTGAATCAGGAAACGGAAGACAAAGTATCTGTGCATTCTAAGCACAGCGACTCTGACTCTGACTGGGAGACAAATCAGGAATTTGGTAACATGGCAGGTAATCAACCTCCTGTAGAGAGATTGTTGGGAGACTATGGAGGGTCAAATGCTCAACCAAATCGGATGACCATTGTAAATCAACCGGTGAATGTGGCACACTTTCAGTTGCATCCATCCACTATTCTCCAGTTGGAGAGCAAGCCTTTCTCTGGAAGAATCAACGAAGATGCAAATAAGCATTTACAGAGATTCCTTACTACCACAACATCTTTGAAGATAGAAGGTCATTCAGAAGAGGCCAAGAGACTTGTTATGTTTCCGTTCACACTGACTGATGATGTTGAAGAGTGGTTCTACTCACTTCCAGCTGGGAGTATCACAACTTGGCAAGAAATGGAAACCGCATTCCTCAACGAGTATTTTCCTGCTTCAGTGTTCATTCAGAAAAGATACGACTTTGTCAATTTCAAACAAAAAGAAGGGGAGTCTCTTGGAGATGCATATAAGAGGTTTAAAAGGTGTCTGACAGCATGTCCAACTCATAACATGGATGCTACCGAGCAGATGCAAAATTTTGTGAATGGTTTACGACTCAAAACAAAACAGCTTATAGATACTGCTGCTGGTGGCTCAACTAATTTCTCAACAGCCACTGGTATCAAAAGGATCATAGAAACAATTGCCGCTAATGAGCATATCGAGTTGTATGATCGAACTGTAAATCAACCAGAGGGGAAGATTGATTTGAAGCTGACGGATCAGGTTGCTAAAATGGAGGAGCAAATTGCTGCCGAGGTAGAGAGAAGGTTAAAGAAGATGAATATTGGAACTCAGACAGTGGCACAGGTTGAACCAGTTCAAGCTGTAATTTGTGAAATATGTGGTGGACCGCACTTTGCGATGCATTGTGTAGCAACTCAAGAACAGGTTGAACAGATTAATATGTTGAGGCAGAATAATCCTTATGCCAACACATATAATCCGGGTTGGAAAAATCACCCAAATTTCTCATGGAAAGGTCAGCAAGGAAACGTTCAGAAACCGGTTCAAGGACAACAACCTTTCCAACCTCAGATCCAACAGTACCAGCCACCGCAACAACAATATCGTCTGCAACAACAACCATACCAACAACCTCAGCAACAATACCAACCACAGGGTCCAAGGAAGGCGGATTGGGAAATTTCCATTAAAAAGATGGCCGCTCAAAGTTCCAAATTCCAAGAAGAAACAAGAAGCAACCTAAGGAATACCGGAGCCTCAATTAAGAATCTTGAAGTGCAAATGAGTCAAATTGCCCAACATCTTGCAATTCCTCAAACGCCGGGAGCCCTTCCGAGCGCAACCGTGACTAACCCCAAAGACAACCATAAAGTTAATGCAATCACCACGCGAAGAGGGAAATCCAAAGAAGAGGTTGAGAAAAATTCGGAATTAGATGACCAAATGCTTGAAGTAGAGTTGGAAATTAAAGAAAATGAGGTGGTTGAAGAAGAAGTGGTGGTGCCAAAGCCGGTTGTCAAGGAAGCAGCGGCGGATTCAAAACCGGTTATCAAGCTCCCCTATCCCCAAAGAAACAAGAAAAAGGGGCAGCAAGAGAAGAATTTTGAGAAGTTCCTTGAGATGTTCAAAAAGCTTGAGTTGAACATCCCATTCTTGGAGGCAATGGAGCAAATGCCTACTTATGCCAAGTTTCTGAAGGATATCATATCAAAGAAGAGGACCACCGATACGGAACCGATTATTCTAACAGAAACTTGTAGTGCTATTTTGCAGGGACTCAAGATTCCGCTGAAAAAGAAAGACCGAGGAGCGGTCACCATTCCGTGCACAATTGGAGACCGATCATTCAAAAGAGCTCTTATTGACTTAGGGGCAAGCATAAGCCTCATGCCTCTATCCATCTACAAAAAGTTAGGTATAGGTAAAGTTCAAGACACACGGATGACACTTCAGTTTGCGGATCACTCGGTGAAGCGACCTTATGGGGTAGTCCAAGATGTTCTTGTGAAAGTTGACAAATTTGTGTTTCCTGTGGACTTTGTCATTCTAGAAATGCCGGAAGATGAAGAGATCCCTCTTATTCTTGGAAGACCGTTTTTGGAAACTGGAAGAGTGTTGATTGATATGGAGGGGGGAACTTTGACATTGAAGGTGTATGACGAAGAATTAAAAATTGATGTGAGAGACACCATGAGACACAAAGAAGGTGTTAGTACAAGTAGCAACATCCAAGTAATAAATCAAATGGTAGAAGTTGATCACTTTGACACTACTTCTCAATCACCTTTAGAGAAAGTGTTGCGAATGTCCATCTTTGAAGACGATGAAGAAGTTGAAGAGGGTGAATCGGAAGTGTTAGCTATGATGGAATCCCAACCTCCTTGGAAGGGAGTCCGACCACACCGGTGGAAGGATTTAAGATAACCACTATTGGTGGAAGAAAGTGTAGAGACAAAAAAAGGCAAGGAATTGAAACAACTTCCGGAAAATCTCAAATATGTCTTCCTCGACACCGACGGGAATTGTCCCGCCATTATAAGCTCGAACTTAAAAAGTATCCAAGAAGAAAAGTTTATTGAAGTTCTGAAATTGTACAAGGGTGCTATTGGGTGGAAGATTGAAGATTTGAAAGGTATAAGTCCAACGGTGTGCATGCATAAAATCCTTATGGAAGATGATCATAAGTCGGTGGTTCAACCTCAAAGAAGACTCAACCCGGCCATGAAAGAGGTAGTTAGAAAAGAGGTTGTTAAATTGCTTGATGCGGGGCTCATCTACCCCATATCCGATAGCTCATGGGTGAGTCCGGTGCATGTGGTATCGAAGAAAGGGGGGACCACCGTGATTACTAATGGGAAAAATGAGTTGATCCCTACGAGAACGGTGACGGGTTGGCGTGTGTGCATTGACTATCGAAGGCTTAACTTAGCCACAAGAAAATATCACTTCCCATTGCCTTTTATTGATCAAATGTTAGAGAGACTAGCTGGTCATGAGTTTTACTGTTTCTTGGATGGGTATTCCGGGTACAAATAAATTGCGGTTGCACCTAAAGATCAAGAGAAGACAGCCTTCACATGCCCTTATGGAATCTTTGCCTATAGAAGAATGCCATTCGGTTATGTAATGCGTCGGCCACTTTCCAGAGGTGCATGACTTCCATTTTTGCTGACATGCTTGAAAAGCATATGGAGGTCTTCATGGACGATTTTTCGGTATTTGGCTCATCTTTTGATATTTGCTTGACTAACCTTTCTCTTGTTTTGAAAAGATACCAGGAAAGCAATTTAATTCTCAATTGGGAGAAATGCCATTTTATGGTTAGAGAAGGCATTGTTCTAGGGCACAAGATCTCCCACAAGGGGATCGAAGTCGACAAGGCGAAAGTGGAGGTGATTTCTAATTTGCCACCTCCGGTGAACGAAAAAGGTATAAGAAGCTTCTTAGGACATGCGGGTTTCTACCGCCAGTTCATAAGAGACTTCTCCAAGATAGCCAAGCCTTTAACTACTCTTTTGGTTAAAGACAAGGCTTTTGTGTTTGATAAAGAATGCGCCGATGCATTTGAGGCACTGAAAAATAAACTAGTGTCGGCACCCATTGTTATTGCCCCAGATTGGTCTCTATCGTTTGAGATCATGTGCGATGCGAGCGACATTGCAGTGGGGGTTGTGCTTGGACAGCAGAGAGATAAGCTTCTTCATGTTATTTATTATGCTAGTCAAGCTTTGAACCCTGCACAGATGAATTATGCAACTACCGAGAAGGAGTTGTTAGCTGTGGTGTACGCTTTCGATAAATTCAGGAAATATCTGTTGGGTTCAAAAGTGATTGTTTATACTGACCACGCTGCTTTGAAGTATCTTTTTGCTAAGTAGGATTCTAAGCCCAGGCTCCTGAGGTGGATTCTACTCCTCCAAGAGTTCGATGTGGAAATTCGTGAAGAGGATGTGAGAATACTGTTGCGGATCACCTTTCTCGGATGTCACCAATTGAGGAAACTGAGGATCGGCGTCCAATAAAGGATGAGTTTGCTGATGAACACATCCTAGCTGTTATTGGAGTGCCCTGGTTTGCTGACTATGCAAACTATCTGGTGGGTGGTATCATAGCAGATGATTTTGATTCTAACCGTAAGAAAAATTTTATTCATGATTGCAGGTTTTATTTATGGGATGATCCTTACTTGTACAAGAGAGGAGTGGATGGATTGATACGACGATGTGTGCCTGAAGAGGAACAAAAGGATGTGTTGAAAGCATGTCATGATTCTGAATATGGGGGACATTTCAGTGGTGATCGAACCGCATCCAAAGTCTTGCAATCAGGTTTATACTGGCCCTCATTATTCAAAGACGCCTAGGAAATGGTGAAGGAATGTGATAAGTGTCAGAGAATTGGGAACATATCGAAGAGGAATCAGATGCCTCAGAATTTCATGTTAGAGGTCGAACTGTTTGACGTTTGGGGAATTGACTTCATGGGTCTATTCCCACCTCCTTTGGAAAAAACTACATTTTGGTTGCTGTGGACTATGTCTCAAAATGGGTTGAAGCTATAGCTTTACCCACCAATGATGCGAAGGTGGTGGTTAAGTTTTTAAAAGAGAATATATTCGCAAGGTTTGGAGTACCAAGAGCGCTGATAAGTGATGAAGGAACTCATTTCCTAAATCACCTCATGGAGAGACTCCTTCAGAAGTACAACGTGAAGCATCGGGTAGCCACTCCTTACCACCCTCAAACAAGTGGTCAGGTAGAGGTATCTAATAGGCATCTCAAGAAGATTTTAGAGAAAACTGTGAGTTCATCACGGAAGGATTGGGCGATTAAGTTGGATGATGCATTATGGGCTTATCGAACGGCTTTCAAAATGCCAATCGGTATGTCGCCATATCAACTTGTCTACGGAAAAGCATGCCACTTGCCGTTAGAGCTAGAACACAAAGCATTTTGGGCAACCAAATTCTTGAATATGGATCTATCACTAGCAGGAAATTCAAGAATTCTTCAGTTGCATGAATTGGAAGAGTTTCGGAATAGTTCATACGAAAATGCCAAAGTGTACAAGGAACAAACAAAGAAGTGGCATGATAGGAAGATCAAGAGAAAAGAGTTTTGGGAAGGACAACTGGTCCTTCTGTACAATTCCCGCTTGAAGTTATTCCCTGGGAATTTACGGTCTAAATGGTCGGGACCGTTTGTGGTTCATAAGGTATTCCCACACAGAGCGGTTGAGATTAAGAATCAAGCTAATGGAGATATCTTTAAAGTGAATGGGCAGAGGTTAAAGCCCTATTTCCAAGGTCAACCATCTGGTCAAGTGGATCTTGTTCGTCTTGCAGGATAAGACGGACGACCGTCGAGCCAGTCGACGTTAAACGCAACGCTGCGTGGGAGGCAACCCACGGTGTTTATTGCTTACCATTTTCTTTTTATTTTATTTTGCAGGATTTTATTTCATCTTATTCACTGAGCTAGCCGGAGGCGAGGAAGGTTCGAAAAAAGGGGCAAAAACCCCAAAGGATATGAATTTTGAAGGTTTACAGTGCCCTGACATGGCCGCCCGTGTCACGGGACACGGCCCGTGTCAGGATAACTGGGGCTGTGTACGTTTTGGATGAATGTAAAGGAAAGTCAGAAACCTGACACGGCCTCCCGTGTCACGGGACACGGCCCGTGTCAGGCAACCTGGGATCTTAGCATTATAAATTCCCTTTTGAGGAAGAGGCAGAGCCCTGACACGGCCGCCTGTGTCAGGGACACGGCCCCATTAACCACCCTTTATTTCTCATTTGCCACACTTTATTCTCTTTTACCTTATCATATCATCTTCCTCATCTCTTCATCTCTTAAAAAACCCAAAACCTCCATAACCCTCCTCTCATAAAACCTTCAATTTCTTCAACACCCACTCATCAAAACATCCCACCCCCTTCACGAAAAGCGCTCGTCTCACCTTCCTCTACACTTCTACGGTTTTATTTTTGCAATAATCTATGTTTTAGTTTTGTGAAATTTTCAGGTGACGAAAATGCCCCCTAAGCGAACCGAAAGAGGTAAGCAGCCGGCTGCAGAGGCATCGCGCCCACGGAAGCGCACCATACGGAGACCAAATGCTCATGGCATTCTCTTTGATTCAGAGGAGCATGAAAAGCGGTATGGATATCATGTTAAGCGAAAAATTACCCCGACCAGGTATCTCTGTCCCGACACTTTATCGCAGTTAGGACTGTTTGTTGAGGTAGGACGTATGTTCCACACTCTAGGTATGCTTGAATTTGTGCAATGTGAAGCGCCCACTTATGAGCGTATAACTTTAGAATTTTTGAGTACCGTTAAATTTAAGTTAAGAAAGAAGTGGACAGGTACTACTTATTATTTTTTTGGTACCATGAGTTTCAGGTTGTATGATAATGATCATGAGCTGACTGTAGAGGATATTGGAAGCATTCTGAAGCTCCCAATTATGGGCCCCGGTTTTGTACCGGAGGAATTTGATGCACGCACCTTTTGGATGGCTATTACTGGTCACATGGAGTATATAGCCAAGGGAGCTAAAGCCTCAGGAATTCAAAATCCTTGTTTCAGATATGCGCAGAAGTGTCTGGCCTACACTCTGTTTGGTAGGGGTGATAGTACAGGGGTGGCAACTCAAAAGGAGTTATTCTTCCTCCATGCAATGGCAAATAAAACTCAAGTAAGTGTGGCAGCTTTCGCAGCTGATTACTTGGGTCGAGTTGGTAGAGCAGCATCTGGTGGTATCTCGGTTGGGGGTATGATTACCCAAATTGCTTAACATCTGGGGTATGACCAGAGAAGATTAGAGGAAACACAGGTCACAGGTATATCCCGTCTGGACATGAACTCCTTGGTCCAGCAAGGTATGATTGCTCTTTATGATAATTCTTATGCATTAATGTGTTCAGGTAAATATATTATGACCTTGCCTAACCCCCACCGTTGTGGGATTCATGATACGAATAATTGGTGTTATGGTGATGTCGCCCTCGATATCGTGGACGAGCAGGATGACGATGTTTTTGATGTAGGTAACCAAGACCAGGAAGATTTCCGGACTGAATCGGAACCCCATCAGACGGTTCCTCCGTTCACCAGTGGTTCGAGTGCTAGCTCATTTTCTATGGCACATGACCACTGGAACTGGTTGCGCACTAAGATAGGCGAAATTAGGGGAGAGCAAAACCGTCATAAGGAAGAGCAAGCCAGACAAGGAGCTGAACAAACCCGTCAAGGGGAAATGATTGGGGAGATGCAGGAATGGATGCGGCAGATGGGGCTGCAAGACCGACCCCCGCATCAGTGAGCTCTGTGAGTCCCCTTCTGCACTAGTTCTTCAACAGTGAGGACACTGTTAAGTTCAAGTGTGGGGGGATATTTATTTATGTGTTTTGTTCTGTTTTTTTTATTTTTGTCAGTTCTATTTGAGTCCGTAGTTGTTTTTGGTTGTTTGTTTGAAATTGTGGTTGAAGTCCTTTGTGAAAACACCCCTGAACTGAACTAAAAAAAAATTAATGCTGAAATTGTTGAGCGTTCTGTTTATGCGAGTGAGTGAGGAGGAAGTATATAGGGTTTGAGTAAAAAGAAGACTGATGAGGAAATTGGAAAAATCTTGACGTTGAGGTATAACACAAACACACTGAGCTTTCTGAGTAAGGAACGAGTCCGACATGTAGATTTGTGCCATGGTACTTTGATCTGAGAAGTACTCCCTCAGTAGTTTCTATTGACAGTCGGGCTTAATCTATACGAATTGTGTGTGCAAGTTGATCGGAAAAAAAATTGAGAAAAGGGCACCGAAAAAAAAAGTGAATAAAGGCAATTAGACGATCGATCCTTCTAAGTTGGGTAACCCTCACCCGGTTATTCAGCCTAACGGCGGTTGAACCTAAAAGTCGTCCCTAAGTGGACAAACATAATAATGGTGCCAGTAAAAAAAAAGAAAAAAAAATGTCGATCAATCTTATGCATGCGAGGAAAAATCATAAAAGCCTTAAAGTGATTGTCCGAATGAAAAGGATGGAAAATCGAAAGATAAGACTTAAGCCCAAAGCATAGTCGGAGAGGTTACCGAAAAGGAAATTGAGGTCCGTGGTGTTACCGCGGTTTAGTGTCTGTGTGATACCTTTATAGAGAGAGAAGTACTGAAAGTACTCGTCGGGTGACTTGGAACGAAAAACTCACGTATGAGTATCCTCACTTCAACTCGCAAGTTCTGAGATAGTTAATTGTTACTTCATGTATTTATGCAAGCTTTTTGCTTGAGGTCAAGCAAAAGTTCAAGTTCGGGGGAGTTTGATCAGTGGGTTTCAGTCGTGTATTTCAAACTGTTTGTGTCGTTCGTTTCTTATGTTTTCTTTAGCTTTCAAGTCTTTTGATTGTGTTTTCATCTTTATTTTCATGTTTCGTTAAGGAAGTCATGTTTTAATGTTTTTATCATTTTATGCCATTGGTGCTTTTAATTTGGTTGTTTGTAGTGTGTTTTCAGGATCGCGATAAGCTGGTGATCTGACATCCGTGCGAAGCCGTTCCGGATACAAAAAAGTTGCTGAGAAAATGGACATCAGAAGCCTGACACGGGTGCCCGTGTCACCTGACACGGCCCGTGTCAGGAGGCTTATGGATGGAAGACATTTGAAGGAAAAAGAGACAAGTCAGAAGCCTGACACGGGGGCCCGTGTCATAGGACACGGCCCGTGTCAGGACCCCTGAAGGAGGAGCGTGTGGATCCAAGAGTCAGCAGCCTGACACAGCCCGTGTCAGGGCTCCTGGAAGTGAAATTGCATTATTTTATTTTATGTTGACTGTTGCTATCTCGGAGGGCAGTTTAGGCAATTCGCGGTGTAAATGTGGATCTGATACATTAGACGCTTTGTGACTAAAAAAGGAGTTTTAGTTTTTAATTTTGAATTTTTACACTTGGTGAGAGTGGAGACGATCGGAGAACAAGGATCGATCAAGAGCAGAAGCAATTGACGATCTAAGTGATCCCAATCTTATTGTAATGTCTTCCTCTGATGTATCTGTAATTTTTATTTCTGTCATGAACATGAGAGGCTAAACCCCCCAATGCCAGGGGGTGTCCCTAATTTGCATATTTGTAATGACTCTTTGAATTTCTAATCTATGATTTTGCGTTTAAATCGTTATCTTTATTTTGTGCAACGTCCTTAATGCTTTATCCATTTGGAAAAATTGGTAATTGATCGTAGTTAGGGTTTGGTCTGACCAACCACCCTAATCTTATTGCATGATTTTTATCGTAGTAGATATTACTAAGGAATTATAATACCCTGTGAAAACCTTTTTATGTCAGAACTATTGCTTGATATTCTTCCTTGGCCATTGAGGAATTAGGGTCAAGGAAGAATACCAAAAGTTTTTCTTTAAAGGAATTTTGGAAAAATAATTTGGACATAGGAAAGATAAGGTTTGAGACATGTCTCTTCAGAGTTAGAATTCGAAAAGTCATTGCTTTGCTAGTTATACACCGTCCCTGGCATTATTCTCATAATTGTGAAACTTTCGTTATTTTATTTATATTTTTATGTCCTTTATCTTTTTGGCTCAAAACAAACTATCGACCAACGCTTTTGTTTAATTAAAATTAGTTTGAAAAAGACTTAATTCACTGCGCAGTCCTCAAGAGATCGACACTGGGGTTTTTCCCATTTACTACTACATCGATAAAATAGTGCACTTGCTATTTCACCGATCACCATCCCCAAAGGTTTATACTAGGGTGATTTTTGTACCTGTACTCAAAATCATCAGCTCCTTCCAGGATAACAAACAGTAAGCGGATCGCCAGCGAGCTGTATGAAATCTTAGAGTAAATGCTATTTACAGAGAATAGATCATCAGCCTCAAATGAGGGTAGTATCGCGTGACAACTATTTTCGATAGTTTCCGCACTACAAAAGGGTTGGCTCCTCAGCTTCTCAGACGTCACAATCAGCCCATTGCCTATGAGAGGGAATGGGTTGCATTGGGAAGCCTCCACTGAGGTTGATGGTCGACCTCGTCGCCATCACTTATCTTAAGTGTATACTCAATCTTTCCACATGCGGCATCACACGCATTCCCATTAGCAGAAAAATAAACACAGATATCAATTAGGAAAAGCAGTATATATATTTGTCCTAATGCCCTAGACTCTTTTAAAAGCTACGAATCTCATGTTCCTGACAGAAAATGGCTCCCCGGCGGAGACGCCAATTTGTGGTTCCTTCCCCACTTAAAGGTTTTGACCTAAGATCCTAGTGAAGTCAACAAAAAGTCCTATCCCAGAAAAGAACGAAAGAATAAATTTTCAAGGTTTCTACCAAAGAGATCTGAAGAGAACAAGATCTCGTTCTCCCCAGCAGAGAATGACATCCCCAACAGAGTCGACATTTTTTCTGTAGCACAAATTTTTGGACGTGGTTGCGAAGCACTTATTGCCTTTGGGGTACTACAACTCGATTCATTTTTTATCCTATTGAAGCTGATGAAGGAAGGGAAATAGATGTATCCAATTAACCCTGCTTGTAAACTGAGTTTGAACAGATGACTGTTGGTTTACAGATGCTACAAAGATTGGGGGTCTCTCTTAGGTTATTTTGTTAAAAATAGCGTCCGGTCGATTGGTGGGAGGTTAAGACTGATGCTTTTCGATTGAGATGTGAAGGTATGGGATTTTGGGTTTTGGATTAGTGTGCTCGCTAAGATTTTTCTTGCAATCTTATGCCTACGTATTCCCGTTTTTCCGAAACAGGAAAATCAGAGCGATCGTAGTTCCTCCTATTCTACGGGAGGAAATGGTGTTTTGGTGTCTTGTTCAAAGCCCAAGACGTGAAGCGAAAGGTGATTTGTATCTTGTTCAAAGCCCAAGATGTGAAGCTAAAGGTGATTTGTATCTTATTCAAAGCCCAAGATGTGAAGCTAAAAGGTGTTGTCTTTAGAGAGAATTTGTCATCTCTAAAGAGGGGCTTGTCTGTCACAACTGTTTATAAAGGAGATTTACTTTAACCGGGATGTGTGAATCCGGCAATGCCATAATTTCCTTTATAGGGAATTTCCAACCTGAAGTAGACGACTTTAACTCAGTGTAGAGCAATGTTATCTTTCCTTAGGAATTTCTCATGCTAAAAGAGGGACAGTGGCATGGATGTAGATGATCCAGAGGCTTGCCGCTTACAGCGATTAGATGGGGGAAAAGGAGTTGTCGATGTTTGTGTACTATGAATGAGGCATAGCTTTGATGCTAAAAGGTTGATTGGATCAACCAGTGGTTTTCTTATACAAAGCCTAAGAGGAGGCTATTGACCCAACAAGAGGGTGTCTTTTATGTGTCTCGTACGAAGCCCGAGAGAGAGGCTAAAAGGTTTTTGACTCAACAAGGGAGTGATTTGTGTCTTGTACAAAGCCTAAGACGGAGGCTAAAAAGTTTTTTACTCCGCTGAGGAGAATCATTGTATAAAGCCCAAGAGGAGGCCATGGTGCTGTTTCAGTTGAGTGACAGGTCCAGTATTTTGGTTCAAAGAGAAAATCAGTTCTTATATGAGTAATGTTGTACTCATGGATTTGTTCCAAGGATCGGGGTTATTTCCTGTTCTTTAAGGAAATGGGAAATCCAAAGGGTATTGAGACTGTCCGAGTCTACGGGGTTCCTTCCTATTCTTGAAGGGTGCTTAAGAATGTCTTTGAGACTCAAGGAAATTAGACTGTCCAAGTCTAGAGTTTCATCTTTTGTACTATGCTTTGAGAAACAGTAGTAGACTCTTGGAAAGACTGTTCTATTAAGATGATTAATTTCTGTTCCTATACCTCTAGGAGGTCGTCGGGACAATTTGTACGAAGCCCAAGAGGAGGCTGGAAACTTTTAAGAAGCCGAGGGATAATTTGTACGAAGCCCAAGAGGAAGCTATCATTCCCGGAGGAAGAAATCATTTATACGAAGCCTAAGAGGAGGCTGTGAATACCTCTAAGAAGCCGACGGGTCCTTGTACAACGCCCAAGAGGAGGCGGGGATGCTTTTACGAAGCATGTGGGTCCCCAAACCCCGAGAAGTTCAAGACAGGTTATTCATAAAGAATAGATCAAGCCAGGAAAGTCTGAGAATTTGGAAGAAAATCAAGAGATGCCATTCACGGAGAAAAGATTATCTCTGGGGAATAGAGTTTCTTGACAAGTGCTTTTAAGAAGCCTGTGGGTCCCTAAACCCCGAGAAGTTCAAGACAGGCTATTCACAAAGAATAAATCAAGCCAGGAAAGTCCGAGAATTTGGAAGAAACTCAAGAGATGCCATTCACGGAGAAAAGATCATCTCTGGGAAGTAGAGTTTCTTTGACAACTTCTACGAGTGACAGTCTGAGAAAGGGTTCAAAAAGAATCTGCCTTTCACATCTCCATATTGTTTAACCCTAAGAGGAGGGAAGACTGTGTCTGGTAATCCTATGGGGATCTAGTTTAGACTATTTAAGAGTGATCAACGGGCTTAATACTAGACGTAGTTTTCGGGGAAACTCTAAATATCTATACTATTATTACACAGTTGATATGAGTTTATGAAAGAAGACTTACAACGAAACAGCCCCACAATACAGTTATATGTATATTAAAGCGGTGAATGAAAGTGGATAAACACTTACTCGGTTGTAGAGCTTCCATGCTGTTTGGTTAGTTGTTCAACAAAGAAAGATTGAAAACAACAGTATATTTCAAAATCAAAGGAGAAAGTGCTTTGAAAAAGAAAGATTTGGGGCTTACAGCTCAAGGAGAGGCCCAGGGTTTTATCAGTGATCGCACTGTTGAATTTGTACAGAGGGACTTATACAAGTGACTGGGGACCAAAAAAGGTTTTCTGTACAAAGGGATTTGGGTCTTACACTCTATTAGAGGCCCAAAAAAAAGTTTAAAGAAAAAGAGTGGGGCTTATAACACGAGGGTAGGCCCAGATGATTTTTCATTTTAAAATGGCGATTGCGCCGAGATTTTCTTTTAACACAAAGGGGCTTATATAATATCTGAGGCCCAAATTTGTTTTGGTTAAAAGGGGATTGGGTCTTACACTCTATTAGAGGCCCAAAATGTTTTTGAATGGGTCTTATAGCTCGAGGAGAGGCCCAGATGTTTTTTTTTTCAACGGACGATGATCGCGTCGAACTTTTTGAAATACAACGGGACTTATACAATAAGTGAGGCCCAAAAAGGTTTGTATTTACAAAGGATTGGGTCTTACACTCTATTAGAGGCCCAAAAAGTGCTTTGAAAATGATTTATGAGGGTTGAATTAATCAAAACCCTAATTTGTTTCCAAAATGTGTTTTAATTGAATAAAATATTCAATTAAAATGATCAAAATTGTTTAACATGTGGAAAACAAATTATGATCTTGGATTAATGCTTCATAAATCATATTTTGACCTACAAAATGATTAGAAGTCATTAAAATTTACAAAATCAAAAGGAAAAAAATATTTTAAATGTCAAAAACAATTAAAATATTAATTCTTTGCAAAAATATCAATTATATGAAATAAATAATATTTTTTGGGATTTTTTGATAAAATAAAATATTTTAACATTTTTGTGAATTATTAAAAAAAGAATCAACTCAAAATCATTAAAACTCAGAGAGAAATTAATTTTTGAATCAATTAAATAAAATCACAAAATTCAAATATTTCAATTTGTGAAAATGGCGCCAAGAACAGCTGAAGAACACGCGCGTTTTTCAGTTTTGCCCAGATTTGCGTTTTCTATCCAATCTCACTGAATACTTGATTATATCATGCAATCCACATATCAATCTGCTCGTTTTCACCTCACGATCATGTTTATAACAATTAATTTCATTTAAATTCATCATAAAACAAGAAATCACGATAAATCCTCAAGAACCCTAAAATCTGCACGAAGGCTGGGATTTTTGATACACGATTCAAACAAAGCAATTACTTGAGGGGTGTTATTTCTTTGATTTTGTGGTTGGCATTTATTTTGCTAAAACTATTCTAGCAGCAAGATGTTGAAACAAGATGTTCTAATATTCTGCATTAAACATGTCGGATAAAGATGTCCCATCCTGGATCATAGGACATCGCGTCTGATTTTGGTTTAAAAGGAAGATTCTGTTGTTGGTATTTGTTACTGAATATTCTGTGAATATTTAGTTATCCTATGTGGTATCCAAAGTATTTTGGGTTGAGTTTTTGTGTGTTGGTTTTCGGATTTTAAACATTTTCTAAATATGGAGACATATTAGGAAACTTTAGATTGAAGACCTATTTTCTTGGAGTTTATTTTGCAGAATTGTGTGTAGTCTCTTTGCTGCATTTTTGAAGCCCAATCCAGTCCATATTTAATGCTATATATTGACTGGTGTAAACCTAGTTTAGGTGTGGAACTTACGTGTGTTTTGTTAGGGTTTTTGAGTGTTATTTGTGAGCCTAACTGGTATCATTCTGATAACAGTACAAGGACTGGTTTTGTGTTGTAAGTTCTGTCAGTTACTCATAAGCTTTTAAGCATTGAGTTTCTTGTGTGTCAATTCTCATAAGCTTTGAAGTATTGAGAATTGTGTGTTTTGGAAGTGTGGCTTTCGTTTTGTTACTTGTGTTGAAAGGAACCAGTCACGGTTTGTGGTTGAAGAGGGATTTGAGGAGAGCCTCATACCTCGGTGAGTCTTAGGTAGAAGTCATAGGAAGGGTATTGATTAAGTGAGCGGATTGTAACCGGGTGTGGTTGTTGTATGATCTGTGAATTGATACTATCGTATATTGATTTCGTCCCTGGCTTGGTAGCCCCCAGAGTAGGATTGTTGATCCGAACAGGGTAAATATATCATTGTGTTCTTTACTTTCTGCACTGTTATTATTATTGTTAACTTGTTCATTGTGTTGGATATCAGTGTCTCAACATCTGTGTAGGACATCTGATATCTGTGCCAGAATTTCAATTGGCATCAAGAGCTTGCACCCTTGTTTGGTTCTGGGTGAGATTCAGGGAAGGTACTTTCTGGTGCAATGGACAAGGATGGAGGATTTTTGAACAAACCACCTCTGCTTGATGGTTCCAACTATGACTACTGGAAACCAAGGATGGTAGCATTCATCAAATCCATGGATGATCAAGCATGGAAAGTTGTTATCAAAGGATGGGAACCCCCAAAGGTTAGAGATGGAGAAGGTAATCCTACTGTTGTGGTGAAGGAAGAGGAAGACTGGGATGATGCAGACTACAAAGGGTCCTTGGGAAATTCCAAAGCCATGAATGCACTGTTTAATGGTGTTAATAAGAATATCTTCAGGTTAATTGAACATTGCACCATTGCAAAAGAGGCGTGGCAGGTCTTGAAGGTTGCTCATGAAGGGACTTCAAAGGTGAAGATGTCAAAACTTCAGCTTCTCACTACCAAGTTTGAGAATTTGAAGATGAAGGAAGATGAGAGCATTCATGATTTTCACATAAACATTATTGAGATAGCTAATGCTTCAAGTGCCCTAGGTGAAAAGATGTCTGATAGCAAACTGGTCAGAAAAATCCTCAGATCTCTACCTAAGAGATTTGACATGATAGTGACTGCTATAGAGGAAGCTCAGGACATAGATAAGATGAAAGTGGATGAACTTGTGGGATCACTTCAAACATTTGAATTGGGGATCAGTGAAAAGTCTGAAAAGAAGAAGAGTATAGCTTTTGTGTCAAATGCTGGTGATTCAGACGATGAAGGTAACCTGGTCAGAGATGAAGGGGTGTCTAAAGATCTGGTATTGCTTGGAAAACAATTTAACAAAGTGTTGAAAAGGATGGACTGGAAGTCAAGGGCAAATGTTCAGAACAAGTCACTCGACATCAGTAAAAACCAGGATGGAGGCAGAAGGTCTAGAACTGAAGAAGACTCCAATCAAGGGAAGAGAGTTCAGTGTTTTGAATGTGAGGGATTTAGGCACATAAAAACTGAGTGTCCCACGTATCTCAAAAGGCAGAAGAAGGGCTTATTTGTGTCTTGGTCGGAAGGAGAGTCTGAGAGTGATCTTGAAGAAAAATCAGCAAAATTGGTGACATCCTTAATTGGAATCTGTAAGTCTGATGGAGAAATAACTTGTGAGTCTGATTCTGACAAAGAATCTTATATTGGAGAACTCACTAAGCAGGAAGTTATCACTGGGTTCTCTGAGTTGTGTATCAAGAATGAAGAGAGATGCCAGATAATATTAGAACAGAAGGTTCTGATAGCTCAACTAAAAGCTGAGAAGGAAGAACATCTATCAATGATTGCTGATCTTAAAGTGGAGGTTGTATGGCAAAAGTCAAAACTTGACAATATGACCAAATCTATAAGGATGCTAAACAATGGTTCCACGCAGCTGGATGAGATTCTTCAGACTGGGGAAAAATGTTGGAAATGTACAAGATCTTGGTTTTAACAATCAAGCAGAGAACTACAAGAAGTCTGTATTAAAGTTTGTTCCTTAGAAAATAAAGCAAGAGGAGGAGATGTCAAATCACATGTTTCAACATCAGATAAAACATCAGAAAATAGTATGTAGTTCAAAGTATAAACCATGGAGATGTCATTATTGTGGAAAGATTGGTCACTTAAAGTCCTTTTGCTACAATTTGCATGGTTATCCCAAAACTGCTCATCAACAAAATAAAGGACAGAATTGGGCTAAAGTAAAGAAAAGATAGACTCCTAGAAATATGATGGATGGTTTCATAGCACATACCTCTCTCAGAGTATCTGTAAGGGAAGATTGGTACTTTGACAGTGGTTGTTCAAGACACATGACTGGTGTGAAGAAATTTTTGTCAGATATCAAGCCTCACTCTACCAATTATGTCACTTTTGGGGATGGATCAAAAGGTGAAATAAAAGGTGTTGGAAAGTTGGACTACACGGGACAACCAAATATGGATCGTGTTCTATTTGTCAAATGGCTGACTGCAAATTTGATCAGTATAAGCCAACTGTGTGATCTAGGACTCAAAGTAAAGTTCACAAAATCTGAATGCCTAGTGACCAATGAAGAAAATGAAGTTGTCATGAAGGGAACCAGGTCTAAGGATAACTGCTATCTGTGGAATCCTCAAGAATCAGAAAGTTTGTCTACCTGTTTGATGTCAAAGGAAGATGAAACCAAACCGTGGCATCAGAAATTGGGTCACTTACATTTGAAAGGGATGAAGAAAGTTCTGTCAAGTGAGGCTGTTAGAGGTATTCCCAAGCTGAAGATTGATGAGGATAGAATATGTGGTGAATGTCAAGTTGGGAAGCAAACAAGGATGTCACACAAAAAGCTTCCACATCTTACCACAACTTCCAGAGTTCTGGAGATGCTTCACATGGACTTAATGGGACCTATGCAGGTTGAAAGTCTTGGTGGGAAGAAGTATGCCTATGTTGTCGTGGATGATTACTCCAGATTCACCTGGATAAGCTTTATCAGAGAGAAGTCTGAAGTATTTGCAGTTTTCAAAGAATTGTGTCAAAGGATTCAACGAGAAAAGGATTGTGGTGTTGTACGAATCAGAAGTGACCATGGGAAAGAATTTGAAAATAGCATGTTTGAAGAGTTTTGTTGATCTGAAGGAATCACTCATGAATTCTCATCACCAATCACTCCTCAGCAAAATGGTGTGGTGGAATGCAAGAATAGGACTATTCAAGAGTGTGCAAGGGTCAAGATTCATGCCAAAAAGCTTCCATATCATTTTTGGGCTGAAGCCATGAATACAGCATGCTATATACACAATAGGGTGACTATCAGACCAGGTACTTCTGTTACTCTTTATGAGCTATGGAAAGGTAGAAAGCCAAATGTGAAATATTTCCATGTTTTAGGGAGTAAGTGCTATATCTTGGCGGATCGTGAGCAGAGGCGAAAGATGGATCCTAAGAGTGAGGAAGGGATATTTTTGGGATACTCTACAAATAGTAAAGCATATAGATTCTTTAATTCCAGAACTAAGGTGATGATGGAATCCATAAATGTGAGTGGTACTGTCGCTCCCAGGATTTTCATCCAGGTACAAACGCGAGAGTGGCGCGGAAAAACAGAGTCGCCAGCCGTGTAAATTTATCCCAAGAGAGGGAAAGGGAACACCGCATAAACCTTAGGAAGAGGGAAAGGAATGGTCATCGCAACCATAACCTGGGTTCGGGAGTCGGTTACGCGAGGGGAAGGTGCTAGCACCCCACGCGTCCATCGTACTCGATGGGATCCACGCTTGTTGTCTATTCTAAGGGTGAGTTATACTATCATCTAGGGTTGTACTAAGATGAAGAAGGGAAAACAAGGACAGACTCGGTAGGACGTCGACGTCCTAGGCCTACGTACCCCCTTTGTGCAATGGGGAATTCAGGGTCAACGTAGTTCGGACCAAGTTCTTTTTGTGTTTTTTATGAGCGACGTTAAGTTCGCGTCCGGCAGTTAGGGTCGATGTCTGTTTGCGTCTCAGACGGAAGGTAACGTGCCCTTTTTGAAAATAGCCTTTAAGTTGAAGGTCCTGAAGGACAAAAAAGTTTGAGGTTGGTTTGTGTTTTTTAGGACAGAAGTGGCTTAAGTTAGTTCCTAAGCTGCATTGCACCAAAGTTTAGGGCATAGGGGCGAATACTTAACGCATCGTCCCAAGACAGGACACTCGCTAAGCACTCTAGAAAGATGAGAGGAAGCCCCTCATTTCTCATTCCCCATACTTAAGGCTCGTGCGCAATACACCTTATTATTATTAAGTGTCTTAAAGAGATTCGAGATGAGAAGAGAGAAGACACAAGGGTAACTCTAAAGGGAACTAAGAATCCTAAAGTTATCATGCATGGGTGACCTACGGTTAGTGAGGTTCAACCTAAACCCTAAGGAATAAAGATAGGAGAGAAAAAGGTAAGGGTAACCATGGATACTTATCAATACCCTTAAGGAACTTACCTTGATCCTGCATAGAAGGTTAGTGAGAAACAGATGTGAATAAGAGAAATGAGGTGAATGACAATCAAGCAATGATAAACAATAATGAGAATAATCCAAACATGAATCAAAGAAATCAAAGAGCACCCCTAAAGCAAATGGCATGAATGCCTTTCAAACAAGGTAATCATATAAAGTCAAAGGTGCGCCTGCAAGAAAATCTCAATTGAAAATAAACCCAATAATTAGAAAAATGATCCCTAAAATTCTCAAATTAATCCTAAGGGACCCTCAACCAGAGGTAAACAATATATAAAAAATCCCTGCAAAAATTCAAAGTGTTAGCCATTCAAATAATCATACGAAAGTAAAATAGGGGATAAGGTTCGATGTGCCAAAGAGAAGGACCTAACTGCAACATGAAAAACATTTAAAAATGAAAGAAAATTTTTTTTATGCAATTTAATATGTTCATGAATGAATGCAAAAAGAACGAGTGAAAAATATTTTATAGATGAGGAGAATGAAAATAAAGAAATTTATGCATGCATAAGATGTGTAACTAAAAAGAGGTCGATTTAAATAATTAATTTAAATGATAAAAATAAAAATAAAAATAAAAATAAAATTGGTGAAAATTTTATTAAATGGCAAAAAAGGATGCATGAATTTTATGATGATTTTTAGATGTAGAAAACTATTTTTAATAAATTAAATAGGAAATGATTATAAATGAAATAAAAATAAAATAGGAAACGGTAGGAGGGGGTATGAACAGTAAGAAGGTGAAGAGGAAATGCATTGGCCCGCATAATGGGAGGGTGCGAATAGCAGAGGCCCGTCCCAAAAATAAGTCAGCAAAATAAAATAACAAAAAAACTGGGGGTGCGATCAGTAAAATAAACACGTTGAAGGTGGAATTGGGCTGAAGGGTGGGGGGTGCATATTGCAACCCAGTCCACCCAATTATCAGAAAAAATAAAAAAAGGTTGGGGAGTTTACCGTGCTCTCCCACGTGCACGGCGCGTGATGTTTTTAATGCGTTGGCTTGCCCTAGTCCACGCGATGCATCAGACGATCAAGATTAGTCAACCAAAAATAAAAGTAATTCAAATGGAATAACCTGGTTGGGTGCACACCGTATCACGCATGGGGTAATATACACCTGATCAATAATTAAAAATCAGAAGAAAAAAATAAAAGAAATAAACGTGGTGCGATCGGGGCCATTGGATCGTGAGAATGGACGGTGGAGATTTCATCTCCTACCTCCAGCCGGCCTCCTTCGCCGGACCACCACCTTCGCCGGAACCCTAGTTCCGGCCGCCACCTGCAATCAAAAGACCTGCCCAGAAATCCACAACCCTTATACCGTTCGAACCAGAATTCCACGAGGATCATGAATGTACACTCCAAATTCACAAATAATCAATATATAATGAAAAACGATGAGATCATGGTTAGGGTGTAAAACTTTAAACACACATAGCAGGCGATATACACGTCCAAACACGACAAAAACTATATCAGCATAATCAGTGACAATCTCACAACATTATGCATACTTAAAAAAGGAGTTTCGTGATCCTAAAAAAAATGACCAACCTGAAGCTATGCACTCCTAATCCTTGCTTTTAGCTGCAAATGATGGTTGGTTTCTGCTCTGTGGATCACAAGGATGGAATTTGTGGAAGAAGTTTTTGATGATACCTCCTGAGCCGTGAGCTTTGATGAAGAATCCTCCTTTAGGTTTTTCTTGAGATCTCCTCTAATTTCACGTGCATGAACCCTAACCAATGCATATTTAGGTTTAAATAAGCTAGGGTTATTCTTCTGATGATGAGTTGGGCTTGGGTAATTCCAAGTTTAGTTATTTTTGAATTATTTCATTTATTATTGAATTTTAACTAAATAAATCCAATAAAAATAAAATAAAATGAGGAAAAACTAAATATATGCTCTTTGGGTCGTGCATGGCTTTATGTTTATGTTTGGTTTAAGAAACTTATGGCCCATTTGTCAAAATTTGGATTTTAGGCATAGTTTGCTTTGTGCACCTCCTCAAAATTGCCCAACTTTGACTAAGCATAACTCCTTCAATTTTTAGCTCCTCAATGCAAATTAATACTTTTTAGAAACCTCAAGATGTCCTCTAACCATCCCTTTTGGTCCCATGTCAATTTGATCTTCCATAATGTCTTAGCTCATATCTCCCAAATGAAGCATTTCTGGCCTTGGCTTGTGAGACACAAAGTTGTAGGCAATTAAATTTCCTTCAAGATGGGCTTTGGTTGAGGAATTTTTGATGAAGTATGTGGAAGTTAGGCCTGGTCAAAGTATAGTTGACTTTTCCTACAAAAACCCTAATTTAGTAACTCCTGATTCTTGATGATTCTGAGGTTTCCCTGATGAATTGTGATCAACCTTTGATCAGATGATGAATTTCACCCCATAATCTTGATGTTGACCAAAAATCTTGAGGCTTGACTTTGTGTTGACCACATTTGACTTTTTGACCAAGTTACCTGATTCTCAATCCATTGGTCAATTGAACTTCTCCTGAATCAAACTAATGGCCAATCTTCCACTCCTAGGTACTCAGGGACCCAAGGACAACCATGGAATCAAGTCTTGCCCAAAAAATCAGAAATAATCTGACTTTATAGCAAACCCTAGTTTTGGTACCCTCAGTCTAGGAGGAAATAACACAGTCTCCAAATTCAAATTCCTCTGAATATGATGTGTATCCTCTCCAACAAAGATAAGATATGCCATTTGTTGATGATAAAAACCCAAAGAGCTTGCCCATTGGAGCAATAAACCCAAGAATCTCAAAACCCTAATTCATGCACTGGTTAGGAGGGAGTAACCCACTTGAGATCCCTTGCCACCTGTGAACCCTTGATGATGTGATGGACCAGATATGACCTTCCTGGATTGACTCAGGCACCTTGACCCCATGCTAATGATATGCATACATGATAATGAAATGAAACATAAGTCAGTTAGTAAAAAGTAAGGAGGGCAAATTTTGGGGTGCAACAGCTGCCCCTATTCAATCCACTTGGTCCTGAGTGGTATGATAGCAACGGCTCTCAGACATTCCAGGATACACGGGGATTGAATACTGAAAGAACCCCATAAATTTGCTAGTGATGAGAACAACGAGACGGAGCGTGCTGGAAAAAGGGAATATGACCTCAATCATGTCCACAAGAAAACGAATACGACCTCAATCGCCCGCAAAGGAAGACTGGCCTCAATCACTCCCACCGATAAAATACGAACACGACCTCAATCGCACCCACAAAACGAATACAACCTCAATTATACCCGCAAAGGAAGACTGACCTCAATCATTCCCACAAATAAAATACGAATACGACCTCAATCGCACCCACAAAACGAATACAACCTCAATTATACCCGCAAAGGAAGACTGACCTCAATCACTCCGACAAATCAAATACGAACACGACCTCAATCGCACCCACAAAACGAATACAACCTCAATTATACCCGCAAAGGAAGACTGACCTCAATCACTCCCACAAATAAAATACGAATACGACCTCAATCGCACCCACAAAACGAATACAACCTCAATTATACCCGCAAAGGAAGACTGACCTCAATCACTCCCACAAATAAAATACGAATACGACCTCAATCGCACCCACAAAACGAATACAACCTCAATTATACCCGCAAAGGAAGACTGACCTCAATCACTCCCACAAATAAAATACGAATACGACCTCAATCGCACCCACAAAACGAATACAACCTCAATTATACCCGCAAAGGAAGACTGACCTCAATCACTCCCACAAATAAAATACGAATACGACCTCAATCGTACCCACAAAGGATAACCAACATAAAATGGACTTCACTGGGGATAACGTGAAACAAGACTCACAAAGGAAAAAGGCCAAAATGAGGCAAACAAAGACAAACTTCTAAAGGACTCCTGATCCACAGATAAGATGACTCCGTTGGGGAAGGTGAAGTCTAAATAGAAGACTCTGCCGGGGAGCACAAGTATGAGGAACGCGTCCCTCCAAAACCTCCTGAGTGATGCTACCTCCTGCTGGCAAAGAAGGTATCAAACCTGGCTTATGCTTCGAATGCAAATGAAAATGCCATGTTTTTGCGGATGCGATGCAAATGCTTATGATATGCAAAGGGGTCCCTCCAGCAAAATAAATGCCAGAGAGGAAATACCAATTCAGCTGATGACAAAAATAAATTGTCCTCTGAATCCACGAACTCTGCTGAGAAGGATCACTCCGACCGAATCTTTGGATCAACAACTTCTGCTGGGGATGAAATTCCAAAAGAACATCTGCTCTAGTGGGGATTATACGTAACTCCTTGAAAGGGGAGGCCACGACCTGAATCAGAAGAGTGCCAGATATCACTTGGATTTTAAACCTGCTAGGGATGTCAACCCCTGTTGGACAAACTGTTGCGAGGATTACTACCAAACTCTGCTTGGGGGAACGGTAAGTGCTGACATCCGCCCTGCTAGTGGATAACATCAAGCTTACTTATCTATTGAGGATGCTGAGAAAAACATTTCCTGAAGCGTTCAGACTCTGTGGGGAAAAATGTCTTAATCCGGAGAAGATACTTCTCAAGTCTCCTGCTGGGGGAGGTCTGCTTTGCTGAGGAGAGTGCAATCTCAACGCTGGGGAGAGCAAGCTGCTGGGGAAGTATGATCCTGTTACCCTGCAAGTCAAATAACAGCAAATAGAATACGCCACAACATGACTATCACCGTTAACGCCTAGGTAATTTCTACTGCTTTTCGTTATGCTCCGCAAAGCTCGAAGTTTTATATGCAATGTTTATCAAAAATATCGGACGTTTTTTGCAAACAAAACAGTAAAAGTAAAAGTAAAACAAGCAAATAGAAAGCTTTTTGAGTGAAATGAATATTTTATTGAGAGAAGTGTCCTGTAAATAGGCATTTACAATTGGAGGCAATTCCTAGAAAGAGGTAATTGCGTAAAAAGGAAAATACACATGTCGGCAATGTGGGGAACAGATATCCACCATGATTTGACTTAGCTATGACCCCTATGACTTGCTTATCCCCAAATGTCTTGACCTCCGAAGAGAATAACTATACTGATTCCTTTCTTTCAGAACTTCCAGGTATCGAGGGTGTTCGCAGACCGTAGCCTTTCGCTTATAAATTCCTAACTTTTGCCTGGATCGCCCTTTTCGGGTTTTCAATCCACCGGGATACCCATTTTTGCCAAAGTCGCCTTTTCAGGTTTTCAACTTTGCGGGTTTACACATTTCTTTTACATTTTATCCCTAACTTTTGCCCGAACCTCTTCCTTTTCATGGTTCGCCGGGATGCCCCTTTTTGCCTGGACTTTCTTTTTACGTCCAGCGAGTCTCTTTCATGCGAAGTATTTTTTGACTACGTCTGCGTTCACAGGGGAAGTAAAATCTTCGCCATCCATAGTTGAAAGTAGTAAGGCTCCACCAGAGAAAACCTTTCTGACTACATACGGCCCTTCGTAGTTTGGAGTCCATTTTCCCCTGTGATCTGTCTGAGGAGGAAGAATCCTTTTCAAAACCAATTCGCCTGTCTGAAAATTCCGAGGACGCACTTTCTGATCAAAGGCGTGCTTCATCCTGCTCTGATACAACTGACCATGTGCAATGGCTTCCAATCTCTTTTCTTTAATAAGGTTCAACTGATCCAATCTAGAACGCACCCATTCAGCTTCATCGAGCTTTACATCTGCCAGAACTCTCAGAGACGGAATCTCGACTTCCAAGGGTAAAACTGCTTCCATACCATATACCAATGAGAAAGGGGTTGCCCCAGTTGACGTACGCACCGAGGTACGGTAACCATGTAGGGCGTAAGGTAACATCTCATGCCAGTCCTTATATGTTACCACCATCTTTTGCACAATCTTCTTGATATTCTTATTTGTCGCCTCAACTGCCCCATTCATCTTCGGACGATAGGGAGAAGAGTTGTGATGCTCGATCTTGAAACTCCGACATAGTTCCTCCATCATCTTGTTGTTCAAATTCGAGCCATTATCAGTAATGATTCTCTCTGGGACCCCATAACGACAGATGATGTCCTTCTTTATAAACCGAGCTACCACTTGTTTGGTGACATTGGCGCACGAGGCTGCCTCCACCCACTTCGTGAAATAATCAATGGCAACCAAAATGAAACGATGCCCATTGGAAGCAGTAGGCTCAATCTTCCCAATCATATCTATACCCCACATTGCAAATGGCCAAGGAGATGACAACACATTTAGAGGCGTAGGCGGTACGTGCATCTTATCTGCATAAATCTGGCATTTATGGCACTTCCGGGCGTACTTGAAACAATCAGACTCCATAGTCATCCAATAATATCCTGCTCTCAACAACTTCCTAGCCATGGTATGTCCACTGGAATGAGTACCAAAAGAACCCTCGTGAAATTCCTCCATCAATGAGCTTGCCTCGTGTTCATCAACACAACGTAGCAAGACCATATCGAAGTTCCTCTTATATAACACATCATCCCTGTTCAGAAAGAAATTTCCTGCCAACCTCCTCAGAGTCTTCTTATCTTTGGTGGAGGCACCCTCTGGATATTCTTGCCTCTTCAGAAAAACCTTAA
This sequence comes from Lathyrus tuberosus, assembly GCA_022829125.1. Taxonomy (NCBI): domain Eukaryota; kingdom Viridiplantae; phylum Streptophyta; class Magnoliopsida; order Fabales; family Fabaceae; genus Lathyrus; species Lathyrus tuberosus. The sequence goes on from JALAZF010000095.1 coordinate 11,792,716, forward strand.
TATCATGATACCACGGCTTGCCATCCGACACATCTTCAATTGCAAACATAAAAGCTGGTATGTCCAGACGCATGATTCTAATCGAAGGTGTTTCGTTCCAACGGTTCACCTTATACATGGATGCCAATGTTGCCAACGCATCAGCCATCTGATTCTCAGCTCGGGGCACGTGATGAAAATCCACCCTATCAAAGAAAGGTAACAACCTCCTGGCGTAGTTGTTATAAGGTACCAAATTCGCCTGACGAGTCTCCCATTCTCCTGTAATCTGATTAACTACCAACGCGGAATCACCGTAGACATCGAGGTTCTTAATTCTCAAATCAATTGCCTCTTCTAACCCCATGATGCATGCTTCATACTCCGCCTCGTTGTTGGTACACACAAATGCTAACCGGGCAGTGAAAGGTATATGAGAACCCTTCGGAGTTGTAATGATTGCCCCAATTCCATTACCATATGAGTTGACAGCCCCATCAAAAATCATCTTCCACTGTGATCCAATCTCGGGTCCTTCGTTAGGCAGAGGCTCTTCACAATCCTTCATTTTCAGAAACATAACATGCTCGTCCAGAAACTCAAACTTCATAGGCTGATAATCCCCGACCGGCTGTTCAGCAAGGTATTCTGACAGAACACTCCCCTTAATGGCCTTCTGAGAAACATACTGAATATCGTACTCTGTCAAAACCATCTGCCAACGGGCTATCCTTCCAGAAAGTGCTTGCTTCTCAAACACATACTTAATCGGATCCATCTTCGAAATCAACAAGGTTGTGTGATTTAACATATACTGCCTTAGGCGCTTGGCTTCCCAAGCGAGTGCACAACATGTCTTTTCCAACATAGAATATCTTGATTCGCAATCAGTGAACTTCTTACTCAGGTAGTAAATGGCATGCTCTTTCCTACCTGTCTCGTCGTGTTGACCGAGCACACAACCCATCGAATTCTCAAGAACCGTGAGGTACATAATCAACGGTCTCCCAGACACCGGAGGCATAAGGACTGGAGGCTCCTGCAAATACGTCTTTATTCTTTCGAACGCTTCTCGACAATTTTCATTCCACCTGACCTCTTGATTTTTTCTCAACAACTTGAAAATAGGTTCACATGTAGCTGTTAGATGTGAGATAAACCTGGCAATGTAATTCAACCTCCCCAAGAAACCACGAACCTCTTTCTCTGTTCTCGGCTCAGGCATCTCCTGTATGGCTCTTATCTTTGCAGGATCAACCTCAATGCCTCTTTCACTAACGATGAACCCCAACAATTTACCAGACCTCACACCGAAAGTGCACTTGTTCGGATTCAATCTCAATCTGAATTTCCTTAGCCTTTCAAACAGCTTCTGAAGGTTCACCAAGTGTTCTTCCTCTGTCTGTGACTTCGCAATCATGTCATCAACATAGACTTCGATCTCCTTGTGAATCATATCATGAAAGAGAGTCACCATTGCCCGCTGATATGTTGCCCCAGCATTCTTCAATCCAAAGGGCATTACCTTGTAGCAAAATGTTCCCCACGGTGTTATGAAAGTAGTCTTCTCCATGTCCTCTGGGGCCATTTTGATTTGGTTATACCCAGAGAAGCCATCCATGAAGGAAAACACAGAATATTGAGCAGTATTATCCACTAACACGTCAATGTGGGGGAGCGGGAAATCGTCCTTCGGGCTCACCCTATTCAGATCTCGGTAATCCACACACATCCTGACCTTCCCATCCTTCTTAGGTACGGGTACAATATTGGCAACCCACGGAGGATAATTTGTCACGGCAAGAAATCCGGCGTCCAACTGTTTCTGAACCTCTTCTTTGATTTTGACAGACATCTCTGGTTTAGTCCTTCTCAATTTCTGCTTGACTGGAGTACAACCCTCTTTAAGCGGTAACCGATGTGAAACAATGTCAGTGTCAAGCCCAGGCATGTCTTGGTAAGACCAGGCGAAGATATCCACATACTCTCGAAGTAACTCAACCAATCTCCTCTTAACAGTGTCTTCCAAAGCAGCCTCAACCTTTACTTCTCGTTTGACGTCCTCGGTTCCCAGATTAACAGTCTCAACTTCTTCCTGATGAGGTAGAATAACCCTCTCCTCCTGTTTCAGTAGCCTGGCTAATTCTTCTGGTAAGTCGCAGTCTTCGTCAGTCTCTCCTTCGGCTTGATAGATAGGGTTGTCAAAGTCATATCGAGCTATAGCTAGGTCATGGGTGGAATCTGAACAAAGGAACCTGCATGATGGATGTTTTATGTTTATTATGAGTGCAACAAACAAGAAAACACATTGCCATTTTGATGTGGGTTAATGCAAAAAGTAAAAATAGAAAGACAGGGACCAAAATATTTGAATGAAAAAACGTCCTTTATTGATGATAAAAATAGCAAATAAAACATCCAAGCCCTACAAATAAGTATCACTACGTCTTGGGCAGAACGTAGGACTCAACATAACGGAAAACAAAAGTAAATTACTCTGGGCGCGTCACTTGGATGACTTTCTCGGAGGACCAGTTGTCTAAACTCTGACCAGGAATGCAGGGACGAATCCATCCATCCATGTCGCAATCACTATCTCCTTCATCCTCAATGGCATTGACTCTGTCGAAGAACACGCCGGCACTGGTGAAACGGACTGGACCGTAGAACTTGGGAGGCTCTTCAGTACGTCTGGGTGGCTTGTAACCTAGTCCATAGGTATCCTGCTTCTTTTGAACATTAATAACACTGCCCCACTTCTGAGAACCACCAGCTTCAACTATAGCACGCGCCTCTTTGAAAGAGGACATTGGAACTTCCGGTTGTCTGATAATTTCTGGTTGGGCAACCACCTCAGGCTGACTGACTGCCTTTGGTGGTTCCTCGGGAATCTTCACAGCTTCAAAAGCCTGGCACAAAGTTTCCTGTACTTCGCCATCTACCTCTACATACTTGAAGGTTGATAGGTGACTCACCATAATATCTTCTTCACCACAAACAGTCACAACATGGCCATCCACCATATACTTCAACTTCTGGTGCAGCGTAGAAGTTACTGCCCCAGCACCATGGATCCAAGGGCGACCCAACAAACAACTATAGGCAGGCTGAATATCCATAATGTAAAAGGTGGTGTTGAAAATCTCAGGACCCACCTTGATCGGCAAGACTATCTCCCCAAAAACTGACCTCTTGGAGCCATCAAAAGCACGTACCACTAAGTCACTTGGCGTACAAATCAACCCACGAGTATCCAACTTCATCAAAGCCTTCTTTGGTAACACATTCAAAGATGACCCAGTATCAACTAACACATGCGACATCAAAGAACCACGGCATTCCACTGAAATATGCAGAGCATTGTTGTGATTCCTCCCAGCCGGAGTCAGATCTAAATCGGTGAAACCCAAACCATTACCAGCATTCGCATGAGCCACAACCCCTTCTAACTGATTGACAGATATTTCCTGTGGTACATAAGCCATATTCAGAACCTTCAGTAGTGCATTTCGGTGTGCCTCAGAGCACAACAGTAGGGATAGAATGGAAATCTTCGATGGAGGTTGGTGAAGTTGGTCAACAATCTTGTAATCACTTTTTCTGATCAACCTCATAAACTCTTCTACGTTTTCTGAGAAAGTATCCCCACCTGGTTTTGTCATAGAATTATTAGCCTCCTGTCTCTGTATAGACTCATCCAATACCTGTTTACCTCTGTTTTGACTTGAACTACCAGCCTGATTCTTGGGCGGAATAAAAACTCTACCACTCCTAGTGATAGCCCCAGCTTCAACAAGATTTCCAACCCCTGTATTCACAACTGATGTGTCCTCCAATTCATGCTTCTTACCATTAACAAACACCTCGGCCCCATAGTTCCATGGGATGGCCTTGGTGGTCTCATACGGGACTGGTCCAGGAACAGTGATAGTGACCGGCGCTGGTCTTGCCGGTGCCGATATAGTTATTGTCTTGAATGGAATTGTTATCGTGGCAACATCAATCCCTCTGTCAGTAACATTACTCTGCTTGCAACCTCTGTCAAACTGTAATACCCCTTCGCTGATCATTCTTTGAATACCTGCTTTCAATAAATCACAACCGCCAGATTGCGACACACATCCGACGCAACCTTCATCACAACCTGGAAATACCCCCCCTTTTAACAGTCTTTCCTTCACCACACCCAAGAGAGTTTGGACTTCGTTCACGTCTGAGATCAGGCTCAAGTCTTCACAGTCTTCGATAATAGCATTGATCTTCGGCCCACTGTGATTCGGCATCGGGTTCTGATTCACATTTGGAACATCATTGGAGAAATTGATGGCTTTTGAATCCACCAAATCTTGTACCTGATGCTTAAAAGCTTTACAGTTTTCAATATTATGTCCGGGTGCCCCAGAATGAAACTCACAGTGGGCATTGGCGTCATAACCAGGAGGCGGATTACCAGTAGGGGGAGCCAGTGTTCTTGTCTGAACCATCTTTAGATTTAACAAATGTTGGAATAGTTGAGCGTAGGACATAGGTGGAGTGTCAAAATACCTATTCCGCTTAGTCAGAGGCTGCGACTGGCGAGGAGTCTGATTCTGTTGTTGAGATGCTGCAGGCTGCTGCGGTGCTGCTGGGATGGTCACAGAAGCCACCTGCTGGTTGTAGTTCTTACCACTATATGATGATACAGAGTTTGTATCACCCTCCTTCTTCTTATAGTTATTGGCATAAGGCTTCTTACCTCCTCCAGATGAGGATCCATCACCGCCTGATATTTTTCCCGCCTTAATTCCACTTTCCACTATCTCTCCTACCAAGATCAAATCAGCAAACTTTCCAGACATGCACGGAACCAAATTTTCAAAGTAATGACCCTGCAGTGTGGCCATAAACATAGTTATCATTTCCCGTTCCAACATGGGAGGCTGAACCCTTGCTGCCAGTTCACGCCACCTCTGGGCGTACTCCTTGAAACTCTCATTATTTTTCTGCGACAAACTCTGTAACTGTGTTCTGTTAGGGGCCATATCAGTGTTGTACTGGTAGTGCCTGATAAATTCCCCTGCCAGATCTCTCCAACTACGCACATCCCTCCTTTCCAGTTGCATGTACCACTCCAGGGATGCCCCAGATAGGCTATCCTGGAAGCAGTGCATCATCAGCTTTTCATTCTTTGCATGCGCGGCCATCTTATTCGCGTATGCTCTGACATGGGTCCTTGGACAAGACACACCATTATATTTCTCGAAAGTGGGAGTCTGAAACTTGTGCGGGATCACAACGCCTGGAACCAGTCCCAAATCCTCTAGATCTATTCCCACAGAATCCTGATTCATAACACCCTTCAGTTGTTCCTCAATCAACCTGATCCTATGATCATTGTCGGCCTGGGGACCAGCATCCCCATCTGGCAGAGAAAATGCATCATCTTGAACATCATCATACTGACGACCATGATTTGCGCCAGCACCATTACCTCCTTCCCCAGCCTTAGGAATCACAACACTTCCTTCTCCGCCCGGAGGAATCACAACACCAGAAACAGGAATACCCCCGCCAGTAGGACCATTATGACCATCATCAGTAACACCAGTCTGAAGTCCTCCATGAAGGACACCATCATTATCAACCCTCGCAATCAGTGGCTGAACGAGAGTTCTCAACTGTTCTTGTCCCTGAGCAACCCCTTGCATCAATTCCATGAATTGGTTCATGCGAGTCTGCATCTCAATGATCTCATTCTATAGCTGATCCATGAGTCTCTTCCGATTTTGCTTAGTAGGATACCGGTGAATACGTTGATCTGCAATTCTGAGATGAGAACAAGATAAGAATACCGGAGATAAACACCTGTCATGCAAAATGATTATGCAAAATGATTATAAATATGCAAATGCAAATGGACGTGTTTGAAAATTCACAGGGCGATCCATCCCTTGATTCCGATTTAATAACAAGATATAATGGAACTTCTGCTCATATATTAAGAAAACCAGGGAAAAGCCAAATGTCAACAATCACAAATCCGAGATAACGAGTCTGAATATAGGTCCCAACCAACAAGCCTGGTGGTGATCCACATATAATGAAAGAAAACAGAAAACTATGGCATATCATCAAAGTTTACGAGCGTTAATCCCCCCCATCCATTATGCTTTCTGCACCAGTCTTGAATCTCCTTGAACAGCTTTCTGGTATCGGGATGCTTCGGTCTCTGAATCAGTCCTTGGATAAGAAGGTCTCTCCTGTGTATGATCCCATCCAAGTATCGGCAATGTAACTCCCAAGCGTCTTCTTTAGTAGCACCATCTATGCTAGGACCCTCATGTCTAGGTTTCTTCACTTCAGCTTGGACTTTCAATTCCTCTATGGAGGCTATAGCTTTGTTGAGTTGATCTTGGACAGCTTGTCTCTTGAATATCCCTGATAGAATCTCGGCGTCTTTCTTCTTGAGCGTAGACTTCAACTGATCAATCTTAGCTAGGTAAGCATCTTCCTTTCTTTTATTCTCAGCCATGGCAGTTTCTTGGTGATCATTGAACCTGTGAATCTTTAACAAAGCCTTACCTAATTCCTCCTCCTTGGACCTGAGAACGCTACTGATACCATCCAAAGCTTGTTTCATTCTTTCCCTGGATGCAACCATGTCAGCAAGCTCTTTTTCTGCTTTAGCAAGGAGCTCTGTCTTTAACTTGGCGGTATGAACAGCTTCACCCCGCTCATGCTTCCACTGATAAATCTCTCTCTTTAGCTCACTATTCTCTTCCCGCAACCTTTCTTTTTCAGCCCATAATGTGTTATACTTCTCCAACTCAACGGTGGTAGGAGGCTCGATCACCAAAGGATACAGAGGTGGTTCCACCGGGAATGGGAGAAGCTCCTCTTCTGCTCTCTTCTTAATCCACTCTTTATATGGATGGAAAGCCCGATTGTTACTTTTCCCGAACGGAATCTTACCCTTCTTAGTCACCTATTTCCAAGCATTCACAACTTTCCTTATCAACCCTTGATCCTCAATACCATTGAAGAATAAGGATTCTCGGACATCTCGCTCTTCGGGTGGATTCTTCAAAGGATAGCCAAACTGTCTGATAGCTAGGGAGGGATTATAGTTAATTCCAACTTTCCTCCCTATCAAGGGGACATTAGGAAATTCTCCGCATTTGCAAATAATCTCCATTCCTAGCAAGTCACGATTAATCCAAACGATGTTATCGGCAGTCAAGCCCATAACCCTCTTAGACCACTTCAGAGAATCTTTCGTATCAACGAAAGCGCCAGATTCAGGGAGACGACTCAAAAACCAAGTAGCTAAGAGCGGCGCACAGCAACTCCCAGTTTTCCCACGCCTATTCTCATTCTTATAGTGAACTGAATGGTACACATCACCTAGCAAGGTAGGTATAGGATTCTTCGACATAAAGATCCTGACGGCGTGCATATCCACCAGATCAGGAATATTCGGAAACAGAACAATCCCATAGGTACACACAGCTAGAATAGCTTGGAAAACAGTCCAGTTCTTCTCTTTGACATGTATACAAGCTTGATCAAATAGGAACTTCAATAGGAAACCCTTAACTCCTTGTTTTTCTGCAATATTACTGTTAAGAACAGGCTCACTAATGTGAAGAGCAACAGCCATATCTTTTATACCGGGGTGTTCTTCAGAAAAGAAAACTATATCATGACTAATAGGAATTCCCAAAATAAATGAGAACTCCTCCAACGTCGGAGCCAAGATGTAGTCCGGGAAAGTGAAGCAACGCAGAGGCGGGTCATAAAACTGAAGAAGTGTGTGAATGGCATCCTTCTCATATTGGGAGATATTATAGACAAATTTCAGAAGTCTTCCATACCTTCCACTGAACTTTGTACGAACTCCGGAACCAGCCATATTAATCAATTTGTGAATCAGTGTCAAAGTCGGCTCTGGGAATGAATAGGCAACAGTCTTCTTTCTCTGAACATCCATACTGAAGTAACCTCAGAAAACCGGAATCAAGAGTAAGATGCAAGCCCTGAAAAATGTCAAACACGTCAGAATGCAAGAAAAATGATATGCTCATGCAAACATGGGGTCAAGGCACACTGCTGGGTGTGTTGTGCTGTTAGCTGAACGAGAAACCAGAAAACCAGAACTCTGAACCACTGAGGAACCCACATAATCAAACATTGATGAGAAATCCAGAATAAGGGTAGGTTGAAGGTCTCGGTTACCTGCAAACCTGCAAACACCCATCCCCTCTCACGTGTAGGTACTAGGATGTTCAGTATCCCGGGCTCTCAGGTCGAGAAATGATGCTACGTTCACCATTTCTGGTTTGGCATCATCATCAATGAGGAGGCCTCAACTGATTCTCCAAGGCGGAAGGTCCTCAACTTTGGCACTGAGGTCGAGAAACAATAGTACGGTGGAGAAATGACCTTTTACTTTTGTTTCTCGCAAAACATGTTGCGGTTAGCAAGAGTCGCCACCGACTTTTCTTTTATCCAATTTATTTAGGAAAGGTGAAAAGAACAGGAAAGACCGTTTTGAAAAGATTTTTGAGTTCGGGGGGTAAGTTATGAAAAGGGAAGATGTTAGCACCCCTTTTCATCCGTAGTTATCTACGGGCTCTTAATTGCTAGCTCACTTTAACTTGCTTTTTTTTAAATGTGGTGTGTGTTTAGAAAATATTTTGTAAAAGTTGACTTTGTAATAATTCGTGTAAGAACGTATACAAAGTGTTTGTTTTTGAAAATATTTTTGAAAGTGCGAGGTGTGAAAAGTATTTGTTTTTTTGAGTTGTGAGCGAGCATTTAAAAGTTACATATCCTTAATTTATAAGGTCTTTCTTGTACTTATCATTTTCCTTGAGAGATAGTACTATCCATACCATTAGTGGGTAGGTAGTCCTATCTATTGGATGTGGAGGGACAGCGAAGGGTCATCAAACGGTCATAGGAGGCAACATGTAAGGATACCTTAGCAATTCGTAGGGACTACCATCATTTTTCCGTAGGGTCATCGAGGGACAAGATCATTTTTTGTAGGTAACTTAAAGGGTCATCGAGGGACTATGATCTTTATATCGAAGGGACTGTGATGATATTATTCGTAAGCGTCTTTTGCTAAAGTATCCTTACGTTCGAGGGGCATTCATTCCTCGGGGTACCGTACTAAAGTCAATCGAGGAGTGCCTCCGCTGATTCTCTTCAAAACGTAGGGGTCGTCCTATGCGAGTTCCAAAGCGGGCCCTCGGGTGCGAATGGGTTTTCCACAAGATGTGGTCTGCCACTGTCACCACTAAAGAGGGATGTTTCCACTAAGGTCCTCAATGATCGGTCACCAGAGTCGACAACTCTCTAGATCAACACCCCAACATGCGCAAGACACACACGTTAGAATGCGTCCCAAGATAGCCTCGTCTGGTTGTGAATTTCGTGAACACACAAACGTACCAAGCGGGCACGTAGGTCCCACTACTTTCCACTCTAGTCCTAGGGTATTCTCAAGCCTTGGTATTGGGCTTAGCTTTCAAACCCACCCAACCTGCAAAACAAAGACAGCCAGCACAGCACAGCAGTATGACAGTAATAGAAAATGAAATGCAGAAAATGCGGTAAAAAACATAAAAATAAAAATACAACACTTAAAGCAAATCAAAACCAAACACCCAAAAAGAACAAAGACAAGCAAGCGTTAGGACTGACTCGCTTAGGGATGGACCAGCATAGGTCAACCAGAGTCCCCAGCAGAGTCGCCAGCTGTCGCTCCCAGGATTTTCATCCAGGTACAAACGCGAGAGTGGCGCGGAAAAACAGAGTCGCCAGCCGTGTAAATTTATCCCAAGAGATGGAAAGGGAACACCGCATAAACCTTAGGAAGAGGGAAAGGAATGGTCATCGCAACCATAATCTGGGTTCGGGAGTCGGTTACGCGAGGGGAAGGTGCTAGCACCCCACGCATCCATCGTACTCGATGGGATCCACGCTTGTTGTCTATTCTAAGGGTGAGTTATACTATCATCTAGGGTTGTACTAAGACGGAGAAGGGAAAATAAGGACAGACTCGGTAGGACGTCGACGTCCTAGGCCTACGTACCCCCTTTGTGCAATGGGGAATTCAGAGTCAACGTAGTTCGGACCAAGTTCTTTTTGTGTTTTTTATGAGCGACGTTAAGTTCGCGTCCGGCAGTTAGGGTCGATGCCTGTTTGCGTCTCAGACGGAAGGTAACGTGCCCTTTTTGAAAATAGCCTTTAAGTTGAAGGTCCCGAAGGACAAAAAAGTTTGAGGTTGGTTTGTGTTTTTTAGGACAGAAGTGGCTTAAGTTAGTTCCTAAGCTGCATTGCACCAAAGTTTAGGGCATAGGGGCGAATACTTAACGCATCGTCCCAAGACAGGACGCTCGCTAAGCACTCTAGAAAGATGAGAGGAAGCCCCTCATTTCTCATTCCCCATACTTAAGGCTCGTGCGCAATACACCTTATTATTATTAAGTGTCTTAAAGAGATTCGAGATGAGAAGAGAGAAGACACAAGGGTAACTCTAAAGGGAACTAAGAATCCTAAAGTTATCATGCATGGGTGACCTACGGTTAGTGAGGTTCAACCTAAACCCTAAGGAATAAAGATAGGAGAGAAAAAGGTAAGGGTAACCATGGATACTTATCCATACCCTTAAGGAACTTACCTTGATCCTGCATAGAAGGTTAGTGAGAAACAGACGTGAATAAGAGAAATGAGGGGAATGACAATCAAGCAATGATAAACAATAATGAGAATAATCCAAACATGAATCAAAGAAATCAAAGAGCACCCCTAAAGCAAATGGCATGAATGCCTTTCAAACAAGGTAATCATATAAAGTCAAAGGTGCGCCTGCAAGAAAATCTCAATTGAAAATAAACCCAATAATTAGAAAAATGATCCCTAAAATTCTCAAATTAATCCTAAGGGACCCTCAACCAGAGGAAAACAATATATAAAAAATCCCTGCAAAAATTCAAAGTGTTAGCCATTCAAATAATCATACGAAAGTCAAATAAGGGATAAGGTTCGATGTGCCAAAGAGAAGGGCCTAACTACAACATGAAAAACATTTAAAAATGAAAGAAAAATGTTTTTATGCAATTTAATATGTTCATGAATGAATGCAAAAAGAACGAGTGAAAAATATTTTATAGATGAGGAGAATGAAAATAAAGAAATTTATGCATGCATGAGATGTGTAACTAAAAAGAGGTCGATTTAAATAATTAATTTAAATGATAAAAATAAAAATAAAAATAAAAATAAAATTGGTGAAAATTTTATTAAATGGCAAAAAAGGATGCATGAATTTTATGATGATTTTTAGATGTAGAAAACTATTTTTAATAAATTAAATAGGAAATGATTATAAATGAAATAAAAATAAAATAGAAAACGGTAGGAGGGGGTATGAACAGTAAGAAGGTGAAGAGGAAATGCATTGGGCCGCATAATGGGAGGGTGCGAATAGCAGAGGCCCGTCCCAAAAATAAGTCAGCAAAATAAAATAACAAAAAAACTGGGGGTGCGATCAGTAAAATAAACACGTTGAAGGTGGAATTGGGCTGAAGGGTGGGGGGTGCATATAGCAACCCAGCCCACCCAATTATCAGAAAAAATAAAAAAAGGTTGGGGAGTTTACCGTGCTCTCCCACGTGCACGGCGCGTGATGTTTTTAATGCACTGGCTTGCCCTGGTCCACGCGATGCATCAGACGATCAAGATTAGTCAACCAAAAATAAAAGTAATTCAAATGGAATAACCTGGTTGGGTGCACACCGTATCACGCATGGGGTAATATACACCTGATCAATAATTAAAAATCAGAAGAAAAAAAATAAAAGAAATAAACGTGGCGCGATCGGGGCCATTGGATCGTGAGAATGGACGGTGGAGATTTCATCTCCTACCTCCAGCCGGCCTCCTTCGCCGGACCACCACCTTCGCCGGAACCCTACTTCCGGCCGCCACCTGCAATCAAAAGACCTGCCCAGAAATCCACAACCCTTATACCGTTCGAACCAGAATTCCACGAGGATCATGAATGTGCACTCCAAATTCACAAATAATCAATATATAATGAAAAACGATGAGATCATGGTTAGGGCGTAAAACTTTAAACACACATAGCAGGAGATATACACGTCCAAACACGACAAAAACTATATCAGCATGATCAGTGACAATCTCACAACATTATGCATACTTAAAAAAGGAGTTTCGTGATCCTAAAAAAAATGACCAACCTAAAGCTATGCACTCCTAATCCTTGCTTTTAGCTGCGAATGATGGTTGGTTTCTGCTCTGTGGATCACAAGGATGGAATTTGTGGAAGAAGTTTTTGATGATACCTCCTGAGCCGTGAGCTTTGATGAAGAATCCTCCTTTAGGTTTTTCTTGAGATCTCCTCTAATTTCACGTGCATGAACCCTAACCAATGCATCTTTAGGTTTAAATAAGCTAGGGTTATTCTTCTGATGATGAGTTGGGCTTGGGTAATTCCAAGTTTAGTTATTTTTGAATTATTTCATTTATTATTGAATTTTAACTAAATAAATCCAATAAAAATAAAATAAAATGAGGAAAAACCAAATATATGCTCTTTGGGTCGTGCATGGCTTTATGTTTATGTTTGGTTTAAGAAACTTATGGCCCATTTGTCAAAATTTGGATTTTAGGCATAGTTTGCTTTGTGCACCTCCTCAAAATTGCCCAACTTTGACTAAGCATAACTCCTTCAATTTTTATCTCCTCAATGCAAATTAATACTTTTTAGAAACCTCAAGATGTCCTCTAACCATCCCTTTTTGTCCCATGTCAATTTGATCTTCCATGTTCAAGTTATGAGCTTTTGAAAAAGGTTGACTTTTGTTGACTTTCAAAATGACCTATAATGTCTTAGCTCATATCTCCCAAATGAAGCATTTCTGGCCTTGGCTTGTGAGACACAAAGTTGTAGGGAATTAAATTTCCTTCAATATGGGCTTTGGTTGAGGAATTTTTGATGAAGTATGTGGAAGTTAGGCCTGGTCAAAGTACAGTTGACTTTTCCTACAAAAACCCTAATTTAGTAACTCCTGATTCTTGATGATTCTGAGGTTTCCCTGATGAATTGTGATCAACCTTTGATCAGATGATGAATTTCACCCCATAATCTTGATGTTGACCAAAAATCTTGAGGCTTGACTTTGTGTTGACCACAGTTGACTTTTTGACCAAGTTACCTGATTCTCAATCCATTGGCCAATTGAACTTCTCCTGAATCAAACTGATGGCCAATCTTCCACTCCTAGGTACTCAGGGACCCAAGGACAACCATGGAATCAAGTCTTGCCCAAAAAATCAGAAATAATCTGACTTTATAGCAAACCCTAGTTTTGGTACCCTCAGTCTAGGAGGAAATAACACAGTCTCCAAATTCAAATTCCTCTGAATATGATGTGTATCCTCTCCAACAAAGATAAGATATGCCATTTGTTGATGATAAAAACCCAAAGAGCTTGCCCATTGGAGCAATAAACCCAAGAATCTCAAAACCCTAATTCATGCACTGGTTAGGAGGGAGTAACCCACTTGAGATCCCTTGCCACCTGTGAACCCTTGATGATGTGATGGACCAGATATGACCTTCCTGGATTGACTCAGGCACCTTGACCCCATGCTAATGATATGCATACATGATAATGAAATGAAACATAAGTCAGTTAGTAAAATGTAAGGAGGGCAAATTTTGGGGTGCAACAGGTACATGTGATTATGGGTTATTGTACTCCCATGACTAAAGTTCCATTTTAGTAGGATATTGTGATGCTGATTGGGCTGGAAGTGCTGATGATAGGAAAAGTACCTCTGGAGGTTGTTTCTTTTTGGGAAATAATCTTATTTCATGGTTTAGTAAGAAGCAGAATTCTGTATCTCTTTCTACTGCTGAAGCTGAGTACATAGCAGCTGGAAGTAGTTGTGCTCAACTGGTGTGGATGAAGCAAATGCTATCTGAGTATAATGTCACACAATATGTCCTGACATTATTTTGTGACAACCTGAGTGCTATTAATATTTCTAAAAATCTTATTCAACATAGCAAGACTAAGCACATTGATATCAGGCATCACTTCATCAGAGAACTTGTGGAGGACAAAATCATAACTCTTGAGCATATTAGCACAGAAAATCAGCTTGCTGACATATTTACCAAGGCTCTAGATGCAGTTCAGTTTGAAAACCTGAGGAGTAGACTTGGGGTTTGTATTCATGAAGAACTATAGCAATTAATGTTCTTTCTGGCTGCCAAACTAAAAAGAATAAAGGTAATTCTGGTAGTGCAGGTGTTTATGAAGGGAAAGATGCTGAAGTTTGTGCATGACATTTGGTCATGTGATGTTGTGTGCATCTACTTTCTGATGCTGTTTATTCTGCTTTATGACTTGACCATTTCTCAAAATTAATAACTGTTCTACTTGCCTTTGTCATATTTATGGCTAAAAAGGGGGAGTAGTGTGCTTGTGGTGTGCTTGTGCTGGTGCTGCAGCTGAGGGGGAGAATGTTGAATGTTGTTGTGTTGCTGCAGTTGAGGGGGAGTTTTTGTTCTTTTTGGGTGTGTAGTTTTAGCCAAAATAAGCTAAAAGGGGAGATTGTTATTTCTTTGATTTTGTGGTTGGCATTTATTGTGCTAAAACTATTCTAGCAGCAAGATGTTGAAACAAGATGTTCTAATATTCTGCATTAAACATGTCGGATAAAGATGTCTCATCCTGGATCATAGGACATCGCGTCTGATTTTGGTTTAAAAGGAAGATTATGTTGTTGGTATTTGTTACTGAATATTCTGTGAATATTTAGTTATCCTATGTGGCATCCAAAGTATTTTGGGTTGAGTTTTTGTGTGTTGGTTTTCGGATTTTAAACATTTTCTAAATATGGAGACATATTAGGAAACTTTAGATTGAAGACCTATTTTCTTGGAGTTTATTTTGCAGAATTGTGTGCAGTCTCTTTGCTGCGTTTTTGAAGCCCAATCCAGTCCAGATTTAATGCTATATATTGACTGGTGTAAACCTAGTTTAGGTGTGGAACTTACGTGTGTTTTGTTAGGGTTTTGAGTGTTATTTGTGAGCCTAACTGGTATCATTCTGATAATAGTACAAGGACTAGTTTTGTGTTGTAAGTTCTGTCAGTTACTCATAAGCTTTTAAGCATTGAGTTTCTTGTGTGTCAATTCTCATAAGCTTTAAAGTATTGAGAATTGTGTGTTTTGGAAGTGTGGCTTTCGTTTTGTTACTTGTGTTGAAAGGAACCAGTCACGGTTTGTGATTGAAGAGGGATTTGAGGAGGGCCTCATACCTAGGTGAGTCTTAGGTAGAAGTCATAGGAAGGGTAGTGATTAAGTGAGCGGATTGTAACCGGGTGTGGTTGCTGTATGATCTGTGAATTGATACTATCGTAGGATTGTTGATCCGAACTAGGTAAACATATCACTGTGTTCTTTACTTTCTGCACTGTTATTATTATTGTTAACTAATTCATTGTGTTGGATATCAGTGTCTCAACATCTGTGTAGGACATTTGATATCTGTGCCAGAATTTCAAGGGGAACCATTCCATGCATGATTATGAACATTTGGCAAAAGTATTGTGCGAGGAAATATGCATAGATTGAGAGATGACCAAGTTTAGGCTTACCTCTAGGTCGTGACAGCAAGAGCAAATTGATTTCTGAGTTGGAGGTGTTACAGATGAATTGTGATGATCTGAACAGCTTCCCTACACCCTATGGAGTGTGTTTGAATGCTTGGACTTGATGGAAATTGGCTGGATCACTTCATGGAATCTCAACTGTAACTTGGTTAAAACCTTGAGCAATTGACTGGTGATTCTGAGAAATCAGTGTTCCAGATGTTGTTTAAGTGTTTGATCAGCTCCCATATGATGTATGTGAGGTGTGTGTGTGATTGGTTTGAGTGGAATTGCTCTCTAATGAAAAACCCGATAGTGACTTGCTAAGAAAGGCATTTTTTAGAGTGAGAAGTGGATTTTGAGAAAGGCAAGTGTTGTAGGCCTTTGGTGTACTTAAACTGATCACAATTGAGCTCTATTTATATTAGAGCAAGTTTGTTTTGTAAGGAATAGTGAATGGCAACTGCTGAGTAGGGTTGGCCAATGTTGGCAAATGAAAATTCAAGTCTCCTCTAGCCATTGACTAGAGGTTAGGGCACAGGCTGCTGGTCCCCTTGGTCTTGGATAAGTCTTGACTGAATTAAGTTGCTAATGGCTCAGTCCATGCCACCTTGGTGCTTCCATTGAATGCTCCAATCCAAAATAGGCGTCTTGTCCCTATTTTGGGCAATTCTAGGTTTAGCATGCTATTTCTTGTTCCAAGGACTTTGGAGGCTTGGCTCAGTGATTGTTCCCTTTAGATTCAATCCTCAGATGTGTCCAAAGTGATGACAAGGCTTGGAATTGGCTGATTTTGGCAAATCGAGCAAAAGTGCAAAATTCTGCCTTGCCTTGGCAGATTTCAGCAAGGCAACTTGCCAATGTCATATCTCATGGCTCAAGTTGAATTTGGTGATGTTCTTGGCCATTTTGGAAAGCTCTTATATGATACAACAACTGTTTGATCATATTTGGTTTTGATACATTTTGGATCCAAGTGAAAAATCCCCCTACACTTGGAAAAAAGTAAGGCAAATTCTGACTTAGTGAAATTTTCACTAAGTGTTGGAACAAAGTGACTTTTCTTGATTTTGATCACTCCATAACTCAAAATCCATGAGGAATTTGGACATAGGTCAGTATGAAGCTTTTGTAGAGGGCAATGAGATCTACAAATCAAGCTTTGGATGGGAAAAAATGGCTTTGTGGTTTAGGAGTTATGATCCTCCAAAGTTGGTACCTTTATCACTTTATTTCATAACTTAGAAAATTTTCTAAGTTTTTATGGTTACCCCTTTTACAAGTTATCCCACTTTATTTGATTTTTCTTGATGAATGATGATTCAAATCATACATTAACATCATTTAAGGGTTAAAAATCCATTTTTGTGAAAAATCTCAAAAAGTCAAAGTTGACTTTTGTGCACGGTTGACTTTTTGTCAGATGAATTCCAAACTGTGCAATCCTTTAGGAAATCATGTCCTTGACCTAAATCAAACTTGATGGACATGTTCCATGGGTGTTATAGGGTGTATTGAATCATGTCCTAGGGTTTGGGAGCATGTCCTGGTCAAAAGTCAAAGCTACAGTTGACTTTTCTCGCAAAACCCTAACTGTGGTTCAGATGAAATTGAAACTTGTTGCTCAAGCTTCTTGGATCAATCCATTGTTCCAAATGGATCAATATGGTATATTAGAGACCCTTAAATCATGTCTTGAGGTCTTGGTTCATGATTTGTCCCAAAATTCAATTTAGGGGTGAATTAGGTCAAGAAACCCTAATTCCTGATTTTTTATGTATGCATCCCCTGAGGTCAAATTGACTTGATGAATGGGTCCATGAGGTTCCATGGAGTATATTAGGATATGTTTTGAATCATAGGCTCATGCCCAGATGAAAATTTCCATCTGGAGGCCCTGGTCGACCCAAAACCCTAATTTGGTGACACTGGCGATCTTGAAGCTTGATCCACCTAGAAGGGAGCAACCTTGTGCTTAATACTTGAAGTGGGAGTCCTCTTGATCTATTGTGGATGTTTGAGAGGTTAGACAAGTTGAAGATCGTGTCATTCCTTGATTGATCCTTTGTCTAAGCACTCAGAGAGGGCAGAAACCCTAATTTTGATAGTAGTGAATGCTCAATAATTCCTTGAGGAGATTGATGAGGTATGATGGTTCATCCATATTGTGATGATGATTTGCACAATGATGGGAAATCTTAGTGGTCAAAATTTGGGGTATGACATAAGGTACTACTTTCTAGCCCACGCAATCGTGGTGCGAACAGACCTGCCCGTGAAGCAACTGTTAACACGACCAGACATGGTCGGCGGAATGCTCAAATGGTCGTTGGAACTGTCCGAATTCAACATCCAATATAAGAGCAAGAAAACCCTCAAGGTCGGGGCGCTGGCCGACTTCTTTGCGGAGATTACATTCGCAGACTCCCCCGCTTGCAGGGCGCACAAATGGACAATCTTTGTCGATGGGGCATCCAGCTCGGCCAGAAGCGGGGCAGGTATCATGTTGGAAAATGAGGAAGGAATCCTCGTCGAAGTCTCGCTCGCCTTATCTTTCCCCGCTTCCAACAATCAGCCTGAATACGAAGCTTTCCTCACTGGTCTACGCCTCGCCGAAGACCTAGGAGCCGAGGAAGTCATCATTTGCACCGAATCTCAACTCGTGGGCCTCCAGGTTCGAGGAGAATACTAGGCCAAGAACAACAACTTATCTCAATACTTGACCCTGGTCAAGGAGAAAATGACGAAATTCGCATCGGTAGAAGTAAAACATGTTCCCCGCGAGCATAATGTCAAAGCAGATGTTTTATCAAAGCTGGCGAGCACGAAGAAAAAGGGTGGAAACAAGTCTGTCATCCAAGAACTACTTCCTCGGCCCAGCATCGAGAAAGCTTCCACGATCCTCGATGTGCATGTCATCAACGACAACAACTATTGGATGACCCTCGTCTACAACTACCTAGCCAATGACGAACTACCATCCTACCCCAAGGAGGCCAGCGTAGTCAGTCGCTGAGCCTACTCTTACGTCCTGGTCGAAAATAAGCTCTACATGCGAGGGTTCTACATCCCTCTACTCAAATGTATCGAGGAAGAGATGCTCGCCCACGTCCTGCGCGAGATCCACGAAGGGATCAACGCCCAACACCTCGGGGGGAGATCCCTCGTCAGGAAAGCTCTACGAGCAGGATACTACTAGCCAACCATGCAGCATGATGCCAAAGAGCATGTGAAGAAATGCGATAAATGCCAACGACATAGGGACATGGATTTGGCACCGCCCAACGAACTCAAAGCCGTGTCCTCCCCGTGACCCTTCGCATGGTGGGGGCATGGATATCCTGGGACCTTTCGTCGTGAGGTCAAGCCAGAACAAGTACCTGATAGTGGGTGTTGACTACTTCACCAAGTGGATAGAAGCAGAAGCTCTGGCCAAAATAACGGCCCACAACATACTCCGCTTCTACAAGTGGAACATCCTTGCCTGCTTCGGCATCCCCCAAGCAATAGTCACCGACAACGGGACGCAGTTTACAGACATAAATTTTCAAGAGTTCATCGCCCAACTGGGCACGAAGCAACACTTCACATCCGTCGAACATCCCTAGACTAACGGGAAAACCGAGGAAGCGAACAGGGTAATATTACGAGGCCTCAAACGAAGGCTGGATGAAACAAAGAGACAATGGGTCGAGGAGTTGCACAGCGTACTCTAGGCCTATTGCACTATGCCCACTCTTCGACCGGGAAAACCCCTTTCCGTATAGCTTACGTAACTGAGGCAGTGATCCCCATTGAGATACACGTGCCCTCCAGGAGGACTGAATCCCCCCTAGACGAGGAGACAAACAATGAGACGTTAAGGGAGGAGCTATATCTTGTCGAAGAGGTCCGATCAGGAGCAGCCCTCCATGAAGCCTCACTAAAACAAAAAATCGCAATTAGGCACAACGCCAAAGTTATACGAGAATTCCAAGTAGGCAGTCTCGTCTTTAGAAGGAATCACAAAGATTATCAAGAAGGCAAACTCGTCGCGAACTGGGAAGGGCCCTATCGAGTCCGAGCAAAGATAGAAAATGCGGCCTATTACCTAGAACAGCTCAACGGGGAAGAACTTGCTCGACCATGGAACGTCGAAAAGCTAAAACTATATTATAGCTAAGGCCCTAATCATCGGCTTGCTTCGTCAACACGACGAGCATAGTGTACTGACCACGAATGCGCTCCCAGGTACAACCGCTGCATATAGAAACAAATCGAGGTAGGCTTTTGATCAAGAACGAGCAGAACCCGTGCCCGACAGCGGTTCCTTGATCGAGCCCACCGTCGTCTGAGTACCATGACAGGCCGAACACCCAGCACGCGACGGGAAGTTCACGCCGCGAACTCATGCCTCAAACGCGACCTGAGCTCCGTTCTCATGCCCGGAAGCTACCCAGGCCGTTCGACCAGTCCCCCTCACTGCCGAACACATCTAAGTCGAGCAAACCCCGAAACTACAAATCATTTAAAGTTACCCTTAGGACGGGCACATGCGCGTATCGAGCAAAGTTTTAACACTTAGCAAAAATAAAGAAAAGTAAAACCATGCGCGAATTCAGATCATACAAAATCGATCAGATCGACCGGGAACAAAATATTACAATAAAGTGGCCACAAGGACCACAGATGTACCAGTTACATAAACAAGGGGCCATGTCCCGCACAAAAAATAAAGTTACATAAATAAGGCACGCAAGCCGAAAATATAACAAACAAAGAAATCACTCACCCATGCACTGAGGCTCGTCGGGGAGGGTCTGTGCATGCTCCTCGCTAATCAGAAGAAACTCAGGGACGACGATCTTGTCGTTCTCAACGCTATTTAGGAACCCCGACCCCTCGGTGGTAAACTCGACCCCGGGGTTCAGGATCTTTAGTTGGGCCACGACATTGTTAAAGGAGTCATCGGCGATAGCTTCCACGTCGTCCTTCGCCCGATTGATGTGTGCGACCAGCTCTGCCCGAGTCTTCAACTTCTTCAACTCCTCGTGCTCATCCTCAGTAAGGGCAGTAGCGCTTCTCAGTTGTTTGACCAGATCTTCCGCGACTTTCTTCTCCGCTGCAAGGGTATTTTTCTCCCCGTTAAGCTTGGTCATTCCCACTTAGAACTTTTTCATCGCCTCCTCGACGACCCTAGCCTCCTCCTTAGATTTCTTCAACTTCTCCTCCAAGACCGCTATCGTGGCATGGGCCTTCTTCAGCTCAGATTCATGATGGGAATCTTCCTCGGCGTAAACTACCGCCATCTCCAAGACCTTAATTAGGGCGGAAGCATCCTGTTCCAGCATTGCCCTTTTACTAGGGCAGTCCATTTCCTCGAGCTTTAGAGACTCCGCCCGGGGAACCGCCAAAGAGAAGCCTTCGAATAACGTTTTATTGTGGAGGCACAGAGGTAACTCGAACATGCTCTTATCCCCCGTCTGGCTGAGGTCCACCATCTCGGTCTGCCGTGCGCGCTTAAACCTCGAATTTTCGGGAACACCGGAAGTCTGGACGGTGGGGGAGTTAACGAGGAGGTCCTCGACCCTGTTTGTGGAGGTGGCCCTCGTTGGCTGAGCCGACTCTTCCTGATTGTTGATTCACCTTTGCCCTTCGCATGGGCATTCTTCACCATAAGTTCATGCGCTAAAGACATTTCACCTGCAAAAACATAACGAGCACGTTACCAAACGGGGAAGATAATAATCCAAACAAACTAAGATATAAAGACTACC
This sequence comes from Lathyrus tuberosus, assembly GCA_022829125.1. NCBI lineage: Eukaryota > Viridiplantae > Streptophyta > Magnoliopsida > Fabales > Fabaceae > Lathyrus > Lathyrus tuberosus. The sequence goes on from JALAZF010000095.1 coordinate 11,814,132, forward strand.
CAGCAGTTTAAGAGCATCATCGCGAGTCCCACACTCAAGGAGCTCCTTTGTGTTGATAAAACGACTCTCCAACTTCTGCCCCCATCTTCCTTGTAAATTGGTTCCCCATTCTTAGTCACACACTGGGCGGGGGTAAAACTATTGACAAAGCCCACCAGCTTCGCATAGCCGGCCTTGTCATCCTCGTCCAGCATCTCGGGGGTGGCAGTGTAACCATCCGCCCCCAGGGTGAAATGGTCCCCGCTCCAGCAAAAAGGGAACTTCAGCAGTCTCTGCCCCACTATCTTGCCATCCTCGTCGATGAGGTCCTCCCCGTTTTCGTTCAACGAGACCTCTCAGACGAACGTCGAATCAGTGTCCCCCGCCGACACAGGCTCAATAACATAATACCTCTCCTTGAAAGTCCTAATGGACTCAGAGAAGGGTTTAAACAGCTTCCTCTCTTGCTTCAGGGAGACCCAGTCAAATCTCCTTCCCGAAACCTGGCGCTGGAGATGGAAGACTGTAAATAAAAGAGGGAGTGTAGCTCCTATCTCTAAATAATCGCATGTCAGCTAGAATGCTCGTATGAAGGCAATCGAGTTAGGATGCAGCTGCGAAGGAGCCAGAGACAGATGAACAAAGACCGACCTCTGGAAATCAGTAAAGGGCAATCTCAGCCCAATCTCCTTAAAAACATACTCATACATCGGGAACCTCTCCCTGTATTCTGTGCAGATGCGGTCGTCTTCTCCGGGGAAATGGACCTTCCACTCCCCTTCGGCCCCCACGGTCGTGAAAGCGTCTCCAGTATACGAGGTAAAAACGGATGCATGCTCTGCGGGTTTCGCGACTGACCACTCTTTCGCAGAGGTCCTAAAAGGTGGGGT